>JAWZYU010000026.1:24980600-27380600 GCA_038380435.1 Ryuthela nishihirai
AATTGCTGTGCTAATTGATGGGATAGAAGGATGAATAGATGTATTGACTGATGGCATAGAGGGATGAATTGCTGTGCTAATTGATGGGATAGAAGGATGAATGGATGTATTGACTGATGGCATAGAGGGATGAATTGCTGTGCTAATTGATGGGATAGAAGGATGAATAGATGTATTGATTGATGGAATAGAGGAGGGATGAATTGCTGTGCTAATTGATGGGATAGAAGGGATGAATAGATGTATTGACTGATGGCATAGAGGGATGAATTGCTGTGCTAATTGATGGGATAGAAGGATGAATAGATGTATTGATTGATGGCATAGAGGGGATGAATTGCTGTGCTAATTGATGGGATAGAAGGATGAATAGATGTATTGACTGATGGCATAGAGGGATGAATTGCTGTGCTAATTGATGGGATAGAAGGATGAATAGATGTATTGACTGATGGCATAGAGGGATGAATTGCTGTGCTAATTGATGGGATAGAAGGATGAATAGATGTATTGACTGATGGCATAGAGGGATGAATTGCTGTGCTAATTGATGGGATAGAAGGATGAATAGATGTATCGACTGATGGCATAGAGGGATGAATTGCTGTGCTAATTGATGGGATAGAAGGATGAATAGATGTATTGACTGATGGCATAGAGGGATGAATTGCTGTGCTAATTGATGGGATAGAAGGATGAATAGGATGTGTTGATTAATGTGATAGAAGGATGAATAGATGTATTGACTGATGGCATAGAGGGATGAATAGCTGTGTAATTGATGGAATAGATGGATGAATAGATGTATTGACTGATGGCATAGAGGGATGAATAGCTGTGCAATTGATGGAATAGATGGATGAATAGATGTATTGACTGATGGCATAGAGGGATGAATTGCTGTGTTAATTGATGGAATAGAAGAATGAATACATGTGTTGATTAATGTGATAGATGGATGAATAGGTGCGTGTTGATTAATGTGATAGATGGATGAATAGATGTATTGACTGATGGCATAGAGGGATGAATAGCTGTGTTAATTAATGGGATAGAGGGATGGATAGATGTATTGACTGATTGATCGATAATGAATAGTTGTGTTGATGAATGGGGGCAACGAAATAAATAGATGTGTTGATTGTTGGGGTAGCTGGATGAGATACATTTGATCAAGATGCTTTGAAAAGTATTTTAACTTTTCTTCTAATATCTCTAGATCCACCTACCCCATCAATCAACACATCTATTTCATCAATGATTCTTCGGTATGTCTAATTCACCCAACAAACCACTCTATCGATTCCTTCATCCATCCAATATTCCAGTTCTCCATCTTCACATCTCTTGATTTGCCATTTCATCATCATACGAACTTCAACTGAAGTTTATTCAAGCACTGATTGAAACATAAATCTTATCTCCGTGAGCAGACTGCCACATCCGGCATCACTTTAACATTGATCCGTCTCCATCATCTTCTCATCCGTTCTCTTCTTCTCATCAGGATTAAAAATAGAAATTCTTTACATATTTAATTGAGTTGGGATGTTTTACCTCTGAACAGTGCGGCGGGGGGTGGCTCAGTCGGTAGCGCGCCAGGCTCGTAATCTGTAGTTCCCAGGTTCGAGTCCCAGCTGGGTCAGCGTTGAGATTTATCTCCGCAAAAATTCCCCGCCCTGCCCACGGTCAGTAGAGGACACCGATGGGCTTGGAAAGACCGCCGTCCGTCGGATGGGACGTTAAGCCGTGGCCCCATGTGCGGGAGAGCCATACCTTGTGCACGTTAAAGAACACGCTGGATGCCTTGACGGGAGGCTGCCATCTGTCTCCCAACTGCTGTTCTAGTGGGGTCCCCTCCCCCAACCTTCTCTGAGCCTACGGGGTCCATGTGACCTGGCCATTTAGCCCATGGTGTGCAAAAAAGTGCCGCTCAGAGGTAAAACAACCCAACCCTCTGAACAGCACTTATTTACACACAATGGGATAAAATGGTCAGGTCCCAAAGACCACAAGGGCTCAGCGAAGGCTAGGGGATGGGGACCAACTGGACAGTTGTTAAGTGAGAGACATTAAACCCCGTCAAGCCTATCCAGCGTGTTCTTTGGCATGCAAAGTGTACGGTTCTCCTGTACATGGGGGTCATGGTCTAAAGTCCCACCTATCTCCGTTAACCCCATTTTGCCCTCTGTAATAAAGGGGACACTGATGGAATGGTTGGCGTCAATCGTATTTAGCCATCAAGCCATAGTTCCGTGTGCAGGAGAGAGCCGTACCCTGTGCACATTAAAGTACACACTGGATGGCCTTGACAGAAGATTTCCTTCTGTTTCCTAACAGTCGTCCAGAGGTCTCCTGCCTTATCCTTCTCTGAGCCTTTGGGGTCCTTACCACCTGGCCATTTAGCCCATTATAAGCCATTCGTTTAACCCATTATAAGTGGGGCGGGGGTGGCTCAGTTGGTAGCGCGCCAGGCTCGTAATCTGTAGTTCCCAGGTTCGAGTCCCAGCTGGGTCAGCGTTGAGATTTATCTCCGCAAAATTCCCCGCCCTGCCCACGGTCAGTAGGGGACACCGATGGGCTTGGAAAGGCCGCCGTCCGTCGGATGGGACGTTAAGCCGTGGTCCCGTGTGCGGGAGAGCCATACCCTGTGCACGTTAAAGAACACGCTGGATGGCCTTGACGGGAGGCTACCATCTGTCTCCCAACAGCTGTTCCAGTGGGTCCCCTCCCCCAACCTTCTCTGAACCTTCGGGGTCCATGTGACCTGGCCATTTAGCCCATGGTGTGCAAAAAAGTGCCGCTCAAAGGTAAAACAACCCAACCCAACCCATTATAAGCCAATTATGGTTTTTTTTAAAGTATTGCTCAGAGTTAAAACAACTGAGCCCAGATTCTAATCCCTGGAGCTGTCTCCGAAAATAAGTAGAGCCACATAAGTAGAGCCATCAAACTAAAATAAACAACAATAAACAAACCTTGACGCAGCTCTCACAAGAAAAAAACAACAACATATATATATATACAAATTTCCTAAAAATCCAACCAAAAAAGCACACCATTCTGTCACTTGAGTTTCGAAAAAACCTCTTCTCAAACAACACATACGAAACAAACACACACGCACAAATAAAGAACCATTCCTAAAATAAACGATCGTACGGAAGACGTCTCCAAGTGGTGTTGCCATTCCTCTCTTGCCACCGCGAAAGCAATCCAGTCACCAAGTGAGCTGATCGCCGGTTTTAAATGTTGAAGCAATGACGCTACAGCCTTCCTTTCATTCAACGCAAAAACGCGGGTCGCATAATTTGCCCATTATCGTTGCATTAGGTCCGTTTTCTGCTCTGCTGTTGGAGTCATTGCAGCTATTGATTGTCTGTTGTTACACGGCCATCTGAGCTGTGAGTA
Organism: Ryuthela nishihirai; assembly: GCA_038380435.1. Classification (NCBI taxonomy): domain Eukaryota; kingdom Metazoa; phylum Arthropoda; class Arachnida; order Araneae; family Heptathelidae; genus Ryuthela; species Ryuthela nishihirai. The sequence goes on from JAWZYU010000026.1 coordinate 24,984,012, forward strand.
GAGCTGCATTGATTGCCCCCCCCCCCTCACCCACCCACCCTCGATGCTCGGCACCGCTGCTAATGCTCGAAGCTTACTCTGTTCCAACCGACATGCACAAATGAACCACCAGGGCTATTGGCAATCATTGCAGAAGTTCATGCAACAGGTTGAACGGTTTCAAGCGACGGCGGATTTCACTCACCCCCCCCCCCCCCCTAAATTGCCAATTGAATATTTATTGGGAGTTTTTTCTCCTCCCCAGCCACTCCGCCTACTCCTCTGAACCTCGCTTTCTTGAGAGACATCGGGTTAAATGATCAGGTCACAAGGACCCCAAAAGTTCGGATGATGACATGAATGGTACTATCCATCAGGTAGCTGTTACAGCCGGCATAACAATCTCTATAAACGATATTTGGCGGCAAAAAAGGGAATTTCAGAATTACTTAATAGTTCCGAATTGATTTAAACCACGTGCAATTAAGAACAATGTCTGTAAATGGTAATTTGCTTTAGAAATAATATTTTACATGAATATATCGTAGTTACTACTAATGCTTAAGTCAGTTATACTAACTGGTTGGGTTGGGTTGTTTTACCTCTGAGCGGCACTTTTTTGCACACAATGGGCTAAATGGCCAGGTCACATGGACCCCGAAGGCTCAGAAAAGGTTGAGGGAGGGGACCCACTGGAACAGCTGTTGGGAGACAGATGGTAGCCTCCCGTCAAGGCCACCAACGTGTTCTTTAACGTGCACAGGGTATGGCTCTCCCGCACACGGGGCCACGGCTTAACGTCCCATCCGACGGACGGCGGCCTTTCCAAGCCCATCGGTGTCCCCTACTGACCGTGGGCAGGGCGGGGAATTTTGCGGAGATAAATCTCAACGCTGACCCAGCTGGGACTCGAACCTGGGAACTACAGAATACGAGCCTGGCTAACTGGTAATAAGGTTAATAAACGAAAAAAAATTAGCATGTATGTATATTTCATGGGATTTTTTAAAGAAATTTTAAAGACCTCTGGAAAGAAGAGAGAAATGTTATACAGAAATGGTAATCCAGTTTCTTCAAACCTCTCTTTCATATTTCTCTAGATCCAGACCCAGTTACTTTCTTGTGCTTAAAATTAAGAGTTGACATTGAAAGATTTCAATAAAAATGATTGCACTCTCTATGCATAAACTGCATGTGTGATCATTTTTTTATCGTGTTGCCTTTAAATATTCTTTATATTTGTGTTTCTTTCTTGTGCTTTTTCAGCCGAGGTTTCGCCTTCTTCACAGATCTTCTATGTGACATTAAATTGACAGGTTCCTCTCAGAAATCTGTGACAAACAACTACTTGTGCGGTTCAGAATTTTTAATTTTAATCATTTCATTAAGATAATACAAAAGAAAGTTGGTTTAGATGGCAGCACACAAGCTCTAACCTTTTTTTGGGTTGTTTTACCTCTGAGTTGCACTGTTTTGCACACCATGGGCTAAATGGCCAGGTCACAAGGACCCCAATAGTTGTTGGGTTGTTTTACCTCTGAGCGGCACTTTTTTGCACGCCATGGGCTAAATGGCCTGTTCACATGGACCCCGAAGGCTCAGAGAAGGTTGGGGGAGGGGACCCACTGGAACAGCTGTTGGGAGACAGATGGTAGCCTCCCGTCAAGGCCATCCAGCGTGTTCTTTAACGTGCACAGGGTATGGCTCTCCCGCACACGGGCCACGGCTTAACGTCCCATCCGACGGACGGCTAGTCCCCATTCTGCTGAAGCATTTCTCGAAACCTGCTCAGAAAACAGAATTAAGTACAGTTTTGACAAAGTTTTGATCCTGAATGATCACATTTCATTTATTCCTGGAATAAGTTTCGTCTGAGAAAGTCTTACGATCGATCAGATGACGCCGTTCGTGATTACCAAGATTACAAACGATTAGATTCTTTTTTTTTTCAGAAGCTCGAGGATAACTTCTCGAAAGGGAATTTAAAACAACAATCTACTTCTGGTGGTGTGCAGCAGATATTGAGAAGGCTGACCATTTGCGAATTGCTCTCGAAGCAGTCACACGATGCTCAATGGATGCTGCTGCTGCTGCTGCTGGATGCGAGGGATCTGTTCAGCATCTCGGATGTAACTTCTAATCGCATTTCACGAAATCCAACAGACCATACATCACGACTAACTGGCACAACTGGGCTTTACAGCACAACCCGAAACAAGCGGAAAGGATTAAGAATTTCTTAATTGCAGAGAAACTTAAAGGAAATTAAAAGTGGTTTTTCTGACACTAAGAATCTCTATTATCTGGACTTCTACTTTAATTGGGGCGGGGGTGGCTCAGTCGGTAGCGCGCCAGGCTCGTAATCTTTAGTTCCCAGGTTCGAGTCCCAGCTGAGTCAGCGTTGAGATTTATCTCCGCAAAAATTCCCCGCCCTGTCCACGGTCAGTAGGGTACACCGATGGGCTTGGAAAGGCCGCCGTCCGTCGGATGGGACGTTAAGCCATGGTCCCGTGTGCGGGAGAGCCATGCCTTGTGCACGTTAAAGAACACGCTGGATGGCCTTGACGGGAGGCTACCATCTGTCTCCCAACTGCTGTTCCAGTGGGTCTCCTCCCCCAACCTTCTCTGAGCCTTCGGGGTCCATGTGACCTGGCTATTTAGCCCATGGTGTGTAAAAAAGTGCCGCTCAGAGGAAAAACAACCCAAAACCCAAGCCTAAAAGTGACACTCAGAAGAATGGGTTCTTGGGATGTTTTTCCTCTGAGCAGCAATATGCTAATAAAAGACAGGTCACATGGACCCCGGGGACTCGGAGAAGTTTTAGAGAGGGGACCCACTGGACAGCTGGCAGTAGGACACAGATGGTAGCCTCCCGTCTAGGCCATCCAGTGTATTCTTTAATGTGCACAGGGTATGGCTCTCTCTAGCACACGGGGCCATGGCTTAATGTCCCATTCGACGGACGGTGGCCTTTCCAAGCCAATCGGTGTTCCTTACTGGCCGTGAACAGGGCGGGAAGTTTCCGGAGGTAAATCTCAAGGTTACACCGATGGGCTTGGAAAGGCCGCCGTCCGTCGGATGGGACGTTAAGCCGTGGTCCCGTGTGCGGGAGAGTCATATCCTGTGCACGTTAAAGAACACGCTGGATGGCCTTGACGGGAGGCTACCATCTGTCTCCCAACAGCTATTCCAGTGGGTCCCCTCCCCCAACCTTCTCTGAGCCTTCGGGGTCCATGTGACCTGGCCATTTAGCCCATGGTGTGCAAAAAAGTGCCGCTCAGAGGTAAAACAACCCAACCTAGAGAAATCATGGAAACAAATGCATATATTATTATTGGGTTGTTTTACATCTGAGCGGTAATTTTTAACACAAAATGGACTAAATGACCAGATCATGAAGGCCTCAATGGTTTAATTGTGTAAGGGATCCTAAAGGTTACATTTAAAAAAAATAAATAAATAAATACCCCCTCAAGCAGCTGCTTGCCACAGAGGTCTGACAGGAGCCTGTCAGTTTATATGCCATAGTAGGAGATCTGAGAGGATGGCAGGACCTCAGCAGAAAAACGACACACACATCCATGCCTAAATCCGGGGCTCGAACCCAGGTCCCTTAGATCAGTAGCCAAGCGTGCTAACCACTCGGCCAGCTTAAATTTTAATTTATTATATTATTTTGAAATATAATAAAAAGAGGAATTATACGTATCATTGTTTTTTGCAACCAAAATTTAGCGACGCCAATATTTTGTCGCCCTTAGTTTAAGCTTTTTTATACTCTAGGCTAGGGGTACTCAACGTTGGGTTGGGTTGTTTTACCTCTGAGCGGCACTTTTTTGCACACCATGGGCTAAATGGCCAGGTCACATGGACCCCGAAGGCTCAGAGAAGGTTGGGGGAGGGGACCCACTGGAACAGCTGTTGGGAGACAGATGGTAGCCACCCGTCAAGACCGTCTCCCGCACACGGGGCCACGGCTAAACGTCCCATCCGACGGCCTTTCCAAGCCCATCGGTGTCCCCTACTGACCGTGGGCAGGGCGGGGAATTTTGCGGAGATAAATCTCAACGCTGACCCAGCTGGGACTCGAACCTGGGAACTACAGATTACGAGCCTGGCGCGTTACCGACTGAGCCCCCCCCCCCCCCCCCCCAAAAAAAAAAAATTAGTAATAATCAAAACATCACCATGAATCTGCTACGTCAAGTTCAACCGAGAAATTCGGAAATTCTGGTGGGTGTGCGGTCTTCTCTGTACCTGTCACCACTAAAACCATCATCGCTAATTACCTGAAGCTGATTTTAGAGATGGAGCTGTGGGAGGGGGGGAAGAGAGAGAGGGGAGGAGGAGCTGGAGATGGAACGAGGCAAAAACCCAGAGGTTTGCAAGGAAAGGGAGGCACCTAATGGATCTAAATGATCTCGTCGACATTAACGCCCAGTTCTAGCCAATAGGACAAAGCCGAAAAGCACGCGGAGAGCTTCCGTAGTCGACCGCAAAGCCTTCACTGGAGACGCTCCAACTATTGGGAATCAATTCTATCGGAGTTGTTTGCGAAAATAAGGAGCCATTTACGGCGTCTTGCTAATACGAGGAGGGAGCGAGTATTAGATAACGGAACGCGATAAACGTTATGGCGGTTGCGGTGGCATTGCTTAATGGACACTCGGTGACGAATACTTGGCGGGGGGGGGGGGGAGAAATGCTGGCTGTGTGGGAGAGTTGGGTGAAGAAAGAGACAGGTGCCTTGTCATTCGAGGCTATGTCGTTACTTTTGCTAAGGGTAGATGCAACTAATGAGATCAACTGATTGTGGCATCTGATGAATTGTTAAGCACGGTAATGTGGTTGATTTTTGAGGAAGATCAGAGTAATTTTTGTTTAATTAGCTTTTATAATCCGTTTTAAAAGGCAAAACGCAAGGAAAATTAAGCTTTGTTAGCAATCAGATTCCGAGTCGTTTTGTGCATGTCTTAAACATTTTGCATTGGTACAAATCCTGCAGTGAGAATTTTCAAAAAAGAGGTATTGCATATTCTGTACAGCAGTGTCTCGCAAACTTTTTGACTCTGTGGCACACTGAATCTAATTTTTTTTTTCCGCGGCACACCTAAGAAAGAATAAAAGCAAACTCTCTATAATCGTCATTATATTTGCGCTTTGTTGACGTCATCAGCCTGGTTTTCCTTGAAGATTTGCTCTCGTTCTTTAATTCATAACTCGGTGTTTGTTTTAAATATTTGTCCATTCTATGGCTTGAAATAATCAAAAATAAATACCAAAATTTGGAAAAAGCTTGATAAATACTTACAAGATCCCAGTTGATAAAATCTGAAAGATTTTTATTAAAGCACGTCGATAACACAAGTCAAGTCAAAATGAAATCTTTGGAATATCTAGTGTCAATTTGAAAATCTCTCGCGGCACACAGTTATATATCAGGTATTATAACGATAATGAACGATTAATAACGATAATGAACGATTAATAACGATAATGAAGCTGTGCAATGGACTACATCATTATCGTTTCACATGTTGTTTCATTAAATAATAAAACTCTTATAAGAATTTTTTTTCTACATTTGATTATATCCATGGGTGTTTACAGGGAAAGGGAGTGCATACACAGTCGTATCAGGGGGCGGGGGTGGCTCAGTCGGTAGCGCGCCAGGCTCGTAATCTGTAGTTCCCAGGTTCGAGTCCCAGCTGGGTCAGCGTTGAGATTTATCTCCGCAAAATTCCCCGCCTTGCCCACGGTCAGTAGGGGACACCGATGGGCTTGGTAAAGGCCGCCGTCCGTCGGATGGGACGTTAAGCCGTGGCCCCGTGTACGGTGAGAGCCATACCCTGTTCACGTTAAAGAACACGCTGGATGGCCTTGACGGGAGGCTACCATCTATCTCCCAACAACTGTTCCAGTGGGTCCCCTCCCCCAACCTTCTCTGAGCCTTCGGGGTCCATGTGACCTGGCCATTTAGCCCATGGTGCGCAAAGAAGTGCCGCTCAGAGGTAAAACAACCCAACCCAGTCGTACCTACCATAGTATATGTAGGGTGGATGGTCATATTATTCTGATACGACTGTGTATATAGCATTTATGGCCCAGCTTTCCCCCACATTTTTTTAAATCCTCGAATTTTATACCTAGACATTATAATCTATGTGGAAATCTGAGCATTAATTATAATAAAAATACATAGCCATTAAAGTCTATATAGAATTTAAAAATTTAGCATTTAGAATTAAATGAATCTGAGTATGAATTTTGTATCCTGTTCAAACGATTACAGCTACCACTTTCGTTCTAATTATCGGATATGTTTCATCCTCGAAACTGAAACATACTTTTATATTAAGAATCAGTGTACGAAATAGGAAGATTATTAAGGGTTGGGTTGTTTTGGGTTGTTTTACCTCTGAGTGGCACTTTTTTGCACACCATGGGCTAAATGGCCAGGTCACATGGACCCCGAAGGCTCAGAGAAGGTTGGGGGAGAGGACCCACTGGAACAACTGTTGGGAGACAGATGGTAGCCTCCCGTCAAGGCCATCCAGCGTGTTCTTTAACGTGCACAGGGTATGGCTCTCCTGCACACGGGGCCACAGCTTAACGTCCCATCCGACGGACGGCGGCCTTTACCAAGCCCATCGGTGTCCCCTACTGACCGTGGGCAGGGCGGGGAATTTTGCGGAGATAAATCTCAACGCTGACCCAGCTGGGACTCGAACCTGGGAACTACAGATTACGAGCCTGGCGCGCTACCGACTGAGCCACCCCCGCCCCAGATTATTAAGACAATCGCTTGAGAGTTATAGAAAAACAAATGCACACAAACCCATACTGGAATGGCTGTTGTGGTCCTTAAAAAAACTGGCTTGATTTCTGTAGTATTAGCTAGAGGTCCTATATAGTTAGAGGCTGGCCATCTCGGTGATTCACTGCCATTGGTTGATTGAGTCACGTGGTTTATGGGCGCCATGTTTTGTCGTACAGTGAGACGAAAGCCTATGAGTTCGTGTGTGTACCAAGTTAAAACTTCTCAGTTGTTATAGTTTTATATATTTCTACCACTTTTTTTGTCTATAAAAGCTGTTATATTTTATGAATGCTTCACTGCACTGCATTTGGGTGTAAAAATTTCACTCAAACAAATAAATTAATAAAAATTTTTTCCGAGAAACTCCATCAGAAGACGGCAATCGGCTGCAAAAGGGAAATGAGCCAACTGAAAACCAACAAATAATTTCTTTTAAGGTTCGTTTGGAAAACGAGCTAAGGTTTTCACTTTCTCATCTGCCTATGCCAATATTTGTTCGTCTGTCTGTCCGTCTCTCTGTTAACTGTTGTCCGTCCACCTGCCTGAACGTCTATATACAATCAATTTCTTTACTTTACGAGCTAAATGAAAAACTCTTTTTGAAACAAATATTGCGATTCGCAATTTTGAAAAATTTCAATAGCTTGAATAGCGCCATCTAGCGATGGGAAAAGATGGAAGATGCTAAAATTTCAACGAATATTACAAACAATTTACACTGGAAATTTGAAATTTTGGTAGTAAAGTGTTATGGTTAGAAAGTTTGCAATGGCAAGGAGGCTTTTCTCTCTTAGCCAAAGGGGGTGCGAAAATAAAACTTTTTTTTCAAGAGATAAACCAAACAATGTTTTTTTTTTGTTTTACAGACACTAAAAAAAAAATACCCCCTCAAGCAGCTGCTTGCCACAGAGGTCTGATAGGAGCCTGTCAGTTTATTTGCCAGAGTAGAAGATCTGAGAGGATGGCAGGACCTCAGCAGAAAAACAACACGAACATCCATGCCTTACCCGGGACTCGAACCCAGGTCCCGTAGATCAGTAGCCAAGCGCGCTAACCACTCGGCCACGGGACAGACACTAACAAAATATTAATGATTTAAACAATATTTGATAATTTCAGCGTTTCCTGTAGACGTTTAAACGTCTATAAATCTATATTGTTTTTTTTTTTGGTGAAAAAAGCCGGCGTTAGTTCAACAGATTATAATCTGACATGTTTCTGAACAGATGCGGTTTCGAATCCTGTATGTCGGCGAAATATTTTCACATAAAAATATTAATATTTACGTTTTTCGAATCCCTCTCAGTTACAATTTCCAGTGTTAAAAAGTGCTAATAGCGGTAAATAAAAACTCGAAAGACGACCTCTAGCGGCAGAAGAAGCTGGAAAATATCAAATCTTTAAATAAATATTGCAAACGATCTATTTTTGCTAGAAACTTAAATTTTTGGTCAAGTGGTTTACCCTAATAATAATGATTTGTCCCATTGGTAAATTTCAACTTTTCTGCTTTAAGAGGCAAATGAAAAACTTTTTTTGCATATTACAGGTACTAAGGCCGAGTGGTTAGCACGCTTGGCTACTGATCTAAGGGACCTGGGTTCGAGTCCCGGATTAGGCATGGATGTGTGTGTCGTTTTTCTGCTGAGGTCCTGCCATCCTCTCAGATCTCCTACTGTGGCATATAAACTGACAGGCTCCTGTCAGACCTCTGTAGCAAGCAGCTGCTTGAGGGGGTATTTATTTATTATTATTTTTTAATAAAATATTAATAGTTTATTTTCTCAATTATACAGTAGTTCGAATTTCCACTGTCATAGGGTACCAAAGTGTAAAATAACTAGAAGAACGCATATCGCCTCTGGCGCATATGGGTTCTTCTATTGTCATATTCTTCTTCATTCATCATTTGGAATATTCGTTTGAAATTTTGAATATTTCAAAATTTTCCACCGTTAGAGGGCACGGTTATAACTTTTGGGAGATTCGAAAAATGCAAATCGTAATATATCATTAATACCTATCTAACACAAAAAGAATTTTTTATTTATCTGTATCCTCTCAGATCTTCTACTGTGGCATATAAACTGACAGGCTCCTGTCAGACCTCTGTGGCAAGCAGTTGCTTGAGGGGGTATTTATTTTTTTTATTTATAGCCGTCCCATGATCGAGTGGTTAGCGCGCTTGGCTACTGATCTAATGGACTAGATCTGTTGAGGTCCCGCCATCCTCTCAGACCTTCTACTCTGACATGTAAACTGACAGGCTTCTGTCAGACCTCTGTGGCAAGCAGCTCCTTGAGGGGGTATTTATTTTTTTTTATTTATAGCCGTCCCATGACCGAGTGGTTAGCGCGCTTGACTACTGATCTAATGGACTAGATCTGTTGAGGTCCCGCCATCCTCTCAGACCTTCTACTCTGACATGTAAACTGACAGGCTTCTGTCAGACCTCTGTGGCAAGCAGCTGCTTGAGGGGGTATTTATTTTTTTTATTTATAGCCGTCCCATGACCGAGTGGTTAGCGCGCTTGGCTACTGATCTAATGGACTAGATCTGTTGAGGTCCCGCCATCCTCTCAGACCTTCTACTCTGACATGTAAACTGACAGGCTTCTGTCAGTCCTCTGTGGCAAGCAGCTCCTTGAGGGGGTATTTATTTTTTTTTAATTTTTATTTTATAAACAAAAAAGTTCGATGTCTATAGAAAGACAAACAACAAAGCGAAATTATCTTTTTCTTTAAAAAATAAAATCCTAAAATTTACTTTTTCTTTTTTAGCCGTTTTCTAAAGTGCTTCCAATCATGAACACTGAAATCTGCATCAAATATTACCCTACCTTTTTCCGGAATTCATGAGGGCGGGGGTGGCTCAGTCGGTAGCGCGCCAGGCTCGTAATCTGTAGTTCCCAGGTTCGAGTCCCATCTGGGTCAGCGTTGAGATTTATCTCCGCAAAACTCCCCGCCCTGCCCACGGTCAGTAGGGGACACCGATGGGCTTGGAAAGGCCGCCGTCCGTCGGATAGGACGTTAAGCCGTGGCCCCGTGTGCGGGAGAGCCATACCCTGTGCACGTTAAAGAACACGCTGGATGGCCTTGACAGGAGGCTACCATCTGTCTCCCAACAGCTGTTCCAGTGGATCCCCTCCCCCAACCTTCTCTGAGCCTACGGGGTCCATGTGACCTGGCCATTTAGCCCATGGTGTGCAAAAAAGTGCCGCTCAGAGGTAAAACAAAACAACCCAAATCCGGAATTCATAAGTACCACGCAATACCATTCAGCTATGCAGGCTAAACAATCTCAGCAACGACAAAACATGGCGTCCAATTTTGAGATGGCCAACCTCTACCTGTATAGAGTCTCTAGTATTAGCCATAGCAGAGATCGCTCCATTCTAAACAGTTTAATCGTTTCCAGAACCCAAAATCGTAACTTAAAAGTCGTGGACTCGTGTTGTAATTTAATGATAAAAATCATTTGTTAGTAGGAATCTGGCAGCGTGATTTAATAACATTTTTGTTCAAAGCAATTACATTCGATATCAGTATGTACTTAATAAGCTTTAAAATAAAAAATTACTTTTCAAATTGAGTACGTAAATATTGACTACTTTTCAAACTTATTTCGTAATTTCTTCTTGTTCATTACATATATTTTTTCGCCCTTTCCCGCCTTCTGAAACATTCCTCACTTTTTCTTTAACCCCAGCCACCCTCCAGAAAAACATAAATTGACGAATTTAAGACAAATGGCCTTTCTGTTAGGATACCATTTATTTTTGCAATGGACGTGAATACCTCATTTTGCACAAACGTTAGTCACAAAGGCAGCTTGCAAAACTTAAAGCCTAATCAGTGTCATCATCTGCAGAAACTTTTTTTTTATCCTCTTTTTTATCATCACCATAAAAGTGTTCTTCTAACCGTCAAGTCAGAGATTCGTCTCCGCAAGAGGGCGCCTAACTCTGATTCGAAAAGGATGCTCTCTAATGCTCGTTTTTATTCGCGCCATTTGGTGAAACTAAAAATGGAGGAAGTCGTATCTGATGATGAACATATCCACGTCATATCATGCAGATAGTTTAGCCAATAGGAACGCAGGTGAGATCTGTATCGTTGTGCTATGTAAGCTTTTATTTCACTAACCCTAAAGTTCGACAAATAATGAAATATTTTCATATTTAGCTAAAATAATGTTAAAAATCACTTGATTTTAAACAAGAGTTTAACTACGGAGTGCACCGGGACCTCAAAATTTAAGAAGGCCACTCAAAGCAATTTACACCAAATTGTGCAAAAGTCGCTACGTTGGTTGGCGATCAGATTTCCCAAGTAATATTATAATTTTATGCATTGGCATAGCGAGCACTTTTAGAATGGAGGAGAAATATATATATATTTCAATTTTTGAAGAATATTAAAAATATGCAATTTTTTCTAGGGTTAAACCTTACATAATTTCAAGTTTTAAGTCTGCAAATGAAATTTTTATGGTCCAAAATTCTGAATTATTTTTCATCACATTCACACTTTCTTGGATTCAAACTTTATGACTTCTCAGGTCACAAGAACCCTAAATATCAGGAAGAAATTGATTTACAAGACATTTCCTGTGCTCCTGCAGCATCGAAACTTTCTTAACTGTTTCAAACAGAAGCAATATCCATTGCCTACAATTGATTCGGTTCTAAATCGAAATTTCACTACGATCTGAACCTCTAAAGCATTTGCTCCTCATCACTGCCGTCAGCAACAGACACCTCGATTCAGCAACCTCCATCACCACTTAGAGACGACACGTCAGCATCCAACATCATCCGTTTCCAAGTAAACAACGAGCATGCAGACATTCTATCCATCAACATTCAGGAGCATCAACAAGTTCCTCTCTCTCTCTCTATGCAGTCCAGCTAAATTTTATTGCCTGGCAAATCAGTGCCAAGATTTCCCTTTCCTCACCGCCTCCGATCCACACTCTTCCCATCCAAAGGACTCTACGATATCTATAATCCATCCTCCCACCAGTGTAATGTATAAATCGTTATCAGCTTCAGAAGCAGTGCACCACATCTGTTGTACTCGTGTAACTATGTGCATGCAGAAGACTAGTCTACGAGTGCAATGTGTGGGAATCCAACAGGTGAACTCGGCAAAAGGAAGTCACCCCCCCCCCTCTTTTCTCGATTGTTTCCCCCTCCACGCATTTGGGGTCATCTTCCGTTTCAGCGATTTAATTGGTTGCAGCAGTGGTCTTCCACCCCCCGATTTTCTAACGGCTGGGACGGAAACTTTAGCGGTTTCTCCCTTGTCCGTAAGAGCTGCTACTCTGGACGATAAGCGGCAGCAACTAATCGTTAATAGGAAACCGCCTTACGTCTCCTCTGGCAAACTATCGGTGTTTCGTTTGCAGAGGAAGCCCTCTTAGACAGTGTAACAACACACAACTCTCGTGCGTGTGATTTCCAGAGGCTAACGCTGCACGTGGGCGATCGTTGGGCGATTTGGCTACTCATCGCAGGATGACGTTCTCTGAGTGGATTGCAGGAGGAATGTTTGGAAGATATTCGAACCACCAGGAGCTCTGAATATTTCCTGATTCTCTCTGTACAATTAAAATTTCTGCTATTACGTTGTCGTGAGCTTAACTTCCGAATGATATGCAATGTCGGACGTGGTGGTGGGGGGAGAGGTCTCTCAATGGGTAGCGCGCCAGGCTCGTAATCTGCAGTTTCAAGGTTCAAGTCCCAGTTAGGCCAGCGTTGAGATTTATCTCGATAAAACACCCGCATTGCCCTCGGTTAGTAGGAGACAACCATGAACTTGGAAAGGCTGCCGTCCATTATATAAGACGTTAAGCCGTGGCCCTGTGTGCTGGAGAGCTCATACTCTGTGCATGTTAAAGAACACGCTGGATGTCCTTGACGGAAGGCTATCATCTGTATCCTAAGAGCTATCCAATGGCTTTCATCTCCCCAACCTTCTCTGAGTCCTCGGGGTCCTTGTGACCTAGCCATTTAGCCCATTGTGTCCAAAAAATGCAGCTCAGTGGTAAAACAATCCAACCCGGACGTGGGGCGTGTATATACTCGTTTTAACCGGATTTAGGGAAAAGATGCTTCTTTTTGGTACATTAGCCAAATCAGATTCAAACTGCTGAACTTAAATTAGCATTAAAACCATATTTATTACTTCGTCAGGATACACTAACAATTACACTGCCAAGAGATATCTTTTTTTTGAGAGTTTCCAACTTTTAGATCTAAATCTAACTTGCTGGATCTAACTAATCTAATCTAACTAACCCGGCGCTCTTTTACACAAGACCTCCAGCTCTGAGCTAGCAGAGCAAGATGCAGAGAAATCCTCAAGTTCCTCTTCTTCATTTCTTCTTTTTCTTATGAAGCAATTTTAGGAAAGATTGGGTTGTTGTTGGGTTGTTTTACCTCTAAGCGGCACTTTTTTGCACACCATGGCCTAAATGGCCAGGTCACAAGGACCCCGAAGGCTCAGAGAAGGTTGGGAGAGGGGACCCACTGGAACAGCTGTTGGGAGACAGATGGTAGCCTCCCGTCAAGGCCATCCAGCGTGTTCTTTAACGTTGGGTTGTTTTACCTCTGAGCGGCACTTTTTTGCACACCATGGCCTAAATGGCCAGGTCACAAGGACCCCGAAGGCTCAGAGAAGGTTGGGAGAGGGGACCCACTGGAACAGCTGTTGGGAGACAGATGGTAGCCTCCCGTCAAGGCCATCCAGCGTGTTCTTTAACGTCGGGTTGTTTTACCTCTGAGCGGCACTTTTTTGCACACCATGGCCTAAATGGCCAGGTCACAAGGACCCCGAAGGCTCAGAGAAGGTTGGGAGAGGGGACCCACTGGAACAGCTGTTGGGAGACAGATGGTAGCCTCCCGTCAAGGCCATCCAGCGTGTTCTTTAACGTTGGGTTGTTTTACCTCTGAGCGGCACTTTTTTGCACACCATGGCCTAAATGGCCAGGTCACAAGGACCCCGAAGGCTCAGAGAAGGTTGGGAGAGGGGACCCACTGGAACAGCTGTTGGGAGACAGATGGTAGCCTCCCGTCAAGGCCATCCAGCGTGTTCTTTAACGTTGGGTTGTTTTACCTCTGAGCGGCACTTTTTTGCACACCATGGGCTAAATGGCCAGGTCACAAGGACCCCGAAGGCTCAGAGAAGGTTGGGAGAGGGGCCCACTGGAACAGCTGTTGGGAGACAGATGGTAGCCTCCCGTCAAGGCCATCCAGCGTGTTCTTTAACGTTGGATTGTTTTACCTCTGAGCGGCACTTTTTTGCACACCATGGGCTAAATTGCCAGGTAACAAGGACCCCGAAGGCTCAGAGAAGGTTGGGAGAGGGGACCCACTGGAACAGCTGTTGGGAGACAGATGGTAGCCTCCCGTCAAGGCCATCCAGCGTGTTCTTTAACGTTGGGTTGTTTTACCTCTGAGCGGCACTTTTTTGCACACCATGGGCTAAATGGCCAGGTCACCAGGACCCCGAAGGCTCAGAGAAGGTTGGGAGAGGGGACCCACTGGAACAGCTGTTGGGAGACAGATGGTAGCCTCCTGTCAAGGCCATCCAGCGTGTTCTTTAACGTCGGGTTGTTTTACCTCTGAGTGGCACTTTTTTGCACACCATGGGCTAAATGGCCAGGTAACAAGGACCCCGAAGGCTCAGAGAAGGTTGGGAGAGGGGACCCACTGGAACAGCTGTTGGGAGACAGATGGTAGCCTCCCGTCTAGGCCATCCAGCGTGTTCTTTAATGTGCACAGGGTATGGCTCTCCCGCACACGGGGACACGGCTTAACGTCCCATCCGACGGACGGCAGCCTTTCCAAGCCCATCGGTGTCCCCTACTGACCGTGGGCAGGGCGGGGAATTTTGAGGAGATAAATCTCAACGCTGACCCAGCTGGGACTCAAACCTGGAAACTGCAGATTACGAGCCTGGCGCGCTACCGACTGAGTCACCTCCGCCCCGGAAAGATTGGGTGTCAAGATTCCTGTTCAACGGTATAATATGAGCGAAAAGCAATTGGGAGAAATTATGAATGAAGTAATAGACAGAATAGCTTTATACTATATACTAGGGAGTTTTGCGGATAGCAACCGTTCTGACGTCTTAAAGGCTGACAGAAGATTGGTCACTTTGACTCTGTCCAGCTCTGTGTGCGCTCAGGACACCAGAAATGATACCTCATGGAATGCAGGTAGGCGGCTACCTTAGCTGCTGCTGTAGGTACGGAAAAAAGGTGGGGGGAGGGCACATATCTTGAACCTAGAAACATCAGGGTCGATCCTGAACGACGAGGTCAGAAGAAGGACTCGAAAAACTGAAAGTTGAATAGGGTAACAGGATAAGCTGGGTAGATGTTAGGAGACAGATGGTAGCCCCTCGTCAAGCCATCCAGCTTGTTCTTTAACGTGTACAGGATATGGCTTTCTCGGCACACGGGCCATGGCTTAGCATCAGATCTGACGAACGGTGGTCTTAATGATAGTTTAATTAATAATGATGAGGTTAAGCGAAAAGTATCAGTGAAGTCATCAAACACCTTTGAACGACATCTTAAGACCCAGATTGCTTTTATTTGGCTGTATTGTGCATGTGCATAAACAAATACCCCCTCAAGCAGCTGCTTTCCACAGAGGTCTGACAGGAACCTGTCAGTTTATATGCCGTCGTAGAAGGTCTGTGAGGATACGGGACCTCAGCAGAAAAACAACCTGCCTTCCCGGGTCTTGAACATAGGTCCCTTTCATCGATAGCCAAGCGTGCTAACCACTCGGCCACGGACCATGGAGATGATAAATTAAAAAAAAAAAGGTATACAAGTAAGAAACACGTTCAGAAATCAATGATGATCTTAAGTTACAATGTTGCAAGAGCAGGTGTGATTGCAAAAACCAGATGCCCAAAACAAGAGTATGAGAAACTTAAAATTATAACTTGATGGTCAATGATGAGTGAGATGTTTATCGATCGATGAGTTCAAGTTCTCTTTTAGTGAGATTGAACCCCAGTCCAGTGGGAGATTTTGATTCTACTCTGTAAAACTAGGTCGCACTTCCCTCGTTGAAATGATTCTTTGAAATCGGCGGCCAAACAGGGAAAAGGAAGGCACCAACCTGTTGTGGAATAACATCTGGGTGGAGTCTACGAAGTAAGAGAGTATGGACAGGTGTTTTGTCTGCAAAATTCGTTCATTAGTTTTTCTCAAAAGGACATGGCCTGCAAAAGAAAAAGCTGGTAAAAGTTATAGGAAGGTTTTTGGGTGAGCTCATACATTCATATTACGTTGCCATACCTCTCATTCTCGGACTTGGCGAAAATTGTTAATGCGAAAATGGTTAACCGTAACCGTCACCAGCAAAAAAACCTATTTTATTCGCAACAAAACAGAAAAAGTTATATATAAAACGTAATGCAGATTACCAGAACGAGTGCACATATTAATTTTATTGTACCACTTCCGAAGAAAACTATT
This sequence comes from Ryuthela nishihirai, assembly GCA_038380435.1. NCBI lineage: Eukaryota > Metazoa > Arthropoda > Arachnida > Araneae > Heptathelidae > Ryuthela > Ryuthela nishihirai. The sequence goes on from JAWZYU010000026.1 coordinate 25,000,312, forward strand.
ATTATGCAAAAACATTACATATTTTTGGCGCCAAAAATATTCAACAGATTACCTGAATTTTTTTAAAGATGAAGAAAATTTTGAAACGAAAAATAATGCTAAGAGGATCAATTTTGAATTTTTTTTAAAATGAAATTTTTAAAATTTGAAATTTTTAAAGATGAAATTGAAAAAGAATGAAATTTTTTAAAGATGAAACTTTTAAAGATGAAGAAAATTTTCATACGTTTTCTCGAAAACTAAGAGATTGGATTTTTGATATCGATGATATCGAAAAATTTCTTTAAGGTAGGAGGGACTGCCCCTATATTTTAGATTGTTAAATTCTTTTCTTTCGTTCTTTTGTTTTTTGCTCTTCACGATGTTAAAATCTTGAATAAAAAAATTGGTGCATTTACAGTTTATTTACTGATTCTGTTACCATGATGTTGGTGTGAGCATGGCAGAAAGTATTAATATTGTAATATATTTAAAATGTTGTTTTTAATGTTTATATATGTGTTATGTAACCTCATACTCCACGTGCAAATCTTTAAACTCTTGTGGTGTGGTAAATTTTCAAAATTATTGTTAATAATTATAAAAATAAAAATAAAATAAATACCCCCTCAAGCAGCTGCTTGCCACAGAGGTCTGACAGGAGCCTGTCAGTTTATATGCCACAGTAGAAGGTCTGAGAGGATGGCAGGACCTCAGCAGAAAAACGACACACACATCCATGCCTAATCCGGGGCTCGAACCCAGGTCCCTTAGATCAGTAGCCAAGCGTACTAACCACTCGGCCACGGGACGGCTCATATATATAAATATATACGGCCACGGGACGGCTCATATATATATCGGCCACGGGACGGCTCATATCATAAATAATATTAATGGAAATAAAGGCTACTACTACTACTTCTTCTTTTCAGCATAGTCACCATTAACTGCAATGCACTTGTTCCAAAGTTTGGGAAGCGTCTTAAATCCAATTTCAAAGAAGACTTTTGGTTGCATGTCAATCCGACCTTGCACAGTTACAATGGTCTCATCATTGACTCGGAATCTTCTCCTAAAGACTCCTTCAGCGGTCCAAACAAATGGATATCGGAATGGAGTCATGTACGGACTATACGGTGGGGAAGGCAGTGCATCCCACTTCAGTTTCCATCGAGTTTTTCATCGTTAAAGTGGCGACTTCAGGATGAGAGTTGTCTTGGAAGAGAGTTGTCCAATTCGACATGCCAGAGGTGATATGTGCTTTTCTAGTTTTATTATTCTTACTGAAACTTTCATTTTCACACATTTCATTCTGGTTTTCTACGTAACACTTTAATATATACAGTGGACCCCCGATATAACGCGCATGTCGGGCGGGAAACAACACCCGCGTTATAAGGTGAACCGCGTTATACCGACACAATAAATTTCACACTGTAAGCTTTTCTTTTACTCATCATGCATACAATAATTAAACACTATTCAAAATACATGCAGGAACTCAATACATACACAATCACTCAATAAGCAGGAACAATAAAATGCGATACTCACTAACGCCGCACGGACCTGTATAAACATGTTTGAACTTATCGCGAACATCGCCCGCGCTAACCGAGTGCGCGGTATAGTGAGCAGCGCTATAACGAAGGTCCACTGTATATACAAAGGTCCACTGCAAAAAGATAATTTCTTTCACATAAAGAAGTTTTTTAATTTGCTTAATCCCAGTGCATTTTGCGGATACAATCATCCGGGTTTTTCAAATGTTCGAAGTTTGATGTATATTTGGAATAAAATAAAGCAGCCCAATGGTTTATTAATGACTAATAGTTAGCTGAAAAAATACTGCTCAGAAACATCCGCAAAACTTTAGCAGCATCTGCAATATATGCGGATGGTGATAAAGTTTTGCGAGTGCGGGTGCGGATAAGACCTTGCGGATGTGTTTATGGGTATGACTTTTGCTATCCGTGCAGGTTCTATATATAACAATGTAAATTACGGACCAATAAGAAGAATTCACGTACAATCGCTCAAAAAGGTATCCGAACGCTATGGTTGATTACAGAATTCAGAAAAAATATCTGGCAACGATTTTTATTTAGAAATTAGTGATTTGGCAACCCACGTGTCACGTGACACGAAGGTTGCCAGATTAATAATTTCTAAAAAAAATCGTCAGATATTTTTTACTGAATTCTGTAATCAATCATAGTGTTCGGATACTTGTTTTTGACACGAAGGTTGCCAGATCGCTAATTTCTAAACCTGGATCGTGTGGGCACACTCCCAGAAACATTGAGCGTGTGCAGTTACCGTTCACAGCAAACTGGAGCGTGTGCAGTAACTGCACACGCTCCAGTTTGCTGTGAACGGTAACTGGAGCGTGTACAGTTGCTGTACACGTTCCAGATATTTTTTCTGAATTCTGTAATCAACCATGGTGTTCGGATATTTTTTTGAGCGACTGTACGTAGAACACTTCTTAATTATTCAAGTTCGTTTGTTGTTTGCTTTTGATTTGTAAATACTGTAAAATGAACACATCAAACCATACGATAGACAAAACGACTTACATCACACAGTCAGTTTCGTTGAACAGTGGGGGATGAGGGAGGATTACTTTCTCCTGAATTGGTCCTCTTAGCATCCACTGAAAAGGAAAAAATAATCATGCTGTTCAAAATATTGGATTATTCAGATTCATCCATACAGAGTTCAATATCAGTCTCGATAATATATTAGTTTCTTTTTAACCCGCAATATATTCATTTTTTTCAATTGCAAAGAGTAAAATGAGAAAAAATCTCGTTTTACTCATTTCTCTGAGGAAAGGACTGGAGTGGCTCGGTCGTCGGTAGCGAGCCAGGCTCGTAATCTGCAGTTCCCAGGTTCGAGTCCCAGCTGGGTCAGCGTTGAGATTTATCTCCGCAAAACTCCCCGCCCTGCCCACGGTCAGTAGGGGACACCGATGGGTTTGGAAAGGCCGCCGTCCGTCGGATGGGACGTTAAGCTGTGGCCCCTTGTGCGGGAGAACCATACTCTGTGCACATCAAAGAATACGCTTGGATGGCCTTGACGGGAGGCTACCATCTGTCTCCTAAACAGCTGTCCAGTGGGTCTCCTCCCCCAACCTTCTCTGAGCCCTCTGGGCCTGACAGGATATTACTATTCTAATAAAAACAAAAACGTCATTGCAAATTCTAGGACCATTAATGCGTGCATTTTTATTTTCTTCAATTTTCTCCCTTAAAAAATTACGGTACAGATTATACACGAGCTTAGGTTACACGTGATTAAATGCAATAAGTGCGACACCCCCTTCCAAGTCCGTCAAGAAAGACAATTTTTAAACTCTCGAAAAAATAACCACAAAATCTGTACTAACAAGAGAATCTTAGGAGTTTTAAAAAAAAAAAGATCCTCTTTAATCAAATTGCTTCATCTTCGTATAAAGAAAACGCCCTCTCTTTGAAATATCAAATTCCTTCGAACATTATTTTCCTTTTTCTTACTCTGTCGCGAGAACAGTTTCCTTAATCGTCGACGACAAACTGGCTCGTTTTCTTTTTCACTTGCTCGTTTTCTTTTTCACGAGCTCTTTTTCTTAGTCGTGTCTTAACGGAATGAACCACTTGTTACTCCTGCCGATGCGACCTTAATCGAGTGCTTTCTTTCCCCCCCCCCCTCGCCATCCCCTCCCCCACCTTGCCACACGACAGCGAACCTCTGTTACCATGACAACAGCGGGAGAGAGCCTCTTAAATGGTCTTTTATTGTGGCGCCGTCAGCGCGGGAAGCGTTAAAGACGTCTTTCCGTGATGAAGAGCTCTGGCGATGATGAGAAGTTGATTTTGAAGGAGCGAACATGGCCGTCGGACGACGGAAAAGGAGTTTTCCTTTTTTTTTTTCGTTTTTATGCTCTCCTCGCTCTTGTCAAATGGGGATTCAGTTTAGTAAACAGATTTCTTTCTGTCCGCGTTGCCAGTAGTTTTTTTTTTTAAATTTATCCCAGTTACAAATTTGAGAAGAGTAAAACAGAAAGTAAGAATGCGTTTTCGTTGCGGGTAAAATTACATTTTCGCAAAGGAGTAATTTAATTGGAGTCAAATTGTTTCTGATGAATAGTTTGGGTTGTTTTACCTCTGAGCGGCACTTTTTTGCACACCGTGGGCTAAATGGCCAGGTCACATGGACCCCAAAGGCTCAGAGGTGATAATAGATGGTAGCCTCCCGTCAAGGCCATCCAGCGTGTTCTTTAACGTGCATAAGGGGTATGGCTCTCCCGCATATGGGACCTCGGCTTAACGTCCCATCCGACGGACGGCGGCTTTTCCAAGCCTATCGGTGTCCCCTACTGACCATGGGCAGGACGGGGAGTTTTGCGGAGACAAATCTCAATGACCCAGCTGGGACTCGAACCTGGGAACTACAGATTACGAGCCTGGCGCGCTACCGACTGAGCCACCCTCGCCCCTTGTTGAATAGGTAATAGGTGATAATAAAAAATACCCCCTCAAGCAGCTGCTTGCCACAGACGTCTGACAGGAGTCTGTCAGTTTATACGCCATAGTAAATGTAGGTCTGTGAGGATGACGGGACCTCAGCAGAAAGACGACACAAATATTCATGCCTTAACCGGGGCTGGAACCCAGTTTCCTTAGATCAGTGGTTCTCAACCTTTTATGCTTCGCGTACGCCTGGAAACGTCTATGTAACTGGCGTACCCCTTATATAGATAGATAAAACTGTAGTTATAGTATAACAATGCCAACTTAGCGACTTTGTTACTAGATCTAGCGACCTTTGAGCTCTCACGGCGTATCCCAAAAAAATTTACCGCGTACCCCACGTTGAGAACCCCTGCCTTAGATCATTTTCCAAGCGCGCTAACCACTTGGTCAGGCGGTGGCGGGTGATAATAGGTTACGATAAAGAAAAGAAATGAACTGTGTTGTGTTAGGTCTGAGCATGAAACATTTTTGCATCCAATGGCTAAATGGCCAGGTAACAAAGACCCCAAGAGCTCCAAAAAAGTTTGAGAAGGGGATCCACTGGAACAGCTGTTGGGAGACAAATGATAGCCACCCCCCCAACATCAAGGCCATCCACGTGTTCTTTATCGTACATAGGGTATGGCTCTCCCGCACACGGAACCACGGCTTAATCCCATTAAACGGATGTCAACTTTTCCAAGTCCAACGTTGCCCCCTTTCTCACTGAGAGCAAGGCGGGGGTTTAAATTTTAAAAAAAATGAATAGTCCCTCAAGCAGCTGCTTGCCACAGAGGTCTGACAGGATCTTGTCGGTTTAATACGCCATAGAGAAGATCTGTGAGGGTGAGACCTCAGCAGAAAGACAACACATTAACATCCATACCTTTATCTGGGGCTCGAACCCAGATCTCTTTGATTAACAACAAAAGCACACTAACCACTCGCCTACGGGTTTAGCGGAGATAAATCTCAATGCAGGCCCAGATCGGACTCGAACTTGGGAACTACAGATTACGAGACTGGCGCGCTATTCTATACGCGCCAACGAATACGTAAGAATCGAAGCAAAACAACTCGTAAAAATATATATTGCACTCTAAAAAACTAAAATATTTTTTATTACCTCTGCGAAGCATCTATTCATGAGAGTTTATTGATTTAGAATAAGTTTTCATTTAGTTTCCGTGAAAGTTCGAAAAATAAATTTTTTTGGGGGGTTTCCGAGAAAGTTAAAAAAAAAATTTTTTTTGGGGGGAGGGGAGGGGATGCTGTGAATTTAGTGTTTCGGGTGGGGGATGTCTGAGTATGAGACTTAGTTAAGATTTCCCAATTACTGAAATATTCCACTGGACCGAAAAAAAGGAAAAATTTAAAAGAAATTTAAAATGATATTCTATATATTCTATTCCATATGGAATAAAATTTTATAAATAAATAAAAAAATAAATACCCTCTCAAGCTGCTTGCCACAGAGGTCTGACAGGAGCCTGTCAGTTTATATGCCATAGTAGAAGGTCTGAGAGGATGGCAGGACCTCAGCAGAAAACAATACGAACATCCATGCCTTATCCGGGGCTCGAACCCAGGTCCCTTAGATCAGTAACCAAGCGCGCTAACCACTCAGCCACGGGATAGTGTTTTTTAAATCTATTTTCAGTATCGGATATATGCTATGGGGCTACTATAAGGCTACCATATTTTCGGGGGAGAGGAATTCCCCCCCTTCTGGTATGTCCGTGGTAACAGCAATAAAAACAGGATAAAAGTTAGACTTAACTAATAACAGGATAAAGTTTACCAACTAATAACAAGATTTAACTAATAACAGGATAAAACCAGGATAAAGTTAGACTTAACTAACTCCAGGAATTCAGGAAAATCGAAAATATGTAAAACATGTCACAGCTGCCTCCTGGATTCTGATGTGGTATATCCCTAATCAAACAATATTTACTCTATTATTTGAATTAAAACAGTCGCACCCCATCAGTGTTGTAAAACTTTCACGTGCTCTACATTGCAATCTGTATGGGGGGGGGAAGGAGCAATCTGCATATTACGCTTTTTATTACTCACATTTAGCTAGGGTCGGGGGTGGCTGATTCGGTAGCGCGCCAGGATCGTAATCTGCAGTTCCCAGGTTCGAGTCCCAGCTGGGTGATCATTGAGATTTATCTCCGCAAAACTCCCCACCCTGCCTTTGGTCAGTAAGGGACACCGATGGGCTTGGAAAGGCCGCCGTCCGTCGGATGGGACGTTAAGCCGTGGCCCCCCTGTGCGGGAGAGCCATACCCTGTGCACGTTAAAGAACACGCTGGATGGTCTTGACGGGAGGCTACCGTCTGTCTCCTAACAGCTGTTCCAGTGGGTCCCCTCCCCCAACTTTCTCTGAACTTTCGGGGTCCATGTGACCTGGCCATTTAGCCCATGGTCTGCAGAAAAGTGCCGCTCAGAGGTAAAACAATCCAATCCCGTATTCATGAGAAAAGTAACCTATGCATGGTTAAAGAATTCAGTGGATGGGATTTGATGATAGATTTCCATCAGTCTCTTCATAGCTGACCAGTGGATCTCCTGCTCAGCTCTGATCCCTTGGGGTCTTTATGACCTACTCATTTATCCCATGGTGTGTAAAAAAAATAACCCACATCTTTTACTTTTCGTTTTTGCACAATGTACTTTTCTTACGACAGAGCGAGAGTGGCTCAATCGATAACCCGTCAGGTTCGTAATCCGAAATTCCTACGGTCGAGTCCCAACTATGTCAGAGTTGATATTTATGTGTTATTCCCTACCCTCAGTCAGAAAAGGATTTTTTGTTTTGGGTTGTTTTACCTCTGAGCGGCACTTTTTTTGCACACCATGGGCTAAATGGCCAGGTCACATGGACCCCGAAGGCTCAGAGAAGGTTGGGGGAGGGGACCCACTGGAACAGCTGTTGGGAGACAGATGGTAGCCTCCCGTCAAGGCCATCCAGCGTGTTCTTTAACGTGCACAGGGTATGGCTCTCCAGCACACGGGGTCACGGCTTAACGTCCCATCCGACGGACGGCGGCCTTTTCAAGCCCATCGGTGTCCCCTACTGACCGTGGGCAGGGAATTTTGCGGAGATAAATCTCAACGCTGACCCAGCTGGGACTCGAACCTGGGAACTACAGATTACGAGCCTGGCGCGCTACCGACTGAGCCACCCCCGCCCCAGTCAGAAATGGAACATCTTTGGGGTGGAAAGGTTCGAAAGATGGGACATAGCCCCCCCCCCCCTCCCCACAATGTGCAGGAGAGCCATACCCACAAACACGCTGGATGTCCTTCACGGAAGGCTTCCATCTCTCCTAACAGCTGTCCAGTGGGTCTCCTTTTCCAGCCCAACTCTGAATCCCTGGGGTCCTTATAACATAGTCATTTAGCCCACTGTGCGTATAAAAGTGCCGCTCAGATGTAAAAAGGGGGCGGGTGTTGGATCAGTCAATAACGCCCTAGGCTCGTAATCTGCAAGGTCTTGACGAATGATGCCATCTGTCTCCTAGCAGTTTCCCAGTGAATCCCTTTCCCCAGCCCTTTTCTGAGCCTTGGGGTCATTGTGACCTTGCCATTTAGCCCATTATGTGCAAAAAAAGCGCCTCTCAAAGGTAAAACATCCCAACCGTCATGTGACAATTCACCCACGTGTTAAAAAACGTGGGTGAACTGTCATATACAGTGGGTCTCTTTCTCCCAAATTCTCGGGGTCCTTGTGACCTGGCAGGTGTAAAAAAAAATTCTTTATTATCTCGTAGTTTTAACGTGGCATCAGCACCAGAAAAATCTAAATATCATTCATGCAAATGCAAAAAAGTGAAAATAAGGATAAAATTGCAACCAAAGGTCATTATCATCACTCCGAAAAAGCAGCAACTCGAACAACGAAAGTCATCACTCCAATCCAATCATCACATCAGCAGTGTAAACACTTGCTAAACTGTTTCATCATCATCCGCTCTCCCTCCTTATTTTTCCTTCGCCCCTGTGCTGAGACGCGGAGACGAAGGTCATCGTCTCCTAGGCAACAGCTGGTTGGAACATCTGGAGCATCATCCACCCTCAGGCTTGCAAGCTGGGGCCTTGACGGCCTTTTATTTAACGCGGCATCAGCACCAACCCCGCCGTGCCGTGTCACACTAATTTATTCAGCAATGAAGAACACTGGCGCTCTTGCTAATAGTCATGACGTCACACGATCACGTGAGGCAAGAGAGACACAGGAAGTGAAGAGGAGTCGGCAGGCAGACGAGGCTCGGTGGGGTGGAGTGCCGGATGTTGCCAGTGCGAAGCGCAGCAGAGCGTCGGACGGCGACGCGGTAGCAGTGGTTCTCCGATTCTCCTACAGGTGGCAGGAGTAGTCTGCTGGAGAAAAAGGAAACCTCTGAAGCTGGCTGGCTTCTAAAAGGAATGGCCAAAAAGTTCGCAAAATGCTGCAAAAGTTATAGAGATTAGGTAGAATAAGATAGAGTTTAATATTTCGGTAAAATCAAATTTGAAGGTTCTTTGCTTAGCGTTCTTCCCTGCTTATCAAGAGACCAGAATGAGGCATGGATGTTTTGTTTCTTGTGTTGTCTTTCTGCTGAGGTTTCAGGGGCGGGGGTGGCTCAGTCGGTAGCACGCCAGAATCGTAATCTGTAGCTCCCAGGTTCGAGTCCCAGCTGGGTCAGCGTTGAGATTTATCTCCGCAAAATTTCCCGCCCTGCCCACGGTCATTAGGGGACACCGATGGGCTTGGAAAGGCCGCCGTCCGTCGGATGGGACGTTAAGCCGTGGTCCGTGTTCGGGAGAGACATACCCTGTGTACGTTAAAGAACACGCTGGATGGCCTTGACGGGAGGCTACCATCTGTCTCCCGTCAAGCCCATGGCCATTTAGCCATGGTGTGCAAAAAAGTGCCTCTCAGAGGTAAAACAACCCAACCCCACTAACTACCACCTTCCTCTCGGTTAGAAAAGGGGCCCGTTAGACTTGAGAAAGCCGCCGTCCATCGCATGGGACTTTGAGTCGTGGCTCCGTGCGCAGCAGAGTCATACCCTGTGCACATTAAATAGCAAATTGGATGGCCACTTTGACAGGACCATCTGTCTCCTTACAGATGTCCCGTGGATACCTTTCCCCAAACTTCGATGAACACTTGGTGTGCTTGTGACCTGGCCACAACAACAACAGGAATTTAAATTAGAAGAGTTTCTCCTTTTAGCAATATGAAATGAGGAATAAAAATTACTTTAAAAAAAGTCAACACTGAATATGAATAAAAAAAATGGATTGAAGGCTGATAACAGAATTCAAGGTATGGCGACAATCTTCCTACAGGCATACGGTTGAGTTGGGTTGTTTTACCTCTGAGCGGCACTTTTTTCCACACCATGGGCTAAATGGCCAGGTTACATGGACCCCGAAGGCTCAGAGAAGGTTGGGGGAGGGGACCCACTGGAACAGCTGTTGGGAGACAGATGGTAGCCTCCCGTCAAGGCCATCCAGCGTGTTCTTTAACGTGCACAGGGTATGTCTCTCCCGCACACGGGCCACGGCTTAACGTCCCATCCGATGGACGGTGGCATTTCCAAGCCCATCGGTGTCCCCTACTGACCGTGGGCAGGGCGGGGAATTTTGCGGAGATAAATCTCAACGCTGACCCAGCTGGGACTCGAACCTGGGAAAGGCGGGGGTGGCTCAGTCGGTAGCGCGCCAGGCTCGTAATCTGTAGTTCCCAGGTTCGAGTCCCAGTTGGGTCAGCGTTGAGATTTATCTCCGCAAAAATCCCCGCCCTACCCACGGTCAGTAGGGGACACCGATGGGCTTGGAAAGGCCGCCGTCCGTCGGATGGGACGTTAAGCCGTGGACCCGTGTGCGGGAGAGCCATACCCTGTGCACGTTAAAGAACACGCTGGATGGCCTTGACGGGAGGCTACCATATGTCTCCCAACAGCTGTTCCAGTGGGTCCCCTCCCCCAACCTTCTCTGAGCCTTCGGGGTCTATGTGACCTGGCCATTTAGCCCATGGTGTGCAAAAAAAATGCTGCTCAGAGGTAAAACAACCCAACCCGAACCTGGGAACTGCAAATTACGAGCCTGGCGTGCTACCGACTGAGCCACCCCCCAGAACCAGTCCCGACGCCATATGAACCAGAGATTTCCTTGCTTTGTGGGATGGGGGAGAGAGCTCCTTTAGTTCTTATGACTTGGTTATTGTAAGAAGACTTCCCAGCCTAGCTACCCCTCGAAGGAAAACTTCGAAACTTCATCCATCAAGCGAGTATAATCTCCTCCACGACCTCTTTATATTCCACACATGCAAATATACTGCAGTCAACGTTGCCATGCACAAAAACCCAGTCTCACAGAACCAAGCACATCCAAATGCGACCATTTCACCTCCCCAAGTGGCGCTTCTCATCAAACATTAAAGCGCATTAACAACCGCAAGAGGCTTCGGGTGATGGGGGAGAAAGTATTTTCCGGGGAGGGGGGGGGGATGAGGACAAAAGCACTTTGCCAAATAATAAACACTTGCAACAATAAACGAGACATGGAACCCAAAAACCTAACAAAAAAAATATAGATTCACACACACACACGCGCGCCACACAAACTCACCATAAACTGACGACGCCACATTTCTGAGAAAGGCCCCTCAACATATTCACCTAAACTTCTGAAGAGTGCTACTGTGCAACCTCCCCCCCCCCCCCGCATCTATTTCTCCCCTCCCCCCCGCGTTACTCGTTATCATATCGTCATCCATAGGAAAGGTGAAGTGCACTTTACTTTATTAGACGTAATCCCAAGGGGTAACTCCGTTAGCAAGGGAGGAGCTCCAGACAGCAAGGCATCATCTAGGAAAACCACTTGCAATTAGACCTCGGCGACTTAACAGCAAAACCACATTTGCTCTATGATGAGGTGTCTTGTGACCACGGGAGGAGAGAAAAATGATGGGCTCGTGTGATCAGAATGGCCAATGCTGGTGGACCGAGCTGGAGCCCTTAGCTCGCCAGGCAGGTGAAGAGTTAAGTAGGTAGAGCAAGCGCGGTGAATCATGGGACGCTCTGGCGATAAATGACTAGCAACGTAATTGTCTTATGGCCTTTGCGGTTAGTTTTTATTTCTCTCTCCCCCCCCCGCAAATTCTACCCCCCCCCCCTCCTCCTCCTCCACTTTACCTTCTCCTTTTGAGGTATCTGGTCGTTTTGTAGGTGGACGAGAAAACTTGTTCGGTGATTAGCTGGATGGGCATAAGAGTAGATTGGTGGCCCCAAGCATGGGCAAAAGAGTAGGCAGGTAATTGTTCGGAAATGTTCAGAATGGGGGTGGTCAGATCAAGTGAAGATGACAGATAAGGAAAAGGCGGAGCGTACACAGCACAGTAGAAAGAGGGAGGTCTTTCCTCTCTCTCTCTCTAAGCCAATGCGTGTTAGAGGACTTCTATTTTGTTCCTTGTTTTTTGTTTTTTCAGCTACTTTTCTTTCCCGTGAAGCAATTCTGAGTAATCAGAGGTGAAATCAATTAGGTTTCGTGGAATTGGGTTGTTTTAACTCTGGTGTATTTTTATTTATTTATTTATTTTTTTTTTGGACAGAATGGGGTTGTTGTTGTTGGGTTGTTTTACCTCTGAGCGGCACTTTTTTGCACACCATGGGCTAAATGGCCAGGCCACAAGGACCCCGAAGGCTCAGAGAAGGTTGGGGGAGGGGACCCACTATAACAGCTGTTGGGAGACAGATGGTAGCCTCCCATCAAGGCCATCCTGTGTGTTCTTTAACGTTGGATTGTTTTACCTCTGAGCGGCACTTTTTTGCACACAATGAGCTAAATGGCCAAGTCACAAGGACCTCGAAGGCTCAGAGAAGGTTGAGGGGAGGGACCCACTGGAACAACTGTTGGGGGACAGACGGTAGCCTCCCGTCAAGGCCATCCAGCGTGTTCTTTAACGTGCACAGGGTATGGCTCTCCCGCACACGGGGCCACGGCTTAACGTCCCATCCGACGGACGGCGGCCTTTCCAAGCCCATCGGTGTCCCCTACTGACCGTGGGCAGAGCGGGGAATTTTGCGGAGATAAATCTCAACGCTGACCCAGCTGGGACTCGACCCTGGGAACTACAGATTACGAGTCTGGCGCGCTACCGACTGAGCCACCCCCGTCCCACAGAATGGGGTGGTTGCTCAGCCAGTCCAGGGGTCCCCTTCCCCCAACTTTCTCTGAGCCCTCAGAGAAGAAGGATTTCTAAGCCCTCAGGTTACTTATGACCTGGCCATTTAGCTCTTTGTATGCAAAAAAAAAAGTGCCGCTGAGAGGTAACGCAATTCAATGTACAGAATGCATAAATGACCAAGTCACAAAGACTCCAATGTTTAGCGACTGAATTGTTTTACCTCTGAGCGGCACTTTTTTGCACACAATGAGCTAAATGGCCAAGTCACAAGGACCTCGAAGGCTCAGAGAAGGTTGAGGGGAGGGACCCACTGGAACAGCTGTAGGGAGACAGATGGTAGCCTCCTGTCAAGGGAGACGTCTTTAATGTGAATAGGGTATGACTACCGCACACACGGCTTAACGTCCCATCAGAGGACGGCGACCTATTCCAAGCCCATCGGTGTTCCCTACTAACCGAGGGCTGGGAGTTTTGCGGAGATAATTCTCAACGCAAGCCCAATTGGGACTCGAACCTGGGAACTGCAGTTACGAGGAGCTCTAACCGATTGAGCCACCCCCGCTCCGCATAGAAGAGGAGCTGTAGAGTGTTGTCAGCAGACGTGGAACCTCCCGTCAACGCCAGGGGTTTCAGTTCAATCAGATCATAAGTGTCAGAATCCTAATACGATGTTCCCAAGTTCGAGCCCCCTGTGTCTTGAATTCAGATTTTCTGATTGAGCTCATCTCATTTTTGTCTTGGAGAGAAAGGAACACCTTTACGCTTGGAAAGGCCGAGGGGCGGAGGTGGCTCAGTCGGTAGCGCGCCAGGCTCGTAATCTGTAGTTCCCAGGTTCGAGTCCCAGCAGGGTCAGCGTTGAGATTTATCTCCGCAAAATTCCCCGCCCTGCCCACGGTCAGTAGGGGACACCGATGGGCTTGGAAAGGTCGCCGTCCGTCGGATGGGACGTTAAGCCGTGGCCTCGTGTGCGTGAGAGCCATACCCTGTGCACGTTAAAGAAAACGCTGGATGGCCTTGACGGGAGGCTATCTGTCTCCCAACAGCTGTTCCAGTGGGTCCTCTCCCCCAACCTTCTCTGAGCCTTCGGGGTCCATGTGACCTGGCTATTTAGCCCACGGTGTGCAAAAAAAGTGCCGCTCAGAAGCAAAACAACCCAACCCTTGGAAAGGCCGCTCAGGATTGGATTCAGACGCAATGACTGAAGCTTACATTTCCCTTTACAGATGCCTTGTAGCTCCCATTGGTCTTTTAACACTACATGCATGAAAAAAAGTCATTCAGATGTAAAACAAGTATACCATCAGGCATCCAACGTGTTCTTTAATAGTTTTAATGATCTTAATTTAATTAAAACTTTAAATAATTTAATTTTCTTAATTCAATCACTTCCTAAAATATTTAATTAATATTTAAATAATGTAACGGTCTTCATTTAATTAATTCTTAAATAATTTAAGGATCTTACTCTTTAATTAATCCAACGAGTTCCAAGGTGTACATGTTAATTATGTTATATATACCTTGGTCCAGTCTGCTATAGGGGCGGGGTGGCTCAGTCGGTAGCGCGCCAGGCTCGTAATCTGTAGTTCCCAGGTTCGAGCCCCAGCTGGGTCAGCGTTGAGATTTATCTCCGCAAAATTCCCCGCCCTGCCCGCGGTCAGTAGGGAACACCGATGGGCTTGGAAAGGACGCCGTCCGTCGGATGGGACGTTAAACCGTGGCCCCGTGTGCGGGAGAGCCATACCTTGCACGTTAAAGAACACGCTGGATGGCCTTGACGGGAGGCTACCATCTGTCTCCCAACAGCTGTTCCAGTGGGTCCCCTCCCCCAACCTTCTCTGAGCCTTCGGGGTCCATGTGACCTGGCCATTTAGCCCATGGTGTGCAAAAAAGTGCCGCTCAGAGGTAAAACAACCCAAAACCCAAGCCTAAAAGTGACACTCAGAAGAATGGGTTCTTGGGATGTTTTTCCTCTGAGCGGCAATATGCTAATAAAAGACAGGTCACATGGACCCCGGGGACTAGGAGAAGTTTTAGAGAGGGGACCCACTGGACAGTTGGCAGTAGGACACAGATGGTAGCCTCCCGTCTAGGCCATCCAGTGTATTCTTTAATGTGCACAGGGTATGGCTCTCTCTAGCACACGGGGCCATGGCTTAATGTCCCATCCGACGGACGGTGGCCTTTCCAAGCCAATCGGTGTTCCTTACTGGCCGTGAACAGGGCGAAAGTTTCCGGAGATAAATCTCAACGCTGACCCAGGAGGTGCTCGAACCTGGGAACTGCAGAATAGGAGCCTGGCGCACTACCGACTGAGCCACCCCCACCCAGACACTCAGAGGAAGTACAATCAAAACAACCGTCCACAAGAAAAAAATTAATATTTCTTATAAATCTGTAATTGTAAAGTTTTTATGCAACTCAAAACTGTGATTAAAAAAATTCTACAAACCACAACTTGATCATTGCCAGAACCCATCACAAGAAACAAAAATGATCCACCCAAATTTCTAAATTCATAAACACGGTATTTTCTAGTTGGTATCTGGCAGCATGTTTCAGTATCGTACTTCACACATAAAGGAAGCAAACAATCGTAAACTGAAACTGGTAGCATTGCTGTTCTTTTCCAGGTGAATGATTTCCGTAACGTTCAGTTTTACGAATTTAAAAAACATTAGACTTCATTGATTGCATATTAATATTAATCTGTTAAATTCACGTTTACAGTCAGTGCATATCTACTCTCAGATGTGCATTTTAATCATCTTTTCCTCCGAAGTATGAGCTTAAGGCAGTCACTTCATTTATCAGAAAGTTTTGTATCTTTATTTCTATTCAAGATGTTCTCCTGCATTGAAAGAGACAGACGAGCCACCACGAGAGCAATGAAATGATTCTTTGGACCGTCCCTGTTCCTTATGCAACGCTTCAATCCATTTATCCTCTTCTAACTCACCCTTCCAAACACAACATCGAAGCGATCGATCATCGTAAGACTATCGCCAACTTTGCAATTCAATCTCCGCCTCGCAACATCCTTAACTCAGTTATACGTGACCTTTCAGTCCGACGCTGACCTCTTGAATGGGCAATAATCCTGTTTCGCAGGTTTCAGGTTGAACAGACAAACTGGTGGGCGATTCGCACGCATTCTACCCCAAATGGCTCGAGGCAATCATAGCAGCGACACCACAACACCTCTTCAACACTCACAGTATCTACCCCCCCCCCAATCCCCTCAATTGCCGACATCTGACTTATTTTATCGACCCTTCCAACTTCTTCCTTCGTATGCGGTAGCAAAAGACCGAAAATCAAATTAAATCCCGCAAGAAATGGCATTTGAAATGTAAAATAAATACACTCATCGCCAAAAAGTAAAATAGCGATCTACAAAAAATAAACACACGCAACTCACTGGAGAATAAAAAGAGAGGGACACTCACTTTCCCTCAATAGACACACTACCTCCCCTATCCCGCCATATCTCAGAGGTAAGCTACGTCTTCCAAGCATTTGCATACGTCAGGGATTCTGAAGCCCCACGCGCTCGGACATGTTGCCCGGGCAGCGTGTGACGAGTGGGTGTCGCCATAGCAACCGGTGACGTCACAAAGGCTTAAGGCAAGGGAGTACACGTTCAATTAACACGTGAGACCTGGACGTCCACAATGGCTACCGCCAATCAACCTAGTGAAGCGTTCCTGAAGGCTGCTCACCAGGAGTCTCGATGCCCGTATGTTGGAGGACTGCTGAGTGACCGTGTCTTAGCCATTTCTCTGTATCGGGAAAATATGTTGGGGGATGCCTTCAAAATTTGGCAAAAAACTAGCCATTCTCAACTGCAGAGACTTACTTTTTTATTGAACACTTAAGTTTACTTAAGTTTGTTCATATATCAATATTTATGGGTTAGAAAATACAAATGTAGCTATTACTTAGTTAATTAATTTGTGTGTCATCACGACTGCAGTCGAATTAATTAAATTTAACCGACCTAAAGTTTTTTACATCTTTCGCATTTCGAAAAGAAGGATTGGGTTGTTTTACCTCTGAGCGGCACTTTTTTTGCACACAATGGGCTAAATGGCCAGGTCACAAGGACCCCGAAGGCTCAGAGAAGGTTGGGGGAGGGGACCCACTGGAACAGCTGTTGGGAGACAGATGGAAGCCTCCCGTCAAGGCCATCCAGCGTGTTCTTTAACGTGCACAAAGTATGGCTCTCCCGCACACGACGCCACGGCTTAACATCCCATCTGACGGACGGCGGCCTTTCCAAGCCCATCGGTGTCCCCTACTGATCGTGGGCAGGGCGGGGAATTTTGCGGAGATAAATCTCAACGCTGACTCAGCTGGGACTCGAACCTGGGAACTGCAGATTACGAGCCTGGCGCGCTACCGACTGAGCCACCCCCGCCCCATTCGAAAAGAAGCCTATTTGAAAGAAATCGATTGAATGATTCTGAAGCAAGATCGTTTGACCAACCTAGGTGACAGACAACAATAAGTGTTTTTCACTTATGAATACTGGAGGGGGTGGCTCAGTCGGTAGCGCGCCAGGCTCGTAATCTGTAGTTCCCAGGTTCGAGTCCCAGCTGGGTCAGCGTTGAGATTTATCTCCGCAAAATTCCCCGCCCTGCCCACGGTCAGTAGGGGACACCGATGGGCTTGGAAAGGCCGCCGTCCATTGGATGGGACGTTAAGCCGTGTCCCCTTGTGTGGGAGAGCCATACCCTGTGCACGTTAAAGAACACGCTGGATGGCCTTGACGAGAAGCTACCATCTGTCTCCCAACAACTGTTCCAGGGGGTCCATGTGACCTGGCCATTTAGCCCATGGTGTGCAAAAAAGTGCCGCTCAGAGGTAAAACAACTCGACTTAGGTACAAATTTCTAGAGCTCTACCTTTTCTGCATCATAGTCAGAATTAGCGTGATTTTGATAAAACTTTCTTTAAGTGTACCCACCCAATAGTACTTCTTCCAGAAGTTGCAGTTGGGAACAGGCCCGAACTTTAGTGGGGGAGGTTCAATTGGTTTGCGGAATGTTCATTCGTTTAAATCATTGATGCTACTCGATGGCAATTTTGACGTGGACTATTCTCATTCGTCGACTGATTATCAATCACTTGTCAAACGATCATTTGTAATCACACTATATGATGTTGTCATTGGGTTGTTTTACCTCTGAGCGGCACTTTTTTTTTTGATTCAATTACTCTTCAAATGAAGGTGATTGAATCAAATGAAGGTGATTGAATCAAATGAAGGTGATTGAATCAAATGAAGGTGGTTGAATCAAATGAAGGTAGTTGAATCAAATGAAGGTGATTGAATCAAATGAAGGTGACTGAATCAAATCAAGGTGACTGAATCAAATCAAGGTGACTGAATCAAATGAAGGTGGTTGAATTAAATGAAGGTGGTTTGAATCAAATGAAGGTGACTGAATCAAATGAAGGTGGTTGAATCACAAATGAAGGTGGTTGAATCAAATGAAGGTTGTTGAATCAAATGAAGGTTGTTGAATCAAATGAAGGTGATTGAATCAAATGAAGGTGATTGAATCAAATGAAGGTGGTTGAATCAAATGAAGGTGGTTGAATCAAATGAAGGTGATTGAATCAAATGAAGGTGATTGAATCAAATGAAGGTGATTGAATCAAATGAAGGTGATTGAATCAAATGAAGGTCATTGAATCAAATGAAGGTGGTTGAATCAAATGAAGGTGGTTGAATCAAATGAAGGTGATTGAATCAAATGAAGGTGACTGAATCAAATGAAGGTGATTGAATCAAATGAAGGTGGTTGAATCAAATGAAGGTGGTTGAATCAAATGAAGGTGGTTGAATCAAATGAAGGTGGTTGAATCAAATGAAGCTGGTTGAATCAAATGAAGCTGGTTGAATCAAATGAAGCTGGTTGAATCAAATGAAGCTGGTTGAATCAAATGAAGGTGGTTGAATCAAATGAAGGTGGTTGAATCAAATGAAGGTGATTGAATCAAATGAAGGTGATTGAATCAAATGAAGGTGATTGAATCAAATGAAGGTGGTTGAATCAAATGAAGGTGGTTGAATCAAATGTAGTTGATTGAATCAAATGAAGGTGATTGAATCAAATGAAGGTGGTTGAATCAAATGAAGGTGGTTGAATCAAATGAAGGTGGTTGAATCAAATGAAGGTGGTTGAATCAAATGAAGGTGAATGAATCAAATGAAGGTGATTGAATCAAATGAAGGTGACTGAATCAAATGAAGGTGACTGAATCAAATGAAGGTGACTGAATCAAATGAAGGTGACTGAATCAAATGAAGGTGGTTGAATCAAATGGAGGTGACTGAATCAAATGAAGGTGGTTGAATCAAATGAAGGTGATTGAATCAAATGAAGGTGATTGAATCAAATGAAGGTGATTGATTCAAATGAAGGTGATTGATTCAAATGAAGGGGGTTGAATCAAATGGAAACTACTTCGCTGAATAAAATTTTTTAATACGAATTGTGCTTTTTTCTTTCGAGTACCGAAAATGGCAAAAACTTTAGTGGTTACCTGATATTTAATGAATCGTTTAATTAATCTGCTACGATCGCCCCAAACACATTTCTTCAAAACTGACGAAAACCGAAAATAAATAAATTTTTAAAATTATATTTATTATTACAAATGATGTTATGCATTTATCATTAGATTTAATTAATTTTTCAGATAAATTCTTGCAACTGCCATCGACGATGTTAAATGTTTCAGCTTCAATAATATAAGTTTTATTTTCGTTTTATTTGTGTACTCTTTTCCTTTCCATTATTTTTTTTTTCAAAAGATGCTTATTTAGGACAAAATAGCCGTAATATCATGTTACAAACGTTTTTAGAACCAAATTAATTCGCCGCTGGAAGAGATAAATATTGAACGAATATCGTTGAAAATCCAGATTTGTATCAATTTGATTAAATTTTCCATGTCACCTCTGACCTTTAACCGCATAAAACGTATTTTCAAAGTTATGACTCTCTGAATACAGCGTCTCAAAACGTGGAAGTGTCCCCGCTACTTCTGGCAGTAGAGTGTACATCCATCTGCTTCTATTCAATTCGATTAATTAACTGGCAAACACACTATATGCAAATAGATACGCTACATCGGTTGATGCCCTGTACCTGAACCGAGACTAATCCAGAACTGCTCTTCCTAACCAAGGACTGGATCTTCCTATTCCCTCTAACTCCACAAGCATCCTAATTCAGCTCCCCTCGCCCACGCGGCCTCCTTTAACACGGCCGCATCGGACTTAATTCCGACCCCGTAATAACTGC
Source organism: Ryuthela nishihirai (assembly GCA_038380435.1). NCBI lineage: Eukaryota > Metazoa > Arthropoda > Arachnida > Araneae > Heptathelidae > Ryuthela > Ryuthela nishihirai. The sequence goes on from JAWZYU010000026.1 coordinate 25,020,294, forward strand.
GTTTCAAAGGCGACCGAGCCAAGACCAGTTCGTCATACTGACCTTGCTGCATGACCCAATCTATTCTTCCTCGAACAAGGGGCGGGGGTGGCTTAGTCGGTAGCGCGCCAGGCTCGTAATCTGTAGTTCCCAGGTTCGAGTCCCAGCTGGGTCAGCGTTGAGATTTATCTCCGCAAAATTCCCCGCCCTGCCCACGGTCAGTGGGGGACACCGATGGGCTTGGAAAGGCCGCCGTCCATCGGATGGGACGTTAAGCCGTGGCCCCGTGTGCGGGAGAGCCATACCCTGTGCACGTTAAAGAACACGCTGGGTGGCCTTGACGGGAGGCTACCATCTGTCTCCCAACAGCTGTTCCAGTGGGTCCCCTCCCCCAACATTCTCTGAGCCTTCGGGGTCCATGTGGCCTGGCCATTTAGCCCATGGTGTGCAAAAAAGTGCCGCTCAGAGGTAAAACAACCCAACCCAAATCTTCGAACAATAGGGAGCCAGGACTCAGTAGACTACAGGGTTGGGTTGTTTTACCTCTGAGCGGCACTTTTTTGCACACAATGGGCTAAATGGCCAGGCCACTAGGACCCCGAAGGCTCAGAGAAGGTTGGGGGAGGGGACCCACTGGAACAGCTGTTGGGAGACAGATGGTAGCCTCCCGTCAAGGCCATCCAGCGTGTTCTTTAACGTGCATAGGGTACGGCTCTCTCCCGCACACGGGGCCACAGCTTAACGTCCCATCCGACGGACGGCGGCCTGTTCTAAGTCCATCGGTGTCCCCTACTGACCGTGGGCAGGGCGGGGAATTTTGCGGAGATAAATCTCAACGCTGACCCAGCTGGGACTCGAACCTGGGAACTACAGATTACGAGCCTGACGCGCTACCGACTGAGCCACCCCCGCCCCTCAGTAGACTACAGACAACAATGAATTAGCTAACGTGATCTTCATTGTCTCAGATTTCTGCACAAGTCCCAGCTGTGCCAGTGTTGAAGTTTACCTAAGCTGACCCTTCATTCTGATCTCTGCGGGAAAAGGGTCTGCACCTCTCAGAAGTGGACCTAGAAGAGCCGCCCGTCGGATGGGACGCTGAGTCGTGGCTCTGTTCAAGAGGGTCATACCCTATGCACGTTGAAGACCACCCTAGATGGCCTTGGCGAGAAGGGTCAATATGTCTCCTAACAGCTGTTCAATGGGTCGATCCCAAACTTTCTCTGAGCCTTTGGGACCCTCGTGACCTGGCTATTTGTATTGTGTGCAAAAACGTGCCGCTCAGAGTTAAAACGACCCAATCCCTTTTTACTACACGGCACACTTTTAAGAATCCAAAATTTTCGCAATACACTACAGGAAAAAAAAAAGCATAGATATTTTTTAAATTATTATTTTATTAGTTAACATAATTGGCTATTCTTTTACAATCAGAATTTTTAAAAAATATGTTTTGCATTCACCTGAGATGACTCTGACCAACTAAAATATTCATGGATAATTCAATGATGAAAACAAAATTTTTAATTGATTAAATTGAAATATTCGCGATGTCTCTAGATCACAGACAACGGAATTAGCTCTCTAACGCCAATATCCTATTTTTGAGGAAAAATTGCCTTAAGCCAGGCCGGGGACACGAACCCATGACCTCCTGATAACATGTCAAGTGCTCTGGACCGTTGAGCTAAAGGCCACCATCAAGATCACCCCAAATTGATGGTATGAACATTTCGTCCTACGGTACACAATCACTGTGTCACAAACCATCAATTAGGCGAAATCTTGATCGATCCAGAGCACTTGACATGTTTGTTGGGTTGGGTTGTTTTACCTCTGAGCGGCACTTTTTTGCACACCATGGGCTAAATGGCCAGACCACAAGGACCCCGAAGGCTCAGAGAAGGTTGGGGGAGGGGACCCACTGGAACAGCTTTTGGGAGACAGATGGTACCCTCCCGTCAAGGCCATCCAGCGTGTTCTTTAACGTGCACAGGGTATGGCTCTCCCGCACACGGGGCGACGGCTTAACGTCCCATCCGACGGACGGTGGCCTTTCCAAGCCCATCGGTGTCCCCTACTGACCGTGGGCAGGGCGAGGAATTTTGCGGAGATAAATCACAACACGGACTCGAACCTGGGAACTACAGATTACGAGCCTGACGCGCTACCGACTGAGCAGCCCCCCCCCCCCCGCCCCTCAGTGCTCTGGACCTGTTGATCAAGAGGTCATGGGTTCGTAGCCCAGTCGGCTTAAGACAATTTTTCCTTTAAAACTATATCGGCGTTAGAGTGTTATTTCCCTTGTCTTTTTAACTAATGCATTTCTTTTTCAAATTTCCATAAAATTCTCAATGGAATTAAAAACAAAAATTAACAAATCATGATCACAAGATTAACGAAACAACCGCAATTATTTAATAAAAATGAATAAAGCTTAAATCTGTATCGAAATTACTTATGAAATTAAAACAAAGCTAATTAAGACAAATTTTTAAATTACGAGTAAGTTCTTATTAATAACGACAAAAAAAAAACTGAACGAACGAAAGAATTTCTACTTTTGAATTTTTCGCAGTTTTCTCATCAGCATCAGGTTTATTTTTATGCATCTGCTACTAAATTTGCTGGTGTGTGCTTTTTCAAATAATAATAGAAACACCTCTCACTAATAATACATTCCATAGAAATACCAAAATGACAGGGGCGGGGGTGGCTCAGTCGGTAGCGCGCCAGGCTCGTAATCTGTAGTTCCCAGGTTCGAGTCCCAGCTGGGTCAGCGTTGAGATTTATCTCCGCAAAATTCCCCGCCTGCCCACGGTCAGTAGGGGACACCGATGGGCTTGGAAAGGCCGCTGTCCGTCGGATGGGACGTTAAGCCGTGGCGCCGTGTGCGGGAGAGCCATACCCTGTGCACGTTAAAGAACACGCTGGATGGCCTTGACGGGAGGCTACCATCTGTCTCCCAACAGCTGTTCCAGTGGGTCCCCTCCCCCAACCTTCTCTGAGCCTTCGGGGTCCATGTGACCTGGCCATTTAGCCCATGGTGTGCAAAAAAGTGCCGCTCAGAGGTAAAACAACCCAACGTTAAAGAACACGCTGGATGGCCTTGACGGGAGGCTACCATCTGTCTCCAAACAGCTGTTCCAGTGGGTCCCCTCCCCCAACCTTCTCTGAGCCTTCGGGGTCCATGGCCATTTAGCCCATGGTGTGCAAAAAAGTGCCGCTCAGAGGTAAAACAACCCAAAAATCGTCATCGAAAATCAGGTCACATCACTTCCCTCTTTCCACAGCATCTTCTCGGTGATCCCATATAAGTGATGAGATCAGTGATGTTGTAGGTCTCTTTGAGGATTATTATTTACGTCCTGTTATCGCATTTGGAGTCTCTTTATGAGACTTCGCCCTAACGGGCAATAAACTTCTGTTCCCGCTTATCAGCGACCGCATCCGGAGAGCAGGCGTCGGCAACATCGGTTGAGCAGTGGTGGACGAGACGGTTCAATGAATGCTGCGCCGCGCGGCTGCGGTCTTAAGAATGAAATTAATTCCACGTTTTACTACGCGAACAGTGTCAACAAGCTTATGCAAAGTGTGAGCCGTAGTAGCAGTCGGGAAAGCGACTTCCTTTTATAAGAGAGATTAGGAGAGTGATTATTAGTTAAATAACAGAGAAAAACGTGTTTATTTTTCTCGGAGTGGGTTTAAAATTGTAAGATGCTTTCACTCGTAGTTTGCTTCTTAATGTTGGAATTGAAATATGGTTGTGTTTATTATAAAACTCACTTGAATTAGTTGGAAAGTTTAAGACATTATTTGTAAGTTAGTTTTGGTCCTTTGCCGTCCCGTGGCCGAGTGGTTAGCACGCTTGGCTACTGATCTAAGGGACCTGGGTTCAAGCCCCGGATTAGGCATGGATGTGTGTGTCGTTTTTCTGCTGAGGTCCTGCCATCCTCTCAGATCTCCTACTGTGGCATATAAACTGACAGGCTCCTGTCAGACCTCTGTGGCAAGCAGCTGCTTCAGGAGGTATTTATTTATTTTTATTTGGTTCTTTTGAGGAAGAATATGGTAGCCCTTTTTTTAATTATTTAATCGAGAGATCCTCTCTTTTTCAATTATTTCCTCTCGTTTCACCTAATTTGATACCTAATGCAAACAAACAGCTTTTTGCTTATTGGCTAAAGACCTCATTACTATTTATAAATGCAGTTGTCCGCGTAAAATATAATGTACATTTCTCTATCATGGGTTCAACAAAGCAATAGTCAGGGATTGGGTTGTTTTACCTCTGAGTGGCACTCTTTTGCACACCATGGGCTAAATGGCCAGGTCACAAGAACCCCGAAGGTTGAGGGAGGGGACCCACTGGAACAGCTGTTGGGAAACAGATGTTAGTCTCCAGTCAAGGCCATCCAACGTGTTCTTTAAAGGTGCACAGGGTATGGCTCTCCCGCACACGGGGCCACGGCTTAACGTCCCATCTGATGGACGTCGGCCTTTCCAAGCCCATCGGTGTCCCCTACTGACCGTGGGCAGGGCGGGGAATTTTGAGGAGATAGCAATAGTCATGAAAAATAAATTTAATCTATTTGGTTGCTATATGATGCCCTCCAACTTTATTAGCACTTAATACTAATAAAGCCGTCCCATGGCCGAGTGGTTAGCACGCTTGGCTACTGATCTAAGGGACCTGGGTTCGAGCCCCGGGTAAGGCATGGTGGGTGTGGCGGTAAAGCATGGTGGCAGTGGTTCTCAACTTTCATGCTTCACGTACCCCCTCCCCTGGAAATGTGTATGTAACATGCCCTTTTATAGATAGATAAAACTATAGTTATAGTATAACACTGGGAATAAAATAAAACATATATATCAGTGGTTCTCAACCTTTTATGCTTCACGTACCTCCCTGGAAATGTGTATGTAACTGGCGAAACCCTTATATAGATAGATAAAACTATAGTTATAGTATAACAATGGGAATAAAATAAAACATATATATCAGTGGTTCTCAACCTTTTATGCTTCACGTATCCCCTGGAAATGTGTATGTAACTGGCGTACCCCTTGTATAGATAGATAAACCTATAGTTATAGTGTAACAATGGGAATAAAATAAAACATATATATATATGTAACATATATCTAGCGACTTTTGAGTTCTCACGACGTACCTCAAAAAATTTTACCGCGTACCCCACGTTGAGAACCCCTATCTTAGACTATTGCGATTTCCTGCCAATCGTGGACTGAAATATCATTTCCATCTTAATGTTAAATTTGTTCAATAATAAACGTTTTTGCTATTTCATATTTGTTCAAAAATATTTACATCATTACACAAAGTCGTTTATTTATCACTGGAGATGCAAGGCCGTACATTTCTGGTACTGTGTTTTATTTCCACATGATTGGCACGTGCATAAAAATGGCACCTCAAAATGTAACCAGTAGCAGTTACTTCTGTTGCACATCGATACTAGGTTAGGTTGTTTTACCTCTGAGCGGCACTTTTTTGCACACCATGGGCTAAATGGCCAGCTCACATGGACCCCGAAGGCTCAGAGAAGGTTGGGGGAGGAGACCCACTGAAACAGCTGATGGGAGACAGATGGTAGCCTCCCGTCAAGGCCATCCAACGTGTTCTTTAACGTGCACAGGGTATGGCTCTCCCGCACACGGGGTCACGGCTTAACGTCCCATCCGACGGACGGCGGCCTTTTCAAGCCCATCGGTGTCCCCTACTGACCGTGGGCAGGGAAGGGAATTTTGCGGAGATAAATCTCAACGCTGACCCAGCTGGGACTCGAACCTGGGAACTACAGATTACGAGCCTGGCGCGCTACCGACTGAGCCACCCCCGCCCCTCCAACGACCTCAAAGATTCGTGTGAACGTCAGAACAAAATGACAACGACAATAAGTCTGCATCTCCACAGAAAGTGATCTGAGCGTTCCTGTAGTATCTGTCGCCTTAAAATTATTACTTAAAATCATTACCAATAACGGCCTCACGGAAAACTGAAGCGTGTGTAGTTCTGCACACGCTCAAATTTGTTGTGAGGCCACATCCGTTGTTAGCAATGGTTTTGTTCTAAGACGACACAAAGTTTGGCGATATTAATAACACTAAACCGCTGAAGCAACTCATAAATCGCTGTCTAACAACCCCTTTTCTGTCCTCGCATCGTGCGGATACATTCCATTAGCCAGACGAAAGCAGTGCTGAGGACTCCTCTGTAATCTCCAGGTCTCCCCCCCCAACAGCTGATGACAAGGTCTGATTGATAGATGTTAATGATTACTAGGTTCTACAGAGGAAAAGCATAATACCGCCCTTCTAGCAGGAAAGCTATGTTATAAAGGCACGCAAATATTACCACTGATATTATATCCAGTCTTAGACTAGACGTTAACATTCTTCTAATGTTATATAGCAGGATTTGTGGAACAGAAATATGTCTGTGATGTTGTTTGCCTTAGTCTCAGTTGATTATGTTAATCATAAGATCCTGTTTATTTTCGGCGATGGGTTTTTATTGCTTACTAGCTGAATGGCACCCAGAGCTCTGAGTCCTATCTGGGGCAGCATTGAGATTTATCTTCGCAAAACTCTGCGCCTTGCCCTCTGTCAGTTGGGGACATCGATGTGATTGGAGAGGCCGGCGTCTGTCGGGTTGAATGTTAAGCCATGGCCCCGTGTGCGGGAAAGCCATACCCTTTGCATGTTAAATAACACGCTGGATAGCTTTGACAGGAGGCTACCATCTGTCTCCCAGCAGTTGTTCCAGGGTGTCCCCTCCCCCAACCTTCTCTGAGCCTACGGGGTCCATGTGACCTGGCCATTTAGCCCATGGTGTGCAAAAAAGTGCCGCTCAGAGATAAAACAACCCAACTCCTCCCTGCCCTCTGTCAGTTGGGGACATCGATGTGATTGGAGAGGCCGGCGTCTGTCGGGTTGAATGTTACGCCATGGCCCCGTGTGCGGGAGAGCCATACCCTTTGCACGTTAAATAACACGCTGGATAGCTTTGACAGGAGGCTACCATCTGTCTCCCAGCAGCTGTTGCAGGGTGTCCCCTACTCCAACTTCTTCTGAGCCCTCGGGGTCCGTGTGACCTGGCCATTTGGCCCATTCTGTACAAAAAAAAGTGGCACTCAGAGGTAAGTCAACCCAACCCAAAATCCCTTACTAATATTCTCAAAGGAGCGGAGGATGCACCTCTTGCCACCTCCCATCCTCTTCTCTAGATTCAGACCTGAGTTGAGATAATCATCGAACAGTCGATGGACTTCGTTGTCAGCACGACGACTTCCCCCACTCTTGCATTCCCTTAATGGTTGAAAGGGATCACCACTAGCACAGGGATCTTCCCGACAATCTCAGTGCTCCAAACATCATCGGTGACAGCAGCAGATCGATGAGTATGGCGAGCTGACATTTAGGCGCTTGTCCTTGTCTCGTCCGAGAGGGCGAATGAAAGATAACATCGCCTTAAGATGGAAACAGGAGATGAAAGAAATCTACGGGTTTGGATTGTTTTACCTCTGAGCAGCACTTTTTTGCACACCATGGGCTAAATGGCCAGGTCACATGGACCCCGAAGGCTCAGAGAAGGTTGGGGGAGGGGACCCACTGGAACAGCTGTTGGGAGACAGATGGTAGCCTCCCGTCAAGGCCATCCAGCGTGTTCTTTAACGTGCACAGGGTATGGCTCTCCCGCATACGGGGCCACGGCTTAACGTCCCATCCGACGGACGGCGGCCTTTCCAAGCCCATCGGTGTCCCCTACTGACCGTGGCAGGGCATGGAATTTTTCAGAGATAAATCTCAACGCTGACCCAGCTGGGACTCGAACCTGGGAACTACAGATTACGAGCCTGGCGCGCTACCGACTGAGCCACCCCCGCCCCATCACAATAGGGACCAGGCAGTCTTTGCAAATCCCTGATATTATCGCATTGAGGACAAAGCAGTCTTTATAAATCCCCTATGCTATCGCAATGAGCACTAGGTAGTCTTTGTAAGTCCCCGATGCATCCTTAGTTAAGGAAGGGAAAATAAAAAACTAATCTTAATTTCCCAGAGGAACTTTTGTGTGTCTCTGTTACCCAGCACAGCAGTTTACTAAAACAGTTTCTTCCGAGACAGCCACTTCACCAGAGAATCGACAACAACCTATCCATTAGTAAATAGCAAAAGCACTGCTTATTCGACAGTGGGATTCGGAAACTCACAACTACCAGGGGCGGGGGGTGGCTCAATCGGTAGCGCGCCAGGCTCGTAATCTCTAGTTCCCAGGTTCGAGTCCCAGCTGGGTCAGCGTTGAGATTTATCTCCGCAAAATTCCCCGCCCTGCCCACGGTCAGTAGGGGACACCGATGGGCTTGGAAAGGCCGCCGTCTGTCGGATGGGACGTTAAGCCGTCGCTCAGTGTGCGGGAGAGCCATACCCTGTGCACGTTAAAGAACACGCTAGATGGCCTTGAGGGAGGCTACCATCTGTCTCCCAACAGCTGTTCTAGTGGGTCCCCTCTCCCAACCTTCTCTGAGCCTTCGGGGTCCATGTGACCTGGCCATTTAGCGCATTGTGTGCAAAAAAGTGCCGCTCAGAGGTAAAAAAACCCAACGTTAAAGAACACGCTGGATGGCCTTGACGGGAGGCTACCATCTGTCTCCCAACAGCTGTTCCAGTGTGTCCCCTCCCCCAACCTTCTCTGAGCCTTCGGGGTCCATGTGACCTGGCCATTTAGCCCATGGTGTGCAAAAAAGTGCCGCTCAGAGGTAAAACAACCCAACGTTAAAGAACACGCTGGATGGCCTTGACGGGAGGCTACCATCTGTCTCCCAACAGCTGTTCCAGTGGGTCCCCTCCCCCAATCTTCTCTGAGCCTTCGGGGTCCATGTGACCTGGCCATTTAGCCCATGGTGTGCAAAAAAGTGCCGCTCAGAGGTAAAACAACCCAACCCACAACTACCAGTTGCATCTATGTTCCCCAGTTCGAGTCGTAATTCTGCGAGCGTCCAAATTCATCTTCTCCAAGCCCTACCCTCGGTAAAAAAAAGAGACACCGATGGGCTTGGAAAGCCGTCCTCCTTCGCATGGGACGTTAATGCATGAGAGGCATATTCTGTGCACGTTAAGGAATACGCTGGAAGGCCTCATGTCTCATGGGTTCCACAATCTTCTCTAAGCCTTCCGGATCCTTGTGACCTGGACATTTAAGGGGCAGGGGGGCTCAGTCGGTAGCGCGCCTGTCTCGTAATCTGCAGTTCCAGGTTCGAATCCCAGCTAAGCCAGCTTTCAGATTTTTCTCCGCAAAATTCCCCCGCCTTGCCCACGGTCAGTAGGAGTAACCGATGGGCTTGGAAAGGCGGCCGTCCGTCGGATGTGACGTTCAGCCGTTACCCATGTGCGGGAGAGCCATACCCTATGCAAGTTAAAGAATATGCTAGATGGCCTTAACGTGAAGCTACCATCTGTCTCCTAAACGGCTGTCCAGTGGAGTTTCCCTTCCTCCAACTTTCTCTGTGCCTTCAGAGTCCTTGTGACCTGGCCATTTAGCCGGCTGTGTGCAAAAAAGGTGCCTCTCAAAGGTAAAATAAGGACACAAAATCCATGAACTTAAAATCGCACTTTATATCACACGAAGGTTGGGTTGTTTTACGTCTGAGCAGCACTTTTTTTGCACACCATGAGCTAAATGGCCAGGTCACATGGACCCCGAAGGCTCAGAGAAGGTTGGGGGAGGGGACCCACTGGAACAGCTGTTGGGAGACAGATGGTAACCTCCCGTCAAGGCCATCCAGCGTGTTCTTTAACGTGCACAGGGTATAACTCTCCCGCACACGGGGCCACGGCTTTACGTCCCATCCGACGGACGGCGGCCTTTCCAAGCCCATCGGTGTCCCCTACTGATCGTGGGCAGGGCGGGGAATTTTGCGGAGATAAATCTCAACGCTGACCCAGCTGGGACTCGAACCTGGGAACTACAGATTACGATTCTGGCGCGCTACCGACTGAGTCACCCCCGCCCCATCACACTAAGGAAAAATAATTTGGGAGTAACAGATAAAGGTAAGATAAAAAAATTCACATGTAGCAGAGGTGAGGAATGGAATTTTAAATGTTTGTGAAATGTTCCTGAAAAATTAAGGAAATGATTTTCTGTGCAAATCATCTGCGTAGTTTGTCAGAAAGAACAATGAGATTCTGATAGCGGTCTAAAATCACTTAAGTGTATCTGTGTGTGTACAATTAGCCTGAAATATGTAAAAGTGAATGAAGTCAATGCCCTCACTTCGAAATATGCAAGAAGGAGGAGAGCAGGAGGTTAAGGAAGAAAGGCGGAGCTTAAAGGAGCAGCTGGGGTCAACGCACGGCATTCCCGTATGGCTTGTCAGATAGAACCACTTGGCAGATGGTTGGGTTAGAGGTATCTTCTAAGAAACAGGAGAAAGCTAAGGGAAGTCGAGAGAGAGCAGAGTGTTTGGAGGGGGAGTGGGATGAGAAGGGGGTTGAGGAGGGAGGGGCTGAAGGCGGGTGCAGGTGGCTCCTGGCACTCCGTTTCCTTCATTCCAGGAAGCAAAGGGGTTATTACGAAGGCTTGGAGTCCTCGTTAAATTAGCGGCTGTTGTTAGAGTGATGCACCTTGAGTTGATTCTAGTGTCGGTACGTTAAGATGATCTTGATTGGGAAGATAAAGGGATGCAGCAGCCGGCAGAAGCTGATTAGGAGGTGGGAGAGGGAGAGAGAGATAAATGATGGAGACAGAGTAGGATTTTCGGGGACATGTAGGAAGTTTGGAAAAAAAAAGGAGATGGTTAGAGAGAAATTGGCTAAAAAGGGACAGGGTTTGAGAACAAAGTTTGGCGGATTAATAGAAGAAGGATAGTGGCAATTTAGAAGTAAATTTCAAGCTGAGAGAAAGATAAGATATAAGGAGTGAAAGAGTTGGGTTGGGTTGTTTTACCTCTGAGCGGCACTTTTTTTGCACACAATGGGCTAACCATCTTGTCTTCTAACAGCTGTCCAGTGGATTCCCTTCCCCAACCTTCCCTAAGCCCATTGGGGTCCTTGTCACCTGGCCACTGTGTGCAAAGTCCAGGAGAGATAAACCTTAAAGAACACGCTGGATGGCCTTGACGGGAGGCTACCATCTCGTCTTCTAACAGCTGTCCAGTGAATTCCCTTCCCCAACCTTCCCTAAGTCCATGGGGTCCTTGTCACCTGGCCACTGTGTGCAAAGTCCAGGAGAGATAAACCTTAAAGAACACGCTGGATGGCCTTGACGGGAGGCTACCATCTCGTCTTCTAACAGCTGTCCAGTGGATTCCCTTCCCCAACCTTCCCTAAGCCCATGGGGTCCTTGTGACCTGGCCACTGTGTGCAAAGTCCAGGAGAGATAAACCTTAAAGAACACGCTGGATGGCCTTGACGGGAGGCTACCATCTCGTCTTCTAACAGCTGTCCAGTGGATTCCCTTCCCCAACCTTCCCTAAGTCCATGGGGTCCTTGTCACCTGGCCACTGTGTGCAAAGTCCAGGAGAGATAAACCTTAAAGAACACGCTGGATGGCCTTGACGGGAGGCTACCACCTTGTCTTCTAACAGCTGTCCAGTGGATTCCCTTCCCCAACCTTCCCTAAGCCCATGGGGTCCTTGTGACCTGGCCACTGTGTGCAAAGTCCAGGAGAGATAAACCTTAGGGAACACGCTGGATGGCCTTGACGGGAGGCTACCATCTCGTCTTCAAACAGCTGTCCAGTGGATTCCCTTCCCCAACCTTCCCTAAGCCCATGGGGTCCTTGTCACCTGGCCACTGTGTGCAAAGTCCAGGACAGATAAACCTTAAAGATCATGCTGGATGGCCTTGACGGGAGGCTACCATCTTGTCTTCTAACAGCTGTCCAGTGGATTCCCTTCCCCAACCTTCCCTAAGCCCATGGGGTCCTTGTGACCTGGCCACTGTGTGCAAAGTCCAGGAGAGATAAACCTTAAAGAACACGCTGGATGGCCTTGACGGGAGGGTACCATCTCGTCTTCTAACAGCTGTCCACTGGATTCCCTTCCCCAACCTTCCCTAAGCCCATGGGGTCCTTGTCACCTGGCCACTGTGTGCAAAGTCCAGGACAGATAAACCTTAAAGATCATGCTGGATGGCCTTGACGGGAGGCTACCATCTTGTCTTCTAACAGCTGTCCAGTGGATTCCCTTCCCCAACCTTCCCTAAGCCCATGGGGTCCTTGTGACCTGGCCACTGTGTGCAAAGTCCAGGAGAGATAAACCTTAAAGAACACGCTGGATGGCCTTGACGGGCGGCTACCATCTCGTCTTCTAACAGCTGTCCAGTGGATTCCCTTCCCCAAACTTCCCTAAGCCCATGGGGTCCTTGTGACCTGGCCACTGTGTGCAAAGTCCAGGAGAGATAAACCTTAAAGATCACGCTGGATGGCCTTGACGGGCGGCTACCATCTCGTCTTCTAACAGCTGTCCAGTAGATTCCCTTCCCCAACCTTCCCTAAGCCCATGGGGTCCTTGTGACCTGGCCACTGTGTGCAAAGTCCAGGAGAGATAAACCTTAAAGAACACGCTGGATGGCCTTGACGGGCGGCTACCATCTCGTCTTCTAACAGCTGTCCAGTGGATTCCCTTCCCCAACCTTCCCTAAGCCCATGGGGTCCTTGTGACCTGGCCACTGTGTGCAAAGTCCAGGAGAGATAAACCTTAAAGAACACGCTGGATGGCCTTGACGGGCGGCTACCATCTCGTCTTCTAACAGCTGTCCAGTGGATTCCCTTCCCCAAACTTCCCTAAGCCCATGGGGTCCTTGTGACCTGGCCACTGTGTGCAAAGTCCAGGAGAGATAAACCTTAAAGATCACGCTGGATGGCCTTGACGGGAGGCTACCATCTTGTCTTCTAACAGCTGTCCAGTGGATTCCCTTCCCCAACCTTCCCTAAGCCCATGGGGTCCTTGTGACCTGGCCACTGTGTGCAAAGTCCAGGAGAGATAAACCTTAAAGAACACGCTGGATGGCCTTGACGGGCGGCTACCATCTCGTCTTCTAACAGCTGTCCAGTGGATTCCCTTCCCCAAACTTCCCTAAGCCCATGGGGTCCTTGTGACCTGGCCACTGTGTGCAAAGTCCAGGAGAGATAAACCTTAAAGAACACGCTGGATGGCCTTGACGGGAGGGTACCATCTCGTCTTCTAACAGCTGTCCACTGGATTCCCTTCCCCAACCTTCCCTAAGCCCATGGGGTCCTTGTCACCTGGCCACTGTGTGCAAAGTCCAGGACAGATAAACCTTAAAGATCATGCTGGATGGCCTTGACGGGAGGCTACCATCTTGTCTTCTAACAGCTGTCCAGTGGATTCCCTTCCCCAACCTTCCCTAAGCCCATGGGGTCCTTGTGACCTGGCCACTGTGTGCAAAGTCCAGGAGAGATAAACCTTAAAGAACACGCTGGATGGCCTTGACGGGCGGCTACCATCTCGTCTTCTAACAGCTGTCCAGTGGATTCCCTTCCCCAAACTTCCCTAAGCCCATGGGGTCCTTGTGACCTGGCCACTGTGTGCAAAGTCCAGGAGAGATAAACCTTAAAGATCACGCTGGATGGCCTTGACGGGCGGCTACCATCTCGTCTTCTAACAGCTGTCCAGTAGATTCCCTTCCCCAACCTTCCCTAAGCCCATGGGGTCCTTGTGACCTGGCCACTGTGTGCAAAGTCCAGGAGAGATAAACCTTAAAGAACACGCTGGATGGCCTTGACGGGCGGCTACCATCTCGTCTTCTAACAGCTGTCCAGTGGATTCCCTTCCCCAACCTTCCCTAAGCCCATGGGGTCCTTGTGACCTGGCCACTGTGTGCAAAGTCCAGGAGAGATAAACCTTAAAGAACACGCTGGATGGCCTTGACGGGCGGCTACCATCTCGTCTTCTAACAGCTGTCCAGTGGATTCCCTTCCCCAAACTTCCCTAAGCCCATGGGGTCCTTGTGACCTGGCCACTGTGTGCAAAGTCCAGGAGAGATAAACCTTAAAGATCACGCTGGATGGCCTTGACGGGAGGCTACCATCTCGTCTTCTAACAGCTGTCCAGTGGATTCCCTTCCCCAACCTTCCCTAAGCCCATGGGGTCCTTGTGACCTGGCCACTGTGTGCAAAGTCCAGGAGAGATAAACCTTAAAGAACACGCTGGATGGCCTTGACGGGCGGCTACCATCTCGTCTTCTAACAGCTGTCCAGTGGATTCCCTTCCCCAACCTTCCCTAAGCCCATGGGGTCCTTGTGACCTGGCCACTGTGTGCAAAGTCCAGGAGAGATAAACCTTAAAGAACACGCTGGATGGCCTTGACGGGCGGCTACCATCTCGTCTTCTAACAGCTGTCCAGTGGATTCCCTTCCCCAAACTTCCCTAAGCCCATGGGGTCCTTGTGACCTGGCCACTGTGTGCAAAGTCCAGGAGAGATAAACCTTAAAGATCACGCTGGATGGCCTTGACGGGCGGCTACCATCTCGTCTTCTAACAGCTGTCCAGTGGATTCCCTTCCCCAACCTTCCCTAAGCCCATGGGGTCCTTGTGACCTGGCCACTGTGTGCAAAGTCCAGGAGAGATAAACCTTAAAGAACACGCTGGATGGCCTTGACGGGCGGCTACCATCTCGTCTTCTAACAGCTGTCCAGTGGATTCCCTTCCCCAACCTTCCCTAAGCCCATGGGGTCCTTGTGACCTGGCCACTGTGTGCAAAGTCCAGGAGAGATAAACCTTAAAGAACACGCTGGATGGCCTTGACGGGCGGCTACCATCTCGTCTTCTAACAGCTGTCCAGTGGATTCCCTTCCCCAAACTTCCCTAAGCCCATGGGGTCCTTGTGACCTGGCCACTGTGTGCAAAGTCCAGGAGAGATAAACCTTAAAGAACACGCTGGATGGCCTTGACGGGAGGCTACCATCTCGTCTTCTAAAAGCTGTCCAGTGGATTCCCTTTCCCAACCTTCCCTAAGCACATGGGGTCCTTGTGACCTGGCCACTGTGTGCAAAGTCCAGGAGAGATAAACCTTAAAGATCACGCTGGATGACCTTGACGGGAGGCTACCATCTCGTCTTCTAATAGCTGTCCAGTGGATTCCCTTCCCCAACCTTCCCTAAGCCCATGGGGTCCTTGTGACCTGGCCACTGTGTGCAAAGTCCAGGAGAGATAAACCGTAAAGAACACGCTGGATGGCCTTGACGGGCGGCTACCATCTCGTCTTCTAACAGCTGTCCAGTGGATTCCCTTCCCCAACCTTCCCTAAGCCCATGGGGTCCTTGTGACCTGGCCACTGTGTGCAAAGTCCAGGAGAGATAAACCTTAAAGAACACGCTGGATGGCCTTGACGGGAGGCTACCATCTCGTCTTCTAAAAGCTGTCCAGTGGATTCCCTTTCCCAACCTTCCCTAAGCACATGGGGTCCTTGTGACCTGGCCACTGTGTGCAAAGTCCAGGAGAGATAAACCTTAAAGATCACGCTGGATGACCTTGACGGGAGGCTACCATCTCGTCTTCTAACAGCTGTCCAGTGGATTCCCTTCCCCAACCTTCCCTAAGCCCATGGGGTCCTTGTGACCTGGCCACTGTGTGCAAAGTCCAGGAGAGATAAACCGTAAAGAACACGCTGGATGGCCTTGACGGGAGGCTACCATCTCGTCTTCTAAAAGCTGTCCAGTGGATTCCCTTTCCCAACCTTCCCTAAGCCCATGGGTTCCTTGTGACCTGGCCACTGTGTGCAAACAAGTGCTACTCAGAGAAAAAACAACCCAACCGTATGTATATTTTATGCATTCTTTCAATCATTTTTTTTTCTAGACCACCAAACAGAAAGAAAAATTTAATCATGGAATGGAATTCCAATCTCTTGTTCCGTCCCACCCTCAAAGAGTTTTTCTTTTTTCTTTTTGGTGTCCAGTCACTTGCCCCCCCCTATTTGTTTCTAGATTTGGGACTATCCCCTTCCGACGGTTTTCTTCAAGCCCACCTGTGTCCACTTTCTGACCGAAAACATGGTTTGAGTTTAGCAGAGGTATGTCGTAATGTCACAAGAGTCGGGACTCGAACCTGGGAACTGAAGTGTACGAGCCTGGTGCTCTACCCACCGTCCTCTCTCAATGTAGCCGTAACAGTGAGCCACAGTTCGCTACCGTTATTGAGATAAAATGTATTCCTTGTGAACTGGAGGGGCGGGGGTGGTTTAGTCGGTAGCTCGCCAGGCTCGTAATCTGTAGTTCCCAGGTTCGAGTCCCAGCTGGGTCAGCGTTGAGATTTATCTCCGCAAAATTCCCCGCCCTGCCCACGGTCAGTAGGGGACACCGATGAGCTTGGAAAGGCCGCCATCCGTCGGATGGGACGTTAAGTCGTGACCCCGTGTGCGGGAGAGCCATACCCTGTGCACGTTAAAGAACACGCTGGATGGCCTTGACCGGAGGCTACCATCTGTCTCCCAACAGCTGTTCCAGTGGGTCCCCTCCCCCAACCTTCTCTGAGTCTTCGTGGTCCTCGTGACCTGGCCATTTAGCCCATGGTGTGCAAAAAAGTGCCGCTCAGAGGTAAAACAACACAACCCCTTAAAAGTAAATAATCGTACCCATTTTGTAAAGCTAACTGTTTTTTTTTTAACAACCAGCTCTCGAACAGTTAAGAGGATTTTACCATTGATCTAAGTGAACGCAAAATTCAACAGCAATTAATGTTTCAACACCCACACTGCAAGTTATTCTGGGAAATAACATTTGTAGCAATTACTGAGGGTTGGCTTCAAGGAGTCGTAGGTTTCCAGAATACGAAAAGCTTTTGTCGTATATGCTCCACAGGTACAGAGTGCTTATGTGGGAGAGTGTGAGCGACCAAAGGCTAACTGGTGAGCAAACATCGCCCAGCCAGCATTGCTCACTAACCTCAGACATATCACAAGTCTGTTACAATCTGCTAAACTGCAACTTGATGAAATGCAGATGTGAACCAGTCAAGGTTTATTTGTCTCTGACAAGTCCAGCCATATAGAGTGCGCTTCTAGAATTAAACTTACGTTTCGGATGCCAAGCTATTTCATAGTTAACTACTGATGAAAACGGGGGGGGGGGGGGGGAGGAGGTGGCTCAGTCGGTAGCGCGCCAGGCTCGTAATCTGTAGCTCCCAGGTTCGAGTCCGTGTTGAGATTTATCTCCGCAAAATTCCCCGCCCTGCCCACGGTCAGTAGGGTACACCGATGGGCTTGGAAAGGCCGCCGTCCGTCGGATGGGACGTTAAGTCGTGGCCCCGTGTGCGGGAGAGCCATACCCTGTGCACGTTAAAGAACACGCTGGATGGCCTTGACGGGAGACTACCATCTGTCTCCCAACAGCTGCTCCAGTGGGTCCCCTCCCCCAACCTTCTCTCAGCCTTCGGGGTCCATGTGACCTGGCCATTTAGCCCATGGTGTGCAAAAAAGTGTCGCTCAGAGGTAAAACAACACAACACAAACACAACTGATGAAAACGGGGGGGGAGGGCACAGTCGGTAGCGCCCAGGCTCGTAATCTGTAGCTCCCAGGTTCGAGTCCGTGTTGAGATTTATCTCCGCAAAATTCCCTGCTAACGGTCAAGGGATACCGATGGGCTTGGGGGTGGCTCAGTCGGTAGCTTGCCGGGCTCGTAATCTGTAGTTCCCAGGTTCGAGTCCCAACTGGGTCAGCGTTGAGATTTATCTCCGCAAAATTCCCCGCTCTGCCCACGGTCAGTAGGGGACACCGATAGGCTTGGAAAGGCCGCCGTCCGTCGGATGGGACGTTAAGCCGTTGCCCCGTGTGAGGGAGAGCCATACCCTGTGCACGTTAAAGAACACGCTGGATGGCCTTGACGAGAGGCTACCATTTGTCTCCCAACAGCTGTTCCAGTGGGTCCCCTCCCCCAACCTTCTCTGAACCTTCGGGGTCCTTGTGACCTGACCTTTAGCCCATGGTGTGTAAAAAAACTGCCTCTCAGAGGTAAAACAACCCAACCCATTAACTACTGAAAACCCATTTAGTAAGTTACATCGTTCTATTAAAAAATATTTAAAATTGGAGAAAAATTAACGTTATTACGCAAACTGCTAAGAATACTCTTACACCTAAGCAATAATAGGACAACCTAAGACAACATAGGAAAAAAAAAATTTTCTGTTAAATATTGCAATTTCCTAACTCATTAAATACCGAAAAAATATTGTTGAAATTGATTTGATGGAGAGTCGAATTTTTTTCTCCATAAAAAAACTTATTTAAGAAGTTAAGATTTCTCTATCTGAATGACTAATAATGTAACGTGGAACTATACCTAATTATGTGGCAGCTGAGTGTTTATATCTGTTACCGCTAAAGCTCGAAAGCCGTTAATGTGCACATTACCTAGCTAATCTGCAGATTAACTGATTTGCTCCGTTAATGTGCGGAATCAAGAGTTTTCCGCATTTTACCTAGGTAATGTGCACATTAACGGCTTCCGTATCGTTAAAGTTCAAAAGTTTGTTTCTCTCATAGTGGTGAATCTCTTGAATATGAATCTTCGTGTCACGTGATTCACTCGTCCGCATTATAAAAAACGCCCCGGATGAGCGGAGGCCAAGTGAGAACGAATCGGTAAAGTGATTCATTCTTGATAACGAATCACTAAAATGATTCGTTCTCACTTGGCCTGCTCATTTGGGGGGCGTTTTTTATAATTCGGACCACTGATTCATGTTGACAGAGGGATGACCCTGGTTTCAACTCTACTCTCGGACACTAGATAAATAACATTATGTTAATTTAAGCGTACAGAAACGTTCCTGTTGTTCCAGCAAAGATCTTATTTTCACTTTAACGAGTGCCTAGTAGGTAATGTGCAGATTATCCAGGTAATTTGCAGATTACCTAGGTAATTTGAGAAATGAAACAATTTTCTGCACGTTAACGGATCACCCTATTAATCTGCACAATACCTAGATAATCTGTAGAATAACTGATTTCTGCACTTTAGCGGTAACATATATATTTTTATTATATAAAGAGGCCGAGTGGTTAGCGCGCTTGGCTACTGATCAACGGGACCTGGGTTCGAGCCCCGGGTAAGGCATGGATGTTTGTGTTTTCTGCTGAGGTCTTGCCATCCTCTCAGATCTCCTACTGTGGCATATAAACTGACAGGCTCCTGTCAGACCTCTGTGGCAAGCAGCTGCTTGAGGGGGTATTTATTTTTTTTAAAGAAATTACAGTCGTGATCATATAATCAGTAAAGTAATTAAAATAGTAAAAATTAGAGAAATAAAAAAGTTTACTAAAGGTACAATCGCGATTTCAGTCTTAACATTTAAACTGTCTTCAGGTAAAATTAATACTGAGGTTTAGATCTTATAAAAATGATGAACAATTTTAATTCTAGAATCCTATAATATCCAATACGTTTATATATATTTTAACATATTGTATATAATATGCTATATATATATTTAAGCGCATTTTATGTGTATATGGCTATGACAAGTCCAGCCATATAGAATGCGCTTAAATTTAATATAATCATGATTATATTAAATTTAAGAGATAACGATATGCCTTTTTGTTTTATTATTCATTGTTTCTTTAATAAAAGATTTAATAATTTGTGTAATTGCAGTGAAATAGCACTTGCTTTTAATTGATAAACAGTTATTGTGAGCTTTTGGATATAATTAGACAATTTTTTTCATCACATTTTCAAAAAAAAAAAGCAGATAATGTGTTCATTTTGTCGTCTAAGTGTTTGTAGACATCGAACTCTTGTTTTTAGAGATAAAAAAATGTTTGTTTTTTTTTGCATGGGATGAATATTGATAAAAGATTACGATTTCGCATTTTCTGAATCTCCCAAAGACTCTATTTTCGTCCTCTAACAGTGGAAAATTGGAACACTTTAAACGAATATTACAAACGATGTATTTATGTTAAAAATTTCAGCTTTTGGTGGTGAAATGTGACGTCATGAAATTTCCATTGGGAACAATGAAATTGTCACCTTGTGCCCAAGGGCGGCGGTGGCTCAGTCAGTAGCGCGCCAGTCTCATAATCTGCAGTTCCCAGATTCGAGTCCCAGCTAGGTCAGCGTTGAGATTTATCTCCGCAAAAGTCCCCGCCCTGCCCACGGTCAATAGGGGACAACGATGGCCTCTGAAAGATCGCCTCCATCGGATGGGACGTTAAGCCGTGGCCCGTGTGCGGGATAGCCATACCTTGTGCACGTTAAAGAACACACTGGATGACCTTGACGGGAGGCTACCATCTGTCTCCCAACAGCTGTTCCAGTGGGTTCCCTCCCCCAACCTTCTCTGAGCCTTCGGGGTCCATGCGACCTGGTCATTTAGCCCATGGTGTGCAAAAAAGTGCCGCTCAGAGGTAAAACAACCCAACGTTAAAGAACACACTGGATGGCCTTGACGGGAGGCTACCATCTGTCTCCCAACAGCTGTTCCAGTGGGTCCCCTCCCTCAACCTTCTCTGAGCCTTCGGGGTCCATGTGACCTGGTCATTTAGTCCATGGTGTGCAAAAAAGTGCCGCTCAGAGGTAAAACAACCCAACGTTAAAGAACACACTGGATGGCCTTGACGGGAGGCTACCATCTGTCTCCCAACAGCTGTTTCCAGTGGGTCCCCTCCCCCAACCTTCTCTGAGCCTTCGGGGTTCTTGTAACCTGGTCATTTAGCCCATGGTGTGCAAAAAAAAAAAGCCACTCAGATGTAAAACAACCCAACAAATATATAATAAAGGTAAAGAGCGAAATTATCTTTATAGCGGGTTAAAAAATAAAATTCTGGAGTTATTTCAAATCCACGCTCAAGTGTCAGTGAATTTAAACATTCATGAAAGAACCAGCTCTGATGTTCATCACTTTGACATTACTTGCAGCTAGCGTGGCATGAATTAAGCAGTGTCGAATATAGGTCAGTTGTGACTCACAGCGCTCCCAGCGCATCCCCATCCCCCTTCGAACGGAGAGAGAAAAGCACGTGTGCTTGTAAAGGAGAAGAGGTTCACCCAGGCACCGTTTCCCCATGTATAATTCAGAATTGGAGGAAATGGCAAGTAAATGTTGGAGTTATGGGAATGAGCTGGGAATCAGTAAGACTTGCGCATGGGGAACCACTACGAGACTTCGCTAAATCAAGGGAGGCTATCCCAAGGTGGTGTGGGGTGAAATTCCCTTTCCGGGGCCTCCTACCAACAAAGGACCATCACGTGGGGGAGGCAGAGGGATTTCAGAGATGGGCGAGTCGGAGCCGTTACACGCTGACTCATAAGTCGTATAACTTCTTTTGTGGGGGAGAGTAGAGGGTCAGGTATGATAAATGGGAAACGAGGGAGGAGACAGTTAAGATGGCGCACAGGCGCGAGAGGATCAAGAGCAGCCCTCCTCTTCATCTTCCTCCTCCCCATCTCAGCCTCCCACTTGCATCTTCCCCTCGATTGTGGATCACGTGATGGCCCAACTATCCTACGACCTCGTGTCATCCCATCTACGGCCGAATATCGTCTCTTCCCCCATTCTTCGCTTTTTCTTTACCCCCTTTTCTGCCCCCCCCCCTTCTCAACGTCTCCATCCCTACTCTGCTGTGCTGTTTTTTTCATCACCATCGAACCGAGCTCCCCCTTTCGTCTCTGATTCTCTCCTGCCCCCCAAAGCTGCTGGCCACCACGAGAGATTAGTTCATTCTACGCCTGACAACTCGAGCGACCATCTCGTGTGAATCTGTGTGATGGGTACGGCCGCACAAAAGCGATTCCACCGATTTAGCGTCAGTAACGTTTCTAACGTTTTCTAGCATCTTCAAAGGAGACCACGAGAGAGTGGTAATATCACATCAGCAGACTAGAAGCTGTGCAGTAACCACACACGCTCCAGTTTTCTGCGAGGCCATCGCCGATGTTGGTAATGGTCTTGTTTTAAGATACAACGCTTGCTAAATCGCTCAACTTGCTTTCTGTGTGACCGCACCCTATCCCTGCGTGCGCGAGGGCGCATTCGACGTGTAGAGGTTGGGAGAGACAGAGGAGTAAGAGAAGAAGGGCGAGGGGGGGGGGAGAGACAAGAGTAAGGGAAGAGGAGGCAGAAGAGAACGAAAGACTTCACGGGACGGGGAGGAGCCGTACACGTACGCACGCGCTAACAGCAGGGCGCGTGCCATCTGCCCCTTCGCGACTGCGCGAGGGCTCTAGCCCGCGAAAGTGGCACGAGCGGGCACGTGCTTCACCACGTCTAGTCATTAAACCGAGGGATCGTGGATGAGTAAGATGGCGGCAATCTTGGTTTAATAAATTCCCTGATTCGAGACTAAGGGGGAAGGGTGGGAGAGGAGGAGGGGGGGGGGGTAAAAGGAGTCGAGGGGAGGGGGAGTAGAGGGAATGTTTAGCTTTGTCATCTGCTGGTTTCTCCCACCTGCGAAGGAGGCTGTGGCCTTCGAGAGAGGAAATCACCTATTGCAGTTATAATCAGACGGAAATGAAACAACTGGGATCCCTTTTACAGATTTTTCTTCACGAGCATTGTGTGGAAAGTGAATATACTTATTGCTCTTCGGCGGGGCGACAAATTGTAATTACTGCTTTCGACAGAGCTCGCGTTGAAGGCATATACGGATCTGAATTGACACGGGGAAGCAATCAGACTTTACGAGAAGAGCGTGATTTGTTTAATTCTTCAACGCATTTGATCTTAGAGCATGTTGTAATGAAGCACTAGATCAGGGATTTTCAAATTGTTTTCTCTTTGCACGACACACTTCTGAAATAGTCTCTTTATCGCGTTAACATCTGTGGTAGGGGCGGGGGTGGCTCAGTCGGTAGCGCGCCAGGCTCGTAATCTGTAGTTCCCAGGTTCGAGTCCCAGCTGGGTCAGCGTTGAGATTTATCTCCGCAAAATTCCCCGCCCTGCCCACGGTCAGTAGGGGACACCGATGGGCTTGGAAAGGCAGCCGTCCGTTGGATGGGACGTTAAGCCGTGGCCCGTGTGCGGAGAGCCATACCCTGTGCACGTTAAAGAACACGCTGGATGGCCTTGACGGGAGGCTACCATCTGTCTCCCAACAGCTGTTCTAGTGGGTCCCCTCCCCCAACCTTCTCTGAGCCTTCGGGGTCCATGTGACCTGGCCATTTAGCGCATGGTGTGCAAAAAAGTGCCGCTCAGAGGTAAAACAAGAACAACAACAACAACCGGATCTAGGAAGGGTGCAAGGGGGTCATCTTCCACTCCCATTTCAGAAAGCAAGTAAAGGTAATAGAGGGTTGGGTTGTTTTACCTCTGAGCGGCACTTTTTTGCACACCACGGGTTAAATGGCCAGGTCGCATGGACCCCGAAGGCTCAGAGAAGATTGGGGGAAGGGACCCACTGGAACAGCTGTTGGGAGACAGATGGTAGCCTCCCGTCAAGGCCATCCAGCGTGTTCTTTAACGTGCACAGGGTATGGCTCTCCCGAACACGGAGCCACGGCTTAACGTCCCATCCGACGGACGGCGACCTTTCCAAGCCCATCGGTGTCCCCTACTGACCGTGGGCAGGGCAGGGAATTTTTGCGGAGATAAATCTCAACGCTGACCCAGCTGGGACTCGAACCTGGGAAATACAGATTACGAGCCTGGCGCGCTACCGACTGAGCCACCCCCGCCCCCTTTTGTGTAGGTCCTGGCCAGTTTATACCTAATTACCAAATAAATGAAACATTCAGACTCTAAAATTACCTCAAAAGCTCCAGTGTTGAGAGTTATCTCCGAAAGACACTTCACCCTGCTCTCAGTCAGAAATAGGACACCGATGGACTTGGAAAAGCGGTCGTCCGTCGGATGGAACATAAAGCCGTGGTTCCGTGTGCGGGAGAGCCACGGACACTTTAACATTCTGGATGGCCTTCATAGAAGGCTACCATATGTTTCGTAACAGCTGCTCAGTAAATCCCCTTCCCCCAACCTTCTCTGAGTCCTCGGAGTCCTTGTGACTTAGCCATTTAGCCTATTGTTTGCAAAAAAAGTGCTGCTCAGAAGTAAAACAATCCAGCCTTAAAACCTGTTTTTAAAATTCCTTTTTATAAGAGCAAATGACCTAACTGCTATTTCAAACAATAGTAAACCGACAAGAAACAAACAATAACGAAAAAAAAAACAGCCTCACAAGGGGGAACGAAAAAAAAGTGCGACGCTCAACAAACCGGAAGTAATTCGCGACCCTCCTACATCACTTCCGTTTGCTCTTATCAATGTCGACCACCCGTTGGTGAGTAATCGTAAATTTAAACGAAATTTTTGCACTCGCCGCTCTTTATTGCAATGACACTGCGAGCTCCGCGTGAAGTTAGGCCCCCGCGATATGACAGGAGGAGGTTGCACGTGGTGAGGATTGGGATGGTTTTTAGGGATGCCACATTTAGTCAGAGAAACGACTTAAAAGGTTGAAGAGAAAACACTGGATGTCTTGGTGCATTGAAATCCAGATGCAATTTCTGATATTATTCCGTTATCAGAATCGTACTGCAACAAATCCTAATTAGTGATCAGTGAGTGGTTAGCGCGCTTGGCAACTGATCTAAGGGACCTGGGTCCGAGCCCCGGATAAGGCATGGATGTTTGTGTCGTTTTTCTGCTGATATCTTGCCATCCTCACAGACCTTCTACTGTGGCATATGAACTGACAGGCTCCTGTCAGACCTCTGTGGCAAGCAGTTGCTTGAGGGGGTATTTATTTATTTTATTTAACCATCTCCATTATAAAGATACGCCTATTTGGCATGAGTAAGAACAAAATATATATAAGTAAACCATCCTTAGGTGGGGGGCGGGGGGGCTCAGTCGGTAGCGCGCCAGGCTCATAATCTGTAGTTCCCAGGTTCGAGTCCCAGCTGTGTCAGCGTTGAGATTTATCTCCGCAAAATTCCCCGCCCTGCCCACGGTCAGTAGGGGACACCGATGGGCTTGGAAAGGCAGCCGTCCGTTGGATGGGACGTTAAGACGTGGCCCCGTGTGCGGGAAAGTCATACACTGTGCACTTTAAAGAACACGCTGGATGGTCTTGACGGGAGGCTACCATCTGTCTCCCAACAGCTGTTCCAGTGGGTCCCCTCCCCCAACCTTCTTCTTTCCTCCCCCTTCCTTCCTTCGGGGTCCATGTGACCTGGCCATTTAGCCCATGGTGTGCAAAAAAGTGCCGCTCAGAGGTAAAACAACCCAACCCAAACCTAACCCTTAGGGGGGTCCCTAAAGGCAAACATAAGAAAAGCTAAAAATAGCAGCAAAATTGTATAAGAAACCTAAAACAGGTAAAGGTCTCCTCAGAGAACGCTACCGTTTTCGGTCTCTTGTACTTGTTCAAAACAGTATGGATCGTAAAGAATCAGAAAAGAAATAATCTCATCGGGATTATTGCTTACAGCTTCAAAAAATCTTTTTGAAGCGCGTTTTATACGTGTATCTATATGGTCGATGCCCAGATCTTTATGGAGTTGTCTGTTAATGACAAACCAAGGGGCATCGACCGTAGTTCTCAAAATCTTGTTCTGTTCCATATGGGTGAATTCATATGGGTGAAGCATAAAGAATCACCGGTCTGATGATCATGTCATAGAGTAAAAGCTTATGATCAATCATTAAAATGGAATTTAAAGCCCTACGATTTGTCTACTTTCTGTCAATAGATGGCGCTACAATCATGATTATTAGAAAAAATACGAAATGGTCATACTCTATAATGAGAGTTACAAGTGTATGGCAACCTTTTTCGTTTACATTTGACTCACATTTCACCTAAATCAGTTAAAATCGTTGTATATGCGAAGCATACCTTTCACATATGGAAAGGAAGACCATAATATAAATGAAAGGTGCGTAGAAGTTATGGTTCAGAGATAGAAAGGGAAATAGGGTTGGGTTGGGTTGTTTTACCTCTGAGCGGCACTTTTTTGCACACCATGGGCTAAATGGCCAGGTCACATGGACCCCGAAGGCTCAGAGAAGGTTGGGAGAGGGGATCCACTGGAACAGCTGTTGGGAGACAGATGGTAGCCTCCCGTCAAGGCCATCCAGCGTGTTCTTTAACGTGCACAGGGTATGGCTCTCCCACACACGGGGCCACGGCTTAATGTCCCATCCGACGGACGGCGGCCTTTCCAAGCCCATCGGTGTCCCCTACTGACCGTGGGCAGGGCTGGGAATTTTTGCGGAGATAAATCTCGACGCTGACCTAACTGGGACTAAAACCTGGGAACTGCAGATTACGAGCCTGGCGCGCTACCGACTGAGCCCCCCCCCCCCCCCCCGTCCCCGTCCCCCAAGGGCAATAGGGATTTACACACTACATTACCAAAAGCCACATTCAAAGTTCCCTTAACTTCACAAATAAAAATAAGCTTATCACGGGGAAAATGTCACTGGAGATAATGGTTTCAAATCGAATTTACGGAAATATCAATTTCAAACATTTATTCGTTTCATATACTTAAAGAGTTATAAGGGGGTGGCTCAGTCGGTAGCGCACTCAGGCTCGTAATCTGTAATTCCCAGGTTCGAGTCCCAGCTGGGTCAGCGTTGAGATTTATCTCCGCAAAATTCCCTGCCCTGCCCACGGTCAGTAGGGGACACCGTTGGGCTTGGAAAGGCCGCCGTCCGTCGGATGGGACGTTAAGCCGTCGCTCCGTATGCGGGAGAGACATACCCTGTGCACGTTAAAGAACACGCTGGATGGCCTTGACGGGAGGCTACCATCTGTCTCCCAACAGCTGTTCCAGTGGGTCCCCTCCCCCAACCTTCTCTGAGCCTTCGGGGTCCATGTGACCTGGTCATTTTAGCCCATGGTGCGCAAAAAAGTGCCGCTCAGAGGTAAAACAACCCAACCCAACTTAAAGAGTTATAAAAGCTGAAACATTCGTTAGCAGAATTTCTTGACGTCAAAAGTTACAGCACGACTAATAATTGCTATAGTAAATTAATTATTAAAATAAATATAATTTTAAAAGTTTTGTAATTATTCTTTCAGTTTTCATCCATTTTTAACGAAAAAGTCTTTGAGACTGGGTTGTTTTATCTCTGACTGGTATCTCCGGAAAAATTCCCCGCCCTGCCCACGGTCAGTAGGGGACACCGATGGGCCTGGAAAGGCCGCCGTCCGTCGGATGAGACGTTAAGCCATGGCTCCGTGTGCGGGAGAGCCATACTCTGTGCACGTTAAAGGACACGTGAATGGCCTTGACGGGAGGCTACCATCTGTCTCCCAGTGTTGTTCCAGTGGGTCCCTTCCTCCAATCTTCTCTGAGCTTTCGGGGTCCTTGTGACCTGACCGTTTAGCCCATGGTGTGCAAAAAAAAGTGCCACTCAGAGGTAAAACAACCCAAACCAACCTCCGAGTGGCCCTTTATAGCACCCAATAGGCTAAATGACCAGGTCACAAGGACCCCCAAAGGCTCAGAAAAGGTTGGGGAAAGGGGCCCACTGTACTGCTGTTAAGAGATGTATGGACATTTCTCTTCAAGGTCATACAACATGTTGTTTAACGTGCACAGGGTATGGGCTCTCCTGAATGCGCATCGGTGACTTAACGTTGGGGGAAAGCAGCTCAATGCTGTCACAGGTGGGAATCGAACCTGGACACTGCAGATTACGAGCTTGGAGTGCTATCGACGGAGCCAATTCCCATATTCTTAAATTCTGTTTCATATAAAGAATGGAACAGCAATTGATAATCCCTCAAAAGAGATTCTTGTCCAATCGTCGTTTTTTACTCTAAACCTCGAAGGCCAATGAAAATATTCGAACAATATTTAAAGAGTTATGGAAGCTGAAACATTTATACTCTGTTCTAGAGTTGTTTTACCCCTGAGCGGCACTTTTTTGCACACCATGGGCTAAATGGCCAGGTCACAAGGACCCCAAAGGCTCAGAGAAGGTTGAGGCGAAGGGACCCACTGGAACAGCTGTTGGGAGACAGATGGTAGCTCCTGTCAAGGCCATCCAGCGTGTTCTTTAACGTGCACAGGGTATGGCTCTCCCGCACACGGTGCCACGGCTTAACGTCCCATCCGACAGACGGCGGCCTTTCCAAGCCCATCGGTGTCCCCTACTGACCGTGGGCAGGGCGGGGAATTTTGCGGAGATAAATCTCAACGCTGACCCAGCTGGGACTCGAACCTGGGAACTGCAGATTACGAGCCTGGCGCGCTACCGACTGAGCCACCCCCGCGTCTATATAACAGAAGGCCGGTGGGCCAATTATGATATCATCGTACGTAGTTCTATGTCTAGAAAAATTCTTAGAAATTTATTTTTAATGTTTATTAATAAATGTAACTTATTCAGAAGAAAAACCATTAGTATTTATTAGAAATTATCATAATTCTAATATATACGAATAATTTATCTTATAAATATTAGTACAAAAGTACATCAGTAGCAATAATATAAATAGATATATAAGAATTTTCCAGATTACAGGACTTCTAATGCAGACGTCATAACCTGGTCAACCGTCCTTTTGATCTAGAAAGTGTTGCTTCGTCTCTACGCAAATTATCGAAAGTGTTGTTTCGACAGATTTTGGTTCACTGTAATTCTCGAGATACTTGGGCGAATGGTCACAAATTTCTTAGGCTGGTTCCTCCTCTTTGTGACCCCATGTTGCGTGAAAAAAACCAAGGTTCCCACCTGCAATGGGAAGTTCAAAATAATGTTTTTAGGAACGTGAAGGAACTGGCAACGGTTGTTGTGGATCCGAGAAGAAGGAAGTCAACAACTTCCTAACTAACAATAGTAACGTTCTCGATTTAGAATTTGCGAATAAGAGGCTGCGAATGGAGAATGAAGTTTAATTCAAAACAGTGATTTCTAACCACCTATTCAAGCTATCGAGTTTATATTTTGCATTGTAAGTTCTCATTCTACTCTTAATGTTCTGTGTAAATTCCATGTTCGTAGTCCCTTTAT
This sequence comes from Ryuthela nishihirai, assembly GCA_038380435.1. NCBI lineage: Eukaryota > Metazoa > Arthropoda > Arachnida > Araneae > Heptathelidae > Ryuthela > Ryuthela nishihirai. The sequence goes on from JAWZYU010000026.1 coordinate 25,049,234, forward strand.
GCGAAGAGTTTTGGCGACCACAGACATATTATTATGGATGTAAAACACTTGTAGAAACTTTGTAACGAGTTGAGGATTGGTACTTTTTCAGGCGTGGTAGAATCTTGCTTTCTCGTTGACTATCGTGGCCAATGAAATTCAAGCCACTTTTTGACACAAAACTGAAAATTTCTGCTTCATTCTTTATATGAAACAGAGTATAGCAAGTTAGATGGTTGTGGAATAAAAAAAGTCATTCAAAATTGGCGCAAAAATTGATATAATTATTAAGCGAACTGTTAAAAATGTTCTTGTATAATACTATATATATAGTTTTGTATTAATACTATATTATAGTTTTATTGATAGTAAAGTTTAGTATAACGATAATTGTTTTCATTTTAATTTGTTTTATTAACTTTCAGGAGTAATTTAAAGTGGTGTTGCTGTTAAAGATTCTAATTTCCGTAGCTCTCAAAATACCTGAGGAATATTATTGAAAATCGAGATTCAATTAGATTTGATAGAGATCTTTAATTATCTTCAATCACATCTATAATAATCAAGTCGCAGGTTCCAAATTTCACAGTGTTTTTGGTTGTCTGTCGTCGTAGTTGCAGTGGCCAGTTTCAAGTCCAAATTTCTCAAGGGGAGTTTTGCTAAAGCAAAAATATTTACCACGCTGTTGCTATGGGAAATGGTAATCACTGCGAAATCCACTGTTGCTATTTTCTGAAATTTAGCCGTGATCGTTTTTCCCTCATTACAACACCAACATATATGCGTTTTAAAACGGTGCTAAGCAGTTGAGGAGTGCCGGCATGTTGTTATCTCAAAACTGATGTTAAGTGCAGTAAAAAACGGAATATACCGATCGCATTTTAAAAGTGGAACATGGGCGGCGCTAGATACCGTTCGGCTAGTTTTTCATAAAAAGATCTTATTTAAGAATTACTGATGTCTGTTCTTGGGTGTTTTACCTCTGAGCGGCACTTTTTTGCACACCATGGACTAAATGGCCCGGTTACAAGGACCCCGAAGGCTCAAAGAATTTTGGGGGAGGGGACCCACTGGAACAGCTGTTGGGAGACAGATGGTAGCCTCCCGTCAAGGCCATCCAGCGTGTTCTTTAACGTGCACAGATTATAGCTCTCCCGCACACGGCTTAACGTCCCATCGGACGGAAGGCGGCCTTTCTAAGTCCACGGTGTTCCCTACTGATCGTGGGCAGGGCGGGGATTTTGCGGAGATAAATCTCAACGCTGACCCAGCTGGGACTCGAATCCGGGAACTGCAGATTACGAGCCTGGCGCGCTACCGACTGGGCCACCTCCGCCCCGACTGAATTCTGTATCTGAGTTACTATTGGCATAACATGGAACTGTACCTAATGAAGTGGCTGCTGGGTTTGTATTACACCATTTGATGAGAATAATTACAGAATAAAAATTCGGAACTGTCTTATTTTCCATTCCGATTCAATCTGTCGATTTCCTTCCCCCCTCAACTCCCTAATTTTTTTATATCCGGGTTCGTGTTTTCAAAATCCCAACTTTCCACACCATTCCACAAGAAAAGGCGCAAATCCCAAGCAACCGAAATTCCAAAGAAAGCCACAAATAATCCTCGACAAGATCCAAAATCATTTCATTATGAACCCAACAATCAGTTTGTGCGCGGTCCCTGAACGCGCGCGCGTGTGTGTACGTACGCGCGCACGATCTCCAGCAAAACGCACATTTCGGGAACTTAAATGCGATCCATGCTGCGCAACTTAAAGCAATGGATAAGGGGACTGGGGGGAAAGGAACTGAACGTAAACCAGAGGTAGACAAAGACGAAAATGTTGTGTACGTAATAGAGAGTGGGAAGTTTGTTGGGAGGGTAGAAGAGAGGGGGGGGGGGAAAGAGAGAGAAATACAAAGCTCAGAAAACACAACAAAAGCCTTGATCTGGCGAAAGAGACTTCGTCACGAAAGGCGATGGGCGTTGCACGGAACCTAACGTGCTTGGCACCATATCTCCTCGAGCCCTCATTAAGCAACAGATCTTCCTGACCAACCTCCTTTCTCTATTGGTAGCTTGTTTATTAATGTTGCATTAGGCCAAGTTTTATGATCCGGGCTCGCCGCACTAGACGCCCGAAGACAGCGCCCCTTTCCCCCGTTATAAATATATCTCTGGCCTTCAGAGCGACGCTTAATTATTCAAGTAGAAAAGTCAGCAAGAGAGAGCCGAGGTGGTGGCGATGGGCGGCAGGACAGCCACTACTCTCTCTCTCCCTTAATCCTCCTTACCGCTGCTCGTCACGTGAACACCGGAGGATTTCTAAGAAGCACTGTTGCTATCGGCGGTGGAGAAAAATCCATCATTGCACTCTTGAGAGGTTTACAAGGCGGAGATTTTGAATCATCACGCGATTATGACAACGCTCGCTACGTGGAAGGAGAGAGATATCTCTGGATGGGAAAGAAAAGACTTCGGTAAGATCATTCAAGTGGTTTGATGATGTTGGAAGGAAGGAGAAGCATTCGAGGGATAAAGACGGCTTCTCCGTTGAAGGAGGTTGAAATGTAATAATATAATAATTGTTATTTATTTCCATACTCATTTACAGAAACATTACACACAAAAATTTGCCATCAAAATTTGGATGGAAACTGCAAAAGGAAATAATAAAAAATAAAATAAAAAAAAAACGATTAAAAATAAAAACTGACCAAACATACATTTTACAAGTATGTCTGTGTAATCTAGGAGTTACAAAACAACTCTTACAGATTACAAAAACAAAATTCTACTGTAAACGAAAGTCTTTGGCAATGGATAAAAAAAACAGAAATTACATTAAAAGCGTCTTCCTTATCTTCAGTATTTACCAAAAGAATTTTGGTTTTTTTCTTAAAATTAAAATCACTTTTTTCTTCTTTTATACTATTAGGTGCAATAAAATTGAAATGCTTCTGCATGATTTCTTTTTTTGATTTCACAACATGAAACATGTTTGTAGAACATCTGGTATCGTATGGGATGAACCGTTTTTCGATCCAATTGTTGTTTTTATGTAGAAACAAAAGACTTCTATATAAATATAACTTTCTCAAGGGTAATATATTATTGCTTATGTAATGATAATTTACATTGCTAATATTGCTATTTGAAACTAGTTTTACAATTTTATTTTGCAATTTCACTAGACGGAGTAGGTTTGATATATAATCCCCCCCCCCCCAACAAGTGATTCCATAGCTTAAAATTGAGTGAACCCAAGCGAAATAAACTAAAATTAACAACTTCTTATGAGAACATGATTTAAGATAATATAACTTATACAAAATAAATCTTAATTTTTTACACACTGTATCTACTAGTTTCTTCCATTTTAGATTTTGTTCAACATAAATGCCTAGATATTTAACACATTCAACTTGTTCAATAGTTTTACATACACAACCAGTTACCAAATTACAACCAGAATTATGATATTTTATGACAACCTCTTGTATTCAATAAGCCGAAATAGATAAAATTAGTTTTATCCACATTTATTTGCCGTTTATTACTACTAAACCAGTTTCTTATACTTTTTAAGTCATTGTTTATCTTCAACACTAACTCATTATTAGTTTCAGTCGAGTACACTATCGCTATGTCATCCGCATAAACTGTGATTTTGCCGAATAAATTTAAATTGCAAAAATCATTAATATATATAAAAAACAATACTGGCCCAAGAATAGAACCTTGCTGTACACCACCGTTCAAAACAAGCATATTAATTTCCAGTTTATTTATAGCCACATATTGTCTCCTGTTTTGCAAATATGATTTAAACCAATTGAATGCAAGTCCCCTTATTCCTGTTATACTTAATTTTTGCATTAAAGTTTCATAATTTATTGTGTCGAAAGCTTTTTTTATGTCTAAAGTTTTTTAAGTCTAAAGTTCTTTAAGGCTAAAGTTTTCCTGTGTTCATTTACACTGTTATAGATGTTGGTAAGTTGTAACGTAGTATGTTCTGTACCCAATTTATCGCTAAATCCAAACTGTTTATTTGATAAGAAATTATATTTCGATAGAAATTTCATTAATCTCTCTTTCGTGAGTTTTTCAATTATTTTTGAAAAGATAGGGAGTATGGAAATTGGTCTATAATTATTAAAATCCGTATTTTTACCTTTTTTGAAAATTGGCTTTACTTTAGCAATTTTTAAGGCATCTATGAACATTCCAGTAGAAAAAGATAAATTTACAATTCTTACAAAAATATGAGGTTTATATTTAAAAACAATTTTTAACATATGGGCATTTATTTCATCATAACTACAATATTTATTATTATTCAATTGTGATATTATATTTTTTAGTTCCGTTTGATATGCTTCAAACAGAACCATTGAGTTATCATTATGGTTTACATATTTGTCAATTTCAGTATTAAAATTATTTGTAGTATATTGATACCCCTGGTTAACTTCTATGAAATGTGCGTTAAATTTATTTGCTAGATCTTCATCAACATTTTTTGAAGGATATATCTCAAGTTTTTTTTCGATCCCTAAAATACTATTTATTGTTGCCCATTGCTTTTTCACATCACTATTACAATTACGGAACTCTTTTAAATAATGAATTTTTTTTTGCATACCTAGTTTTATTTGTTAGTTGTGTTCTTGATGATTTATATTGCTTTTCAAGTGATTTATCAGAAGGGCGTTTTTTATATTTGTTGTATAATTTTTGCTTTTCTTTTGCTAAAATTATAATTTCATTTGTTATCCATTTGTTTTTGCTCCTCTGAGTAGGACCCAAAACATTATTGTTTTTAGTAACTTTAGTACTTACTCTTTTGGCCTCATTTATCATGTATATGAATTTATCATATAATACATTTACATCATCAGTTTTATCATCTTCATTATTCCATTTATATTCTTTAATATATTTCTCGAATAAATTATAATCTATACAGCTTTTCACTAAAGGTTTAGGGTTAGAAAAAATTTCTTTCCCACTTACGCTTACAAGTATTGGATAATGATCTGTAATATCATTTTGGAAGACAGCTGTATTGTACGTATAATCATTATTCTTATCTCGTATAAATACATGATCTATACAAGTATGAGAGGAAAAAGTAGATCTCGTAGCAATATTCACAAAAGACTTTAAACCATTTAAAGACATTACATCAAGATAATCTGACACCTCCGAGCTGTTGCTTAATAGATTAAGATTTATATCCCCAATTATTATTAGCTTATTATTTTTAATATTTTGCAAAGTACTACTAAATTCAGTTATGTATTCTTTGACGGAGTATTCATGAGAACGATATATAGCACATAAATATATACCTGTGTTACAGTCAAATAGATTAATATTCTCTGCAGTTTTCATATTTACATTACAATCATAAAAACTAAACTTCGTAACATTTGCATAAACTACAATTCCTCCTGATTTATTATATTGCCTACTCCTAAAAATTGTTGATAACCATCAATTTTATAATTTACAACTTCATCATCCTTTACCCAAATTTCACTTAAGATTATAATATCAATGAGATTTCGAAATTGGTACATTAATACAAGTAAATCATTGAAATGCAATCGCAAACTTCTGATATTCACATGCAAAAGGGTATAATTTAAAAAACAATGACAAGAAGGGAATTTATTGACTTCATCAATATCTGTTAGCAAAGCATACGAATCCAGCTCGGACTGAATATCACAGACTGTCATCCATTTTGTTCAGTATAATCCGTTTTGTCTCTTTCATTTCTAACTCTTCTAACCTTGGAGTTTTCTTCCTTTCTTAAAAACATTTTATCGTCCTTAACCCATAAAAATTTATAGTTATGCTCTAATTTGAATTGCTTTGCCATATAGAGCAATTTTTTATTTCGTTGTGTCAAATGTTCATTTAGATAAATTAGTTTATCATCAAAATTTCTGTTTACGTTGCTAGCCTTAATCCTAATTTAATCTTAATTGAAATCGCTGTTTCGAGAAAGGAAGATAACTTGTTAGAGTTTGAAATCGCTGTTTCTAGAAATGGAAACTCGTGAGAGAATGAAAGACTTGTTTCGAGAAGGGAAGATAACTTGTTAGAGTTTGAAATCGCTGTTTCTAGAAATAGAAACTCGTGAGAGAATGAAAGACTTGTTTCGAGAAAGGAAGATAACTTGTTAGAGTTTGAAATCGCTGTTCCTAGAAATGGAAACTTGTGAGAGAATGAAAGAGTTGTTTCGAGAAAGGAAGATAACTTGTTAGAGTTTGAAATCGCTGTTTCTAGAAATGGAAACTTGTGAGAGAATGAAAGAGTTGTTTCGAGAAAGGAAGATAATTTGTTAGAGTTTGAAATCGCTGTTTCTAGAAATGGAAACTTGTGAGAGAATGAAAGAGTTGTTTCGAGAAAGGAAGATAACTTGTTACAGTTTGAAATCGCTGTTTCTAAAAATGGAAACTTGTGAGAGAATGAAAGAGTTGTTTCGAGAAAGGAAGATAACTTGTTAGAGTTTGAAATCGCTGTTCCTAGAAATGGAAACTTGTGAGAGAATGAAAGAGTTGTTTCGAGAAAGGAAGATAATTTGTTAGAGTTTGAAATCGCTGTTTCTAGAAATGGAAACTTGTGAGAGAATGAAAGAGTTGTTTCGAGAAAGGAAGATAACTTGTTAGAGTTTGAAATCGCTGTTTCTAGAAATGGAAACTTGTGAGAGAATGAAAGAGTTGTTTCGAGAAAGGAAGATAACTTGTTAGAGTTTGAAATCGCTGTTTCTAGAAATGGAAACTTGTGAGAGAATGAAAGAGTTGTTTCGAGAAAGGAAGATAATTTGTTAGAGTTTGAAATCGCTGTTTCTAAAAATGGAAACTTGTGAGAGAATGAAAGAGTTGTTTCGAGAAAGGAAGATAACTTGTTAGAGTTTGAAATCGCTGTTTCTAGAAATGGAAACTTGTGAGAGAATGAAAGAGTTGTTTCGAGAAAGGAAGATAACTTGTTAGAGTTTGAAATCGCTGTTTCTAGAAATGGAAACTTGTGAGAGAATGAAAGAGTTGTTTCGAGAAAGGAAGATAACTTGTTAGAGTTTGAAATCGCTGTTTCTAGAAATGGAAACTTGTGAGAGAATGAAAGAGTTGTTTCGAGAAAGGAAGATAACTTGTTAGAGTTTGAAATCGCTGTTTCTAGAAATGGAAACTTGTGAGAGAATGAAAGAGTTGTTTCGAGAAAGGAAGATAATTTGTTAGAGTTTGAAATCGCTGTTTCTAGAAATGGAAACTTGTGAGAGAATGAAAGAGTTGTTTCGAGAAAGGAAGATAACTTGTTACAGTTTGAAATCGCTGTTTCTAAAAATGGAAACTTGTGAGAGAATGAAAGAGTTGTTTCGAGAAAGGAAGATAACTTGTTAGAGTTTGAAATCGCTGTTCCTAGAAATGGAAACTTGTGAGAGAATGAAAGAGTTGTTTCGAGAAAGGAAGATAATTTGTTAGAGTTTGAAATCGCTGTTTCTAGAAATGGAAACTTGTGAGAGAATGAAAGAGTTGTTTCGAGAAAGGAAGATAACTTGTTAGAGTTTGAAATCGCTGTTTCTAGAAATGGAAACTTGTGAGAGAATGAAAGAGTTGTTTCGAGAAAGGAAGATAACTTGTTAGAGTTTGAAATCGCTGTTTCTAGAAATGGAAACTTGTGAGAGAATGAAAGAGTTGTTTCGAGAAAGGAAGATAATTTGTTAGAGTTTGAAATCGCTGTTTCTAAAAATGGAAACTTGTGAGAGAATGAAAGAGTTGTTTCGAGAAAGGAAGATAACTTGTTAGAGTTTGAAATCGCTGTTTCTAGAAATGGAAACTTGTGAGAGAATGAAAGAGTTGTTTCGAGAAAGGAAGATAACTTGTTAGAGTTTGAAATCGCTGTTTCTAGAAATGGAAACTTGTGAGAGAATGAAAGAGTTGTTTCGAGAAAGGAAGATAACTTGTTGGAGTTTGAAATCGCTGTTCCTAGAAATGGAAACTTGTGAGAGAATGAAAGAGTTGTTTCGAGAAAGGAAGATAACTTGTTAGAGTTTGAAATCGCTGTTTCTAGAAATGGAAACTTGTGAGAGAATGAAAGAGTTGTTTCGAGAAAGGAAGATAATTTGTTAGAGTTTGAAATCGCTGTTTCTAGAAATGGAAACTTGTGAGAGAATGAAAGAGTTGTTTCGAGAAAGGAAGATAACTTGTTACAGTTTGAAATCGCTGTTTCTAAAAATGGAAACTTGTGAGAGAATGAAAGAGTTGTTTCGAGAAAGGAAGATAACTTGTTAGAGTTTGAAATCGCTGTTTCTAGAAATGGAAACTTGTGAGAGAATGAAAGAGTTGTTTCGAGAAAGGAAGATAATTTGTTAGAGTTTGAAATCGCTGTTTCTAGAAATGGAAACTTGTGAGAGAATGAAAGAGTTGTTTCGAGAAAGGAAGATAACTTGTTAGAGTTTGAAATCGCTGTTCCTAGAAATGGAAACTTGTGAGAGAATGAAAGAGTTGTTTCGAGAAAGGAAGATAACTTGTTACAGTTTGAAATCGCTGTTTCTAAAAATGGAAACTTGTGAGAGAATGAAAGAGTTGTTTCGAGAAAGGAAGATAACTTGTTAGAGTTTGAAATCGCTGTTTCTAGAAATGGAAACTCGTGAGAGAATGAAAGAGTTGTTTCGAGAAATGAGGATAACTTGTCAAAGGATGAAATAGTTAATTCGTGAAAAGAAGATAACTTGTTACAGGATGTGAGTTATTCAATAAATTAATATAACTTGTTAGATGAAATAAAGATTAAATGTTAGAGAATGAGTTATTCTAAAAATGAAAATAACTTGTTAGAGGATGAGTTCGCCTACCATCGGATGGAACGTTACTTGTCTGCAGGAGATCCATACCATGTGCACATTAAAAAACACACTAGATGGCTTTGAGGGGAAACAGCCATGTGTCTTCTAACAGCTGTCTAGTAGGCTCCTTTCCCCCAACCTACTTTGAACCTTAGGATCTTTGTGGCCTGGCCATTTAGTTCACTGTATGCAAAAAAAAGTGCCATTTTAGAGATAGAACAACTCAGTCTGGCCGCCATGTTTCAATAGGTGGCATGAGTTGGGTTGGACGTTTTACCTCTGAGCTGCACTCTTTTGCACACAATGGGCTATATGACCAGGTCACAAGGACCCCAAGAACTCAGAGAAGATTGGGGGAAGGGAGCCCACTGGATAGCTGTTAGAAGAAAGATGGTAGCCTACGGTCAGAGTCATCCAGTGTGTTCTGCAAGTTCACAGGGTATGGCTCTCTCCTGGACACAGGGCCGTGGCTTTTTATATCCCGTACGATGAACTTTCCAAGCTGATCGGTGTCTCGCAGAGGACAGAGCTGCTGTGTGTGAGAATCAGAGACGAACCAAGGCAGGGACGCGTGGGGCATCTGCCTAGGGGCGCAAACCAAACGCAAGGCGAAATTTCAAATCATTACATAGTCAATTTTTATCACTCTGTGTAAAAACTTATTAATCAAAAGTTTGCAAAATAACACTCGCACTGGGGGGGGGAGAAAAATGGTCATTCACGGCCCTAATGAGGATATCTCGTTATCGAAATTAATTGGGAATATTCATAAAACTTCAATCCTAATATTTCTTTAGTATCTAGTAAACAAAAAAAATCTCTAAAAGCAAAAAATTTAATGTATAAGCATGAAAGGAAAAATGAAAGTAATAGCTCATTTTTTAACGAACTAAAAAGTAAGTAAAAATAATAAAAGAAAGAATCATAGAGTGAGAAACAGAGTAGTAAATAAAATTTAAAAAAAGAAACAAGTTGCAAATAGAGCCAGCACATATAAAAGCTTTGGGAGAAGAAAGTACCCAGTAACATTGAGAGAAAGTTTTCAAATAAAAGCAAAGCCAGTAAAAGATAACGTGGCGATGAAAATATAAAAAGGAAAAACTATAAAATGTTTAAAGAAATAAAACTCACTCCGCGGCAAAATAAAACATCTCGAAAAAAAGGGTGAGACAAAAAAAGGTGATGCCTTTTCCCGTTCAGGATGTCTCTCTTTGGTGACCTGTTTTTAAAATCGCCAAAGGCGGCGGCGGCGGATTTTTCCCCATTTGCCGTCGAGTCATGCGATTAAAGCGCTGCTCTCGAAAAATTGAACGAATCTTTTGGTCGATAAGCAGAAGGGTAGATAAGCAAATGATAAATGGTGGTCAAGACACAGCAGACACGACCTGCGCATCAATTAAACTTCCAGAAATCGAATCCCGCTGACTCTCAGATAAATGCTGATGGCTTCTCGCGGGACGTGTACGACGTTATCTGACCAAGGGTTCATAATTAAGAACCTGTCAGAACTGTCGCTCAATTTGTAGCTCCTTTGTGGATGCTGGAGCGTTTTCTTCCCTTTTAACTCCTGATGATCTGCATCGAGCATCAGTAAGGCATCATCGTCTCCCATTGTCGCAAATCAGGCGAAAGGGTTCGCGTTTCGTTGCGGGATGAAACGACGGCAGTCGCTTAGAGGTAGTGCTGTCGGGATCGTTTTCCGGAAGTTCCCGGTTTAGGTCGTAAACAAGGCATAAATGGAGTAAGGAAGTTGTCGAACGAATCGGTTTCGCGGTGATACGACGCGGCCATTTTAGACGTTAACGCTTGTTAACCATCATTTATTTAACCGCCAGCTCTAAATCTGAAAGAGAGGGAGAGGTTCTTGAACTCTGACGACAGGAATTCAGGAAGCTCGATTTACTCAGGAAAATGTGATCGTCGATGACAAGAACACTTTGCAATAAACAAGATTATAATTAGATGCATTGTGTAATGAGTGTTTTGCTTTAGTAGAGTGGGGATTAGATTCGATTATTTTACCTATGATGTCCAGGTCACAAGACCCCAAAGAGAAGGGAGCTCAATCGGTAGTGTGCCAAGCTTGTAAATCTGCAGATCCCAGGTTCGATTCCCACACTGTACCAGCGTTCAGATTTATCTCCGAAAAACTCCCATTGTGCCGTCGGTCAGTAGGGGTCACCTATGGGATTGGAAAGGTCACTGTTCATCGGATGGGACGTTAAGCCGTAGCCCCATCTGCGGGAGAGCCATACCCTATGCACGTTAAAGAACACGCTGGATGGCCTTGACGGGATGCTACCATCTGTGTCCTGACAGCTGTCCAATGGGTCCCATCCCTCCAACATTCTCTGAGCGCTCGGGGTCCTTGTAACCTAGCCATTTACCCATTGTGTGCAAAAAGGTGCCGTTCAGAGTTTGAACGACCCAATTCCAAAAAGGCTCAGAGTAAGCCAAAGATTTGCCACCTGTCGATAATAAGGTTTGTGTATTGGGTTGTTTTGCCTCTGAGTGGCACAATCGGTTAAATGACCAGGTCACAAGGACTCGGAGAAGGTTGGGGGAAGAGAAACCACTCGACAGCTGCTAGAAAAAAGATGGTAGCTTCCTGTCAAGGCAATCCATCATGTTTTTCAACGTGGACAGGGTGTGGTTTTCCAGCACACGGAGCTACGGACACGACGTACATCCTTAGAAAGGCCGCCGTTAAATAGGATGTGCACACGGTGCACATCCGATAAAGGGTGACCTTTCTAAACCCATCGCTATGACCGAGGGCAGAACTGGGGTTAACGAAGATAAACATCAGCTCTGGTAGAGTTGGAATTCGAACCTGCAAACTAGAAATTACGAGCCTGGCGCGCTACCGACTGAGTCAACCCTCATTAGACCTGATACGGAGAGATGGCAGATTTTCATCAGGATTATCCAGCGTTTTCTTTAAAGTACACAGGATATAGCTCTTTGGTAAATGGGTCCACAGGATCGCAGATGTAGAATAAACTTTGCAATAAAGAATATTATAATTAGCAGAGTGATGATTAGATTTAATTGTTTTACCACAATTTTTTTTTAGTTTGTCGGTATTCCTGGGGAGGAGCTGTTGGGAGGAATCTCCAACCATCCGTGGAGTAACTAGCGTCTAAATTTGGGAAGATGTTTTTTATTTAGATAGTTTCAGGGTTGGGTTGTTTTACCTCTGAGCGGCACTTTTTTGCACACCATGGGCTAAATGGCCAGGTCACATGGACCTCGAAGGCTCAGAGAAGGTTGGGGAGGGGACCTACTGGAACAGCTGTTGGGAGACAGATGGTAGCCTCCCGTCAAGGCCATTCAACGTGTTCTTTAACGTGCACAGGGTATGGCTCTCCCGCACACGGGGCCACGGCTTAACGTCCTATCCGACTGACGGCGGCCTTTCCAAGCCCATCGGTGTCCCCTACTGACCGTGGACAGGGTGGGTAGTTTTTCGGAGATAAATCTCAACGCTGACCCAGCTGGGACTCGAACCTGGGAACTACAGATTACGAGCCTGGCGCGCTACCGACTGAGCCACCCTCGCCCCAAGAGATAGTTTCAGATATCATAGTATACAAAGTAAGGAACTTAAATTTATAATGGAAACTTCATCTGGGGAATTCCTATTATTTTTCTTTCTCGTAAAACTCTCAAAAACTATCATGCATATATTACATTTCATTAATTCAATATTTACTTCATATTGTGGAGTCAAATTACGCTAAAGTATCGCTGACTAATGAACCACATGCAGTTTGATTTATTTATGTAAATACCCTAATTTTGAGTTCCCCAGAGAGCTATAAGTGCTTTAGTCTCCGCGCAGCATTCTCTGGAACTTATGGTTGAGTGAAAAACGAGGCACCACGAAAACAATGTCGAAAAAGTAAAACTGGTTAACCTTTATTAATTATTGGTTGGTTATGTCTAGCATGGCCGATTGTCCCTGCAAACTATCATGTTGTCGTTTATGTTCTAGAAGGAGAATTTAATTTCTCTGAAAACCGAAGGTGCACTTTACGTACAAAATTTCATTCATTTTAGAACCGAAGAATTTTAGAACCATTTAGTTATGCACAGACTATAATCCACTTTAAAATCGAAGACGTACTTGTTTGCACTGAATTTAATGGGGCGGGGGTGGCTCAGTCGGTAGCGCGCCAGGCTCGTAATCTGTAGTTCCCAGGTTCGAGTCCCAGCTGGGTCAGCGTTGAGACTTATCTCCGCAAAACTACCCGCCCTGCCCACAGTCAGTAGGGGGCACAGATGGGTTTGAAAAGGCCGCCGTCCGTCAGATGGAACATTAAATAGTGGGACCGTGTGCGGGAGAACCATATCCTGTGCACGTTAAAGAACACTCTGGATGGCCTTTACGGGAGGCTACCATCTGTCTCCTAACAGCTGTTCCAGTGGGTCCCCTCCCCCAACTTTCTCTGAGCTTTCGGGGGTCCTTGTGACCTCGCCATTTATAATGGTGTGCAAAAAAAGTGCAGTATAGAGGTAAAACAATCCAACCCAACTAAATTTAATCCGCCTTAGAACCTAAAACGCACTTCATGTACAGAATTAATCCACCGTAAAACCAAAGGCGCACTTTATTTACTGGATTTAATGTACCTTGCAACCATGGGTTCTTTGCGCAAAATGGGCTAAATGGCAAGGTCACAAGGATACGAGAGCTCAGTGAAGGTTGCGGGAGGGGATCCACTGGAACAGCTGTTGGGAGACAGATGGTAGCCTCCCGTCAGGGCCATCCAGCGTGTTCTTTAACGTGCACAGAAGATTTATCTCCGCAAAATTTCCCCGCCTTGCCCACGCTCAGTAGGGGACACCGATGGGCTTGGAAAGGCCGCCGTCCGTCGGATGGGACGTTAAGTCGTGGGCCCGTGTGTGGGAGTGACATACCCTGTGCACGTTAAAGAACACGCTGGATGGCCTTGACGGGAGGCTACCATCTGTCTCCCAACAGCTGTTCCAGTGGGTCCCCCTCCCCCAACCTTCTCTGAGCCTTCGGGGTCCTTGTTACCTGGCCATTTAGCCCATGATGTGCAAAAAAAGTGCCGGTCAGAGGTAAAACAACCCAACGTGCACAGAGTATGGCTCTCCCGCACACGCGGCCATGGCTTAACGTCCCATCTGGCGGACGACGGTCTTTCCAAGCCGATAAGTGTCCACTACTGACGAAGGGCAGGGCGGGGAGTTTTGCGGAGATAAATCTGAAAGCTAGCCAAGATGGTACCAACCTGGGAACTGCAGATTACGAGCTTGCGAGTTATCGAATGAGCACACCCCACACCCCTCTTCATAGATTAATAGACCCTTCGGTGAAAGGGATCGTTTCAAAAGTAAAAGGGGGCGTTTAGCCCATAAAAGTTTGGGAACCTCTGGTTTACAATATTAGTCTAAGGCAAGAGTTGGGACCTGGGGCTCCGGAGTCGCACTCTAAAACATGGCTCTTCACACTTTTTGATTCAGTTTTTTTTAATCATTTTCATTAAAAGCAAGTATTGGAGCAGGTTGGCAAGTAATTGGCCGAAAGCACTGATGCAATTTAAATGCTCTAAATAAATACAAATTTGAATAATCTTGTCGACACAAACTCAAAAGTCACACCGATGAATGGCATATTTTTTTAAATAATTGTGTGCACTTGAATATACCTATTTTAAAATTATATATTTATTTTTAACAAAAAAAAATTCGTGACTATTTTTTTTTCTGTTGTGGTATTTACTCAATAAAGCGACTCTCAAAATTTTCTGGCGTGCCGTTTCTGCAGTTTTGACTCAACCCAAAAAAAGATTCAAGATCTCTCTGATTTATTCACCCAAAAAAAAGATTCAAGATCTCTCTGATCTATTCACCCAAAAAAGATTCAAGATCTCTCTGATCTATTCACCCAAACAAGATTCAAGATCTCTCTGATCTATTCAACCAAAAAAGATTTAAGATCTCTCTGATCTATTCACCCAAAAAAAGATTCAAGATCTCCCTGATCTATTCACCCAAACAAGATTCAAGATCTCTCTAATCTATTCACCCAATAAAGATTCAAGATCTCTCTGATCTATTCACCCAAAAAATTCAAGATCTCTCTGATCTATTTACCCAATAAAAAAGATTCAAGATCTCTGATCTATTCAACCGGAAAAAGATTCAAGATCTCTCTGATCTATTCACCCAAAAAAATTCAAGATCTCTCTAATCTATTCACCCAATAAAAAGATTCAAGATCTCTCTGATCTATTCACCCAAAAAAAGATTCAAGATCTCTCTGATCTATTCACCAAAAAGATTCAAGATCTCTCTGATCTAAGGTTTTTCATTTTCCAGCTTAACAGCCATCTAATGGTAACAATTAAAACTAAATGGGATATTCATTAACGTTAACTAAATGGGATTTATTCCTATTAGATATATAATACTAAGAGTGCGACTCCTAATATTTTATTAGCACCGATCGAACCGAAAGAGTAATTTTGCATTTATCTCTGAAAAAAAACCGAAGGTCTACAGACGATAAACCGAAAAAAAAAACGGTCGTGTTTTTTTAAACGAGCTTTAAAAAAAACACAGTTTAACCAACTTAACACAAAAAAGATTTATAATAATTACGCCAGAAAAGAACGCCTTATTCATTTCTTCTCGAATGGCTTTCTTGGAAACGATCCTTGAAAAATGAAAGGAGTAGGAGGAATTAATGAAGTTTTTGAGAAGGCGGCAGGTTCTCCGAAGCCGATGATGACTCTGCGTTTAAGCATCTTTGGCGGGAAACGATACCACACACCCTACAAAGAACGAGAGAAACAAAACTCTGCAAAAGGAAAAAAAAAAACAAGAAAACAGGCAGAAATGATCTTGGATAATTATCGATTCCTTTTGGGGGGGGGAAGGGGAGAAAGACTAGTTGGGAGAAAAGTCAATTATTGATGACACGAAAGTGCGGTACGTAATGGTGGTGGTTGCGAAGGATTGTAAGAGACTGCACGCTTCATCCATCAAGCAATAAACGTTGCGCTCGACGCGACGAATTATTTCTTGCTTGCTGTCACTAATGACATTAGTCACAAAATGTCCGCCCGCTAAAACTGATCCATCCGCTAAGAGATAAGATTTTTCTCAATTCGTTGATGCTGCAGAATAGAGCTGCTTTACAGAGAGAGGGAAAAAAAGATATGGAAGTTGAGGAGAAAAGGTCTTTCTGACAAATTGGTGCGTGGAAAATATTTTTTTTTTTTAATTTTCTTTCTCAAACTCTCTCTCTGCACTTTCACATCTTTGACTGACTACTACTTCCCAAACCATTGTTTGCACCACTCTCGAGTAATGTGTGTGGGAATATTGCTTCGTATATGCAAAAAGCGATCTAGTCTAAATATTCGCTTAATGCGTGATTAATGCCATATTTATGCGCTATATGAACTTCTTCTGAGGAAGTTTTGCACGTGTCTGAGAAAATAGTTGGCGGGAAAAAAAAGGAGAGAGAAATGAAAGCGAAAAAATTTGAATATTTTTTTTTTCTCTCTCTCTCTGAGTACCGAAATTGATGGAAGCAGCCGACAGTGATCATGCAAAGATGCTGGAGGAGGGCTTCGTGGAAGGAAGGAATGTTCCTTTCAGACAACTCGTTAGTATCCCCGCATCTAATAGTTACCTAGCAACCAAATTTCTGTTTTTCTTCTGGAGGATGTGGGATTTTATTCCTATACTATGGCATATAAACTGACAGGCTCCTGTCAGACGTCTGTGGCAAGCAGCTGCTTGAGGGGGTATAATATTAAGTTTATTAAATTGTAGTCTAGGGGGAAGAAGAATTAGCAGTTGCCACCCCCATGAAAAATTAAAAAAAATTATACATGAATAACACCAGGTACACTAAAATTAATTGTCGTTTTTTCTTTAACGAAATGTAATTTTTTTTCTTTTGTTTTTGTAAGATTTAATATTTGAAGATTTATGGAAGCTGTACAGTCGCTCAAAAAATATCCGAACACTGTGGTTAATTACAGAATTCAGGAAAAATTTCCGGCAACGATTATTTTAGAAATTAGTGATCTGGCAACCTTCGTGTCAAGGTTGCCAGATCACTATTTTTTTTTTTAAAAAACGTTGCCAGATATTTTTTCTGAATTCTGTAATCAATCATAGTGTTAGGATGTTTTTTTGAGCGACTGTAGGTGGTCATATTATTTTGATACTAGATCGTGTGGGCTCACTCACGGAAATATTGAGCGTGTGCAGTAACTGCACACGCTCCAGTTTGCTGTGAACAATTTCCCATTGCTGTACACGTTCCAGATATTTTTCCTGAATTCTGTAATCACGTGACACGAAGGTTGCCAGATCACTAATTTCTAGAAAAAATCGTCGCCAGATATTTTTTCTGAATTCTGTAATCAACCATAGTGTTCGGTTCAAATATTTTTCTTGAGCGACTGTACAACTCGATGGTGCGAACTGAAATAGCAAAAACCACTATCACTGAGCAAAAATTTTCACCGTCTAGAAAAGGGTCAACATTACAGGGAAATTTATTTTGTTTTGGGGATTTCATTTATTGTGCAGAAAGATTAATTCATTACTAAACAGGGGCGGGGGTGGCTCAGTCGGTAGCGCGCCAGGCTCGTAATCTGTAGTTCCCAGGTTCGAGTCCCAGCTGGGTCAGCGTTGAGATTTATCTCCGCAAAATTCCCCGCCCTGCCCACGGTCAGTAGGGGACACCGATGGGCTTGGAAAGGCCGCCGTCCGTAGGATGGGACGTTAAGCCGTGGTCCCGTGTGCGGGAGAGCCCGATGGGCTTGGAACGGCCGCCGTCCGTCGGATGGGACGTTAAGCCGTGGCCCCGTGTGCTGGAGAGCCATACCCTGTGCACGTTAAAGAACACGCTGGATGGCCTTGACGGGAGGCTACCATCTGTCTCCCAACAGCTGTTCAAATGGGTGCCCTCCCCCAACCTTCTCTGAGCCTTCGGGGTTCATGTGACCTGGCCATTTAGCCCATGGTGTGCAAAAAAGTGCCGCTCAGAGGTAAAACAACCCAACCCATTACTAAACAAGGTCCTGAGACAGTTAAACCAAAGCATCCTTGCTGCCAAAAGGGAAAGAAACAGATAAAAGCTTCCAAATATTAAAACCCAAACTGCAATAATGGGCTAAATTTTAAACACAAAAACATCTTATACACCCACGGTAATTTCAGAGTTCATTATATCACAGCATTCAAGAATACCCAGAGATAATCGGACCTAAAGCCTTTCAGAATGCTAGTAAGGTTAAGAGAGGCAAAATATTATTAAACTTATTTATATTTCATGCATTTTTCAAGAAAGTTTTTAAAGACCTGAAAAGGAGGGGGAATGTATTGGAAATCCACTCTTCCCCCCCCCCCCCCCCTTTGCATTTTACTAGCTTGATTGTGTTTCTCGCCCCAACCCCTCGATTTACTTCCAGATCCGGGCCTAAACCCCGAGCCATTTCTGAAATTAATGTCTAAATGACCGAAGCCGTTCCTTCGCCATAACCAACTGAAAACTGCTTCCAAAAAGTCCTTCCTTAGCAGAGCGCCATCTTCTGCCATTCCCTGAAATTAAAATCCTCATCAAGCATTCGTTTGTGAGCATTGCAGTCGTTTTCCAAACACCTATCACTGCCACACCATTTAACAACACGATTTAACTCTCCGCTTGATGCTCTGTCTTCCCCTACTCCCCCCCCCCAACTTTCCCCCCATCCCTCCCTCCCTCTGTCTCTTTCTCCAGTCGAAAAATTAAGTTAACTCTTCAGAGCACTTCGCAATTCCATCTTTCATCTAGAATCTCCGGCTTTACCAGAGTGCCAATAAAATAACACAAAACGCACCAAGTCTTTTCCGACGAACTGCGCCTTTGTTAATTTGTGTCTTTGAAGCCCATAATTACTCATTACTTCCAGTCCCAATCGGCTGCCTTACCAAGCCTGCGCTTCCAATAAGGCAAACGTGTCTGTTTTTACCAAAATTCCCTTAATTCGTTCTCTCAGTTCATTACCTGAGATAATTACTTGATGCGTAAACAACGTTGAGGCGTCCAGTGGTGCCCTGCTTAGATTTAGCGATGAACAATAGTCCACTGCGTCGCCGACAAACGCCGCTGACATTCTTCGGCTGAGGGTTAGTCGGGTGTGTGTGTGGTGTTGTGTTTTGATTGTCACATGATTTCTATCCGCACTTTCCAAGGGACGACTTGATGTATTGCCCCACAATGGCTTTTGTGCAACATGTACGATGACTGAAATATGGAAAAATGGCACTTTTCAAATGGAAGGCCCAGCTAGTTGCCTCACGTGCAGCAAGGGGACGTTTTATTGACATTTTAGAACAGATTGTGCGCGTGTGTTTTTTTCTTTTAATATTCATGGAATCACGTTTAACTTTACCCATACAACATAAGAGTTAAACGTTATCAGTTTAGCGTCAAATGTTGTTTTTGAAAGATTTGCAAAGACGTGTTTGGACGGAAACATCGGAATCCCAGCGACACAGAAAGAGGATATTCTAAAAGTTGTTGTTGGGTTGTTTTACCTCTGAGCGGCACTTTTTTTGCACACCATGGGCTAAATGGCCAGGTCACATGGACCCCGAAGGCTCAGAGAAGTTTGGAGGAGGGGACCCACTGGAACAGCTGTTGGGAGACAGATGGTAGCCTCCCGTCAAGGTCATCCAGCGTGTTCTTTAACGTGCACAGGGTATGGCTCTCCCGCACACGGAGCCACGGCCTAACGTCCCATCCGACGGACGGCAGCCTTTCCAAGCCCATCGGTGTCCCCTACACCGTGGGCAGGCATGGAATTTATCAGAGATAAATCTCAACGCTGACCCAGCTGGGACTCGAACCTGGGAATTACAGATTACGAGCCTGGCGCGCTACCGACTGAGCCACCCCCGCCCCTATTATAAAAGTTAAATTATAAGTGGATTATTTTCCGTCGATTCGAACGATCATCTGTGGACTTGGATTTGCTTGATTTTTATTAGCCAAAATATGTTGCAGCATTACTTATTGTAATGCAATGCTTTGGCGAAACAACCCAGAATCATCCTATGTAGTATAAAGGCGTTTAAGATGATAGCTACCCAGGCTCGTAAGCTTAGGTTTCAAGATTCGAGTCCCAACTGTTTCAGCATTAAGATTTATGTTCGCTGACCCTCGGCCAGGCTCTCGTTTGGAAAAGGAAACACCGTTGGGCTTGAAAAGACCGCCGTCGTCGGATGGGGCGTTAAGCCGTGGTTCATTGTACACGAGAGTCATATCCTGCGCACGTTAAAGAACACACTGGGTTCCTTGACGGGAGACTTCCTCTTAACAGCTCTCCCCTTCGTCGACGCAACTCTGAGTCTTTGGGGTCCTTGTGACCTGGCTATTTAGACCATTGTGTGCACAAAACTACCGCTTAGAGATAAAACAACCCAACCCTATGTATATTTCATGCATTTTTTTCAATAACTTTTTTTTATACCACAACGAAAAATTTAATGCTGGAATGTCAATCCAGTAACTCCCCCCCCCCCCGGCCCATTTTATTTTTTTCTAGATGCGGGAAGGGTCCCATCTGATGGACGGCGGTTTTTCCCAGCCCAAGATGGTATCCTCCCGTCAAGGCCGTCCAGTGTGTTCTTTAACGTGAACAGGATGTCCTGTACAAAAGATCACGGCTTAATCTCCGATCTGAAGGACGGCGTCTTTTCCAAATGCATCGGTGCCCCCTTTCTCACCTCCGGCAGGAAGGGGGATTTAGCGGGGATAAATCTCAACGCTGCAATAGTTGAGACTCGAATCTAGAAACCACAGATTGCGAAGGAGCGGAGGTGGCTCAGTCGAGAGCGGCGTAATCTGTAGTTCCCAGATTCGAGCCGAGCTGGGTCAGCGTTGAGATTTATCTCCGCAAAATTCCCCGCCTGCTCACGGTCAGTAAGGGACATCGATGGGCTTGGAAAGGCCGCCGTCCGTCGGATGGGACGTTAAGCCGTGGTGAAGTGTGCGGGAGAGCCATATCCCGTGCACATTAAAGAACGCTCTGGATAGCCTTGACGGGAGGCTACCATCTGTCTCCCAACAGCTGTTCCAGTGGGTCCCCAACCTTCTCTGAGCCTTCGCGGTCCTTGTGACCTGGCCATTTAGCCCATGGTGTGCAAAAAATGCCGCTTAGAGGTAAAACAAATCAATACAATAACAACGTTAACGAACACGCTGGATGGCCTTGACGGGAGGCTACCATCTGTCTCCCAACAGCTGTTCAAATGGGTCCCCAACCTTCTCTGAGCCTTCGGGGTCCTTGTGACCTGGCCATTTAGCCCATGGTGTGCAAAAAATGCCGCTTAGAGGTAAAACAAATCAATACAATAACAACGTTAACGAACACGCTGGATGGCCTTGACGGGAGGCTACCATCTGTCTCCCAACAGCTGTTCCAGTGGGTCCCCAACCTTCTCTGAGCCTTCGGGGTCCTTGTGACCTGGCCATTTAGCCCATGGTGTGCAAAAAATGCCGCTTAGAGGTAAAACAAATCAATACAATAACAACGTTAACGAACACGCTGGATGGCCTTGACGGGAGGCTACCATCTGTCTCCCAACAGCTGTTCAAATGGGTCCCCAACCTTCTCTGAGCCTTCGGGGTCCTTGTGACCTGGACATTTAGCCCATGGTGTGCAAAATAGTACCGCTCAGAGGTAAAACAACCCAACCCAACAGATTGCGAACCTTTAGCGCTATCAATTGAGCCAACCTCCTCCCCGATTTGAGCTCTACGGTGAGGACCTTCCTCTCCTCTCGATCCCTCCCTCTCCTTCCCTTCTGCATCGTCGACCGGCCCCCCAAACTTCATCTCTTCATCCTCCGGCCAAAAGCGGTCCACAGCGACAGATGTCTGGCAAAAAAAAAGGTCTATTGGGAGGAGAAATTGGCACTTCAGTCGACGGTGGGACGTTTTTCGTTATTATTTCCATTCTCCGAGTGGCAACAATAGAAAAACGTTTACGAATCTCGATAACCCTAAGCCGGCGTTTCCCAGGCCACGGGAGGCCTCGCGCTTTCCTCTTTACTACGGAGAAGGAGAAAAAGCTCCAAGGATAAGAGATTGCGGAATGATGGGTCTACTATATTGGTTAAAACTCAGACAGGTAAGGTCTGAAAAAAAGGTCTTAGGAGAAGTTGTGATTTCTGGGGAATCAAAAAGAAAAATTCTTGAAACCTCACCTGTACAGTCGCTCAAAAAAGTATCCGAACACTATGGTTGATTACAGAATTCAGAAAAAATATCTGGCAACGATTTTTTTAGAAATTAGTGATCTGGCAACCTTCGTGTTTTTTCTGAATTCTGTAATCAACCATAGTGCTCGGATATTTTTTTGAGCGGCTGTACATACCAAACGAAAGAGCATTTCAATTTGAATAATAAGAGAACAGAAATTCAAATTACAATGATGCTACTTAAGACTAGTCTTTAAAAAAAAAACGCTAAACCCTCTTTGGACACTTTAAAGGTTAAGGGACAAAAATTCATTTTATTAAAAAACTAGGAAAATAACATATAGCCTCTGACGAATGTGGATGCTCATTTTCAAGAGAATTTTAGAACTCTCTAACGGTGGAAATTAGAAATAACTGATGACAGGAAAAAATGCAACAAATTTTATAAGTGTCTATAAAACACAAAAATAATTTTCCATTTAGCCTTTAAAATAAAAAAAAAGTTTATTTTTTTCCATCCACTCCCTTGGGAATAAGAAAGGGTTGGGTTGTTTTTCCTCTGAGCGGCACTTTTTTGCACACCATGGGCTAAATGGCCAGGTCACATGGACCCCGAAGGCTCAGAGAAGGTTGGTGAAGGGGACCCACTGGAACAGCTGTTGGGAGACAGATGGTAGCCTCCCGTCAAGGCCATCCAGCGTGTTCTTTAACGTTGTGTTATTTTACCTCTGAGCGGCACTTTTTTGCACACCATGGGCTAAATGGCCAGGTCACATGGACCCCGAAGGCTCAGAGAAGGTTGGTGAAGGGGACCCACTGGAACAGCTGTTGGGAGACAGATGGTAGCCTCCCGTCAAGGCCATCCAGCGTGTTCTTCAACGTGCACAGGGTATGGCTCTCCCGCACAAAGGAGATCACGGCTTAATCGTCCGATCTGAAGGACGGCGTCTTTCCAATGCATCGGTGTCCCCCTTCTGCACCGTCCGGGCAGGAGGGGGAATTTAGCGGAGATAAATCTCAACGCTGCAACAGTTGGGACTCGAATCTAGGGAACCTACAGATTACGAGCCTGACGCGCTACCGACTGAGCCACCCCCCGCCCCTACAATTCGAGAGAAACAGCTTTTAAAGTTATTGGGAGATTTGAAAAATGCAAATCATAATATTTCACCAATATTTACGTAATCTAATAAGAATTCTGCATTTATTTCTAAGTTAACAGAAGTATAGATTTTATATCGCATCGATACATTATATATTTTATTTATATATCTTGTGTATTCCGAATTCTATTCAATCATCAGTCTATCCATTTCTAATTTTATTCTACCATCAATATATCCGTTTTTAAGTCCATTCACTCATAACTCATTTTTATGCACTAATCCATTCTTTTTTGAATCATTCCAGTCAGCAATCCACTTTAATACCTTTCACTAATCCATACGCTTTTTAATTCGCTCCATTCAGTCGTCAACCCTGTTTTTTTTTCTTTATTTCTTTCATTCACCAGTCCATCCTTTTTAAAAATCACTCCATTCAGTCATCAATCATTTATATATTATAACTTTTACTAATCCATCCTTTTATTAATTCGTTCCATTCAGTCATCAATCCTTTATGTATTGTAACTTTTACTAATCCATCCTTTTATTAATTCGTTCCATTCAGTCATCAATCCTTTATGTATTATAACTTTTACTAATCCATCCTTTTATTAATTCGTTCCATTCAGTCATCAATCCTTTATGTATTATAACTTTTACTAATCCATCCTTTTATTAATTCGTTCCATTCAGTCATCAATCCTTTATGTATTATAACTTTTACTAATCCATCCCTTTATTAATTCGTTCTATTCAGTCATCAATCCTTTATGTATTATAACTTTTACTAATCCATCCCTTTATTAATTCGTTCCATTCAGTCATCAATCCTTTATGTATTATAACTTTTACTAATCCATCCTTTTATTAATTCGTTCCATTCAGTCATCAATCCTTTATGTATTATAACTTGTACTAATCCATCCCATTATTAATTCGTTCTATTCAGTCATCAATCCTTTATGTATTATAACTTTTACTAATCCATCCTTTTATTAATTCGTTCCATTCAGTCATCAATCCTTTATGTATTATAACTTTTACTAATCCATCCCTTTATTAATTCGTTCCATTCAGTCATCAATCCTTTATGTATTATAACTTTTACTAATCCATCCTTTTATTAATTCGTTCCATTCAGTCATCAATCCTTTATGTATTATAACTTTTACTAATCCATCCCTTTATTAATTCGTTCTATTCAGTCATCAATCCTTTATGTATTATAACTTTTACTAATCCATCCCTTTATTAATTCGTTCCATTCAGTCATCAATCCTTTATGTATTATAACTTTTACTAATCCATCCTTTTATTAATTCGTTCCATTCAGTCATCAATCCTTTATGTATTATAACTTGTACTAATCCATCCCATTATTAATTCGTTCTATTCAGTCATCAATCCTTTATGTATTATAACTTTTACTAATATATCCCATTATTAATTCGTTCTATTCAGTCATCAATCCTTTATGTATTATAACTTTTACTAATCCATCACTTTATTAATTCGTTCCATTCAGTCATCAATCCTTTATGTATTATAACTTTTACTAATCCATCCCTTTATTAATTCGTTCCATTCAGTCATCAATCCTTTATGTATTATAACTTTTACTAATCCATCCCTTTATTAATTCGTTCCATTCAGTCATCAATCCTTTATATATTATAACTTTTACTAATCCATCCCATTATTAATTCGTTGTATTCAATCAACAATCCTTTATGTATTATAACTTTTACTAATCCATCCTTTTATTAATTCGTTCCATTCAGTCATCAATCCTTTATGTATTATAACTTTTACTAATCCATCCCTTTATTAATTCGTTCTATTCAGTCATCAATCCTTTATGTATTATAACTTTTACTAATCCATCCCTTTATTAATTCGTTCCATTCAGTCATCAATCCTTTATGTATTATAACTTTTACTAATCCATCCTTTTATTAATTCGTTCCATTCAGTCATCAATCCTTTATGTATTATAACTTTTACTAATCCATCCTTTTATTAATTCGTTCCATTCAGTCATCAATCCTTTATGTATTATAACTTTTGCTAATCCATCCCTTTATTAATTCGTTCTATTCAGTCATCAATCCTTTATGTATTATAACTTTTACTAATCCATCCCTTTATTAATTCGTTCCATTCAGTCATCAATCCTTTATGTATTATAACTTTTACTAATCCATCCTTTTATTAATTCGTTCCATTCAGTCATCAATCCTTTATGTATTATAACTTGTACTAATCCATCCCATTATTAATTCGTTCTATTTAGTCATCAATCCTTTATGTATTATAACTTTTACTAATCCATCCTTTTATTAATTCGTTCCATTCAGTCATCAATCCTTTATGTATTATAACTTTTACTAATCCATCCCATTATTAATTCGTTCTATTCAGTCATCAATCCTTTATGTATTATAACTTTTACTAATCCATCCTTTTATTAATTCGTTCCATTCAGTCATCAATCCTTTATGTATTATAACTTTTACTAATATATCCCATTATTAATTCGTTCTATTCAGTCATCAATCCTTTATGTATTATAACTTTTACTAATCCATCCCTTTATTAATTCGTTCCATTCAGTCATCAATCCTTTATGTATTATAACTTTTACTAATCCATCCCTTTATTAATTCGTTCCATTCAGTCATCAATCCTTTATGTATTATAACTTTTACTAATCCATCCCTTTATTAATTCGTTCCATTCAGTCATCAATCCTTTATATATTATAACTTTTACTAATCCATCCCATTATTAATTCGTTGTATTCAATCAACAATCCTTTATGTATTATAACTTTTACTAATCCATCCTTTTATTAATTCGTTCCATTCAGTCATCAATCCCTTATGTATTATAACTTTTACTAATCCATCCCATTATTAATTCGTTCCATTCAGTCATCAATCCTTTATATATTATAACTTTTACTAATCCATCCCTTTATTAATTCGTTCCATTCAGTCATCAATCCTTTATATATTATAACTTTTACTAATCCATCCTTTTATTAATTCGTTCCATTCAGTCATCAATCCTTTATGTATTATAACTTTTACTAATCCATCCTTTTATTAATTCGTTCCATTCAGTCATCAATCCCTTATGTATTATAACTTTTACTAATCCATCCCATTATTAATTCGTTCCATTCAGTCATCAATCCTTTATATATTATAACATTTACTAATCCATCCCATTATTAATTCGTTCTATTCAGTCATCAATCCTTTATGTATTATAACTTTTACTAATCCATCCTTTTATTAATTCGTTCCATTCAGTCATCAATCCTTTATGTATTATAACTTTTACTAATCCATCCCATTATTAATTCGTTCTATTCAGTCATCAATCCTTTATGTATTATAACTTTTACTAATCCATCCTTTTATTAATTCGTTCCATTCAGTCATCAATCCTTTATGTATTATAACATTTACTAATCCATCCCATTATTAATTCGTTCTATTCAGTCATCAATCCTTTATGTATTATAACTTTTACTAATCCATCCTTTTATTAATTCGTTCCATTCAGTCATCAATCCTTTATGTATTATAAATTTTACTAATCCATTCCATTATTAATTCGTTCTATTCAGTCATCAATCCTTTATGTATTATAACTTTTACTAATCCATCCTTTTATTAATTCGTTCCATTCAGTCATCAATCCTTTATGTATTATAACTTTTACTAATCCATCCCTTTATTAATTCGTTCCATTCAGTCATCAATCCTTTATATATTATAACTTTTACTAATCCATCACTTTATTAATTCGTTCCATTCAGTCATCAATCCTTTATATATTATAACTTTTACTAATCCATCCTTTTATTAATTCGTTCCATTCAGTCATCAATCCTTTATGTATTATAACTTTTACTAATCCATTCCATTATTAATTCGTTCTATTCAGTCATCAATCCTTTATGTATTATAACTTTTACTAATCCATCCTTTTATTAATTCGTTCCATTCAGTCATCAATCCTTTATGTATTATAACTTTTACTAATCCATCCCTTTATTAATTCGTTCCATTCAGTCATCAATCCTTTATATATTATAACTTTTACTAATCCATCCCTTTATTAATTCGTTCCATTCAGTCATCAATCCTTTATATATTATAACTTTTACTAATCCATCCTTTTATTCATTCGTTCCATTCAGTCATCAATCCTTTATGTATTATAACTTTTATTAATCCATTCCATTATTAATTCGTTCTATTCAGTCATCAATCCTTTATGTATTATAACTTTTACTAATCCATCCCTTTATTAATTCGTTCCATTCAGTCATCAATCCTTTATGTATTATAACTTTTACTAATCCATCCTTTTATTAATTCGTTCCATTCAGTCATCAATCCTTTATGTATTATAACTTTTACTAATCCATCCCATTATTAATTCGTTCTATTCAGTCATCAATCCTTTATGTATTATAACTTTTACTAATCCATCCTTTTATTAATTCGTTCCATTCAGTCATCAATCCTTTATGTATTATAACTTTTACTAATCCATCCCATTATTAATTCGTTCTATTCAGTCATCAATCCTTTATGTATTATAACTTTTACTAATCCATCCTTTTATTAATTCGTTCCATTCAGTCATCAATCCTTTATGTATTATAACTTTTACTAATCCATCCCATTATTAATTCGTTCTATTCAGTCATCAATCCTTTATGTATTATAACTTTTACTAATCCATCCTTTTATTAATTCGTTCCATTCAGTCATCAATCCTTTATGTATTATAACTTTTACTAATCCATTCCATTATTAATTCGTTCTATTCAGTCATCAATCCTTTATGTATTATAACTTTTACTAATCCATCCTTTTATTAATTCGTTCCATTCAGTCATCAATCCCTTATGTATTATAACTTTTACTAATCCATCCCTTTATTAATTCGTTCCATTCAGTCATCAATCCTTTATATATTATAACTTTTACTAATCCATCCCTTTATTAATTCGTTCCATTCAGTCATCAATCCTTTATATATTATAACTTTTACTAATCCATCCTTTTATTAATTCGTTCCATTCAGTCATCAATCCTTTATGTATTATAACTTTTACTAATCCATCCTTTTATTAATTCGTTCCATTCAGTCATCAATCCTTTATGTATTATAACTTTTACTAATCCATCCTTTTATTAATTCGTTCCATTCTGTCATCAATCCTTTATGTATTATAACTTTTACTAATCCATACCTTTATTAATTCGTTCCATTCAGTCATCAATCCTTTATATATTATAACTTTTACTAATCCATCCCTTTATTAATTCGTTCCATTCAGTCATCAATCCTTTATATATTATAACTTTTACTAATCCATCCTTTTATTAATTCGTTCCATTCAGTCATCAATCCTTTATGTATTATAACTTTTACTAATCCATTCCATTATTAATTCGTTCTATTCAGTCATCAATCCTTTATGTATTATAACTTTTACTAATCCATCCCTTTATTAATTCGTTCCATTCAGTCATCAATCCTTTATGTATTATAACTTTTATTAATCCATCCTTTTATTAATTCGTTCCATTCAGTCATCAATCCTTTATGTATTATAACTTTTACTAATCCATCCCATTATTAATTCGTTCTATTCAGTCATCAATCCTTTATGTATTATAACTTTTACTAATCCATCCTTTTATTAATTCGTTCCATTCAGTCATCAATCCTTTATGTATTATAACTTTTACTAATCCATCCCATTATTAATTCGTTCTATTCAGTCATCAATCCTTTATGTATTATAACTTTTACTAATCCATCCTTTTATTAATTCGTTCCTTTCAGTCATCAATCCTTTATGTATTATAACTTTTACTAATCCATCCCATTATTAATTCGTTCTATTCAGTCATCAATCCTTTATGAATTATAAATTTTACCAATCCATCCTTTTATTAATTCGTTCCATTCAGTCATCAATCCTTTATGTATTATAACTTTTACTAATCCATTCCATTATTAATTCGTTCTATTCAGTCATCAATCCTTTATGTATTATAACTTTTACTAATCCATCCTTTTATTAATTCGTTCCATTCAGTCATCAATCCCTTATGTATTATAACTTTTACTAATCCATCCCATTATTAATTCGTTCTATTCAGTCATCAATCCTTTATGTATTATAACTTTTACTAATCCATCCTTTTATTAATTCGTTCCATTCAGTCATCAATCCTTTATGTATTATAACTTTTACTAATCCATTCCATTATTAATTCGTTCTATTCAGTCATCAATCCTTTATGTATTATAACTTTTACTAATCCATCCTTTTATTAATTCGTTCCATTCAGTCATCAATCCTTTATGTATTATAACTTTTACTAATCCATCCTTTTATTAATTCGTTCCATTCAGTCATCAATCCTTTATATATTATAACTTTTACTAATCCATCCCTTTATTAATTCTTTCCATTCAGTCATCAATCCTTTATATATTATAACTTTTACTAATCCATCCTTTTATTAATTCGTTCCATTCAGTCATCAATCCTTTATGTATTATAACTTTTACTAATCCATCCCATTATTAATTCGTTCTATTCAGTCATCAATCCTTTATGTATTATAACTTTTACTAATCCATCCTTTTATTAATTCGTTCCATTCAGTCATCAATCCTTTATGTATTATAACTTTTACTAATCCATCACATTATTAATTCGTTCTATTCAGTCATCAATCCTTTATGTATTATAACTTTTACTAATCCATCCTTTTATTAATTCGTTCCATTCAGTCATCAATCCTTTATGTATTATAACTTTTACTAATCCATCCCATTATTAATTCGTTCTATTCAGTCATCAATCCTTTATGTATTATAACTTTTACTAATCCATCCTTTTATTAATTCGTTCCATTCAGTCATCAATCCTTTATGTATTATAACTTTTACTAATCCATTCCATTATTAATTCGTTCTATTCAGTCATCAATCCTTTATGTATTATAACTTTTACTAATCCATCCTTTTATTAATTCGTTCCATTCAGTCATCAATCCTTTATATATTATAACTTTTACTAATCCATCCTTTTATAAATTCGTTCCATTCAGTCATCAATCCTTTATGTATTATAACTTTTGCTAATCCATCCTTTTATTAATTCGTTCCATTCAGCCATCAATCCTTTATATATTATAACTTTTACTAATCCATCCCATTAATAATTCGTTCCATTCAGTCATCAATCCTTTATGTATTATAACTTTTACTAATCCATCCCTTTATTAATTCGTTCCATTCAGTCATCAATCCTTTATATATTATAACTTTTACTAATCCATCCTTTTATTAATTCGTTCCATTCAGTCATCAATCCTTTATGTATTATAACTTTTACTAATCCATCCCATTATTAATTCGTTCTATTCAGTCATCAATCCTTTATGTATTATAACTTTTACTAATCCATCCTTTTATTAATTCGTTCCATTCAGTCTTCAATCCTTTATATATTATAACTTTTACTAATCCATCCCATTAATAATTCGTTCCATTCAGTCATCAATCCTTTATGTATTATAACTTTTACTAATCCATCCCTTTATTAATTCGTTCCATTCAGTCATCAATCCTTTATATATTATAACTTTTACTAATCCATCCTTTTATTAATTCGTTCCATTCAGTCATCAATCCTTTATGTATTATAACTTTTACTAATCCATCCCATTATTAATTCGTTCCATTCAGTCATCAATCCTTTATGTATTATAACTTTTACTAATCCATCCCTTTATTAATTCGTTCCATTCAGTCATCAATACTTTATATATTATAACTTTTACTAATCCATCCTTTTATTAATTCGTTCCATTCAGTCATCAATCCTTTATGTATTATAACTTTTACTAATCCATCCCATTATTAATTCGTTCTATTCAGTCATCAATCCTTTATGTATTATAACTTTTACTAATCCATCCTTTTATTAATTCGTTCCATTCAGTCATCAATCCTTTATGTATTAGAACTTTTACTAATCCATCCCTTTATTAATTCGTTCCATTCAGTCATCAATCCTTTTATATATTATAACTTTTACTAATCCATCCTTTTATAAATTCGTTCCATTCAGTCATCAATCCTTTATGTATTATAACTTTTACTAATCCATCCTTTTATTAATTCGTTCCATTCAGCCATCAATCCTTTATATATTATAACTTTTACTAATCCATCCCATTAATAATTCGTTCCATTCAGTCATCAATCCTTTATGTATTATAACTTTTACTAATCCATCCCTTTATTAATTCGTTCCATTCAGTCATCAATCCTTTATATATTATAACTTTTACTAATCCATCCTTTTATTAATTCGTTCCATTCAGTCATCAATCCTTTATGTATTATAACTTTTACTAATCCATCCCTTTATTAATTCGTTCCATTCAGTCATCAATCCTTTATATATTATAACTTTTACTAATCCATCCTTTTATTAATTCGTTCCATTCAGTCATCAATCCTTTATGTATTATAACTTTTACTAATCCATCCCATTATTAATTCGTTCTATTCAGTCATCAATCCTTTATGTATTATAACTTTTACTAATCCATCCTTTTATTAATTCGTTCCATTCAGTCATCAATCCTTTATTTATTATAACTTTTACTAATCCATCCCATTATTAATTCGTTCTATTCAGTCATCAATCCTTTATGTATTATAACTTTTACTAATCTATCCATTAATAATTCGTTCCATTCAGTCATCAATCCTTTATGTATTATAACTTTTACTAATCCATCCCATTATTAATTCGTTCTATTCAGTCATCAATCCTTTATGTATTATAACTTTTACTAATCCATCCTTTTATTAATTCGTTCCATTCAGTCATCAATCCTTTATGTATTATAACTTTTACTAATCCATTCCATTATTAATTCGTTCTATTCAGTCATCAATCCTTTATGTATTATAACTTTTACTAATCCATCCTTTTATTAATTCGTTCCATTCAGTCATCAATCCCTTATGTATTATAACTTTTACTAATCCATCCCTTTATTAATTCGTTCCATTCAGTCATCAATCCTTTATATATTATAACTTTTACTAAACCATCCCTTTATTAATTCGTTCCATTCAGTCATCAATCCTTTATATATTATAACTTTTACTAATCCATCCTTTTATTAATTCGTTCCATTCAGTCATCAATCCTTTATGTATTATAACTTTTACTAATCCATCCTTTTATTAATTCGTTCCATTCAGTCATCAATCCTTTATGTATTATAACTTTTACTAATCCATCCTTTTATTAATTCGTTCCATTCAGTCATCAATCCTTTATGTATTATAACTTTTACTAATCCATCCCTTTATTAATTCGTTCCATTCAGTCATCAATCCTTTATATATTATAACTTTTACTAATCCATCCCTTTATTAATTCGTTCCATTCAGTCATCAATCCTTTATATATTATAACTTTTACTAATCCATCCTTTTATTAATTCGTTCCATTCAGTCATCAATCCTTTATGTATTATAACTTTTACTAATCCATTCCATTATTAATTCGTTCTATTCAGTCATCAATCCTTTATGTATTATAACTTTTACTAATCCATCCCTTTATTAATTCGTTCCATTCAGTCATCAATCCTTTATGTATTATAACTTTTATTAATCCATCCTTTTATTAATTCGTTCCATTCAGTCATCAATCCTTTATGTATTATAACTTTTACTAATCCATCCCATTATTAATTCGTTCTATTCAGTCATCAATCCTTTATGTATTATAACTTTTACTAATCCATCCTTTTATTAATTCGTTCCATTCAGTCATCAATCCTTTATGTATTATAACTTTTACTAATCCATCCCATTATTAATTCGTTCTATTCAGTCATCAATCCTTTATGTATTATAACTTTTACTAATCCATCCTTTTATTAATTCGTTCCATTCAGTCATCAATCCTTTATGTATTATAACTTTTACTAATCCATTCCATTATTAATTCGTTCTATTCAGTCATCAATCCTTTATGTATTATAACTTTTACTAATCCATCCTTTTATTAATTCGTTCCATTCAGTCATCAATCCCTTATGTATTATAACTTTTACTAATCCATCCCATTATTAATTCGTTCTATTCAGTCATCAATCCTTTATGTATTATAACTTTTACTAATCCATCCTTTTATTAATTCGTTCCATTCAGTCATCAATCCTTTATGTATTATAACTTTTACTAATCCATCCCATTATTAATTCGTTCTATTCAGTCATCAATCCTTTATGTATTATAACTTTTACTAATCCATCCTTTTATTAATTCGTTCCATTCAGTCATCAATCCTTTATGTATTATAACTTTTACTAATCCATCCCATTATTAATTCGTTCTATACAGTCATCAATCCTTTATGTATTATAACTTTTACTAATCCATCCTTTTATTAATTCGTTCCATTCAGTCATCAATCCTTTATGTATTATAACTTTTACTAATCCATCCCATTATTAATTCGTTCTATTCAGTCATCAATCCTTTATGTATTATAAATTTTACCAATCCATCCTTTTATTAATTCGTTCCATTCAGTCATCAATCCTTTATGTATTATAACTTTTACTAATCCATTCCATTATTAATTCGTTCTATTCAGTCATCAATCCTTTATGTATTATAACTTTTACTAATCCATCCTTTTATTAATTCGTTCCATTCAGTCATCAATCCCTTATGTATTATAACTTTTACTAATCCATCCCATTATTAATTCGTTCTATTCAGTCATCAATCCTTTATGTATTATAACTTTTACTAATCCATCCTTTTATTAATTCGTTCCATTCAGTCATCAATCCTTTATGTATTATAACTTTTACTAATCCATTCCATTATTAATTCGTTCTATTCAGTCATCAATCCTTTATGTATTATAACTTTTACTAATCCATCCTTTTATTAATTCGTTCCATTCAGTCATCAATCCTTTATGTATTATAACTTTTACTAATCCATCCTTTTATTAATTCGTTCCATTCAGTCATCAATCCTTTATATATTATAACTTTTACTAATCCATCCCTTTATTAATTCTTTCCATTCAGTCATCAATCCTTTATATATTATAACTTTTACTAATCCATCCTTTTATTAATTCGTTCCATTCAGTCATCAATCCTTTATGTATTATAACTTTTACTAATCCATCCCATTATTAATTCGTTCTATTCAGTCATCAATCCTTTATGTATTATAACTTTTACTAATCCATCCTTTTATTAATTCGTTCCATTCAGTCATCAATCCTTTATGTATTATAACTTTTACTAATCCATCCCATTATTAATTCGTTCTATACAGTCATCAATCCTTTATGTATTATAACTTTTACTAATCCATCCTTTTATTAATTCGTTCCATTCAGTCATCAATCCTTTATGTATTATAACTTTTACTAATCCATCCCATTATTAATTCGTTCTATTCAGTCATCAATCCTTTATGTATTATAACTTTTACTAATCCATCCTTTTATTAATTCGTTCCATTCAGTCATCAATCCTTTATGTATTATAACTTTTACTAATCCATTCCATTATTAATTCGTTCTATTCAGTCATCAATCCTTTATGTATTATAACTTTTACTAATCCATCCTTTTATTAATTCGTTCCATTCAGTCATCAATCCTTTATATATTATAACTTTTACTAATCCATCCTTTTATAAATTCGTTCCATTCAGTCATCAATCCTTTATGTATTATAACTTTTGCTAATCCATCCTTTTATTAATTCGTTCCATTCAGCCATCAATCCTTTATATATTATAACTTTTACTAATCCATCCCATTAATAATTCGTTCCATTCAGTCATCAATCCTTTATGTATTATAACTTTTACTAATCCATCCCTTTATTAATTCGTTCCATTCAGTCATCAATCCTTTATATATTATAACTTTTACTAATCCATCCTTTTATTAATTTGTTCCATTCAGTCATCAATCCTTTATGTATTATAACTTTTACTAATCCATCCCATTATTAATTCGTTCTATTCAGTCATCAATCCTTTATGTATTATAACTTTTACTAATCCATCCTTTTACTAATTCGTTCCATTCAGTCTTCAATCCTTTATTTATTATAACTTTTACTAATCCATCCCATTATTAATTTGTTCTATTCAGTCATCAATCCTTTATGTATTATAACTTTTACTAATCCATCCTTTTATTAATTCGTTCCATTCAGTCATCAATCCTTTATGTATTATAACTTTTACTAATCCATCCCTTTATTAATTCGTTCCATTCAGTCATCAATCCTTTATATATTATAACTTTTACTAATCCATCCTTTTATAAATTCGTTCCATTCAGTCATCAATCCTTTATGTATTATAACTTTTACTAATCCATCCTTTTATTAATTCGTTCCATTGAGCCATCAATCCTTTATATATTATAACTTTTACTAATCCATCCCATTAATAATTCGTTCCATTCAGTCATCAATCCTTTATGTATTCTAACTTTTACTAATCCATCCCTTTATTAATTCGTTCCATTCAGTCATCAATCCTTTATATATTATAACTTTTACTAATCCATCCTTTTATTAATTCGTTCCATTCAGTCATCAATCCTTTATGTATTATAACTTTTACTAATCCATCCCTTTATTAATTCGTTCCATTCAGTCATCAATCCTTTATATATTATAACTTTTACTAATCCATCCTTTTATTAATTCGTTCCATTCAGTCATCAATCCTTTATGTATTATAACTTTTACTAATCCATCCCATTATTAATTCGTTCTATTCAGTCATCAATCCTTTATGTATTATAACTTTTACTAATCCATCCTTTTATTAATTCGTTCCATTCAGTCATCAATCCTTTATTTATTATAACTTTTACTAATCCATCCCATTATTAATTCGTTCTATTCAGTCATCAATCCTTTATGTATTATAACTTTTACTAATCTATCCCATTAATAATTCGTTCCATTCAGTCATCAATCCTTTATGTATTATAACTTTTACTAATCCATCCCATTATTAATTCGTTCTATTCAGTCATCAATCCTTTATGTATTATAACTTTTACTAATCCATCCTTTTATTAATTCGTTCCATTCAGTCATCAATCCTTTATGTATTATAACTTTTACTAATCCATTCCATTATTAATTCGTTCCATTCAGTCATCAATCCTTTATGTATTATAACTTTTACTAATCCATCCTTTTATTAATTCGTTCCATTCAGTCATCAATCCCTTATGTATTATAACTTTTACTAATCCATCCCTTTATTAATTCGTTCCATTCAGTCATCAATCCTTTATATATTATAACTTTTACTAAACCATCCCTTTATTAATTCGTTCCATTCAGTCATCAATCCTTTATATATTATAACTTTTACTAATCCATCCTTTTATTAATTCGTTCCATTCAGTCATCAATCCTTTATGTATTATAACTTTTACTAATCCATCCTTTTATTAATTCGTTCCATTCAGTCATCAATCCTTTATGTATTATAACTTTTACTAATCCATCCTTTTATTAATTCGTTCCATTCAGTCATCAATCCTTTATGTATTATAACTTTTACTAATCCATCCCTTTATTAATTCGTTCCATTCAGTCATCAATCCTTTATATATTATAACTTTTACTAATCCATCCCTTTATTAATTCGTTCCATTCAGTCATCAATCCTTTATATATTATAACTTTTACTAATCCATCCTTTTATTAATTCGTTCCATTCAGTCATCAATCCTTTATGTATTATAACTTTTACTAATCCATTCCATTATTAATTCGTTCTATTCAGTCATCAATCCTTTATGTATTATAACTTTTACTAATCCATCCCTTTATTAATTCGTTCCATTCAGTCATCAATCCTTTATGTATTATAACTTTTATTAATCCATCCTTTTATTAATTCGTTCCATTCAGTCATCAATTCTTTATGTATTATAACTTTTACTAATCCATCCCATTATTAATTCGTTCTATTCAGTCATCAATCCTTTATGTATTATAACTTTTACTAATCCATCCTTTTATTAATTCGTTCCATTCAGTCATCAATCCTTTATGTATTATAACTTTTACTAATCCATCCCATTATTAATTCGTTCTATTCAGTCATCAATCCTTTATGTATTATAACTTTTACTAATCCATCCTTTTATTAATTCGTTCCATTCAGTCATCAATCCTTTATGTATTATAACTTTTACTAATCCATCCCATTATTAATTCGTTCTATTCAGTCATCAATCCTTTATGTATTATAACTTTTACTAATCCATCCTTTTATTAATTCGTTCCATTCAGTCATCAATCCTTTATGTATTATAACTTTTACTAATCCATTCCATTATTAATTCGTTCTATTCAGTCATCAATCCTTTATGTATTATAACTTTTACTAATCCATCCTTTTATTAATTCGTTCCATTCAGTCATCAATCCCTTATGTATTATAACTTTTACTAATCCATCCCATTATTAATTCGTTCTATTCAGTCATCAATCCTTTATGTATTATAACTTTTACTAATCCATCCTTTTATTAATTCGTTCCATTCAGTCATCAATCCTTTATGTATTATAACTTTTACTAATCCATCCCATTATTAATTCGTTCTATTCAGTCATCAATCCTTTATGTATTATAACTTTTACTAATCCATCCTTTTATTAATTCGTTCCATTCAGTCATCAATCCTTTATGTATTATAACTTTTACTAATCCATTCCATTATTAATTCGTTCTATTCAGTCATCAATCCTTTATGTATTATAACTTTTACTAATCCATCCTTTTATAAATTCGTTCCATTCAGTCATCAATCCTTTATGTATTATAACTTTTACTAATCCATCCTTTTATTAATTCGTTCCATTCAGCCATCAATCCTTTATATATTATAACTTTTACTAATCCATCCCATTAATAATTCGTTCCATTCAGTCATCAATCCTTTATGTATTATAACTTTTACTAATCCATCCCTTTATTAATTCGTTCCATTCAGTCATCAATCCTTTATATATTATAACTTTTACTAATCCATCCTTTTATAAATTCGTTCCATTCAGTCATCAATCCTTTATGTATTATAACTTTTACTAATCCATCCCTTTATTAATTCGTTCCATTCAGTCATCAATCCTTTATATATTATAACTTTTACTAATCCATCCTTTTATTAATTCGTTCCATTCAGTCATCAATCCTTTATGTATTATAACTTTTACTAATCCATCCCATTATTAATTCGTTCTATTCAGTCATCAATCCTTTATGTATTATAACTTTTACTAATCCATCCTTTTATTAATTCGTTCCATTCAGTCATCAATCCTTTATTTATTATAACTTTTACTAATCCATCCCATTATTAATTCGTTCTATTCAGTCATCAATCCTTTATGTATTATAACTTTTACTAATCCATCCCATTAATAATTCGTTCCATTCAGTCATCAATCCTTTATGTATTATAACTTTTACTAATCCATCCCTTTATTAATTCGTTCCATTCAGTCATCAATCCTTTATATATTATAACTTTTACTAATCCATCCTTTTATAAATTCGTTCCATTCAGTCATCAATCCTTTATGTATTATAACTTTTACTAATCCATCCTTTTATTAATTCGTTCCATTCAGCCATCAATCCTTTATATATTATAACTTTTACTAATCCATCCCATTAATAATTCGTTCCATTCAGTCATCAATCCTTTATGTATTATAACTTTTACTAATCCATCCCTTTATTAATTCGTTCCATTCAGTCATCAATCCTTTATATATTATAACTTTTACTAATCCATCCTTTTATAAATTCGTTCCATTCAGTCATCAATCCTTTATGTATTATAACTTTTACTGATCCATCCTTTTATTAATTCGTTCCATTCAGCCATCAATCCTTTATATATTATAACTTTTACTAATCCATCCCATTAATAATTCGTTCCATTCAGTCATCAATCCTTTATGTATTATAACTTTTACTAATCCATCCCTCTATTAATTCGTTCCATTCAGTCATCAATCCTTTATATATTATAACTTTTACTAATCCATCCCTTTATTAATTCGTTCCATTCAGTCAGCAATCCGCTTTTATAACTTTCATTCAGCAATCCATCCTCTCTTTAAATCATTCCATTCATCCATCTGTCAGCCCATTATTTTTCCTTTCAATCCATCCATCAACGTATCTGTTATTAGGTTTCATCCATCCATCCATAGTCCAAGCCTTATTACTTTTCGTCTGCATTCATTCCTTCCCCAATCGCTTCTCAATTGATCTCTCTTATATCTCTCGATCTGTTGTTACCCCGACAACCATTCTGATGAGGTAACTGATATTGAAATGTTGTACCTGTGGTAGTAACATATTTTTTTAAAATCTGATGTTTTCACTCTTTCGTCAATCTGACCCTCTGCAGACGTTAAACTTTTTCACTTTTAAAGACAAAATAAAAATTTCGTTTTTTGATGTTTGGGAGATGAAATATGACGATTGGCATTTTTCGAATCCCCCAATAGCTTTAATAGCGCCCTCTAACAGTGGGAAGAGCCAAAAACTGAGACGAATGTTTCAAGCAATGTACAGTCGCTCAAAAAAAATATCCGAACACTATGGTTGAGTACAGAATTCAAAAAAAATATCTGACAACGATTTTTTTAGTGATCTGGCAACCTTCGTGTCACGTGACACGAAGGTTGCCAGATCACTAATTTCTAAAAAAATCGTTGCCAGATATTTTTTCTGAATTCTGTAATCAACCATAGTGTTCGGATATTTTTTGAGCGATTGTATTTATGTTAAATATTTGACATTTTAATGGTGGAGTGTGAAAAATCAAGGTATTTACACTGACTGATTTGGCCCCTTAAACCCAGGGTGGTGAGAAAGGGCAACTTTTTTAGTTTTAAGATATAAATTAGAAATTAGGTTTTTTTCTAATCATCTATTCGAATTTCTACTATTAAAAGGTGCCAAAGCCTGAAAATGAAAAACTTTATTCTCTTTGAAAACGAGCGAGTTGGGTTGTTTTACCTCTGATCGGCACTTTTTTTCACACCCCGGAATAAAATGCCAGGTCACAAGGACCCAGAAGGCTCAGAGAAGGTTGGGGGAGGGGACCCACTGGAACAGCTGTTGGGAGACAGATGGTAGCCTCCCGTCAAGGCCATCCAGTGTGTTCTTTAACGTTGGGTTGTTTTACCTCTGATCGGCACTTTTTTTCACACCCCGGACTAAAAGGCCAGGTCACAAGGACCCCGAAGGCTCAGAGAAGGTTGGGGGAGGGGACCCACTGGAACAGCTGTTGGGAGACAGATGGTAGCCTCCCGTCAAGGCCATCCAGCGTGTTCTTTAACGTTGGGTTGTTTTACCTCTGATCGGCACTTTTTTCACACCCCGGACTAAAAGGCCAGGTCACAAGGACCCCGAAGGCTCAGAGAAGGTTGGGGGATGGGACACACTGGAACAGCTGTTGGGAGACAGATGGTAGCCTCCCGTCAAGGCCATCCAGCGTGTTCTTTAACGTTGGGTTGTTTTACCTCTGATCGGCACTTTTTTTCACACCCCGGACTAAAAGGCCAGGTCACAAGGACCCCGAAGGCTCAGAGAAGGTTGGGGGATGGGACACACTGGAACAGCTGTTGGGAGACAGATGGTAGCCTCCCGTCAAGGCCATCCAGCGTGTTCTTTAACGTGCACAGGGTATGGCTCTCCCGCACACGGGTAAAACTGGCGATGTCTTTATTCTTCTAGTTTGGTTAAAGAACGTAGCTGAATGATCCACCTCCTGGATTCTAATCCATCTTGAAATTCGAAACATTTTTTATATAAAGTGATTATATATAAGTAATTTTATATAGCGGTTAAAAACGGAGCTTTCAAATGTCAACAATCAAACGAACAGACCGACAAAGATAAATGAAGAAAAGTCGAGTACAATCAGAGGTCACTGGTTCCTCTCTGAATCAAAGAAACATTTCCACGTGAGATGTACAGTCTCTCAAAAAAATATCCAAACACTATGGTTGATTACAGAATTCAGAAAAAATATCTGGAACGTGTACAACAACTGCACACGCTCAATATTTCCGTGAGTGAGCTCACACGATCTAGTATCAAAATAATATGACCACCTACAGTCGCTCAAAAAAGTATCCGAACACTACGGTTGATTACAGAATTCAGAAAAAATATCTGGCAACGATTTTTTTAGAAATTAGTGATCTGGCAACCTTCGTGTCACGTGACACGAAGGTTGCCAGATCACTAATTTCTAAAAAAATCGGTGCCAGATATTTTTTCTGAATTCTGTAATCAACCATAGTGTTCGGATATTTTTTGAGAGACTGTACACAACTCAAATTGCCTTCAACAGAAATAAAAAACACAATTTCTAATCCATTCAGAAATATCCGAACGTCACATCCAACACACCATGTGTGTTATTATCTTCCATAAACCCATCAGTCACCTACTTGACATTAGCGCTTCGAATTTCAGTCCTGTCAACATCTCGCCACACTCTTTGACAGAATCATCAGCGAAATCTCCTCTTCAGCATCGATTCGAACTCCTGATAACGTTAGATGCGAATCCGCTCACCCCCCCCCCCCCCTCTTCGGAGCCACAACCAATGGGGAAGCAGCTTTCCTCGAGTTGGGCATCAGAGAGCCCATCTCTCCTATGGACTCAGAGAAGCTCAGGATCACTCCATTTTCCATCCTGACATAGTGACTGGCTACATCAAGCAAGTCAAACACATTACATGTGTTGTTGGCTTCATAATTGATTTTGCACCTGCCTTATTTATGCGTTAAATTCCCGCGCTTGCGTTTGCGCCAAAAGATCCCTACTTCCTCGTGCAGAGTCTCCCTCTCTCTGTGTCGACCACCCCCAAAACCCTATCAGCCGTGGTGGTGGTGCTAGTGCTCTTGGTAGTTCGCAATTTTCGCCACGCAGGGGCGCTGATGGTAGCACCGTTAACGGCGTGATTAACAGAGAATTAATTTCGTTTCTTGCCACATTTTCATTACGCCGTCTGATGAGATGGTACATACATCACCAATTACACTTCCATTTTCGCTGCAGTTCGTTTCTCGTGCGTCATGCGCGTCGAAAGTGAGGGCGGGAGGAGGTAGAGCACGTCAGTAGATGGGAAGGGGGGAGAGAAACGTGAACAGGGGCGAAAATTGGTGGGGAAGAGACAGAACGAGAGAGAACGCATTTCCCTTTGCCTTGTGTGTGTCCTTAGTACCACTTTGTTGGACCACCAACCACTTCGTGAGTTCCACTTCCGATACCTGCAAAAGCGCTTGACACTCCGTCCTCCCCTTCCTACTCTACCCTTCCCTCCCCCATCTTCCCTCCCTCCCCCATTTCCATTTTCAAGACGATGAGTAGTCGCAATGTGGAGAGAGAGATAAAAAAAAAATAATCGTCTTCGAAATTGGGTCTGTCTTTTACGTGTTACGGATGTGTTCAGTTAAAATGATGGCAGAAGAGATGATAATGGATACGGATGGAGCTGAAGTTGATGAAGATGAAGCAAGCATCATGTGATCAGAAGAGAGGTGATGAAGAGTTTCAAGATGAAGCTTGGTGTCGCATTTACGTGGCATAAAGTCCTGATTGCATCGGGGCGGGGGTGGCTCAGTCGGTAGCGCGCCAGGCTCGTAATCTGTAGTTCCCAGGTTCGAGTCCCAGCTGGGTCGGCGTTGAGATTTATCTCCACAAAATTCCCCGCCCTGCCCACGGTCACTGGGGGACACCGATGGGCTTGGAAAGGCCGCCGTCCGTCGGATGGGACGTAAAGCCGTGGCTCCGTGTGCAGGAGAGCCATACCCTGTGCACGTTAAAGAACACGCTGGATGGCCTTGACGGGAGGCTACTCTCTGTCTCCCAACAGCTGTTCCAGTGGGTCCCCTCCCCCAATCTTCTCCGAGCCTTCGGGGTCGTTGTGAGCTGGCCATTTAGCCCATGGCGTGCAAAAAGTG
The DNA here is from genome assembly GCA_038380435.1 of Ryuthela nishihirai. NCBI lineage: Eukaryota > Metazoa > Arthropoda > Arachnida > Araneae > Heptathelidae > Ryuthela > Ryuthela nishihirai. The sequence goes on from JAWZYU010000026.1 coordinate 25,092,583, forward strand.
CCGCTCAGAGGTAAAACAATCCAACGTTAAAGAACACACTAGATGGCCTTGACGGGAGGCTACCATCTGTCTCCCAACAGCTGTTCCAGTGGGTCCCCTCCCCCAATCTTCTCTGAGCATTCGGGGTCCTTGTGGCCTGGCCATTTAGCCCATGGTGTGCAAAAAAGTGCCGCTCAGAGGTAAAACAATCCAATCCAAGCCCCTGGGGTCCTTGTGACCTGGCCATTTAGCACATTGTGTTCAAAAATGTGTCTCTCAGAGGTAAAACAATCCAACCCTTTAGAACGGTTATACAACTAAATTTATTGATTCTCCCCTAAAGCTAGAGGATGTCAACTCATGGCAGAACTCGGCTCTCAATATAGATGCATTAGATGCAATGCACAATCAAGCGAATAAATTTTAAATTTATTAGCCATTGTTCGCTTTTTACATATGTACGTTACATTATTATTAGCTTTACACAGATAAGTCATATTTAAATGCAAAAATCAGAGAAAAGCCAAAGGAAAAGTGAAATAAAAAAAAGAACAAAATATAACTGAACTGAGTATTGTGAAACCAAAAGCCATAGCCATACTGGTTACTAGGGTTCGGTTGTTTCACCTCTGAGCGGCACTTTTTGCACTCCATGGGCTAAATGGCCAGGTCACAAGGACCCCGAAGGCTCAGAGAAGGTTGGGGGAGGGGACCCACTGGAACAGCTGTTGGGAGACAGATGGTAGCCTCCCGTCAAGGCCATCCAGCGTGTTCTTTAACGTGCACAGGGTATGGCTCTCCTGCACACGGGGCCACGGCTTAAACTGGTTACTAGAGGAATGCTATAATCTCTACACAGAAATGAAATAAAAGCTTAAAACTTCAATATTCAAACATAATATAAATACAAGCCATCACAATGGACGCTAAGCCATGGTCCCGTGTGCAGAAAACCCAGCATATCCTTCCAAAACTATTCATAGGGGGTACAATAGCTCAAAAAAGTATCGGAACACTATGGTTGATTACAGAATTCAGTAAAAAATATCTGGCAACGATTTTTTTAGAAATTAGTGATCTGGCAACCTTCGTGTCACGTGATTACAGAATTCAGGAAAAATATCTGGAGCGTGTACAGCAACTGTACACGCTCCAGTTACCGTTCACAGCAAACTGAAGCGTGTGCAGTTACTGCACACGCTCCAGTTTGCTGTGAACGGTAACTGCACACGCTCAATATTTCAACCTTCGTGTCACGTGACACGAAGGTTGCCAGATAGTGTAAAATATGCAAAATATGTATATAAAAAGATTACATTTATTTTATGAATTGTAAAGAAATCTCGCATTCTCCTATTGATTGAAAAGGAACGTCCATCCAATAGCATCCAGACGATAAAATCTCTTGAATATAACGGATTTAAATCCCTGAAGCAGAAGAGTAATCAGAAATGAAATCACCAATTCTCACAGGAAAACGAATATGAAGTTGACAGAGCCCCAGACGCGTCTCTCAACATCGAGATCCAATGGCTGCCACCAATACGACGGTGTGACTTGGGGTCACGCGATAAAAGAGTTTTAAGTACAGGGAAGTAAATGAAGTCGCACACACCTCACTTAAATGAATCGGACAAGCTCCACACAATCACTACACGCGAACGCAAACAACACGCGATTCAAAACCTTAATGGAAACTTATCGTCTCCTTTTCTGCTTGCTCTGTTCACCATCGAGCACGCTTGTCGTCGCGTTTTCTCGTCCACCTCCCCACTCCCCCTCGCGCCTTCCACCCCAATCCATTCAACATCACATCGCCGCGAGCATTCGCTTCGGAGGAGTCATCGAAGGAGAACAGATGGTATTTAATTTCCTTCACCTAATACATTCGGATTTTGAGTGTGCGCGAGAAACGCCAAAGACAAAAGACTACCACTGTGTCAATCCAGAGCGAGGAAAGGATGTGGAGAGAGCAGCATCCTCACGTTCACCTCTAATCCTCTTTTCTTCGTCCATTTGTTCTTCCTCCTCCACCGCTGCGAGGCCTGTTCATCTTCCGCAGACGTCCCGGGCTGTCACGTGACTTCTCGTCCTCCTTCCCCCCACCCCTCTTTCCTCCTCCACCATCTCTAAAGATGATCTACAAGAGAACGGTCCGAGCGACGGTCCTCCTCCTCCTTCTCCTCCCCCTCGTGCACATGAGATGAAGGTGAGTCACCGTTATCCCTCCTCCTCCTCCTCCTCCCGTAGCTCCCTTTTGCTCCTCCACCTCCAGAGGCAATATCGCGAGACAAAGGGCATCTCCCCCTCTAAGTGGAATCTTATCTTTCCCACGCCACTTTGGGATATCAGTCATCATGTAAATGGTTTTCTCTCTCTCTGTAGCCACAATGTTTGTTTCCTTTTCTTGAATCTATTCTTCGTTTCCTATTTTTTTCACTTTCCCAAATATCCGTATGATACATAATATCACAAATATGGATACTACTGCAGCATGTATTTTATTACTTCAGAATCGAAACTGAAAAATTTCTTTTTATGTCTGTAAAACAGTTATTTATTAATAAATACACATTACTATAAAGGGCCGTCTTAAAAGAATGCCCTTATTTTAAAGTGCTGTATTTTATAAAATAATTAACAGAAGTAATAATACAAAATATCAGGAAACTCTGAAAGTTCCATTTTGTGTTCAATAGACTTCAACGTGTGATGCCAATCGTGCAATATTCAACACTCGTCCATAATCGGCTCAGCATGTCTGGTATGACACTTGCAACATCTGCACTGAGTCTGTCTTTTAAATGCTGTAAATTACGATGTTTTTAATGTATTCCCCCCCCCCAAAAAAAGAAGTCCAATTGGGATTCTTTAGGGAGGCCACAAGATCGGTCCACCGCTACCAATCCAGCGATTTGGAAATTTGGTAAATAAGACATGAGATACCTATTCCAAACTGTCTTAACAAGAAAACTTTTGAGAGTTTTTTGTATACACAAATTTATTACTTATTTAATAACATATATAAGACTTTGAAATATGTATATTCTTTTATAATGATCCTGCGTTATGTTCTTTCACCATACGCTAAACTGAAACTGGTGAAATGGGACCTCCTGCCCTCATACACCCCAAGAAAGAACTTCTGTGATTCATAAAGGAAGTGTTGGTTGGTTGTTTTGCCTCTGAGCGGCACTTTTTTGCACACCGTGGGCTAAATGGCCAGGTCACATGGACCCCGAAGGCTCAGAGAAGGTTGGGGAGGGAACCCACTGCAACAGCTGTTGGGAGACAGATGGTAGCCTCCCGTCAAGGCCATCCAGCGTGTTCTTTAACGTGCACAGGGTATGACTCTCCCGCACACGGGGGCCACGGCTTAACGTCCCATCCGACGGACGGCGACCTTTTCAAGCCCATTGGTGTCCCCTACTGACCGTGGGCAGGGCGGGGAGTTTTGCGGAGATAAAAGGAAGTGTGAAAAGTACAAACATAAAAGCAGAATAAGAAATGATAATTTTCGAAAATGAAAAACGAAATTAGAAAGTTCTGTAGCCTCATACTGATATCACTTTCTCGTTTCCAAATGTAAGGAAACGTTTTGTTTAACCCTCTCATCTCAGAGGCAAGTTATAAAAACCCTTTGACCACTACTTAAATATCAAATTTCTAGTAGAGATAGATATATATAAAGGCTGTTTGTGTGTGTCAGGTTTTAAAATTTAAACACTTTTTTCAATTTACAATATTATTCTAACAGCAGAAATTCAAACTAACGGAAGATTTCGAAAAAATGGGAATCCAAGTGTTTCCTTAGTAACCAAAACCCGCAAAAGAAAATTATCACCTCTAAAAAAATGAAAAACGATCATTAACTAGAGACGGACAAATTGAAAAGGAAAACAATGCCCGTGCTTTTCTGTAAACGATTCTAAAAACAACAATATAATCTAAAAAATTTTCAAAAAAAACTCTACGTAAATGTAACTACTTTTTTATACTCCGCTTATGCGTTGTGCCCTTCGGTCAATGGAAAACGAAAAAAAAAAATGGAAAACGAAAAAAAAAATGAAAAACGTGTCCTTTTGCACTACATCAGGAATCGTTCGATAACTTTCACTTCGCGAGCCCGAACGACTCCAAGGTACACTTTGCGAGCACCACTGAGTCCAGGAAGACTTCACAAGCACGAACGAGACAAAGGTAGATTTTGCAAGCACCAGAGACCAAGGTAAATTTACGAAACCTAACGAGTCCAAAGTAGACTACGGGAATTAAAGAAACCCACAAGTCCAAGGTAGACCACAGGAATTAAGGAAACCCAACGAGTCCAAGGTAGACCACAGGAATTAAGGAAACCCAACGAGTCCAAGGTAGATTACGGGACTTAAGGAAACCCAACGAGTCCAGGTAGACCACGGAAATTAAGGAAACCCAACAAGTCCAAGGTAGACCACAGGAATTAAAGAAACCCACAAGTCCAAGGTAGACCACAGGAATTAAGGAAACCCAACGAGTCCAAGGTAGATTACGGGACTTAAGGAAACCCAACGAGTCCAGGTAGACCACAGGAATTAAGGAAACCCAACGAGTCCAAGGTAGATTACGGGACTTAAGGAAACCCAACGAGTCCAGGTAGACCACGGAAATTAAGGAAACCCAACAAGTCCAAGGTAGACCACAGGAATTAAAGAAACCCAACGAGTCCAAGGCAGACCACGGGAATTAAAGAAACCCAACGAGTCCAAGGTAGACCACAGGAATTAAGGGAACCCAACGAGTCCAAGGTAGACCACGGGAATTAAAGAAACCCAACGAGTCCAAGGTAGACCACAGGAATTAAAGAAACCCAAAGAGTCCAAGGTAGACCACGGGAATTAAAGAAACCGAACGAGTCCAAGGTAGATCACAGGAATTAAGGAAACCCAACGAGTCCAAGGTAGACCACGAGAATTAAAGAAACCCAACGAGTCCAAGGTATACACTGGAATTAAAGAAACCCAAAGAGTCCAAGGTAGACACGGGAATTAAAGAAACCCAACGAGTCCAATAGACCACGGGAATTAAGGAAACCCAACGAGTCCAAGGTAGACCACGGGAATTAAGGAAACCCAACGAGTCCAAGGTAGACCACGGGAATTAAGGGAACCCAACGAGTCCAAGGTAGACCACGGGAATTAAAGAAACCCAACGAGTCCAAGTAGACCACGGGAATTAAAGAAACCCGAAATAGACTTCATGAACATCAACGAATCCAAAATAGACTTCACAAGCATTAATGAATCTAAGGTAGACTTCATAACCACCGGAGGAATCCAAGGTAGATTTCACGACCACCAGAGGAATCCAAGGTAGAGTTCGCGAGCACCGGCGAATCAAGTTAGAGTTCACAAGCACCAAAGGAATCCAAGGAAGATTTCTTGAGCACCAATGCTTCCAAGATAGATTTGGCGGGCACCAAATATTTTAATTTCCTCACTCGTCCAATTAAGAGTAGTGTAATAGAAATTAAAATTTTGAAGTTTAATTGTTATTCCAATGGTTACCAACTGGTGTAAATAAAAAAATTACTTGAAATATATTTAAACATCTTTATAGATTTAGATTGTTTTAAGTCTTTTGTGCACAAAATGGGCTAAATGATCAGGTCACGAGGGCTCAAAGAATTTTGTGTCATGGATACTTACGAAACACAGGGAACTCCCATTAAGTCTATACGACGGACGATGGCCTTTTCAAGACCATCGGAGTGCACTTTCTGACCAAGGGCAACGTGCAGGTTAGCGGAGGAAATCTCAACACGTCAAGGGCTGACCTCTCCCAAACTCTGAATAAAAGAAACCCAACGAGTCCAAGGTAGACCAAGGGAATTAAGGAAACCCAACGAGTCCAAGGTAGACCACAGGAATTAAAGAAACCCAACGAGTCCTAGGTAGACCACGGGAATTAAGCACTACTGACAGTCTAACCTCTCCCCTAGTGCATACGTAAAAACTGCTCTTCCGTAGTTTCACAGCCAATGATAAAGAATACGTTGACCAACTTTTTCCAAGCATACATGGGAAAATTATTGACTGAAAAGTGATTATGTTTGTCGAATTTATGACAAACCAACTAGCACTGGTTCGATGCTAGATCAATGCAGATGAGATGTTTGATATCTGAGGAAGGCATTAACATTTATCACCACTAATGAGTGGAAGCAAAGAATGCAATGAAATAAATATATAGTAAAATAAATACCCCCTCAAGCAGCTGCTTGCCACAGAGGTCTGACAGGAGCCTGTCAGTTTATATGCCATAGTAGAAGGTCTGTGAGGATGGCAGTACTTCAACAGAAAAACAACACACACATCCATGCCTTACCCGGGGCTCGAACCCAGGTCCCTTGATCATCAGTAGCCAAGCGTGCTAACCACTCGGGCATGGGACGGCATGCAATGAAATACAAGTACATATTCGACGGAAACCCTAAAAGGGCCCAGGAATGAAGAAGAATAATTGGATGAAATGAGGTGTATCACGTAGATTTAAGAAACCCAAAGATTAAAGAAACCCAACGAGTCCAAGATAGACCACGGGAATTAAGGCTGTTGTTGGATTGTTTTACCTCTGAGCGGCACTTTTTTTTGCATACAATGGGCTAAGTGGCCAGGTCACAAGGACCCCGCGGGCTCAGAGAGTGTACTATCCCCTACTCAAAGGAGGGTGATGACTCCTAACCTCATCATTGCTTATAAAGTCAAATCACGTAATGCCCAAGATACTATGCAAGCATTTAGAATCAAAGGCATCAAGTTCTCTGTTATCTTTTTTATAAAGAGTCCAAGTTTCGCTATCATAACTAATTCTAGAAAGAACCAAACTATTATACAGCCTAATTTTAGTCTTTAGGTGTATATGCGGACCAATTTTCATCACTTTAGTTTTCTTTGTATTTATCACCAAACCTACTCTACTACCAAACTCGTCAACAGCTCTAATGAATGAGCTCATCTCATCAACAACGTAGGCCAATTAAATAAAAGCGCTATATAAGTATATATAAATATACAAGCTATATAAAGCGTATAGGTTATTTCCGTCCATTGTGTATATTTAAAAAAAATCCATCAATTTCTTTTTTAAATCTTAGTTTTTGAGTGTTCAAGATTTATTAGAAATAAAGTTTGTCGGCTAACTTAATTTCGTTCTTATATTGTATCAACACTGTTGCTGACAGCTATGATCAGCAAAAGTGTTTCGCAACCATCATTCCCAAATTGTCCCCTGTAATGTCACTTCCGTGTACTATTAGGACGTTGGCTGGGAAAACGGCTGAACAGCAGTGCGAAATAAAGTTTACTAGCCGTCCCGTGGCCGAATGGTTAGCGCGCTTGGCTACTGATCTAAGGGACCTGGGTTCGAGCCCCGGATAAGGCATGGATGTGTGTGTTGTTTTTCTGCTGAGGTCCTGCCATCCTCTCAGATCTTCTACTGTGGCATATAAACTGACAGACTCCTGTCAGACCTCTGTGGCAAGCAGCTGCTTGAGGGGGTATTTATTATTTATTTTTATTTTATCGTTGCTTTAAGTATGCAGTAATAATTCATACTTTAATTAATTCATACTTTTAAATGGCACCTGGAATTCAAGTTTAAAATTCTGCCTGTAATTCGTGTTTAAAATGCCGCAAAGGATGTCTGCATTTTTTTTTTAAAATACCTCCTAGAATTGATGTTCTAAATGACAACTGATATTCATGGTTTAAAATATCTCGCAGAATTTATATTTAAGGTACTGAAAGAGATTAATTTTTTAAAATATTCCTGGGATTGATGTTTATAATCAATGTCGCTTGAGATGCATGTTTCCTTGAAATGTTACTTGAGATGCATGTTTCCTTGAAATGTTGCTTGAGATGCATGTTTCCTTGAAATGTTGCTTGAGATGCATGTTTCCTTGAAATGTTGCTTGAGATGCATGTTTCCTTGAAATGTTACTTGAGATGCATGTTTCCTTGAAATGTTGCTTGAGATGCATGTTTCCTTGAAATGTTGCTTGAGCTGCATGTTTCCTTGAAATGTTGCTTGAGATGCATGTTTCCTTGAAATGTTGCTTGAGATGCATGTTTCCTTGAAATGTTGCTTGAGATGCATGTTTCCTTGAAATGTTGCTTGAGATGCATGTTTCCTTGAAATGTTACTTGAGATGCATGTTTCCTTGAAATGTTGCTTGAGATGCATGTTTCCTTGAGATGCATGTTTCCTTGAAATGTTACTTGAGATGCATGTTTCCTTGAAATGTTGCTTGAGATGCATGTTTCCTTGAAATGTTGCTTGAGATGCATGTTTCCTTGAAATGTTGCTTGAGATGCATGTTTCCTTGAAATGTTACTTGAGATGCATGTTTCCTTGAAATGTTACTTGAGATGCATGTTTCCTTGAAATGTTGCTTGAGATGCATGTTTCCTTGAAATGTTGCTTGAGATGCATGTTTCCTTGAAATGTTGCTTGAGATGCATGTTTCCTTGAAATGTTGCTTGAGATGCATGTTTCCTTGAGATGCATGTTTCCTTGAAATGTTACTTGAGATGCATGTTTCCTTGAAATGTTGCTTGAGATGCATGTTTCCTTGAGATGCATGTTTCCTTGAAATGTTACTTGAGATGCATGTTTCCTTGAAATGTTGCTTGAGATGCATGTTTCCTTGAAATGTTGCTTGAGATGCATGTTTCCCTGAAATGTTGCTTGAGATGCATGTTTCCTTGAAATTTAGCTTGAGATGCATGTTTCCTTGAAATGTTGCTTGAGATGCATGTTTCCTTGAAATGTTGCTTGAGATGCATGTTTCCTTGAAATGTTGCTTGAGATACATGTTTCCTTGAAATGTTGCTTGAGATTCATGTTTCCTTGAAATGTTGCTTGAGATGCATGTTTCCTTGAAATGTTGCTTGAGATGCATGTTTCCTTGAAATGTTGCTTGAGATTCATGTTTCCTTGAAATGTTGCTTGAGATGCATGTTCCCTTGAAATGTTGCTTGAGATGCATGTTTCCTTGAAATGTTGCTTGAGATGCATGTTTTCTTGAAATGTTGCTTGAGATGCATGTTCCCTTTAAATGTTGCTTGAGATGCATGTTTCCTTGAAATGTTGCTTGAGATGAATGTTTCCTTGAAATGTTGCTTGAGATGCATGTTTCCTTGAAATGTTGCTTGAGATGCATGTTCCCTTTAAATGTTGCTTGAGATGCATGTTTCCTTGAAATGTTGCTTGAGATGCATGTTTCCTTGAAATGTTGCTTGAGATGCATGTTTCCTTGAAATGTTGCTTGAGATGCATGTTTCCTTGAAATGTTGCTTGAGATGCATGTTTCCTTGAAATGTTGCTTGAGATGCATGTTTCCTTGAAATGTTGCTTGAGATGCATGTTTCCTTGAAATGTTGCTTGAGATGCATGTTTCCTTGAAATGTTGCTTGAGATTCATGTTTCCTTGAAATGTTGCTTGAGATGCATGTTTCCTTGAAATGTTGCTTGAGATGCATGTTTCCTTGAAATGTTTCTTGAGATGCATGTTTCCTTGAAATGTTGCTTGAGATGCATGTTTCCTTGAAATGTTGCTTGAGATGCATGTTTCCTTGAAATGTTGCTTGAGATGCATGTTTCCTTGAAATGTTGCTTGAGATGCATGTTTCCTTGAAATGTTGCTTGAGATGCATGTTCCCTTGAAATGTTGCTTGAGATGCATGTTTCCTTGAAATGATGCTTGAGGTGCATGTTCCCTTGAAATGTTGCTTGAGATGCATGTTTCCTTGAAATGTTGCTTGAGGTGCATGTTCCCTTGAAATGTTGCTTGAGATGCATGTTTCCTTGAAATGTTGCTTGAGATGCATGTTCCCTTGAAATGTTGCTTGAGATGCATGTTCCCTTTAAATGTTGCTTGAGATGCATGTTTCCTTGAAATGTTGCTTGAAGTGCATATTTCCTTGAAATGTTGCTTGAGATGCATGTTTCCTTGAAATGTTGCTTGAGGTGCATGTTCCCTTGAAATGTTGCTTGAGATGCATGTTTCCTTGAAATGTTGCTTGAGATGAATGTTTCCTTGAAATGATGCTTGAGGTGCATGTTCCCTTGAAATGTTACTTGAGATGCATGTTCCCTTGAAATGTTGCTTGAGATGCATGTTTCCTTGAAATGTTGCTTGAGATGCATGTTTCCTTGAAATGTTGCTTGAGATGCATGTTTCCTTGAAATGTTGCTTGAGATGCATGTTTCTTTGAAATGTTGTTTGAGGTGCATGTTCCCTTGAAATGTTGCTTGAGATGCATGTTTCCTTGAAATGTTGCTTGAGATGCATGTTCCCTTGAAATGTTGCTTGAGATGCATGTTCCCTTTAAATGTTGCTTGAGATGCATGTTTCCTTGAAATGATGCTTGAGGTGCATGTTCCCTTGAAATATTGCTTGAGATGCATGTTTCCTTGAAATGTTGCTTGAGGTGCATGTTCCCTTGAAATGTTGCTTGAGATGCATGTTTCCTTGAAATGTTGCTTGAGATGCATGTTCCCTTGAAATGTTGCTTGAGATGCATGTTCCCTTTAAATGTTGCTTGAGATGCATGTTTCCTTGAAATGTTGCTTGAAGTGCATATTTCCTTGAAATGTTGCTTGAGATGCATGTTTCCTTGAAATGTTGCTTGAGGTGCATGTTCCCTTGAAATGTTGCTTGAGATGCATGTTTCCTTGAAATGTTGCTTGAGATGCATGTTTCCTTGAAATGCTGCTTGAGGTGCATGTTCCCTTGAAATGTTGCTTGAGATGCATGTTTCCTTGAAATGATGCTTGAGGTGCATGTTCCCTTGAAATGTTGCTTGAGGTGCATGTTCCCTTGAAATGTTGCTTGAGATGCATGTTCCCTTTAAATGTTGCTTGAGATGCATGTTTCCTTGAAATGCTGCTTGAGGTGCATGTTCCCTTGAAATGTTGCTTGAGATGCATGTTTCCTTGAAATGTTGCTTGAGATGCATGTTTCCTTGAAATGATGCTTGAGGTGCATGTTCCCTTGAAATGCTGCTTGAGGTGCATGTTCCCTTGAAATGTTGCTTGAGATGCATGTTTCCTTGAAATGTTGCTTGAGATGCATGTTTCCTTGAAATGATGCTTGAGGTGCATGTTCCCTTGAAATGCTGCTTGAGGTGCATGTTCCCTTGAAATGTTGCTTGAGATGCATGTTTCCTTGAAATGTTGCTTGAGATGCATGTTCCCTTGAAATGTTGCTTGAGATGCATGTTTCCTTGAAATGTTGCTTGAGATGCATGTTTCCTTGAAATGCTGCTTGAGGTGCATGTTCCCTTGAAATGTTGCTTGAGATGCATGTTTCCTTGAAATGTTGCTTGAGATGCATGTTTCCTTGAAATGATGCTTGAGGTGCATGTTCCCTTGAAATGTTGCTTGAGGTGCATGTTCCCTTGAAATGTTGCTTGAGATGCATGTTCCCTTTAAATGTTGCTTGAGATGCATGTTTCCTTGAAATGTTGCTTGAGATGCATGTTTCCTTGAAATGTTGCTTGAGATGCATGTTCCCTTGAAATGTTGCTTGAGATGCATGTTTCCTTGAAATGTTGCTTGAGATGCATGTTCCCTTGAAATGTTTCTTGAGATGCATGTTTCCTTGAAATGATGCTTGAGGTGCATGTTCCCTTGAAATGTTGCTTGAGGTGCATGTTCCCTTGAAATGTTGCTTGAGATGCATGTTCCCTTTAAATGTTGCTTGAGATGCATGTTTCCTTGAAATGTTGCTTGAGATGCATGTTTCCTTGAAATGTTGCTTGAGATGCATGTTCCCTTGAAATGTTGCTTGAGATGCATGTTTCCTTGAAATGTTGCTTGAGATGCATGTTTCCTTGAAATGATGCTTGAGGTGCATGTTCCCTTGAAATGTTGCTTGAGGTGCATGTTCCCTTGAAATGTTGCTTGAGATGCATGTTCCCTTGAAATGTTGCTTGAGATGCATGTTCCCTTTAAATGTTGCTTGAGATGCATGTTTCCTTGAAATGTTGCTTGAGATGCATGTTTCCTTGAAATGTTGCTTGAGATGCATGTTCCCTTTAAATGTTGCTTGAGATGCATGTTTCCTTGAAATGTTGCTTGAAGTGCATATTTCCTTGAAATGTTGCTTGAGATGCATGTTTCCTTGAAATGATGCTTGAGATGCATGTTTCCTTGAAATGCTGCTTGAGGTGCATGTTCCCTTGAAATGTTGCTTGAGATGCATGTTTCCTTGAAATGTTGCTTGAGATGCATGTTCCCTTTAAATGTTGCTTGAGATGCATGTTTCCTTGAAATGATGCTTGAGGTGCATGTTCCCTTGAAATGTTGCTTGAGATGCATGTTTCCTTGAAATGTTGCTTGAGGTGCATGTTCCCTTGAAATGTTGCTTGAGATGCATGTTTCCTTGAAATGATGCTTGAGGTGCATGTTCCCTTGAAATGTTGCTTGAGATGCATGTTTCCTTGAAATGTTGCTTGAGGTGCATGTTCCCTTGAAATGTTGCTTGAGATGCATGTTCCCTTGAAATGTTGCTTGAGATGCATGTTTCCTTGAAATGTTGCTTGAGGTGCATGTTCCCTTGAAATGATGCTTGAGGTGCATGTTCCCTTGAAATGTTGCTTGAGATGCATGTTTCCTTGAAATGTTGCTTGAGATGCATGTTCCCTTTAAATGTTGCTTGAGATGCATGTTTCCTTGAAATGATGCTTGAGGTGCATGTTCCCTTGAAATGTTGCTTGAGATGCATGTTTTCCTTGAAATGTTGCTTGAGGTGCATGTTCCCTTGAAATGTTGCTTGAGATGCATGTTTCCTTGAAATGATGCTTGAGGTGCATGTTCCCTTGAAATGTTGCTTGAGATGCATGTTTCCTTGAAATGATGCTTGAGGTGCATGTTTCCTTGAAATGTTGCTTGAGATGCATGTTCCCTTGAAATGTTGCTTGAGATGCATGTTTCCTTGAAATGTTGCTTGAGGTGCATGTTTCCTTGAAATGTTGCTTGAAGTGCATATTTCCTTGAAATGTTGCTTGAGATGCATGTTTCCTTGAAATGTTGCTTGAGGTGCATGTTTCCTTGAAATGTTGCTTGAGATGCATGTTTCCTTGAAATGTTGCTTGAGATGCATGTTTCCTTGAAATGATGCTTGAGGTGCATGTTCCCTTGAAATGTTGCTTGAGATGCATGTTTCCTTGAAATGATGCTTGAGGTGCATGTTTCCTTGAAATGTTGCTTGAGATGCATGTTCCCTTGAAATGTTGCTTGAGATGCATGTTTCCTTGAAATGTTGCTTGAGATGCATGTTCCCTTTAAATGTTGCTTGAGATGCATGTTTCCTTGAAATGATGCTTGAGGTGCATGTTCCCTTGAAATGTTGCTTGAGATGCATGTTTCCTTGAAATGTTGCTTGAGGTGCATGTTCCCTTGAAATGTTGCTTGAGATGCATGTTTCCTTGAAATGATGCTTGAGGTGCATGTTCCCTTGAAATGTTGCTTGAGATGCATGTTTCCTTGAAATGATGCTTGAGGTGCATGTTTCCTTGAAATGTTGCTTGAGATGCATGTTCCCTTGAAATGTTGCTTGAGATGCATGTTTCCTTGAAATGTTGCTTGAGGTGCATGTTTCCTTGAAATGTTGCTTGAAGTGCATATTTCCTTGAAATGTTGCTTGAGATGCATGTTTCCTTGAAATGTTGCTTGAGGTGCATGTTTCCTTGAAATGTTGCTTGAGGTGCATGTTCCCTTGAAATGTTGCTTGAGATGCATGTTTCCTTGAAATGATGCTTGAGGTGCATGTTCCCTTGAAATGTTGCTTGAGATGCATGTTTCCTTGAAATGATGCTTGAGGTGCATGTTTCCTTGAAATGTTGCTTGAGATGCATGTTCCCTTGAAATGTTGCTTGAGATGCATGTTTCCTTGAAATGTTGCTTGAGATGCATGTTCCCTTTAAATGTTGCTTGAGATGCATGTTTCCTTAAAATGATGCTTGAGGTGCATGTTCCCTTGAAATGTTGCTTGAGATGCATGTTTCCTTGAAATGTTGCTTGAGGTGCATGTTCCCTTGAAATGTTGCTTGAGATGCATGTTTCCTTGAAATGATGCTTGAGGTGCATGTTCCCTTGAAATGTTGCTTGAGATGCATGTTTCCTTGAAATGATGCTTGAGGTGCATGTTTCCTTGAAATGTTGCTTGAGATGCATGTTCCCTTGAAATGTTGCTTGAGATGCATGTTCCCTTGAAATGTTGCTTGAGGTGCATGTTTCCTTGAAATGTTGCTTGAAGTGCATATTTCCTTGAAATGTTGCTTGAGATGCATGTTTCCTTGAAATGTTGCTTGAGGTGCATGTTTCCTTGAAATGTTGCTTGAGATGCATGTTTCCTTGAAATGATGCTTGAGGTGCATGTTCCCTTGAAATGTTACTTGAGATGCATGTTCCCTTGAAATGTTGCTTGAGATGCATGTTTCCTTGAAATGTTGCTTGAAGTGCATATTTCCTTGAAATGTTGCTTGAGATGCATGTTTCCTTGAAATGTTGCTTGAGATGCATGTTTCCTTGAAATGTTGCTTGAGATGCATGTTTCCTTGAAATGTTGCTTGAGATGCATGTTCCCTTTAAATGTTGCTTGAGATGCATGTTTCCTTGAAATGTTGCTTGAGGTGCATGTTTTCTTGAAATGTTGCTTGAGATGCATGTTCCCTTGAAATGTTGCTTGAGATGCACATTTCCTTGAAATGTTGCTTGAGATGCATGTTTCCTTGAAATGTTTCTTGAGATGCATGTTTCCTTGAAATGTTGCTTGAGATGCACATTTCCTTGAAATGTTGCTTGAGATGCGCGTTTCCCTGAAATGTTGCTTGAGATGCATGTTTCCTTGAAATGTTACTTGAGATGCATGTTTCCTTGAAATGTTGCTTGAGATGCACGTTTCCTTGAAATATTGCTTGAGATGCACGTTTCCTTGAAATGTTGCTTGAGATGCACGTTTCCTTGAAATGTTACTTGAGATGCATGTTTATAGTGCAATTTGGGATTCA
The DNA here is from genome assembly GCA_038380435.1 of Ryuthela nishihirai. Classification (NCBI taxonomy): domain Eukaryota; kingdom Metazoa; phylum Arthropoda; class Arachnida; order Araneae; family Heptathelidae; genus Ryuthela; species Ryuthela nishihirai. Next base: position 25,107,618 of record JAWZYU010000026.1, read on the forward strand.
GCTTCGATGATCTGGAGATTCGTGTCACGTGACACGAAGGTTGCCAGATCACTAATTTCTTAAAAAAATCGTTGCCAGATATTTTTTCTGAATTCTGTAATCAATCATAGCGTTCGGATACTTTTTTTTGAGCGACTCTACATCATTGGCTGCCTTTATTGTAATTATTGAGTTGTTTTACCTCTTAGCGACACTGACACATTAACTAACAGCTGTCATGTGAGTCCTGAAGTGTGGCCCACTAGTCATTTGTCAGGGTTGGGTTGGGTTGGGTTGTTTTACCTCTGAGCGGCACTTTTTTGCACACCATGGGCTAAATGGCCAGGTCACATGGACCCCGAAGGCTCAGAGAAGGTTGGGGGAGGGGACCCACTGGAACAGCTGTTGGGAGACAGATGGTAGCCTCCCGTCAAGGCCATCCAGCGTGTTCTTTAACGTTGGGTTGTTTTACCTCTGAGCGGCACTTTTTTGCACACCATGGGCTAAATGGCCACGTCACATGGACCCCGAAGGCTCAGAGAAGGTTGGGGGAGGGGACCCACTGGAACAGCTGTTGGGAGACAGATGGTAGCCTCCTGTCAAGGCCATCCAGCGTGTTCTTTAACGTGCACAGGTTATGGCTCTCCCGCACACGGGAAACGGCTTAAGGTCTCATCCGACGGACGACGGCCTTTCCAAGCCCATCGGTGTCCCCTACTGACCGTGGGCAGGGCGGGGAATTTTGCGGAGATAAATTTCAACGCTGGCCCAGCTGGGACTCGAACCTGGCATTTGTCAGGAGACAAGAAGAGTGAAATGCGTTAATCAGACTCCGATATGGAGTCAAGGGATTCACCCTCCCCCCCCCCTCTCCGCCTCCCATCCTTTGAGAATGCTAGCAACGACAATGGAACGAAAAAATATGAAACACATAGACAGATATCCGAGCATAATATGGGGGTTTCGAGAACCACTATGTAGCAAAATAATATACATATATTCAAAAAAGTAATGTTTTAATTGAAAGCGTACCTCAAATAGATTTGGACGCAGCGAATTTCCACATGTTTCACGGCCCTACATGTATCCAATTGGTATTCCAGTTCTTGTATACACGCTGCAACATATCTCTTGTTACTTGCCCAATCGTTTCTCTTATGGGGAGCGGGGGTGGCTCAGTCGGTAGCGCGCCTGGCTCGTAATCTGTAGTTCCCAGGTTCGAGTTCCAGCTGGGTCAGCGTTGAGATTTATCTCCGAAAAATTCCCCGCCCTGCCCACGGTCAGTAGGGGACACCGATGGACTTGAAAAGGCCGCCGTCCGTCGGATGGGACGTTGAGCCGTGGCTCCGTGTGCGTGAGAGAGCCACACCCTGTGCACGTTAAAGAACACGCTGGATGGCCTTGACGGAAGGCTACCATCTGTCTCCCAACAGCTGTTCCAGTGGGTCCCCTCCCCCAACCTTCTCTGAGCCTTCGGGGTCCATGTGACCTGGCTATTTAGCCCAAGGTGTGCAAAAAAGTGCCGCTCAGAGGTAATTTGTCTTCAGCTGGGTGGAATCTGAATCCACAACCACCTAATAACATGTCAGATGTTCTGTCCACTGAGCTATCGGCTGCTGATCGATCTCTACTCTGTTATAGATGTTAACCCCAAGTCATAGGTCAGTCACACTTAGCTGTCTTAATTGCTTTTGCAGACTCCGTGCACGGGGAACTTACATGCAGGTGCGTAAGACCCACCAGGTTCAATACAATTTTTTCTCTGTACGCCCAATTAACATCATCATACTTCAACAGCGTAATATTGAATTGTACAGTCGCTCAAAAAAGTATCCGAACATTACGGTTGATTACAGAATTCAGAAAAAATATCTGGCAACGATTTTTTTAGAAATTAGTGATCTGGCAACCTCCGTGTCACGTGACACGGAGGTTGCCAGATCACTAATTTCTAAAAAAATCGTTGCCAGATATTTTTTCTGAATTCTGTAATCAACCGTAGTGTTCGGATACTTTTTTGAGCGACTGTATTTGAAGTATAAACACAAACCTTCGTCTTCATTTTCTTTTCTAGATCCAGGTCAGTCCTTAACTGTAGTGGGGGCGGGGTTGGCTCAGTTGGTAGCGCGCCAGGCTCGTAATCTGTAGTTCCCAGGTTCAAGTCCCAGCTGGGTCAGCGTTGAGATTTATCTCCGCAAAATTCCTCGCCCTGCCCACGGTCAGTAGGGGACACCGATGGGCTTGGAAAGGCCGCCGTCCGTCGGATGGGACCTTAAGCCGTTTCCCCGTGTGCGGGAGAGCCATAACCTGTGCACGTTAAAGAACACGCTGGATGGCCTTGACGGGGGGGCTACCATCTGTCTCCCAACAGCTGTTCCAGTGGGTCCCCTCCCCCAACCTTTTCTGAGCCTTCGGGGTCCATGTGACCTGGCCATTTAGCCCATGGTGTGCAAAAAAGTGCCGCTCAGAGGTAAAACAACCCAACCCTTAACTATAGTGATTGCTACTCTTTCAGTACATATACCATTTTTCCTTTAGCTCTATATAAGGATATGGATAGAGAAGATTTCATTTTAATTAGACTATGCCCGTTCATGAGAAAATTATACGATAAAGAAGCCTCCAATGTTCTTTTTTTTTCTATGGAGCATCATATGAAAAAAGTTAATTTAAACAAACTGAAAGCATCAACAGATTTCTCACTACCAAAACGAAAAGAAATCCAAAACTTGGACGCGTCTTTTTCTGCAACTGAGTCCAAAGATAGTAATCCAAAATAAGCATTCACTATGGATTCGGTTTCCATTTTGAATTCGAAAGAGAGTCGATCTCATCCTTCTCGTTTAGCAGACTTTAGAAAAGACCCTGTATGGTGTGCGAATAAAAAAACACAACTCACACTCAGTTCGTGCTATTCCTGAGTCACATGAAAGCAGCAGATCGGGGTACAAAGTGCGGGGGGGGGGGGGGGGCTGGGAGGGGAAGGGGACGTACAGGGCAGCAAGGAGGACCAGCCACACTTACGTCATCCCTCCCAGCCAGACTGTCAGACGACTGGGGGTTATGAACTTAGAGGGGGGAGGAGAGACAGAAAGGAGAGTCGGAGGAAGGGGGGGGGGGTCTCTCTTTGAATGTGGATGGCCTTTGTCTGCTGTGAACAGTAGATGTAAGAGAAGACTGGATTGCTTTGTGTGGACTGCTTTGTGGGAGGGGAAGCGGTTAACGCAACAGTTGAAACAAACTCGCTGATTTGAACTTCAACAGTCTGTTGTTGCCTCGTGGAAATTGGAGGATTCATTCTGCATAATGCAATCCAATGAGTGGGAAACAGAAGTTATCAACAGAGAGAAAAATTGCATTACCATTCCTCAACTTGGAGTGATGACTTTGTTATTTCGTTTTCCATGCGATCTGTCAAGATTGTCAGACACCTCTAACATGTCAAAGTATCACCGTTACCCAGCTTTGCCTAAGGAATGATCTGCAACCTGCTTTGAAGGAATACCTGTTGAAGAAACTGTAGGCAGTGGGTGGGAGGGGTTCCGTGTCTAAGGGGGAAAGTTCCCCAAAGAACGGGCATACCTGAGTGACACCGCATCGTGACAGCTTAACAGTGGTCAGCGTGGGTCACATGCAACTTGGAGCAGCATCCGATCACGCGATGGGGCGGGGTCGCTCAGTCGGTAGCGCTCCAGGCTCATAATCTGTAGTTCCCAGGTTCGAGTCCCAGCTGAGTGAACATTGAGACTTATCTCCTCCCGTCCGTCGGATGGGACGTTAAGCCGTGGCCCCGTGTGCGGGAGAGCCATACCCTGTGCACGTTAAAGAACACGCTGGATGGCCTTGACGGGAGGCTACCATCTGTCTCCCAACAGCTGTTCCAGTGGGTCCCCTCCCCCAACCTTCTCTGAGCCTTCGGGGTCCATGTGAGCTGGCCATTTAGCCCATGGTGTGCAAAAAAGTGCCGCTCAGAGGTAAAACAACCCAAACAACTTATCTCCTCAAAACTCCCCGCACTGCCCACGGTCAGTAGGGGACACCGATGGGTTTGGAAAGGCCGCCGTCCGTCGGATGGAACGTTAAGCTGTGGCCCCGTGTGCGGGAGAGCCATACCTCGTGCACGTTAAAGAACACTCTGGATGGCCTTGACGGGAGGCTACCATCTGTCTCCCAACAGCTGTTCCAGTGGGTCTCCTCCCCCAACCTTCTCTAAGCCTTCGGGGTCCTTGTGACCTTGCCATTTAGCCCATTGTGTGCAAAAAAAGTGCCGCTCAGAGGTAAAACAACGAACCAACCAACCGATCACGTGAACTATGGTGACTTGAGATTGCAAAGAGGAAAAAAAACACATCGGCCGTGATTCTCACGGGGACAACGGTGTTTGGCGTAGCTCCTTCTGCCAGCCAAGGTATCGGCTTGGAGAGCCCTTGCTTTTGGGATTAAATTGTGGCGTTGGTAACCGCCACATCTGTAGGGGACACCGATGGGCTTGGAAAGACCGCCGTCCGTCGGATGGGACGTTAAGCCGTGGCCCCGTGTGCGGGAGAGCCATTCCCTGTGCACGTTAAAGAACACGCTGGATGGCCTTGACGGGAGGCTACCATCTGTCTCCCAACAGCTTTTCCAGTGTGTCCCCTCCCCAACCTTCTCTGAGCCTTTGGGGTCCATATGACCTGGCCATTTAGCCCATTGTGTACAAAAACGTGCCGCTCAGAGGTAAAACAACCCAACCCTTTAATATGAATACAGGACCACGGATTAACGTCCCATCCGACGAGGGCGGGGATGACTCAGTCTGTAGCTTGCCAGACTCACAACCTGCAGTTCCCAGGTTCGAGTCCCACCTGGGCCACTTTTGAGATTTATCTCTGCAAAACTCTCCACCCTACTCTCGGTCAGTAGGTGACACCAATGGGCTTGCAAAGAGCGCCGTCTGTCGGATGGAACGTCAAGCCGTGGCCTCGTGTGCGGGAGAGTCATATAGCTGTGCACGTTAAAGAACACGCTGGATGGCCCTGACGGGAGGTTACCATCTGTCTCCCAACAGCTATTCCAGTGGGTCCCCTCCCTCAACCGTCTCTGAGCCTTCGGGGTCCATATGACCTGGCCATTTAGCCCATGGTGTACAAAAAAGTGCCGCTCAGAGGTAAAACAACCCAACGTTAAAGAACACGCTGGATGGCCTTGACGGGAGGCTACCATCTGTCTCCCAACAGCTGTTGCAGTGGGTCCCCTCCCCCAACCTTCTCTGAGCCTTCGGGGTCCATGTGACCTGGCCATTTAGCCCATGGTGTGCAAAAAAGTGCCGCTCAGAAGTAAAACAACACAACCCAACAACTCATTACAGAGTCAATTGACTTGGGTTGTTTTACCTCAGAGCGGCACTTTTTTTGCACACAATGGACTAAATGGCGAAGTCATAAGGACCCCGAGGGCTCAGAGAAGGATGGTGGGAAGGGTCCCACTGGATCAGCTGTTGGGAGATAGATGGCACCCTCCCGTCATGGCCATCCAGCGTGTCCTTTAACATGCGCAGGGCACGGCTCTCCCACACACGGGGCCAAAGCTTAATGTCCCACCAGATGGACGGCGGCCTATCCAAGCCCATCGGTGTCCCCTACTGATTGAGAGCAAGTTGGGGAGTTTTGCGGAGACAAATATCAACGATGACCCAGATGGAACTCGAAACAGAGTCTTTGGCTTAAACATTTACAGTAAGAGATAGAATAGGGGAGGAGGTGGCATGATAAGTGAGAACAGCACGAAGAGGAAATACAGTTGTTGCCGAAAGAGCAGAAATATTTTCGGCTAGCTTGTTTGGCTAACACTGGGAAAGATTGTCTTCTGCTAAAATCTTCCCTGTAGAATCTTGTAAGAGAACATTTTCTCTAGAGCAGTGGTTCTCCACCTCTTATGCTTCACGTTCCTCCTGGAAATGTGTATGCAACTGGCATACCCCTTGTATAGATAGATAAAACTATAGTTATAGTATAATAATGAGAATAAAATAAAACATATATATATATAACATGTATCGAGCGACTTTTGAGCTCTCACGGCATACCACAAAACATTTTACCGCGTATCCCACGTTGAGAACCCCTACTCTAGAGGATTCTCCTGCAAAATAGAAGAAAATATATTATCAAACAGTATTTTTCCGATTTTCTTTTGAAGATCTCCTACTGTAAAAGAGTGCATTCCAGTTTTTTTTTAAAGAGCACTTTTCGAAGTTTGTTTCTATCATAAAAGAGCACTTTTTTTAAAAAAGATTTTCTATTGTAAAAGAGATTTATTTTAGATCTTCTACCGTAAAAGAGAATTTCGCAAATCTTCTGTAAAAGAGTGCTTTTCTATAAGATATACTCTAAAAGAGTACTTTTCTAGAAGATATACTGCAAAAGAGCACTTTTTCTAGAAGATAGACTGTAAAAAAGCACTTTTCTAGATCTACTGCGAAAGAACACTTTTCTAAAACCTTCCACTCTAAAAGAGTACTTTTTTAAAAGATCTCATACTGTAAAAGAGCACTTTTCTTAACCACCTTGTACTGTATAAGAGCACTTTTCTTAACCACCTTGTACTGTAAAAGAGCACTTTTCCTAACCACCTTGTACTGTATAAGAGCACTTTTCTTAACCACCTTGTACTGTATAAGAGCACTTTTCCTAACCACCTTGTACTGTATAAGAGCACTTTTCTTAACCACCTTGTAGTGTATAAGAGCACTTTTCTTAACCACCTTGTACTGTAAAAGAGCACTTTTCTTAACCACCTTGTACTGTAAAAGAGCACTTTTCTTAACCACCTTGTACTGTATAAGAGCACTTTTCTTAACCACCTTGTACTGTATAAGAGCACTTTTCTTAACCGCCTTGTACTGTATAAGAGCATTTTTCTTAACCGCCTTGTACTGTATAAGAGCACTTTTCTTAACCGCCTTGTACTGTATAAGAGCACTTTTCTTAACCACCTTGTACTGTATAAGAGCACTTTTCTTAACCACCTTGTACTGTATAAGAGCACTTTTCTTAACCACCTTGTACTGTATAAGAGCACTTTTCTTAACCACCTTGTACTGTAAAAGAGCACTTTTCTTAACCACCTTGTACTGTATAAGAGCACTTTTCTTAACCACCTTGTACTGTATAAGAGCACTTTTCTTAACCACCTTGTACTGTAAAAGAGCACTTTTCTTAACCACCTTGTACTGTATAAGAGCACTTTTCTTAACCACCTTGTACTGTATAAGAGCACTTTTCTTAACCACCTTGTACTGTATAAGAGCACTTTTCTTAACCACCTTGTACTGTATAAGAGCACTTTTCTTAACCACCTTATACTGTATAAGAGCACTTTTCCAAAAGATCTTTGCAAAGAGCACTTTTCTAGAAGATCTTCTGAACGTAACGCGAAATGATCCAGCCTCTGAGAATGCGTCTTGTAAAAGAGCACTTTTCTAAGCTTTTAAAAAGAGTACTTTCCTAAAAGACCTTGTACTGTTAAAAGGTAATTTTCTTAAAGATCTTGTACACTTCCTGAAGACCTTATACTGTATAAGAGCATTTTTCTACAAGATCTATTGTAAGAAAGCACTTTTTTTAGATCTATTGTAAAAGAGAACTTTTCTAGAAAATCTTTTATTGCAAAGAGCGCTTTTCTAGGAGATCCTCTTCTGAACGTAAAGCGAAACGATCCTGCCTCTGAGAATGCGTCTTGTAAAAGAGCACTTTTCTAAGCTTTCTATTTTAAAAGAGCACTTTTCTACGCTTTCTATTTTAAAAGAGCACTTTTCTACGCTTTCTATTTTAAAAGAGCACTTTTCTACGCTTTCTATTTTAAAAGAGCACTTTTCTAAGCTTTCTATTTTAAAAGAGCACTTTTCTACGCTTTCTATTTTAAAAGAGCACTTTTCTACGCTTTCTATTTTAAAAGAGCACTTTTCTACGCTTTCTATTTTAAAAGAGCACTTTTCTAAGCTTTCTATTTTAAAAGAGCACTTTTCTAAGCTTTCTATTTTAAAAGAGCACTTTTCTACGCTTTCTATTTTAAAAGAGCACTTTTCTAAGCTTTCTATTTTAAAAGAGCACTTTTCTAAGCTTTCTATTTTAAAAGAGCACTTTTCTACGCTTTCTATTTTAAAAGAGCACTTTTCTAAGCTTTCTATTTTAAAAGAGCACTTTTCTAAGCTTTCTATTTTAAAAGAGCACTTTTCTACGCTTTCTATTTTAAAAGAGCACTTTTCTAAGCTTTCTATTTTAAAAGAGCACTTTTCTAAGCTTTCTATTTTAAAAGAGCACTTTTCTAAGCTTTCTATTTTAAAAGAGCACTTTTCTAAGCTTTCTATTTTAAAAGAGCACTTTTCTACGCTTTCTATTTTAAAAGAGCACTTTTCTAAGCTTTCTATTTTAAAAGAGCACTTTTCTAAGCTTTCTATTTTAAAAGAGCACTTTTCTACGCTTTCTATTTTAAAAGAGCACTTTTCTAAGCTTTCTATTTTAAAAGAGCACTTTTCTAAGCTTTCTATTTTAAAAGAGCACTTTTCTACGCTTTCTATTTTAAAAGAGCACTTTTCTACGCTTTCTATTTTAAAAGAGCACTTTTCTAAGCTTTCTATTTTAAAAGAGCACTTTTCTACGCTTTCTATTTTAAAAGAGCACTTTTCTAAGCTTTCTATTTTAAAAGAGCACTTTTCTACGCTTTCTATTTTAAAAGAGCACTTTTCTAAAAGATCTTGTACTATTAAAAGGAAATTTTCTTAAAGATCTTGTACACTTCCTGAAGACCTTATACTGTATAAGAGCATTTTTCTACAAGATCTATTGTAAAAAAGCACTTTTTAGATCTATTGGTCTTTCTAGAAGATCTATTGTAAAAGAGAACTTTTCTAGAAGATCTTTTATTGCAAACGGCACTTTTCTAGGAGATCCTCTTCTGAACTTCACGCGAAATGTTCCTGTCTCTGCGAATGCGTCTCGTGTGGTTTTGCTTCCCGTTTTTCACGTGGCCGCAAGCGCTTCAAAAAGAGCGCCCCGACGTTGATGCACGTGGAAAGGGGGACAGGAGAGCGCACGCGCCGCCAGAGGAAAGCGAAGAGAGCTTGCTGCTGGGGAAAAAGCGGCATCTGATAGCAACGCCTCTACCACCCAGTCGAAGATGCGGAAGAGCAGAAAAATCCTCGATGCACGACAAATCCGAGAAGAGGAGGAGGATCAATTACACGGCAGGGCGGGTCCTGAGTGAGCGCGTCACACGTTTAAGAGGCAGGGCTTGCCATCGAAATAGCGATTCGTGGCCTCGGCGGCGACAACGGTGGTGGTGGCGGCGGCGGAAAAAGCGATTTTCCTATCGGCTTTGCCCTTTCCTCTCTCAGCTTTTTCCTGCAATAGAGATGCAGATCTGGAAGCGGAGCACTTGGCTTTATACGCTTTCTAAGCGGAGCACTTGGCTTTATACGCTTTCTAAGCGGAGCACTTGGCTTTATACGCTTTCTCAGCGAAGCACTTGGCTTTACACGCTTTCTCAGCGAAGCACTTGGCTTTATACGCTTTCTCAGCGAAGCACTTGGCTTTATACGCTTTCTCAACGAAGCACTTGGCTTTATACGCTTTCTCAGCGAAGCACTTGGCTTTACACGCTTTCTCAGCGAAGCACTTGGCTTTATACGCTTTCTCAGCGAAGCACTTGGCTTTATACGCTTTCTCAACGAAGCACTTGGCTTTATACGCTTTCTCAGCGAAGCACTTGGCTTTATACGCTTTCTCAGCGAAGCATTGGCTTTACACGCTTTCTCAGCGAAGCACTTGGCTTTATACGCTTTCTCAGCGAAGCGTTGGCTTTACACGCTTTCTCAGCGAAGCACTTGGCTTTATACGCTTTCTCAGCGGAGCACTCGGCTTTATACGCTTTCTCAGCGAAGCACTTGGCTTTATACGCTTTCTCAGCGAAGCACTTGGCTTTATACGCTTTCTCAGCGAAGCACTTGGCTTTATACGCTTTCTCAGCGAAGCACTTGGCTTTATACGCTTTCTCAGCGAAGCATTGGCTTTACACGCTTTCTGAGCGAAGCACTTGGCTTTATACGCTTTCTCAGCGGAGCACTTGGCTTTATACGCTTTCTCAGCGAAGCACTTGGCTTTATACGCTTTCTAAGCGGAGCACTTGGCTTTATACGCTTTCTGAGCGGAGCACTTGGCTTTATACGCTTTCTCAGCGAAGCACTTGGCTTTATACGCTTTCTCAGCGAAGCACTTGGCTTTATACGCTTTCTCAACGAAGCACTCGGCTTTATACGCTTTCTCAACGAAGCACTCGGCTTTATACGCTTTCTCAGCGAAGCACTCGGCTTTATACGCTTTCTCAGCGAAGCACTCGGCTTTATACGCTTTCTCAGCGGAGCACTCGGCTTCATACGCTTTCTCAGCGAAGCACTTGGCTTTATACGCTTTCTCAGCGGAGCACTTGGCTTTATACGCTTTCTCAGCGAAGCACTTGGCTTTATACGCTTTCTAAGCGGAGCACTTGGCTTTATACGCTTTCTCAGCGAAGCACTTGGCTTTATACGCTTTCTCAGCGAAGCACTTGGCTTTATACGCTTTCTCAACGAAGCACTCGGCTTTATACGCTTTCTCAACGAAGCACTCGGCTTTATACGCTTTCTCAGCGAAGCACTCGGCTTTATACGCTTTCTCAGCGGAGCACTCGGCTTCATACGCTTTCTCAGCGAAGCACTTGGCTTTATGCGCTTGCTCAGCGGAACACTTGGCTTTATACGCTTTCTCAGCGAAGCATTTGGCTTTATACGCTTTCTCAGCGAAGCACTTGGCTTTATACGCTTTCTCAGCGAAGCACTTGGCTTTATACGCTTTCTCAGCGAAGCATTGCCTTTATACGCTTTCTCTTCAACTTCGTATAAGTTTGCCTTATACGAAGTATAAGTTCAACTTCGTATAAGTTTGCACCGATTTTTTTAGAAATTAGTGATCTGGCAACCTTCGTGTGACACGAAGGTTGCCAGATCACTAATTTCTAAAAAAATTCGTTGCCGGATATTTTTTTCTGAATTCTGTAATCAACCATAGTGTTCGGATACTTTTTTGAGCGACTGTACCTTATCTGGCGAATCTTCTCTCAGGAGTCTTTTATTAATAAAAGAAGACCTTCTTAGACAATTTTCTCTTTACGAAAAGAAAACGTTTTCTGGCGAATCTTCTTTACTGAAAAGTCTTCCCTAAAGGATCTTCTCTTTACAAATAACTCACTTAGTATATCTTCATAAAAATGATATTCACTGGAATATTTTATTTTCCTAAATAGAGACCTCTGCAGGATGTTCTCTTTGCAAACGAAGATTTCTCAATGATAATCTCCCTATAAAAAGACCTATGGAGCATATTCTGCAGAGAAGAGAAAAAAGTCTTTGGAAGCTCTATTACGAAATGAGGACTTCCTTTAGAGAATATTATCCACAAAAGTGTGGTCTTTAGAGGACTTTCTCTTTGAAAAAGATCTTAGTGTTTTGTTGTTGTTTTTTGAGGGGGGAATTTTTTTTCTAACCACCTCAGGAGAATCTTAAACAGTTCATAGGAAGGTTCCCTCTCCAGGCTTTTCCTTTGTAAAGGGTTGGGTTGTTTTACCTCTGAGCGGCACTTTTTTGCACACCATGGGCTAAATGGCCATGGTCACATGGACCTCGAAGGCTCAGAGAAGGTTGGGGGAGGAGACCCACTGGATCAGCTGTTGGGAGACAGATGGTAGCCTCCCGTCAAGGCCATCCAGCGTGTTCTTTAACGTGCACAGGGTATGGCTCTGCCGCACACGGGGCCACGGCTTAACGTCCCATCCGACGGACGGCGGCCTTTCCAAGCCCATCGGTGTCCCCTACTGACCGTGGGCAGGGCGGGGAATTTTGCGGAGATAAATCTCAACGCTGACCCAACTGGGACTCGAACCTGGGAACTACAGATTACGAGCCTGGCGCGCTACCGACTGAGCCACCTCCGCCCCCACCAAACGGCATCCTGGGGCCGGGGTGGCTCAGTCGATAGCGCTTCAGGCTCGTTAGGTTCGAGTCTCCCAAGTTCGAGTCCAGCTGGGTCAGCGTTGAGATTTATCTCCGCAAATTTCCCCGCTCTGCCCACAGTCAGTAGGGGACACCGATGGGCTTGGAAAGGCCGCCGTCCGTCGGATGGGACGTTTAACCGTGGCCCCGTGTGCATCTTAAAGAACACGCTGGGTGGCCTTGAGGGGAGGCTACCATCTGTCTCCCAACAGCTGTTCCAGTGGGTCTCCTCCCCCAACCTTCTCTGAGCCTTCGGGGTCCTTGTGACCTGGCCATTTAGCCCATGGTGTGCAAAAAAGTGCCGCTCAGAAGTAAAACAACCCAACAACCCAAACGGCATCCAGATAAAGTTGTCAATCTCGTTGCTCATGTTTAGGTAACTTGAAACTTTGACCATCACATCTCTCTCAGATACAATGTACATGAAACTTATCTGAGTGATTAAAGAAAATCTACACCTACGCGATTGAAAAGTAGAGCCAAATACTTTCAATGTCGCCAACTACTGCGAAGTAGTAACATCAAAAAGCTCATCACGCTTCAACAGCCAACTACTTGAACCGTTACAATCTTGATTTGGACAGCATGCAAAAGAAAAGACGGATCCAATATGGCCCTTCCTTCGACATGTGATCGTGACAGCCCCAAACAACAACTGGCACCACCGACGCCGCCACCCCCAGCCCAAGATAAATGGGCCGAAGGAGAGGACTTAGTCACCCAGACCCAGACACCAAATCCCTAGTGAGTCTCGTAAGGTTCAAGTGAATCGAGCCAGAACGGCGACTGCCCGAGATGCTCTGTACTATACTCAACAACCAGCGGCCATCCTCACATTCATAACTTCCCCTTTTCTTCCCCCCTTCCCCACCTTCAGCCCCCTTCTCCCCCCTCTCGCACGGAGGAACTAAGCCAGAACTGCCCGATCTGAGCACGACCCCGAACGGCCTGGGATAGGCTGCAGATGATGAAGGTGAGCTCCCGCCGGTCCCTCTCTTTGTTGGCGGCACGCGACCTCCTCCCTCTGTCTCATTCTCCCCTTAACGTGAGTGAAGGGAGGATCGAGAAGGGTCGGGATGGGGGGGGGGAGAATAACCGCCTACCCTCCCTCCACTTTCTCCTCATCGAAGAGTTTACCCTTGATGGCGTTCTTTGTTATGGCCGGAACAGTGTGCCGAAGATACACCGTGGTGGGATGGAAGCGTTAGTAACAAGAAAATTCGCGAGATTAGAATATGTATCGGCAATAAACGACATTGGGAAACAAACACAGGAAGTGATGATTGCCAGTTGGCTATCGGTGTTTTTATATCCACACAGTTGGTTGTCTGCATTGCGATCTAAACAGAGAAATTAGAGAACGAGGGATGACGAAATACAGACGCCGAAATGCCTCTCAAGCGATCGGTATCAGATGGCAGTTGCGAAAAGTGATGTTCGACGCTTCTCTCCGAATATGGCGGTCAGTAGTGCCTTCGGGATTTTATTCTATAAGAAAAGTCTGTACAGTCGCTCAAAAAAGTATCCGAACACTATGGTTCATTGCAAAATTCAGAAAAAATATCTGGCATTGATTTTTTTTAGAAATTAGTCATCTGGCAACCTTCGTGTCACGTGACACGAAGGTTGCCAGATGACTAATTTTTAAAAAAATCGTTCTAGAAAATTGAAGGACTAGAAGGGAAAGATAATTGAACACTTACACTGAACCTAAAGGACTAGAAAGAAAAGATATTTGAACACACAGAATCGAAAGGACTAGAAGGAAAAGATAATTGAACACTTACACTGAACCTAAAGGACTAGAAAGAAAAGATATTTGAACACACAGAATCGAAAGGACTAGAAGGAAAAGATAATTGAACACTTACACTGAACCTAAAGGACTAGAAAGAAAAGATATTTGAACACACAGAATCGAAAGGACTAGAAGGAAAAGATAATTGAACACTTACACTGAACCTAAAGGACTAGAAAGAAAAGATATTTGAACACACAGAATCGAAAGGACTAGAAGGAAAAGATAATTGAACACTTACACTGAACCTAAAGGACTAGAAAGAAAAGATATTTGAACACACAGAATCGAAAGGACTAGAAGGAAAAGATAATTGAACACTTACACTGAACCTAAAGGACTAGAAAGAAAAGATATTTGAACACACAGAATCAAAAGGACTAGAAGGAAAAGATAATTGAACACTTACACTGAACCTAAAGGACTAGAAAGAAAAGATATTTGAACACACAGAATCAAAAGGACTAGAAGGAAAAGATAATTGAACACTTACACTGAACCTAAAGGACTAGAAAGAAAAGATATTTGAACACACAGAATCGAAAGGACTAGAAGGAAAAGATAATTGAACACTTACACTGAACCTAAAGGACTAGAAAGAAAAGATATTTGAACACACAGAATCGAAAGGACTAGAAGGAAAAGATATTTGAACACACAGAATCGAAAGGACTAGAAGGAAAAGATAATTGAACACTTACACTGAACCTAAAGGACTAGAAAGAAAAGATATTTGAACACACAGAATCGAAAGGACTAGAAGGAAAAGATATTTGAACACACAGAATCGAAAGGACTAGAAGGAAAAGATAATTGAACACTTACACTGAACCTAAAGGACTAGAAAGAAAAGATATTTGAACACACAGAATCAAAAGGACTAGAAGGAAAAGATAATTGAACACTTACACTGAATCTAAAGGACTAGAAAGAAAAGATATTTGAACACACAGAATCGAAAGGACTAGAAGGAAAAGATAATTGAACACTTACACTGAACCTAAAGGACTAGAAAGAAAAGATATTTGAACACACAGAATCGAAAGGACTAGAAGGAAAAGATAATTGAACACTTACACTGAACCTAAAGGACTAGAAAGAAAAGATATTTGAACACACAGAATCGAAAGGACTAGAAGGAAAAGATAATTGAACACTTACACTGAACCTAAAGGACTAGAAAGAAAAGATATTTGAACACACAGAATCAAAAGGACTAGAAGGAAAAGATAATTGAACACTTACACTGAACCTAAAGGACTAGAAAGAAAAGATATTTGAACACACAGAATCAAAAGGACTAGAAGGAAAAGATAATTGAACACTTACACTGAACCTAAAGGACTAGAAAGAAAAGATATTTGAACACACAGAATCGAAAGGACTAGAAGGAAAAGATAATTGAACACTTACACTGAACCTAAAGGACTAGAAAGAAAAGATATTTGAACACACAGAATCGAAAGGACTAGAAGGAAAAGATAATTGAACACTTACACTGAACCTAAAGGACTAGAAAGAAAAGATATTTGAACACACAGAATCAAAAGGACTAGAAGGAAAAGATAATTGAACACTTACACTGAACCTAAAGGACTAGAAAGAAAAGATATTTGAACACACAGAATCGAAAGGACTAGAAGGAAAAGATAATTGAACACTTACACTGAACCTAAAGGACTAGAAAGAAAAGATATTTGAACACACAGAATCAAAAGGACTAGAAGGAAAAGATAATTGAACACTTACACTGAACCTAAAGGACTAGAAAGAAAAGATATTTGAACACACAGAATCGAAAGGACTAGAAGGAAAAGATAATTGAACACTTACACTGAACCTAAAGGACTAGAAAGAAAAGATATTTGAACACACAGAATCGAAAGGACTAGAAGGAAAAGATAATTGAACACTTACACTGAACCTAAAGGACTAGAAAGAAAAGATATTTGAACACACAGAATCGAAAGGACTAGAAGGAAAAGATATTTGAACACACAGAATCGAAAGGACTAGAAGGAAAAGATAATTGAACACTTACACTGAACCTAAAGGACTAGAAAGAAAAGATATTTGAACACACAGAATCAAAAGGACTAGAAGGAAAAGATAATTGAACACTTACACTGAATCTAAAGGACTAGAAAGAAAAGATATTTGAACACACAGAATCAAAAGGACTAGAAGGAAAAGATAATTGAACACTTACACTGAACCTAAAGGACTAGAAAGAAAAGATATTTGAACACACAGAATCGAAAGGACTAGAAGGAAAAGATATTTGAACACACAGAATCGAAAGGACTAGAAGGAAAAGATAATTGAACACTTACACTGAACCTAAAGGACTAGAAAGAAAAGATATTTGAACACACAGAATCGAAAGGACTAGAAGGAAAAGATAATTGAACACTTACACTGAACCTAAAGGACTAGAAAGAAAAGATATTTGAACACACAGAATCGAAAGGACTAGAAGGAAAAGATATTTGAACACACAGAATCGAAAGGACTAGAAGGAAAAGATAATTGAACACTTACACTGAACCTAAAGGACTAGAAAGAAAAGATATTTGAACACACAGAATCGAAAGGACTAGAAGGAAAAGATAATTGAACACTTACACTGAACCTAAAGGACTAGAAAGAAAAGATATTTGAACACACAGAATCGAAAGGACTAGAAGGAAAAGATAATTGAACACTTACACTGAACCTAAAGGACTAGAAAGAAAAGATATTTGAACACACAGAATCGAAAGGACTAGAAGGAAAAGATAATTGAACACTTACACTGAACCTAAAGGACTAGAAAGAAAAGATATTTGAACACACAGAATCGAAAGGACTAGAAGGAAAAGATATTTGAACACACAGAATCGAAAGGACTAGAAGGAAAAGATAATTGAACACTTACACTGAACCTAAAGGACTAGAAAGAAAAGATATTTGAACACACAGAATCGAAAGGACTAGAAGGAAAAGATAATTGAACACTTACACTGAACCTAAAGGACTAGAAAGAAAAGATATTTGAACACACAGAATCGAAAGGACTAGAAGGAAAAGATAATTGAACACTTACACTGAACCTAAAGGACTAGAAACAAAAGATATTTGAACACACAGAATCGAAAGGACTAGAAGGAAAAGATAATTGAACACTTACACTGAACCTAAAGGACTAGAAAGAAAAGATATTTGAACACACAGAATCGAAAGGACTAGAAGGAAAAGATAATTGAACACTTACACTGAACCTAAAGGACTAGAAAGAAAAGATATTTGAACACACAGAATCAAAAGGACTAGAAGGAAAAGATAATTGAACACTTACACTGAACCTAAAGGACTAGAAAGAAAAGATATTTGAACACACAGAATCGAAAGGACTAGAAGGAAAAGATAATTGAACACTTACACTGAACCTAAAGGACTAGAAAGAAAAGATATTTGAACACACAGAATCAAAAGGACTAGAAGGAAAAGATAATTGAACACTTACACTGAACCTAAAGGACTAGAAAGAAAAGATATTTGAACACACAGAATCGAAAGGACTAGAAGGAAAAGATAATTGAACACTTACACTGAATCTAAAGGACTAGAAAGAAAAGATATTTGAACACACAGAATCGAAAGGACTAGAAGGAAAAGATAATTGAACACTTACACTGAACCTAAAGGACTAGAAAGAAAAGATATTTGAACACACAGAATCGAAAGGACTAGAAGGAAAAGATATTTGAACACACAGAATCGAAAGGACTAGAAGGAAAAGATAATTGAACACTTACACTGAACCTAAAGGACTAGAAAGAAAAGATATTTGAACACACAGAATCAAAAGGACTAGAAGGAAAAGATAATTGAACACTTACACTGAATCTAAAGGACTAGAAAGAAAAGATATTTGAACACACAGAATCAAAAGGACTAGAAGGAAAAGATAATTGAACACTTACACTGAACCTAAAGGACTAGAAAGAAAAGATATTTGAACACACAGAATCGAAAGGACTAGAAGGAAAAGATAATTGAACACTTACACTGAACCTAAAGGACTAGAAAGAAAAGATATTTGAACACATAGAATCAAAAGGACTAGAAGGAAAAGATAATTGAACACTTACATAGAACCAGAGGAAAAAGATATCTGGAAATTAAAAAATATGCCAGAAGCATATACGTGCACTTATATAGAAAATGGAAACTGAATAAATACAAACAGATAACAATTGAATAAACTATAAGATGAAAGATACCTAAATACTTAAACATATCATAAAGGAATAGACACCTGAGCTGAATATTAGGTAACTGAACCCTTAAATTGTACCATAAGGAATAGATAGCCGACTCCTTAAACAAAATCAAGTGGAACAGACACTCAAAGCAAGCAAACAGAACCAGAACGAAAAGATAGTTTGACAACATAAATGCAAACACCAGAAAAAAATATCCAAGCGTTTAAATACACCCAGAAGGAGCAAATACTCAATACTCTTAAATAGAACCAGCAAGAAGATATGTCTTATTTGGATATTTTAGAGCAGAACATAACTGAATTATCGTCAACCTTATTCACTTAGAGATTCACAATTTGCCCATTTATTCTTAATGGTGTCTTAGCTGATTAAGATGAATCACATCTCGGTGCATCCGAAGAGCAAGGTTGGGTTGTGTTGGATTACCTCTGAGAGGCACTTTTTCGCACACCATGGGCTAAATGGCCAGGTCACAAGGACCCCGAAGGCTCAGAGAAGGTTGGGGAAGGGGACCCACTGGAATAGCTGTTGGGAGACAGATGGTAGCCTCCCGTCACGGCCATCTAGTGTGTTCTTTAACGTTGGATTGTTTTACCTCTGAGCGGCACGTTTTTGCACACCATGGGCTAAATGGCCAGGTCACAAGGACCCCGAAGGCTCAGAGAAGGTTGGGGAAGGGGACCCACTGGAATAGCTGTTGGGAGACAGATGGTAGCCTCCCGTCAAGGCCATCTAGTGTGTTCTTTAACGTTGGATTGTTTTACCTCTGAGCGGCACTTTTTTGCACACCATGGGGTAAATGGCCATGTCACAAGGACCCCGAAGGCTCAGAGAAGGTTGGGGAAGGGGACCCCTGGAATAGATGTTGGGAGATAGATGGTAGCCTCCCGTCAAGGCCATCCAGTGTGTTCTTTAACGTTGGGTTGTTTTACCTCTGAGCGGGATTTTTTTTGGACACCATGGGCTAAATGGCTAGGTCACATGGACCCCGAAGGTACAGAGAAGGTTGGGGGAGGGGACCCACTGTAACAGCTGTCCAACATGTTCTTTAACGTGCAGAAGGTATGGCTATCCCGCACACGGGGCCACGGATTAACGTCCCATCCGACGGACGGTGGCCTTTCCAAGCCATCGTGTCCCCTACTGACCGTGGGCAGGGCGGGGAGTTTTCCAGAGATAAACGAAGAGAAGGAGGATGAGATATCTCAACAGAAGGGGAAAGAACTTGATCCGTTTGTAAACTGCGGTATCAGCTCTAACGTAAGACTTCCATAAACGATATTTAAGGAAAAGTTTCGTCGTCAATTATATGAACTCTGAGATGGTCAAAGCATTATGCCGCTCCAACCGAACTAACTTTTTCGCCGCCCACAGGTACGTTTACTTTTTTGCCGATCCCCGTAACTTTATTTTTTTGCGACCCACGGCTAAATTTATTTTTTTCTCTGATCCACGTAACTTCATTTTTGCTACACATAGGTAAATCTACTTTTTTGTTGATCCACGTAACTTTATTTTTGACGTCTTGCAGTAAATTTACTATTTCTCGATCCACGTAACTAATTTTTACTGCCCTCGGGTAAATTTACTTTTTGCCGATCCATGTGACTTTATTTTTGCCGTCCACAAGTAAATTTATTTTTTGTTGATCCACGTGACTTTATTTTTGCCCCCAGAAAATTTATTTCCTCATTTCAAGCGACTTTTTTCTGTTTCCACCTTTGAAAGAAAGTACCAGATAGATTATTAGTAGCAGGGCTTTAAAATTACTGTGCTCGCAAATTTAGGTAAAGGGTTGGGTTGTTTTACTTCTGAGCGGCACTTTTTTGTACACAATGGGCTAAATGGTCACAAAAACCTCGAAGGCTCAGAGAAGGTTAGGGGGAGGACACCAAATGGACAACTGTTAAGAGACAAATGGGTTGGGTTGTTTTACCTCTGAGCGGCACTTTTTTGCACACCATGGACTAAGTGGCCAGGTCACATGGACCCCGAAGGCTCAGAGAAGGTTGGGGGAGGGGACCCACTGGAACAGCTGTTGGGAGACAGATGGTAGCCTCCCGTCAAGGCCATTGAGCCTGTTCTTTAACGTGCACAGGGTATGGCTCTCCCGCACACGGGGCCACGGCTTAACGTCCCATCCGACGGACGGCAGCCTTTCCAAGCCCATCGGTGTCCCCTACTGACCGTGGGCAGGGCGGGGAATTTTTGCGGAGATAAATCTCAACGCTGACCCAGCTGGGACTCAAACCTGGGAACTACAGATTACGAGCCTGGCGCGCTACCGACTGAGCCACCCCCGCCCCAAAGAGAGAGACAAATGGCAGTCTTACGTCAAGGCCATCAATTATTTTACTTCGAACAACATTTAGGGAGCAGGGCGAGGGTTGGTTTAGGCGTAGGGCGCCTGGTTCGTAATCTGCAGTTCCCAAGCTCCAGTCTCTAATGTCCAACATTAAGATTTATCTCCACTAATCCTCACCCTAACGTGGGTCAGAAAGTGGACCCGATTGGCTTGAAAAGGTCGCCGTCCTCCGGAT
This sequence comes from Ryuthela nishihirai, assembly GCA_038380435.1. Classification (NCBI taxonomy): domain Eukaryota; kingdom Metazoa; phylum Arthropoda; class Arachnida; order Araneae; family Heptathelidae; genus Ryuthela; species Ryuthela nishihirai. The sequence continues at coordinate 25,128,264 of JAWZYU010000026.1, forward strand.
GGGACGTTAAAGCCGTACCCTGGGCACGTTAAAGAGTTGGGTTGCTTTACCTCTGAGCGGCACTTTTTTGCACACCATGGGCTAAATGGCGAGGTCACATGGACCCCGAAGGCTCAGAGAAGATTGGGGGAGGGGACCCACTGGAACAGCTGTTGGGAGACAGATGGTAGCCTCCCGTCAAGGCCATCCAGCGTGTTCTTTAACGTGCACAGGGTATGGCTCTCCCTCACACGGGGTCACGACTTAACGTCCCATCCGACGGACGGCGGCCTTTCCAAGCCCATCGGTGTCCCCTACTGACCGTGAGCAGGGCGGGGAGTTTTGCGGAGATAAATCTCAACGCTGACCCAGCTGGGACTCGAACCTGGGAACTACAGATTACGAGCCTGGCGCGCTACCGACTGAGCCACCCCCGCCCCTCCGTGTGCAGGAAAGCCATATATTGTATACATTAAAGAACACGCTGGATGATCTTGATGAGAGGCTTCCATTTGTTTCCGAACAGCTGTTCACTGGATTCCTATCCCCAAATCTTCTTGGGATCCTCCTGACCTGTTCAATTATGTGCAAAAAGTGCCATTCAGAGGTAAATCAACCGAACAGAAACCTTAGCGCATGTCACACTTATAATTTAAGCCCGTAATGCTCGTGCTGTCGGGCCAATCACCCCCAGCTGATGAACTAGCAGCATTTACACATTTAGAAATTTTAACAAGGGGCGATGCTGAAATTAACATTTTTCAGCAAGGTCTACGGAGGATGTGAATGAGAAAGTGTAAGTGACAGAAAATGAGAAAGAAATCCAACACATTGCGTTGGGTAAAGAAACAATGAACAGGAAGTTACGCACGAGGCAATATCCGGACTGCAGGGCAACGGAAGTCGTTCGACTACTCCCGGCCGTACTCCAAAACAACGCTCTGTGGCTTGTTGGTTATTACGCAGTTCTCAGCGCCTCACGACCAATGAATCCATTACGGACTAGATCTCTAAATAAAGCACATGCCGATCCCTAACGGAATGAATGGTAAGATTCTAATTCTATTCTTCTTCAATCAAAAAACTGATTTTAACTTTAAGGAAAAAAATGAAATCTGCTTCAAATGATAAGAATTTGTAAGATCATTGATTGTCCGAGAAATGGATTACTTTGTTCTTACTCAAAAGAGACAGTTAAATTCAGAAAATTTAAAACACTGATGTCCAGAGACGGATCTAGGGGGTTGGGTTGGTTTACCTCTGAGCGGAATTTTTTTTTTTTTTGGACACCATGGGCTAAATGGCTAGGTCACATGTACCCCGAAGGCTCAGAGAAGGTTGGGGGAAGGGACCCACTGGAACAGCTGTTGGGAGACAAATGGTAGTCTCCCGTCAAGGCCATCCAGTGTGTTCTTTAACGTTGGGTTGTTTTACCTCTGAGCGACATTTTTTTTTGGACACCATGGGCTAAATGGCTAGGTCACATGGACCCCGAAGGCTCAGAGAAGGTTGAGGGAGAGGACCCATTGGAACAACTGTTGGGAGACAGATGGTAGCCTCCCGTCAAGGCCATCCAGTGTGTCCTTTAACGTTGGGTTGTTTTACCTCTGAGCGACATTTTTTTTTGGACACCATGGGCTAAATGGCTAGGTCACATGGACCCCGAAGGCTCAGAGAAGGTTGGGGGAAGGGACCCACTGGAACAGCTGTTGGGAGACAAATGGTAGCCTCCCGTCAAGGTAATCCAGTGTGTTCTTTAACGTTGGGTTGTTTTACCTCTGAGCGACTTTTTTTTGGACACCATGAGCTAAATGGCTAGGTCACATGGATCCCGAAGGCTCAGAGAAGGTTGGGGGAAGGGACCCACTGGAACAGCTGTTGGGAGACAAATGGTAGCCTCCCGTCAAGGCCATCCAGTGTGTTCTTTAACGTTGGGTTGTTTTACCTCTGAGCGACTTTTTTTTCGACACCATGGGCTAAATGGCTAGGTCACATGGACCCCGAAGGCTCAGAGAAGGTTGGGGGAGGGGACCCACTGGAACAGCTGTTGGGAGACAGATGGTAGCCTCCCGTCAAGGCCATCCAGTGTGTTCTTTAACGTTGGGTTGTTTTACCTCTGAGCGACATTTTTTTTGGACACTATGGGCTAAATGGCTAGGTCACATGGACCCCGAAGGCTCAGAGAAGGTTGGGGGAAGGGACCCACTGGAACAGGTGTTGGGAGACAAATGGTAGCCTCCCGTCAAGGCCATCCAGTGTGTTCTTTAACGTTGGGTTGTTTTACCTCTGAGCGACATTTTTTTTGGACACTATGGGCTAAATGGCTAGGTCACATGGACCCCGAAGGCTCAGAGAAGGTTGGGGGAGGGGACCCACTGGAACAGCTGTTGGGAGACAAATGGTAGCCTCCCGTCAAGGCCATCCAGTGTGTTCTTTAACGTTGGGTTGTTTTACCTCTGAGCGACTTTTTTTTCGACACCATGGGCTAAATGGCTAGGTCACATGGACCCCGAAGGCTCAGAGAAGGTTGGGGGAGGGGACCCACTGGAACAGCTGTTGGGAGACAGATGGTAGCCTCCCGTCAAGGCCATCCAGTGTGTTCTTTAACGTTGGGTTGTTTTACCTCTGAGCGACATTTTTTTTGGACACTATGGGCTAAATGGCTAGGTCACATGGACCCCGAAGGCTCAGAGAAGGTTGGGGGAAGGGACCCACTGGAACAGGTGTTGGGAGACAAATGGTAGCCTCCCGTCAAGGCCATCCAGTGTGTTCTTTAACGTTGGGTTGTTTTACCTCTGAGCGACATTTTTTTTGGACACTATGGGCTAAATGGCTAGGTCACATGGACCCCGAAGGCTCAGAGAAGGTTGGGGGAGGGGACCCACTGGAACAGCTGTTGGGAGACAGATGGTAGTCTCCCGTCAAGGCCATCCAGTGTGTTCTTTAACGTTGGGTTGTTTTACCTCTGAGCGGCATTTTTTGGACACCATGGGCTAAATAGCTAGGTTACATGGACCCCGAAGGCTCAGAGAAGGTTGGGGGAGGGGACACACTGGAACAGCTGTTGGGAGACAGATGGTAGCCTGCCGTCAAGGCCATCCAGTGTGTTCTTTAACGTGCACAGGATATGGCTCTCCCTCACACGGAGCCACGGCTTAACGTCCCATTAGACGGACGGTGGCCTTTCCAAGATCATCGGTGTCCCCTACTGACCGTGGACAGGGCGGGGAGTTTTTCGGAGATAAATCTCAACGCTGACCCAGCTTTGGACTCGAACCTGGGAACTGCAAATTAGGAGCCTGGCGCGCTACCGACTGAGATCCGCAGATCCCCTAGATCCGGGGCTGGGGTGGCTCCCGCCCGGATGGGGGGGGGGAGAAATATCCTTTCAGAATGCTAGTAAGGGTTATAGAAGAAAAAAAATTATTCAATTTATTTATATTTCATGCACTTTATAAGAAACCTTTTAAACACCTGTAAAACAGAAAAGGGAAATGTTATACTGCTTTGGAAATCCAGTCTCTTGGCCACCCCACTTTTATATTTTTTCCGGTTAGATTTTATTCCATCCCCCCCCCCCCTCGATTTCTTTCTAGATCCGAGTCTGCTGATATGCTGATAGCCATTAAAATGCCTCACGTATACAATATATTGCAATTACGAATCGCAAATACCGACACTTTCATGTTAAGTGAACGAATAACCACATTCAAATCTACCTAACTTCGAAAATAGCTTTTTACGAAAAAAAGTCACTAGACATAAATTGAAGATCTCGGTCAGAGTTGGGGCGGGGGTGGCTCAATCGGCAGCGCGCCAGGCTCGTAATCTGTAGTTCCCAGGTTCGAGTCCCAGCTGGGTCAGCGTTGAGATTTATCTCCGCAAAACTGTTGGGAGACAGATGGTAGCCTCCCGTCAAGGTCATCCAGCGTGTTCTTTAACGTGCACAGGGTATGGCTCTCCCTCACACGGAGCCACGGCTTAACGTCCCATCCGACGGACGGCGGCCTTTCCAAGCCCATCGGTGTCCCCTACTGACCGTGGGCGGGGCGGGGAATTTTGCGGAGATAAATCTCAACGCTGACCCAGCTGGGACTCGAACCTGGGAACTACAGATTACTAGCAAAAGTTTCACTTAAATGTTTCAGCTTCCAGAACTCTTTAAATATTAGATTAAAATTGTAGAAAATAGAGATTTAGAGAGCTCTAACCGAAATCTTCAATTTATGTCTAGTGACTTTTTCCGTAAAAAGCTTATTTTCAAAGTTAGGTAGATTCGAATGTGGCTATTCGTTCACTTAACGTGAAAGAGTCCGGACACTTTTTGCAATATAGTGTACTTTGATCGTAGATATCTAAATTCAGGCCCTTTCAACCCGTGGTTCATGAGCCGCATGCGTTAGGTTGGGTTATCTCTGAGCGGCACTTTTTGCACACAATGGGCTAAATAGCTACGTCACAAGGACCCCGAGGGCTCAAAGAAGGTTGGGAGGAGCGCACCCACTGGGCAGCTGCTAGAAGACAGATGGTACCCTGCCGTAAAGGCCATCCAGCGTGTTCTTTAACGTTAACAGGGTATGGTGGTCCCGCACATGGGGGGCTCAGTAGGTAGCGCGCCAGGCTCGTAATCTGCAGTTCCCAGGTTCGAGTCCCAGCTGGGTCAGCGTTGAGATTTATCTCCGCAAAATTCCCCGCCCTGCCCACGGTCAGTAGGGGAACAGAAGGGCTTAGAAAAGCCGCCGTCCATCGGATGGGACGTTAAGCCGTGGTCCCGTGTGCGGACCAAGTGCACGTTAAAGAACACGCTGGATGGCCTTGACGGGAGGCTACCATCTGTCTCCCAACAGCTGTTCCAGTGGGTCCCCTTCCCCAACCTTCTCAGAGCCTTCGGGGTCCATGTGACCTGGCTATTTAGCCCATGGTGTGCAAAAAAGTGCCGCTCAGAGGTAAAACAACCCAACCCAACCCGCACATGGAGCCACGGGTTAACGTCCCATCCGACGGACGGCGGCCTTTCCAATCCCATCGGTGTGAAGAAATAAAGCATCCATGCGTTATCCGGGACTCGAACCTAAGTCACTGTGATCAGTAGCCAAGCATGCTAACCACTCAGGAGCATGCTAACCACTCAGGATGGCTTAAGCACTATGTACAGGTATGGACAGAAAAATGGAAACCGTTCCAATTATCTCAATAGAAAATTCCATTCGGAGCTCAATAACTTCTTCAATGAGATTTTTAATGAAAAATGTGTCTAAAGATAAAGATCTCAATAAAATCTAAATCTCGATTTCAAACAATATTGTTCAGTATCCAAAGAGTTACGAAAGCTGCAGTATTTAACAGGTTACGAAAAATTGATCCGAAAATTTCTCTAAAACATTAAAAGAAGTTAAGAGATCAGCAGAAATAGATCATAGAGTGCTGGATCCGATGATCATAGAATGCTGGACTCGATGATGAAGGAGATCATAGAGTGTTGGGTTCGATGATCACAGGATGTTAGATCCGATGTTCATAGAGTGCTAGATTTGATGATCACGAAGATCATAGAGTGCTGTGTTCGATTATCATAGAAATCATAGAGTGCTGGGTTCGATGATGAAGGAGATCATAGAGTGTTGGGTTCGATGATCACAGAGTGTTAGATCCGATGTTCATAGAGTGCTAGATTTGATGATCACGAAGATCATAGAGTGCTGTGTTCGATTATCATAGAAATCATAGAGTGCTGGGTTCGATGATGAAGGAGATCATAGAGTGTTGGGTTCAATGATCACAGAGTGTTAGATCCGATGTTCATAGAGTGCTAGATTTGATGATCACGAAGATCATAGAGTGCTGTGTTCGATTATCATAGAAATCATAGAGTGCTGGGTTCGATGATGAAGGAGATCATAGAGTGTTGGGTTCAATGATCACAGGGTGTTAGATCCGATGTTCATAGAGTGCTAGATTTGATGATCACGAAGATCATAGAGTGCTGTGTTCGATTATCATAGAAATCATAGAGTGCTGGGTTCGATGATGAAGGAGATCATAGAGTGTTGGGTTCGATGATCGCAGAGTGTTAGATCCGATGTTCATAGAGTGCTAGATTTGATGATCACGAAGATCATAGAGTGCTGTGTTCGATTATCATAGATATCATAGAGTGATGGGTTCGATGCAACCAGCACTTTAAAAATAAATAAATAAATACCCCCTCAAGCAGCTGCTTGCCACAGAGGTCTGACAGGAGCCTGTCAGTTTATATGCCATAGTAGAAGGTCTGAGAGGATGGCAGGACCTCAGCAGAAAAACGACACAAACAGCAATGCCTTACCCGGGGCTCGAACCCAGGTCCCTTAGATCACTAGCCAAGCCCGCTAACCACTCGGCCACGGGACGGCTCAGCACTTTACTAGAGTCAATTATAATCTCTGATCTCTTAACCTGTTTTAATGTTTTAATTAAATGCTGGGGTTAATTGGTTTTGTAGCCTGTTAAATATTCCAGCTTCTACAACCCCATGAATAGCGAACAAATTCTGATTAAAATCGAGATTCAGAAAGATTTGATTGAGATCTTAAATTTATCTTTAGACATTATTTTCATTAAAAATCGTATTGACGAAGTTATTGAGCTGTGTATGAGATTTTCTATTAAGAAAGGATGAAACTGTTTTGATTTTTGTCCAATACCTGTACAATCGCTCAAAAAAGTATCCGAACACTACGATTGATTACAGAATTCAGAAAAAATATCTGGCAACGATTTTTTTAGAAATTAGTGATCTGGCAATCTTCGTGTCACGTGATTACAGAATTCAGGAAAAATATCTGGAGCGTGTACAGCAACTGTACACGCTCCAGTTACCGTTCACAGCAAACTGGAGCGTGTGCAGTTACTGCACACGATCCAGTTTGCTGTGAACGGTAACTGCACACGCTCAATATTTCCGTGAGTGAGCCCACACGATCTAGTATCAAAATAATATGATCACCTACAGTCGCTCAAAAAAGTATCCGAACACTATGGTTGATTACAGAATTCGGAAAAAATATCTGGCAACGATTTTTTTAGAAATTAGTGATCTGGCAACCTTCGTGTCACGTGACAACGAAGGTTGCCAGATCACTAATTTCTACAAAAAAAAATCGGTGCCAGATATTTTTGCTCAATTCTATGCGTTCGGATACTTTTTTGAGCGACTGTAGGTGGTCATATTATTTTGATAGTAGATCGTGTGGGCTCACTCACGGAAATATTGAGCGTGTGCAGTTACCGTTCACAGCAAACTGGAGCGTGTGCAGTTACCGTTCGCAGCAAACTGGATCGTGTGCAGTAAATGCACACGCTCCAGTTGCTGTGAAAGGTAACTGGAGCGTGTACAGTTGCTGTACACGCTCCAGATATTTTTCCTGAATTCTGTAATCACGTGACACGAAGGTTGCCAGATCACTAATTTCTAAAAAAATCGTTGCCAGATATTTTTTCTCAATTCTGTAATCAACCATAGTGTTCGGATACTTTTTTGAGCGACTGTACATCAATCTCTTTTTTTCTAGTTGTCTGATGTTTGCATACAGTCAATTTTTTGTTTACCCATACCACAAAGAAACGATGGTTCATGTAGCACAGAGTCGATAAAATACGTCACATACAACAAATTATTTGCGCCGAAATTAAACGAATAATCTGAGGAACGTACATTTCATATTTCGCAACAAGAAAAAGCGATATTCCAAGTAACAAAACTTATTATACGGACCATATAGAGAAGATAATCAGAGGAACATATAACACGTGCCACATAAAATGTAAAATTCTCCTAGCACAGAACCAATTATTGTCGCATACGAAATGGATAATCATCCTAACAACCTATTAACCCTATAAAACTGATAATCTGCATAAACAAACGACTGATTATTCACACCATGAAAGGGTAATCCCAAAAAGAATATTCCCCGCCCTGTCCACAGTCAGTAGGGGACACCGATGGGCTTGGAAAGGCCACCGTCCGTCAGATGGGATGTTAAGCCGTGGCCCCGTGTGCGAGAGAGCCATACCCTGTGCACGTTAAAGAACACGCTGGAGGCCTTGACGGGAGGCTACCATCTGTCTCCCAACAGCTGTTCCAGTGGGTACCCTCCCCCAACCTTCTCTGAGCCTTCGGGGTCCATGTGACCTGGCCATTTAGCCCATCGTGTGCAAAAAAGTGCCGCTCAGAGGTAAAACAATCTAACGTTAAAGAACACTCTGGATGGCCTCGACGGGAGGCTACCATCTGTCTCCCAACAGCTGTTCCAGTGGGTTCCCTCCCCAACCTTCTCTGAGCCTTCGGGGTCCATGCGACCTGGCCATTTAGCCCATGGTGTGCAAAAAAGTGCCGCTCAGAGGTAAAACAACCCAACGTTAAAGAACACGCTGGATGGCCTTGACGGGAGGTTACCATCTGTCTCCCAACAGCTCTTCCAGTGGGTTCCCTCCCCAACTTTCTCTGAGCCTTCGGGGTCCATGCGACCTGGCCATTTAGCCCATGGTGTGCAAAAAAGTGCCGCTCAGAGGTAAAACAACCCAACGTTAAAGAACACGCTGGATGGCCTTGACGGGAGGTTACCATCTGTCTCCCAACAGCTCTTCCAGTGGGTCCCCTCCCCCAACCTTCTCTGAGCCTTCGGGGTCCATGTGACCTGGCCATTTAGCCCATGGTGTGCAAAAAAGTGCCGCTCAGAGGAAAACAACTCAACCCAAAAAGAATACAACTTATTAGCGCCACGAAAAACGGATAATCTGCATAACATACAACTAATTCGCTCCACATAATATCGAATATTTTATTTTAGCTAATTACTATTTTCGTCACATTGGAAGGATAATTGAAGTAACATACAATTTATTATTCATGCCACATAGAACTGATAATTACTGATAACATTGCCTATTATTCGCGTCATAAAGAATAGTTAATTCATGTAATATGCAACATATTATTTGTGCGACATAATACACGTAACGTACAACAGATTATTCATGCCACATAACATGAATTGGATTGATTTACCTCTGAGCGGCACATTTTGCACACCATGGGCTAAATGGCCAGGTCACAAAGACCCGGAAGGTTTGGGGAGGGAACCCACTAGAACAGCTGTTGGGAGACAGATAGTAGCCTCCCGTCAAAGCCATCCAGCGTGTTTTTTAACGTGCACAGAGTATGGCTCTCCCGCACACTGTGCTACGGCTTAACGTCCCATCCATCCCATTCCAAGCCCATCGGTGTCCCCTACTGACCGTGGGCAGGACGGGGAGTTTTGCGGAGATGAATCTCAACTCTGACCCAGCTGGGACTCGAACTTGGAAACTGCAGATTACGAGCCTGGCGCGCTACCGACTGAGCCACCCCCGCCCCATATAACATGGATAATCCAAGTAACATACAACTTATTATTCGTACCACATGAATCTGCTTAACAGACAACTGATTATTCTCCTAACATAAATTGGATAATCTGAGTAACGGATGCTTATTATTCTCTTCGTTGATTTTATATCAACATTTTCGATTTCATTCATTTTTACCGTAATACTCCCCGCCCTACCCACGGTCAGTAGGGGACACCGATGGGCTTGGAAAGACCGTCGTCCTTCGGATGGGACGTTAAGCCGTGGCCTCGTGTGCGGAAGAGCAATATCCTGCGCACGTTAAAGAACACACTGGAAGCCTTGACTGGAGGCTACCATCTGTATCCCAACAGCTGTTCCAGTGGGTCCTATCCCCCAACCTTCTCTGAGCCTTCGGGGTCCATGTAACCTGGCCATTTAGCCCATGGTGTCCTTAGGTCTGTAAATGGTAGTTAGGCATAAACTGGAAGGAGAGCTGTGTACCAATCCCCAGTGATGATGCACAGAAGCGGCCAGGTCTAACACCTAATGTCCGACCCCGCCTTCTCGTGGTGCAGGCCGTTAGTACCTTTCAAAAGAGATATTCTCTTTTGGAAGGGAACGGAAGGGGAGGGCTTGCCAGTTCAGTATGGCCTACTGATCTGGTCATCTATGGCCACTTTTTTTTTCAACCCTGCTGAGGAGTGGTCAACTTTACAGGGTCCTGGTGCTGACCATTTATACCTACTAGACTGGACTTGTTTATGGATTTGAGCTTGATTATAGATCCTGGACTTGCTGCACTGGTGGGCCTCTGTTGAGGGAGAATCTGCCGCTGTGTTTTCTGTTTGCTTCTGGGTTGCCAGCCCTAAGTGAACAGAGGCATGGGATACCTTATATCAGCTGGTGGATAATCCTAATCAGAGGCCATCGCAGGTAACTGAGCCTCACTTAGCTAGTTGGGCATCGTCAAGCCTAAACTGGAGTAATGTGTCTCAGGCAGGCCATATGGTTCTTGAAAAAGTCCACTTGAAAAGGTGGTGCCTGAATTTCCTACCATCATCAGTGACTTCAGCCTTTAGTGGAGGAGGAACAGGTCTTTGCCCCATGCCTGCGATCAGGGGTCTGTTTGATATTGTTGGCCCTACTTAACTCAATAAACCTAGTTCCTTAAAAATCCTAATCATTTTCTCTCTGCAAGGACTGTGAGGACATTACATAGATATTATTCTCTTGATGTCCTCGCACACAAATTCCAGCATTATAACCTAGATATTCTAGGCTACTAAGAGACCAGATGGACACGTAAAGGTGAGATACTTAAAAATAACTTTAAATTTCTCTTTACAGGGAGGGAGGATGGAAAACATCACCAAGGCGTGGGTCTGCTGCTCAGCAGATATGCTAGTGATGCTCTTCTAGGATTTGAGTACATTAATGAAAGGTTCCTTACAGCAAAATTTCAGACAAGCAAATTTCAGAACTGCTGTTATGCCCCCACTGAGGATGCCGATGAGGATGAGAAGGATACGTTTTACGGACAACTTCAGGATATTTTGAATTCTGTCAAGAAAGGAGATATTACCCTTGTTCTAGGTGACTTCAATGCCAAAGTTGGTACTGACTCTGACCTTTGGGGAGGGGTGATAGGCCCTTTTGGTATTGGCAGCTGCAATGGTAATGGGCAACGTCTCCTACAGGTAAATAAATTCAATGGTTTCAGAATAACTGACACATATTACAAACACCGTGACATACATAAATACACATGGGTTTCACCTGATGGGCTGTATAAGAATATGATTGATTATATATTAATTAACAGCAAATGGGCTAAATCTGTTAGGAATACCAGGTCATATAGGGGAGCTGAAATTGGATCTGAACCATTACCTTGTTGAAAGTGTTTTGCAACTTAAACTTAAAAAGTGTTGTGCTAGGGTTAAAAAATTTATCTTTCATACTGAAACTCTGAAAGACCCAGTTATAGCTAAAGCTTACCATGATAGGTTACTTAGTCATTATGACAGTCATGGTTTGCTTACTACTGAGGTTGAAGAAGAATGGGGCCATTTTAAACAGGCTTTTTTGGAAACTAACAGTACTCTTTTAGGGAAAAAGGAACAGAGGTGGCAGAATTATTTGAGTGATAAGGAACTTGAGCTTATTTCAGAAAGAAGGAACTGCAGGAAAATCCTTAATCAGTACCCTACTAGTCCTAATAGAAAGCATTACAAAGAACTTAATAAACGTGTAAAGGATCAGTTAGCTACTGATAAGAATCTTTGGCTTGATGGTTTGGCTGACAAAGCTGAGGATGCAGTTAGACAGCACAACAGCAGAGAGCTGTACCAGATAGTTAATGTTTTATGTGGTAGGAAAAAAGAAGGCATACAAGGATTGAAGGATAAACAAGGTAAGGTTATAGAAGGTGAGGATTCTGTCATGGCTAGATGGGTTGAGCATTTCAGTGATGTTCTAAACAATGTGGTTAGTTCTACTCCCATTGTTTGCAATGATGATAGATGCATTGGTAGCTTTAATGTTGGCCCTATAACACAATCTGATGTTATTTTGGTTATTTCTAAACCTAAGCTTCATAAATCCCCAGGGGTAGATGAATTTACTACAGAAATGCTTAGAGCTGGGAATGTTTTGGGAACCACTTGGATGACTGAAATTTTGAATATCTTTTATGATAAAAGTATGGTTCCTAAGGATTTTACCAGAGCTATTATTATCACTATTTTTAAAAAATGGTGATCGCAGTTCTTGTGATAACTATAGGGGTATTAGCCTACTCTCTGTTCCAGGTAAAGTTCTTTCCATGATTGTGCTTAATAGAATTAAGAATCTGGTTGACAGTCATTTGTGTGATGAGCAATGTGGATTCAGAAGTGGTTGGGGATGTGTGGATCAGATATTTTCACTTAGGCAGATTCTTGAGCAATGTTTAGAGTTTCAGAAACCATTAGTTGCTAGCTTTGTTGATTTCAAAAAGGCTTTCGACTCTGTTGATCGTCATAATTTGTGGTTGATTGTGAGATCATATGGTATACCAGACAAGTTAGTTAACATAATGAAAGCTCTCTATAATAACACTGAGTCGTGTGTGAGAGTTGGTAATTGTCGCAATTGGTTTAGCATTACTTCTGGTGTTCGACAAGGGTGCATTTTGTCTCCTTTTCTCTTTAATTTGGTTATTGATTATGTTATGCGAAATTCACTTCAAGGGAAAGATTTTGTCCTTAAATGGGCTGGAGATACGAAAATTTCTGATATATATTATTATGATGATTTAGCCCTTTTGGCAAATGATGTTGATGAGATGACTCTTTCATTCGAGCTGTTGATGAAACTGGTAGTAGAGTAGGTTTGGTTATAAACAGAGAGAAAACTAAAGTGATGAAAATTGGTCAGGCAGGCTGTGATTCAGTTAATCTGAATGGTTGCAGTCTTGAGCAGGTGTCACAGTTAGATTACCTTGGGAGCTATGTAACAGATAATGGTAATATGCGTCAAGAGATTAACAGACGAATAGGGATTGCTGCCGGGACTTTTAAGAATCTATGGAGAGTGTGGTGAAATAGGCGTATACACCTAAAGACTAAAATTAGACTGTATAATAGTTTGGTTCTTTCTAGGGTTAGTTATGGTAGTGAAACTTGGACACTTTGTAAACAGGATAACAGGATACTAGATGCTTTTGATTCCAGATGCTTACGCAGTATCTTGGGCATTAGGTGGTTTAACTTTGTAACTAATGATGAGGTTAGACAAAGGAATCTGCAACCTCCTTTTAGCAGCATATTGTGCAGAGAGAGACTCTGTTGGTTTGGCCATGTTGCCCGTATGAATAATAATAGATTGGCGAATAGGGTTATGAACAGTGTGCCTAAAGGCCTCAGAAGGAAGGGGAGACCTAGGATGCGGTGGGCAGACAATGTCAAACAGGACCTTGTTAGAATTGGTGTGCAGTGGCCAGATGCAGTAGATGTAGCTCAGGACAGATATGCTTGGAGAATTAAACTGCACGTTCTAGTTGGACCTCCGTAGCCCATGGCTGCTTGAGGATGAGGATCAGGATGTTCAAAAAAGTGCCGCTCAGAGGTAAAACAACCCAACCAATCCATTCATTTTTAATCAACGCTGCCATTTTAAAGAGCGTATTCAACAACACGATTGCAATTGACGCAAAAAACTGATGAGCACTGCGCATGGCCGACGGCGTCTCCTAACTACAACCGTTTTACCAGAAATTACCATGCTCACATTTTTACCTTTCGGACAACCCTCGTATATAGGAAACCAGAAAGAGGCGCCGATTATACCAATATTTTTATCAATAGAATGAGATCTTAAGGTCAGCCTGTCGTCTGTATTTTTCGCTTTGTTGATTAGTTTTGCTTTAATGATAACCTTGCCAGCAAAACAAATCCCGAAAGATGAAACACAAAAATAAATTTCTGTTAGACTCGGTAAAATCAAATACATGCATCAACCTATTCAGTAGAATAAATTAGGTTGTCCCAATGAGTTAGAGAAAATGTTAAACGAATTAGAAGAAAACTTTTTTTCCTTCGCGTACACTCTTAAAAAATAATTGTCTTCAACTTCGGCGAAATCGTTTTGCTGGTGTTCATGTTCTGTAACACCTCTGAGAGTTAAAGTAACTCTCAATCTTTTTTCGTTCGTAATATTATTATTCTTAATTTTTCTGTCCGTAATGGTCGAGCGGTCATCGTTCATGCTGTGGAGTAAAATTTGTTTGGAATACCCGATAGATCATGGTAGATTTCTATCTTCTGCTTTTCTTCTTAAGAGATTTTCTCCAAAGTTATTATGCATAGAGACCGCTATCATACCATGGGGTGGGGATGGCGGTGGCTCAGTCGGTAGCGTGCAACTCGTAATCTGTAGTTCCCAGGTTCGAGTCCCAGCTGGGTCAGCGTTGAGATTTATCTCCGCAAAATTCCCCGCCATGCCCATGGTCAGTAGAGGACACCGATCGGCTTGGAAAGGCCGCCGTCCGTCGGATGGGACGTTAAGCCGTGGCCTCGTGTGCGGGAGAGCCATACCCTGTGCACGTTAAAGAACACGCTGGATGGCCTTGACGGGAGGCTACCATCTGTCTCCCAACAGCTGTTCCAGTGGGTCCCCTCCCCAACCTTCTCTGAGCCTTCGGGGTCCTTGTGACCTGGCCATTTAGCACATATTATACAAAAAAAGTGCTGCTCAGAGGTAAAACAACCCAAAAGCTGTCATACCACAGTAACAAGTGGGCTGCTTGAAAAGAAATTTTAAGTTTATTTCAAAATTGTTTTGGCTTCATAGTTCAGAATCACTGGTCTATATCATGTGACGTTTAAAACGTTATTTAGGTAAATGTATTTATATATAAATATTCAATGTTTATCGAAGAAACTAATAAAGCTAAACTGAAAAAAATAATTAAAATTCTTCAAATGTTTTTCAAAATATCAGTGATATGAAAATTTAAAGGTCACTTCAAACAGGAAAATATACAACTTTTCCTTTCAGTATTGTCAAGCTTTATGATATCATTAATAAAAGTAAACGCGATTTTTTGAAAATATTCTAACGCAACTAGAATATTTTCCACAAAGCCATAATATTTTTCTAACTTCCAAAATCACGATCTCTTAATATATCTCGTCTTTTCTCCATTAAATGGCAAAATATAATCAAGTATTTTTATAATTATATATTTTATTAATTTATATTTGCTTTTAACATTTAAGAAAATTTAATTATTCTTTTTAAAGTAATTGCCACGGACTCCTCATCTAAAGTCTAAAATAAAAAATTACCCCTCAAGCAACTGGTTGCCACAGAGGTTTATAAAGAACCTAGCCGTCCCGTGGCCGAGTGGTTAGCGCGCTTGGTTACTGCTCTGGAGCCCCGAATGAGGCATGAATGTTCGTATCGTTTTTTCTGCTGAGGTCCCGCTATCCTCACAGATCTCTATGGCAATTTAAACTGACAGGCTCCTGTCAGACCTCTGTGGCAAGCAGCTGCTTGAGGGGATATTTATTTATTTATTTTATCAGTATAATATGCCAAAGAAGATATGTGAGGAAGGAAGACCTCACCAGAACAACGAAGAAGAGAAGTATCCATGGCTTATCTAGGATTCGAACCCAGGACTTTTCACAACAAAAAATACTAGACATGTATATAAATTTTTCACCCTTTAGATTTATGCTCAAAAATCTTCAACATGAAATATCTACTATTCATAATTTTTCGAGAGACATCAAATCTTTTTAAATCCGCTTAAAATAATGCTTATTTCCGATGTAATTCCTAATCAGTGATACCATCAATTTAATAAGGTTTCCTTAATTAAATGCTTGGTAATTCTAAATGTTCTATAACAATATAAACACGGTAATATAAAGTTACCAAAAAATACTTTCTTAACCTTAAATGAAAATTACAAAAAACAAATCATTTGCAGTACACTATAAAAAGAAAAGAAGTAGACTATTACAATATCTTACCACGCCTTTGATTAGGAGCAAAATAAAATCATAATGAAGCACCGAATGGCAACACTAACAGACTTTAGAAGTAACAAACACGAAATGAAATATCTGCAAGCGAAAACTAAATTAATAAATGTTTCGCCAAACTCGCAAAGAGGGACAAAGAGACTTCACCAATTGCCACTTCTCTGTCAAATAGGTTAAATGAAAAGAATATCGAGAATTAGAGTATCAACTGCTGCAATATTTTGTCTGTTTTTGAAGTAAGCTCTAGTTCCTCGTACGGCCGCTAAATGGTGCTAGGGCATAACTGCTGCTGCAAGAATGAAGAGATTGTGCAAAGTCCAGCGTCTGCAGACATCAACTTTTAAACGGCAAGATTGAATTTCATACAACTTTGCAACTCTCACCTGGTTGGCCGTTGTCAACAAGTATCAATCTACCTGTCATCTGAGACCGATATGATAAATCAAAGTGTTGCATGCGCAAGCGTCGTTACGTAACTTTTCCAGACTGGGCAGATTCTTCAACTCTCAGCTTGCCTTCTCATAATATGGCCGTTGCGCTATTCGTTGAAGTCAGCAAAATAATTCGTTTTTTCTTGTGATGTCATTGGTTGACATCTGTGGCTCAAGTATTTCTATGTCCTTTTAGATTATCCGTAATCAAAAAAGGTAAAAAAATATCGGAAATATAAAAATAGATATAGAAAAAAAAAAGCATTTATGCAGATTTTTGAATATTTGATATTTTTTACTCACCAAGGCAAGAAAGATGCAGCTTACGAATTTTTTAAATCCAAATTTGATCAAATGGTATTTAAGGCGGTATTTTTTTAACAGTAGATTGAGTTGTTTTATCTGTCAGCGGAAATTTTTTTGCATACAATGGGCTAAATGACTAAATCCCAAGGACACCAAGGGCTAAGAGAAGGTTGTTTTACCTCTGAGCAGCTCTTCTTTGCATACAATGGGCTAAATGGCCAGGTCACAAAGACCCCAAGGCTCAGAAGTTGTTTTACATCTGAGCAGCTATTCTTTGCACACAATGGGCTAAATGGCCAGGTCACAAAGACCCCGAGGGGTCAGAGATTGTTTTACCTCTGAGCAGCTCTTCTTTACACACAATGGGCTAAATGGCCAGGTCACAAGGACCCCAAAGGATCAGAGGTTGTTTTACCTCTGAGCAGCTCTTTTTTGCACAAAATGGACTAAATGGCTAGGTCACAAGGGCTCGGAGGTTGTTTTACCTCTGAGCAGCTCTTCTTTGCACACAATGGGCTAAATGGTCAGGTCACAAGGACCCCAAAGGAGCAGAGGTTGTTTTACCTCTGAGCAGGTCTTCTTTGCACACAATGGGCTAAATGGCCAGGTCACAAGGACCCCAAGGACTCGGAGGTTGTTTTACCTCTGAGCAACTCTTCTTTGCACACAATGGGCTAAATGGCCAGGTCACAAGGGCTCAGAGGTTGTTTTACCTCTGAGCAGCTCTTCTTTGCACACAACGGGCTAAATGGCCAGGTCACAAGGACCCCGAGGGCTAAGAAAAGGTTGGTGGGAGGTGACCATTGAACAGCTATTAGGAGAAAGATGATAGCCTCTGTCAAGGCCATCCAGTGTGTTCTTTAAAGAGCACAGGACATAGCTCTCCTGTACAATGGGTCACGACTTAACATCCATTCAATGGCGTTTCCAGGCCCATTGTGTTTCCTACTGATCAATGGCAGTGCGGGGAGTTTTGCCGAGATGAATTTCATTCATCACCCATCCTCCTAGCTGGCATAGCTAGGAGGATGGGTGAGGGAACCCACTGGACAGCTGTTGCGAGACAGATGGTCAAGGATATTCAGCGTGTTTTTAAACGTGAACAGGATATGGCTGTCCTATACACGAGGCCACGGCTTAACCTTCCATCCTAAAGACGGCGGATTTTCCAAACTCATCGGTGACCCCTTTCTAACCAAAGGCTAGGGTGTAGCAATGTCCCTAACCGAGGGTAGGGGTTTAGCGTAGATAAATCTCGACGCAGGTTACAGTTGGGACTCGAACCTGCGAACTACAGATTATGAGTTTGGTGCGCTACCGACTAAGCCACACATACACCGCGTCTTTTTAAACAGTGGAAATTGAAACTGATGAAAATTTCGGAATCCTAATATTTCTTAGAACATATCCAAACAACAAACAAACAAATATTTCATTTACCTCTTAAAGCCAAAAAAAAAAGATGAATGCTTACAAGACACACAACAAAGTGAAAAAAATAGCTCCTTTAAAAAGAAAAACGAACTAAAAAGATCATGCCATTTTTTCTACTTAAAATATTTTATAGCTTATGGCACTAATTTAGATTTTAAAAAATTTTATGCTACAGCACTAAATATAGTTTTTATTTATACTGTAAATCGTTCCGAAATAGACGAAATCTTTCATCTAATATTCATTTGTACAAGCATAATTATTTTAAGGAGCTGAAGTAATATTTTCTACACTTAGATGAGGATGCATTTATTATTTCTTTTCGTATTTATTTCGCACTTTCAGTTAGTTGTACACATAAGTACTCCAGAAAGCCGAAAAAATCTTAAATATTAGAATTCAGTGAACTTAGATATTGGGGCGGTGGTGGCTCAGTCGGTAGCGCGCCAGGCTCGTAATCTGAAGTTCCCAGGTTCGAGTCCCACCTGGGTCAGCGTTGAGATTTATCTCCGCAAAATTCCCCGCCCTGCCCACGGTCAGTAGGGGACACCGATGGGCTTGAAAAGGCCGCCGTCCGTCGGATGGGACGTTAAGCCGTGGCCCCGTGTGCGGGAGAGCCATACCCTGTGCACGTTAAAGAACACGCTGGATGGCCTTGACGGGAGGCTACCATCTGTCTCTTAACAGCTGTCCCAGTTGGTCCCCTACCCCAATCTTCTCTAAGCCTTCGGGGTCCTTGTGACCTGGCCATTTAGCCCATGGTGTGCAAAAAAGTGCCGTTCAGAGGTAAAACAACCTAACCCAACTTGTTGCTCTGTTGCTCCTCCTAATCTGGCTTGCAGATAATTCAGGTGTCGAATTTTGTCAATGTACAATCGCTCAAAAAAGTATCCGAACACTATGGTTGATCACAGAATTCAGAAAAAATATCTGGCAACGATTTTTTTTTAGAAATTAGTGATCTGGCAACTTCGTGGACACGAAGTTGCCAGATCACTAAGTTGCCAAGATCACTAAGATCACGAAGTTTTTTCGTGGACACGAAGTTGCCAGGTCACTAATTTCTAAAAAAAAATCGTTGCCAGATACTTTTTCTGAATTCTGTGATCAACCATAGTGTTCGGATACTTTTTTGAGCGACTGTACACATAATTCTTTACAAAGTCCCACAAGAATAAATCTAGGAGTGTCAAATCAGGGCTTCTTGTTGGCCATAAAATTGGGCCAATCCGCTTGTCAGGAAATTTCGCACTAAGAACTTCCGTGACGTCTCTTGAGAAATGCGGCGGTGCACTTCTTTCTGGTGAAAGCCAGTGAAATCTTTTTTCACATTCAATATAATGACTTGTGTGCATTTGGAGACAGTGTTTCGCTAAACCCCACCATTATTTGTCGGACACCCTGTATGTGGGGGGAGAGGATTCTTTGGGAGAAGAAGAAAATAATCTGGTGGCAGAAGTGACCAGCGCACTCCCCAAAATCGTAAAGAGTAAAAAAGATTTAGAAAATAATAATTTTAGAAATGAAGTTTTCTACAGATTATTTTTTTTTAACTGTTAGTCATTTCGCTAGGTATTTTTTCCTTCTTTCCCATCACCATTTATTTTGCTACCATCTATCCCAAAAACATTTTCCAGTTATTTATCTGGGGGGGAGAGTATTCCTTCCTTATTTCCCTCCTTCCCCTATACTTGTGTTAAGCTGTTTTACTCCTGAACCAGGCGAGAACTGGTAACAGGCGCTGTAACCTCCCTGGGGACCTCATAGAGGCAGGATATTTTTAATAATAATAATAATAATAATAATAATTGTTAATTTGCAGAAAATCCACAGAATTGGGGAAAACTTAAGCTTTCACTAAGAACTCTCAAAAGAGTAAGTATTTTTTTTTTATCGCAGACCGGGCTCCCCGGGCGGGGGTGGCTCAGTCGGTAGCGCGTCAGGCTCGTAATCTGTAGTTCCCAGGTTCGAGTCCCAGCTGGGTCAGCGTTGAGATTTATCTCCGCAAAATTCCCCGCCTTGCCCACGGTTAGTAGGGGACACCGATGGGCTTGAAAAGGCCGCCGTCCGTCGGATGGGACGTCAAGCCGTGGCCCCGTGTGCGGGAGAGCCATATCCTGTGCACGTTAAAGAACACGCTGGATGGCCTTGACGGGAGACTACCATCTGTCTCCCAACAGCTGTTCCAGTGAGTCCCCTCCCCCAACCTTCTCTGAGCCTTCGGGGTCCATGTGACCTGGCCATTTAGCCCATGGTGTGCAAAAAAAGTGCCGCTCAGAGGTAAAACAACCCAACCGGGCTCCCTGTTACCGCTACTTACAGGAAAAAAAGTGCCAGTCCGCCTCTGCCCTGAGCTTCACTTTTTTTTGCACGCGATGGGCTAAATTGCGAAGTTACAAGGACCCCCAAGGACTCAAAAAAGGTTGGAGAAGGTGGCCCACTGGATAGCTGTTAGGAAACATATGGGAACCTTCCTTCAATGCATTCCAGCGTGTACTTTAATTTGCAGATGGGACGCTTATGGTCCCATCTTGCGAACAGCGACCTTTCCAAGCCCATCTGTGTCCCCTTTCTCACCGAGGGGAGAATAGGGGTTAGCAGAGATAAATGTCAACGCTGGCCAAATCGGATTTGGGTTGGGTTGTTTTACCTCTGAGCGGCACTTTTTTGCACACCATGGGCTAAATGGCCAGGTCACATGGACCCCGAAGGCTCAGAGAAGGTTGGGGGAGGGGACCCACTGGAACAGCTGTTGGGAGACAGATGGTAGCCTCCCGTCAAGGCCATCCAGCGTGTTCTTTAACGTGCACAGGGTATGTCTCTCCAGCACACGGGGCCACGGCTTAACGTCCCATCCGACGGACGGCGGCCTTTCCAAGCCCATCGTTGTCCCCTACTGACCGTGGGCAGGGCGGGGAATTTTGCGGAGATAAATCTCAACGCTGACCCAGCTGGGACTCGAACCTGAGAACTACAGATTACGAGCCTGGCGCGCTACCGACTGAGCCACCCCCGCCCCAGGCCAAATCGGAACTCGAACCTGAAGAATACGAGCCTGGCACGCTACCGAGTAAGCCCCCCCCCCCTCCCTACTTCTGAGTTATTCTTCTATCTGTTCGTGTATCCACAAAATCAGCCTCAAATCACTTAAGAATTTGTAACCGTCCATTTCCATCAGATTTTATAAGATTTCCGGATGAATACACCTATTTATATTTGCATATTATCTTTCTGTGTTATTCAAGCAAGAGGCTTAAAGGATAAATAGCAAGATGCATCTAAACATGCACCGAAACGGAGAGAAAAGCCTTCGAGAAGATCTATTGCATACATCAAACTTGAAAATCGCCATAACAGATGCTGCACCACTTCGCTGCCAATGGACAACGCACCATCCATCACAATCGGAAGCAACTGCTGAGGAGAGGCATTCGATGTGCAGAGGGAATATCCCCAACCCCGCCCCACCTCACCTCGACCACCTCCCCCCCCCCCCACAACCTCTCTCTCTCCCGCTTCCTCATCTCCGAACGGCTCACTTGCCTCCGAACAGAAATCACGTGTGTGCTCGCATCTGTAATTGGCCGCCCTGGAGGCTGTTCTACAAACACATGAATTGCACATCTTGTGTATCACGGCCGCAACCACCGCTGACATGACAGACATATGCAGCCCTTCAAGAGACAATTACAGATACGCACCACATCCACGCCTCCTGTTCTACCTCTCAAATGCCGCAATCAATTCCAACTCGGTCCCAAGTCTTCATTCCCATTTAATTTGCCCGTCGTGCACTGCGAATCGCATACGCATCCAGTGTATTCCAAACTCTCTGCATATCACAAGCGTCGGAGATACACAACGCGGACGCATCACCTTACCATCTTAGTTAGTTCCTCCGCGGAACTTGCGCTGCCCAACCGGAAGTGACGCAACTCCTGAATCATTAACGAGAGTACTACGGCGGGTGCTGCTTCCGGTCCACTTAGTTAATTATTCCATTCCATTTTCCCATGTGGAAGACGGCCCCAGTAAACATGCGGGACACCGGGACTGTGGTGTATATTAATTTCGTACGATGACGGAGAGTAATTTGCATGTTATGCTATAGTAATTAAGCGTCGCACAGAGAGAGAGAGAGGGAGAAGGGAGGGAGGGGGGAGAGAAAAGGGGGAGGGGGGGCAACGGGGCGCTCGGACCATATATAACTCTAGCCATTAGTAGCCTACCGCCGATATACCACACAGTGTATGTGACTGGACAGCTAGCAGACCAACACAGCTTACGCTAAACTCGGTAATAGGCTGAGATAAGACAAAGTTGTTGGCAGGGGCATGAGTTGGCGTGTTGGGGGGAGAGAGAGAGGTTTGAGAAGGGGGGTGGGTGTTGCTTTGCTGCGGCCAAACCTCTATCTGAGCATGAGAGTATACTGGCATATGTAGGTGGCAGATCTGTGTCTCTATGGCTTGCTACATTCGATCAGTGTGCCTACAAATTGGTTTGAAGCTAACACGTTTAGATCGACAGTGACTATCACAAGGCACAAGTGACCACAACAAATTGTTCCCTGATCCCGGAGTCATCCAAGTGGACGGTTGCAGCGTCACACGACAGCAGACCTCGTGGTCAGCTCGATACTGTATCCCATTATATCAAACTAAATTCGGAATCGTAAATGGTTCAGACAACCGGTCGTCGTTATTCAATCATTGGGGCTCTGAACTCTGTGAGGATGGAGAGCATAGGCATGTACCATCTTTTCTATATCTGAGAGGTGAGGATAAAGAGCATAGGAATGAACCACTTCCTCTACCTCTGAGAGCTGGGGATGGAGATCATGGGCATGCATCATCTTTCCTACTTATGGGAGATAAGGATGGAGAACATAGGCATGCAACATCTTTTCTACATCTGATAGGGGAGGATGGAGAGAATATAGTACACCATCTTAAAGGTGATGATGGAGAGTGTAGGAGTGCACCATCTTCTCTATATCTGAGAGGTGAGGATGGAGAGCATGGGCATGCATCATCTTTCCTACATCTGATAGGGAAGGATGGAGAGCATATAGTACACCATCTTAAAGGTGATGATGGAGAGTGTAGGAGTGCACCATCTTCTCTGTATCTGAGAGCTGGGGATGGAGAGCATGTGCATGCATCATCTTTCCTACATCTGATAGGGGAAGATGGAGAGCATATAATAAACCATCTTAAAGGTGATGATGGAGAGTGTAGGAGAGCACCATCTTCTCTATATCTGAGAGCTGGGGATGGAGAGCATGTGCATGCATCATCTTTCCTACATCTGATAGGGGAGGATGGAGAGCATATAGTACACCATCTTAAAGGTGATGATGGAGAGTGTAGGAGAGCACCATCTTCTCTATATCTGAGAGGTAAGAATGGAGGACAAACATAGCCATATTCCATCTTTTCTACACCTGAACAGTGAGGATGGAGAACATAGGCTTGTGCAATGGCTTCTGAGAAGTACGTATTGAGAGCTTAAATAAGCGTCATCTTTTCTGTTTAAAGGATGAGAATGGAAAGCAAGGCACAGACTCCGACTCTCTTTTCTACATCTGAGAGGTGAGGATGAAGAGCAAACTTTATGTGTGTGCCACTTGATGTTGAGAGGCAGGGCCGATTTCTTCTAGGATTCCTTCTGCTACCACAAATCAATCAGAAATAAATTCGCAAAGAAATAAATTAATAAATAACGGTAATAATCATGTTTATCATGTTTCACGCTGATATTAATAAATTAGTAGATTTACCTAAGTAAACTAGGGTTAAGAGGTGGCAGTCAGGCTCGCAATCTGCAATTCACAGGTTCGAGTCCTAACTCTGCGAGCTTTCAGATTTATCTCCGCTAAACTCTCACCCAGCCAGCCCTTGGTCACAAAGAAGACACTGGTGAGCTTGGAAGGCGGCCGTCCGTCTAATGGTACATTAAACCGTGGATCCATGTGCATGAGAGCTATGTCCTGTGCATGTTAAAGAACATGTTGGGTGGACTTGATGGGAGGCTGCCATCTGTCTCTTAACAGCTGTCCAGTGAATCCCCTTGCCCCAAACGTCTTTAAGTCCTCCTGGGGTCCTTGTGACCTGGCCATTTAGCCGTCGTGTGCGAAAAATGACTCTCAGGGATAAAACAATCCAACCCAACCCTAGGTAAACGTGGCTAAATGTACCGTCCTTTTTAAGACACTTGTATGTCCCTTAATAGTGAACTAAGATCAAAATATTAAAAGTCCTAATTCAGCTTTATTCACTTGGAACGTTTCTCAAATTTGTTTCGTTGTTGCTAATTCCAGTTTCTATATAAGTTTGAAAAAATATGAATTTCTATTTAAAATTCTACTAGGTTTTATCAGCTAGCCGTCCCGTGGCCGAGTGGTTAGCACGCTTGGCTACTGATCTACGGGACCTGGGTTCTAGTCCCGGGTAAGGCATGGATGTATGTGTTGTTTTTCTGCTGAGGTCCTGCATCCTCTCAGATCTTCTACTTTGACATATAAACTGACAGGCTCCTGTCAGACCTCTGTGGCAAGCAGCTGCTTGAGGGGGTATTTTTTTTTAATCAGCTAAGCAACCCCCCCCCCCTTTGTTTTTCCAAGGTCAGGCCCCTAGGCTCCTACTATAATCCTGCCCAATTGCAGGCATGACCGAAGAATGGGTTTGACCCATTCGCATTAATTAATATCCAAGGTCAGGCCCCTAGGCTCCTACTATAATCCTGCCCAATTGCAGGCATGACCGAAGAATGGGTTTGACCCATTCGCATTAATTAATATCCAAGGTCAGGCCCCTAGGCTCCTACTATAATCCTGCCCAATTGCAGGCATGACCGAAGAATGGGTTTGACCCATTCGCATTAATTAATATCCAAGGTCAGGCCCCTAGGCTCCTACTATAATACTGCCCAATTGCAGACATGACCGAAGAATGGGTTTGACCCATTCGCATTAATTAATATCCAAGGTCAGGCCCCTAGGCTCCTACTATAATCCTGCCCAATTGCAGGCATGACCGAAGAATGGGTTTGACCCATTCGCATTAATTAATATCCAAGGTCAGGCCCCTAGGCTCCTACTATAATCCTGCCCAATTGCAGGCATGACCGAAGAATGGGTTTGACCCATTCGCATTAATTAATATCCAACGTCAGGCCCCTAGGCTCCTACTATAATCCTGCCCAATTGCAGGCATGACCGAAGAATGGGTTTGACCCATTCGCATTAATTAATATCCAAGGTCAAGCCCCTAGGCTCCTACTATAATCCTGCCCAATTGCAGGCATGACCGAAGAATGGGTTTGACCCATTCGCATTAATTAATATCCAAGGTCAGGCCCCTAGGCTCCTACTATAATCCTGCCCAATTGCAGGCATGACCGAAGAATGGGTTTGACCCATTCGCATTAATTAATATCCAAGGTCAAGCCCCTAGGCTCCTACTATAATCCTGCCCAATTGCAGGCATGACCGAAGAATGGGTTTGACCCATTCGCATTAATTAATATCCAAGGTCAGGCCCCTAGGCTCCTACTATAATCCTGCCCAATTGCAGGCATGACCGAAGAATGGGTTTGACCCATTCGCATTAATTAATATCCAAGCTCAGGCCCCTAGGCTCCTACTATAATCCTGCCCAATTGCAGGTATGACCGAAGAATGGGTTTGACGCATGCGCATTAATTAATATTTTTTTACACACTTTTTAATCGTAATATATAAGTTCAACAGAATAATACAAATGTTTATGCTGACATTATCGATATGTGAAATTGCATTTTAAAAATTAATTTACTCTTCTAAATTACAGAAAATATTTTAAATTAATATTAAGCTATTTAATAATATTTAAAAACTAAACAAAATCTTTATATACTAAGTAAATGTAGTTGAAAAATCAAGATCAGAGATATTTGATTGGAGGTTTTAACTTTTCAGTCCTAATTGCTCCTAAGAACTTATGTTAGAAGTTACATAACTTGTAATATCGCTTTTATACCAACATAACATGCGATTTACTCCTAAATTGTTCTGAACAGTGTACAGTCGCTCACAAAAGTATCCGAACCCAATAATTGATTACAGAATTCAGAAAAAATATCTGGCAACGATTGCTTTAGAAATTAGTGATCTGGCAACCTTACACGAAGGTTGCCAGATCACTAATTTCTAAAACAATCGTTGCCAGATATTTTTTCCTGAATTCTGTAATCAACCATAGCGTTCGAATACTCTTTTGAGCGACTATAGGTGGTCACATTATTTTGATACTAAATCGTGTGGACTCACTCACGGAAATATTGAGCGTGTGCAGTTACCGTTCACACTGGACCCACTGGAACAGCTGTTAAGAGCCAGATAGGAGCCTCCCGTCAAGGCCATCCAGCGTGGTTTTTAAAGTGCATAGAATATGACTCTCTCGTACACGGAGCCACGGCTTAACGTCCCATCCGACGGACGGCGGTCTTTCCAAGCCCATTGGTGTCTCCTACTGACCGAGGGCAGGGCGTGGAGTTTTGCGGAGATAAATCTCAACGCTTGTCCAGCTGGGACTCGAACCTGGGAACTGCACATTACGAGCCTGGCGCGCTACCGACTGGGCCACCCCCGCCCCTATTTCTAACCAATTGGGAGGAGTATGCCCCAGACTTTTAATCGGATATTCTCTGGTTCGAGTCCCAACTGTGCCTAGGCTGAGATTTTTTCCGAGTAATCCCCACTCTGACCTTGCTAAGAAAGGGAACAACGATGGGCTTGGTAAGGTTTCTATATTATATAAAATTCTTATGAACGAAATTTTCTTCTTCAGCAACTTGTGGTGCTTTGATTGGTTATTCTAATATCGCAAAGTAACTCTCACGCTTAAAAAATGCACCGAAACTAAATAAGCCACTCAGCGACAGTTGGTCCAAAAAATGAAAAATTTTTGAACAGTCACTTTCATTCCGCTTTTTAAAAAACACCGATACTGAATAATCCAATCAACAAGCCTTATAAATTTCTTGCAATAACTGACGCAAAGAATAAACGCTCTTGTAATCACTATAGATAACCAAGCTGTGGTCAGATGTGAGGCAACCCACTGATTTGGATTGTTTTACCTCTGAGCGGCACTTTTTTGCACACCATGGGCTAAATGGTCAGGTCACATGGACCCCGAAGGCTCGGAGAAGGTTGGGGGAGGGGACCCACTGGAACAGCTGTTGGGAGACAGATGGTAGCCCCCCGTCAAGGCCATCCAGCGTGTTCTTTAACGTGCACAGGGTATGGCTCTCCCGCACACGGGACCACGGCTTAACGTCCCATCCGACGGACGGCGGCCTTTCTAAGCCCATCGGTGTCCCCTACTGACCGTGGGCAGGGCGGGGAATTTTGCGGAGATAAATCTCAATGCTGACCCAGCTGGGCCAAAACTTGAATAAAGAATTCTGGGACCTGGGGCATTTAAAGTTTTTACGGGACCCGTCCCATCAGAAGTTAACATAAATAAATTAATAAATAAATAAAAGTACCATTCTTCTTCCACTTCAGTAGTAAGCAAACCATGACTGTCATAATGACTAAATAACCTATCATGGTAAGCTTTAGCTATAACTGGGTCTTTCAGAGCTTCAGTATGAAAGATAAATTTTTTAACCCTAGCACAACACTTTTTAAGTTTAAGTTGCAAAACACTTTCAACAAGGTAATGGTTCAGATCCAATTTCAGCTCCCCTATATCACCTGGTATTCCTAACAGATTTAGCCCATTTGCTGTTAATTAATATATAATCAATCATATTCTTATGCAGCCCATCAGGTGAAACCCATGTGTACTTATTCTGCGTCCTCTGACAACATCAAATGTCACGGTGTTTGTAATATGTGTTAGTTATTCTGAAACCATTGAGTTTACTTACCTGTAGGAGACGTTGCCCATTGCCATTGCAGCTACCAATACCAAAAGGGCCTATCACTCCTCCCCAAAGGTCAGAGTCAGTACCAACTTTGGCATTGAAGTCACCTAGACCAAGGGTAATATCTCCTTTCTTGACAGAATTCAAAATATCCTGAAGTTGTTCATAAAACCTATCCTTCTCATCCTCATCGGCATCCTCAGTGGGGGCATAACAGCAGATAACATTCAAGTCTTTAACACTTGTCAGAAATTTTGCTGTAAAAAACCTTTCATTAATGCACTGATTATAATGGTGGAATTTTTGTGTGAGGACATCAAGAGAAAAAGCTCTGTGCAAAGTCTTCACATTCCAACTACCGATGGAGAGAAAATGGTTAGTAGGATGTTATCTCCTGGGGATTTATGCAATTTAAGTTTAGAAAAAACCATAATAATTTCTGTGCTATAGGGCCAACATTAAAGTCACCAATGCATCTGACATCATTACAAACAATGGGAGTAGAACTAACCACATTGTTTAGAACATCACTGAAATGCTCAGCCCACCTAGCCATGACAGAATCCTCACCTTCTATAACCTTGTTTATCCTTCAATCCATGTATACCTGTCCATTTTCTATCACACAAAACATTAACTATCTGGTACAGTTCTCTGCTGTTGTGCTGTCTAACTTCTTCGTCAGCCAAACCATCAAAGCCAAAGATTCTTATCAGCAGCTAACTAATCCTTTACATGTTTATTAAGCTCTCTGTATTGCTTTCTATTAGGACTAGTAGAGTATTGGATTGTTTTACCTCTGAGCGGCACTTTTTTACACACAATGGGCTAAATGGCCAGGCCACAAGGACCCCGAAGGCTCAGAGAAGGTTGGGGAAGGGGACCCACTGGAACAGCTGTTGGGAGACAGATGGTAGCCTCCCGTCAAGGCCATCCAGCGTGTTCTTTAACGTGCACAGGGTATGGCTCTCCCGCACACGGGGCCACGGCTTAACGTCCCATCCGACGGACGGCGGCCTTTTCAAGCCCATCGGTGTCCCCTACTGACCGTGGGCAGGGCGGGGAAATTTTGCGGAGATAAATCTCAACGCTGACCCAGCTGGGACTCGAACCTGGGAACTACAGATTACGAGCCTGGCGCGCTACCGACTGAGCCACCCCCGCCCCAACTAGTAGAGTATTGATTAAGGACATTCCTTCAGTTCTTTCTTTCTAAAATAAACCCAAATAATTCTACCCCCTTTTCTCCCTTTTTCCTTAAAAAGTATTGTTAGTTTCCAAAAAACCTGTTTAAAACAGTCCCATTCTTCAACTTCAGTAGTAAGCAAACCACTTTCATAATGACTAAGTAACCTATCATGGTAAGCTTTAGCTATAACTGGGTCTTTCAGAGCATCAGTATTAAAGGTAAGTGTTGTGGTAAGGTTAAAAAATTTAAAATTAAATTTCAAGACACTCTTAACTAGGAAATGGTCAGATCCAATTTTAGATCCTCTGACCTGGTATTCCTAATAGAACTAGCCCATTTGCTGTTAATTAAAATATAATCATATTCTTATGCAGCCCATCAGGTGAAACCCATGTGTACTTATGTGTGTCATGGTGTTTGTAACAAGTGTTATTGTGAAACCATTGAATTTACTTACCTGTAGATGTTTCCTGTTGCACCTACCAATACCAAAGGGGCCTATTGTCCCTCCCCAAAGGTCAGTCAGTACCAACTTTGACATTGAAGACACTTAGAACAAGGGTAATATCTCCTTTCTTGACAGAATTCAAAATATCCTGAAGTTGTTCATAAAACCTATCCTTCTCATCCTCATCGGCATCCTCAGTGGGGGAATAACAGCAGATAACATTCAAGTCTTTAATGCTTGTCTGAAATTTTGCTGTAAGAAACCTTTCATTAATGCACTCATATCCTAGAAGAGCATCACTAGCGTGTCTGCTGAGAAGCAGACCTTCACCTTGGAGATGCTTATTATCTTCCTTCCCAGAAAAGAGAAATTTAAGATTATTTTTAAGAATCTGACCTTTATCTGTCCATCTGGTCTCTTGCAAGCCGAGAATATCTAAATTATAATGGTGGAATTCTTGTGTGAGGACATCAAGAGAAAAAGCTCTGTGCAGAGTCCTCACATTCCAACTACCTATGGAGAGAAAATGGTTAGTGGGATGTTTAAAGAAACTATGTTTATTGAGAGAGGGAATGCCGACAATATCAAACAGCCCCCTAATCGCGGACATGGGGCAGAGACCCGTTCCCCCACTACTAAAGCTGAAGCCATCTACACTGGAAGACTTCCTCCAATGTAGAATTTGACGATGCCAATAGAAGCAAAGAGTTCAGGTGCCTGCGATGACCTCTGCTCAGGATTATCCACCAGCTGATAAACATATCCTGTGAATCTATTCACTTGGGGCTGTCAACCCACGAACAAACAGAAAACACAGCGGAAGATTTTCCCTCCACAGAAGCCCACCAGTGCAGCAAATTTAGGATCTATAATCAAGCTCAGAGCCTTATATCAGTAGGCTCAGAGCCTTATATCAATATCCTTTATACCAGTAGGTTTATATGGTCAGCACCAGAACCCTGTGTGGTTGACCACTCCTCAGCAGGGTAGAAAAAAAAAGAAAAGTAGCCATAGTTGTCCAGATCAGTAGGCCACACTAATCTGGCAGCCCTCCCCTTCCGTTCACTTCCACAAGAGAGTATCTCTTTTGAAAGGTACTAACGGTCTGCACCACGAGAAGGCGGGGTCGGACATTAGGTGCTAGGCCTGGCCGGTTCTATGCATCATCACAGGGGATTGGTGCATAGCTCTCCTTCCAGTGACTACCTAGCTACCATTTACAGAAACATTGAAAATTAGTTAAACATAGTAAATCGTTCTTCTTATGGTTTGACTTTATACTAAGAGTAATAAAAATACTTGTGTTTAGATAAGATTGTTTAATTTGTATAATTTTTGTGCCTTTGTAATAAAGTATTTCATTCATACTAAAGTTTGGTATACATAAATACTATTTTTGAACTCACGCTAAGTTTTCATCTGTTTGAATTCGTAACAATAATTTATACTTGATACATAAATGAATTTTCAAAACTGTATTTGAAATTAATATTTAAATATTTCTCTTCCTTTATTTTTATAACATTAGACGAATTTATTTTTATTTCTATATCAACAAAAAACTTAGTTACCTGGAAAAACTTTTACTTTTAATTGTTTTAAATCATTCTTATGTCGAAAATTTACTGTGAGATAACACAAGAGATCTACTCTATATTATTGTTTCGAGTGGTTAGCGCGTTTGGCTACTGATCTAAGGGATCTGGGTTCGAGCCCCGGGTAAGGCATGGATGCTTCTATTGTTTTTCTGCTGAGGTCCCCCGCCATCCTGACAGACCTTCTACTGTAGCGTATAAACTGACAGTCTCCTGTCAGTCCTCTGTGGCAAGCAGCTGCTTGAGGGGGGTATTTTTTTTATTTATTACCATGTGACACAACATACTACTTCCGAAATTTAAATTTGTGATATTCAGCCGAAACTAGAGGGGCAGTTTCCTCTTGGGTCTCGATTGTAGAGAGAGTACAGTCGCTCAAAAAAGTATCCGAACACTATGGTTGATTACAGAATTCAGGAAAAAATATCTGGCAACGATTTTTTTTAGAAATTAGTGATCTGGCAACCTTCGTGTCACAAAACCTGGATCGTGTGGGCCCACTCACAGAAACATTGAGCGTGTGCAGTTACCGTTCACAGCAAACTGGAGCGTGTGCAGTAACTGCACACGCTCCAGTTTGCTGTGAACGGTAACTGGAGCGTGTACAGTTGCTGTACACGCTCCAGATATTTT
This sequence comes from Ryuthela nishihirai, assembly GCA_038380435.1. NCBI lineage: Eukaryota > Metazoa > Arthropoda > Arachnida > Araneae > Heptathelidae > Ryuthela > Ryuthela nishihirai. The sequence goes on from JAWZYU010000026.1 coordinate 25,160,099, forward strand.
TCCTGAATTCTGTAATCAACCATAATATTCGGATATTTTTTTGAGCGACTGTAATTAATTTCCTTTTTTATTTATTGTGTATGGTTTGTATGTATTGTTTTCTGCGTACTCTTTTTGTATTTATGTAACAAATTATTATTATTATGGGACAGCTGTTATAAATGAATGTTTTGAGAGAAAATACATTAATGTGGTCTGCTTGTTGTTACTAGGAAACAGCAACATTTTATACAGAAATGAAACACAATATCATTTACCAGCTTATTAAGAAACAGTTCAATAAACAAGTTCACGGGTCATCCGTTGAAATGACCAATGGATTGGTGGCTTTGTCGATCGACTTTCGTGGACAGAGAAAAGGACATGCAGTGTTGCATCTATATTAATGAGGAAGAGACTGATCTGTAGTCTATGTTGATACAGTCGACAGTGATTCAAAGCAGTTCTGTAATGTTTATACAACCAGCGTTGGATCAAATCCTTTGGCAACAGCTATTGCTCCTTGAAATTATTCAGGGCTAGCCTACAGTATATGCTTGTATTACGGAAACACATCTGAAAGGCCAGCCCGTGATGCCTGCCCGCATGGCGGTACGAACGCCGGAGCATTGGCAGTTGATATCCTTCTGATACCCTATTCTCTGTCGGAGAGCAGGATTTAACGCGAAATAGTGCACAGAGCCAGCCCTACCCAAGCCCTTTCAATAATGTGCTGTTGATGGTATATATGTATATACGTGAACGTTGGCGCAAGCACACATACGGTGAAAACTATGCCTCTCTCTCTAAACTAGCCGTCGCCTCTGCCAACTGTGTATGGAAACATCGTCATTGCCACTTAGTAAAGATATGGCGGACAGATCGTATGACCACTGCTTGCTAGGACACCTTTGGCCGCCATTAATTACACAGCAGTGTAGGGACTAAATCCAGTTCGTCTGTTGCACACACATTGCCCGTACAGAGTTCAGGATTACAGGAAATGTATTTCCTTGTGTAGATGGGCTTGGTAACATCTGTGCTGGAAATCTAAAACCAATTTTGTCAAGGTGGTTTATTGCTTTCTGTTTTGATGTCTGCTTCATTTCTTGAGATTTTTAATGGTTTCTCTCGTTTAAAACCGTTTTCACTCAAAATTATTTAAACTTTAAACATTTCTATTAAATCAGTAATCGGTGATGGATATAGCATTAACTTGGGTGCGACAAAATGCATCGATTCTATGGCATACACCCCTCCTCCCCCCCAAAAAACGAAAGAACCTGAAGTTGGGTTGGGTTGTTTTACCTCTGAGCGGCACTTTTTTGCACACCATGGGCTAAATGGCCAGGTCACATGGACCCCGAGGGCTCAGAGAAGGTTGGGGGAGGGGACCCACTGGAACAGCTGTTGGGAGACAGATGGTAGCCTCCCGTCAAGGCCATCCAGCGTGTTCTTTAACGTGCACAGGGTATGGCTCTCCCGCACACGGGGCCACGGCTTAACGTCCCATCCGACGGACGGCGGCCTTTCCAAGCCCATCGGTGTCCCCTACTGACCGTGGGCAGGGCGGGGAATTTTGCGGAGATAAATCTCAACGCTGATCCAGCTGGGACTTGAACCTGGGAACTACAGATTACGAGCCTGGCGCGCTACCGACTGAGCCACCCCCGCCCCTAAAGAACCTTAAGAGTAGTAGCCAAAGCAGAGGGCAAGTGTCGGATTTTTTTTTTTTCTATAGTGATCGAAGGGACCTGGGTTCGAGCCCCGGATAAGGCATGGACGTTTTTCTGCTGAGGTCCTACCATCCTCACAAACCTTCTATTATGGCATATAAACTGGCAGGCTCCTGTCAGACCTCTATGGCAAGCAGCTGCTTGAGGGGATATTTATTTATTTATAGTTTTTCAACAGCTAGTTTTTTTTTTCCGTCTTCGGAACTAGTGGGATGCCATCACCTTTCACCCCATTCTCCTTTCACCTTTCACCCCATTCTCCCTCCCCTATCAGTGGTTCTCAAGTGCACCCACCAGAAAATACATATACGGCCACCAAAAAATTTAGGTACTGCCACCAGAAAATTTCAAAAATTGAAATAAAAATAATATTAATTATAATTTTTATATATCATTTAGATTCTATTCAAAAAGAAGATTTTTAAACAAACGCATCAATGTACACAGTCGTATCAGAATAATATTACCACCTACCATACACATAATATTGAAGGTGGTCATATTATTCTGATACGACTGTGTATAAAGCATTTATTTTATTTTAAAACGTTTAATTGAATGAAAGCCCTATAAAGTATCTGTGCGTATTTCATGATTGATTATTATGTGTTAAAAATAAAAGCTTTTGTAATCCCCTCAAAAAAATTTCTACACGTTTATCTCATACGTCTGCACAGTCGCTCAAAAAAATATCCGAACACTGTGGTTGATTACAGAATTCAGAAAAAATATCTGGCAACGATTTTTTTTTAGAAATTAGTGATCTGGCAACCTTCGTGTCACGTGACACGAAGGTTGCCAGATCACTAATTTCTAAAAAAAAACGTTGCAAGATATTTTTTTTTCTGAATTCTGTAATCAACCATAGTACTCGGATATTTTTTTGAGCGACTGTATATATATGCCTGAAATTTCGTTCTATTTTATCTTAATGTGGTTTAAAGAAAATATCTCCTGAGAACCATTGGATCTTGAGAAACAATTTCGCGTGACTGACCACAAATTTCAATATGCTCTCCGTTTGCGCTGCCAAAAAATTTACACTTACGAGGTTTGAAAAAAAACCTTCAAAGCGTGACTCAGAAATATTAGCAACTCTATCAATAAAACACTCACTTTGTAAAAAAAAGTAGAAGAGGCTCACAACTCTTTTCCAGCAGGGTACGACAAGTAACTTCTAATGAGTCACTTCGCATTGAGTTGGGTTGTTTGGTTGTTTTACCTCTGAGCGGCACTTTTTTTGCACACCATGGGCTAAATGGCCAGGTCACATGGACCCCGAAGGCTCAGAGAAGGTAGGAGGAGGGGACCCACTGGAACAGCTGTTGGGAGACAGATGGTAGCCTCCCGTCAAGGCCATCCAGCGTGTTCTTTAACGTACACAGGGTATGGCTCTCCCGCACACGGAGCCACGACTTAACGTCCTATACGACGGACGGCGGCCTTTCCAAGCTCATCGGTGTCCCCTACTGACCGTGGGCAGGGGGGGGGCAAGTTTGCGGAGCTAAATCTGAACGCTGACCCAGCTGGGACTCGAACCTGGGAACTACAGATTACGAGCCTGGCGCGCTACCGACTGAGCCACCCCCGCCCCCCACCTCCCACATAACGAGAACTATCTGTATTAGGTAAACTTAATCACACGACGGGAAAAAAATGTACTACTTTTTCTGTTTCTTCCATCTTTAAGCTTCCGATTGTAAACTTGTACAAACTGATAATCATCTGTTACACTGGATTCGACATTTTTCAAAGTCCCTGACAGATGAGTTCTTATTTTGTTATATATAGATGATGTTTATGAAACCAAAACAATGTTGTTGTTTGTTTTTCTAAGGAAAAAAAGGGGTTTCGAACTCTCTTATAAATTTTGCGACTAATAATTAAAATAAACTACTTTTCATTCTGGAAAAGTATTTTAAATATCAATTCGGTGTGTCCCGACTGGAATAAATCCCTAAATATGTCATCTCAAAAACTTTAGGACATGACTGCAGAAAAAGAATTGTAAATCCAGTCTGCTTTGGCGAATATGGAACGTTCGTTTGCAAAATGCAATAATGCTTTCCCAGAGTCAGTATACTACGGCAAACGGTACTAAATGCAAAAATGTTTTTCCCTTTCAGCCAGTACAGTCGCTCAAAAAAGTATCCGAACACTACGGTTGATTACAGAATTCAGAAAAAATATCTGGCAACGTTTTTTTTTTTTCAAATGAGTGATCTGGCAATCTTCGTGTCACGTGATTACAGAATTCAGGAAAAATATCTGGAGCGTGTACAGCAACTGCACACGCTCCAGTTTGCTGTGAACGGTAACTGCACACGCTCAATATTTCCGTGAGTGAGTCCACACGATCTAGTATCAAAATATTATGACCACCTACAGTCGTTCAAAAAAGTATCCGCACACTATGGTTGATTACAGAATTCAGAAAAAATATCTGGCAACGATTTTTTTTTTGAAATGAGTGATCTGGCAACCATCGTGTCACGTAATTCAGAATTCAGGAAAAATATCTGGAGCGTGTACAGTAACTGCACACGCTCAATATTTCTGTGAGTGAGCCCACACGATCTAATATCAAAATATTATGACCATCTACAGTCGCTCAAAAAAGTATCCGAACACTATGGTTGATTACAGAATTCAGAAAAAAATATCTGGCAACGATTTTTTAGAAATTAGTGACCTGGCAACCTTCGTGTCACGTGATTACAGAATTCAGGAAAAATATCTGGAGCGTGTACAGCAACTGTACACGCTCCAGCTACCGTTCACAGCAAACTGGAGCGTGTGCAGTTACTGCACACGCTCCAGTTTGCTCCAGTGTGCAGTTACTGCACACGCTCCAGTTTGCTGTGAACGGTAACACGAAGGATCACTAATTTCTAAAAAAAATCGGTGCCAGATATTTTTTCTGAATTCTGTAATCAACCGTAGTGTTCGGATGCTTTTTTGAGCAACTGTACTACGGCAGGATCGTCATCTGCAGTTCCTAGATTCGAATCCCAACTGGGCCAGGGTTGAGATTTATCTTTGCCCAACTCCGACGAGAAAAGGTACCAAAGGACGAAAAAGCGGTCATCCGTTGGATTCTACATTAAGTCGTGGCTCCCTGTGCACGACAGCTTTACTCTGTGCACATTAAAGAACACGCTGGATGCCTTGATGGGAGGCTACCATCTGCCTCCTAACAGCAGATCAGTGGGTCCTCTTACCCAACCTTCTCTGAACCCTTGGGGTCCTTGTGACCTGGCCGTTTAGTCCACTGTGTACAAAAAAATGTACTGCGCAGAGATAATGAGGGGACAAGGCGCTGCTGTCATATAAATCCCTTGACCAACACACTGTACAGAATAGAATAATTTAGGAAACCTAATAAAATAGGGAAAACTGTCTCTCTCTCACCCCATTCCACCAAAATAAATTTGATCCCATTTTGACTTCAATGAGCCGCTCCAAAATCAGGGGGAGGGAAGAATTTAGTTACTCCTATGGAACCATATAGGGTGATATTGACCCAATTTATCTCGTAACTGATTATTTATTTATGTGACATTTGTGAAATTTATCGACTCTTTATTCAGTTTAGAGTATAATCGATAATTAGTTTGCGTTAGGTATGTCAAACTGGAGGCCACATCTCACACTTTCGGTTCTGTTTTTTGGCCGCCCACCTACAGTCGCTCAAAAAAGTATCCGAACACTATGGTCGATTACAGAATTCAGAAAAAGTATCTGGCAACGATTTTTTTTAAAAGTTAGTGATCTGGCAACCTTCGTATCACGTGACATCGAAGGTTGCCAGATCACTAATCTCTAAAAAAATCGTTGCCAGATATTTTTCTTGAATTCTGTAATCAGCAATAGTGTTCGGATACTTTTTTGAGCGACTGTACCAATAAGCCATGCTGCCTGGATCTTGTCATTCATTCGATTTTTAATCTCTTTCAAATTACGGCATCATTCTAATTCTTTAAATCATTGAGGTTGACATTAACAAACATTGATTCATTTTTCTCGGCAGATCGATTTCTAAAGATGATTCAGCTTGCACGACAAATATTTAAATTTAAATTAATATTATAATTTAATTAATTTATAATTAATGTTAAATTATAAAATTAAATTAATAATATAATAATTAAAAAATTAAATAAAACGCCAAATAAATAAATTTCCGACGCTCATCCAACGTGGGAAACTGCTCAAGGCTATGTGAAAAAAAAAAATCACTTTTTTTTGCCTTTGTCTGATAAAACTGTAATAATGATCTCTTCTTGAATAAATAGTGATTAAATCAGCTGTTGAAACCTTTTACATACCGTTTTGCTATCTGATAAAAGTTATTCACGATAATTTTAATCACCCATCTACCCATCGAAAACGGTATACCCCATAAAAAGGCATCCGCCAAAAGGCCTACGAAATGGAAAGTACAGTCGCTCAAAAAATATTATCCGAACACTATGGTTGATTACAGAATTCAGAAAAAGTATCTGGCAACGATTTTTTTTAATTAGTGATCTGGCAACCTTCGTGTCACGTGACATCGAAGGTTGCCAGATCACTAATCTCTAAAAAAAATCGTTGCCAGATATTTTTCCTGAATTCTGTAATCAACCATAGTGTTCGGATACTTTTTTTTAATATATGTAATGCGTATGAATATATAATGCAATGAATATGGAGCGTGTGCAGTTACCGTTCACAGCAAACTGAAGCGGTTGCGGTTAATGTTCACAGCACATTGGATCGTGTGGGCCCACTCACAGAAACATTGAGCGTGTGCAGTTACCGTTGACAGCAAACTGGAGCGGTTGCGGTTAATGTTCACAGCACCTTGGATCGTGTGAACTCACAAAAACCTGGATCGTGTGGACCCACTCACAGAAACATTGAGCGTGTGCGGTTACCGTTCACAACAAACTGAAGCGGTTGCGGTTAATGTTCACAGCACATTGGATCGTGTGAACTCACAAAAACCTGGATCGTGTGGACCCACTCACAGAAACATTGAGCGTGTGCAGTTACCGTTCACAGCAAACTGAAGCGGTTGCGGTTAATGTTCACAGCACATTGGATCGTGTGAACTCACAAAAACCTGGATCGTGTGGGCCTACTCACAGAAACATTGAGCGTGTGCAGTTACCGTTCACAGCAAACTGGAGCGTGTGCAGTAACTGCACACGCTCCAGTTTGCTGTGAACGGTAACTGGAGCGTGTACAGCAACTGTACACGTTCCAGATATTTTTCCTGAATTCTGTAATCAACCATTGTGTTCGGATACTTTTTTTTTGAGCGACTGGACCTAGGGCCTATGAGGATCTTAATCCGGTCGTGTGATCGCCAATTGGTGATTGGAAATAGATAAGACACCCGAGAAATACAGTAGATTCATTAAGAAAAGAGAGAAAATACCTAAAATTATAACCAAGCCATCCTGTAGCCGAGTGGTTAGCGTGCTTGACTACTGATCAAAGAGATCTGGGTTCGAGCTCCGGATAAGGCATGCATGTTTATATTGTTTTTCTACTGAGGTCTCGCCTTCCTTTCAGACCTCCTCTTTGACGTATAAACTGACAGGTTCTTGTCAGACTTCTGGGCATCTTAAGCGAACAAGAGGGCAAATAAATATCTGTTCACTGGTTGCAAAAACGCACTAAAACGTTCCTCCAAGCCCTCCTAATTATCCCACAATAATCGGAAGTGACCCGTCCTATAGAGTTCAACGAGACACACCCCCTGACACGTGGTGTGCAAAAAAAGTGCCGCTCAGAGGTAAAACAACCCAACCCCTGACACGTTGACACACCGGAAGTGACCCTCCCAAAAACCGGAAATGACCCAAAACGACACAAAGTGATCCCTGATGCCCCAGTGGTCCGCAGTGTAAAAAACGCGTTAGATAAGGTCCTAGATGACCCGGAAGTGACCCAAAATGACCCAAAAAGATTAAAATTAAAACTAAAAAAAAGATTATTTTGTTACGAATTTTTAAAATTACGATAAAAATTAGAAATTTAAGTTGATTAATATGGTACAGAACTAATCGTACTAGAGATCAATATGTTGTTTCAAATATCGATACGATTGAAATTAATTTTGCTTCTGGTAGGGTTGCCATATTCAAAAACTTCCAGTTCCAGAGATTTTATGTATTACTGGATGTTTGTTATATACTATGACTAAAATATTTTCATGCTGATGAAAAACAGACAGATTTAGATTATCTCAGCATCTTCTTCTTTGTTTCGTCAAATATTATTTTAGTGGGGAGAAAATATATAATCAAAAATCAATTTGTGAATTTTTACACTCTGTTGCACTATTAAAATAGGGTGAGTAGACGTTCCCGGATGAAAAACTCTGTCCCCGACGAATAAATATTTTCAAAAGTGTTCTCCGAATTCGTTCTGGATATTTTTTAAATATTAAATTATCTTTATAGCATGAGCAATTCTTTTACAAATAGAATAGTAGTGGCAATGCTGTTAAAAAAATCTGTTTGTAAAGCATGTGAGTGAAAAACAGACTACAATTTTATAATGAAGGTCGTTAATAGCGAACTGTCAAACTGAGATGACCAGACATCCCCGTTCAATCTTTTAAATTGAAATTTCAAAAGTCCCCTGCTGTCCCATGGCCGAGTGGTTAGCGCGCTCGGCAACTGATCTAAGGGACCTGGGTTCGAGTCCCGGGTAAGGCATGGATGTATGATTAAGCCGTAGCCCAGTGTGCGGGAGAGCCATACCCTGTGCACGTTAAAGAACACGCTGGATGGTCTTGACGGGAAGCTATCATCTGTCTCCCAACAGCTGTTCCAGTGGGTCCCCTCCCCCAACCTTCTCTGAGCCTTCGGGGTCCATGTGACCTGGCCATTTAGCCCATGGTGTGCAAAAAAGTGCCGCTCAGAGGTAAAACAACCCAACCCAACTCAAAAGTCCCCAGATCTTTTTCTTTAAATCTGGCCACTTTATTAAATAAAAGGCTTGGTGTATTCTATAGCTTTCACCCTATGGTGCACTGTTGGTAGTAAAACTATTCAGATGCGTTATTAAAACTTTATTTACATCTATTTCACACCCAAAATGGCATATGATAACCCAAACGCACTTTACAAAAAAAAATGAAAATAAATTACTCCTCAAGCAGCTGTATCTATAAAAGTTAGCTGCCAATGAGTAAAGGTCTGTGTGGAAATCAAGATCTCATCAGAAAGACAATAGAAAGAAGTCCCTAATCCTAAATCGATACGTTCAACCCACATGTCTCTGATTCAGAGTCCAGCACGCTAACCACTCGGCCACCTGGAACAGTATTTAAAAATTAACCTATTCTCCTTCTACCATAAAACATTACGAAATTATTTAGATAAACCATTCAAGAAAAGTACCTAGATATTGTATATTATGCTTAGTTCCGATCAACCGCAAAACTAACATTATGATGCATGACATTCCCAAAACTGATAGGAATAAAGTTAATATTCCAAAGTGTGATTTAATTTTCCGAAATATTTTTGGAAATACTCGCAAGTTTTTAAAGGAAATCGTGTGGCATAACTGATGACGTAACTAGTGAATCACACAACGTCATATATGGATGACATCACGAGATTGACTTCCCCTTCACTCAACGTCCAAAAAAAATGTCGAGATCCCTTCTAAGAATACAAAGAATGTCTATTAAGGCAATATGTACCCTGTCCCTCGTGGATGAGTCACCAAGGCATGTCTAAAATAAAACCTGAAATTTCTTTCTGCTACACTGCGGGAAGGGACAACATTTCACTGACGTTGCTAGTAAAGTTAAAATCCCAAAACAATTGGAAATTGTGCTTCTCCAAGCAACTTTTAACTCTAAAGACATGCATGACTTTATAGAGAAGCAGAGGAAGCTAACTCTTCATCATTTCTTTCGTCATGGTGTACAGGCGACTACACGACGTGGCTTGCCGTCCGATCTGCTTAGTCATCCTGCAGGACGGACCGTCTCCATCTGCCATGGATAAAGGAGACTGCCCAGCCAGGACGGCGATCGTGCGGAGAAGCTTCCCTTCAGGGGCAACCGCCATAATGGCAGTTTAAGTGGCAAAGCCCTGCTCTCTTGCATTTGCAAAACATCGAGTCTGTCAGCGCAGAAAATCGATGGCGTTGATTCAGAGGAAGTACCCAACGCCAAGTAATGACCACGAAGGTGAGGCCCATGAGAGAGGAACCCACAGTCACCCCCTCCCAGCGCCAGTCTGCGTGGGATTAATATAGACTCACTACCAAGACAGATGTAGTTGGGTTTTTTTATACTTTTTTTTAACTCCTGTTCCCTCTTTTATTTGGGAGGGTGATTTTACAACCACGCATTTTGTTAATGTTGTTGTAATCAGTGATGACTAAGGACACGATCCGGATAACTTTGTTTTTGTTTTATTTTTGAATAAACTCCATTCCGTGATATATGTGAATTTTCGTCATAAAACACGATATTTCAAAAACAAAGTTCTTTTCTGAATTTGATTTTTTTTTTCATAATATATGATTTTATTGGTGTTTTGCTGTTTTCTGTGGAATGCCCAACTTTTAAGCTTTTCATCAAATCCGAAGCGTTAGAAAGTTGTCTAGTATAAAACAAATAAAAACAGAAAATATTTTGCTACAATCATATTATAAAAAAAAAACAGAGAAAAAAGTAAACAATAAATGGAATATTTTCAAGTTCTAAACATATTTTTATACTTTTATTTAGAAATTTTTATTAATTTCATTTGGTTACCAATTCCTTTTATGTTTTAATTTCATAACTCCTTTTCATATTATTTATGCTGATGTATTAAACGAAAACTTAAATGCAAGTCAATTCGTATAACTCTTATTAATTCATTCTGCCTAGAAAAACGAACATTTAAACACGTATGCCGAAAATAAGCAGGATTTCAATGTTTCACTTTAGCGAGACAGGTTTCAGTTGTCTTAAGATTTCAGCAAGCTCAATTAGAAACAGAGGTTACCCATTGACTTTGCACATTTGTTGCTTTGATTAGTAATACTAATCTTTCAAATGGCTTCCTAATACATAAATTCCATAATCTTCAGAGTACAGTCGCTCAAAAAAGTATCCGAACACTATGGTTGATTACAGAATTCAGGAAAAATATCTGGAGCGTGTACAGCAACTGTACACGCTCCAGTTACCGTTCACAGCAAACTGGAGCGCGTGCAGTTACTGCACACGCTCCAGTTTGCTGTGAACGGTAACTGCACACGCTCAATGTTTCTGTGAGTGGGCCCACACGATCCAGGTTTTTGTGAGTTCACACGATCCAATGTGCTGTGAACATTAACCGCAACCGCTTCAGTTTGCTGTGAACGGTAACTGCACACGCTCCATATTCATTGCATTATATATTCATACGCATTATATATATTAAAAAAAAGTATCCAAACACTATGGTTGATTACAGAATTCAGAAAAAATATCTGGCAACGATTTTTTTAAAAATTAGTGATCTGGCAACCTTCGTGTCACGTGACACGAAGGTTGCCAGATCACTAATTACAAAAAAACGTTGCCAGATATTTTTTCTGAATTCTGTAATCAACCACAGTGTTCAGATACTTTTTTTGAGCGACTGTACTCTACACTGGCATAGATTATTTCGCGCTAACAGAACAGAATAGCGTGTGTGAATAGAATGCATTAAAATGAGAATTGGAATGTCAATTTTTTTGATGCCAGTAAGATTGCATGCATGAATATCCCAACTTTTTGATGCCAGCAAGACATACACGTATAAACTTGTTTTAAGAGGGCCAGTCTATCTGTTGGAACTGAACGTGCTCCTGAATGCTGCAATATCGCTTGGCGTTTACACTTCTTTAACAACTCCAATAGCAAAAAAAGTGATCGAATCTAGCACTTCTCGGTTTTTAGGTTGATGAAAATTTTTACTATTAGTAGGATGCGAGGCAGTTGGATTATAAAAATAGAGATATTTGTTTCTGGTATTTATATTGAAGAACGAATGCTGTGTAAACAACCTTTAAACAGTGAAATCTAAAGCATCATGGTTTCCCCAAAATAAAAGCATTATTTTTGTTCAATTATCATCTGCTTCTAATAGCTATTCATTGGGTCTTCTCAATCCGAAAATGTACTCAACATTTGGGCTTTTCTTACCTGATAAGTTTCATCACTTTGCTCAGCAAACCGCAGAGTCGAAACACCTTAAACTGACTTGAGTTTTGAGGTCCTTGTGACCTGTTATTTAGTCCTTGGTGCCCCAAAAGAGGGACAATAGGTGATAAATCTTCACATTATATGTTGAGCATTGGGGGGCCTAGGCCCAGATCTAGAAAACATGGAGAGTGGGGTGCAAGAAATATAATCGACCGGAAAATATAAAAGGAGGAGCCAAAAGACTGAATTTCCAATGCAATATAACATTTCCTTCTCCGCTTTACAGATCTTCAAATATTTTCTTGAAAAATGAATGAAATATAAATAAGTTTAATATTTTTTGCCTCAATTACCCTACAAGCATTCTGAAAGGGTGGGGCAAGGGGGTTACTATTTTAATCCCTGAAAACCTGATCAGCAACTGATTCGCCTCATAATTGAATTGTTTACATTTTGATTACTGTCTCAAAATTTTGTTTCTATTTTGTTATAGTAAAAATATTGTCATTTTGTTATGGTATTATATAAAACGAAAAGTTCTGTTTATAATTTGACACTGGGGATAAAGGGCCACTATCAAAATTCCCAATGTGTGTACAGTCGCTCAAAAAAGTATCCGAACGCTATGGTTGATTACAGAATTCAGTTCGTATCATACTCGCGGTGAAACTCCACTTTTTTTTTTTTTTTTTTTTTTTTTTAAATTCATGAGATTGTCAAAAAAGGGATCACTTTTAGTTTAACGTCGATATCAATTTTAGGACAAAAATTGTCTCGAGCCAGGTGGGATACGAACCCAACGACCTCCTATAACATGTCAGCTGCTCTGACTGTTCAGTTACCTGCCGCCGATCAAGATCTCCTCTAATTGATGTTATAAACCTTCTACCTACAGTGCACAATTTTCTGTGTCTCATGAAGGCATTGTCCCAGCTGTTCACAAATAGCCTCACAAAGCAGAACTCCTACATTATTTTATTCAAATATTGCATCATTCAAAGCAATCTTTATAGAATACTTCATTTTTTGTTTTATTACGTGTTAATGATAATTCCATTTCCCAGAATATTATCCACTGCTGAAAAAATGGAGCCCCTTATAATTTTCCTGCCTAATGGGAAAAAGTTTTGGCGCTAGTAATCGATCTGTACTTCAAAAATCTAAATAATATAAGAACTATCGTAAATTAGGATCCTGAACCCTGACTTGATTCCTAATATGTAAGCACATTAGAATTAATTAGATCATCGTATCCTGACGAAAAATGGTGTTTTAACTGAGAAAAATAGGAAGTAAAAGTTTTTGAGAAAGCATTATTGCGTAGATTTATAAATATACCCAAGCAACTGCTTGCCACAAAATTGGCCAGGTTCGCAATCTGCAGTTCCCAGGTTCGAGTCCCAGCTGGGTCAGCGTTGAGATTTATTTCCGCAAAATTCCCCGCCCTGCCCACGGTCAGTAGGGGACACCGATGGGCTTGGAAAGGCCGCCGTCCGTCGGATGGGACGTTAAGCCGTGGCCCCGTGTGCGAGAGAGCCATACCCTGTGCACGTTAAAGAACACGCTGGATGGCCTTGACGGGAGGCCACCATCTGTCTCCCAACAGCTGTTCCAGTGAGTCCCCTCCCCCAACCTTCTCTGAGCCTTCGGGGTCCATGTGACCTGGCCATTTAGCCCATGGTGTGCAAAAAAGTGCCGCTCAGAGGTAAAACAACCCAACCCAACAAGCCACAAAATTGTCTGTCAGTTTAATACGTCATAAAGAAGATCTGTGCGGAAGACGAGACCTCAGCAAGAAAAACAACACAAACATTCATGCTTACCCGAGGCTCGAATCCAGGGCACTTTGGTCAGTAGCGAAGTGTATTATTCACTCGGCCAATAAAATTGTAATCTGATTTTAGTACTTGTCTGATGTTTCTTTATTGGAAGGAATGTAATCCCCTAAGCTTGAAGTTCCTATCCAAACTTAAATTTGAGTTATGATACGTTTAACATACCCATCTACGTTTGTTACAATGAAATTACACTTGCAATTTCTGAACGTTCATTATGAATTACAACTGTTCTCCAATTTGAATATGCCATGACTGCGTCTGTTTAAAAAAGATGAGAGTGTTACACAAATCTCCTTAATTTCGAAACACATGCTCTCCTCTCGAAAAATTCGGTATTCGGGAGTGCTCTATTTGCTCCGCAAAGCTTTTGAGTTTTATATAAAAACAAAAGTTTTCAAAATGTAAATTTCGTTTGAAGGTTTAACTTGTAATGCTGTTCCAGCATAACAACTTAATAATAAAACGTTCCATATTTTCAACCAATAATGAGCATAATGCGTTTATTGGGACAGGAAAATACACTTTCAAAAGGTTTTATACATTAACTTGCATTTCTCTGTGTTCCATCTTATTTTCAATCAAAATAAATATGAAAAGATTAATTCGGATGCAATAGAATTGAAATGTTTCATCATCTTATTTTTTACACATCTCACATATCCCAAAAGATGATATTTTTAACCCACTATTTAAAGTATAAAGATAAGGAATATGGTGGGGCAGAGTTTTGTACGTAACTACTTAAATTACGTAACTATACCTATAAATTACGTATTATACTTAAATTTACGTACAAAACTCAGCCCATTTGTGCTAGTGTTTATGATCATTTGGTTGTAAAAAAAATACGATAAAAACTCTGAAAAAAAGTTAAAAGCTGACTTTAGACAATTGACAGAGAGTTTCTGACAATATTTATTTAAAATTAAATTGCCATTTGCAATGAATTTTAACTTGGAAAAGAAAACAATCTTTATAAAGACAACAAGTAGATCAGGACTTAATTTGCGTTTAAAATTTAAGATCCTTATTATAATCATAATTTCATTTACAAAGACGAAAGAAAAGGATAGAAAAAATGATTTAAACATTATTTAAGGAAAAAATATAGCACTTGCACTATCAAATATATATGTATATGTAATATATAGCAAATATAATAATTGCATATTTAGGAAATTAAAACTCCTTAAAGTCCATTATAGAAAATTTAGTTCATCAATTTTTAATAGTAACTTTTTTTTATTGATACATTTAAATACAGCGCCACTAATAAAAATTTGATATATAGATATGCTTTTCGTAAGTTTAAAAACACTTTTCTAAAGTAATTAACATATTAATAATAGCAAGGTTTTAAATTTGCATTTAAATAATCGAATTTATATACATTTAAATTTTTCATCTGTAATACTTTTTCTAACAATGTAAACAAATTCCACTTTTCCTATGTAGTTCCATGTTAAAATTATTTGTTGAATTCTTTTTAATTTGAAAGTAATTTATTCTAAATTTCCGAAGGAGAAAATATTCTATACCATCAAATTAAGGAAAAATTGCGCATTATTATCGTTTCTGTTCGTTTTACTATTGTTAGGAAAAAACATTGCAAGTTAAACAAGCACACGTTAGTTATTGGCAGATGTCAACAACTTTGCAGCTGCTTTTCATCCCCATGATTTGTGCTAGAGCCTGAAAAATCATACTTGAAACTCAATAGACAGCGACAACAATAGTAGACAAAACAAACAAATAAAAACAGCTTCCTGTCTCACCTGTTCCTCTCTTCCGCTTCCCTGCAATGATCCCCACGCTCTTACAGTCGCTTGATGCTAAGAAACAACAAAGACACCGTTACGTTAACGTGCTTCCTTCCCTGACTGACTCAGAACCAGACGCAACTAAGTAATGCACATTTATTTATTTGTACTTTAAATTGTGTTATATTTTAAAACTAATATAATAAATCTATATTTTGAAATAAGTATTATTTCTAAAGGAATTTAGTTAGAATTGGTGCATGAAAAATAGTTTAAAGTATTTATCGATTACTTTTCCTGGTATCGAGTGACGTAAGGCAAATGGTGGCGTTGTTGATATGGTGTTAGGCGTTTACTCGTGGTCGTGATGATGAATGCTCGTGGCATAGATTAAAACTAACTGAACATTTTGGCATTGATCTTAGAGGTAATATTTGAAATTGACGTGTATGTCTTAAAATTATTTCACTATTTCGGAGAGTTTTAAAAAAATGTTTTTTTATTATTATTGTCAGTGGCGCTAAACAGCTTTGGTAATATACACAGCATTTATCGTTTAATATTAACCTTTTACAAATATTTTAAATTTTATAATTACTAATTCAGTTTTGAACAAAATATTTTATTTAAAAATTTTTGTCCGAATATATTCATATTCTAGTTTTTTATAAGAAAAATGACAGTATATAGGAAGAGCATTTAAAACTTTTTACAAAAAGTAACTAGTAAGGAAAAGATTTTTTGAAACTGACCATTAATTTAATTGTGGAAAAACAATTGATGGTTTAAATTTAATTTAATTGATGGCAGTAAATTTAGACTATTAGTAAATAGCTGCCCAAACAAATTGGTTAATTCAGTGAAAGTGCAATTTAATTCCCTTATGCCATTAATGACAAAACAAAATATTGCAAATGCTTTGACATATCACAAAGTAATTCATAGTGAAACTGATCACAGATAAATGTTGAATGATATAGGTAATTATTTTTAAAGTGCTCTTATTATCAAAGGGGAAATTAAATTTTAAGCTTTCCGCTGGCATTGTGACAAACCTTCAGTAGAGCACTAAATGTAAATTTTGTTCCAACAATCACTGTCACAAATTGTGGTTTGTAATAAATCAGAATTTATTTCTAGTGAGTTGGCAATATATTTCATGTGAAAGCCAGTCTGTTGTGAACTGTTTTGGAATTATAAAACAAAACAAAAAGTCAGAAATGGACAAACTGATTGTTGTGTAAATTTCTCTTAACCATGGCATCGTTATCATAAGTTTTGCTTCTTGTTAGCAAATATATGAAACTGCAGGAAAATCAAAAGTTAAAAGTACTGAAAAAGCAGAAAATTATGTTCGGTAAATATAAGTCATTGTAAATAATAGTCTATGCAACCAAACATGGGTGTGGAACTCAAATCGTATAGGAACTAAATTAGTTACTTCTCAACATATGGCAGTCAGCATTTACATAAACATAATTACATTGTTTTAGTATCACAAATTTTAAACTAAACTAAAACATACTGTATATTTCCGCAGATAAGACGAGGTATGAATTTCGTCGAAGTTTTATAGTTTTAGCATATATCTGTCCTATAAGATGACCCCAAACCATCAACAGCCTATGAATTTAGTTTAGATCGGCGATCATCATCTGGATGATAATACTGTATAGCGTATACGGAATTATGTCCTATTCGCACTGATTCGGGTAATGACCTTGACTATTAACAAAAGCGTCGTATGGGCTATTCTATTTTGTGGACATACCCTACTCTGTACTAGTAAATAATTACAGTTTGTCCGTTTTTTCCTCAGTAGCTCAATAAACATAACTTTTATTATTTATTTTGTTTTAGTATTGTTTTACTATTACAATGTAATGTATTATCATATAGCATATTTAAATAATATGATAGATTTTTCGATAAGTTGTAGTAATAATGGTTTCAATTTATATAAATTTCAATCTAATTTTTTTTGTATCTGTCCTATAAGACAACCCGGATTTTGAGGGTCTTTTTTTATGATTCAACTATCGTCTTATCTCTGGAAATATACAGTAATTGCATATTGTTTTTATTTAAGTGTTGTAACAGATCATATAGGAGCCAAATTAGTTACTTCTTGACATATTATTTTAAGCAATAATAATTAGAACTTAATTACATATTGTTTTAATATTTAAGTGTTATGACATACCTGCAGTTTACAGCACTCGGGCACCATTTTTTTAGCACAATGCAATGATGCATTGTGTTTTGACAGAAAGCTCAACTTCCAGACTCCTAACGATGACTGATGGCAATGAAAATATTTTTATTTTCTGAAGGATGTTTTTTGTATTATTAATCTCTTAAAATTATGTCTGCAGCAAAAAAAACCCACTAAATATGTGATTTAAACTAATGAAAAATATGTTTCACTGTCACATTAGAAAGAATATCAAACTTCTAAACAATATTATTACTAGCAGTAAAGAGGCCATACAACAAGAATATGTTGCATAAGAATGTAATGACGAATACTTAATCCTAAGCGTAAAATTTTATTTCGACAAATGAAAGGAAATCACCAGAAGAAATAATATATAGGACATTTTTTTTTTTGTAATTGCACATGTCGCTTATATGATAAATGTCAGTCCGTACTATTTGAGGCTATTTGTTTCAACAGCATATTATCACTAACAAACATTCATGTTCATCCTTTAATTTAGAACCCATAAAAATGGAAATAATCTCATTAGAGACAGCTATTTTCACAAGTGCTTACTGCTTAACAATGACCTGCCCTACTGCAATTTACGAAAATCCCCAGAAGAAAATTATCTCATTAGAGACAATCATTTTATAACCTGAACATACTGATAAGCAATGAATTGCTGTTCTGCACTATTACCCTCCTCCCCCTCAAATTCAAAATAATTTTAGAGAGAACAAGCCTAAAAAATGTAAACAGTTCTCCCCGATCTGCAGTATTAAAAATCTCATGGAGCTAAATAAACCCATCAGAAATAGCAAGCTAAAAATTATAAATTGTTATAAACAATTCATTGCCAATTTGCAGTGTATCCCCCCAATCTCTAATCCTATCAGAAATAAGTATAAAAAGCACATATTTTTGTAAACATTGCAATGCCCATCCACATTATGGGCGGGGGTGGCTCAGTCATTAGTGTGCCAGGCTCGTAATCTGCAGTTTCCAGGTTCAAATCCCAGCTGGGTCAGCGTTAAGATTTATATCCACAAAACTCTCCACCTTGTCCACAGTCATTAGGGAACACCGTTGGGCTTGGAAAGACCACTGTCCATCAGATGGGACGTTAAGTCGTGTGCAGGTGATCCCTATCCTATGCATGTTAAAGAACACGATGGGAGGCTACCATATGTCTCCCAACAGCTGTTCTAGTGGGACCCCTCCCCAATCTTCTCTGAGCCTTCAAGGTGTCTGTGACCTGGCCATTTAGCCCATTGTATGCAAAAAAGTGCCACTCAGAGGTAAAACAACCCATCCCATCTGCATTATTAAAAGAAGCAAAAAAAAGATAAATCTCATCAGTGACAACAATTTTAAACAGAGCATATTGATAAACAAGATATGGTGCCATATTTCCCACTTAATAATTTTTTCCACAAAATATTTATTAACGTAATAGAGAACGTGCATTAACTAATTTTCATTACTCATCAGCTCCATTCAGTACTGGGGCTGGTATGGCTCAGTTGGTAGTGCACCAGGCTCGTAATCTGCAGTTCCCAGGTTCAAGTCGCACCTGAGCCTGCATTGGGATTTATCTCTACAAAACTCCCAACCCTCTCCTCTGCCAATAAGAGACACTGGTGGACTTGGAAAGGCCGCTGTTCATCCAATGGAATATTAAGCTACAGCTCTGTGTAGGAGAGCCATACCCTGTGCACTTTAAAAAACCTAGATGGGAGGTTGTCATCTGTCTCCTAAGCTATCCAGTTGGTCCCATCTCTCCAACCTTCTGTGAGCCCTCATAGTCCTCGTGTCCTGGCCATTTAGCACATTTATGGAAAAAAGTATCACTCAGAGATAAAGTAACCCAACATTCAGTACTTACCTGAGGCAAAATTATACCTTTATGCTACTTATAGAAATAAAATCCAAATTAAATGAAAAAAAGTACAAAATTCAATCCCCCCCTTCCCTGATAATAAACTCATAACTTTTATCATCTTAGATGCTTAAACCTGTATAACAGTGGAGAACCAGAGCCCTAAGAAAGATACCAACAGATAATTCGATAAATCATTTAATATGATGAAAATACGTTATGTCACTACCATACTGTACATTATTCACTTACTTGACACACTTTACATATGTTGTTACCATTCATGATGCCATCTAGTGAGCAGAGCACTGCACTGCAGATGTACAAAAAGTTGCATTTAATACTGAAACATAGACCTAAATTTTATATATTTTTTTTCAATTCAAACTCAACCATATTTTCCATACTCTTATGAGATCACTGCAGTCAAGTCAAGCTAGTAGTCATAGTTCGCTACCATGATTATGATAAAATGCATTATCCACAGGCCACACAAAATAACTTCAAGGGCTGCAGGTTTGAGATGCTCAAGTTAAAATAATTTTTTTCTTTAACAGTATTAATTGTTCAACTAAGTGCATTGGTTAAATGCATATTTCTGAATATTTTGGCATGACATATAGTGATCAGTTTTTTAACCTCTGAGCAGCACTTTTGTACACACATTAGACTGAATGACCAGGCCACAAAGATCCCACAGGCTCAGAGCTGAGTAGGAGGAGACAAATGTAAGCTTCCTGTCATCTGGTGTGAACTTTCATCATCATCCTCAAGCAGCCATGGGCTACGGAGGTCCAACCAGACCGTGCAATTTAGTTCTCCAAGCAAGTCTATCCTGAGCTACATCTACTGCATCAGGCCACTGCACACCAATTCTAACAAGGTCCTGTTTGACAATGTCTGCCCACTTCATCCTTGGTCTCCCCCTCTTTCTGAAGCCTTTAGGCACACTGTTCATAACCCTATTCGCCAATCTATAATTATCCATACGGGCAACATGGGCAAACCAGCGGAGTCTCTCTCTGCACAATATGCTGCTTAAAGGAGGTTGCAGACTCCTTTGCCTAACCTCATCATTAGTTACAAAATTGAACCACCTAATGCCCAAGATACTGTGTAAGCATCTAGAATCAAAAGCATCTAGTTTCCTGTTATCATGTTTACAAACTGTCCAAGTTTCTCTGCCATAACTAACCCTAGAAACAACCAAACTATTATACAGTCTAATTTTAGTCTTTAGGTATATACGCCTATTTCTCCACACTCTCCATAGATTCTTAAAAGTCCCGGCAGCAATCCCTATTCGTCTGTTAATCTCATGCCGCACATCACCAGTATCTGTTACATAGCTCCCAAGGTAATCTAACTGTGACACCTGCTCAAGACTGCAACCATTCAGATAAACTGAATCACTGCCTGCCTGACCAATTTTCATCACTTTAGTTTTCTCTCTGTTTATAACCAAACCTACTCTACTACCAGTTTCATCAACAGCTCGAATGAAAGAGTTCATCTCATCAACATCATTTGCCAAAAGAGCTAAATCATCAGCATAATCTAAATCAGAAATTTTCATATCTCCAGCCCATTTAAGGCCAAAATCTTTCCCTTGAAGTGAATTTCACATAACATAATCAATAATCAAACTAAAGAGAAAAGGAGACAAAATGCACCCTTGTTGAACACCAGAAGTAATACTAAACCAGTTGTTACAAGACTTACTAACTCTCACACATGACTCAGTGTTATTATAGAGAGCTTTCATTATGTTAACTAACTTGTCTGGTATACCATATGATCTCACAATCAACCAAAAATTATGACGATCAACAGAGTCGAAAGCCTTTTTGAAATCAACAAAGCTAGCAACCAAAGGTTTCTGAAACTCTAAACATTTCTCAAGAATCTGCCTAAGTGAAAATATCTGATCCACACATCCCCTACCACTTCTGAATCCACATTGCTCATCACGCAATTGACTGTCAACCAGATTATTAATTCTATTAAGCACAATCATAGAAAGAACTTTACCTGGAACAGAGAGTAGGCTGATACCTCTATAGTTATCACAAGAACTGCGATCACCTTTTTTGAAAATAGGGATAACAATAGCTCTGGTAAAATCCTTAGGAACCATGCCTTTATCATAAAAGATATTCAAAATTTCAGTCATCCAAGTGGTTCCTGAAACATTCCCAGCTCTAAGCATTTTCATAGTAATTTCATCTACACCTGGGGATTTATGAAGTTTAAGATTAGAAATAGCCAAAATAACTTCAGATTGCATTATAGGGCCAACATTAAAGCCACCAATGCATCTGTCATCATGCTCAGCCCACCTAGCCATGACAGAATCCTCACCTTCTATAACCTTACCTTGTTTATCCTTCAATCCCTGTATTCCTGTTCGTTTTCTACCACACAAAACATTAACTATCTGGTACAGCTCTCTGCTGTTGTGCTGTCTAACTGCTTCCTCGGCTTTGTCAGCCAAGCCATCAAGCCAAAGATTCTTAGCAGCTAACTGATCCTTTACACATTTACTAAGCTCTCTGTAATGCTTTCTATTAGTACTAGTAGGGTATTGATTAAGGACATTCCTGAAGTTCTTTTTTTCTGAAAGAAGCTCAAGTGCCTTATCACTCAGATAATTCTGTCTCCTCTGCTCCTTTTTCCCTAAAAGAGTACTGTTAGTTTCCAAAAAAGCCTGTTTAAAATGGCCCCATTCTTCCTCAACTTCGGTAGTAAGCAAACCATGACTGTCATAATGACTAAGTATCCTATCATGGTAAGCTTTAGCTATAACTGGGTCTTTCAGAGCTTCAGTATTAAAGGTAAATTTTTTATCCGTAGAACAACACTTTTTAAGTTTAAGTTGCAAGACACTTTTAACAAGATAATGGTCAGATCCAATTTCAGCTCCCCTATATGACCTGGTATTCCTAACAGAACTAGCCCATTTGCTGTTAATTAATATATAATCAATCATATTCTTATGCAGCCCATTAGGTGAAACCCATGTGTACTTATGTATGTCGCAGTGTTTGTAATAAGTGTTAGTTATTCTGAAACCATTGAGTTTTCTTACCTATAGGAGACGTTGTCCATTGTCATTGCAGCTACCAATACCAAAAGGGCCTATCACCCCTCCCCCAAAGGTCAGAGTCAGTACCAACTTTGGCATTGAAGTCACCTAGAACAAGGGTAATATCTCCTTTCTTGACAGAATTCAAAATATCCTGAAGTTGTCCATAAAACCTATCCTTCTCATCCTCATCGGCATCCTCAGTGGGGCATAACAGCAGATAACATTCAAGTCTTTAACACTTGTCTGAAATTTTGCTATAAGAAACCTTTCATTAATGTACTCATATCCTAGAAGAGCGTCACTAGCGAGTCTGATGAGAAGCAGACCCACACCTTGGTGATGTTTATTGTCTTCTCTCCGTGAAAAGAGAAATTTAAGATTATTTTTTAGAATCTGACCTTTTTCTGTCCATCTGGTCTCTTGCAAGACAAGAATATCTAAATTGTAACAGTGTAATTCGTGTGTGAGGACATCAAGAGAAAAAGCTCTGTGCAGAGTCCTCACATTCCAACTACCTATGGAGAGAAAATGGTTAGTGGGATGTTTATTGAGAGAGGGAATGCCAACAATATCAACAACCCCCTAATCAACATGGGGCAAAGACCCGTTCCCCTACCACTAAAGGCCGAAGCCATCTACACTGGAAGACTTCCCCCAATGTAGAATTTGATGATGCCAGTGGAAGCAAAGAGTTCAGGTGCCTGCGATGACCTCTACTCAGGATTATCCACCAGCTAATAAACATATCCTGTGAATCTATTCACTTGGGGCTGTCAACCCACAAACAAACAGAAAACACAGCGGAAGATTTTCCCTCCACAGAAGCCCACCAGTGCAGCAAAATCAGGATCCATAATCAAGCTCAGAGCCATATATCTGTCAGTCCAGTAGGTTTATATGGTCAGCACCAGGACCCTGTGTGGTTGACCATTCCTCGGCAGGGTAGAAAAAAAAAAGAAAAGTAGCCATAGTTGTCCAGATCAGTAGGCCACTCTAATCTGGCAGCCCTCCCCTTCCGTTCACTTCCACAAGAGAGTATCTCTTTTGAAAGGTACTAACGGTCTGCACCACGAGAAGGTGGGGTCGGACATTAGGTGCTAGGCCTGGCCGGTTCTATGCAACATCACAGGGGATTGGTGCAGAGCTCTCCTTCCAGTGACTACCTAGCTACCATTTACATACCAACTTTAACATGCATAAAATATGGCTTTCTTCCATGTGCCTCAGCTGAATATCTTATTTAATGAAAAGTGGACTTTCCCAAACAACCTTCATTCTTATTCAACCTTCATTCATATCTTTGAAAAAATCTCAATGCAGGCAAATGAGGACTCAAAGCTGGGAACAGGTTACAAACTTGGCATGCTACCACTGAGTGAAACCCCACCACAATAATCAGCTGAAACAGTTAATCTGTCTATATTAGAAAAATCCCAGTAAAAGAACCCACATAAACTAAGGAAAGATTATCCTGTAAATAATACAACAAAAGTAATGCATTAATTCATATTGCAATAGTTAAATTAACAATGCATTCTCTGTATGACTGTGTGCTTTAAAAGCACTTCCATTTGCATATTTATATTACCTAGAAGGAGTGTAACAGAAAAGTTTCTTGGGGGAGTGGGGCACAGGTTGTTGACAAACAGTGCAACCTCAATTACTGACCTTCGATTATCTGATTATTGTTTTAACTGGCCAGTCTGTTGAGCATCGAATTTTGTACAGGTACCACACAGAGATAGAGCTATCCTCTATAGCATGCACCCCACCCCAACTGCTACAAGATAGTGTTAAAAATGTTTTAGAGCAAAACCAGTATATTATGATCACTTAAATGTTCCAATTTTAGCATTAATTTTTTTCAGTAAAATTTAAAATAAGGTATTTATTTGTGCAGTGGTATCCTACTTTTTCCCTGATTAATGTAACCAAAAATGTTTTCTAAAAGCTTTCATCATGGACAGAAAAATTATTCAGAATGTTTACAGCAGAAATCACTGTTTTATATGAAGTGAACATTTGATTAAAATAAGCCATATTATGCAGCTTTAGAGTGTTAAAATGATGTATTAGAAAATATAAAGCCTTTTCTCTTGCTCAAATTGGCATTAACACTATGCAGAAAATGGTATTGCCGCTGGCTAAGTTTACCCTCCTACCACGCCGCCACTAGCTGACAGAGAGCTCCAGCGACTTAATTGAGTTGTTTACTAAGGATCCGACCATATGTGTTTTAAATAAAACGAAGTCAGATGCCAGTGTAACTTTTTTATTGTTTAGTTTGTTTGTTAGGATTTCGGTGATTTGCATGTAAAAATTCAGCTGTATACGTTTTTGCTTCATTATAATGCATTTTGTGATTAAAACCTATTTATTAATCAATAAATAGTAAATTCACCTGTTGACTTTGAAGTCAATACTTTGAGTTACCTGTTGACTTTGAAGTCAATAAATAGTGTGTGTGTTAATATCATCTGTTACTGTATGGAGTAATACTCTCAGTGTAATTTTATATGTATCACTATGCCTTATTAATATAGTTTTTTGGTTCTGTTTCCTTTATTGTTCATAATTAAGCTGTATTTTCATTTTGTCCCAGTCTTTCTTAATTATTCACATTTCCTCTCAAATATCTGATATTTCAATGTATCCAAGTTATATACAGGTGGATTAATTGAAGTTCTTATGCATTGGATACCCATATTACAAATAACCACCTGAGGGCAATGATGCCAAGTAATACCCTCTTTTCTTTTTTTTATATAGGGGAAGAAGTTACTCCACTTTGCAAAGGACAGAGATAACCTAAAATCTCTATTGAGCTAGTCCTAGCTTCTCATTAGCATTCAAACACATACACAAGGGCATGCCTGCTGGTTGGGGCGGGGGTGGCTCAGTCGGTAGCGTGCCAGGCTCGTAATCTGTAGTTCCCAGGTTCGAGTCCCAGCTGGGTCAGCGTTGAGATTTATCTCCGCAAAATTCTCCACCCTGCCCACAGTCAGTAGGGGACACCGATGGGCTTGGAAAGGCCGCCGTCCGTCGGATGGGACCGTGGCCCCGCGTGTGGGAGAGCCATACCCTGTGCACGTTAAAGAACACGCTGGATGGCCTTGACGGGAGGCTACCATCTGTCTCCCAACAGCTGTTCCAGTGGGTTCCCTCCCCCAACCTTCTCTGAGCCTTCGGGGTCCATGTGACCTGGCCATTTACCCATGGTGTGCAAAAAAGTGCCGCTCAGGGGTAAAACAACCCAACCTGTGGTTTAATAGTCAGGTAAACTAACCATTAGTCCAGCAATGAGCTAAATGGGCATTTAGTAAAGAACATTTTTAACCTTTAGTTATAATAACATCTCAAAATTCTCTGGCAGAAATCTGGAGAAACTTGAGTTTGAATCCCGCAGATTGGAAAAACTTTTCTAAATTAATAATTAAAAACTAATCATTTTTCCCACAAAATTATTTATTGATTTATTGACTTCAAAGTCAACAGGTAACTCAGTGAATATACTATTTATTGATTAATATACTAATATAGGTTTTAATCACAAACTGCATTATAATAAAGCAAAATCGTATACAGCTGTATTTTCATGCAAATCACTGAAAACCTACAATGAAAAAAATGTTCCATTGGCATGTGACTTTGTTTTATTGAGAACACGTATGGTCGGATCTTTAGTAAAAACAGTTCAGTTAAGTTGCTGGAGCTCTCTGTCAACTAGTGGTGTGTGGTAGAAGGGTAAACTTAGCCAACGGCAATGCCATTTCCTGCACAGTGCTAATGTCAGTTTGAGCAAGAGAAAGGCTTTTTATTTTTTAATACATCAAGTTGAGAAATAAATTAAAAAAATTGGCATTATTTAGGAACTCTGAAATGTTTATTTCACATATACGAATAAAAAAGTTCTCACTCTAATATATTTTTTTTAATTTTAATTTTTTATGGTACTAAACAATAAAGTTATTTCATGGAGTTCATGGCTGTATATGCAGGCTTCATTAACTGGATTTTCAAAATTGTGGCAGCATAAGGTTTAAAGTAAACAGTGATATAGAGAATTAAATAAATTATTAATGTAAATAGCATAAGTTATGACCATTAGCAAATCCTACAAGATTTAACAATAACAGCTTAAAGTAGGAATTTGCAACATTTTTAAGAGGAGAGCATCAAAAGACAGACTTGGCAATCACAAATATTTCAATGACCCCTATATCTCAATAAAGGTATAATGCCAACTATGATTGAAAGATGCAGAAGAAACATGTATATTTTGGAATATTGTGGTAAGAGTACTAATATATTATCATGCTGGATTCATAAGAAACTGTCAATTTATGCATTTCATTGAAAACCTACTAAATGATTCAATTCACACAAAACATAATTTATATACACTATATACCTGCACCTGAAATAGCCAAAATGTACCTGCCCCATAGCATTTGGTCCACCTTATTTCATCACATATCTATACCTGTTGTAGACAGCAACTAAGTTTCTACAAAATAACATAATCTGAGAAAATTATTTTGCTTTATCCTCCCTAAGCTTCACACATGCCAGAATTAAATCATTTAATGCTTATCTAGGATGCCCACCCATAGAACAGTTGGGTTGTTGTGATGGTTCACCCAATCACTTTTACTTTTCCTTAACCAGTTTTGCTTTATTTACGTTATATTTATCATTTTGGGGATTATTTCATTTTTTTTTTTGGACATTGCAATTCTCATTTCTGAGCATAGGAGTTGCGCATGTGCAACTCCAACCTTTTGATTGTCAACCGCTAAAGTGCGCGTGTAGGACACGACCCCTCTTGCGTCATAGCTAGCTCGATCACCATATTATGCAAATGCCTTTCCTGGCATGCAATAAACAAATGCCAGACTTATATGCATGTTATAACTAAGTGACATTGGGTCACAGAGAGAATGAGAGAAGTAGAGTGGTGAAGTTGGGTCACAGAGTGGAGATATAGTGCTGTTAGTGGAAGTTGAGATGTAGATAGATACAAGTTGTTAGTATCCCAACTTTTGTATTGAATTTGGTGAGTCTTTTGAATTTTTTTGGAAATAACTTTGTTTTAGAAACTTCTGAATTTTTGCTATTTTTTTTCTTGAGCAATGTTAATTGATTTTTGATTATATTTAAACTTTAATTAAACTTGGCAATCCTTTTTGAATTCTTACTCAATAAGTAGTGCTTGATAAATACATAACGAACTGTATTTCAACTTTATTTGGCAGTTATTATTATCTGGCACCCAATACAGCTATCCGGAATTTGAATAAATTTGGATCAGACAAAAGGTCCAACTTTAAAAATTAATAATCTTTGGAGCGTTACATTGTTTTACCTCTAAGTGGCACTTTTGTGCACTTAATGGGCTAAATGCCCAGGTCACAAAGATGTTGAACACTCAGAAAATGTTGGGGAAGGAGACCCACTAGACAGCTGTTAAAGAAACGGCTTTCTTTGAGGCCGGCTATCCAGAATATTTTTTAATGTGCACATGGCTTGTTTTCATGCACGAGCCATGGCTTAACATCCTGTCTGATGGATAGCAGCCTTTCCAAGCTCATTGCTGTCCCCTTTCTTACTGGATGGGGGTTGAGAAAAGATAAATCTCAATGTTGGGACTCAAACTTGGTATCCAATCCACCAACTGAGCTAACCTCTTCCCCCCACAAAACCGAAATAGACGGAAAGCTCATATCTTCTTATCTTGTCAACAGAAATCAAATCCACATGTTAAAATGTACAGTACATGGCATCACAAGTGTCTATGATACTCTCTATGAACTAGAACTGAATAGTGTTTATGAACTAGTGTCATGGTATCACTAGATTATGCAAAAAGATTATAAAACTACTACTACAATACAACTAGATTATAAAAAAGACCGGTGGAATTTCAAAACTGCCTCATCTAGGGTTGCTAGTAATACACATTATTTTTTCCCATGTGCAGAAATGGTGGGGGGGGGGGGGCTCAGTCAGTAGCGCGCCATGCTCGTAATTTGTAGTTCCCAGGTTTGAGTCTCAGCTGGGTCAGCGTTGAGATTTATCTCCGCAAAATTCCCCGCCATGCCCATGGTCAGTAGAGGACACCGATCGGCTTCGAAAGGCCGCCGTCCGTCGGATGGGACCTTAAGCCGTTTCCCCGTGTGCGGGAGAGCCATAACCTGTGTACATTAAAGAACATGCTGGATGGCCTTGATGGGAGGCTACCATCTGTCTCCCAGCAGCTGTTCCAGTGGGTCCCCTCCCCCAACCATCTATGAGCCTTTGTGGTCCATGTGACCTGGCCATTTAGCCCATGGTGCACAAAACAGTGCCGCTCAGAGGTAAATCAGCCCAACCCAATTGCAGAAATATCTACACTATAATCTTATGTGCACAGGGATTTAATTTAAGGGTTTGCCATTCTGTCTTGATTTAAATATAGTTCTAAAACATGAATATTTCATTTTGAATTGTTCTTTTTTTTTTCAGGAAACTTATATTCAAGAATTACATTCTTCTAAATGATGGAGCTTACTGAAAAAAAGAAAAGTTGCATTCAAGCATATCTGTTATGAAGGTAAGACTTCATCAGTAAGACAATATAAAATAATTCAATACCATATCCAGGACTTGAATACAGATCCAATTTACTGCAAAACAAAGCACACTAACTCATTTGGCTACAAAGTATGCTACTTGAGCTTTAAAATAAAAATTACTGAAGAAAGATTCTTGCATTTCCTTCCTAGTAATATTGTTTTGAAAGTATATGTATATAGTATTATAGCCATTAATATTGAAGGTTAAAAACGAATTTAATATCCATTAATATTGAAGGTTAAAGAGATAAAAAACAAAGTTGAAGATACATCTTGTAATAATTCTTCCATTTTAATTAATAATATACACCAAAGAGCCAAAACATTATGACCACCTGCCTAATATGATGTTTGTCCTCCATGTGCCTCCAAAACAGCTCCTACCCAGTGAGGCATGGATGCTACAAGATTTCTAAAAGTGTCTTGTGATATCTGGTACCAACACGTTATCAGCAGATCCTTTAATTCTTATAAGTTACGTGGTTGAGATGCTGCTGGTTGGATATGCTTTACAACACAAACCACAGATACTCGATTGGATTGATATCGGAAATTTAGAGGCCAGAGCAATACCTAGAAGTCTCCCTCATGTTCCGCGAACCGTTCTCGAACAATCTGGGCAGTGTGGCATGGCGCATTATACTGCTGAAAGAAGGTACTACCGTTGCCATAAAAGGATGTACCTGGTGTGCAGTGATGTTTAGATAGGTGGTAGACATCATAGTTTTCTGCACTTGAATTATTGAACCCAAGGTTTCCCAGCAGAACATTGCCCAAAGCATTACACTTCCTCCACTGGCTTGTTTTTGTCCCAGGTTCCATCCTGAGGTAAATGACACACATACCTGGCTGTCCACATGATGCAACAGGAAATGAGATTCATCAAACCAGATGACCTTCTTTCAATCATTCAAGGTCCAATTTTGATCCTCGCATGCCCATTGTAGACACTTTCAATGGTGAACAAAGGCTAGCATGGGCACTCAGAGAGGCTATGCAGCCCCATTTTCAGCAGGGTTCAATGTACTGTATGGTGTGACACATTACTCCCATCATCAGCATTCAAATTATGGGCAAGTTGTGCCACAGTAACCCTTCTATTGGCTCGTACTGTACAGGATAGCCTTCGCTCACCTCTAGCATTGATGGGTCGTGGTTGGCCCACACATTGCCAACAGTTCATGGTTTTTCCCTCCTCAGACCACTTTTTGAAGGTACTAACCACAACTGACTGTGAGCATCCCACAAACCTTGCTACCTCGGAAATACTCTGACCCAGTCGTCTGGCCTTTGTCAAACTCATTTAAGTCCGCTGCCTTTCCCAGCTGAAGAACAAAAATAAAACTGATTAACAGAGCTCATTGTCAGGTGTTATTTATACTGTTTCATGACCTTCACACGCACGTGCCGTCATTACTCCAGAAAATACCTTTCCGTTCCTTCAAAATCTTAGCTTCTGCAGACAACACCATTGCAACCAATGGTGAACTTTTAACATTGGTGATCATAGGTATGGGGGCCACAGCTGATTTATGATATCCCTGTATACTGGCTCTCTCTCTCTCTCCTGAACTTCCTTGGGGATTCTGCTGCAGTGTGGATACATGTTTGTTTGGCAGTATGTGTGGCCATTCTTAGACCTTGCAGTACAAATACACAATTGGCTGGTTCCCAGACCATTTTTGGTATGGGTACTTCTGTATGATGTGGTCTATGGAAAGTTGAGAATTTCTGATGTCTGTCAAATATAGAGTAGCAATGTGATATCCTATCAGCTGCCCATTTACAAACTTACTGAACTCCACTCCTCATGGTATTTTGAATGTGACTGAACTAAGTACATTGTACAATCCCATTTATGCCCATACACTGTAAGAACTCTATCTACATCAAGTCTAGGAAACCTGTGGTTCTTATATTTTCTTTAGTATGTAATGTATCCTTTCAACTTCTTATGTAACTTCAATTTTGTAAATTTATTGTTAGTATTCATTACAGTGTGATAATATGCATTGAGCATTTCCAGATATTTTGGTGTTTAAAAGCCATTAAGTAATGTTTTTCAGTTTTGTAAATGTAGGTCAGATGACTATGTTTTACTTTTTTGGATTTGAATTTCTGCACCAAAAAACAGTAAGAAATCCTATGATTACCAAAAATTTTCTTCTCACTCTTTAAGAATGCAGTTTTTTTTTTTAGTGAATGATATGTTGTTTTTTTAATTGGTCTTTGCTAAATTTGGATTTGGCAGCCCTGCTGTTCTTCATTGCCACAGCCTATGTTTGCATA
This sequence comes from Ryuthela nishihirai, assembly GCA_038380435.1. Taxonomy (NCBI): domain Eukaryota; kingdom Metazoa; phylum Arthropoda; class Arachnida; order Araneae; family Heptathelidae; genus Ryuthela; species Ryuthela nishihirai. The sequence goes on from JAWZYU010000026.1 coordinate 25,191,665, forward strand.
TCATGTACTTCTGCCCTGGTATTCCATTGCTTTTGGAAACATAATATGTATTATTTTACTTTTAGTTAACTGTACCAATTGAAAATGATGCTTTAACTTATTTGTAGTAGTTCACCATCTGTCCTAGGACATTTTTAGTCCTCTACAAAGGCTTTTGGAACTGACCCTTGCACTGCAACCGGTAGACCTTATTCCTTCATGTTAGCCATGCACTGAGATTTGAAGCAAAGTGTTCTGACTGAAGCTTCATGGAGCATACCACTGACAGCAGTGAAAGTAACAGTTGACAGCAATATCCCATAGAGAGTTAAGCAGAAATGGTGCCTAGCCTTTTCCTAACCTCTGCTATAAACTATGATGGAATATGGCACTACATGACAAAGAATTCTGAAAAACAAAGCCACTGACAAAAGGTTAATATGTATTATTATGATAATTATATATCACTGTATAGTATGTTAGTTACAGTTCAGCTGCATTTTTAATTTCATAACAGGTGGCTCAAAATGGGTTTGTTAGTTCTGCATGAAGGTGAACTCTTCTGACTCATCACTCTGGTACTGTTCTTCATGTGGATGCATGTGCAGACTACTAAACCAGCAGTAAATATTCTAATAGGCAATATGTATGAGGGTAAGTTAGAAAATAAGATTCCCTATTTAATTTCTATGGAGGGCAGGTAATTTCACTAAAGACAATATGAAAAACACCAGATACATCCTTATTTGCCATAGTGAATTCATATTGCCCAAAGCATTACACTTCCTCCACTGGCTTATTTTTGTCCCAGGTTCCATCCTGAGATAAATGACATACATACCTGGTTGTCCACATGGTGCAACAGGAAACGAGATTCATCAAACCAGATGACCTTCTTTCAATCATTCAAGGATCATTCAAGGTCCAATTTTGATGCTCACATGCCCATTATAGACACTTTCAATGGTGAACCGAGGCTAGCATCGGCACTCAGATATGTTTGCTTATCATGTACTTCTGCCCCGGTATTCCATTGCTTTTGGAACAATATAAAGGAAATGTTTCTGTGTATGTGTTATTTTTCCATGTAGTGACCAAACTTTTGAGACATTGATTTTAATAGTTGATCAGTTTATCAGAGCCCTGGCAATCAAAAAGTGTGTTCTGATCCTGATGCCACTTTGTGAGTTCCTCTTTGATAACATTATCCAATGGAAAGTGTGGTACTTTGAGATGCTTCTTTAGCTTCCCAAACGAGAGAAAATCATAGCATCAGATCTGGACTATATGGTGGGTGAAAAACAGTTCCCCATTTCCAGGTGCTTCTGTTCATATCCATTACAGTTGGGTGACCATTTTTGAACTCACAGCATCATTTCCTCACATGTTGCACTGACAGGATATTCAAGCCATACACAGCCACAAACTGTCGATGAATTTTTGCTGATGGGTCTTCTGTGCCCACAGAAACCAAATTACAGCTCAGATCACCAATTTCATAAACTTCACCATGTTTGCTTTGATTCTGCTAATCACAGCCCGAGTGTGTAACAGTGATGACTGCTGTCACTTAACGACATTATTCAGTACTGATATCTTTGGCTTTGCAGCCCCAGATATTTCTTAGTTTGAGGAAAACAAACTGGGGACCTTACTTTCTGATTACTCTTGTATATTTTCCATATAGTATAAATTGTATATTTATTGCTATCAGTGGCAGTTCACTGAATAGTACAAACTCTATTTTTTATCACTGTTAATAATAAATTTTATATTTTTAGTTCCTCTTACTTAATTTTCATTAGGTTTATGTTTACACACAGAGAAAAATATTTCATTTGTACTTTTTGAGTGTTCAAAAGTTTACCTAGTATTTGTTAAAACCCTGTTCCACAGACCTTAGTGAAGGAGACCAATGTTTCAGGATAGAAAATTACCATGCAAGGATAAAAAAAATCCCAGAAGGCTAAGAAATTTCATCCTGAAATTATTGTTCTCTCTCTCTATATATATATATCATGATTCCCATGGCAGCTGGATCTTAAGATTTTCAGAAATACCTTTATCTTTTTCAATATATATATAAAGCACTCATTTCCATAATATTTTTATGTGTAATTTTCAATTACATTTAAAAAATTCATTACAGTATTTATATAGAATATTATAATCTGAAATGGCTGTTAATACACATACCAGCCACTGAATTAGAAATCTTTATTCAATGCCGAGTTAGACTCCTTTAGTCTGAATTATAGAATGTTTGTGGTTTGGCATAGATTCCACAATATGTCGGAGTGCCTTTACAGCTCCAGCATACCAGGCAGTTCTTAAACTGACTCAGATTTGACGGAAGAGAACTTTGCTCCCAGATCTGTTTTTCTAACATGTCCCATACATTTTCAATGGGGTTCAGATCTGGGCTTTGTGGTGACCAGGGAAGATAGTGGGAGCTGCTGTCATGCTCGCTGAACACATTTTGCATGATGGACAGCAACATTGTTGTCCATGAAACAGCTGTCACCTGCTGAATAAAAAGTCAACATTGCGGGATGGACTTGATCAGCAACAATGTTCAGATAATTCTTGGAGTACACCCGAACTTCCAGCAATATCAGGGGACCCATTCTGTATAAACAGAATGTGCCTCACACCATGACACCGCCTCCAGAACTTTGAGTTGTGTTTACAAGGCAAGCTGGGTCCATTGTTTCATGGGGCTCTTGCCATACTCCATGCCTACAAGAACAAGGTGTACTCCAACTCATTGGACCACGTGACTTTTTTCCAGTGTCCAGTCATGGTGTTCCTGACACCACTGCAGACGAACTTTCTGGTTCTTCACAGAAATCACTGGTTTCCATATATGCATGTGACTGCTAATACCGATCCTCTTCAATTCCATGTGCATAGTTGAGATATGGGTCGGGAACAGCCTTCATTGAGTGCTGCGGTCAATTGCTGCACACAGGAAGTCCTGTTTCCCCATACAAGCTTTCTCAGATGATGATAATCTTGTTCTTGACAGATTGTCATTATGCCACACTTATGCCTCTTGGACAAGCAATGTGGGTTATTTTTCCACTGATTAAAGACGAGATATCTCACCTTTTGAGAAACCAGTCAATTCTGCTGTTTTTAAAAACGTCACTCCAGCCAGACAGGCAGCCACAATACGCCCTTTATTGAACCCCAAAAGATCCTTTGTTTTTTCCATTGTGATCAACACTACTGATGATTACTAATGAGCAATTCAGTCTTAAATAGTTGTCTAGATCACATGATGATGCACATGACCATGTATTTTGCATATACCTGTGCAAGTGATATTTACGTACATCAGCATAAAGGTTTCTAATTCACTGGCCAATGTGTGTATATTTTCTTCAGAGAGGAAATAGCTTATTTGAAGAAAATTTCTATTTACTTATGGTGAATTCTGTCTTTATTTCAGAAATTTGAATATTAAAGGCAATAAGTGAAAATTCATTTTAAAACATTTTAGTTCTTGTTTTCATTGTCAGTGTATTTTTGCCAGTCTCCTGATATTAGTTCAGTGATATGTTTCATATTTTATTAGGTTATTCAAATTAAAGTTAGACTATGTACATATTAGGCAATGGAACACAGAATGCTATACAAAATCTTCCTCTACATAAGACTTAGGAAGTATTAGCGTGTCACCAGCAACAGCAATATTTTGTATTGATTCTCAGCATAGAATAAAGAAGGTATTGTGTGAACCACTTTTTCATACTGCTTTGATTTCCTTTTATCCAAAGTGAAACATTTTAATTTAAGAATTTTTTTTTAGGGAACCAAAGATGTGAAAGCCACACACATGAAGACCGAAACTATCATAAAGTTGTTCCATGGTGTGAGCTGTATACAGTTTTTGTCCTGGCCAATGCATATCGATAGTGAACTGGTGTCCCTCCTTACTTAAACTGTTTACAACATTGAAACACTATTGCAAACAATGGCATACTGGGGGGGGGGGGGGGAACAAGAAGTGCAGAGGTCATCCCAGGTGCCACAATCCAGAGAGCAGCAAATAATCTATCAAAAAAGTTTTTTTTTCAGAAAAGCAAACTTTCAGTGGTTTTTTCTCTGTTCAGAGGACAGCAAAACTGGTGCAAATAGCATTTCTGGAGTAATAAAAAATACAATTTCACTGTTGATATATATACCCAGTATGATGCATGCTGGTAGCTCGGTTAGTATTGTTGAAACTATAGCCCCAGCATGCTGTAGTCAACTCCTTTGAGAGCTAGTTATGACTGATATTAGTCTTTTCATAGTGGCCGGGACACTGTCACAAGAAAGACTTATAAATCTTGCTGTCTTGTCAATTGAACATCAAGTTGCTTCTTCCATTGATTTCAGCGAAGTTATTAAAGTATTTACGGGCAATAAATCAAGAAGGGCTGAATTTTCATTGCAGTCATTTGTTTTTAAGAACTGATTTTGATTACGTTATTTGTGCTGTGTTAGTCCTGAATAACCGAAATATTTAATAAATCTCATTCTCCAGTAAAATCTTTGTGTGTGTGAAAATAACAATTAGCAGGGGAGAGTATAAACCGTAAATTGCATAGTTATGCCGCTGATTGCAGGTGTTGGTAATGTTATTCATATTCAAATTTTATTCTGCAATAAATCTTCACAGGATTTGAGCCTTCCACAATGAGAGTACATCACTGCTTGTTTTACCTTTGAATTAATCCAGCTCTTTTGCTGTACTGATATTAGTATGATATTTTGCTTCTTGGATGTCTACACACTTATCATTTGCTGTGTGGGTGGCTCAGTTGGTAGTGATAGCTAGGCTAATAATCTGGAATTCCCAGGTTCAAGCCCCAATATTGTTCCTGCATTGAGGTTTACCTCTGCCACTCCCACCCAGCCTTTGGTCAGAAAGGGAACGTTTACGGGCTTGGAAGGGCTGTTGTCCACTGGATGGAATGGGAGGTTGTGGCCCATATACAGGAAACCCATACCCTGTGCATGTTACAGAACAAGCTGGATGGATTTCTTGACTGGAGGCTACCATCTGTTCCCTAACAGCTTTCCTGTGACTCCCCTTTCCCATCCTTGGCCCTTGGAGTCTTTGTGATTTGGTCATTTAGCCCACTGTGCACAATTAAGTGCCACTCAGAGGAACCCAAAAAGTTTATCACCACCATGATGTGATTGCTTTTTTACCTATTGACCATAAATAGAGGGTGAAAATCTTGGCTTCCACAGTTGACAGAGTTCACTTTTGTTTGAACATCCTAATAATTTGAACATCTATTCTAAGAAAAATCTATCATAAACCTTGAGTGGAAAATTTCATTTAAATCCTAACAGCCAGTTGTTATGGGAAATCAGAAAATGGTGATCCCTTAATTGTGAGCACAAAATTGTTAATTATCTGGGATCCTGAAATCTTCTCTAAAAGTAAGAGTAGATATGAAAATGTGGCAGCTTCAAATACTCACAATTTATTTCTTTATAGATTTATCATTCAACTCATTCAAACAGTTCTACATTGTCTTTTAATAAACCATATTTACATAATTAGTGTATACTTAAGCTTTATTGTAACTTTCACTCTTCAAATCAAAAGTTGAGTTTTATTTGGATTGTGAATCAATTTGACTTTGTATTAGTATTACATTGTATATGTCAGTCATTTTTAATAAATGATTTTTGTGAAAAAAGTTTCACTGTTAGTTAAATAAGTAATAATAATTATAATTAAAATTTAATTTTAAAAAACACTAAATTTATTAGATGTGAGTCATTCATGCACCATAAGAATTCCAATTCAAAAAATCATTTATTTATAATGAATTGCAGGCGAGTTATGTAGGTGTAGATTTATATATTACTTTGTAAAAACACACTTATGTTGCACTCTTACCATTAACTAATAAAAAATTAAAAATGACAAATTTTTGTTATCTTTGTCTTATTCTTTCAGGGGTTGCATTGACTGAAAATGACTTTAAGGTTACCATTGTAAAGTAGTATGGATGGAGGTATTCTGTTTTCCAACAATTTTCTTCAGAAAATTAAAAAGATATTAATTAGTTGAAAATAAGTGGTAACATTTGAGGATTTTACTAAAAGAGCATCAATTAGACTATGAAATATATACATACATAATCCTCAAGCAGTCATGAGCTATGGAGGCTAACCAGAATTTACTTCTCCAAATACATCTATCCTGTACTACAGCTGCTGCATTTGGCTATTGTACAATAATTCTAATAAGGTCCTGTGTGATATTGCCCATTGTCTTTCCTTTTTTCTGAGGCCTTTAGACACAGTGTTCATAACCCTATTCACTAATCTTAGTTATGCATATGAGCAAAATGCCCAAACCAAAAATGAAATAAGGAAACTAAATTACTCTGAAGCAAATAATAGAAATTGTGACTTTCATTTCAACAGCTATACAAGTTTTCATCCTTTTTGATTGCCCATACTCTAATATTCAAAAGCTATTTAACATTTAATATATATATATAAATGCAAAAATGAACATCAAATTATATACTAAGAAAATACTTATCTGAAGTAAACAAAAGTTGTTATTGCATATACAGTTAAATGTCTTTAATATGTTACAGTCTTTAACACTTTGTAAATCCTATGAACCATGTTAAAGTATGATTATTGCATTGTAATATGTGACCCTCCTAATTATCTGTGATTTAAATATGGCTTACTTCTTGATTTAAATAATTATACATAATAAAATATGTTAATAAATTTCTTGAAAAATAAGCAATAGTTAATATTTATTAGTTCACCATATACAAGGTTCATAAGATAATTCCATAACACCCCGTCAGTGATGAATAAAAAGTACTATGACTGAAAGAGTAATGGATACCTAGCTAAAATTGGCTGATCGACTGAGCATAACTGTAATTCCCCTGGTGGTGAATATAGGGAGTTAGCAACTGTAACAAATGAACCATGAGTGATAGTGGAACAAAGTGAATTATAAAGTTGTAGATCAGCATAAAGACAGTAGGCAATGACATTGTAAGTTTGAGATTAGTGGATCTAAGGCTGTAAATATGAATCTTTGAAGATTGTAAATTTAGCACATGCACATAGCTCCACATGTACACATACACCTGCCATGTTGTATAACAGCATGCATATGCAAAGGCTGGTCATGATGTTCCCTCAGGTTGCGAGATAAAAGACTTGTTGGGTTATAATACTTCTAGATGAACTTTTTGAAAACTATTATGGAGGTATGTTTCACTCATTTGTATTATGAGATGGTTTTGACATATAATGAATGGCAACACAATACATGGGAAACTGCACAATAATACATGGCGTATTTTTAGTAGGTCCACATTCAAACCATCAGCTGCATTGTTCAATGTCTCAAAAGGGCTGTCAGCATAAAGCCTCATCAATGGTCAGGCATACTTACAGGATCAGGTATGCAAGTACCAATGGAGGACATTCTGGCCTATATCCTTCCCGACCCCTATTGCAGGCTATATGTGGCAAATTTTCACAATCATGACACCCACCATCCATACCATGCAGTTAATATGCTTTGATAGAAAAGGAAGTGATGTTTGGAGTGGTGCTATTTATAATGAACACCTTAGATAATAATCCCTCCTCCTTGTCAAGTATCCTGTGGGTAGAAACACAATGGTTGGAGTGCTTCAACAGGCAGAATACCCATAACTGGTTGCTTGACAACCCCTCCTGGAGTTAAGTGGTGAAACATCAAGTGTGCTGATCAACAAATGTTTGGTGTTTGTAATAACAGAATTGTTGGAAAGGTATTATATGAGGGAAATTCCTGTTCCAGATAAGCCATAACTTGCCAGGTTAAGTGAGTACTGACATTGTCGTGAAAAAGAGGAACTCTTGACATGCCTGTTGTTGGACACCTCCTTCATCTCCTTACCATTTTGGAAAAAACAATGTTGGTGTAGTATTGGCCATTTATAGGCATTTTTTCAGGTGAGGTGTCCACAGCTACCACTCTGGTAATTGAAATAAATTGTGAACATCCTCTTCCTTGAGCGAAAGTCTCATTGGAGGATTTGGGGATGCAGTTCATCTTCTACAACCCAAAGTTGTCGATTTTTCTGGGATTAGTAATAAAACCACGTCTCATCACCTGTGACAATGTTTGTTAACCGTTTGAGGCTACTAGATTCAAACATTGCCAGCATCTCTTTGCACAAGTCGACTCTTGCAATGTTTTGCTGTTCTGTCTGTTTATAGGGTACCCATTTTTCACAGATCTTTCATAACTTTAATTGTTTCCACACTGCCAATCGATACACTAACATCTAAACTTGTTACCTGAATGGTGATGTTTGGGTATTCCTTAACGAGTTCACAACAGCAGTGATATTTCTCTCGTTCATGGCCACGTTCAGTCTTCCTCAATGAGGAAGGTTTTTGAAGCTCTGCCGTCCTTCTCTGAAGTTGCACACTTATCCTGTAACAGTATATATGAACAGATGTGATCCCCATATACTTGTCATAAATCAGCATGATTTTTTTTTTTTGCATTGCCCCCAAACTGCATCCTTGTGAAAATGTAAAATCTTTCAATAGACTCCATGGCAACAACACACAGATTTCATAGACCGAACTTTACATGCCACCAGCAAAGAGAGAAATGATGATACAGCTTTTGTTTTTAACACTTAATGACACGCTTTTAAACAAGTCGTAGCTCATTAATTCGGAGGAATGAGTGCAAATCTACAGACATAGTCAAGAACTTTTTGAACGCCCTCCGTATATTTTTTACATTAAGCTGCATATAATATGCCTATTAAAGTCTCATTGCACAAGAACCACATTTTCAAAGTAACAAAAAGTAAAACAATGTGTAGTGATGTGCAAATAAAATGCTTAAATGAATTTTAAACTATCCCAAATAGATAGTAGTCATTTATATAAGCTCCTTGTTTATAAATTTAAAATGATACTATAACAGAAACAGGAACTGTTTTAACAGATTTAATTCCTTATTAATTTGTAACAAATAGTAATTTAATATATGACTGCAAAGAGAAAGGGAGCTCTCTTGATTCAATCAATCATTTTCAAATCTGTATCTTATTTGGTGACTATTTTCACATCACTTTCACCTCATACATTGTTCCCTTCATTATTTTTCAGTTTTGTTTTCTTTTATTATTCCATTTATTTTCCATGGCCACTTTTATGAAGATGCACACAACACATACACATGCATTATCAGTAGTTTCTATGACTTTTTTTCATATATTGCATGTGGATTATATGTACACAAGTTAAGCCAGAAATATCAAAAGCCACTTTTTTGTTTGTTAAACATATTGTTACTAGTGAAAAAATTCGATGTTTAACAATGATCAGGTTTGAAACAAGGACAGTGCTCTTGTTCTCATTTGAGTTACCATTCGGGGGGGGGGGGTTGCAAAGGTCCCCCTCCATTTCAGAATGCAAGTAAGAGTAAAAGAAGCAAAAAAAATTAGTTATTTATGTTTCATTCATTTTTTTCAAGAAATTCTTTTTTTAAAAAAAGCATAAAATGAAGGATGAAATTTCATACTTCAATGAAAATTAAGTCTCTTCGCACCCACCATTTACATTTTTCCAAATCGATTGTTTCTTGGCCCACCCACCCCTCTAATTTTTTCTGGGCCTGAATGCCATTAATATCGTTTATCATTAGTTAAATCCAAATTACATTGGGATCTTTCCATAAACATTTTTGTCACAAATATTAATGGGCCTAATCATTATATTTACATTCCACTGCTTTAATACCATGATTGCTTCAACCCTTTCGTTTCCCATTTCTGGTATGCTACAGAAAACACCGCCATCCCATGGCCGAGTGGTTAGCGCACTTGGCTACTGATCTAAGGGACCTGGGTTCGAGCCCCGGGTAAGGCATGGCTGTTTGTATCGTTTTTCTGCTGAGGTCCTGCCATCCTCTCAGACCTTCTACTCTGGAATATAAACTGACAGGCTCCTGTCAGACCTCTGTGGCAAGCAGCTGCTTAAGGGGATATTTATTTATTTTTTATTTATTTACAGAAAACGTTACATAATGAGAAAGATATTATTTGCATTATCCAATGTAACTACATTGCTTGCATTGGTCAAGATATAGGTGACTGATTTGCTTAAACTTGCCTTCATTGAATCTATGATTACTGGTCCACTTATCAGCATAGAGCAATTAGTTGAAATTCTCTGATGTACTTTTCCCATTAGCTCCCACTTTGCTCAAGGCTAGACCATATTGTGCAAACATAGTAATATTAATTTATATGTGGGTGGAAGAGGATTTTTTTTTTCTGTTCTAGATGTACATAGATGGAGAGTCAATAAAGTTAATGCCACTGTGAATTATTTGTTTCATTTGATATCACTGCAGTTGTGATTCCAATATTTATTATTCAGGTTCATGTTTAGCAAATGTATGCGAAGGAAAAGATGATTTAGTTCAAAAATATTTGTTGGAAACTTTAATTGTAGGTTTTATGTTCCAAATTATTCCAGTTTAACGGAATCCAAATTTGAAGCTGGTTTGTTAATCCAGGAGTAGTTAGGCGGAGAGGAGTTTCTTTTCAATGGTGAATGCTACGATCACTAAATTCGGTATACAGCTTCCTCTCATCATAGCTTAAGGCTTTTACCTTCTCCCACCCCCTAAAAAGAAAGAAGAAAAAAACTCGCACCTCTCCAAAGAAACAAAATAGAGAAATACATTAACAACAACTGAACCTAGTGAGTTATATTTCAAATGAAAGGCAGTGACGTTGGGGTATCATGGACTACTACTTCGTATGTCCTTTCTCTCCCCCCCCCCATAAAGTCTGTGGGATCTCGTGTATGGTCATGAATTTGGATAATGTCTCCTATCCCTAATTCAATGGCACTTCAGTGTATTAGAGAGTTTAGGACCCAAGCATCCCAGGTCAATCTACTTGGCCTTGAGAAATGGGCTGGGGTTTGGCTTGTTAATCTAACGTTACCAGGTTTGAGTTTCAACTAAGATTTATTTTCATTAACCCTCATTCTGAAGCACCATTCATAAGATGGATAATTCATAAGATTATGTATCCTGGTACGTAGAACTCATTCTGAGGCATCATTCCTGCACCGAGGACGATGACGCATCCAAAATACTCCCTTTTTACTTTTCTGGGCATCTGTAAATCGGTTCCGGAATAATTAAAGGCTATTGCTCTTTCATTTTGCAATTCTTCCTCTTTATTATGAATCCAAACGTACTATTCTTTCCAAACTTCATTAGCACCTATTTTCCTACGGACTTTTTTCCTTTGTCTTCCGACATTTTCCTAATCTATTTCTTCTATCACTCTTTTTTATTGGTCTTCTGTGGTTAATTGAAACATTATTCATGAACGAGATAACATCCCTTACTTCAAAAGCAAATCCTTTTGCCTCGTCCCTGTTGGGCGGGGGTGGCACAGTCAGGAAATATATATATATATAAGACAAGACCCAGTAGTTCCGCCAAAAGGCACTACCAGTATAGGAAAATGCCATTTTCGCCACTAACTACAATCAGGGGCAAGACAGTACCATATAGATACAGCTCATCCCCGAGTACCTAATGGCGAGCAGTCCTATAGAAGGAAAGCTCATCCATCGGTCAAAACCATAATTAATCTGCGCCCCGGTTAGCCACAAACAAGGATATGTAGATCCAAATTGACGGTTCCCTGGATGGGAACTCTTAGTTGGACCCAGATTTTGAATATGGGGCCCTGGCCTACTAGACGGACCAAGTCGTCGTTCAGCAGGGCCCCTAACGACTCCCTGAGTCTCTGGGAGGAGGTCTTAGATCCTTTGACCTCGAAATGGTCTTAGCTTGTCCAACCGGGGCCCAAGCCAGTCCGACCGCACTGAGCCACAAGCCCTCCACCACGTCAAGGTGGTTCTGGGGAGGGGGGGGGGGGGCACAGTAAGTAGAGCGCCAGGCTCATAATCTGTAGTTCCCAGTTCGAGTCCCAGCTGGGTCAGCATTGAGATTTATCTCTGTAAAATTCCCCGCCCTGCCCACGGTCAGTAGGGGACACCAATGGGATTGGAATGGCTGCTGTCCGTCGGATGGGACGTTAAGCCATATCTCCGTGTGTGGAAGAGCCATACCCTGTGCACATTAAAGAACACGCTGGATGGCCTTGACACGGGAGGCTACCATCTGTCTCCCAACAGCTGTTCCAGTGGGTCCTCTCCCCCAACTTTCTCTGAGTCTTCGGGGTCCACGTGACCTGGCCATTTAGCCCATGGTGTGGAAAAAAAATTCCACTCGGAGGTAAAACAACCCAACCCTCGTCCCTGTTAACATCGAATTTACGCCTACTATTAATACACTATCAATAGTTAATCAGCACATAGGTCTACTTCTGTACTATATTTATCCATTTTTTGTCCAATTACTGTATGAACATCGGAACCTTTTTCTGTTAGATCTGCCCCTCTGCTAAATCTTCTTAACGTCACTACTTCGTTCATTTAGACAAAACTGCTTCTGTTTTCATATCTTCGGCTGCAATTAACTGACATTTTAACATTTCCTCTCTTTGATTATAGAATCTACTTCCTTAAGATAATTTCTGTCTAAAAATCTCTCGCCTGTCTCCTTTAACATTTTCTCCTTATCATTATTATTACATAATCCTCCATATTAATGTCTTTATATTTACAACCTAATTCTTTAATATTTACATTTCCGATATTGCATAAATTCTGTCAGATTCTTGCTTCATTAACTGTCTAACTTCCTCCGATTTATTCTTATCCAATATTTCTCTACTATGTGTTACCTCAGAATTACATACATCATCCATTCGGTTCTTATGTGGCACTTAACTAATTTATTCCACCTTTTTAACATTGACATTAATCTTTATTTTAGCATTAGGGTCCTGATCTACCGGATAATTATCTTTGACATCCCATTCGGACACTTTATTCAACGGAAATTCACTCCTACTTTCCAATTATCTTTCCTTTCTATCGGAAGATCACACTTGACATCAGGATCATTCATTCTAGTTACTTGATCATGCTTATTTTCCACAGAATTGGTCACCTTATTAAACCGCATTCCATCCTTAACCTCCGATTGATACAATGCTTTTATCTGAAAATTATTGCGAGATTCGGACTTAATCAAATTTTCTACTACTAAATAGTCAACCGCGGTTGGAAAACTATCCTTGTTCTCTACGAACCCTCACATCCTATATTTTTAGTTGTCATTTCGGCTTCCTTGTGACTACTGTTTTCTTCACAAATATCAACTTTATTACCTGTGACCATGCCAGCTATTACATCAATTGTGCTCTCTTCACAATTAATTTTATTATACTTGTCAATTACGGTACAATAATCAACTGCTCTACCGGATAAATCCTTATTTAAATCTATCTTAGTCTCATCCTTCTCTCATTTAATTTTATCACTCTCTACATTATTATTGATTTTGCTCTCAATTAAATCACTAGGCTCTAAACCTCTTTCACCAATAATCTTACTATCATCTTTCTTCTTATCAGTCAGGTACATCACACAATATTTCGCCCTTATCATCTATAGAAATATTATCTTTCTCCTTATCAGGTACATTACACAATATTTCACCCTCATCATCTGTAGAAATATTTATTAAATTTAGGTACATTCTTGGGGCGGGGGTGGCTCAGTCGGTAGTGCGCCAGGCTCGTAATCTGCAGTTCCCAGGTTCGAGTCCCAGCTGGGTTAGCGTTGAGATTTATCTCCGCAAAATTCCCCGCCCTTCCCACCCTCAGTAGGGGACACCGATGGACTTGGAGAGACCGCCGTCCGTCGGATGGGATGTAAAGCCATGGCGTGTGAGGGAGAGCCATATCCTGTGCACGTTAAAGAACACGCTGGATGGCCTTGACGGGAGGCTATCATCTGTCTCCCAACAGCTGTTCCAGTGGGTCCCTCCTCCAACCTTCTCTGAGCCTTCGGGGTCCATGTGACCTGGCCATTTAGCCCATGGTGTGCAAAAAAGTGCCGCTCAGAGGTAAAACAACCCAACCCAACTCTAGGTACATTCTTCTCCACCTTAAATTTGCTTGCATTAAGTGCATCACTGCTACACCTTTTCTCATTATTTACCTCAAATTTTACCTTATCCTCGGCCTTTGCAGACAACCTCTCTAGAGCGGCGAAAGAATTCGGAGTGATTAACATATCATCACACAAAATTTCACACTTTTCTCCATATATTCCCGCCTGACTTCCATCCGTAGTCCATTCGAACTGGACAGTGATTAATTCTGTGACTATGCCATTAATTAATCCAATCGACCTCCGAAAGCATTAACTAGTAATATCTTCGCCTCGGCCTTCTTGTATTTCTTTGGGACTAAAGAACCTTTTATGACCGAAACCTGAGCTCCCGAGTCCATAATAGCATTAAGCATTTTATTTTCACACTGAATGCGAACAATCGTTAAAGGCTCTATGCCTTGAGTCTCTGCATTTCCGTCTTTCGAAGGTGCAGCCTTCGAGTCTCGCTTCTGATTCTGTCATAAACTGGCAACCAACTTTTGCAATAATTACCCCGCTCCCATCTGCGAGCTCCGACTCGTGAGTGTTCACATTAAACGCTCTGACCACTTTTGTATTCTTATTATACTCCTTAGCCAAATGATCTTTCGTGGGGCGGGGGTGGCTCAGTCGGTAGCGCGCCAGGCTCGTAATCTGTAGTTCTCAGGTTCGAGTCTCAGCTGGGTCAGCGTTGAGATTTATCTCCGCAAAATTCCCCGCCCTGCCCACGGTCAGTAGGGGACACCGATGGGCTTGAAAAGGCCGTCGTCCGTCGGATGGGACATTAAGCCTTGGCTCCGTGTGCGGGAGAGACATACCCTGTGCACGTTAAAGAACACGCTGGATGGCCTAGACGGGAGACTACCATCTGTCTCCAAACAGCTGTTCCAGTGGGTTCCCTCCCCCCAACCTTCTCTGAGCCTTCGGGGTCCTTGTGACCTGGCTATTTAGCCCATGGTGTGCAAAAAAGTGCTGCTCAGAGGTAAAACACCCAACCCAAATGATCTTTCTGGTTACAGATGAAGCATGATCTGGAAGAAAAGCTCTGATTCTGTTTGCCTTTAAAATCACTGCTCTTGTTTTCTACCAATTTGTTTTGCGGGTTCTAATTTCGTCCTAAATTCCTTTGACTAAAATTTAATTTCGTAGCTGACTGGCCAAATCTGTTTTCTCTATTTTTCTGATTTAAAATTTTCGCAAGAATAAATCTTGCAGGTTCTTTGTGCCTGCAGAAAGTTCTCTGAAACTTCAGCAATTTCGTGGCAATTTTTCCACGACCCATTCTCCTGCAACATGATATGATTTTTCGCATCCGGTGGTAATAGATCTTTCATTTTTTCATCTAATATCAATTCTTTTAATTTTTGGAAATCATCCACTTTCCGACTTTTTAGATAATAATTCAACTGACTCTTCATTCGAGATGAAAACTGAGTCCAAGTTTTCATAGAGAACTTAAACATAGAATCGAATTTCCTTTTATACTCCAACGGAGTCAATTGACTGTCTTTTAACATGGATTATTTAAATTTTTTGTAATTTTGAATTTTCTCATCACTGAGCAGAGTAAAAACGTTTCGTGCTCCCTCCCCTAGCAAAAGATGCATTAGCATTCCTTGCAAGTCATCTGTTATTTGATATTGTTTAAACAACTTCTGTATCGTCTTGAAATAAGCTGGTAATTCTTCCCCATTTTTCGGTAAGGGATAGTTACTAGGGTTTAGAATTTTCTGAAGCCTTTTTAATTTTAGATCTCCCACATCCACTGAACTTTGGCTTCCTCGGCTGCTGTTATTTGCCTTCGCTATATCTAATCTTTCTTTCTGCTATATTACATTTCGAATCTTCTTTCTTCCCTATCTCTTTATCTCTTCTACGTTCCATTTCGAAATCCCTTTCTTCCCTATCTCTTTCTTCTTTCTCTCATCTATATTCCATTTCCCTCTCTGAGACTGGGTGCGGGGGTGGCTCAGTCGGTAGCGTGCCAGGCTCAATCTGTAGTTCCCAGGTTCGAGTCCCAGCTGGGTCAGCGTTGAGATTTATCTCCGCAAAAATTCCCCGCCCTGCCCACGGTCAGTAGGGGACACCGATGGGCTTGGAAAGGCCGCCGTCCGTCGGATGGGACGTTAAGCCGTGGCCCCGTGTGTGGGAGAGCCATACCCTGTGCACGTTAAAGAACACTCTGGATGGCCTTAACGGGAGGCTACCATCTATCCCCCAACAGCTGTTCCAGTGGGTCCCCTTCCCCAACCTTCTCTGAGCCTTCGGGGTCCATGTGATCTGGCCATTTAGCCCATGGTGTGCAAAAAAGTGCCGCTCAGAGGTAAAACAACCCAACCCTCTCTGAGACTGCTTTCAGACCTGAATCACTCACTTCTACTGGATTCTAACCACATCCACTAGCACCCTGTTCTGCCCCAAAATCGCTAGCAATCCTATCAATTTCGATAACTTTCCTCAGCCTCAATGTGTCTGGTTAAATCAACGCTCTTGTTCTGCTCAGTTCCACCCTTAGTTTTATCATGCCTCCTCAGCATCAATGGCAATTCAAATAGTACAAAAATCAAAAAAGACAGAAAAACCACAGACCTTTCCTTCCCGCAAAGATCAGCTCACTTGCTTGCTGCACCTGGAGTCTCCTTCCAAAACTAGGAACCTCTTTCACATTGATGGACCTTGGCACACAGGAACCTCAACGAAGATCTCGATGACGCAGCACTTGGGGAAATTGCACTCTGTAGAACACTGAACTGGATGCAGCTTAGCCCAGTGAACTGCTTGCAGCAGTTCACTGGGCTAAGCTGCATCCAGCCACTGGGCTAAGCTGCTGCTCCTTCCCAGTTTTTCACAGGATCACTGACACAGAATCACAAATTCTACTAAATTCCTTGCATTTTTCCTTCCTTCTCTCAGTGGAAATTTTCTTCCCCTTTTTCATTTAGAACCATGGACATCTTCAGCATACCAACGACAAACCTGGCGACTGTGCCAATTGTGGTGTGGCTGAGATGGCGGATGTTGTTTTGGGTTGGGTTGTTTTACCTCTGAGCGGCACTTTTTTGCACACCATGGGCTAAATGGTCAGGTCACATGGACCCCGAAGGCTCAGAGAAGGTTGGAGGAGGGACCCACTGGAACAGCTGTTGGGAGATAGATGGTAGTCTCCCGTCAAGGCCATCCAGCGTGTTCTTTAACGTGCACAGGGTATGGCTCTCCCACACACGGGGCCTCGGCTTAACGTCCCATCCGACGGACGGCGGCCTTTCCAAGCCCATCGGTGTCCCCTACTGACTGTGGGCAGGGCGGGGAATTTTGCGAGATAAATCTCAATGCTGACCCAGCTGGGACTCGAACCTGGGTACTACAGATTACGAGCCTGGCGCGCTACCGACTGAGCCACTGATGGCGAATGATTAGCCACTCGATAGTAGAGGACGATCAATTAGTCCCTTAATTAGATTCACCATTGCTTAGATGAAATAACAGGTTCACGGGTTACACCTGTACTGATGTGTGCTTTAGACTTGCTGCGCCAAGTGATGTATAGAGATATGTCCAACAATTCACGCACGAAAGTTGTATAGGGACGACACAGTTTATTCACATTTATATAGAATCACGTGCTGAGGATGCGCTCGACTCCATAGGCTTTTGTTACTGCAAATGATTATGCAACCTCGAACCCGGTGAAAGGATATCCAATCCTTGCCTATAACGTGGTTCACACAGAACTCACCCCAGTTCTACAGAAATGTGCTTGGTTCTCACATAAAAAGAGAACCTTGATTCTCACATAGAATCGAACCCTCTCAAGGGTTTTGCTTGAGTAAGAGTGGTGTCCCTTGACGCGTGTTCAAACGTCCTTCCTGTTTGACAGCGACGCTCAGGACTTGTTTATTATTGCCCGGCTCATCTCTAGCGCTCACACTCGTGCACCAGGCTAGCTGTAAATGCCATAAAAGGGCTTTTGGACAAACTTTTAAAACAACTATGAGTCACACCCCCACAATAGCACTTCCAAAAACACTTGATACATAAAAATATTTACAACAACAAAAATACAATGAAAATGCAACAATAAATAAAAATAAATAATTTAGAGGGACATGACAGCATCCTATTGTTTTTTTTTTCTCAAAACCAGTTATCATGATGGAATTGAAATAGTTAATAATGCAGTAAAAATGTATATTGAATTTTCTCTTGATAGTTGAAAATTTTAAGTATTTGTGGCTGACTAGTAGAATGGGAAATTTTGTAACCAAACATTTAATTACTCTAAAACCAATTTTCCCTAAATAATTTTAAACTCTATATTGTTTTGGTTTCATGCTCTGGGTTGGGTTGTTTTACCTCTGAGCGGCACTTTTTTGCACACAATGGGCTAAATGGCCAGGTCACATGGACCCCGAAGGCTCAGAGAAGGTTGGGGGGGGAGGGAACCCACTGGAACAGCTGTTGTGAGACAGATGGTAGCCTCCCGTCAAGGCCATCCAGCGTGTTCTTTAACGTGCACAGGGTATGGCTCTCCCGCACACGGGCCACGGCTTAACGTCCCATCCGACGGACGGCGGCCTTTCCAAGCCCATCGGTGTCCCCTACTGACCGTGGGCAGGGCGGGGAATTTTGCGGAGATAAATCTCAACGCTGACTCAGCTGGGACTCGAACCTGGGAACTACAGATTACGAGCCTGGCGCGCTAGCGACTGAGCCACCCCCGCCCCTTCATGCTCTGCATAAAGTGCCTAATTATGTGTATCATGATCAAGCTTTGAAATGGTTTGGTAATAAAATCAGTATAATGAAATGCAATGTCACCAATCACTCTGACTAAGCAGTATATTTGATCATGCTGGCAGTGGAATTGGCTTCATTGCAGGCTATAACCCACTCTGGAGAAATAATTTTACAAAATCAAAATTATATTCGTATAAAATTGATGAACTGATGAAACACCAAAAGACGGAAAAGTTGCTGAATTTTGCATTATCCGGGTTGGGTTGTTTTACCTCTGAGCGGCACTTTTTTGCACACCATGGGCTAAATGGCCAGGTCACATGGACCCCGAAGGCTCAGAGAAGGTTGGGGGGAGGGGACCCACTGGAACAGCTGTTGGGAGACAGATGATAGCCTCCCGTCAACGCCATCCAGCGTGTTCTTTAACGTGCACAGGGTATGGCTCTCCCGCACACGGGGCCACGGCTTAACGTCCCATCCGACGGACGGCGGCCTTTCCAAGCCCATCGGTGTCCCCTAATGACCGTGGGCAGGGTGGGGAATGTGTATTATCCGGTGTACAAGCTTTGCTTCAAGGCCATCCAGCATGTTCTTTCGTGTGCACAAGATATGGCTCTCCTGCACACGGGGGAGGGGCGCATTGTTTAATGCCCCATATGACAGATAATGGTTTTTCTAAGCCTGTTGGTGTCTCCTATCAAAGACAGATGGGGTTTAGTGCAGATAAATCCCAATGCTCGCACGGTTGGGATTCAAACCTAGCAACTACAGATTATGAGCCTGGCATGCTCCAACTGAGCCAACATTGCTGCAATGAAAAGAGTTCTTCATTAGAAGTAGATGGCCGAGGGAACCACAAGATCAAATTCAAATTACAAGTCATTAAAATCTCAAGCTTTGTCTTTTGAGGGCCTTGGACATAAAGGAATCACACACCTCTTGTAATTGGTCAAGCAAAGGTCTTTGGATTGGATTGTTTTACCTCTGAGAACTTTTTACACACAATGGGCCAAAGAGTCTGGGGGCATAAGGGCTCAGAGAAGGTTGGGGAAGGGTACCCAATGGGCAGCTGTTAAGCCTCGCGTCAATGTTATTTGGGGCGGGGATGGCCTGTCATGGCTAGGTGGGCTGAGCATTTCAGTGATGCTCTAAACAATGTAGTTAGTTCTACTCCCATTGTTTGCAATGATGATAGATGCATTGGTGGCTTTAATGTTGGACCTTTAACACAATCTGAAGTTATTTTGGCTGTTTCTAAACTTAAACTTCATAAATCCCCAGGGGTAGATGAAATTACTACGGAAATGCTTAGAGCTGGGAATGTTTCGGTTACCACTTGGATGACTGAAATTCTGAATATCTTTTATGATAAAGGCATGGTTCCTAAGGATTTTACCAGAGCTATTGTTATCCCTATTTTCAAAAAAGGTGATCGCAGTTCTTGTGATAACTATAGGGGTATCAGCCTACTCTCTGTTCCAGGGAAAGTTCTTTTCATGATTGTGCTTAATAGAATTAAGAATCTGGTTGACAGTCAATTGCGTGATGAGCAATGTGGATTCAGAAGTGGTAGGGGATGTGTGGATCAGATATTTTCACTTAGGCAGATTCTTGAGAAATGTTTAGAGTTTCAGAAACCTTTGGTTGCTAGCTTTGTTGATTTCAAAAAGCTTTCGACTCTGTTGATCGTCATAATTTGTGGTTGATTGTGAGATCATATGGTATACCAGACAAGTTAGTTAACATTATGAAAGCTCTCTATAATAACACTGAGTCGTGTGTGAGAGTTGGTAAGGCTTGTAGCAATTGGTTTAGCATTACTTCTGGTGTTCGACAAGGGTGCATTTTGTCTCCTTTTCTCTTTAGCTTGGTTATTGATTATGTTATGCGAAATTCACTTCAAGGGAAAGATTTTGGCCTTAAATGGGCTGGAGATACGAAAATTTCTGATTTAGATTATGCTGATGATTTAACCCTTTTGGCAAATGATGTTGATGAGATGAACTCTTTCATTCGAGCTGTTGATGAGACTGGTAGTAGAGTAGGTTTGGTTATAAACAGAGAGAAAACTAAAGTGATGAAAATTGGTCAGGCAGGCTGTGATTCAGTTAATCTGAATGGTTGCAGTCTTGAGCAGGTGTCACAGTTTAATTATCTTGGGAGCTATTTAACAGATAATGGTGATGTGCGGCATGAGGTTAACAGACGAATAGGGATTGCTGCCGGGACTTTTAAGAATCTATGGAGAGTGTGGAGAAATAGGCGTATACACCTAAAGACTAAAATTAGACTGTATAATAGTTTGGTTCTTTCTAGGGTTAGTTATGGTAGTGAAACTTGGACACTTTGTAAACAAGATAACAGGAAACTAGATGCTTTTGATTCCAGATGCTTACGCAGTATCTTGGGCATTAGGTGGTTCAACTTTGTAACTAATGATGAGGTTAGGCAAAGGAATCGGCAACCTCCTTTAAGCAGCATATTGTGCAGAGAGAGACTCCGTTGGTTTGGCCATGTTGCCCGTATGAATAATTATAGATTGGCGAATGATGAACAGTGTGCCTAAAGGTCTCAGAAAGAAGGGGAGACCTAGGATGCGGTGGGCAGACAATGTCAAACAGGACCTTGTTAGAATTGGTGTGCAGTGGCCAGATGCAGTAGATGTAGCTCAGGATAGACTTGCTTGGAGAACTAAATTGCACGGTCTGGTTGGACCTCCGTAGCCCACGGCTGCTTGAGGATGATGATGATGAAAGGTATTGTTTAAAAATCAATTTTTCATAGCATACTATACTGCTGAGAATGAATAAATACAACGTTAAAGTGATTTTTTTAACATTATTGCAAAAAACTTGCTCAAGTTCGTGAAAAATTACAAAACATTTTTCGTGTAAAATTTTTATCGTAGTTACAGACAAGTATATTTTTAGCTCATTTTCACGGATTTGGCAACACTGGAAGAGATACACAGGTGTAATTGCAAGTACTTGAATCCTTTATTCTAGGGACATTGCTGATCTGAATCTTGTGGCTCAGACAGGTGAGATTTTTGGTTCTTGAAAAGGTGGCTGAAGTCTATTTAAAGTAATATATGAAGTTCCTACCAAGTGTCTCACACCAGTTAAGGAGCTGTTTGACATTCTTTGCTCTATATCTGAATAAATGTTTTTGTTTTTAAATCCACAAGTAATTTCGTTCCACTGGTAGCTGGATTGTAAGGACTAAATCAAATATATTCTGGTGGTCCTTGCAGTATAATTCCAGCGGTATAATTTGTATATTCTGGGTTTGACTTTCAGTAGCGACAATGGCAAACACGCTTAGTAGGAATGCTAGTGACATCTTTAAGCATACAATTATGTCAGCAGAATATTTCTTGTAGACAAATTTAAATAAAGAAGGGACAGGTTTCAAGGAGAATTTTTCAAAAATCTAATCAATTAGAGTTGCATTTTAATACAAAACTTTTACAACGGATTTGGTCTGATTATATCAGAAATTTGTAAAAAAAACTCGTTCAATATGAATATTATTATAAAATGAAAAATCACATAGTTTCGATTGACAAATGGGCAGTAGCATTTACAGAGTGAGATTAATGCTTTTGATTTTTGCACTGTTTCGCATATTCACCAATGATTTGCTTATCAGTTAAGATCAATATTTCTACCTGTAGCCACAAGCGTGTATCTCACCAATCATGATTCCAAGGACTTAGTCTTCTAAGAGTTTAAAACTGATGAATCGACGCCTCGTGACTGTAGATATGGTAAGCAACTAATATCTTGAGAATACTGAACTGCATACAGAATAAACATTTAACTCAATACTGGCACGCACCCATAATTTAATTTCGGGGAGGGGAGTTGAGAATTGAGTTGGGTTGTTTTACCTCTGTGCGGCACTTTTTTGCACACCATGGGCTAAATGGCCAGGTCACATGGACCCCGAAGGCTCAGAGAAGGTTGGGGGAGGGGACCCACTGGAACAGCTGTTGGGAGACTGATGGTAGCCTCCTGTCAAGGCCATCCAGCGTGTTCTTTAACGTGCACAGGGTATGGCTCTCCCGCACACGGGGCCACGGCTTAACGTCCCATCCGACGGACGGCGGCCTTTCCAAGCCCATCGGTGTCCCCTACTGACAGTGGGCAGGGCGGGGAATTTTTGCGGAGATAAATCTCAACGCTGACCCAGCTGGGACTCGAACCTGGGAACTACAGATTACGAGCCTGGCGCGCTACCGACTGAGCCACCTCCGCCCCAGGGGGAAGTTGAGAATAAAGCTTGAGTAGGATTTCCCAATTACTAAAATACTCCATCCGTCAGGAAAGTTTAAAATGATATTCTGCATGAAATAAAATTCTATAGGTTTTTTTTTTAATCTATTTTTATGTCAGGCATATAATACGAGGTTTAAGATAAAATTATACAAAGACATCTGTTTTGGATTTCAAAACAGCTAGTCAAGCTTGAGATTTGTGATTAATGATCTGGCAACCTTCGTGTACGTATACGAAGGTTGCCAGATCACTAATTTCTAAAAAATTCGTTGCCAGATATTTTTTCTGAATTCTGTAATCAACCAGTGTTCGGATATTTTTTTGAGAGACTGTATATTACCCCTATATAGCTCAGTGCTTCAAAATATTCCCATAATCCTAAATCTGCGTCAGTGAATAAATGTATTCTTTTTCTCGAAGTATGAAAAATTTAATTGGGAATGCTGTACACGGCCATAAATATAGTAGCTACCTATTTACAAATATTTGAAAAGAAAAACAGAAATTTAATATATAAGGGGGGGGAATACTGAATTTTTATAAGGATTGGAATGAAAAATTGTATGCATTTTGGACAAAATGAATCAATGAAATTTTCTAGGAAAAAAAAGAAAACATTTGTAAACTACTATTGAGCCCATAGAAATAAATATATTCATAGTTAAAAATTCAACTTTATTATTAATGTTTTCTTCGATTGCTTTGAAAGTGTTAGAAAAAAATATCGACGTTACGCAGTTTGCATTTTTATCTCGACTCAAAAGTTTTCCGATTTTAGAAGCGACACCACTTTTCGGGAGAAATTTTTCGAAAGTTCATTTATTACCAACAACGCAGATTTGAAAAGGACACTAGTTTGATTTTCATTTAATCACGTAGCCACCCATTTTTGCAGTCTCGCTGATGTATGGACCAAAAAGAATTATCGAATACTTAGCAGTAAATTACATTACACCGTGAGTTGTGAAGTAGGTTTTTTTTACGAGTCAAGGTAATAACGTCTCATTTGAGTTCCGACGACACTGCAGCAGAAAATAAGTTCTCAAGCAGGTAGAAAGCATAAACCAAAAATAATATTAATTTAAGGCGAAAAAAAGCCAGCTTTCAACCTGTGCCATATCTTCTAATTATTTTAAATCCATCTAACGGACAAACTGATGACTTATCAGGAAACTATTTAAATGTTCAGGACGAGCATCAAACTTTGAGAAGGAATTAAAAAATACTACATTAAGAGATCCATATTCTGTCGTGCGAAGCACACCCAAAAGCTCTTCCCGAACCAAAAGCGTACCAGAACTAATTTTAAATCACGTATATGCTTATAAATTTAAGATCTGCATTAAGAGACTGAAATGTTAAGGAAAAATAAACCTTTCTCGCAAGAAAACGGGCTTTAAAGTGAATCTCTGCCATAAATTTCACTGAGGGTCGTTACGTCGAAAGACTGCCGTGGCTACGAAGCTTGAAACGATAAATACTGCGCTTACGGCCAAAACTGCAAAAATATCATCCTGAGTTCACAAGGTGGCATCTGACATGTAATATTGATGTAGTTGAAACGCCTTAGAGTACTCGGCAACCAAGCCCCTGTGCTCACATACAAATAGATGAATTACAGCCCCGTAAATGGTATCTCTAATCCAGTAAATAACAGCCCCAATTTTTTCTCACACATACATTTTACTGCTTCACATACAAGGGTGTGTGTGAGTGCGTGTGTTGATGCGGCCCGGGAGGAAGTAGGGTGGGGAAGGAACAGATGCGACGTTCATCTGGCGGTTGTCGGCGAAGAGAAAGTTTAATGAAGAGGATGCTCACTCTCATTCTCTGCCGAAGCACAGAAGCAAAAGTGTTGCTGTTTTCACCGCAACCGCAACCGCTACCGAAAATAGTTTTACTTTTTGGTAAAGCTTCTGCTAATGACGCTTCGTAACTTCCTAACTGCTCCTTTGGTAGAGAGGCGGAGAATCGTGAAGTAGTGCTTTGAAGATAAATTTAGATGATACGAAATTCCAGCTATTATGTGTCACTTGTCCAGCCGGAATTGAATGCCACACGATGCGGAAAACTCTCTTAAAGCTCTTGCCAATGAAATCTTCTGTGACGCCCCTCTTCTCTCTCTTTTCCTCCTCCCTCGTTCCTTCCCCCCTCCCTCCCTCCCCATCATTGCCGTCAGCTGTGAGAAGTGATGGAGCAGTGATTCTGCCGGAGCCATGTCCTCTCTTTTTTTTGGCACAATTCTTTTAGCCATTGTTCAACACGTGGTCGATAAGCGCCTGCTAGCATTGACTTGTACCTTACGTGTTGCTAAACGTTTCAGAAGGCTTCCCACCTGGGTGTATGTATGAGTGCCTATAGAGAGCTAGGAAGAGATCTATCTATTCTTGCCTTTCAGCCAGAATGGCAGTCTAGTTGGGTGGCCCCGAAAAAGTCTGACGGATTTTCATAAGAATGTCATTAGTGCCGTCTGAAAAAAAAAAAAGCTTTCGCTCCACAAATGCGCCAAACCGAAGAATTCAAAGTATTTCTTATGCCGTTTTTCGAACGATTTTATTTAGTATTACTTCTCGCGGAATCGCCATTTTCGGCTAGGTTTCTGTTTTTTTTTTTTTTCCTTATGTTGAAGACAAGCAATAAAGCTTTTAGGACATCGCCTGCATAGTTTGGAGAATAAGGAAAATTCTTTGGATATGACGCAATATTCCTACCATCGCTTTTGGTATTTCACCCACCTCAAAACAAATGGGAGATTCTTACACTGATGTCATGACTTCGTTGGAATATAAGAATCCATTTCCATGCAAGAGTGTTGACAAATTTCTATGGCAAAACAGCAATTTGTTTTGTAGAAGGCCGTTCTTTTCCAAAGAATTCAAAAGGGTGTGAGGAAATTTTAAAAGATGTATGGCAAAGCAATTTTGTTTTGTTATAACGTTGTATTTACCCTAAAAACCGAAATGGATTAAATGGCCAGGTCACAAGGATCTACAGGGCTCAGAGAAGGTTTGGAGAGAATTCCACTGGACATATCACCCTAGTGGGGTAGGAGTTCTCAACGTGGGGTACGCGATAAAATTTTTTGGGGTATGCGGTGAGAGCTCAAAAGTCGCTAGATATATGTTATATATATGTTTTACACAACCTCTCGCCAAAATAATTTGGTGAAAGGTTGAGTTTTTCCAAAAGAACTGAAATTAACAGGAAGGTCGGGGGACGGGGGTGGCTCAGTCGGTAGCGCGCCAGGCTCGTAATCTGTAGTTCCCAGGTTCGAGTCCCAGCTGGGCCAGCGTTGAGATTTATCTCCGCAAAATTCCCCGCCCCGCCCGCGGTCATTAGGGGACACCGATGGGCTTGGAAAGGCCGCCGTCCGTCGGATGGGACGTTAAGCCGTGGCCCCGTGTGTGGGAGAGCCATACCCTATGCACGTTAAAGAGCACACTGGATGGCCTTGACGGGAGGCTACCATCTGTCTCCCAACAGCTGTACCAGTGGGTCCCCTCCCCCAACCTTCCCTGAGCCTTCGGGGTGATGTGGTCCATGTGACCTGGCCATTTAGCCCATGGTGTGCAAAAAAGTGCCGCCAGAGGTAAAACAACCCAGGAAGGTCTATAGATTTCAAGGGATATAACCAACAATTTGTTTTCTACAGTACTTGAAATCAAGTGGGAAAGTGATAAGGGTTGTGTAGCAAAACAACTGTGTGTTTCGTGTAAATCTCTTTTCCACAAACAAATTTAGGAAGGAGAATATTTAGCGATGTATAAGAATAATTGCATTTCTTCCACTCCTTTCCTATAAAAGCTAATAAAACTTCTTTGTACGAAATAAATTTATAGATAGCTTAATGGATTTATTTTCATCCATTATTACATTAATTAGAGAAAACTTGCTTCAACTTAAGCCAAACAAATGGCCTGCATTGAGATTTTCTCCGCTAAACCCGCTCCGTTGGAAAAGGAACATTAATGAGCTAGAAATGCCTTAGCTCCTAGGATGGGATACTAAGTAAGTCATTATTTCGTATGTCCAGGAGCCATATTCTCTGCCGCTGAAGAACACTGGATAGCGTTCATCCATCTCCTAACAGTTCCCTAGTGGATCTTTCTCCTACTACAGGTAGGGGCGGGGGTAGCGGTGGTTCGGTCGGTAGCGCGCCAGGCTCGTAATCTGTGGTTCCCAGGTTCAAGTCCCAGCTGGGTCCCTGCCCACGGTCAGTAGGGGATACTGATGGGCTTGGAAAGGCCGTCGTCCGTCGGATGGGACGTTAAGCCGTGGCTCCATGTGTGGGAGAGCCATACGCTGTGCACGTTAAAGAACACACTAGATGGCCTTGACGGGAGGCTACCATCTGTCTCCCAACAGCTGTTCCAGTGGGTCCCCTCCCCCAACCTTCTCTGAGCCTTCGGGATCTTTGTGAACTGGCCATTTAGCCCGTTGTGTGCAAAAAAGTGCCGCTCAGAGGTAAAACAACCCAACCCATAAAACATTTCTTTGATATTTTGATCTCTTGATCAAACAGGGTTCGAATCCTGGATAAGGCATGCTTGTTTCTTTTCTGTGTTTCCTTTCTGCTGAGTTCTCATATCGCTCATAATCTCTCTTCTATTGCTTATTATATTGGCGGCTCATGTCAGACTGCATTTTGCTGACATTTCTGTTACAAGCAACTGCTTAACGGGTAATTTTTTTTCTGAGATAACTTTGAATGTATTTTTCTATTATCTAAGCATCCCAATATTTTTGGTAACAGAGTGTAAATCTTATTTCAGCTGTACCTAGCAAAGATATGAATTGCTTTTCGCTTGCTCTGCGCCGTTTACAGAATGAAAGTGTAGGTGAAAAATTACAGAACTAACTCCTATTATAATGGATGTTTAATAGTCGACTATCGGTGCATTTCGCTTTCTTCCATTCTTGATAATCGGATTTCTCAGCAATTGATAAAAAAAAATTACAAAAATGGAACCTAATATCGCTAATCGTCATAATGCCAAACAGTAAAAAAAAAAAAAAAATTTTTGTTGTTACCAAAAAAAATCATACTATTAAAAACAAACCACTATCTAACACAATAATCATATAGATAATGCGAAAAAAAAACCCGTAAAGCTCCCGAAAGAAAAAAAATCCTCAAGACCGTCATCTAATCCCAAAGGGCATATTAGCTAAGCCACAGAAAATGTGCCCGGATGGTGGCATCGTTCATTACCTTCCCCGGAGCAGAAGCCATCCAATCACAATATGCCACCCATCTCCCAAGTCATCAGTGTCGTCAGCCTCCACGCGTTTTTGCCTAGCTGGCAGCCACCACATGATTGAGCGTGTATTGCCTGCATTAAAATATATGAACCACTGGGAGTTGCAACCGAGACAGCAAAATGCACGGCCTGCCTGCTACTGTCGTTTGCAACTCGTAATGCCGCAAACTTCCCACAGGATTCCTCGGCTCATTCTTCGTCAAACCTCGCACAATTAATTTATCCATTATCTCAATGAGTTAGGGTAGCGAGAGGGGGGAGGAGGGGTAGATCCCCACCCGTGGTCGCTATCTGACCGCTCTCTGTTTGCTCCACCCACACAAATGAGGGTCGAAGTCTCTAACGTAGGGAATTTGCTACTTCGACTCCTATTATTGCCCCCAATATGTCACCATTTATATTGGAATTGGTT
Source organism: Ryuthela nishihirai (assembly GCA_038380435.1). Taxonomy (NCBI): domain Eukaryota; kingdom Metazoa; phylum Arthropoda; class Arachnida; order Araneae; family Heptathelidae; genus Ryuthela; species Ryuthela nishihirai. Next base: position 25,220,437 of record JAWZYU010000026.1, read on the forward strand.
CTTTGTTTTTACCAATATTCGAAATCAGTCGAATTTTAAGGGGATTTGATTTGATATTTGAATAGATAATATGAAGGAGGAAGACGATAAAATGGACAACACACCTATGTAATTAATTTATTTCCTGTGGAGCAAGAGATTATAAGAATCCAAGAGGTATAAGAAATACCTGACAACAGAGTTTACGCCGTATAACGACGTTAGGTGTCTCTCATTACGGAGATTTTGAACGATTTCCGGTGGAGCAAGAGATATAAGAATCCAAGAGGTGTAAGAAATACCTGACAACAGAGTTTACGCCGTATAACGACGTTAGGTGTCTCTCATTACGGAGATTTTGAACTTATTTCACCGTAATGAGAGACACCTAACGTCGTTATACGGAGTAAACTCTGTTGTCAGGGAAAATCATGGAAAAGAAATGATAAATGTTTAGGCCAGAGGTGGCTAACCTGTGGAATCTTCCCGATTTTTTTTTACGCCTCCAAATTCGATTCGCTGCTTGTGGCCTATGAATCTGTTGCTGGGTGGAAAGCGACTCCTTTCCAGCATAATTCATGGCACGTTGAAAGAATTGACCATTCGTGGTTCACTGAAGACACGTAGAGCTTGTTTCGTTAACTGATACTCGGTGAACTGGCACTCAGTTTATAGCATGACAGGCTCTTAATTGGATATTCCAGGTTCGAATCCCCATTGTGCCTACATTACGGTTCTTCTCGCTAATTCCCTCTCTGCCTTCAATGAAACAGGAAACGTTGATGTGCTTGGAAAGGTAGTTGGAAGGGATATTCAGTCATGGTTCCATGTGAAGGATTGGGTTGTTTTACCTCTGAGTGGTGGCACTTTTTGAACACAACGGGCTAAATCGCCAAGTTACAAGGACCTCGTAGGCTCACAGAAGGTTGGGAGAAGGAAACCCACTGAACAGCTGTTATGAGACAAATGGCAGCCTCCCGTGAAGGCTATCCAGCGTGTTCTTTGCACAGGGTATGATTCTCCCGCACAAGCACAAAGAATATCCCATCCAATCTCCGCCGGCCTTTCCAAGCCCATTGGTGTCTACTATTCACCGAGGACAGGAAGGGTAATTTGGCAGAGATTGTTTGGATTGGATTGTTTTACCTCTGAGCGGCACTTTTTTGCACACCATGGGCTAAATGGCCAGGTCACAAGGACCCCGAAGGCTCAGAGAAGGTTGGGGGAGGGGACACACTGGAACAGCTGTTGGGAGACAGATGGTAGCCTCCCGTCAAGGCCATCCAGCGTGTTCTTTAACGTGCACAGGGTATGGCTCTCTCGCACACGAGGCCACGGCTTAACGTCCCATCCGACGGACGGCGGCCTTTCCAAGCCCATCGGTGTCCCCTACTGACCGTGGGCAGGGCGGGGAATTTTGCGGAGATAAATCTCAACGCTGACCCAGCTGGGACTCGAACCTGGGAACTACAGATTACGAGCCTGGCGTGCTACTGACTGAGCCACCCCCGCCCCTTTGGCATAGATAAATCCCAACATTTGCTCAGGCAGGACTCGAACCTGGGAACTGCAGATTATGAGCCTGGACGCTACTGACTGAGCCACTCTACCCCTTCATGTGCAGGAGAGCCATACCCTGTATACATTAAAGAACGTGCTGGATGGCCTTGATAGGATGCTTCCATCTATTGGTTACTGGCCAATGGATCTACTGCCGATATCCATACCTGAGCTCTTTGAATTCTTGTGATGTGGCTATTTAGCCCATTTGCGCTAAAAAAAAAACAATCAATCAATCAATTTTATTTCATCATACAATATAATACAATTATAGCCGTCCCGTGGCCGAGTGGTTAGGGCGCTTGGCTACTGATCTAAGGGACCTGGGTTCGAGCCCCGATAAGGTATGGATGTGTGTGTTGTTTTTCTGCTGAGGGCCTGCCGTTCTCTCAGACTTTCTACTATAGCATATAAACTGACAGGCTCCTGTCAGACCTCTGTGGCAAGCAGCTGCTTGAGGGGGTATTTTTATTTTTTTATTTATGCAATTTATTACATAGAAAAATATTGAAATACACTTTCCTACAAAAAATATTAAAAAATTCAACATTCCGATATCCCACAAATGAAATAGTGCGTCAGTTATGACGTCACATGGTACGCCAGATCTTTATTGTATAATAATTTTTAAGTATAGCTCTGTGCTCTAAGTGGAGTAATTACAGTGTAATGGAATTCATGCATGGAATGCATGAATTTCACGAGAGCAACCTCCCTTTATAAGACACTGGTGTAGAAGAAAAAGGTGACGAAATGCAAGATTTTAACTGTAAGATCAATTTTAGGAAAATAAAGAAATGGCCGAAAGAGTCCATATTCAGTTGGGTTGGGTTGTTTTACCTCTGAGCGGCACTTTTTAGCACACCGAGCTACACCTCTGAGCGTCATTTTTTTGCCGCTCAGAGGTGTAGTTTTTTTTGCGCTCAAGCACCTCTGAGCGGCATTTTTTTGCACATGGGCTAAATGGTCAGGTCACATGGACCCCGAAGGCTCAGAGAAAGTTGGGGGAGGGGATCCACTGGAACAGCTGTTGGGAGACAGATGGTAGCCTCCCCGTCAAGGACCATCCAGCGTGTTCTTTAACGTGCAAAGGGTATGGCTCTCCCAAACACGGAATCACGGCTTAACGTCCCATCCGACGGACGGCGGCCTTTCGAAGCCCATCGGTGTTCCCTACTAACCGTGGGCAGGGCGGGGAGTTTTGCGGAGATAAGTCTCAATGCTGACCCAGCTTGGACTCGAACCTGGGAACCTCAGATTACGAGCCTGGCGCGAAAGCCGACTGAGCCATCCCCGCCGCTCCGTATACAGTACAGATGAGTTCGAGTTCAAAATTTAGAGTCGAAGCCCATTTATAAATTAAAAAATGTGTAAAAATCATATAAATATCATTGTCTTTTTTTCTGTCGTATTGTCCTATTGTGTCCTATTGTAAATTTTAAAATAATTTTTTTTTGGAGACAAAATTAAAGTCAGAAAGCAATTAGGAATTAAAAATGTTGGAAAGAATTCGCAGAAACTGAAAATTCTTTAGTAATATCATTGTAAACAATAAGAAGGAGTCATTAATGAAAGAGAATACTAGAAAAAAAAATAATCAACAGCTGATAGATTTTAATTTTAAACTATGGTTAGAAATCTGAAATCGAAATCAAAAGGAAATATTTCTTTTCCTTTATATTTTTTTACAATCACAGTATAAACAAATTAGCTGTAACCAGAGCTGGATCTTGGGGGGAAGGGGGCATGCCCTCTTTCAGAATGCTAGTAAGGATAACAACCCCCCCCCCCTCAAGCAGCTGCTTGCACAGAGGTCTGACAGGAGCCTGTCAGTTTATATGCCATAGTATAAGGTCTGTGAGGATGGCAGGACCTCAACAGGAAAACGACACATACATCCATAAAGAAAAAAATTATTAAACTTATTTATATTCCATGCATTTTTCAAAAATTTCTTTGGAAATCCAGTTTCCTTACATTTTTCCGGCTCGATTCTGTTTCGTGCCACCACCACCCACCCACCCACCCGCCCTCGTGAATTTTTTTTAGATTCGGGTCTGGCTGTAAATGATATTTTCTACGAAACTTTAAATGTTTTAGAACTTTATTTAAAATGAACTATGACAGACAAAAAAATGTATTATTCTTTAACACTACATAGCAGATGACAGTTAAGAGGTTTATTATCTTACAAAATACAATCACATTCTACTACTTTACTTATCTAAGTTTATTGCGCAGAGTTATTTGTTTCGACATTGCACTTAGTTGTTTAGTTTTGGCAACAGGCCTCCGTCTGCATTCTTTCGGTGTCAGCGACATTCTCGGGAGAATTGGAAAATATTCCCGGTTATCGGCTTTGCTCCCGGCCGACAGAAGTTAGTCAAGTTCCGGCAGTCGGCAAGACCGTAACCGTATTTATAGACAATATACGCCAAAGACGGGAGGAAACGAAATGGTTCTTTAATGCACCTCTTTCAGGGCGAAGTAATTGACTGTGTGTGCGTGTGAGGGACGAACGAGCATTGGACCGGGGTACTGACAGAGGCGTCTGGAGTTTGTCAAGTGTCGCGTTGCTAGTCTTCCATCCTCCCGTCGCTGTACCTTGGAGGGAGCTGAGTCAGAAAGAGTGGGATCATTAGAGGCAGTAAGTGAGCTGTTGCTCCTCCCGGTGTCATCTTATTGATGGTCGGCCGGGACAGCTGCTGGACTGGGGGGTCGTATATCATGTTCTTAATGAGTCTCCTTAATGGAGAACAAACTTGGTTTGAGGGATGAACAAATTCGGTTAGGGTTCGTCTGGTTGCTTAAGTGTTCTGTGAGATGAGAAGTGCTGGGCGCTTCTGGACAATGGCTTTTGTCAAGAACGCACATTCATTGGCCAATCTTGCCTTCTTTGTTTTGTTTTGTTTTTTCTTTTATATATATTATACAGTTGATGCTTATGCTTAGTTGCCATTGCTATTTGCTTCAGGAATTCTCATTTTTTCTGGCTTTGTTTGTGGATATTTCTTTTATGGCTCTGGAGTTCTGTTGTGGAAGATGCGCTTTGGTTTATTATTGTTGTTGATAAAGTTCGTAAATCTTTCGTTTTTCTTCGTAAGTTCGAGAACGTCAAACTTTTTAAGGCTTTTACTGTGATTGTTCCTAAATGAGTTATTTTAATCATGATTATTATTAAGTTTTCAATCGAAGACTACTAGTAAAGTTTAATGATATTATGATTTAAAAAAAGAAGAGGAACCTCTGTTCTCCAGGAAGCATAACCTCTGTTTTCTTCCGTATTCTTCTAAAGCTCACCCGCATGGTTCATTGCAAGGACTTACATGGGGAGGGGTGTCTGTAACTCCCCAAAACCTATTCGACTTATATCAACTTTCGAAGTTGTCTAGCCAGGCTCGTAATCTGTAATTCCCAGGTTCGAGTCCCATCTGGGTCAGCGTTGAGATTTATCTCCGCAAAATTCCCCGCCCTGCCCACTGTCAATAGGGGATACCGATGGTCTTGGAAAGGCCTCCGTCCGTCGGATGGGACGTTAAGCCATGGCCCCGTGTGCGGGAGAGCCATCCCTGTGCACCTTAAAGAACACTCTGGATGGTCTTGACGTGAGGTTTCCGTCTGTCTCCCATCAGCTGTTCCAGTGGGACCCTCCCCCAACCTTCTCTCAGCTTTCGGGGTCCTTGTGACCTGGCCATTTAGCCCATGGTGTGCAAAAAAGTGCTGCTCAGTGTTAAAACAACCCAACGAAGTTGTCTATCTTCTTGTCACCACACTTCAATTACTACTATATATATATATCATTTTCATTTTCATTAAGAAAAAGATTAATCCCGTTTCATATCAGATGAGGACTCGATCTTTTTATCCAATACTCGGCACCCGAGTACCAAATTTGGGACTAATTGGTCATATATCTTTTGAATTACAGGGCGCCGAAATCTGGAGATAAAAGTTTACTATGTAGTAGTTTGCATAATATTTTTAAGCTGGAAGTAGAAGAAACATTTGCATTTCTCTATCGATGGGGATGCGGTGGCTTGGTAGCTCTCAAGGCTGGTAATTTTCAGTTCTCTGGTTCGAGTCCCAAATATGCCTGCTTTGAGATTTATCTCAACTAATGCCCACCGTCCTCGGGGAGAAAGGGGACACCGATGGACTTGGAAAGTGATGAACATTAAGCCGTGAGTCGGTGTACAGATGTGACAAACCCTGAACATCTTAAAGAATATATTGGATGTCACTGATGGGAGACTGCCATCTGTCTCCTAACAGATGTCCAGTGAGTTACTTTTCCTCAACCTTCTCTGAGCCCTTTAGTTCCTTGTGACTTGGGGCGGGGGTGGCTCAGTCGGTAGCACGCCAGGCTCGTAATCTGTAGTTCGCAGGTTCGAGTCCCAGCTGGGTCAGCGTTGAGATTTATCTCCGCAAAATTCTCGCCCTGCCCACGGTCAGTAGGGGACACCGATGGGCTTGGAAAGGCCGCCATCCGTCGGATGGGACGTTAAGCCGTGGCCCCGTGTGCGGGAGAGCCATAACCTGTGCACGTTAAAGAACACGCTGGATGGCCTTGACGGGAGGCTACCATCTGTCTCCCAACAGCTGTTCCAGTGGGTCCCCTCCCCCAACCTTCTCTGCGCCTTCGGGGTCCTTGTGACCTGGCCATTTAGCCCATGGTGTGCAAAAAAGTGCCGCTCAGAGGTAAAACAACCCAACCCAATCCTTGTGACTTGACCACTTAGCTCATTGTGTCCGAAAATAAGTGGTGCTCAGAGGTAAAACAACCCAACTCTATTGTTGTCTGCGCTGTCTCCAGTTCGAGTTGGATTATTTTACCTCTGAACGGCACTTTGTTGCCCATAATGGGCTAAATGGTCAGTTCACAATGACCCCGAAGGCTCAGAAAAGGTTGGCGGAGGGAACCCACTGGACAGCTGTTGGGAGACAGATGGTAGCCTCCCGTCAAGGCCATCCAGCGTGTTCTTTAACATGCACAGGATATGACACTCCTGCATACAGGGCAGTGGCTCTACGTCCCATCAGATGGACTGCGGTCTTTCCAAGGCCCAGCGGTGTCCCATGCTGACCGTGAGGAGGGCGGGGAGTTTTGCGGAGATAAATCTCAACACTTTTCCAGCGGGGACTCGAATCGGAGGACTGCTGATTACGAGCTTGGCGTGCTACCGACTGAGCCACCTCCACGCCCCTCGCCAGTTCCGATAAGCCTATTATTTATTATGATGATGGTTTGTTCCGTAATTTACAGTAACAAAAGCAAGAACATGATTCTTCAACCTTCTCCCTCCCTTTCCAAAATACGGTTGCTCCACTTGTATGAAGTATTACAAACCTGAAAAGAAGTATTAACCAAGTAATTGGGAGAAATAGTCTACGCAGTGGACACTTGGATAGTTTTCACAGATGAGAAGTCAGTGGCCTTTCAGTCATTTATCAAATCAGCCAATGATCTGTGAGAACTATCAAAGACATATGAACTAACACTTTTGCCTTCAGCATTGCTGTATTATTCAAGTTCTACAATTGTGTATAATGTTATGATTGCATTATGAAGTTTTATTTTAAAGGTAAATTGAGCCTTTCGCCGCATATGGAAAGTGGAAATCTTAACTTATGAGGTGAAAGTCTCAATTTCATTTTGAATCTGATATGAAAAAAGCGAGATGAAACAAACACAAAGAAAGTTGAGAATGGCTGTTCCGGATTACAGCTTCGTTGTTTTACCCCTGATCGGCACTTCTGTGCACACAATGAGTTAAAGTGGCCAGATCACATGGACTCCCAAAAGGACTCCAGAACTGGGTAGGGAACGCAAACTCAGGAATAAATAGTCCTGAGTTTCGTCATTGCCAGAGCAACCTCTACTCTCATCAAGTAACATGCAGTCTCCATCTTCAGGGACAATTTCAGTCGATGGACTAAAATGGACACATGCTTGAATCTGCTTCATATCCCTGAAGGCATCCAAGAGACTTCTTGGACTAAAATGGACACATGCTTGAATCTGCTTCATATCGCTGAAGGCATCCAAGAGACTTCTTGGACTGAAATGAGTACATGCTTGAATCTGCTTCATATCCCTGAAGGCATCCAAGAGACTTCTTGGACTGAAATGAGTACATGCTTGAATCTGCTTCATATCCCTGAAGGCATCCAAGAGACTTCTGGGACTAAAATGAGTACATGCTTGAATCTGCTTCATATCCCTGAAGGCATCCAAAAGACTTCTGGGACTGAAATGGACACATGCTTGAATCTGCTTCATATCCCTGAAGGCATCCAAGAGACTTCTTGGACTGAAATGAGCACATGCTTGAATCTGCTTCATATCCCTGAAGGCATCCAAGAAACTTCTGGGACTAAAATGAGTACATGCTTGAATCTGCTTCATATCCCTGAAGGCATCCAAAAGACTTCTGGGACTGAAATGGACACATGCTTGAATCTGCTTCATATCCCTGAAGGCATCCAAGAGACTTCTTGGACTGAAATGAGCACATGCTTGAATCTGCTTCATATCCCTGAAAACATCCAAGAGACTTCTGGGACTAAAATGGACACATGCTTGAATCTGCTTCATATCCCTGAAGGCATCCAAGAGACTTCTGGGACTGAAATGGACACATGCTTGAATCTGCTTCATATCCCTGAAGGCATTCAAGAGACTTCTTGGACTGAAATGAGCACATGCTTGAATCTGCTTCATATCCCTGAAGGCATCCAAGAGACTTCTGGGACTAAAATGGACACATGCTTGAATCTGCTTCATATCCCTGAAGGCATCCAAGAGACTTCTGGGACTAAAATGGACACATGCTTGAATCTGCTTCATATCCCTGAAGGCATCTAAGAGAATTCTATACTTTTTTGCATTTAGCGAAAATTTTGTAACTTGCGCCTGAGTAAAAAACATCTAACTTCGCCATTTTATCGTCGCTCAAAAAAATATCCGAACACTACGTATCACGTGACACAACCTTCGTGTCACGTGACACCAAGGTTGCCAGATCACAAATTTCTAAAAAAAAAATCGTTGCCTGATATTTTTCCTGAATTCTGTAATCAATCAGAGTGTTCGGATACTTTTTTGAGCGACTGTACCTTCTTCCTTCTTAATTATTTTTAGTACTTGAGTAATTAAATTCTCCGTAAAAAGTCTTTTGTCTTAAAAAGATTATTTCATTGTTATTTTTCAATAAAACCAGTTCATCATTCTAGTAATGCTCCAAATACTGGATGAAATGACACGTGCATTTCAAATTTTCTGAAAACGGGATTTAGGATGTTCAGTCTGGACTAATCGGGCAAAAACATCAAACCTTCTGTTATTTTGTTTACAAAGAGTTCAAACTCCATTCCTACAGCAAATTTTTCAAACTCTTACGAAACTAAGCTTGATCTTTAGATGTGAGAGTCTATTTTTCCCATTCTCTTCATAGATTCTTAAGATTTTCAGCAGCAACCCGCGTTCTCATGTTTATCTCCCACAGCACATCCCCAGTATCTGTCATCTGATAGCTTTCAGAAAATAACTATTCCAGCACTTTTTTATTGCATCTAACTTCCATTCTCTCATTCCAGTATATCAGTCCCACACTAGAGCACCGCAGACGTTCTTCTGTCATCATCGAAACATCATTGCCATAGCAACCTCCTCCTCTCACCAATTAACATGCAGTCTCCATCCCCAGGGACAATTTCAGCCGAAGAACTAAAATGGACACGTGCTTGAATCTGCTTCATATCCCTGAAGGCATCCAAGAGACTTCTATCCTTCAGAAAAGATCATTTTCATTTATTATTTTACTGGGTACAAAACTCCTTAGAAGTAGTCATCCCATATCCGGGTCTAAAACAGATCGCAAATGAGACTGAAATTTTTTTCAAAAATATTTGTGGGGGAGGAGGAAATACCAGACCCAGAAGCAATCGTATACCACTCTGTTACGTGTCCTGTTTTTCTACTCTTCCATGGTTATCCATCTAGCCATCCATTAGAAATGGGTGTGGTGAGATGCAGCGACCCATAGCGCAGTTCCGATGAATTACGGTTCCCATGGCCCAACAACAACTCCCAGCGCAGAAGGAAACGCGGCGGGGAGGGATATTAACCCCCCCTCCCCTTCCCCTCTCCTCTAGTGAGTGGAGAGACGACTCGTGTGCCTATGTGTGTCTCATGTCAGCTGCACTGAAATATGCCAGCTCGTAGGGAGAAGAGAAACTTAATTAGTCGACGGACGACGGTCATTTCATCTGATTAAAGTTTCAGTCGCTACTCTCAACGGTGGCAGTAGGTAGCGCGCGCTGCTTCACTCGGCTGAGGGTGGCTAGGGAGTACAGGGGGTGGGGCAGTCTTAACACTTCTAGTGGGCATGCTCGACTGGCCATCCAGACGCTTCGCTGGACGACTATGGCCGAGCTTTTCAACTAATTAGTATTCTCCGTTATCTGTGGCTGGCTTTCGCCTATTGCAGAGATCACTCGCTTCCTAATGGATTTTTGCGGGGGGTCAAAACAGAAGGAAAAAAGTGTTTGCCCCTCTTTTGCTGCTGGTTTTTCATAAATGCGTCCGTCTATCGAGCTTAAATTATGTTAGATTGTTTTTTTTATCTGTCGTGGTAGGGCTCTATCACTTGGAGACGGTCAAATAATAAAAACAATGCAGGTAGACTATTATCTGACTTTTCTATACGTTCGGGTGTTTTTTTTAGTGTGTTTGGGAGGAAATTTTCGTTTATTAAAGGAAGTGGTATCTCGGAGATATTAAGTGAGTTAAGTGAAATAAGCTCAAGTCGAGAGAGAGTTATTTTGGGATTTTATCGATTGTAGGGAGAATAATGTGACATTTACTCATCGGAGTACTTCTTCGTAAGTGTATTGAAGAGTGGATGTAGTGAAAAATGGATTGTTCGCAGATAAAACTCTATAAATGGGGTGATGACGTCTTAGTCGATCATGTAATAGAAATCATAACCAACTTTGATTTAAGAACACGCTCTAAGCTCATATTCCTCACTAGATTGTGGGGGTGGGGGTGGCTCAGTCGGTAGCGCGCCAGGCTCGTAATCTGTAGTTCCCAGGTTCGAGTCCCAGCTGGGTCAGCGTTGAGATTTATCTCCGCAAAACTCCCCGCCCTGCCCACGGTCAGTAGGGGACACCGATGGGCTTGGAAAGGCCGCCGTCCGTCGGATGGGACGTTAAGCCGTGGCCCCGTGTGCGGGAGAGCCATACCCTGTGCACGTTAAAGAACACGCTGGTTGGCCTTGACGGGAGGCTACTCTCTGTCTCCCAACAGCTGTTCCAGTGGGTCCCCTCCCCCAACCTTCTCTGAGTCTTCGGGGTCCATGTGACCTGGCCATTTAGCCCATGGTGTCCAAAAAAAATGTCGCTCAGAGGTAAAACAACCCAACCCAACTCACTAGATTGTAAATAAAGGGAAAATGATACGTATATAGTAGTAATTCTAGTTTGGTCGCAAAAAAATCTGAAACAGCGGCAAAACTAGAGCCTAAACATTTTCTTTTTTTTTTAGGGAGGGGGGGGCAGGTAATGGCGAAGCTAGTATGTTCTCTGGGGCACGGTAATAAAGCTTTCATCAAATGGAAAAAAGTAATCTTATCCCTGAGTGAGCTTCTTTCCTTATTCACCTCCTCATCCCCCAACCTTAGTAGATACGCCTAATGGACTCTTGTTCCTTCTGATGGCGTTGATTATCATTATTCTATATAAGGAAAAACTCAATATGGCAAGACCTTGGTGGTTATGTGTTTTGTCTATCGAAGCGGCAAAGTATGTTTGACCCTGGGCTCTCAATCTCTAGATTAGGCCCTGACTTATAATTAAGGTTCGCACTGGACCCTAAATGTCAATAAGGGGCTTGGGGTTGGCTCAGTTGGTATCGCCCCAAGCTTTTAACTGCAGACCTACCTGTGCCAGAATTGAGATTTAGTATCTTCGCTAAACTCACCACCCTGCCCACGTCAGTAGGGGAACTTGCTGGGTTTGGAAAGTCCGCAGTTCTTTGGATGGAACGTAAAGCCGTGGCTCCGTGCGAAGGAGAGCTATATCCTGTGCAGGTTAAAGAACATGCTTGGTGGCCTTGTAGGGAGGCTACCATCTTTCTCCTATGAGCTGTGGGGCGGGAGTGGCTCAGTCGGTAGCGCGCCAGGCTCGTAATCTGTAGTTCCCAGGTTCGAGTCCCAGCTGGGTCAGCGTTGAGATTTATCTCCGCAAAATTCCCCGCCCTGCCCACGGTCAGTAGGGGACACCGATGGGCTTGGAAAGGCCGCCGTCCGTCGGACGGGACGTTAAGCCGTGGCCCCGTGTGCGGGAGAGCCATACCCTGTGCACGTTAAAGAACACGCTGGATGGCCTTGACGGAAGGCTACCATCTGTATCCCAACAGCTGTTCCAGTGGGTCCCCTCCCCCAACCTTCTCTGAGCCTTCGGGGTCCATGTGACCTGGCCATTTAGCCCATGGTGTGCAAAAAAGTGCCGCTCAGAGGTAAAACAACCCAACCCAACCCTATAAGCTGTTCAGTGGGTCCTCTTCCCACAGCCTTTTCCAAGCCCTCGGGGTCCTTGGTGGCCTGGCCATTTAGTCCATTGCGTGCAAAAAAAGTGCCGCTCAGAGGTAAAACAACACAATTCTAAATGTCTAAAATCAGACACTTATGCAAAAGGTTTGTCCTGGGCTCTCAAAGTCAGGTCCTGATCCTGACTTTAGGAGGGAGAGCTCAGTCGGTAGCTCGTAATCTGTAGTTCCCAGGTTCGAGTCCCAATTATACCAGCATTGAGATTTATCGCCGATAACCCCCTTGATGAGAAAGGGAACATCGATGATCTTGGAAAGGCCACCTTCTGCCGTCCCGTGTGCAGGAGAGTTCATGTGCATGCTAAAGAACATGCTCCAAGAAAGAATTCAAAGGAAGTCGAAGACAGGAGATATCCTGTCACTTCTGGATAATTAGTGGTCTTCCCTGATCTCGGGATCTAGAAATAAAAAAGACCACCTGCCCTCGACGAGAAAATTTGTTTTCTCGCCGAGGGCAGGTGGTCACAGACACTTAATGCAGACTCAGTGGGGTGTCATACCTAAAATATAGTCGCTCAAAAAAATATCCGAACAATATGGTTGATTACAGAATTCAGAAAAAAATATCTGGCAACGATTTTTTTAGGAATTAGTGATCTGGCGACCTTCGTGTCACGTGACACGAAGGTCTGCAGGTGGTCATATTATTTTGATACTAGATCGTGTGGGCTCACTCACGGAAATATTGAGCGTGTGCAGTTACCGTTCACAGCAAACTGGAGCGTGTGCAGTAACTGCACACGCTCCAGTTTGCTGTGAACGGTAACTGGAGCGTGTACAGTTGCTGTACACGCTCCAGATATTTTTCCTGAATTCTGTAATCACGTGACACGAAGGTTGCCAGATCACTAATTTCTAAAAAAATCGTTGCCAGATATTTTTTTCTGAATTCTGTAATCAACCGTAGTGTTCGGATACTTTTTTGAGCGACTGTAGGTGGTCATATTATTTTGATACTAGATCATGTGGGCTCACTCACGGAAATGTTGAGAGTGTGCAGTTACCGTTCGCAGAAAACTGGATCGTGTGCAGTAACTGCACACGCTCCAGTTTGCTGTGAACGGTAACTGGGGCGTGTACAGTTGCTGTACACGCTCCAGACATTTTTCCTGAATTCTGTAATCACGTGATACGAAGGTTGCCAGATCACTAATTTCTAAACAAAATCGTTGCCAGATATTTTTTCTTAATTCTGTAATCAACCGTAGTGTTCGGATACTTTTTTGAGCGACTGTAGGTGGTCATATTATTTTGATACTAGATCGTGTGGGCTCACTCACGGAAATATTGAGCGTGTGCAGTTACCGTTCACAGCAAAAACAGTTCACAGCAACATTACCGTTCACAGCAAACTGGAGCGTGTGCAGTTACTGCAAACTGGAGCGTGTGCAGTTACTGCACACGCTCCAGTTTGCTGTGAACGGTAACTGGAGCGTGTACAGTTGCTGTACACGCTCCAGATATTTTTCCTGAATTCTGTAATCAGTGACACGAAGGTTGCCAGATCACTAATTTCTAAAAAAATCGTTGCCAGATATTTTTTCTTAATTCTGTAATCAACCATAGTGTTCGGATACTTTTTTGAGCGACTGTAGGTGGTCATATTATTTTGATACTAGATCGTGTGGGCTCACTCACGGAAATATTGAGCGTGTGCAGTTACCGTTCACAGCAAAAACAGTTCACAGCAACATTACCGTTCACAGCAAACTGGAGCGTGTGCAGTAACTGCACACGCTCCAGTTTGCTGTGAACGGTAACTGGAGCGTATACAGTTGCTGTACACGCTCCAGATATTTTTCCTGAATTCTGTAATCAGTGACACGAAGGTTGCCAGATCACTAATTTCTAAAAAAATCTTTGCCAGATATTTTTTTCTGAATTCTGTAATCAACCGTAGTGTTCGGATACTTTTTTGAGCGACTGTACATCAGATTACGATCCTGGGAAGTTGAAAAATGGAGCTTGACATTGCGGAGTAATCTCGAAAGCGAATTGCTATTGGTGGTTTAGAAACAAATCAGAATTCTGTTCAAGTATTTTTGTATCAAATATTATTCCCGCTGAAGAATGAGTCCCACTGAAAGAGAAAGAAATCCCCTCTGTTTCAGTGGTTATCAATGTTTCGCTCCCCCATTCTCGTTATTAGAATTCTCCAATGGTGAGAATCCATGCTCTGCTTGGCACCCATTCGACCTCCACCACCACGATTGGGGCGGGGGTGGCTCAGTCGGTTGCGCGCCAGGCTCGTAATCTGCAGTTCCCAGGTTCGAGCCCCAGCTGGGTCAGCGTTGAGATTTATCTCCGCAAAATTCCTCGCCCTGCCCACGGTCAGTAGGGGAAACCGATGGGCTTGGATAAGGCCGCCGTCCGTCGGATGAGACGTTAAGCCGTGGCCCCGGGTGCGGGAAAGCCATACCTGTGCACGTTAAAGAACACGCTGGATGGCCTTAACGGGAGGCTACCATCTGTCTCCCAACAGCTGTTCCAGTGGGTCCCCTCCCCCATCCTTCTCTGAGCCTTCGGGGTCCATTTGACCTTGCCATTTAGCCCATGGTGTGCAAAAAAGTGCCGCTCAGAGGTAAAACAAACAAACAAACAAACCACCACGATTAGAGCCAATGTGTAAAAGACTCTGACAATGGTAAATGAGCTTGCAATGAGGCGTCGGGGCCATCACAGCCAGCACGACAGAAAGTCCCACATTTTGTCGACTTCAAGTCACGAAGAGGTCACAAGATGCGAGTAGCATTCTAATCAGTTGCAGTTGCCTTGGTTGCCTCTGACCGTGTCTGCTGCACATCTGTTGAAGCGTTTGAGGAGCAGAAGTACTAAGATGGCTCCTCCCCTTCCCAATGGCTCCTCCCCTTCCCATCGCTCCATGAAATATTCATCACAGCAAACGATCGTTTTTACGGAAATTTCTCAACCTATGAGAAATGCGGTAGGGACTAACTCCTGGTCGTAGACGAGAAACTGGGTCGGGGACTCTGTAAAAAATAAAAACCCCCTGAAGCAGCTGCTTGCCACAGAGGTCTGACAGGAGCCCGCCAGTTTATATGCCATAGTAGAAGGTCTGAGAGGATGGCAGGATCTCAGCAGAAAAACGACACATACATCCATGGGGCTCGAACCCAGGTCCCTTAGATCAGTAGCCAAGCGCGCTAACCACTCGGCCAAGGGACGGCTCGGGGACTCTAGGAAGGGTAAATTTTTCTTCAAGGGGAAGTGAAGGAAGGGAGAGGTAAGAATGTCGAACCTACGAACAAAAATAATTTTGGGTTGCGTTGTTTTGTCTCTGAGGGGCACTTTTTTTGCACACCATGGGCTAAATGGCCAGGTCACATGGACCCCATTGCACACCATGGGCTAAATGGCCAGGTCACATGGACCGAAGGCTCAGAGACGGTTGGGGGAGGGGATCCACTGGAACAGCTGTTGGGAGACAGATGGTAGTCTCCCGTTAAGGCCATCCAACGTGTTCTTTAACGTGCACAGGGTATGACTCTCTCGCACACAGGGCCACGGCTTAACGTCCCATCCGACGGACGGCGGCCTTTTCAAGCCCATCGGTGTCCCCTATTGACCGTGGGCAGGGCGGGGAATTTTGCGGAGTTAATTAGTGATGAGAATTTTTTCAAATATCTAAATCTGGAGTGAAGGTTTTTAGATATTAAAATTGAAAGCACAAAACTTCTAGTGAAATATGTAAAAAGCAAAATAAATTTCCCAAAAGAAAATATATGGAATAAATTTAAAGAACTTTATAAAAAGAGAAAAAAAAACTGCAGAAACAACATTTAAAAAAAATATTTTCTTTTACTAACGAGAAAAGTCTCAACAAGATTGAAAGAAATCGACAGAAATGCCTAAATATGCAAAAATGAGGGGGGGGAAAAATTATAAACTTAAAATGTATTTAATAATGAAGAAGAAATACCTCTTTATGGCCGCCCTATATTTATGGTCCCCCGCTAAAATCATCCAATAAAAAATGCTCTGCTGTTAGTAGTGATTGTGATTTACAGGGCAATTGGAGGAAATATTACTCCTATATATTCCACACTTTGAAAGAAAAGTCTTTAAAGTCCACTAGAAATGGAGGAAAAATATTATATACCAAAAAACAGCGTTCCGGTCTATTCTGGCTCTATACAGTCATTTAACCCAAACCAACCACCAAAAAAAGACGCGTCTTCCCCACTTAGTTTTTTCTGGAGCAAAACGTTAGCAAAAATTTCTTATTTTATACGAACTGTTTTCATACATGAAATATATCTGTTTTGTAATTCTTCATTCGTTACATATTTCGTACTATTTCAGTCCCCCCACCTCAATCGTCACTTTTTAATTGCTATTGTCCAGATATCAGAAAATAACTTTATAAAAGTTCCCGTTGTAAAAGCGTAAGCGTAGCAAGGGCATGAAAGTTTGCTGAACTTAAATGTTTGGTAATGTGGCGCCATCTAGTGCTGGATTAAAAATATTAGATGCATTTTCATTATCACAGAGTTAAATGGATAAAAAAAATTGTAACCCAAGGGAAGAAAAATGTTAGATAATAAAGTATATCACAAAAAGAATTGAAAAATAAATTACGGCCATTTTTGATCAGTTCTTGGCAGGTTCAAAGTTTGGGCCTTCACTTTTAAAGAGACCCAATATTGTTGGTTTGGCTGTTTGGGATTTTATGGTGCATCAGCAACTCAGGCTGTTACGTACCTCCCAAAATTGTTCCGAATATCTAATATAATTTAAGGTACCAAGGTTCGAGTCCCACCGGTGTGGGGAATATTAATTTCCACTAAACATCCACTCTGCCCTCGATCAGAAAGGACACCACCCATGGGCTTGGAAAGACCGCCATCCATCGGATGGAACATAAAGCTCTGATCCATATGTAGGAGAGTCATACCCAATGTACGTTAAAGAACACACTGGATTGCTTTGACAGGAGACTCCATCTGTATCTTAACACTGTTCAGTGGGTCCCCTTCCTCCAATCTTGGGGTTCTTGTGACCTTGCCATTTAGTCCAAAGTGTGCAAAAAAGTACCGCCCAACCTAATTGAAGGTAAAAGAATAAATGAAATAAAGTTCTAACGGAACTCTCTTTGCTTATTGATTAATAAATTTAACAGATATTTTCTGTTTTATGCATCGGACTAATTGGTTAAGGAGGAAAGAGGAAATTGATGTATTTCCAGAGGGAAAAAAAAAGCAAGAAACGAAAAGCGTAGAAAGAAGTCACGTACTTCAAAAATCGGGAAACAAAACTGCATCGGCGAATAACGTAAACATGTTTACCTAGTGGCGAAAATCGACCGATGAAGACCTCTGGGATTTAAATAAATTATTAAAATTTCCCCCATACTTACTTTTATTAACAAACGCTAGTTTAAACAAAGGTTTTTATTATTCCGCTAGTTTTCAGGGGAATGGTCAAAAAAGTTGCAGTGGGGAGGGGGGGTGCAGTGCATAAGAAATAAATGTTACCGGATGTATATATTAGATCCAGGAATAAATGAGAAAGTTACGAATGCAGAAATCATGCACACGTCATATCATAATTTAAATTATTTATGCCCAATTTTTTTTTCATTTTTCAAAATACGTGTAAGAAACGTTTTTCATGTTAAATAAATTAAACCAAATCATATGCTTCCGAAAACAGAAGAAACGCAGAAAAAAAAGTTTACATTAAGAAAAACACGACATAATTTTTTGTTACACCTAATATAATACAAAAAAAAAATCTTTTTTTTTTTTTTTTCCGATCAACTTTTCTTGGGGGTTGCCAACTTCATTCGGTGAATATTGACATCTACTTATGCAACAATTCATTCCAAACGTTTAATGTAGCGAGGCGTTAAATCGACTCACACAGCAACTCTTTCACAGTCCTCAATTGTATTATTTATTCTTCAGTTCAGATCTTCTTCGATTTATTTCCATTTCTCAAGTTTTATTTTTTTTTTCCTTCACACCCAGCCACCATCATGTAGCACCACCATGTCACACCAGCCACCATCATGGTGGCTGAGTGTAAAGATGGTCTTAGATGGTCTAAGCAAAACCACCAAAAAGCCAGATGGCTAATTTCAAAACGACATTTTCTACTCGGTCTTATTTACATAAATAAATACTTCACTCTACATGAAACCGATACTTTGTCAAGTCCGATTCTGCGTCCGTCTTCTCGCAAATTAAACAGATAAAACTCTCGCCCCCAATATCCTCCCACTACTCCTAGCAGCTCTTCGAACCAGCCATCCGCTGCCATATGAGAGATAACGGCTTTTGCGACAATCACGAATAGAAAATTAACTCGCTCAGCTCTTTTCCAAAGAAATTTATATCTCTGCTCTTTTAAAAATTTGTTGTTGTTGTGTGGGGACTGCTGGTATTCCATAACGATCGGCGTCGCCAGGGCAATGCAGTTACACGTGTAATTACGAGAGAAAATGAATAAACAACTAATTCTCGCCAATTAAAGGAAAGTAATGACGCCAGATGCGGCCACAGGAGGAACTGAACTAATTAGCATTAAGTCAGCCCAGTTATTATTTCGACTCTCTGATTAACCGCCACGTTTCCTGCTATTGATCAGCTAGCTGGTCTCTCTCTCTTCCCGCTCTTTTCCTCACACACTCACTCAGAGCGCAACAGCAGGAACGCGCGAGTCTGCTTTGGCTTATAAGCCTCACTTTCGTATCTGGAAGTTTCGCATCTTATTTGTTGTCGATCCCTGTCATCGTGAAAACGGTTTGGCTAAAGGAAACTTTCTGAACTGAAGAATAAATAATATAATTGAGGACTGTGAAAGAGTTGCTGTGTGAGTCGATTTAACGCCTCGCCGCATTAAACGTTTGGAATGAATTGTTGCATAAGTAGATGTCAATATTCACCGAATGAAGTT
This sequence comes from Ryuthela nishihirai, assembly GCA_038380435.1. NCBI lineage: Eukaryota > Metazoa > Arthropoda > Arachnida > Araneae > Heptathelidae > Ryuthela > Ryuthela nishihirai. The sequence goes on from JAWZYU010000026.1 coordinate 25,239,503, forward strand.
GGCAACCTCGAGAGTTATAAAACATGCAGATATGAGCTTTTCACACTATCGGGAATAAGACCTTAAATCTCCAAATGTCGGTTTACTCTTTTATAACAAAAAAAAAAACATTTCCGCACTAATTACTAGAAATCGGATCGTTAGGCTGGATATTTTTCGCCCCGTGATTCCAATGTTTTTATATATATATTTCGACATATTTAAAGTATAAGCGGTTAAATAATAAAAAATTTAATAAAATTTGCAATTTGCAAAAAAAAATTCTTGAAGCAACGTAGCTTTAATTAGTTTATGGTTAGGGTGCTAGTTACTGTTTTTAATTAGTTCATGACTAACGTGCTATCTACTGTTATTAATTAGTTTATGGTTAGGGTGCTAACTACTGTTATTAATAGTTTATACCTAGATTGCTACCTACTGTTATTAATTAGTTCATGATTAGGGTACTAGCTACTTTTTTTAATTTTTTTATGGTTAGGGTGCTAACTTCTGTTATTAATTAGTTCATGGTTAGGGTGCTAGCTACTGTTATTAATTAGTTTATGGTTAAGGGTGCTAGCTACTGTTATTAATTAGTGTATGGTGTAGGTGCTACCTAGTTTAGGGTGTTAGGTGCTGTATTAAATAGTTCATGGTTAGGGTGCTAGCTACTGTTTTTAATTAGTTTATGGTTAGGGTGCTAACTACTGTTATTAATTAGTGTATGGTGTAGGTGCTACCTACTGTTATTAAGTAGTTTAAGGTGCTAGATACTGTATTAATTAGTTTATGGTTAGGGTGCTGGCTATTGTTATTAATTAGTTTATGATTAGGGTGCTAGCTAATGTTATTAATTATATATAGTTATGGTGCTAGCTACTGTTATTAATTAGTTTAAGGTGCTAGATACTGTATTAATTAGTTTATGGTTAGGGTGCTGGCTGTTGTTATTAATTAGTTTATGATTAGGGTGCTAGCTAATGTTATTAATTAGTTTATAGTTATGGTACTAGCTACTGTTATTAATTAGTTTATGGTTGGGGTGCTAGCTAATGTTTCAGCCAGCATACTTTATCCGTTGTGTTAGTTCTAACCTTTGTGTGTGTGTGCTGTTAGGACGATTCTTGTTATTAAAATAATCTGGATTCCAGAAACATGTTGCGGATCCAAGAAAAATAACTAACAGATTCTATTTTTAAAAAACCCTATGTTAACCTAATCCATAAATATGCATTAACTATCTCATTTGTTTTCCTTACTTCAAGTAACTCCACTACATATTTTTTCCCTTTTTATGGAAAGACCGAGTGTTCAAAATTCTTTCTATAGGATCGTTATAAACTAATGATCTACATCAGAGATTCCCAAATAGTGACCAGTGGACCACCTTTGAAAAGTAATCCTTATAACTGGTCGCATATGTCATCATTAGTAGCTAGTTTATTAATAATTTATTAAATATTGATATAAATGACATAAAAGCTATATTCTTCTATTTAAAAAAAACAGCTTCATCTCAAGAATATTAAATAATAAGAAATTAATTTTTAAAGAAATAAACTTTCATATTAATCAAAAGTGTAATTGTCCTAAAATACCCATAGTATCATTAAAATTAAATATCTCTCTTTATTCAAAATTATCATTCCAACTTATCTCGCGACAGGTTGTACATAATACTTATTTGACTTGCTAATTAATAGTTTAGATTTGCAGTTTTCATTAATCAGTGGAGAATCGAAGTTTTTTTATGGAGGGAAGGTGCGGAGGCAAAGCCACTTTAGAAAATATACAGTTGTATCAGAATAATATGACCACCTACCATAGTATATGTATAGCAGGTGGTCATATTATTCTAATACGACTGTGTATGTTTCGAAACTTTTCGAAACTTACCGATGTTACGTGCTATTCTCTGTCATTTATGTAAATAAAATAATAAAATAAATGTCCCCTCAAGTAGCTGCTTATCACAGAGGTCTGACAGGAGCCTGTCAGTTTATACGCCACAGTATAAGGTCTGTGAGGATGGAGAGACCTCAGCAGAAAAACAACACACCAACACCCATGACACCCAGTGCTCGATAGACTTAGGTATTTAATTCTAATGACTGTTTTAAGTTTTTGCCAACTTTTTAACTTCAGATATCTTTTTTTTATTTCATTGAGTGTAAAATTTTTTGGATGGGAGGTAAATTTACCTGATCGCGACGAAATTTACAAAAAATTACAGAAATGCAAATTTTCTCTAGCACATAAAAGATGCTCGTATACAATGAGTACAGAATTATTAGCGCTTACATTAAAAGAGTACGAATTTTCCGACTTTAGCGCCTTCTAATTGCATACATTCGAACTAATGGATGATTTGAAAAATTAATAGCAATATTTTTTATTATTTATGCACTGAAAATTTTTTATCTCTTAAAACACAAAATTTAAATGTCTGAAGACGGATGGACATGCGACAAAATGAAAGTAATGATTCATTTTTTTTGGGAACGAACTAAAAGAATTGGAAAGAGATTACTATTTAGAAGTGATACTAATGCTTTATGTATAGGACATTTTTTAAATTGCGTTTTGAATATTCTTTACAAAAGAACAATAGTTAAGCGGTCCCCAACCATTTTGAGCCCAACTCCGCGTTTAACTAAGAATTATTTTCTTCTTGGGAAAAAATCTATTTTTTCCTATAGAAAAATAGTTGAAAAGTAGATGGTGGTTAGTTGAAAAGTAACGGTTCGCCAAGCGCTGTAATCGGCGATAGCGCCCCCTGTTGGGAACCACTGAGTTAAAGGAACAAATGTAAAGGTATTAAAAATTTCATCATTCAATTTTGATTAAAATGGACCCCGAAGGCTCAGAGAAGGTTGGGGGAAGGGACCCACTGTAACAGCTGTTAGGAAACAGATGGTAGCCTCCCGTAAAGGCCATCCAGTGTGTTCGTTATCGTGCACAGGGTATGGCTCTCCCGCACACGTGGCCACGGCTTAACGTCCCATCCGAAGGACGGCGGCTTATTCCAAGGCCATCGGTGTCCCCTACTGACCGTAGGCAAGGCGTAGAGTTTTGCTGAGATAAATCTCATAGGCTGACCCAGCTGGAACTCGAACCTGGGAGCTACAGATATCGAGCCTGGCGCGCTACCGACTGAGCCACCCCAGCCCCAGAAAGAAAAGAGGAAAAATGGCTCTGTCATAAACACATAGCTGTTTGTGTATTCTTGATCAACATACCATATGCATTTTCGCTGATTTTGAAACCTGTGGGACAAACTGAGCACCATTTTTTAACGGAAAAAAAAGTTGTGCCAAAAAAAGTGAAAGGACTAAGCTTTAGCAGAAATATTCGTAGCCCCTCCCACCCATCCACATACCATCACCACCCACTCCAAAAATAAATTTTACAATAATATTTTTAAAAATGCCACTAGAACTAATGGGCAAAAAAAAAACCTATTGCAATACTTGACGAGAATATTTTAGAGTAAAAAATGACATTCTGCTCAGTTGCAATTCAATCTCTTTACATTTAACGGGCCTGAGTTTATTATTGAAAATTTTCCGTTACAGTGAAAAAGATTCACTGATGCAGAAAGAAAACTGCCTTGCAGACAACCGAATTAAAAAGTGACACAAATAATGAACAAATAGCGAATTTTATCAGAATTTGAAAGAGGCACGATTGTTGACGTCAGGTGTGAGTACCTCTATCAGAAACGGCAACCTCTGAGAGACGCTTTTTTGCACACCATGAGCTAAATAGCCAGGTTACAAGGACCCCGAAGGCTCAGAGAAGGTTGGGGGAGGGGAACCACTGGAATAGCTGTTTGGAGACAGATGGTAGCCTCCCGTCAACGCCATCCAGTGTGTTCTTTAACGTGCACAGGGTATGGTTCTCCCGCACACTCCTGTGCACACCCGCACTTCCGCACACCCCGGGGGCGGGGTGGCTCAGTCGGTAGCGCGCCAGGCTCGTAATCTGTAGTTCCCAGGTTCGAGTCCCAGCTGGGTCAGCGTTGAGATTTATCTCCACAAAATTCCCCGCCCTGCCCACGGTCAGTAGGGGACACCGATGGGCTTGGAAAGGCCGCCGTCCGTCGGATGGGACGTTAAGCCGTGGTCCCGTGTGCGGGAGAGCCATACCCTGTGCACGTTAAAGTAACACGCTGGATGGCCTTGATGGGAGGCTACCATCTGTCTCCCAACAGCTCTTCCAGTGGATCCCCTGCCCCAACCTTCTCTGAGCCTTCGGGGTCCATGTGACCTGGCCATTTAGCCCATGGTGTGCAAAAAAGTGCCGCTCAGAGGTAAAACAACCCAACCGCACACCCCTTCACGGCTTAACGTACCATCCGACGGAGGGTGGCCTTTTCAAGCCCATCGGGTCCCCTACTGACCGTGGGCAGGGGGGGCAGTTTTGCGGAGACAAATCTCAACGCTTACCCAGCTGGCAGAGAAGGAGAAACAACCAGCAAACACAATAATTTTGATGGGAAACACAAGGTGAGACAGAATGGTCGTAATCCGATGGCCACTGATTGTCAAATGGACCGAGTAAATTTGGAACATCGTGACAGTCAGGTCCAACGTCTACTTCAAGGCTGGTAACAGTTGTGATATTCGTCTATGATTACAAGGCCGGAATAAGGGTCGGGGGTGGGAAGGATGCTAAGGTCCGGGAACCAGGCCTCAAGAAAAAATGAGCCCCTTTTACCACTAATAACTAACGTTATTTTAAATAAAATTAACATATTTTTGAACTCGTGCAAAGTTTTGAATTGGTAAAAATATTATGCTCAAATTAAGGTGGCAGAAGATCGGTACTTTTATTTATTTATTAATTTATTTATGTTAACTTCTGATGGGACAGGTCCCATAAAAACTTTAAATGCCCCAGGTCCCAGAATTCTTTATCCAAGTTTTGGCCCAGCTGGGTCAGCGTTGAGATTTACATCCGTAAAATTTCCCGCCCTGCCCACGGTCAGTAAGGGACACTGAGGGCTTGGAAAGGCTGCCGTCCGTCGGATTGGACGTTAAGCCGTGGACCGTGTGCGGGAGAGCCATACCCTGTGCACGTTAAAGAACACGCTGGATGGCCTTGACGGGAGGCTACCATCTGTCTCCCAACAGCTGTTCCAGTGAGTCCCCTCTCCCAACCTTCTCTGAGCCTTCGGGGTCCATGTGACCTGACCATTTAGCCCATGGTGTGCAAAAAAGTGCCGCTCAGAGGTAAAACAACCCAACGTTAAAGAACACGCTGGATGGCCTTGACGGGAGGCTACCATCTGTCTCCCAACAGCTGTTCCAGTGAGTCCCCTCTCCCAACATTCTCTGAGCCTTCGGGGTCCTTGTGACCTGGCCATTTAGTCCATGGTGTTCAAAAAAGTGCAGCTCAGAGGTAAAACAACCCAACCGAAATCCAAGCTTTGACTGAGTGTAAAATTCAACCACGTGATTTTAGAACATTGTGAGAGACGGGTTTAATATCTTCTGCCGTCCAACAGGCTGGTAACAGTTGAGACACTCACCTGCAAATACAATTTTGGAGAGCCGTAAGAGATTTACACGAGGGCTTGGGTTGGGTTGTTTTACCTCTGAGCGGCACTTTTTTGCACACCATGGGCTAAATGGCCAGGTCACAAGGACCCCGAAGGCTCAGAGAAGGTTGGGAGAGGGGACTCACTGGAACAGCTGTTGGGAGACAGATGGTAGCCTCCCGTCAAAGCCATCCAGCGTGTTCTTTAGCGTGCACAGGGTATGGCTCTCCCGCACACGGGGCCACGGCCTAACGTCCCATCCGACGGACGGCGGCCTTTCCAAGCCCATCGGTGTCCCCTACTGACCGTGGGCAGGGCGGGAATCTCAACGCAGCCGTCCCGTGGCCGATTGGTTAGCACGCTTGGCTACTGATCTAAGGGACCTGGGTTCGAGCCCCGGATTTAGGCTATGGATGTGTGTGTCGTTTTTCTGCTGAGGTCCTGCCATCCTCTCAGATCTCCTACTGTGGCATATAAACTGACAGGCTCCTGTCAGACCTCTGTGGCAAGCAGCTGCTTGAGGGGGTATTTTTTTATTTTTTATAAATCTCAACGCTGACCCAGCTGGGACTCGAACCTGGGAACTACAGATTACGAGTCTGGCGCGCTACCGACTGAGCCACTACACGAGGGCAATGCGTCGGACTCCCCATCGTTTGGGATATCAAATAGATGCCCACAACAACATCCGATCTTAACCCTTTCAGCCCTGAATTTTTAATATGAAAAATAAATGTTTTTTAATCATCAATTATTGAATGTAAGACATAAAAGGACTCCCCTACTAAGTTTGAGCGGGTTTCTGCCATAGGTTTAGAAACTAGGAAATCGTGGCAAATGACACCATCAGGTCTTAGAGATAAAAATGGAAGCATATTTTTTATTCATTTTAAATAATGTTTTCACACAAAGATCTTATCAAATTATTTCGTGTGAAAAATTTTGAAATAATTTTTAGATTTCGATTTTAGATCGGTACTTACCAAACATGGTGTTCAGGTTATTAGCATTCATCTTGAATAGGGGAACAATACGGGTCACTCAGATATGTAAACACTCACTTCTTGTTGAACCATGTCATGAAATCTCTGAACCTTCAGGGTGTTTGTGGCCTGGCCATTTAGTCCATTGTGTGCAAAAAAAGTGCCGCTCAGAGGTAAAACAACCCAACCCAACCACAGGTTCATTCTGCAGATCAGAGAGCATGTTATTTGGTGCAGGTAAGGTGCTGTGTTGTCATGGTCTGGGGAATATTCTGCTGAGATGCGTTGGATCCTCTGATACATGTAGCAACGTAAGAAGGGTGTAGACTATTTGAACATTATTGCAGATCACGTATACATTTCAAAGTTGTTTTTCTCCAGTAGTAGGGGGTGGGGGTGGCTCAGTCGGTAGCGCGCCAGGCTCGTAATCTGTAGTTCCCAGGTTCGAGTCCCAGCTGGGTCAGCGTTGAGATTTATCTCCGCAAAATTCCCCGCCCTGCCCACGGTCAGTAGGGGACACCGATGGGCTTGGAAAGGCCGCCGTCCGTCGGATGGGACGTTAAGCCGTGGCCCCGTGGTGGGAGAGCCATACCCTGTGCACGCTAAAGAACACGCTGGATGGCCTTGACGTGAGGTTTCCGTCTGTCTCCCATCAGCTGTTCCAGTGGGTCCCCTCCCCCAACCTTCTCTGAGCCTTCGGGGTCCATGTGACCTGGCCATTTAGCCCATGGTGTGCAAAAAAGTGCCGCTCAGAGGTAAAACAACCCAACCCAAATCTCCAGTAGTAGTGATGGCATCTTTCAGCAAGACAAAGCACTATATCATCAGATCAGGGCTGCGAAGCTTTAAAAAAATTACGGAAAAGAAGGGAAAAATTTACGGGCATATTTTTGCTTCAAAATCTAAAAGCTCCCTGAAACAAAATTGGACAATAATACTTAGTTTCATGAAATAATAAGCTGAAAAAAATTGGTTTTGCCTTGAGTGGACCAATTCTTTTCAGCTTATTTTTTCATGAGTTCTATGTCTACAGGACAACGCCTGTGATTCTTTATTACAGAACTATTTATAAAAAATAAATACCCCCTCAAGCAGCTGCTTGCCACAGAGGTCTGACAGGAGCCTGTCAGTTTATATGCCATAGTAGGAGATCTGAGAGGATGGCAGGACCTCAGCAGAAAAACGACACACACATCCATGCCTAATCCGGGGCTCGAACCCAGGTCCCTTAGATTAGTGGCCAAGCGTGCTAACCACTCGGCCACGGGACGGCACAGAACTATTTAGCTTTCTTTCTCAAAAAACTTGATAAATCTTATGAATATGCGGGCCTTATTTACACTTTCACACTCCCTTCACACGCCCTCATGCGCCTCATGCACACGGAAGTGGTAGTGCGCTTTTATGTGCAGTAATTTTTTATTTCATATAAATAATACAGTTTTGTTAATAAATAGTAAAATTAATATAATAAAATAAATAAATACCCCCTCAAGCAGCTGCTTGCCACAGAGGTCTGACAGGAGCCTGTCAGTTTATATGCCATAGTAGAAGGATCTGAGAGGATGGCAAGGCCTCAGCAGAAAAACGACACATACATCCATGCCTTACCCGGGGCTCGAACCCAGGTCCCTTAGGTCATTAGACAAGCGCGCTAACCACTTATCCATGGGACGGCCAAAATTAATATAATACATTAATATTATTCACAGCATATAATTTCTAATATTCAATAAGCAGTAACATTTAAAAATCAAATTATTCTTGAAATAATAAGCTGGAAAAAAAAATTGGCCTTGCCATAAGTAGGATTCGAACGCAGGTCTCCTGGAAACATACTAGTTATGCTAACCACTACTACACCATCATCGGCTAACGTTTATCCTTCAGCTGATGTGACATAAACTTTCCAGATTTTTATTTGATTCCAACGAGATAGATTACCTCGTTGTTTGATTCGCACAGTAGCGCCATCTATCCAGGAAATGGAAAACTGTGTTGTCACATAAAGATGGAATTTAGTATTTGTCACTCACACTCATGATGTTAAATCAATAATTCAGTAGTAAAGAATAACAGGATGTGTCCTGTAGACATGGAACTCATGAAGTAATAAGCTGAAAAAAAGTTGTTTTTCATTTGAAATTTAAACATTCTTCTTCCTCGCTTTTTTTTTTTATCTTGTAATGAATAATTTAGACTAAATTATCAAAAGTATTGAGTCATTTCTATGTTCTGTAAATCGAAAACTGCATCCAAAGCTCTCTAACTACTAATTAAGCCTTTTCAGCAAAATATCACAAAAAATCAAATTTTTAAAAAATTCCCCCAAATCTAGATTTTTGATGATTTTTTTTTTCTCTTTACTATCTAGAGTCGATAATAAAAATTTGTATAAATTCGATTGAGATTTATAATTTATCTTTCGCAGCATTTTTCAATGAAAAAAGCTTCTTTTTAAAGTTAGTGTTGAACGTGGCTTTCCACTTACACAACACGGAAGTCTCCTAGTATTATACGTACAAGAGAGATTGGCAGAATTGAAGCATTTGATCGACATGGCCGAATTGAAGCATTTCATCGACACACGTTGTTGTTTTACCACTGAGCGGCACTTTTTTAGCACACCATGGGCTAAATGGCCAGGTCACAAGGACCCCGAAGGCTCAGAGAAGGTTGGGGGAGGGGACCCTCTGGAACAGCTGTTGGGAGACAGATGGTAGCCTCCCGTCAAGGCCATCCAGCGTGTTCTTTAACGTGCACAGGGTACGGCTCTTCCGCATACGAAGCCACGGCTTAACGTCCCATCCGACGGACGGTGGCTTTTCCAAGCCCATCGGTGTCCCCTACTGACCGTGGGCAGGGCGGGAAATTTTTGCGGAGATAAATCTCAACGCTGACCCAGCTGGGACTCGAACCTGGGAACTACAGATTACGAACCTGGCGCGCTACCGACTGAGCCACCCCCGCCCCCATCGGCACACGGTCATGTAAGAAATTTGCTCTCTTAACCAAAAATAAAAGTGGTTTTCTTTGTTTAAAACAACGTTATCTGCACTGGTGGATCAAAAAAAAAATATCCTAAATCGTTGATAATTAATCGTTTATTTATTAGTGTCTTACTCAGTAGTGCAAATGGTGGAAGACAGAATAAGACTGCGTCCCACTGTTTCCAAAGATGGAAAAAACGAGCTGTTGAAAGACTAAAAAAAAAAATACCCCCTCAAGCAGCTGCTTGCCACAGAGGTCTGACAGGAGCCTGTCAGTTTATATGTCATAGTAGAAGGTCTGAGAGGATGGCAGGACCTCAGCAGAAAAACAACACAAACACCCATACCTTACCCGGGGCTCGAACCCAGGTCCCTTAGATCAGTAGCCAAGCGCGCTAACCACTCGGCATGGGACGGCTGAAAGACTAAAGGTAAAAAAAAATATGCAGGCCCTTTCCCTCTACTTTGACCTACTGCAATGAGTGTTACTTAGGGAAAAACGTTTTGGGAGGGTGGTAGTGGTGGGGGCCGTCCCGTGGCCGAGTGGTTAGCACGCTTGGCTACTGATCTACGGCACCTGGGTTCGAGCCCCGGGTAAGGCATGGATGTTCGTGTTGTTTTCTGCTGATGTCCTGCCATCCTCTCAGATCTTCTGCTGTGGCATATAAACTGACAGGCTCCTGTCAGATCTCTGTGGCAAGCAGCTGCTTGAGGGGTATTTATTTTTATTTATTTTTTTTAGTGGTGGGGACGGAATCGATATGCTGTGTTCAAAATTCGCATTTCCAGAGTTGCTAATGTGATTTCAAAGAGCTACGAAAGTTTCATGTTTGCCCTTTTAAATAAATAAAATGAATGCTAAAAGTGGAAACTCTGATTTAAATTGTGCAATGCAGGTGTCAGATGCCAGGGAGTCTTAAATTAATTGCCTATTTTGGCCATTATCACCATCAACATCACTATCATCTGAAAAAAATAAAAGTCCCCTCAAGCAGCTGCTTGCCACAGAGATCAGACAGGAGCCTGTCAGTCTATAGCAGCGGTACTCAACCTTTTACGTTTCACGTTCCCCCCGGAAATGTGTATGTAACTGGCGTACCCCTTGTATAAATGGATAAAACAATAGTTATGGTATAACAATGGAATAAAATAAAACACATATATTATATATAACATATATCTAGCGACTTTTGAGCTCTCACGTCGTACTCCCAAAAATTTTACCGCGTACCCCATGTTGAGAACCCCTAGTCTAAAGGCTACAGATAATATCTATGAGGAAGGCGAGACCTCAGCATAACGAAAACAACAATCATCTAAACCTTACCCGGGCTCGAATTCAGGACCCTTTAATCAGTAGCCAAGAGCGCTAACCACTCGGCAGGGACCTCAAAATTTTGAAATCGCGTGGGCCTCATTTTGGCTGAGACTCTGATTTCATGTATTTCATGTGTCATTTCATGAATAATAATAAACAATTTTTTTCTGAAACACAATATTTTTCTTTTCTTTTTTTCTTACTTACTCCATCACTATTAAATTTAGTTTATAAAATTGCGCAGCATTTCCTAAAAAGCAATGGAGCACCTAGTAATTTATATTTTTTTCAACGACCCACTCTATCAATGCCTTAAAGCAATCCTGCCTACGAGTCGGTTTCGGGAAGTTAAAAATACCGACGCAGAACTCGATCGCAAAGAAGAGGGTTTAGTGTTCCCAAACGAAGAAAAAGGAATACTTTCTACAAACATAAATTAACATTTCAATATTTTCCGTCCCGACTCTGTGTGGACTCAGTGGCATGCGAAGCCCAAAAATCCCGGCTTAGCAGAATGCATAATAGACGTTATGCGTGGACATTACGCTCGTGACGTCACAGCTTACAATGAAGGGATTGCTAATTCAAGATGGATACCATAATCACATCAGAAACCAACTATTATCATACTGTATTTGCCAATCTTGACATCAGCAGGAAATCAGTTTACTTTCCAGTTTCAAAGCTATGATTTGATTGAAAAGTTTTGAATCATTTCTCATCTTCAACTGGCGCTAAAACAGAATATAGAAATAATTTTTCTGTATGTATCATTTGCAAGATCAAAATCAAATCCAAAATTCCTGGTGTGAGGCTGTACTCTTTGCCCACTCCCAAAATTTTCAGTGTGGTCAGCAGCGTATGACGGCCTTGACCAACCGCTTCAGACGCCACTGTGTGGACGTGTGTGTGATTTATTTGCACCTCTTTAGTGATGGCTCTGGCGTTTTCATAATTTTGTATAATACAATAAAACCTCGATTAACCGACCTTCATCGCACGACAAACTGTTTAACCGACCAAGGAGATTGACCGGTGAAATTTCAGCTCCTACTATCCGTTTTTCAGATTCAACAAGCGCTTTAGGGGGGAAAAAATCAATAGATTCAGTCACCAATTTCTAATTTTTAACAATTTTGTTTTCAGTAGAATTTTAAATAATGCTTTTAATCGTGTAATTCACGTAATTTGTTAACTACTTTTAAGAACTGTTTGCGTGCATGTGCTTTTATTGTTTCTCTGCTCTTTGTAAAGTGTTGTATTGATAACGTATTTGACGAAATGTTGTATACTGTGGGTTGGGTTGTTTTCACTTTTTTGCACACCATGGGCTAAATGGCCAGGTCACATGGACACCGTAGGCTCAGAGAAGGTTGGGGGAGGGGACGCACTGGAACAGTGTTGGGAGACAGATGGTAGCCTCCCGTCAAGGCCATCCAGCGTGTTCTTTAACGTACACGGGACCACGGCTTAACGTCCCATCCAGACGGGCGGAGGCCTTATCCAAGCCCGTCAGTGTCCCCTACTGACTGTGGGCAGGGCGGGGAATTTTGCGGAGATAAATCTCAACGCTGACCCAGCTGGGACTCGAACCTGGGAACTACAGATTACGAGCCACCCCTATCCCTCCGTAACGTTTCCAACAATTACTGCATCTGACAGGCTCCTGTCAGACCTCTGTGGCAAGCAGCTGCTTGAGGGGTATTTATTTATTATTTATTTTATTTTATTAATCCGATTGGTTAGCACGTAAGTTACTGATCTACGGGACCTGGGTTCGAGCCCCAGGTAAGGCATGGATGTTGTATTGTTTTTCTGCTGAGGTCCCGCCATCCTCAGAGATCTTCTAATATGGCGTATAAACTGGCAGGCTCTTATCAGACCTCTGTGGCAAGCAGCTGCTTGAGGGGGTATTTAATTTAATATGATTTGCAAACGTTTTAATGGTGGAGAATAAAATTATGCAGATAATCAATCAATAGTAATAATGCCAGCGTTCTAACCACTAAACTAACACCAGCTCCGTAATTTCTCCACTAATGTGACTTATAGTGGATAAATGATGGAAGCCTGTTCTAGTTTAATAGAATGGCATGAATCTGAAGAGACGTGAATTCGAATCAGGCACATCGGCAAAACTAATATTTTCCGCCAACTTAATTATACTGATATTGCGAATTTGTGACATGATAGGTTTAATTAACATATTTCTATTACCAGAGGCTCATTTTAGCGTTTAGAGGCCATGGGTGTTGGTACTAAGCGAAGACCAATTTATATTAATTAAATAAGAGCAATTATTTTTTTATTTATTAAAATGTACAGAATCATATTTTCGTAAATAAAAAGTAACTAGACAAATAAGAAAGGTAATTGCATTTGTACTTTTCTAGTCATAAGTTTAGAAAATTTGCAATTTTTTTACCAAAATCAATTTCATTGATTTTTATTTTTGTTTTATAGATATATTTCCCGTATTTTTCAAGAAATTTTCTGAAAAACACTAAAACAAGAGAAAAAAATTTATACTGGAGCGGCGTTTTGATATAATTTCTTCATTCAGATCTTTAAATTATTTCGATATTCAATTTTTCAGTAAACGCTTACTCTCGAAGTTACCTAGCTTCAAATGTTGTTTATCATTCATAAAACTGAAGTATATTTCGCCATATTTGTCAGCTCATGCATTTTATGTAGACGTTGTGAAGCTTTCAAAAGAGAAAATTTTTTGAATCCCTTACACATTTGATACATCTAATAAGTAAAAATATTTACTCCACCTTTATTTGTAACAATGGTTCAGAACTCAGTTAGGGTTAGTTCTATTGTGAAAAAATAAATACTAACTCAGCACGAAATGAAAACTGTGCATTTTGGTACATATTTTTAAATTAAATTCTGTGCTAACAGTTTTGCTTTTTAGTGACAATTATTAGTAAAGCCTGTTCCCTGAGAAATGTTTCGCAGATTCACTAATTAATATCAACCTGATTCTCTAATGAGTTTTATTGCTGATCGTTAAAAAATAAGAAAACTTAAACATCTATCTAAATAATAATGATTTAATATTGTATTTGATTCTCTAACAATGTATTTATTTAATTAATAAGTAAAATGATGACTGATAGATGGCAGCACTTACTAAAGGGAATAAGGATTTAGGGAAAAAAAATCAGTTTTAGTTTATTATAGTCTCTGTGGCAAGCAGCTGCTTGAGGGGGTATTTTTTTATAGGCTTTTTCGTCACCGTGGAGCAATCACCTCCACGATGGAAATGGCTAATCTTTTCTCATCGGTATTGTCTCGCTGGATGATCATTTTGCAGAGTGCCCAGGGTCAGAACTTTAGTTGCATAAAACACTCTCGTTGCACAGTGGGGATTAACTGTTATGAATTTTAAAATATAAACAGTTAAATTTTCGCTGTGTTAATTATGGAAAGGAATATAAGAATTAATTATGCAGAAAGTAAAAAATATAATTAAAATAAAAATGAAGCTCATTTTAATGTAAACATTTTTTTCAAGATCATCAATATTTATTGTTAAAAAATTTTGGTAGTTAGCCAAACAGAGGTGCGTTGTACGTCCAGTATCTTTCGAACAAAAAAATGCTGATTTTCCACAAATTACTTTAAGAATTAAACATAAAATTTGTGGAATAATATGCACTGCAAATAGTCGTGGGTCATTTTGAAAACTGCGAGAGGGTCATAGGTTGACTGCCATACGTTGTCAAAAACATGTACGCATTTTGTACGAATTGTAATAAAAATATATTTATTTTTCTTGGTATGTTTCTTCTTAATTCGTAGCCTTGAGCTGCTCAAAAACCAAGATAGGGAGGTAGAAGATTACACGACTAATTCAACTACTAATTTAGCCAAGGAGAGAGGTTTAAAAATGAAAATGGAAAATATATTAATGAAGTAAACAATTATATCTTCGTTGAATTGAAGCTTCCATTCAGGGACTGTAGAGAAAATGCTTATTTCTATAGATAATGATATTCTATAGATTTCTATAGATCTAGATATCTTTCTATGATTTCTATAGATTTCTATAGATTCGATGATAAATATTGATTTCTGTTAGAGAATAAATTAGAATATTAGATCGTATATATACGCAAGCCGTCCCATGGCCGAGTGGCTAGCACGCTTGGCTACTGATCTAATGGGACCTGGGTTCGAGCCCCGGGCTTAAGGCATGGATGTGTGTGTTGTTTTTCTGCTGAGTTCCTGCCATCCTCTCAGATCTTGTACTATGGCATGTAAACTGACAGGCTCCTGTCAGACCTCTGTGGCAAGCAGCTGCTTGAGGGGGTATTTATTTTATTTATATACACGCATTAGCATATCATGCACAATGTATATGTCAGGCACGTACTCAGAATTTAGTTTCGGTGAGAGAACGTCCAAGAATTATAATTTGAGGGGTTCGAGAATTCAGTTTTGGGGGGAGGGGGGTTGAGAATAAGACTTGAGTACTCCACTGGTTGAATTTAGTTTGTATAAATGATTTCATCCATACTTTTGCAATAAATTACATTGTTTAAGAACTATCATGGTTATATACTATTTAATTGAACTCACGCTCAGTTTCATCCATTTAATTTGTAACAATATATTCTATAATAATTCAGTTATATTTTTACTGATTTTTGATCAGACATAATATTTGCAGTCGATTAACGTTTTTTAGCAGCTAAGTTGCAATCGTTTTCTTTGCAAACGTAAAAGTTTTGGAGAGAAAGAATAGATAGTGATCACAGCTCTCTTACACTCTTTCAATTCTATGATATCAGATGGCAGCACCAGGACGTAAAGTGAACCACAATGATGATAAATGGGGTCACTATAAAGGCCTGTGCTATGGAGGTTCCGTAATGCAAACTAAAGTATAGGAAACCAATATAAAAACAAATTTTAACACAGAATTCTTAATCTCTTTCTTATACTATTTATATTCTCAAGTCCAGGTTTTAAGAAGGAAATTTTTGATTCAATTTGATAATTCTTTTAGCGTTTTGAGAGTAATATTATTAATATGGTTTTAATTAGGACCAGATTGGCCTAATGGTTAGAAGATTCGTCAACATTGTGGTTAACACTTTAAAAAAAACGCCTCAAGTAGCTGCTTGCTACAGAGGTCTGATAGGAGCCTGCAAATTTAATATGCCACCGTAGAAGGTCTGTGATAAAGGCGACTGTTGCCATTTGCAGCTGATGTCTTCCCTTTAGATTCCCATGCAGCCATAACCTTGGAAACAGTTCCTCGTGAAACATTAATCAGTTCAGCTGCCTTAGTGACCGGAACTCTTGAAACCATTTCCAACAATCTTACCCTTTCGAAATCGCTAATTTCTTCTCTTTATGACATGGTGCCAATGAGGGCTAGATCTAAAAGGGAAGGGGCCAGGCCCTCTCCCTCCCTTTTAATATGCTAGTAAGGGAAATAGTGGCAAAAAATTCGTAAACTAATTTATACTTCATTCATTTATTAAGAAATTTTTGAAAAACTTGCAAAACGGGAGGGGGGGTGGGTAATGTTATACTGCATTAGAAATGTAGTGTCTTGATCCCTCTTTTACTTTTTTTTTGGCTCAGTTGTGTTTCTTGGCTCTCCCTCCGATTTTTTTTTTAGATTCGGGCCTTTATACCAATAATTACAATCAGGACTGTCAATCAAAGATGCAGTTATACCGGGTTTGCCTTAATAGACATGACGCTGAGCATGATGTGATGTCATTTGCATGTTTCATGCCTTAATCAGTGGCACATGGACGCCACTGTTTAACATAAACCAAAGGATTTCCACAAACCTTAGTTTTTCCATATTTGTGTCCATCACCAGAACCCTTTAAATAGTGAATATTGCCCAAAATCGTGATTTGGTGAATATTTTCACTTTCTTTTAAGGTTTTGCTAAAAAAACAGGCTTTATTTCATGGTAAGGAAACTTTGAATATATCTTTATATTCTGATCAAATGGAAGTAAAGTACATTATGAAATATCAATACTTTTGATAATTTTGTATAATTTGTTTATTCCCATAACAGAAAAAAAGGAAGGGAATGTTTTAATACTAAAATTTGATTCATAAATATGTACAGTTGCATATTGAATACAATTATAAGCTATGTATAATAGTTATTGCTTTAATTTTGTAAAAACTGATAACAAAACTGTTGCAAAATATCTTGATTTACCTATTTTCATGGATGTAAACTTAAAAGAATATAATTCGTTTTTCTAGAAAATCAAGAGCATAGCACAAAATTGAGCATTACCGTTTTTTACTC
The DNA here is from genome assembly GCA_038380435.1 of Ryuthela nishihirai. NCBI lineage: Eukaryota > Metazoa > Arthropoda > Arachnida > Araneae > Heptathelidae > Ryuthela > Ryuthela nishihirai. Next base: position 25,256,618 of record JAWZYU010000026.1, read on the forward strand.
TTAGGGGGCGCTTGTGGTGTAAATCTAAGTTCTGATTTTTTTTTATAATTAAAAGAAAAAATTTTCAGCGGAGGGGAGAGGCAGAAATTTTGCTTTGCCCGGTATCATATTTACTGTCATGACAGCCCTGGTTATGTGTTTTTGTGAAATAAACCAGCTAAAACTCACTACTTTTATTAATTTCATCAAGCTTAACTGAAATACAAACTTAAAAAATCATTCAACTGTAAGAAAAAGTTTCTTTCACATTGTTTACTTTCTGTACTGCTTTCAAGAAAGGTTATTTCTTTTCCTTTATTTACCTTTGAAATTGTAATTTTGTAATAATTCTCTAATAAGGGTATGAAACCAGTTTCACATTTTTACTGAATGAAGTCTCAATACTGGACGAGCTTTTCATTTTCACTGTTGAGTATATATATGGGGTGTCCAAAAATTAATTGTGTGGTTTCGATAATCAGTATATAGGAAAATAATATACATAGTGCAGAAAATAATATTTTATTTGGAAGCATACCTCAAATATTTTTTAATATAATTAGTGAATTTCCTCATATGCACTGTTCGTAACCCTGCATATGTTCAATCAGTATTCCACTTCTTGCCATACACATTTTCTGAAAGATGGACTGGCAGGGGCGGTCCAGTCCAGTGGGCACCAAGGAACCCTCATTTGACATCCCTTGATCTTTTCTTGTGGTGCATTGTAAAGAATGATGTTTATATAAACAAAACTCGAGACCTGAATCGTTTGAAAGCCCGAAAGCTAGTAACGAGAGATATTATGTGAGTATATCGCAAGAAATGGAATAATAAAAAATAAATACCCCCTCAAGCAGCTGCTTGCCACAGAGGTCTGACAGGAGCCTGTCAGTTTATATGCCACAGTAGAAGGTCTGAGAGGATGGCAGGACCACAGCAGAAAAATGACACAAACTGCCATGCCTTACCCGGGGCTCGAACCCAGATCCCGTAGATCAGTAGCCAAGCGCGCTAACCACTCGGCCACGGGACGGCTTGAAGTAGAATACCAATTGGATATATGCAAGGTCACAAATAGTGCCCATTATGTTCAAAACTATTTGACATAATTTCAAAACTATTTGACAAAACTATTTGAAAATTTTTTTAATTGAAATATTACTTCCTTGAATATTAGTTTCCTACATATTCATTCTCGAAACCCCACAATTACTTTTTGGATACCCTGTATTTTTTGAAACAGCCAAGAATTAGACTCTTACATTGGCTTAAATAATAATATGGTTTTCCTAGTCCTTATGGTTTTGACAAATATGGACTTCGGCCTTTAGCTTTTACGATATTGCTCCCACAATTATGGACATTTGACAACCTTAAGTTGCTGACAGTGTTAGCAAATAATTATCAGACGTGATGTAAATGCGTTTCTTGAAGGGTATTGTGGTAAAAATTGCCGTTGAACAAATTCCAACGAGCATAAAAGGGATAACCGGTTTTTTTTAAAAAAGAATATCAATGTTATAGTGCCTACCTAATATATCTAGACCATTGTGAATTATTGACTGACTGGCTGATAAGAAATAACTCTAATTCTAACTATGATGCAGAAATGGTAAGGGTTAATCCGGGTCATAGATCTCAAGAAAAATCCAAAATTTAACCTATGATGTGTTCTTTAGAGTCAACTAGAGGTCACTTAGAGGTAAAGCCTTGATATAAGAGTTCTAGAAACACAAAAATTGGTGTCTATGGATGTTTTCGGGTTGTAGATCTCAGAAACTTTATGAAATTTTGTATCTGGGGGTCCTTTGAGGTCAAGTCCGATCTACCGGTGCTAGAGAGCTACAAATTTTTGTCCGAGGGTAATCCGGATCATAGATCTCAGAAACATTGCGAAAGTTCGGATGCAATGGGATCTTCTAGGTTATAGGTCAGTTCTATATACCGGTACTAGGGAGCTGAAAATTGGTGCCAAAATCTATTTTGGGTTATAGATCTCTAAAATGGTAAATTATTTCAGATGTGGTGTAGCAATCAAGATCAGATAGGGGTCGGAGCCACGATCTAGAAATCAAGAGCTGAAAATTGACTTCTGATAAGGAATAAGCACTATACTAGTATACAACTCGTAAAAATTCGATGGTCGAACATTGAAATTTTGCGAACGGAATTCATTGAAAAGTTTTAAACTAAAAATCTTGTTTTAGCATAGGTGGAGAAAGGAATTTTTAACGTAAAAACGAGATGGTAAGAGGAAAACCCTTACGAGAATTGTGCACCTTGTGGTCAAGTATTAGGTAAGTTACAGGGTGTCGAAAAGTTAAAGTGTTAACAAACGAAAAACTATAAAAACGATATGGAAAGTGTTTCTAAGTTTTAGATCATGCTATAATATACAAAGGGACTTAAATTTTCAACACAACATGAGGAAATCTGTGTATGAAATTTGATTATGATCAATTAAGTATTTGGGAAATTACACGGTATTCAAATCTTATAAATAAGTAGAGTAACATTTTAACACTAAGGCTACTTTACAATGGCGTGGATTACTGGTATCAGTAAATTGAGATTTTCCAACTTTAACTTTTCATGCATGCATAGATCTCTTCAGTGTTTAATGCTAGTTTACACTGGCATGGATTACTCACGCGAATAACCGACTAGCGAACTATTAGCTCAATGTAAACGTCAAACTGACGGGCATGCATGAAAAATTAAAGTTGAAAAGTTCTAACATATTGGCGCCAGTAATCCATGCCAGTATAAACTAGCCTCTAATAAAGTGGCACTGCAAAGCGTTATGTCAACAAGCGCTATCGCGGGCATTATTGACAAAAAACACTCTTGCAAACGGAATTTTCCGTAGTTAAAAAACTTCTGTACTTGAAAGACTGAGCTTTTTTGAGAATATGTAAACAATGGCACAATCAATATTTTTTGTAAAATCTTGATTCAAAGCTTTTGATTAGTTGATTAAAGTTAATTTTAAATTTTTATGCATTGGTTAAATAAAACTTGGTGATAAAAAAAAATGATTTTATTTTATCGTAAGGGTGCGCTCCTTTGTTGACTGCTGTTAGCTTATAGTTTATGCAATATTATACAGTTTTAAAACTAAAAAATTTTGTTTTGAAGTAAATAAAACGATATTTTTCATATTTTAGTGAAACATGACAAAGTAATACGAGAAATTATGCATAAAAAGTGTAGTTTTCGTTGAATAATCTCTAAGATCACTAAACTTCTTACTTGTTTACAAAACTTTTAAAATCCTTGTGTGCCTTAGTTAGTAATAAGGAGTTCCGGGTTCCCGCCATCCGGTGACGTCATGCTTAACATGATAGCAAAGCATGAGAGAAAGCGTGATGGTTTGTAAGCAAAATACAAAACCCATGTGCAAGAAACGCAGAATAACTACCGATCATCAGATAGGAGTAAATGTCAAGTCACTCTCCATTTCCAAAATGATAAGAAATTAACTCATGTAAGTACTTTATTATGTAATTTCCGACATTAAATTCTTGTATGTTGTATTCATTTACTAGCTTTGCCATCGGGCCAAACCCATCATTAGTAATGTTAGGCTTAACAAAATCAGGATTCTCTGATTATTACAGACATCGATTTAAATTTATTTTCCTAAATGTTTAAAGTTTAATATTGAAGTTTGTTAAATTGGGGAAAGGCGCTGTTATTCTAGTTATTGTTGTAGGTGGCGTAATGATTGGCAACATGATCGTAGACATTTCTTCCTCCTGTGTATTGAAGGAAACTAGAAAATAATTTGCTCGTTGTATAGGATTTGAAAGGTGCAGATAATTATCCTAATGTAACTAAACGTGTCACTAGGTTAATGAACTAATTTTTAAAATCAGTTTCTCTAAACATTTTTCCAGATTTTTTTTTTCTTGCATTCTTTTAGCAAAGAATAGGCTTTTATATAAATTCAACTATATTTTTTAGATAATTAAATGATTTGATTTAGACATTTGGCAATTTATAAATACAATACTTGATATTACCAAGGCATAGAAATTCCATTAGTATATGTCATCACTTCAAAAATATGACTTATAAATGAATGCTTTTAAAATCCATATTATCCCTATCAGTCACAATAAGAGTGCTAAGTTCAGATAAAATGATTGACATTAAGAATTATAGTAATGAAGATTTTCTATAAGTGAAGCAATAATAGTGCTAGTGACTGCCTCACATTAAGCTTTTACTGCATATATCCTAAGGCAGTGTTTTGTCTAAAGTGCAAATTTTAACTCGCTTACTGGCACTGAGTTGCCAACATCTGTCACCAGGTTATATCATTCAGTATAAGGGAAAAAGATTATTAATCAGATTTTTTAAAAATTTTCTTCTCTTATAGTTTGTTTTATTTGTAAAGTTATAATGATTATTGCAAGTTTCTTTTTGACAACTATACTCAGGAATGAGAAAATTAGAGAAAATCTGACCAATCAGCAGTATTTATTACAATCATTGGCATATACTAGTTTACACATTTTTTTCGAATACCAGCTTTTTTGTGCATAAAAAAATTACTAGATCATTTATTTTAAAGCAAGGTATACTAGTCTAGTATAATAAGTGTAATCAAACAAGAAACAGTTCTTTAGCTTTGAAAACAACAAGCCACACCAGATAATTCACTCACATTTAGTAAGTGCATTATGTAATTTACTTTGGGAGTGAAAAAAAATTGCTGAAAACTATTAGTTTTTCATACATAATGAAGTGGTAAGATTAAAGCCATTATTTCATATGAAAGTTCTTTAATATTATTTTAAAATTTTATGAAATAAAATACTAATTGTAAAAATCTTTGTAAAGTATGCAAAAATATTCAGTTGAAACAAAATAGTATATTTTCATTGTACATTCATGTGCTGTAAACTTTTTAAAAAATGTGACATACAGTTGTGTGTAGGAGCTAAATTGCCACCCACCCTTCCCTCTTCATTGTGGTGATGTATATATACAGTAATTCTTACCAACCACGAGGGTTATGTTCCTGAAAAATACCACAGTTGGAAAGATTCAAGTCCTTTAGAAAATAGGGAGTTAGTAAAAAAATAAAATATCCCCTCAAGCAGCCACTTTCCACAGAGGTCAGACAGGAGCCTGTCAGTTTATACGCAAAAGTAGGTCTGTGAAGAAGGGGGATCTCAGCAGAAAAACAATATAACCATGCCTTATGCAGTGCTTGAACCCGAGTCCCTCGGGAAAACAACAAATATGCCAATAAAGCAATCAATAGTAAATATACAAATTACATGTTGACACAGAAATCGGTAACTACATAAATATTTTTTGTGGGAAAAATGAGTTTTGCTGATCTGCAGGACTTGAACCCACATATCTGAAAAAAAAAAAAAAACCCCAAAAAACAACAGTTACTTTATTTTCCATTTCCACAATGTAAATACAATGATTGTGTCAAAATAAAATAAGAAACGAAAAGCATAGAACAAAGTGATGGAACAAGATATGCATGCACATGATGTCAACTATCCTCCTATGTTGCATCTTCATTTGATATTAGAATGACTCAGTCAATAGTGTGCCAGGCTCATAAATTGCCATTCCCAGGTTCAAATCCCAATTGTGCATGTATTGAGATTTATCTCTGGTAACCCACACCTTGTCGTTAATCAAAAAGGGAAGACTGATGGACTTGGAAAGTCCACTTTCTGTCAGATATGATGTTAAGCTATGGTTCCTTGTGCAGGAGAGCCATATCCTGTGCATAATAAAGAACACACTGGATGGCCTTGACAGGAGGCTATGTCTGTCTTCTAACAGCTGTCAAGTGGGTCCCCTTTCCCCAATTATCTTTGAGCCCTTGTGACAGCAATTTAGCTCATTGTGTGCAAAAAAAGTGCTGCTCAGAAGTAAAGTAATCCATTTGATATGGTGACAATTAGAGTCTATAAAAAGGATAAACTAAATGTTAATTTATAACAAAATTTAGTAAACATTACTAAACAAGTACAAAATATGTCCAAGAAAAATAAGTGATAGTGAAAAACGTGAAAAGCTACTGATCAGTGATGACATGTCCACATGTAACAGTCTTACTGACAAGTCATCACTGAGAGTGTAAAATGTAAACAAATACCGTCCGTTTGAAATGCCAACTAAATTTGCTCTCATGATCTACAGGGGGTTGGAACAATAATTGTCATGTTCTTTTGATTTAAGTCTCCCCACATTCAACAGTAAAATGCATAGACAACAGCAATTAGGGGGCAAGGACACAAGTGAAGGAACACTTCCACATTGAATGATATATAAAAAAAATGCACTGTAAATTTTTGCCACAGAAATATTAAACTCTTACCTCAAATCTGCAGTTGGTGAGGGATTATTGTATTTATACATATGGTCAAAACAGATCAGTAAGAAAATAAAAATATAGTTTCATTTGACATAAATATTCAATTAGTACTTGAAATTTTTTTCTTGGATAAAAGGTAGAATAGAGGTAAAAAAATTATAGAGGGCTACAAAAATATAGTGGCATTATCTACCAAGTCACAAAGTTGATTGCCAATATCATCAAGCTACAAGAATAAAAAATTAAAAATAACTGCCCTAGAAAAATAAATTTCAAAAATATCATTTTCTCAGATTTCTTTCAATTTTTTATTTCTTATGAATGTATCTAAGAAAAACAACAATAAGGGAGAAAAAAAATCATCAAAACAGCATGTCTAAGTTGCATTGTTTTGAGAAGGCAAAAATCAGAAAAAATTGTATTCGACATATACACATTGAAATGTTTATCGTTATTAAAGGGACCATGGAAAAAAACTATAAATACAGGAAAAGGAAATATATGGTAAAGCATAAAACAACAGTGTAAAAATGTGGACGAGCCGAAGAATAAACCCAAATGACTAATAATTTAGCCCTGGTCTAGTGATTAGCATACCTAATTACTAAACCAGTGGGCATGTCATCTGTATGCATTTGTATGAGAAACCGGGACAAGTCCAATAGAGCTTCTAATAATAATTTAATAAGTATCTAACGACATTTCTCTTTATATAAATCCGGGGTCAGGAACTGTGGCTCCAGAGCTGCGTACAGCTCTGAGCATGATAAAACACTGCTCTTGACTTTTTTGGTTCAACATTTGACTGTAGGAATTTTTTTCTTAACAATTTTCATTTAAAACAAGCACCAGAGCAGGTTGGCAGATGAAAATATGGAATGTGTTTTTTTAAAAAACACTGATGCAATTTAAATGCTTTAAATACACTCCAAATTTGAATTAGTTGTTGAGAAGATTCAAACTCAAAAGTCACACTAATGAATGACAGATTTTTTTCTAACATTTCTTTTTAATATATACATATATTTTGTATACACTGGAATATAAATAAATAATAATAAATACCCCTCAAGCAGCTGCTTGCCTTAATGCTATGGGTTTATTTTTGCTAATAAAATAAAATAAACTGCATTTTTTTTTCTTGTTATGGCTCTTGGCACAATGAAAATTAAAATGTGCGGCTCTGAAAATTTATTTTTTTTCGCTAAGTTTTGTCTCTTGACCAAAAAAAGATTCCCAACCCATTCCATTCACAAAAGGTTTGCTAGTTGCTTTTTTGCTGCATTGTGGTTAAATTGTAATAATGAGTTTTCCATATTATGAATGTTTTATTTCTTATGTCCAGGACTTTGTGTGTAAAGCCACTAGCAATTTTGAAAGCAGGATGTGCTTGGCAAATGTAGAAATGGTTTTCAGCCTGAACACTGAAAGTTTAAATTGTGCTACTGCAAAAAATATCACATTGATATCTGGGAAAATTTGTTGCATAATGTTCAGTGTGTATTTGCTCTATTAGCACACACTTCAGTTCATGAGCCTCTTTTTTGGGGCGGGGGTGGCTCAGTCGGTAGCGCGCCAGGCTCGTAATCTGTAGTTCCCAGGTTCGAGTCCCAGCTGGGTCAGCGTTGAGATTTATCTCCGCAAAATTCCCCGCCCTGCCCACGGTCAGTAGGGGACACCGATGGGCTTGGAAAGGCCGCCGTCCGTCGGATGGGACGTTAGCCGTGGCCCCGTGTGCGGGAGAGCCATACCCTGTTCACGTTAAAGAACACACTGGATGGCCTTGACGGGAGGCTACCATCTGTCTCCCAACAGCTGTTCCAGTGGGTCCCTTCCCCCAACCTTCTCTGAGCCTTCGGGGTCCATGTGACCTGGCCATTTAGCCCATGGTGTGCAAAAAAGTGCCGCTCAGAGGTAAAACAACCCAACCCAACCCAATGAGCCTCTTCCACGACAGCAAAAACTTACAGATAAGATTTTCTATTAGTCTGCCTAATAGTTTAAAAAAACAGCCTATCAAAGAAAATTTTGGGATGATGACATTTTTAATAGGGACTTTACAATGATATTGACCCTCATGGTGTTATGCATTTATCTCTAACTCTGTTTTAGAACAGCCACAGTAAGGTATAAGCAATGGCTGTGGCAGGGTGCCACATCATTGGCACTAAGGGACCAAATACCTGTGGGGGAAGAACACATTCCAACCACCTGGAGGATAAAAGGAACAACAGATCAAGGTTTTACTGTATTTTCTGTTGTGCATATTTTTACATGCATGATCTATTTCAGATGATACGCTGTTAGGTGAACAGTCCCATCATTGATTTTATGTTTTATACTGTTACAATAGTATAGTTATCCAACCCCCCACTCCCCCCAAAAAGTTTGAAAGTTGCGAAATTTGAAAAAGAAATATTTCAAACAGTGTATTTATGTTAGCAATTTTAGTGGTGGAATGTGAAGGTCATGAGGTTTGCATTGACAACAATGAGTTGTTCCCTTACACCAGCCATGGTCAACCCTTGGCCAACAGAGATTTTTTCAAGTGCCTGCAAATATTGCCACGCAAATTATTAAATTTTTTATTTCTTATACTTCAAGTACTTTGTGGAACACAAATTTTTCTTTCCCATTTTATTTTTACACTGTTTTTGAAAGTTTTCTTTAGTAGCCTGAACTGACTTGACAACAACATTGACCCACATGACAGACTTTACATATAGGGATAGATCAAGTTTTCTGAATGTACTGTTCAGTTCCTGATTAAAGAGCTCAGCTCACACTCAGATAGACACTATATCAGTAAACATTCTAATTATGAAAGTTATCAAGGCCAACATAGAAAAGAAACATTTGAGAAACTTATGGCTACGTTAAACATACAAAAATATTTATTTACTCAAAGGTCTCAAGATCCGATGATATTGTGGGTGCAGGTTTTGTTATTAGTGAGGAAATTGCAAAATATTATAAAATTCATTGATGGCGAATTTGTAAAGGAGTGCCTGCAAACAGTTTTTGGTGTGTTTTGGCCAGAGATAAAAATTGATGATAAGTTAATCCCACAGAATCGTAATCAGGTGGATCAATGTACTTACTTTCAATATAGAAAATGCCTTTACAGAGCTTGCATTATAATTTGAATGTTTTTCTTTGGCTCTTCATGAACATACGCAGCTTTAATTAGTGGTATTTGTATGTGGAGTCAATGTTAATTTCCATTAAAATGCATTTCAGTTTTATCTGATTTTGCTATTTAGTTTCATTTTCTTGTATATTTAATCCCAATTTTAATTAGAAATATGAGGTTTTTTTAACTTAAAATTATAAAAAGTGCAATGTTTCTTTTTGAAATAAATAGGTATATGTAAAAATTAAATTATTTACTCATATTGCCTACTCAGGGCATTGGACATGAGGTTTTAAGTTTTTAAATTGGATGAAGTTTAGAGTGCTAATGCAGTAAGTAAGGTTCTGGCCTTAGTGTGAAAAAAGGTGGCGCTGTGAAAAATCCTTATCTGGCCCACTGATGAGAAAAGGTTGCCACCCTGTCTTATACCCAGAGTGGGTGGGAAATACATTTTTTTTTAAATAAATAATTAGAAAATTCTGTTTTTAGTTGGATAGGTACTAATCAAATATTATGATTCACCTTTTTCAAATCCTTAAGTAGTTTTATTTATATTAATAAATAACTTAGCTCAGTATCCAATATCAAAAGTATATAAATATACACTTCGTTTTACTGATATTAGCACAGAAGCTGTTTCAATTGTTTATATTGAAGTGAGATCTTCATGTGTGATAATCAAAGTGTGATGTATTATTATGAGATATGTGAGATACGCCACATAATGTGAAAACATGGCATATATTTTGAATGAAACAAAGTTAAGTTTGCAGAAAATGTGAGAAAGTCAGTAGTTTATTGGATTAGACTTGTGTAAAATGTGAATATGTCAGCCAGGATTATTGTTATTAATGTTTATTTAGTTGTGAATTAAAATGACTTTCAGATATATCGTTCTGAAAATTGTGGGTTCAGATCCCACCCATTTCAAGACAATTTTTCCTTTGTATACAATTGACATTCTCCCTTTCAACAGCATAATAATAATAATAAATAAATACCCCCTCAAGCAGCTGCTTGCCACAGAGGTCTTACAGGAACCTGTCAGTTTATATGCCACAGTAGGTCTGAGAGGATGGCAGGACCTCAGCAGAAAAACCACAAACGTCCATGTCTTATCTGGGGCTCGAACCCAGGTCCCTTGGATCAGTAGCCAAGCGTGCCAACCACTCGGCCATAGAAGCTGCTAATTTAGATAATCCATTTGCATTTGCTAATTGCTATTATTTATTACGTAGTTCATTTATGATCTGTTTGTTTATTATGAATTCATAATTGGTTGTCAAATAAAAATATTAAAAAACTAACAATTAGTGTCGGGCATGTAGATAATTAATACTTTTGACTAGAAGTATGGAAAAATAGGTAACACTTATCACTAATATGAAAGTCGAAGTAGCAGCTCAAAATGATGATTTGAAAGTGGAAATGATGGCTCAAAGCAATAAGATTACTGATATGACTACTCAAAATGGTGATTTCAAAGTCAAAATGGCTGCCCAAAGAAGTGAAATAGTTACTTAAAATAGTGGTTTGAATAATAAGATCAGTGAGATAACTATCAATGTAAAGAGATAAAGAGTGAACTCAGTAGGCAGTATGATTGTTTAAAGGGTGAAATTGATAGTGTAAAGAATGAAATTAATGAAATTTCTTATGACTTTAATGATGAGTTTCATAGTGTTAAGTTACATTATGAACATCAAATTCCAGCTATTAGAGCAAATTGTTATCTTGTTCTAGTTGTAATAGTAATGTTAGTGACAATATTGTGCACACACCTTTATGAAAAAAGTACCACTAAGTCTTCCACTTATGATCATTCATCTTGGGCAGTGTTCCAAACCCAATTCAAAGTTATCGCTGGACCCAATGGGTGGAATGAGCTTGATAAACCAATTTCCTTGCAGCTTCTTATGAAATTCTGCAGCAGAGGTTTTAGAAGCTATTTTGGGAGACAAAAAACTTGATTATCACAGTTTAGTATCTGTTTTAGAGTTAAGATTTGGTGATAGTTATTTGAAACAATATTATCTAACGCAATTCAACCATTGAATGCGGAAAAGTGGTGAGACTACAAGAACTAGCCAGTGATATTGAACTCCTGGCTAGATTAGCATATAGTGACTGTCCTCCAGATATCTAGGATAGCTTGGCCCAACAACAATTTCTGAGAATGCTGGACTGCGAATCCTTGAAATCAGCTGTGGTACACGCTATGAAATACGAGTGCTCCAGGCTTTCCTCCTGAGTTTCCAAACATATAGTGATAATTGTAAATGCTGAAGAAACTTCAGAAGGAAATAGTGGCATACAAGAAGTAACCAAAGCCATATTATCTGTTATAAAGGAGGTTAAAAGTTCCTCCCCAAAGATTTCTACAGAACTTCAATGTTGCATCTGCCATGAAATTGGACGTATTCAAACCAACTGCAATAAGAAACGGATGAGGAGTCCAACTCCATCTAATAGACAGCAGAAACAAAGAAATGGAAATTGGTAGTCTTGAGGGGTAAAGATTGGCAGTTGATTGATTGACACCAGGGAAAGTTGCCCACATTTCAGCACTGCATATGGTGGAGACAGATTGGTGATGGTACAGTGAATGAAGTGCCTTGTCACATAGTAGTAGATACTGGTGCAAATATGACTTTTCAGACCTGATATAGTAAAGAAGATAACACCTCAATCTAATTGGTATTCTAGGCGGTCAAATATTAGTCTGCAGTGAATAATTGGCTTATGTCAATGGAAAAAAAAGTGTGTATTTATATAGTTTAAATTACATTTTAGAGGGCACTAAATGTAGAAAATGCAAAACTTTTAGACTGTTGCAGTGATATATATATGGTAGAAATTTGAAATTTTGGTGATGTGTCGAGAGTTATTCCAGTAACAGCAACAATTTGTCCCATTTTCTTAGAGGACTGTGAGAAAAGCAACTTTTTCATTTTAAGGAATAAAAAAGAAATACTTTGTGTTTAATAAGTACTAATACAGTATTGGTATTTGCATTTTTCGAATCATTCATCAGTTCGAATTAAACGTTTTAAAGAGTGCAAAAGTCAGTAAGTGAAAAAACTTCATTCTCTTTTAAAATGAGATTCTTGTATTCACTGATAAGTGTTCTAGTTAATATGCAAAAATAATCATAGCAAAAAAAATGCTAATTTTTATCAGTGAAAATCTTTTATAATCAGTCCATGTGCAGTATGATCATATAATTTTAACAAATCAATAAAATGGGAGTAAATGAAATTTTGATGTAAGAAGAAATTGGAAAAGGATAGATGAAACCTGGATAAGTAATAGCCAATAATGGTAAATTCCACCATTACAAATTGTTTGAACTTTTTACCCACAAATTCTAAAAGGAAATAAAAATACCATCTTGCAAAAATATGGGCACAGGAAATGTCAAAAGCTTTACCTAAATAAACTTATGCAATAAATTATGTCTATATTTTTTTAAACATTTTTAAAAATTCACAGTTTGCCATTAAAAGAAAAAATTAGGGGAAAATCTGCTAAGTTGGTAATACTTCTAATTTTACAATATCAGTATGTTGGTATATATGTATATCAAATATATCATTGATAGTTAATGCATGGCTAGTCACAGTTTGCATCTTAAATGATGTATATCAGATGGTTTTTGAAATTTTCTTGTCGTTACTTAAGCATGATTGCAGATAAAAGTTTTGTTACATTATTTTTATTTTTGATCCATTTATCACATTGTTAATCTTAATAATGACAGTATGTTGCTTCTTTACAGTGTTGTCAGCACAGACTTAGTAATAAAAGCAATAGAAGGATGCGTTATACAACATCCTTATAGCTGTTACAAAGTAAACAAAATAATTATGATAAAATAAACTTACTTGTAAGAATTTTCTGCTGACTAAGCACTACTTCTTGACCAAAGTTTGTAATACACATTCCTTATTACCCATAGTATCACTAAAGAAAAGCTATTCCTATCTCACTTTAAGGCAAAAAAATAATACTTTTGAAATCTTGTAATCTGGCTGACATTCTGTAAATGGGTACTTGTGATAGTTTTTCATCTAGCAAAGTTGCAAAATACTGTGTAATTATTCAGTATTATATTGCAGCTATGTATGGACAAATACATTTAGTGTTCATGTTTAAACTTTTAAGTTTTTTTTAATTAAAAAATTATATATATATATATTTGAAGTGTAAAAGACTGCTACCAGGTACCAGGGTTGATCTGGCACTGAGATGGAGATGAAAAAGTTGTAAATAACTGAAAGAATATATATCTATTTTCAAAAGAACTATAATTGAGTGGGAAAAACATATATTGTACTATTCAGCAAGAATAATTTCTGAAAAAATATATACTATAATGCCAATTTGCCCCCTCCCCAATAAAATCTAGATTCATGACAAAAGTAAGTCTATTGTTCTTATTCTTTCTTGAATTCTTAGTTTGGTCCCAAGGACTCTAATATCATCATCTCTCCCATTCACTCACTCAGTCAGAAGGCAGTGCAAAAAAGGTTAGTTTACCCAGTACAAATGAATGACATTACAACTATTTGCTGCAACAAAGGTTCATAAACTATTTTCACAATGTCAGCCGTGTTTCCCATATACTTTTACTATGGCAAATAATATCTGTAAAGATCTATAAAGTTAATGGCATAGTGCCAATGTTGGTTGCGATTTCCTGCAATCTATCTGCCATGTAAACCAAGAGATTGGTGTACTTCAGATGAATATTAGAGGAAGAACATGCATAATTGTCAACATGTATAAACCAACATTTCTATTAACCATGCATTATGAATTTAATAAGGATATAAAAATTTGGCATGCACTGAAGTGGAAAAACAATGTGAAAAAATGACAGCCTAAAATTCTGAAAGCTTTAAAAATATTTATTGTAAATAAATTTAAAAGCACAAGGCAAACCAAAGAGTTAACAGTGCACAAATGCTGCAAGTTTAAAATAAAAGTTTTATTTTTATTCAAAACTTTTGTGAGACTATATTTCAATTCATCCAATCTATCTCTTTGTCAATGGGGGTAAAAATGTAGCCTTATATTTTGCAACACTATGACCAGTGGCATGATTAAAATTTTCAATAAATATAGTGTATATAAGCCTTATCCAGCCACTCAACTTTCTGTGACTATTTTAAATAATTTTAGCATAATGTGGGTTGAGATTGTCAAAATTTCACTTATATTGTGGATGATATCAAAACTGATCACGCCACAAATAATTTACAACCAAGTACTTGTATATCAAATAACAATTATAAGGTTAGTGGAAAAATTGTTTAAAGCAATCATTAGTGTCCATTCCACAGAGCTCAAGATCATTTTTCTGCTAACTTTCAACACATTGAAATATCGTACTGAAATAATTTTAAACATTTCTTGGTCATTTAGCAGCTTTTTAAATAAACACCCATATTAGACCAAGAACGAATAATTATTTTGCATTAAGATTCAAATCTTTTCTTAAATAAGAAGAAATAAATGAGTATTCCAATTATTAGTTAATTAACATGGATATTTTTTCATACAAATGTAGTATTAATATGGCCAATTGTTTTTAGTAAATACATTAATTTTTATTCTTATGATGAATATTTCTTAGAATATTTCAAAACATACTGTTAGATACATCTTGAAGAAAGTGAAACTTCATGCACAAGATTGATATGAAAATAGATAGACCATCTCCTAAAGCCATTTCAAGTTCCCATGCATTAAGTACAAGATTGTCTCATAGGTCCAAGCTAATGGGTTAACAATTGTTTAGATAAGTAATGTCATCAGTTGGCTTAAAATTAATATTCTGAAATCAATTAGTTTGGCCCCTAAGTTGCAGTTTACACTGTAGAGTCCAATGCGCAGTTCAGAATTATGTTGCAAAATAATCCTCTCATCTTATTGAATTTGTGATAACTTAGTGTTGTGCTGTATCATCAGGACAATGGCTAGAACTTGAAGAGTGGATAATGTGTGGATCAGAAATACTAAAACAGCAATTTTCTTCCGTTATACCTCCAATTTCCCCCCTCCCCCCATCAACTACATAGGCCACTTTATCTAAAACTTTTTAGTCCATTTCAGGAGGCGTATCTGCTCCTGGAGTGGATAAATCTCACTAAAATTAATCGAGTAGGTGTAACAAGCAAATGTATGTTCTTACGATTCTTTAAGTTATTTTAATTAATTTCTGAACAAGTAGGTCTTTTTAATTGTGTTTTTAAAGTATGACATCTTTGGATAGAGAAAGTGCTGTATCTTACTGTTATTACATTGCAGTTATTTGCTTCTATTACACCCAAAAATATACTGCTCACAAAAATTAGGGGATATATTATCGCTTCATATTCATTTTGAAATATCCCCTAATTTTTGTGAGCAGTATATTTCTCAAGCATTACACTAGATATCAAGAAACATCAAAGCTAATTTTAAATATCTGTGATCGTATCTAAATGGAAAATAACCCATAGTGATCTAATTAGAAGTCAGGCTTAAACATTTCTCTAAAGTACAACACAAAACTGAATATTTATAATTCCTAACTCGTCGTTTCTGATGTTTTTGTGGCTAAAAACTGTACACAGTACTACTGTTATTAATAAGTACTTATTGTTTGTAACATCAGGGAAATTAATCATAACCTTACTAGAAAATACACAGCTGTGGAATATTTTTTATCTTTTCACTGCAGACTGAACTTCTTTCCAAACCTCACCAAATGTAACAGCTTACATACATCCTAAGCAATGAAAGTTCCTTAAATTTCCTTAGAAGTACTCCTTGATGGTCTCATTCTAAGCTTTCTAGCATCATTCTATTAGCATCTCTCCACAACTCCTTGCAGAGGTTCCCATCATCTTTTGATGGCACTGAACCTGGTCAACTGTCAATCACTCAAAAATCGTATACATATATTAGATGATGCGTCAGAGAATTTTTTTTTTTCGGAAATCTGTCGAGCTCAATTGATCCCGAACTCATTTTTAAAAGAAATGCGAGAACTAGCACTTTATTTCATCACGGCATTAATCGCCCAGTGGAATAAATAGGAAACATTCCAACGTGGTATTCCAGATCAAATCAAAATGACAAAATTATTCAATTGTTACCGTTCAACTTTGTAACTAATGATGAGGACTAATGATGGCAAAGGAGTTTGCAACCTCCTTTAAGCAGCATATTGTGCAGAGAGAGACTCCTTTGGTTTGGCCATGTTGCCCGTATGAATAATTATAGATTGGCGAATAGTGTTATGAACAGTGTGCCTAAAGGCCTCAGAAAGAAGGGGAGACCTAGGATGCGGTGGGCAGACAATGTCAAACAGGACCTTGTTAGAATTGGTGTGCAGTGGCCAGATGCAGTAGATGTAGCTCAGGATAGACTTGCTTGGAGAACTAAATTGCACGGTCTGGTTGGACCTCCGTAGCCCATGGCTGCTTGAGGAGGAGGAGGATGTTATGAAATTTTTTTAAATCCTTCATGTATATATTTTTGTGAGACATCAGGACTAGCAATGAATTGAAAATACCTTAAAAATGGAATGGGTAGTAACGTGATCAAAAGTAATACAGGAGAATGTGATGGATTTTCAGTTGAGCAAAATTTTCCTGTTATAATGTATCGGACTTGAGGGAAGAAAGCAACCGTTTCTTAAAGTTGACAGTATCATTCATCATTTGTGGTAAAAAGATTAATTGGGATATGGAAGATTGACTTACAGCCTTGGGAGGAAGACCAAAAAGGAAATTGAAAATTGGTGAAATTCAGAATTTTTCTTCCAGTAAGAGCTGCGATTTCTGTAGTGTAGTTGCCTTGATAGGAAAGAAATTGTTGCTAATTTTATTTTGCTGTGCGACAGAAAGAAAAATAATTAAGCAAAAGTTTGTTTTAGCTTATATTACTGCTCTTTTGTTATGAGCTATCTTTTGATATTTTTATTTTGAAATATTATTTTAATAGCTTTTTAAGGAAAAATGCTACTGGAGATAATTGAAGATCTCTCTCTTAATCTCGAGTCCCAGCTGGGTCAGCGTTGAGATTTATCTCCGCAAAATTCCCCGCCCTGCCCACGGTCAGTAGGGGACACCGATGGGCTTGGAAAGGCCGCCGTCCGTCGGATGGGACGTTAAGCCGTGGCCCCGTGTGCGGGAGAGTCATACCCTGTGCACGTTAAAGAACACGCTGGATGGCCTTGACGGGAGGCTACCATCTGTCTCCCAACAGCTGTTCCAGTGGGTCCCCTCCCCCAACCTTCTCTGAGCCTTCGGGGTCCATGTGACCTGGCCATTTAGCCCATGGTGTGCAAAAAAGTGCCGCTCAGAGGTAAAACAACCCAACCCAACAACTCTCTTAATCTCGATTTTCAACATTATTCGTGTGTTAAAGTGATGGAGGCTGAAGCATTTAACAGCAATTTCACAGATCAAAATTATTTACCTCAAGAGTTAGTTAATATACAAATAAAAGTTGCAAACATTTCGCTAACTAAAATTTAGTTTTAGAAGTTTCTGTAATGCAATTTTCGTTCATTTTGATGAAAAATGCTTAGGACGAGTATAGCAGCAGCATCTGTTAAATATTTCCTACTTCAATAACTAAATATTAAACAAATATTGTTGAAAATACAGATCTGAGAGAGAGTTTAATTTTTTCTTATGTGATATTTTCCATTTAAAATACTTAAAAATTAGGAAACTTTGAATGTGTCTTTCCATAACATGGAAAATGTAAATGCTCGAACACTTTTGGTGTATTTTTTTTCATTCACTTAATATCGAAGTGCCATGTATTGTAGTGTATAACTCGTTGTGATTGACCTTCGTATGGGATTGGGTTGGGTTGTTTTACCTCTGAGCCGCACGTTTTTTGCACACCATGGGCTAAATGGCCAGGTCACAAGGACCCCGAAGGCTCAGAGAAGGTTGGGGGAGGGGACCCACTGGAACAGCTGTTGGGAGGCAGATGGTAGCCTCCCGTCAAGGCCATCCAGCGTGTTCTTTAACGTGCACAGGGTATGGCTCTCCCTCACACGGAGTCATGACTTAACGCCCCATCCGACTGACGGCGGCTTTTCCAAGCCCATCGGTGTCCCCTACTGACCGTGGGCGGGGAAATTTGCGGAGATAAATCTCAACGCTGACCAAGCTGGGACTCGAACCTGGGAAGTACAGATTACGAGCCTGGCGCGCTACCGACTGAGCCCCCCCCCCCCCAACCTTCGTATGGGAGAAGTAGGGGAAAACTAGTAATATAACAGATTCGCAAATGATATATAGAAAAACAATAATGCAGCTGCTATGTGTAACGTGTTTTAGATATACACTCATCCTGCATCTCTTTATCATCTCGTGGTATTTCAGATCAAATCAAAATGACAAAATTATTCAGGTTTTGCTGATGCTCACATGCATTTGGTCAAATAAAATAAGACTAATCAGCGCTTTCGTTTGCTAAATTTAATTTTAACATCGGAAAGTTTCCAACTTTTAATTGATCTAACGTCAATATAACGTCATTAAGTTAATGATAGTATTCGCAAATATGTGTTACTGAGATCAAGCAGTGTGCCCGCAATAACCAACCAAGTGTACAAAGGGTAATTAGGAATGTTATTAATGTTTATTAATATTAATGGTTATTATATCTTGCTTGTCACTTTTTCTTTTGTGAACAGATGACTGCCACTCTGATGTTCGCCTTAAGTTTTACCGTAGATGCCTGCGGTTAATGCACCACTTCAGTCAACGATATGTAGGAATAATGAAACTAAACACACATTTAAGTAAATTAACAGTCTAATAAGAGGTATTATTGTATTATTCTGATATCTTGAGAGCACTTTGTATACAATATATATGAAACTTTTTGTGATTCAAAAGGACTAATTGTAATTTTACGAAGGGGGAAAAATCAGTCTCATGATTTTGCTCGAGATGCCATTCAACTAAGAAGCTAATTGTTCACTCTACGTTAAAAGAAACATTTGAATTCGCTTCTGTGTATCTCTACCGAAATACATGGGGGGGGGGGGAGTAATATGCACATTGTGTATTTTGTTTCGATTAATTCCTCTACATCCTACAAGCAGGCGAAGTAATTGAACATGTTTTAGCATTCATCAGACCGTTCAGGTGGCCAAGTAGTTAGCGTGCTTGGGCTTCTGATCAAAGACAACTGAGTCCGAGTCCCGATAACACATTGAATGTTTTCTTCTGTTGTCTTTTTGCCTTCCTTGCAGATAATTTCTTTGGCGTATTATTTTATACATACAGGTTCCTATCAGATTTTTGTGACAAGCGTAATGGAGATGGGCTAAAATATGATCCTCCCCCCCCTTCTCCAATTCCTAGTTTCATTACTAGGACATTTGTACATTTTACGCTAACAAACTCGATGTTTATCCCACTACCCACCTGCTGCTGTTTAGATAGTTAAAACCGTAGGCGAAGCATTTCTTCAAGGAACTCACGATGAATATGGAAATAGCAAGCGGAGGATTCACACACCTTACAAAGAGACAAAATATAAATTGCGTAAGCGCATCAAAAACTCGTTGTTCTCGATGTTATCGGAACACGTGTGTCATCCGTTTGTTGTGTATGCGTTTGAAGTACACCTTTCACACCATTCGTTGCTGTTCCCAGCATTAGTCCCGACCGCTGTGCTCTGAACGTCAATAGTTCCGGCCAAGAACGTCCCGTATTATTAGCGCCATTACGTCAGGGGGAAACCAGGCTGTCTAGCGACGGGCTTGCACCTTATGTGGACATGCGGCAGTGCACGCTGCAAGCTGGGGCCCCGTTGCCTGTGGGCAAGGTCGCCATCAGTCGGTGGGTTGGTGGAAAAAGGAAGAGGCATGCATGCGCACACAAGGCCTTGGCAGGACCGAGTGCAAGGTTCTGCGGGCTGGCCTTTCCCATTCATCAGTGCCTCTCGGATTTCAGCAGTTGTCGGAATAAATGGATTTCCACTTCCAATTGGGCTTGCGGTGAATATTGAAAGCCCGCTTACGGATACTTGTAGAATGATTGACATTGTTCTTTGTAGAGAGAGGCTGAGGTGAAGGTTGCAAAGAAAATCGAGTGCAGTAAAAAGAACATCGAAATGTTTTCTACTGCCCACGATTTAAAAACAATATTTCTGCTTTTTAGTATTCGTTTAATAAGAATAAATTAAAATACATCTTTTTGCTATTTGGCTAATTGCAAAATTTCAAATTTCTTCCATTTTGGTTCAACTAATGCAAGGGAAATTTAATTTTAATGTAGGAATTTAAAAAAAATTGGTAACAGGTATACAACAAAGTAACTTTGCTAAAATTTTCGAATTTTTTTAAAAAAAGATTATTTAAGAACGAACACCTTTCTATCTTTCCCTACGTTCTACATTCCTGCGTTAATAATCCCTTTTTGCCATTGGTGAGAAAGGCGACATCGGTGGTTGAGGCTTTGAAAGGAAAATATGTAATTTAAAACTATTTCTCTATTCCATTCTGTAATGTGCTCTTCAAAGTTTGCTGAGTGCTGGAATAATTCTAAACTTACATATATTCAAAAACTTGTAAGCAGAGTAATTTTCCAACATTTGCAAACAACTGTTCATAGAAATCTTGATAATTAGTACTTTAATTATTTAAAATATATATTGGTTGCTTTTAATTCACTTTTCTCCTAATCATGAAGGCAGAGATGACCCAATTGGTAGCTGCGATTCTCATAATCTGCAGTTCCTTGGTGTGAACCCAATTGTGCTAGCGTTCAGATTTATGTCTGTAAAACTCCCCACCCTGCCCTCAATAGGACACATCTATGGGTTTGGAAAGGCTGCCATCCATTGGATGGGTGCTGTCCACAAGATGGGACATTAAGCCATATGCGGGAGAGCCATACCTGTGCACATTTAAGAACGTGATGGGAGGCTACCATCTGTCTCCTGACAACTGTCCAGTAGGTCCCCTTCCTCCAACCTTCTCTGAGCCTTTAGGGTCCTGGCAATTTTGCACATGGTGTGCAAAAAAAGTGCTTCTCAGATGCAGGGGTCCATCCTCCCCAAAAATCTCGTCATCTTATGTGAAATTGCATACTTGTCTACCTGCTTTGAAATCCAAAACATGGTCTTTGTAAAATTTTAATTTAGCCCCATAGTACATGTTTTTATTCCATATAGAATATCATTTTAATTTTTCCTGTCCAGTGGAATATTTTAATAATTGGGAAACCCTGCTCAAATCTTATTCACAGAGACCCACCCCAAAACTGAATTTTCTTGGACCCCCCCTCAACTATCCTGGGTAAGTGTCTGCTCAGAGGTAAAACAACCCAACCAGCATTAAATGAAATATATTGTAGCTTTGCCATTATTTTCCATCTGATGCTCCCTCCCCCCCCAAAAAAAAATATATATATATATATATTTATGTATATTATTTTCTGGTTACATGCCTACAGTGATGTCTAATTTACACTCAGTTGCAAAAGGTAAGTTACAACACAAACAATAGTAAATGCACAGATTATCTATTGACATAGAAGACTTAGAGTTCAAGAAATAATTTTTCTGGAAAAATTAGTTTTGTCATGTCATTTTTTTGAGCAAAACTATTTCTTACAAACAGAATTTTGTTCAATCAAGTCACCATGGTTTTTAAGCAATATTTATGTACATATAAGTTGTAGTATGATTACAGTTCTGTATGAGAATAAAGATTATACGATGAAGAGTTGTATACTTTCTGACATTGAAATTGTGCCACTCAGAAGTGGTTGGAATCAGATGAAAATCACAGATAAGACAGGTTGGCAGAGGAGTAAGACATGATTACAGTTACAGAGCAAAGGCACAAATATATTTCACACACTCTGATTATATAGTTAGTCAATATCTTGTAAATTTCCCATAGTTCATGACACATGCAGCTGCACATAGCAACCTGGAGCACATAGCAACCTGGAGTCAAAGAGGCACTGAATAGCATCATGAGGCATAGCCCACAATGCCTATTGCAACTGTTCTCTCAGGGCAGGTACAGTCGGTGCAAGTTGTGAATGAGTCTGCAGATGATGCCTACCAAGGCTTGAATATGTTTGATGGGCAAGAGTGTCAACAAGACATAGATATTCCTGGGTGATGTTAACAGTATTAGTAGCCTGGTGTTATCTTGTTGAAACAGTGCCAGGCACTCCTATGATGAAGGGAAGTACTATGGGTTCCCAGACGTCATCAGTTTAGTGCTGAACTGTCAAAGTTCATGAGAGATACACTAGAGAAGAATGGTTATCATGACTTATCACACCCCAGACCATAATGCCTACTGCCTGGGTAGTGTGTCATTTAACAATGGCAGCTGGAGCAGAGCAATGATCATGTTGCCTCCACTAGCTTGTAGACAAAACCTAGATTGATTTGCTAAAGATGACAAAATTCCATTCTGCGTTTGAAGTTGGCACCACTTCAGAAGCTGTTAGTGGTGCCACTCAGTGGAATCTGATGCAATGGATGATATGCATGCAACCTTTTCTCTATGGTCGTCAGGAAATTGTCATGTTGTGAGGTCACAAGGCTGCGGTAATTGCTCTGCTTATGGTGGCTAGTGTAGCCATTAGTATGATGGACCCTATTGTAAAAACGGTTGATCCTTCCATGGTGTTATCCTATGGTGTGCACCAGATCCTTGCCAACAACTGTGTGTGTCTTCTCACAACCATTGACCATCAAAGTCTTCCACTTCGCCATCAAATGACTTGAATGGTTACAATCAATATGTTTTTATACATGCTGACTTGACCACCCCACTCCAAGTAGTTCATCCTATCCCAAATGCCATAAGCTGGGGATATGGCTGACATATACATCTTGGCATTCCATACATGATACTGTTTGTATGTGTTTGATGCTGTGGAATCACTCAGCGTTCTAGTGACCACAAATTCATGAAACATTTAGTTGAGGTGGCATCATGTCTTGCTTATAGTGTCGACCCTCTCAGCCTCATTTGTCTGAAAATGTAATCATTTGCATTTCCCACCATGCTATTTTCGTCAGTCAGCTGGGGCTAAAAGGGAGAAAGCCAGGATCGCCATTTTGGCAGCAGGACCCTTTCTGCGTAGCAACAGAGCACAACCAGTTGATCCAGTTTGGGGAGCTGGGTGAAGAAATGCAACATGTGCGTTTGGTTAAAACCTCGATGCTTCCTTACATGGGAACAAGAGAGTCTATGTAGCACAGGGAATGGTGCCCATGTCCTGTTGGCTGAGGTACCCTAACATTCTCAAAGCAACAGGCTGCAGCTGATGATTTTTTTTTTGAACTGGGGAGAACAATTTGAAAAGAGGGTGTTGCGTGCTAAGAACAAGACCTTCTGCATGTCAGGCGGATTATCTGAGTCTTGATTTAGCCATATTGTTCCTGAATCTAGTGGTGGGATTACTGAGACTTCTTGCAGCCTGTTGTTAACATAGCGAGTGACTCTATCGCGTGAGCAGTCACAAATTTGTTTGTTGTATATAATATAAATTGTAGATATTCTGTAAATAAAGTTTATATATAATAGTACATATGAGTTTTGTGTTTATTGGACACCTAGATAGCATCAATATCCTGACAAGGCAGAAACAAGCACCCTTTTACACACACTCCCACACACAGTTAAAAAAGCCGAGACAGGTCGAGAAGATGCCTATCTACACCACCACCTCCATATTGGTCCATTTTCTTGATATTAGTGGGATGATATCTAGTCTCATGTTCCCTCCAGATGAATGTTCAGCAAGAATCAGCATGTATACTAAATTTCAATTCATTTGTGAAGAGAACAGTGGCCCACCTTTCCTAGGTGTTATGTACATGTCGCTGAGACTAATTTTGATGAGATCTTCTGCGGGAGAGTTAAGGAGATGCATTCACTGGTTATCTTGCATACAGCATCTTCTCCTAAAGTCTTCTGTAAACTGTCCACTTAAATTCTCCATGTGGATTCAGTTGTTTTAACTTTAAACAGCCCTTTTTTGCATACATTGGGTTAAATGGCCAGAGAAGGTCGGGTAAGGGAATCCACTTACTTGACAGCTATTAGGAGGCAGATAGAAGGCTCTCGGTGAGACCATTTTACATGTTCTTTAATGTGTACAGGGTATGGCTCTCTTGCATATGTTGGCGCAACTTTATGTCCCATCTGATGGATGCAGCTTCTCCAATTCCAGCGGTGTCCCTTTTCTCACGTAATTTCCGTTCATTCTCACTGACGGAAATAAATCTCAATGATGACACAGTTGGGACTCGAACCTGGGAACTGCAGATTATGAGCTTAGCACGCTATCGACTCCATCTTGACGAAGTAAGATGTGGAACTGTCAGTGATCTATAACTTCGGAAATTGGTGACCTTGTTTTCTAATGGCATCACCTTGTATCCTGAAATTGTCACCAGATCGTGGAGACCACCATTCGAGACACATTCAGCCATCTGGTTACATTGGTGTGAGACTACCCGAGTCGTCTAAATCATTTTCAGAATTTTTAACGAAATGGCATCTCCACTTTGCAATTTGTGGTCAAACAATAAACTCGTACTGTTAGGAGAACATATTTTCCTATTAAAGGTTCATTTGCATGTTTGGTGCTTCTGTAGCTCTTTTACCGCTGATTTACATATTCACCATATGATATCACAGAAGTAACTATACTCAGTTACATATATTTTTAATTCCATATATTTATTAAGATAATGGAGAACTTATGTGTAACTAAACTTTTGCTCTTGAGCGCAAGTTTCCCATCTGGGTCCGTTTTTCCCATAGCTAAAACACTAACCATCCTGCAGCTAAAAAGACGGACACTAGAAAAAAAGTTGCCGATTAATTTGTAATAAATGAGAAAATTTAAAATTACTTGTCAAGGCATCTGGGTTCGAGCCCCGGATAAAGCATGGACGTTTGTGTTGTTTTTCTGCTGAGGTCCTGCTATCCTCACAGACCTATTGTGGCATATAAACTGACAGGCTCCTGTCAGACTCTGTGGCAAGCAGCTGCTTGAGGGGGTATTTATTTTATTTATTTTTCATAAACATCCACCATTTTTTTTTTGGGAGTTGTGTTTGAGGTTACCCATGACATTTGAGACGTCACAAGCTTTAATTTGAAATATAACTGGTTAAAGTCAATCTCCTTAAATTTCCGCCCCCCTTTTGGAGGGAGGGAGAGGAGAATGATTGGAAGTACTCTACGACGGTCTTCATATGAGCTTTCATTTGACACCAACTCGTAAACTTCAGGCCCTCAAATTCGGAAGATATAGTAGAAGAACGAATTTCCCATATCCCATTTTTGGGTTGGGTTGTTTTACCTCTGAGCAGCACTTTTTTGCACACCATGGGCTAAATGGCCAGGTCACATGGACCCCGAAGGCTCAGAGAAGGTTGGGGGAGGGGACCCACTGGAACAACTGTTGGGAGACAGATGGTAGCCTCCCGTCAAGGCCATCCAGCGTGTTCTTTAACGTGCACAGGGTATGGCTCTCCCGTACACGGGGCCACGGCTTAACGTCCCATCCAATGGACGGCGGCCTTTCCAAGCCCATCGGTGTCCCCTACTGACCGTGGGCAGGGCGGGGAATTTTGCGGAGATAAATCTCAACGCTGACCCAGCTGGGACTCGAACCTGGGAACTACAGATTACGAGCCTGACTTGCTACCGACTGAGCCACCCCCGCCCCTATCCCATTTTTAGGGGGAAGGATAGAAATCAAGGGGGTATATTTGCCCACAATATACCCCGCGTCACAAGGCTTCCATTTGATACACAACTTGCTACTACGTTCAGTCCTCGCATTCAGAAGATATAGTGGAACAATCGTTTTCATATTTTCCTTTTTTTAGGGGGGAAGAAAGCTTGCGATTCAAATTTTTATAGTCTGTGACACTCCCCGCGTCACAAGCATTCATTTGACACATAAATCATTAAGTTTGTCCGTTACGTTCGAAAGATAGGGTGGATTGTTAATCAGTGGAAATGTTTGTTGAGTTACGTCACTTTGAGTGCGTTTAGTGATGAGTAAGAACATTTACACTTCTCCACGCATTTTTATCTCGTTATAAACCAGAGATTATTCTGTTTGTCAGCAGTAAACAGAGGCTATCTGTGTTAGCTAGTGTCTCACAATTATCTGTTTAATCAAGTTTTTGCCTTCCATAACAAGCCTTACGCTAACTGGTTTGCCAGTGACGCGATAAATGGATTTAGTAGTCGATTCGGAAACGGAATCGGTTCTCTGTCGGTGATGTTGTTGGCAAGCATATTTTGTTATTGTTTTGGCAGCATTAGATATTTTATCGTAAATGCATGTAAAACAATTTAGTAATCACTCGATATAAATTTCCATATCGATATCGCATGCAGTCGTTTAATAAATCATTTTATCGGTTCGTGCTTCATAAGGCCGTGGAGTGTCATGTGTTGTCTTTAACCGGAAGTCTCGCCTTCGTTGCAGACAAATCAAATCCAAACAAATAAAATTATGCGATGGAATAATGGTTTTATACCAAAGTGAATTAAACAGAGATGTATTTTTTTCCAAATGAATATAATCTTCCGAAACTTACTATTTTTAATTAAAATTACCTACCTCCTTCAACAAATTCGACTTATCTTTAAATGAAAGAATTAATATTGGTGCTTCAAACAAATAAACAACACCCTATAATAAATAAATTTAATAATAACTTTCAAGATATAACTTTGAAGGGTTTTTCAGAAAAAGAAAAGATATTGGAACTAATAAATAATAAACTTAGCGGAGATTATCTTCCAAACTTTCCCTGCTGGATTTCAACATTACCCATTATTTCTGATAAAATACCAGGAATTGAATCTAAAAATCAATATGATAAATCAATTATAAAATCATTAACTGACACATTTACCAGTGATAATTACAAAAATTATATACATATATTCACAGATGGATCTCTTAACTCTGACTCCACTATCACATATGGAGCCTTCTATTGCCCAAATGAAAACTATGAACACCAATTTAAATTTAATATAACTAAACCAGTAATTATAGCTGAGATGTTTGCTATTATTATAGCAATCAACTGGGCCTTAAAATATAAAAATAAAAAAATTGTCATATTTACAGACTGTAAATCATCATTAGACATTTTTCAACATAACCCTTTCAAAAATATTTTTTCAATATTTATTAATGATATATTTAATTTACAAACACATTGATCAGAATAACATTATAACTTTACAATGGATACCTTCACATGTTAATATAACATATAATGAACATGTAGACACTTTAATAAAAAAGGCAAAAGATATAAACCACGCTATAAATTCTTATCATTTTGTTATATATTAAAAAATAAATAAAATAAAATTATTGGCAGAATTGGTACGTGACAAAAGCTAGGAACACACGGATTTCAAATCTCTAATAACATTGGTAAATGTAATAATTTTGGATTAAAGAAAAAAGAAATCTATGATTTTAAGAATAAAATCTAATCTAGCTCTTACAAATTACACACTATTTAAATTTAGAAAAATAAACTCACCAAATTGTTTTTCTGCGATAACATACAAACACTAGAGCATATAATATTCAATTGTAACAAATATGAAGAGGAGAGAAAATTTTATTTTAATAAATTGCAAAAATATAATTTAAACACATTTAATTTTAAAAACATTAGAACCAACATAAAAAAATTAAAACTAACTTTTTATAAATTATTAATTAATTATCTCAAAAACATCAATCTCTTAGATAAACTATAAAAAAAAGATAAACGAATAATAAAAAAATAAAAAAAATGAATAATAATTAAAAAAATTATATATATATATCCGTGTAAGGGTCCACAAAAATTATGCCGGAATGAGTCTGCATTGTTTTAATTCTTTGCAGGAATATTCAAAGTTTGATGTGTATTGATGATGATCAAACAAATAATTGAAAATTAAACGAACATTCCGAACTGAACCACACATAAATCAAAATTGTTAACTTTAAAAGTAAACTTTAACGGGCTAAATTTTTCGTCTCGATTAGCATTGTAATAATGTTTATTAATCAGAGATGAAAAAAAAAACCTCAAGCAACTGCTTGTCACAGAGATCTGACAGAGTCTGTCAGTATATTCGCCATAGTTAGTCTCTGCCATAGTCTTTGAGGAGCGTGAGACATCGGCAGAAAGACACAACATTATGCCTTACCAGGGGCTCGAACCCAGTCCCTTTGATCAGTAGCCAAGCGCGCAAACCACTCGACCACAAGCATGGAAGAAAACACTATCCGCCTCCCGAACTAGGGATCTTTTGGTTAAGCGCCAATTGCTGTACCAGTTAAGGTACAGCTTAGATAAACGAAGTTCAGTAGGCGCGGTATTTTAACGGACTGCCTTCCCCCGGTTATCTGCTGGTCTAGTTGTTTCAAAATGTTAATAAATCATGCTTCATGTTAACCAAAGAAAATTGACTTTTTTTTACTCGATAAATCTCATACTGGCAAATGGCTAACACCTAAATTCCGTACACAATAAATTGAAATTTTTTGCCGAAATCGATATCTTTTCGGACAGTGGTGTAAAAGGATCAGTGTTCGTATTTTACCATTAAAGTAATAGCGAAGCCTACGGAGCAACTGGGAAAGATTGGATTTGCGCTTCGACATTTATAAGTAATTGGTTAATTGATAGGTCGAGATATATGAGAATTCGAGATGTCAACTGCATAGTATCGTAGCCTGCCATTGCTTCCTCAGTTGCCGCTCAAGTTCGCTATTGCTTCTTCCCCAGGATTTTCTTTACGATTGGGGCGGGGGTGGCTCGTAATCTGTAGTTCCCAGGTTCGAGTCCCAGCTGGGTCAGCGTTGAGATTTATCTCCGCAAAATTCCCCGCCCTGCCCACGGTCAGTAGGGGACACCGATGGGCTTGGAAAGGCCGCCGTCCATCGGATGGGACGTTAAGCCGTGGCCCCGTGTGCGGGAGAGCAATACCCTGTGCACGTTAAAGAACACGCTGGATGGCCTTGACGGGAGGCTACCATCTGTCTCCCAAAAGCTGTTCCAGTGGGTTCCCTCCCCCAACCTTCTCTGAGCCTTCGGGGTCCTTGTGACCTGGCCATTTAGCCCATGGTGTGCAAAAAAGTGCCGCTCAGAGGTAAAACAACCCACTTCTTTACGATTACCTACGTCCAATCTACCTGTTGCAGCTTCTTTTCCTCCTTCATTCCATATTTCCATCGGCTTCTTATTCATCCACTGGGTGGGTAGCGCGACAGGCTTGTAATTTGCAGTTCCCAGGTTCGAGTCCCACCTGGGCCAGCGTCGAAATTTATCTCCGCAAAACTTCCGCCCTGTCTTCGGTTAGTAGGGGACACTGATGGGCGTGAAAAGGCTGCCGTCTGTCGGATGGGTCGTAACCGTGATCTGTGTGCGGAAGAGCCATCCCCTATGCACTTTAAAGAACACGCTGGATGGCCTTGACGGGAGGCTACCATATACACTATGTTGAAAAAAGTGTCCGGACACTTTTTTTTTCAACATAGTGTATCTCCTGACAGCTGTCCAGTAAGTCCCCCTCCCCCAACTTTCTTTGAGCCCTCGGGGTCCTTGTGACCTGGCCATTTAGTCCAATGTATGCAAAAAAAGTGCCGCTCAAAGGAAAACGGCCTAGCCCTACTACAGGGTTCTTTTTCCCGTATCCTCATTGGTCATTATCCATCCCATTCATATATATATATACCCGTATCCTCATTAGTCATTATCCATCCCATTCATATATATATACCCGTACCATTTCAATCTCTTATTATTCTATACCTGTAATATCTCTATATCCATAAATCATAAAGTTTCCATTATTCCGATATTTCTGCCCACATCTCCAGAAGTTCATTTCGACTGCTCTTATAGATTCTGATCTTTATGTTATTGAAGGCTAATGTTCATCTTATATTCATCCTGAAGTAAAATTATATTTCACTCTGAAGAATATAATGGGGAAGACTATAAATGTGATAAAATTGAAGGAGTGGAAAGTTATAAATATCTAGGCGTGTATACACAGTCGTATCAGAATAATATGACCACCTCCATTCCCATTATTAGGTAGGTATATTTTTTTATTAGGTATTCTGATACGACTGTCTATATATATATAGGAAAAGGAGATGGAAAATTCATATAAATGAGTAATTAAGAAACTAAATTCTATTTTCCCAAAAATTCATCTATTAGAAACTATATTAATCAATCGTTACTGAAAATGATTTATTTTTTCTGGTTAAATGGTATCTATCTGTTCATCTTTGCTTACCAATGCTAGAATAATGTTTTCACCATATCAATTTCTTGTCCATTTTTCAATGTTCCCCTCAATCAGAACATATACATGTTTCGAATTTTTGGTGCCTCTTAAATATGCCTTAGCTTAGGGCCTCAGATGGTCAAAGTCCGACCCTGTATTTTCTACATTATCTTGGAGATGGATTTATATTTCAACTCTGGAACCTCTTCAATACGCACAAAACCATATAATTAGATGTATGTTGAAAATGAGGAGATACGAGAGCTTGGTCAATATAAATATATATCAGGTATTAAAACATCTTAAAAGGAATTTCCATTCTCAAACTTGCATATTACTTGGAAAAAACGCATTTATCGAAAAATAATTATTTTAACTGATCTCTTCATTCGTAAAACAACTGTCCAGAAACACTCTACCTGAAGATCTTAAAATATAGTACAGAAAATTTAAAGTGCTGTACCTGAAGATCTTAAAATAATAAATAATGATAAGGTTTTTCTGAAAGAATTAAGACTATTGTTAAAAAATGAAAACATAAATAATTTGTTTAAAAAATTTACACTCAATTTAGTTTTATCTTTGTCCTTTCGTTATTGAAATAATGATTTTGATTTGATTGAATTAATGAAAAAATGACGATTTGATTTGCACATTTATTGATTATAATTTCTGTATTTTTTAAAGAAATTTTGAGACTAAATGCATGATGGTCTTTATCAAAAATTTATGTGTTTCAAATTTTACCTCCACAAACGAGTTTTAAACTCTCTTGGAGTTTCAATTTATTGTTGAAATTTTATATGTATGAAATATATGAATATTCAAAAAACTGTTATCAACCTCAAAACTCTAAATTGTATTAACTCTTGTTTTATTAATAGCGTTTGTAAAAAATTAATTGTATATCTGTAAAAGGATGGCAATAAATTAATTAAATTCCTTCTCGAGTGGTTAGCGGCGCTTGGCTGCTGATCTAAGGGACCTGGGTTCGAGCCCCGGATAAGACATGGATGTATGTGAGTTTTTCTGCTGAGGTCCTGCCATCTACTGTGGCATATAAACTGACAGGCTCCTGTCCTGTCAGACCTCTGTGGCAAGCACCTACTTGAGGGGGTATTTATTTTTTTATTTATTTAGACCTTTAGAAACCTTCACATATCTGTTTGCTTATCCATCGTCTTGCACGAGGACATCACCAAACCGATGCAGCCTCTCTCTCTCTGCGCAAAAATGATGCTTAGAAACTTGTGGTGAATATTCTTCCCTTGTGTTTCATTATCTACAAATAACAGTACACAAAACATAGCATAAGCAAGTGCAAATTAAACGAAAAAGAAAAATGATTTGTAGTTCGATCCTGTACAACCCCTTTCTTTATCGAGGATTGTAGAGTAATTACCAAAGTTGTTCTCAATCTTGTTTCAAAAAACAAAGAGAAAGGAAATTCAAGGAAGCTCTTTCAAGTGTTCTCGATAAAGTTTTCCTTACTCTTTTTTGTGCTCTCTGCTGTAGCATAAAAACTATTTAAAAACAACTGTAGAGTGGTGTGTGTGTCTGATTAACTTGCGTTTTGCCCCAGGCTGACTTTCTGCAATCTTGCTTCTAGAACTAGTCTTGAATCTCGTTCAGATGCGCTCCGCAGACAACGTAACGGAGTCGTGCAGCCGTATATTATTATGTAAACTGCCCGTGGGCGTTCTTGCGAGCGGTGTTGGACCACGACTCCGTCTGCCGCATGCGCGCCCATCCCTTGACGGCTGCGCGGTTGACGAGAACAAGGCCAGTTGGTCAGTGGGGCGCTAGTGTCGCTGTACGCAGAGCGTTCGCCGACGAAATACTTATAAGTATGTAATTTAACATAGTTTCTGATTTGTATCGATTGTTCTGCCATCACGAATATGACTGCACAGTAAACAACAAGACTAGACTGCTAACAGCCAAGTTTGGGGGGCAGGGGTGGCTCAGTCGGTAGCGCGCCAGGCTCGTAATCTGTAGTTCCCAGGTTCGAGTCCCAGCTGGGTCAGCGTTGAGATTTATCTCCGCAAAATTCCCCGTCCTGCCCACGGTCAGTAGGGGACACCGATGGGCTTGGAAAGGCCGCCGTCCGTCGGATGGGACGTTTAGCCGTGGCCCCGTGTGCGGGAGAGCCATACCCTGTGCACGTTAAAGAACACGCTGGATGGCCTTGACGGGAGGCTACCATCTGTCTCCCAACAGCTGTTCCAGTGGGTCCCCTTCCCCAACCTTCTCTGAGCCTTCGGGTTCCATGTGACCTGGCCATTTAGCCCATGGTGTGCAAAAAAGTGCCGCTCAGAGGTAAAACAACCCCAACCAAGTTTGGTCTAGCGGTTAGCGAATCGTTTTTGAGAACCCTCTTTAGTTTTAAGATCGGATCACAGAACTCTAAAATTGATTCTCTCCGTAGTAGAACGATGGGGAAGTTTGTGACGTGTTGAAGTATACTTCGTAATGAAGCCTTGAATATCTTAGCAGTCCTTTGTCCATCAAACGTTCTAAAGTAAAGATTAATTAAAAGTTCGGCATGTTTGAACTGCCTAAACTCCATGAATCCATTGAAATTCCATGAAATTTCCATGGAAGTTTTCAATAGACCAAATTAGTAATGCGTGAATCACTTTTCGACAAGTACCCCGGATAAAGCATGAATTTTTCTTTTGTTGTGTTGTCCCCTTTAACCTCCACTATGTCTTGAATGAGAAAGGGGATATACACGGACTTCGAAAGGCTGATGGACTGGACAGCCATGACGAGAGGCTTCCATCTGTCCTTTTGCTGTCCAGTAGTCCCCTTACCCATCTCTGTGCCTTTGGGATCCTTGTCACCTAGTCGTGTAACCTACTGTGTGCACAAAAGTGCCGCTCAAATAAAACAGTCAAATCATGATGTATATTTTTGTACCTTCAACTAGAGTTCTTTGAAATGTTATAATACTGCCACTGTCGTTGTCATGATCATTAAATTGTGATGAAGTAACTACTCTCTGTAAAGAAAAGCTAATTAAGTGCAAAATTGCGACAGTAATTATTCTAAAAATTGGAATCAAATTATCCTAAGACCAGAATCTGTAAACCCTGGTCCGGGCGCTAGCTATTTTGCCTCCCGGAGCGAACCTGAAGTCTGCTGCCCCTTTCTCCAAATTTCATCTTAGATATTAATGATTAAATTTAACTAAATTTAATGCCATTGTTAAAAAACAATTGAAAATCAACTGTTGAAAAATAGGTCTGGTCAACCTTACTGCAGCTATGGTCCTTAGTCTGCAAATTCATCATTAATTCAGTAAGGCTCCAGTATTTTGTGCTTTTAATAAACATATTTTAACGTTATGATTATCACTCAATTGCTTTTATTTCCATTTGTGCTCTTTATACATCAAATACGACTAATATTATCTGACATGCTCATAAAAAAAATACGAATTTAAAAGGCACTTACCAGGCCTGGAGGGGCGGGGGTGGCTCAGTCGGTAGCGCTCCAGGCTCGTAATCTGTAGTTCCCAGGTTCGAGTCCCAGCTGGGTCAGCGTTGAGATTTATCTCCGCAAAATTCCCCGCCCTGCCCACGGTCAGTAGGGGACACCGATGGGCTTGGAAAGGCCGCCGTCCGTCGGATGGGACGTTAAGCCGTGGCCCCGTGTGCGGGAGAGCCAAACCCTGTGCACGTTAAAGAACACGCTGGATGGCCTTGACGGGAGGCTACCATCTGTCTCCCAACAGCTGTTCCAGTGGGTCCCCTACCCCAACCTTCTCTGAGCCTTCGGGGTCCATGTGACCTGGTCATTTAGCCCATGGTGTGCAAAAAAGTGCCGCTCAGAGGTAAAACAACAACCCAGGCCTAGATCTACAAAAAATTTAAGGGATTCGGAACGGAACTGAACACCGTTCAGTTATATAATCTCTCCTTCGTTTTAGTGTCTTTAAAACAATTTCTCGAAAAATATATTTCGTTTCGTTCTGGTTTTTAATATTCTCAAATGGCCGTCCCGTGGCCTAGTGGTTAGCGTGCTTGGCTACTGATCTAAAGGACCTGGGTTCGAGCCCCGGGTAAGGCATGGATGTATGTGTCGTTTTTCTGCTGAGGTCCTGCTATCCTCTCAGTTCTTCTACTATGGCATATAAACTGACAGGCTCCTGTCAGACCTCTGTGGCAAGCAGCTGCTTGAGGAGGTATTTATTTTATTACAAAGGCGAGACAATGCTTCCCCACCCCTCTATTTTCCTAGATCCGATCTTCGCGCTTGCCATATTGTTGCATATTAGATTACTTAATCATTGTTGTAGTAAATACAGTATTTGTTAGTATCTCTGCTCTTAGACGAATGCGTCAAGCAGTCGGTAAAATGGTCCAATTGTCCAGTTCACAAGAATTATAATCTTAAATTCCAAATATCCTTAGCAT
The DNA here is from genome assembly GCA_038380435.1 of Ryuthela nishihirai. NCBI lineage: Eukaryota > Metazoa > Arthropoda > Arachnida > Araneae > Heptathelidae > Ryuthela > Ryuthela nishihirai. Next base: position 25,291,861 of record JAWZYU010000026.1, read on the forward strand.
TATTGGTGCATATTACGTAACACCAAGAACATTATCTGGCATGCACTATGCATTTACTATTCACTATCAACATCAAGCTTCAGAATAGGTTGGGCATGGGAATCCACTATACACAGTCGTATCAGAATAATATGACCACCTACCATAGTATATTTATGGTAGGTGGTCATATTCTGATACGACTGTGTATACACTGCTCAAAGTGGAAATTGCAACACCAAGAAGGAATGGAAGTAGAGATATGTAAATCACAGGAGACTATCGGAGATATGCAAGTGATCAAAGTTCCGAAGCAAATGGATACGTGACACCCAGCCAAGCCATGGATAAATACCGGGTGCCCATGAACTCATAGCATGACCGACAGTGAGGTTGGAGTGCATTCTGCGAAAATGTTTGGAACATGCCTTGGAGGATACCTGCTGGATGCTTATGTGCAATTTATGCCTTCTGAGAGAGAGCGAATTGTCGATATAAAAGTGTTTGGATTGAGCCTTTTAGTTATTGCTGCATGCATGGGGTGCAATGTGAGTACAGTGCAATGGTGCATCTCACGCAACATTGTGGAGCATCAAATGATACGGAGGACAGGTACAGTCGCTCAAAAAAGTATCCGAATTGTTGATTCAGAATTCAGGAAAAATATCTGGCAACGATTTTTTTTAGAGATTAGTGATCTGGCAACCTTCGATGTCACGTGACACGAAGGTTGCCAGATCACTAATTTAAAAAAAAATCGTTGCCAGATACTTTTTCTGATTCTGTAATCAACCATAGTGTTCGGATACTTTTTTGAGCGACTGTACGGGACCAGCACATTGCACCACAGGACGTGAAGATCACATGCTCTGTAGGAGGACCATTCACGACCCTTTCATCACAGCGACTGTGCTGCAGGATCTGCACTATGGGTACCGTGGTCTCCATGCAAATCATTAGCCAACATTCTCATGATGCAGGAATGAGGGCGAGACGTCCAGTACTACATCTGCTGTTGCAGCGATATCACTGGTTAGCCATCTCCACTGGTGTCGAGTGAGCCAATATTGGACTGCGGAATGGAGGAGAGTTGTTCACAGATGAGTCCCAATTCTGTTTCGGCATGCCAGACGACCGTTTATCCGCATGGCGTCAGCGAAATGAGGAAGCCTATTCCATTAGTCGCCATATGATTCCCCATCGTGGTACAAAGGTATGGGGTGGTATCACATCATATGATCGCTGGACACCTCTGCTCCTTGTTCTGGCACGCTAACGTCTGATGTCACATCGATGACATCGTTAATCCTGTGGCATAACCGTTCCTACCATGCCTGATTCTGCAGCAGGACAATGCACACACTGCGCGTGTAATGATGGACAGTCTCGAAGGTGTGGATATTCTGCCATGTCCGCCCTACTCCCCAGATTTTTGTTACCCATTGAGCATGTGTGGTACCTTATGGGTACCAGCTCCCCCTGACGGCGAACCTGATAGAGTTACGTGCCCAATTGGATGCTATTTGTGCCATACCTCAGAACACCATTACCTTCTGATTGATGAAATACTGAGACGTCTACAAGTTTGTATCGCCGCCCGAGGTGGGCCTACTATATACTGATGCAATAAACGCACGTACCTGTGCTCTCACGTTTCATTTTTTGATCATTTGCACATCTACCCTCATAGCTTCCGTCTTATCAGTTTCGGGTGTATACATCACTTCCTTCGCGGTACTGCGATTTCCACTTTGAGCAGTGTGGCTCTTAGGAGACAGGTGGAAACCTTCCATAAAAGCCATTCTTCATGTTCTTTAACATGCACGGGGAGCACTCTCCTGCACACAGAGCTACATTTAAATTCTCCTCCGACGAACTGCGGCCTTTCTAAGCCCATCCATTTTTCTCACGGAGGGGAGAATGCGGTTAGTGGAGAAAACTCAATGCTCATTGGGTACTCGAAGTTGCAAATATCGATTTACGAACTGGCGCCCTACACACTGCCCAAACCCCTGCCCAAAAGTGGGGTATTGGTTGGCTCAATCGGTAGCGCACAAGGTTTTTAATCTAATGGTCCGAGGGGCAGGGGTTGGCTCAGTCGATAGCGCACCAGGCTAGGAATCCGCAGTTCCCAAATTCAAGTCCCAACTGTGCCAGTGTTGAGATTTATTTCCGCTAATCCCCCACCCTGTCCTCGGCGAGAAAGAGGACACTGGTGGGCTTGTAAATGGCCCGTCCATCGGATGGGAAATTAAGCTGTGGCACCGTGTGAAAGAGAGGTATATTCCGAGCACGTTAACACATTGCCTGCCAAGTTGATTTCACTAAGATTTTCTCTGGGGCCATGCGACTTTTTTCTTCAGTTGTCATCATTTTGACCTCTAAATGTCATTTTATGTTAATAATTTTATCACTTGTGATAAAATCCCTCACCCTGCCATCGGTCAGTAGGGGACCACCCTCCGTCGGACGGGACTTAAAGCCATGACCCCCTGTGCGGGAGAGCCATATCCCGCGTAAGTTAAAGTACACTCTGAATGGCCTGAAGAAAGGCTACCATGTCTCCTAACAGCTGTCCAGTGAGTCCCCTGCTCCCAATCTTCTCTGAGCCTGCGGGGTTCTTGTGACCTGGCTTTTAGCCCATTGTGTGCAAAATAGTACCGCTCAGAGGTAAAACAGTCAACCTAGGTTCGAGGTCCCATTATGGCTGCTCTGGATTTCCGCATTTTAATTATACCATTCTTCGGTCCCATTCTAAACTCTTCTACCATCTTCTCCCACTATAAAGGGGAAGGAGATGTTTTTTCAATCTCAACTCTCCTTCCAAAAAAAAACTAATTAACTCAAATAGTGAAATTAAATTTTTTTATTTTCGGAAATTCGTACTTTTTAATATGCTTAAAAAAAAGTTAATATTATTAGTTTTTCGTTATTGTTTTTATCATTTGCTGGAATTAATTTGAGGGAAAAAGATTGATCATCATAACGGGTTTGTTTTAATCCATAAAAAATTTCTGATTTTATATGAAATTAATTAAAATAAACGGTATCATTCGAAATTTTTATTTTTATTATCATTATTTAGCATTTTAGAGTCATAAAGAAATTTTTTTATGCTTGATTATTACATTTTGGCAACATAATATGAAGAAATATTTGAGGAACTTTTATAACTACAAATTTAGCAGTCGAAATTTTTCGGAAATATGTTACTTTCAGAATGCGTCAAAAAAGTTTAAAACGAGAAAAAAAAATAAGGATTGTATCATTTGTTCGAATTAATTTCGGAAAATAATTGACCACCGAATTCCTTATCGTGCACAGGGTATGGCTCTCCTGCTGGTCGAAACTGGTTTTATTGGTAAAAAAAAAGACCCCATCTTCTGAAATATAGTAATCGATATCAGTTTAATAAAAATTTTCTTTTTTTTAACCAGTAAAACCAGTTTTGACCAGCAGGAGAGCCATACCATGTGCACGATAATTCGGTGGTCAATTATTTTCCGAAATTAATTCGAGCATGAGCCGTCCCGTGGCCGAGTGGTTAGCACGCTTGGCTACTGATCTACTGGACCTGGGTTCGAGCCCCGGATAAGGCATGGATGTATGTGTCGTTTTTCTGCTGAGGTCCTGCCATCCTCTCAGACCTTCTACTATGGCATATAAACTGGCAGGCTCCTGTCAGACCTCTGTGGCAAGCAGCTGCTTGAGGGGGTATTTATTTTTTTTTTATAATTCGAGCAAATGATACAATCCTTAATTTTTTTTCCCCTCGTTTTAAACTTTTTTGACGCATTCTGAAGTACCCTGTTTCCGAAGGGGCGGGGGTGGCTCAGTCGGTAGCGCGCTAGGCTCGTAATCTGTAGTTCCCAGGTTCGAGTCCCAGCTGGGTCAGCGTTGAGATTTATCTCCGCAAAATTCTCCGCCCTGCCCACGGTCAGTAGGGGACACCGATGGGCTTGGAAAGGCCGCCGTCCGTCGGATGGGACGTTAAGCCGTGTGCGGGAGAGCCATACCCTGTGCACGTTAAAGAACACACTGGATGGCCTTGACGGGAGGCTACCATCTGTCTCCCAACAGCTGTTCCAGTGGGTCCCCTCCCCCAACCTTCTCTGAGCCTTCGGGGTCCATGTGACCTGGCCATTTAGCCCATGGTGTGCAAAAAAGTGCCGTTCAGAGGTAAAACAACCCAACCTGTTTCCGAAAAATTTCGACTGCTAAATTTGTACTACAGCACGTGCCGTTTCATTAATTTTAAAGTAAAAAGTTAGTTTAATTTTTTTATTTTCTCTTCGATTATTACATTTTAGTAATGTGCAAAGAAATGTCGAGGAACTCTTCAACTCCAAAAGTTAGAGCGGAACGCCTGAAGATCGTTCACCGGTCGCTATCCGACAGCCATAACGAGGTTTTTGACATGGACGGCCCAGTTAACGGAGAATGAGTTTCATGATCGCCTTCCAGATAAAAGCGCTTCGGCAATTACCATGCCAACGGCAGACATTTGCTTGCTGGAAAAGGAAGTTCCAAATAGAAAGCGGGAAAAAGAAATTATTTCACTCTTTTTTCGAAGACACGAAATCGCTTGTAATCCTCGTCTCACTATTTGTGTCGATTGTAAAACTTCCTGAAGCTAATTGGCAATTAGAGTGTGTTTTGGCATGCCCATTTGAGAGATCGAAGAAATGCCCATAGGTTTTAAAAACTAACTGTAGCTTCCGCAAACGTGATGCTTTTTTGTGTTCTGTAAGGTATTTTCGGGGTAAATGACTCAAAAACAGATCTAAGTAATTGAACCTTTCCTGGTTTACCAGAAACAGTTTTATGTTTCACGTTATGAATATATTTTGTTCATGTTATGAAGTTGTAAAACTTTTAAAGCTCGTAATCAGAAGTTCGCAAGCTTGGTCTCAGATATGCAAATTTTTATTTTTCCTTTTTTCAAAAAAACCTTTCCTTTTTTCTGGAAACCCTTTAAACATCCAACCAATAGTAATTTAAACTTGAACTCGCCAAGAAGAAAAGCCCCGTAACTGACTCTTAGCCATCGTGTAAATGACGGGAAATCGTTTTGAATATTCTCCTCTCTTTCTTTAGCCTTTATTCCGGGACTTTCTTTAGCCTTTATTCCGGGACTTTCTCCAATAAAGAAAAGTTTTGTTTTCTCTTTGAAAGCTTTGATATTTCTTTATAATATCTAAAAGCGATTTAATAATTGCCTACAACTCTCTGCGGATGTTTCGATGGACCGATATTTTTCTATTTCAAGCAGTCAGACTGCAAGTAGTAGCAGAATCTTTACTGAACTCTGGGAGGAGTAGTGAGTAAAGGAGAGTTCTGGAACAGTGGCGGATCAATGTTAATCCTATGGGATCCGCCACCCATGTGTTTTAAGCTGGTGGCGGATGATTATCAATCACATTAGTCATGCAGTGTCAAAAAGAATACCTCCCTCCAGTGATGTAATAATCTGAAATTATATTATTCAGTTAAATTGCAGATAATCCATTAGTAATTTCCACCGACGTCCATCTTGGTTTCCACAAAGTCCGATTTTTTTTTTTCAATTCCACCATTTTGGAATCTGACGTCACCGATTAGCAGTTCTACCTTTTAAAGTATTTTTACCCAATAGCATTGTTTCTTTCCGTTTCTGCAGGTCAATCTTTTATTCCAGTTTCTGCGGGATAGTCATTCTTCTAGTATAAATACGACATCCATCGGTCAGATTCCTCATTCTGTTGTCAGACATTGACAGTGACGGCTCTCTGCTGCTGCTTCTCCGTGATTTTTCCAACGGCAATAGTGATAGTTCTCGACGTCCTCGTGTAGTATCAGCTATTTTACAACTCTGCTACATAATGTATCCATGTGATATATGTGAGAAGGCTTTCACACTCAAGACAAATCTGATTCGTCATATGAGAAATCACGATGGAAATAGCCTGTTTAAGTGCTCTGAGTGCGAATCGACATTCTCAAGGAGAGATGATGTCCGACGTCATGAGTTATCCCACACCTCCAGGAAAACCTACAAATGTGAAGAATGTGCAATGGAGTTTGGGCGAAAAGACAGTCTTTTGCGCCATCAAAGAAAGCCCCACAATAATAAGCGAAAACGTTCTGAAGATGAAAGGATTCCGCAGAAGAAGCAAAAACCAGACCCTGAAGACCCCTGTCAGTTTACAGAAGAAATGAAAAGGACCCTATCAACACATAAACTGACGGCAACGGAAGAAACATCAGTTGACCTCACCTTTTTCCTCGAATCCTCGCGGGAGTCACTCCTAACTCATCTGAAAGAAGAATTGACCTCGAAAGGTAGCATTAAATGGTACCTTGTCGTGCAAGTGCGATTCAGGCGAAAAGTTTCCCCTTCTACCTTTGAACACTGTACCCCGTTTTTCCGAAGTAACTGTGTCACAAGCCTACCTACATCATCCCTAAACAGAGAATTGGATTCAGCGTATAAGAAGATTAAGACCTCATTTGAAGAATTTGAAGGAGCACATAGTGGATGGACACTGGATGCCGTACTCCACGCTGAAATGAACATTGGAAAATATATCCCTCTTGCAGGATCTAGTTATATCCCTACTCCAAGAGAATTACTGCTAAAACACGCTATTGTCAATGTATGTAATTCTGACCAAAAATGTTTTGTCTGGTCTGTTTTAGCCTCTTTGTATCCTGCCACAGATAATCCGCAGCGCCTTAACAACTATATACATTTAGAAGACAAATTAAACACATCGGGCTTAATTTTCCCTGTTACAATAAATCAAATATCTAAATTCGAAAAAATGAACAATATTTCTGTTAATGTTTTTGGATATGAGAAAGAGGTGTTCCCACTCTACATCACACCATTCAGATTTAAAGCGCATGCAAATCTCCTTCTGTTATCGGATGATGAAAAGCAGCATTATTGCTCCATTAAGAATATGAGTAGACTTCTCAGTCCTCTCACCAAACATAACGGTGTACGTTTCTACTGTGATTACTGCCTTCACCGTTTCGCAAATGAATCCCTCTTGAAGGATCATGTTCCCTATTGTCGAGAACATGGACCTCAGAGAGTAGAACTCCCAACTGAAGAAGAGAAATGGTTGAAATTCACAAATTTTAAGTTTCAGCAGCTCGTTCCATACGTGATTTATGCCGACTTTGAATCATTCCTAGTGAAAGTGGACACTTGTATGCCTAACCCTGAAAAATCTCACACCACTATCACGGCAAATCATGAACCCTGTGGATTTGCATATCTTGTTGTTGGACATGATGGCTGCAGCTATAAGCCTCCAGTAGTTTATAGAGGTCCTAATGTAGTAGAAGAATTTTTAGAATGTCTGCTTAAAGAAGAAGAAAACATTAAAAATTTACTGTCGATGATAAAGCCAATGCAGCTCTCGAATCATGAAGAGGAATCATTTCACAACGCTACTGACTGTCATATTTGTAAGCATGCCCTAGGAGCAGATCGTGTGAGAGATCACGATCATATAACAGGTAAATTCCGAGGAGCTGCCCATAATTCCTGTAATCTGAACTTTAAGTTAACCAATAGGATTCCAGTTATCTTTCACAACCTAAAGGGATATGACAGCCACCTTATTATGCAGGGAATCGGCAGAATCAAAAATAAGAAGATTAATTGCATTCCCAATAACATGGAAACATACATAACCTTCTCCTTAGGGACATTACATTTTATAGACTCCTATCAGTTTTTAAGCACATCCCTTGAGAAGCTAGTAAATAATTTATCACCAGATGAGTTCCATATTTTAAAGGAACATGTTGAAACTGAACGGTTACACCTGGTTTTGAGAAAAGGAGTTTACCCCTATGATTATATTGACAACAGTGAAAAGTTTGAACAAATAGTATTACCACCACGTGAAGCATTTTACAACCAACTCACAGAAGAAGCACTAGGGGAAGAAGACTATACCCATGCAATAAGAGTATGGAATACATTCAACATAAAAAATCTAGGCCAGTATCATGACTTGTACCTGAAGACAGACGTGCTCCTCTTAGCTGATGTTTTCGAAAGTTTCAGAAAACTATGCATCAGATACTATGAAATCGATCCCTGCCATGTTTACACAGCTCCTGGATTAGCCTGGCAAGCATGCTTAAAAATGACAAATGTAAATCTTGAGTTGATAACTGACCCTACAATGTACCTTTTCCTGGAAAAAGGCATACGAGGGGGAATTTCTGTGATATGCAATCGTCTTAGTACAGCAAACAACAAGTATTTGGACACCTATGATCCTCAGTTACCCTCTAAATACATTATGTACTATGATGCCAACAATCTTTATGGATGGGCAATGTCACAATGCCTCCCTCAAAGCGATTTTCGATGGCTTAATAAAGAAGAAATAGCAGATCTAAATATTACGACAATTGCTGACGATGCGAATAAAGGATACATATTGGAAGTTGATTTAGATTATCCAGTTTCTCTACACGACAAGCATAATGATTATCCACTAGCCCCTGAGAAACTTCAGATTACCAGCAGCATGCTATCCCCATATTGTCAAGAGGTTGCCCAAAGCCTTGGAATAAATACAAACCATTCAGTCGTGAAATTAGCCCCAAATCTAAATTCTAAGGAAAAATATGTCCTTCATTATCGAAATCTCAAACAATATTTAACCTTCGGTATGCAGCTGAAGAACATACATCGCGTTTTAGAATTTAATCAGTCTTGCTGGCTAAAACCATATATAGAATTTAATACAGATCAGCGGAAGAAAGCTAGAAACGACTTCGAGAAGGACTTCTTCAAACTGATGAATAATGCTGTGTTTGGAAAAACGATGGAAAATTTGAGAAATCGAGTGAAAATTGAATTGACTCAGAGCCCGAAGAGAGTATGCAAACTCGTAGCATCCCCTGCTTTTCACGCTTTTCGTGTTTTTGACAACGACCTTGCATGTGTGCAATCAAAGCTAACTAAATTGAAACTCAACAGGCCTATTTATGCTGGTTTCAGTATTCTAGATATTAGTAAACTATTGATGTATAGCTTTCATTATGACTATATTAGTCCGAAATATGGAGAAAAAGCTAAATTATTGTTTACTGATACAGATTCACTGTGCTACGAGCTTCAAACCGAGGACGTGTATGCTGATATGAAAGACGATATAGATCATTTTGACACGTCCGACTATCACATTGATCATGTTTTGCATAGTACACATAATAAAAAGGTACTAGGTAAAATGAAAGATGAACTTTCGGGAGTACCTATCAAACAATTTGCAGGGCTTCGTTCTAAAATGTATTCCCTTCAGAGTTTACATGAGGAGAAGAAGACGGGGAAAGGAGTCCCCAAATACATCGTAAAAAGAACCCTTCGTCACAAGGATTACAGAGACTGCTTAATAAACAAATCACCTTGTCGAGTAGATTTGACAAGGATTCAAAGTAGCAGCCACCATCTTCATACAGTGAAAGGTGTAAAGCTTGGTTTGTCACCATTTGACGATAAAAGATATATTTTAGAAAATGGTTATGACACCCTTTCGTACGGTCACTACAAAACATTGAAAAAATAACATAGCAGAAAAAACGAATATTTCACTGTGATTTTTAATATGCTTGAGCTATTTATGTATAAAAAATATGATAATTTTATCCAAATGTGTGCATATAACCCCCTATATATGTAAAAATAATACATGTTATTATTATATGTAGATAGCTGTATGTAAAAACCATTTCCTCTGTTAACCTGCATTTTTTTTTTTTGTAAGCAGGCTGTAAAGTATAATCAATGTGAAAAAGCATCATTGTGAAATGTATAAAATTGTAAACCAATGGAAATCATTACATGTGCACGCATTGTCATTGTTTCACCTAATACTTTGAAATCAATAAAAATTTTTAAATGAAATATATGTGTCGTCTGAGTCTTATCCTTGGCAAGTGGAGTGATAAACAAGCGTTAGCCGCTTCTCACGTGACTTACTCCGCATGCACCTGTGATGCTGACTCACTTCCAACCGCTCATATCCTGTTGGAAGGTCAGACCTCACTCACTGCGAGAAAGCTCTTCTAGGATCCATTTCTGGGATTACACTTATAATGAAAGGTGAGTAATTCTCTAAATTTTCATGGTTTATCAAACATTACTTATAATTTCGTGATGTAGTGACGTTCTCAAGTATTAAGAAGTGATGAAAACATAAGATTTCCTTTCAAAGTTATCGTAACTCGCTTGCTTGCTTGTTACCGGAACAAGCCTCCTAGAAATCAACGTCTTTTTTTTTAAAGCAATCACCTCTCAAAAGCACCGGGACTTCAATAAATGCTCTGAGTGCTGTGTTTATGAAAAATATATCAGTACGGGATGAAATTCTAATTTTTACTTTGCAGAGACGAGAACTTTACGTAGATTTTTACAGAGAAATAATCGAAATTATTGCATCAGCCATTTAGCGATAAAGTATTTTAGAGCAGATTTTTACTGAATATTAATACTTTAGAATAAAGGATAATTTCCTGTATATAATACAGAGGTGTACAGACGAATTTTATTTCCTACGAATAAAAAACAAAAATAGGATTTTCATACTGTTATTCGAATTACTCACTTACCACTTGTTTCAACTGTTTAGTAAAAAAAAAAATACATTTAATTCCCAGTTTTTTTAACGACTGAGATAAAAAAAAAAAATATGCTTACCTACATTAAATACAATGTAAAATAGCGAAATTCACCACTTATTTCAACTGTTTAGTAAAAAAAATACATTTAATTCCCAGATTTTTAACGACTGAGATAAAAAAAAATATGCTTACCTACATTAAATACAATGTAAAATAGCGAAATTCACCACTAATTTCAGCTGCTTAATATCAAGAAATACAGGCGATTTCCTGTTTTTTTTTTTTAGCATTGCACATAAGAGAAAAAAAAAGACTAGCGAACGTATTAACATGTATACCTCTGGTACTTAAATATGACATGCTCTGTGTTTCAATATTACACATTTTTTCAGTAGTTTACACATTAATTACTAATTTTTTTTTTTCATTCAACAGTTAAGTATCACAATTGGAAGTAATGTGCGCAATATTTCCTGTTTAAATGCATCTCTCTACAAAAAAAGATTTCCTTTCAAAATTATCGTAACTCGCTTGCTTGCTAGTACATTACATGGCCCGAATCGAGCCACCTCGAAATCAACGTTTTTTTTTTTGAAGCGATCACTTCTCAGAAGTGGAAGACTTCAATAAATGCACCGAGTGCTGTGTTTATGAGAAAATTATCAGCACGGAATGAAAATCTAATTTTTTTTACTTGCAGAGACGAGAACTTTACGTAGTTTTTTACAGAGAAATAATCGAAATTATTGCATCAGCCATTTAGCGATAAAGTGTTTTACTGAATATTAATACTTTAGAATAAAGCATAATTTCCGGTGTATAATACCGAGGTGTACAGACGAATTTTATTTCCTATGAATAAAAAAATAGGATTTTGATACCGTTATTCGAATTACTCAGTTAATTCACCACTTATTTCAACTGTAAAAAAAAAATACATTTAATTCCCAGATTTTTTAACGACTGAGATAAAAAAAATAATATGCTTACCTACATTAAATACAATGTAAAATAGCGAAAATTCACCACTAATTTCAGCTGCTTAATATCAAGAAATACAAACGATTTCCTGTTTCTTTTTTTTTTAGCATTGCACATAAGAAAAAAAGACTAGCGAACGTATCAACATGTACCTCTGAGACTTAAATATGACATGCTCTGTGTTTCAATATTACACATTTTTTTCAGTATTTTACACATTAATTACTTACTTTTTTTCATTCAACAGTTAAGTACCCAATTGGAAGTAATGTTAGCAATATTTCCTGTTTAAATACATCTCCAGAAATCCGCTTTAAAACATTTTCTTATAATTTAAGGGGAAAATAAAGAATTTTAATTGAATTTCTTTTAACACTATATACTTAATATATTGTAATCAACGTATTCTATATACAAAACGAATTAATACAGCCTAGTTACTGGAAATTAACATGATGTTGAAGTGCTTTCTACCTAAAGATTTAAAAAAAAACCTGAAGACTTTAATTTTAATTACATTTTCAGCCACTAGATGGCGACACAGTTACTATTAGACCTTGGGACAGATGAGAGAAACTTGAAGCCTTTGCTCAGAGCGCCACCTAGCGGGATTTTCAGTAGTTTCATCACACCCGACGGTTCCCCCTTTGCACAGTGCTTTCCCCTCTGACGTCACCACGTGGACTTTGACCCAAGGGGGACCGTCCGGTTGCGACTAAACTACTGAAAATCCCGCTAGGTGGCGCTCTGAGCAAAGGCTTCAAGTTTCTCTCATCTGTCCCAAGGTCTAATAGTAACTGTGTCGCCATCTAGTGGCTGAAAATGTAATTAAAATTAAAGTCTTCAGGTTTTTTTTTAAATCTTTAGGTAGAAAGCACTTCAACATCATGTTAATTTCCAGTAACTAGGCTGTATTAATTCGTTTTGTATATAGAATACGTTGATTACAATATATTAAGTATATAGTGTTAAAAGAAATTCAATTAAAATTCTTTATTTTCCCCTTAAATTATAAGAAAATGTTTTAAAGCGGATTTCTGGAGATGTATTTAAACAGGAAATATTGCTAACATTACTTCCAATTGGGTACTTAACTGTTGAATGAAAAAAAGTAAGTAATTAATGTGTAAAATACTGAAAAAAATGTGTAATATTGAAACACAGAGCATGTCATATTTAAGTCTCAGAGGTACATGTTGATACGTTCGCTAGTCTTTTTTTCTTATGTGCAATGCTAAAAAAAAAAGAAACAGGAAATCGTTTGTATTTCTTGATATTAAGCAGCTGAAATTAGTGGTGAATTTTCGCTATTTTACATTGTATTTAATGTAGGTAAGCATATTATTTTTTTTATCTCAGTCGTTAAAAAATCTGGGAATTAAATGTATTTTTTTTTTACAGTTGAAATAAGTGGTGAATTAACTGAGTAATTCGAATAACGGTATCAAAATCCTATTTTTTTATTCATAGGAAATAAAATTCGTCTGTACACCTCGGTATTATACACCGGAAATTATGCTTTATTCTAAAGTATTAATATTCAGTAAAACACTTTATCGCTAAATGGCTGATGCAATAATTTCGATTATTTCTCTGTAAAAAACTACGTAAAGTTCTCGTCTCTGCAAGTAAAAAAAATTAGATTTTCATTCCGTGCTGATAATTTTCTCATAAACACAGCACTCGGTGCATTTATTGAAGTCTTCCACTTCTGAGAAGTGATCGCTTCAAAAAAAAAAACGTTGATTTCGAGGTGGCTCGATTCGGGCCATGTAATGTACTAGCAAGCAAGCGAGTTACGATAATTTTGAAAGGAAATCTTTTTTTGTAGAGAGATGCATTTAAACAGGAAATATTGCGCACATTACTTCCAATTGTGATACTTAACTGTTGAATGAAAAAAAAAAATTAGTAATTAATGTGTAAACTACTGAAAAAATGTGTAATATTGAAACACAGAGCATGTCATATTTAAGTACCAGAGGTATACATGTTAATACGTTCGCTAGTCTTTTTTTTTCTCTTATGTGCAATGCTAAAAAAAAAAACAGGAAATCGCCTGTATTTCTTGATATTAAGCAGCTGAAATTAGTGGTGAATTTCGCTATTTTACATTGTATTTAATGTAGGTAAGCATATTTTTTTTTATCTCAGTCGTTAAAAATCTGGGAATTAAATGTATTTTTTTTACTAAACAGTTGAAATAAGTGGTGAATTTCGCTATTTTACATTGTATTTAATGTAGGTAAGCATATTTTTTTTTTTTATCTCAGTCGTTAAAAAAACTGGGAATTAAATGTATTTTTTTTTTTACTAAACAGTTGAAACAAGTGGTAAGTGAGTAATTCGAATAACAGTATGAAAATCCTATTTTTGTTTTTTATTCGTAGGAAATAAAATTCGTCTGTACACCTCTGTATTATATACAGGAAATTATCCTTTATTCTAAAGTATTAATATTCAGTAAAAATCTGCTCTAAAATACTTTATCGCTAAATGGCTGATGCAATAATTTCGATTATTTCTCTGTAAAAATCTACGTAAAGTTCTCGTCTCTGCAAAGTAAAAATTAGAATTTCATCCCGTACTGATATATTTTTCATAAACACAGCACTCAGAGCATTTATTGAAGTCCCGGTGCTTTTGAGAGGTGATTGCTTTAAAAAAAAAGACGTTGATTTCTAGGAGGCTTGTTCCGGTAACAAGCAAGCAAGCGAGTTACGATAACTTTGAAAGGAAATCTTATGTTTTCATCACTTCTTAATACTTGAGAACGTCACTACATCACGAAATTATAAGTAATGTTTGATAAACCATGAAAATTTAGAGAATTACTCACCTTTCATTATAAGTGTAATCCCAGAAATGGATCCTAGAAGAGCTTTCTCGCAGTGAGTGAGGTCTGACCTTCCAACAGGATATGAGCGGTTGGAAGTGAGTCAGCATCACAGGTGCATGCGGAGTAAGTCACGTGAGAAGCGGCTAACGCTTGTTTATCACTCCACTTGCCAAGGATAAGACTCAGACGACACATATATTTCATTTAAAAATTTTTATTGATTTCAAAGTATTAGGTGAAACAATGACAATGCGTGCACATGTAATGATTTCCATTGGTTTACAATTTTATACATTTCACAATGATGCTTTTTCACATTGATTATACTTTACAGCCTGCTTACAAAAAAAAAAAATGCAGGTTAACAGAGGAAATGGTTTTTACATACAGCTATCTACATATAATAATAACATGTATTATTTTTACATATATAGGGGGTTATATGCACACATTTGGATAAAATTATCATATTTTTTATACATAAATAGCTCAAGCATATTAAAAATCACAGTGAAATATTCGTTTTTTCTGCTATGTTATTTTTTCAATGTTTTGTAGTGACCGTACGAAAGGGTGTCATAACCATTTTCTAAAATATATCTTTTATCGTCAAATGGTGACAAACCAAGCTTTACACCTTTCACTGTATGAAGATGGTGGCTGCTACTTTGAATCCTTGTCAAATCTACTCGACAAGGTGATTTGTTTATTAAGCAGTCTCTGTAATCCTTGTGACGAAGGGTTCTTTTTACGATGTATTTGGGGACTCCTTTCCCCGTCTTCTTCTCCTCATGTAAACTCTGAAGGGAATACATTTTAGAACGAAGCCCTGCAAATTGTTTGATAGGTACTCCCGAAAGTTCATCTTTCATTTTACCTAGTACCTTTTTATTATGTGTACTATGCAAAACATGATCAATGTGATAGTCGGACGTGTCAAAATGATCTATATCGTCTTTCATATCAGCATACACGTCCTCGGTTTGAAGCTCGTAGCACAGTGAATCTGTATCAGTAAACAATAATTTAGCTTTTTCTCCATATTTCGGACTAATATAGTCATAATGAAAGCTATACATCAATAGTTTACTAATATCTAGAATACTGAAACCAGCATAAATAGGCCTGTTGAGTTTCAATTTAGTTAGCTTTGATTGCACACATGCAAGGTCGTTGTCAAAAACACGAAAAGCGTGAAAAGCAGGGGATGCTACGAGTTTGCATACTCTCTTCGGGCTCTGAGTCAATTCAATTTTCACTCGATTTCTCAAATTTTCCATCGTTTTTCCAAACACAGCATTATTCATCAGTTTGAAGAAGTCCTTCTCGAAGTCGTTTCTAGCTTTCTTCCGCTGATCTGTATTAAATTCTATATATGGTTTTAGCCAGCAAGACTGATTAAATTCTAAAACGCGATGTATGTTCTTCAGCTGCATACCGAAGGTTAAATATTGTTTGAGATTTCGATAATGAAGGACATATTTTTCCTTAGAATTTAGATTTGGGGCTAATTTCACGACTGAATGGTTTGTATTTATTCCAAGGCTTTGGGCAACCTCTTGACAATATGGGGATAGCATGCTGCTGGTAATCTGAAGTTTCTCAGGGGCTAGTGGATAATCATTATGCTTGTCGTGTAGAGAAACTGGATAATCTAAATCAACTTCCAATATGTATCCTTTATTCGCATCGTCAGCAATTGTCGTAATATTTAGATCTGCTATTTCTTCTTTATTAAGCCATCGAAAATCGCTTTGAGGGAGGCATTGTGACATTGCCCATCCATAAAGATTGTTGGCATCATAGTACATAATGTATTTAGAGGGTAACTGAGGATCATAGGTGTCCAAATACTTGTTGTTTGCTGTACTAAGACGATTGCATATCACAGAAATTCCCCCTCGTATGCCTTTTTCCAGGAAAAGGTACATTGTAGGGTCAGTTATCAACTCAAGATTTACATTTGTCATTTTTAAGCATGCTTGCCAGGCTAATCCAGGAGCTGTGTAAACATGGCAGGGATCGATTTCATAGTATCTGATGCATAGTTTTCTGAAACTTTCGAAAACATCAGCTAAGAGGAGCACGTCTGTCTTCAGGTACAAGTCATGATACTGGCCTAGATTTTTTATGTTGAATGTATTCCATACTCTTATTGCATGGGTATAGTCTTCTTCCCCTAGTGCTTCTTCTGTGAGTTGGTTGTAAAATGCTTCACGTGGTGGTAATACTATTTGTTCAAACTTTTCACTGTTGTCAATATAATCATAGGGGTAAACTCCTTTTCTCAAAACCAGGTGTAACCGTTCAGTTTCAACATGTTCCTTTAAAATATGGAACTCATCTGGTGATAAATTATTTACTAGCTTCTCAAGGGATGTGCTTAAAAACTGATAGGAGTCTATAAAATGTAATGTCCCTAAGGAGAAGGTTATGTATGTTTCCATGTTATTGGGAATGCAATTAATCTTCTTATTTTTGATTCTGCCGATTCCCTGCATAATAAGGTGGCTGTCATATCCCTTTAGGTTGTGAAAGATAACTGGAATCCTATTGGTTAACTTAAAGTTCAGATTACAGGAATTATGGGCAGCTCCTCGGAATTTACCTGTTATATGATCGTGATCTCTCACACGATCTGCTCCTAGGGCATGCTTACAAATATGACAGTCAGTAGCGTTGTGAAATGATTCCTCTTCATGATTCGAGAGCTGCATTGGCTTTATCATCGACAGTAAATTTTTAATGTTTTCTTCTTCTTTAAGCAGACATTCTAAAAATTCTTCTACTACATTAGGACCTCTATAAACTACTGGAGGCTTATAGCTGCAGCCATCATGTCCAACAACAAGATATGCAAATCCACAGGGTTCATGATTTGCCGTGATAGTGGTGTGAGATTTTTCAGGGTTAGGCATACAAGTGTCCACTTTCACTAGGAATGATTCAAAGTCGGCATAAATCACGTATGGAACGAGCTGCTGAAACTTAAAATTTGTGAATTTCAACCATTTCTCTTCTTCAGTTGGGAGTTCTACTCTCTGAGGTCCATGTTCTCGACAATAGGGAACATGATCCTTCAAGAGGGATTCATTTGCGAAACGGTGAAGGCAGTAATCACAGTAGAAACGTACACCGTTATGTTTGGTGAGAGGACTGAGAAGTCTACTCATATTCTTAATGGAGCAATAATGCTGCTTTTCATCATCCGATAACAGAAGGAGATTTGCATGCGCTTTAAATCTGAATGGTGTGATGTAGAGTGGGAACACCTCTTTCTCATATCCAAAAACATTAACAGAAATATTGTTCATTTTTTCGAATTTAGATATTTGATTTATTGTAACAGGGAAAATTAAGCCCGATGTGTTTAATTTGTCTTCTAAATGTATATAGTTGTTAAGGCGCTGCGGATTATCTGTGGCAGGATACAAAGAGGCTAAAACAGACCAGACAAAACATTTTTGGTCAGAATTACATACATTGACAATAGCGTGTTTTAGCAGTAATTCTCTTGGAGTAGGGATATAACTAGATCCTGCAAGAGGGATATATTTTCCAATGTTCATTTCAGCGTGGAGTACGGCATCCAGTGTCCATCCACTATGTGCTCCTTCAAATTCTTCAAATGAGGTCTTAATCTTCTTATACGCTGAATCCAATTCTCTGTTTAGGGATGATGTAGGTAGGCTTGTGACACAGTTACTTCGGAAAAACGGGGTACAGTGTTCAAAGGTAGAAGGGGAAACTTTTCGCCTGAATCGCACTTGCACGACAAGGTACCATTTAATGCTACCTTTCGAGGTCAATTCTTCTTTCAGATGAGTTAGGAGTGACTCCCGCGAGGATTCGAGGAAAAAGGTGAGGTCAACTGATGTTTCTTCCGTTGCCGTCAGTTTATGTGTTGATAGGGTCCTTTTCATTTCTTCTGTAAACTGACAGGGGTCTTCAGGGTCTGGTTTTTGCTTCTTCTGCGGAATCCTTTCATCTTCAGAACGTTTTCGCTTATTATTGTGGGGCTTTCTTTGATGGCGCAAAAGACTGTCTTTTCGCCCAAACTCCATTGCACATTCTTCACATTTGTAGGTTTTCCTGGAGGTGTGGGATAACTCATGACGTCGGACATCATCTCTCCTTGAGAATGTCGATTCGCACTCAGAGCACTTAAACAGGCTATTTCCATCGTGATTTCTCATATGACGAATCAGATTTGTCTTGAGTGTGAAAGCCTTCTCACATATATCACATGGATACATTATGTAGCAGAGTTGTAAAATAGCTGATACTACACGAGGACGTCGAGAACTATCACTATTGCCGTTGGAAAAATCACGGAGAAGCAGCAGCAGAGAGCCGTCACTGTCAATGTCTGACAACAGAATGAGGAATCTGACCGATGGATGTCGTATTTATACTAGAAGAATGACTATCCCGCAGAAACTGGAATAAAAGATTGACCTGCAGAAACGGAAAGAAACAATGCTATTGGGTAAAAATACTTTAAAAGGTAGAACTGCTAATCGGTGACGTCAGATTCCAAAATGGTGGAATTGAAAAAAAAAAATCGGACTTTGTGGAAACCAAGATGGACGTCGGTGGAAATTACTAATGGATTATCTGCAATTTAACTGAATAATATAATTTCAGATTATTACATCACTGGAGGGAGGTATTCTTTTTGACACTGCATGACTAATGTGATTGATAATCATCCGCCACCAGCTTAAAACACATGGGTGGCGGATCCCATAGGATTAACATTGATCCGCCACTGTTCCAGAACTCTCCTTTACTCACTACTGGGAGGTATAGCACGCCAGGTTCGTAATCTGCCTTTCCCAGATTCGAGTTCCAGCTGGGTCAACGTTGAGATTTATCTCGCCGTCCGTCGTATGGGACGTTAAGCCATGGCCGTGTGCTGTAGAGTCGTACTCTGTGACGTTTAAGAACACTAGATTCCTTAACGGGAGGTTACCATCAGTCTCCCAACAGCTGTTCCACTGGGTGTCCCCTCCCCCCACTTTCTCTGAGCCTTCGGGATCCTTGTGGCCTGCCCATTTAGCCCATTGTGTACAAAAAAGTGCAGCTCAGAGATAAAAACAATCCAACCCATTAGGCTTAGTTATATTAGGGTATAGAGATATCATGCATATTTAAACCTATTTAGGTTAACATTTATATGTTCGTTTCTGGTTACATCGAATTTCCAGCACCTTCTCCAAATATTTTATTTGATGAATTTGAGATTTTTTTTTACAGTCGTAAGTTCACAGTAGTTAGGGGCGGGGGTGGCTCAGTCGGTAGCGCGCCAGGCTCGTAATCTGTAGTTCCCAGGTTCGAGTCCCAGCTGGGTCAGCGTTGAGATTTATCTCCGCAAAATTCCCCGCCCTGCCCACGGTCAGTAGGGGACACCGATGGGCTTGGAAAGGCCGCCGTCCGTCGGATGGGACGTTAAGCCGTGGCCCCGTGTGCTGGAGAGCCATACCTTGTGCACGTTAAAGAACACGCTGGATGGCCTTGACGGGAGGCTACCATCTGTCTCCCAACAGCTGTTCCAGTGGGGCCCTTCCCCCAACCTTCTCTGAGCCTTCGGGGTCCATGTGACCTGGCCATTTAGCCCATGGTGTGCAAAATAGTGCCGCACAGAGGTAAAACAACCCTGATCAATACTACTCCAAATATTTTATTTGATGAATTTGAGATTTTTTTTACAGTCTTAAGTTCACAGTAGTTAAATATTATTTGCTAAAATTTCATCAGCTCTGCCCTCAGTGAAATGTTAGTTGGTGAACAGTGACCTCCGATTGGTGGCTCCAGACATACCCGTATTAGCACTGGAGTGCGCAGTCACCTGTTGATATTTGCAAATTTCTGAAAAACCCTCGACACCGCAGTTGATAAAAGTATTAAATTGTGTGTGTGTGGCTAATAGAACGTTGGCTGGTTTTTGAATGTGTCTGTGTAGCTTTTGCTAATGCCCGTTTTTATTATTGAGAAGTAATCTTTTTACCTCTGTTTTTTGTACGTTGTGTTCATGTATATTGACTTATTCTATTTTGACGAAGCTAAATAGTGAATAGAATTTGACGACAGTGGACTAATGGCTGAGGAATGTTACCAGCCTACTGAGTACAATTCTTTAAACGAATCGACTTCCAATTACGTGAATCTTCGCTATATTGTTCGTGATATGTTGGACAAATACTGGAGCGGTGACTATAGCCTCTTTATTATGCAAAATGATCGTAAGTTTATCCTTTGGTTATAAAACTTATTTTTATCATTCTTGATTGTCGATCACCAAAATAGCAACTTTAAAAGTGTCTAGTTCCTCTTCTTATCTAGTTACGTTTCGAATATCAGTCGTGGATATTTGCTCCTTACAGACATGTTTTTTTTTCATTTCTGGGCAAATTTTGAGCCATTTGAAAAGAAATAAATTATAGAAGACTAGAAATAAATATTCCTTTAACTTCGTACTAAACATTAAAAATACATTAGTTGGGTTGTTTTACTTCTGAGTGGCACTTTTTTGCACACCATGGGCTAAATGGCCAGGTCACATGGACCCCGAAGGCTCAGAGAAGGTTGGGGAAGGGGACCCACTGGAACAGCTGTTGGGAGACAGATGGTAGCCTCCCGTCAAGGCCATCCAGCGTGTTCTTTAACGTGCACAGGTATGGCTCTCCCGCACACGTGGCCACGGCTTAACTCCCATCCGACGGACGGCGGCCTTTCCAAGCCCATCGGTGTCCCCTATTGACCGTGGGCAGGGCGGGGAATTTTGCGGAGATAAATCTCAACGCTGACCCTGCTGAGACTCTAACCTGGGAACTACAGATTACGAGCCTGGCGCGCTACCGACTGAGCCACCCCCGCCCCACATTAGTAGCAACCTATAATCTGCAATATTGTACAGCTATGTATGTAGTATTTAATATGTCGTAGTAGTAGTAGTCAGCTTTCTGTAATTTTTAGAGTTGGTATTTCGCAGAAATTCTCTATAAGGTTCCATGGACAAAAGTTTGCAAATCGCTAGAGATTTATATTAATGAAGCTTTTCGAGCTTGGCAAGACCATATTTGGTGCCCATTTATAGAATTTAAAATTTTACTATTAAATGCTCTTGTTTTATGAAACTACACAACTAATTCTTCCTTCTGTAAAGACACTTCTGGTAAAAAAAGTTTTCTTGACCACAGCATATTCGCCTCAAAATGCTTGTGGGGAGGGGGTGGCTTAGTCAGTAGCGCACCAGGCTCGTAATCTGTAGTTCCCAGGTTCCAGTCCCAGCTGGGTCAGCGTTGAGATTTTTCTCCTCAAAATTCACCGCTCTGCCCACGGTCAGTAGGGGACACCGATGGGCTTGTTGGAAAGGCCGTCGGATGGGACGTTAAACCGTGGCGCCTTGTGCCGGAGAGCCATGACCCTGTGCACGTTAAAGAACATGCTGAATGGCCTTGACGGGGTGCTACCATGTCTCACAACAGCTGTTCCAGTAGGTCCCCTCCCCCAACCTTTGGAGTCTTCGAGATCCATGTGACCATGGCCATTTAGCCCATGGTGTGCAAAAAAAGTGCCGCTCAGAGGTAAAAACAACCCAACCCAAAATACTTGCAGTTTTACAAGTCCCATGGAATAAAATAACCCTTACCTCCATTATTAAAATGTTGTAGAATGGTCAACTTGATCAAGACTGCAGTAATTTATGATAGTTTCGTAAGTGGTGCCTGAGTGAGCACGATTTTAAAGCTTACGAATTTTATCGCTTAATAAGTATAGACGAAAAATTGCTTCTAAAAATGTTGGCAAAAGTAAAATAACTATGAAAACTGTTTATTGAACAAAAACTGCTTCTAGTGGAAAGTGTGAAAACTGTGTTCGGTATTCTTAAGGCAAACTGTAAAATTTAATTTACCTCTTTCCAAAAGATTTAACACTGTAGTTACCCACCCTTTTTTACTGGTTGCATGACTCCTAAGGCTGATTTCATGCCGGCCTAACTCCTTTTAAATTAAATGGAGTATTATAAAAGCATTAAATTACTTTGAAAAGAAAGTTATTAAATATTGATTGAAAGACAAAAAAAAATCGCTGGCAATTTTGTTTCTCGAGAGTGGAAAGTTATCTTCCACGTTTTCCACTTAACAGATTAAGGAGGCATTGATGTCCACGTAATAATAAAAAAAAAAAAACTTTGGGGACCATTGATTTAAGACTTAAAATATAAATTTTAAGCTAAAACGTCAAATTGCTTATAATTTCCTCTTTTAAGGAGCTTTCCTCCTTTTCAAAGTAGCTTTTTCCCTGATAGTCCTTCTATAGCTATGCACTTTTGGTTTTTAGAGATATAAATGAAAATTTAATTTTGTGTTGGATAGATACTAATGAAATATTAGGATTCATATTTACGGAATCGGTTGGTTTTAATTTCCGCATGCACAAAAGTTGAAAAATAGCAAAACTTTCACTATTTATAAAGTTAGTTTTGTCTCCTAACATCTGTCCAGTGGATCCCCTTCCCAAACTTTGAGCCCTCGGGGCCATTTGTTACCTGTATGTTTAGAGAACTTTAAAGTCTGCTCGGTTTCAAATGTAATTTATTTTTATTCTATTTTGCCACAAGCTCTAGTTTTGTTTCTTGTAATCTTAAACATTTTGCAATTTTTTTCGTTACTGTTTATTCCTTCTTCCAATCATTCAAAGTCCAGTTTTGATGCTCGCGTGCCCATTGTAGGTGCTTTTCGACGGTGAACTGAGGATAGCATGGGCACTCGGAGCGGCCTGCGGCTACGCAGTCCCATTTTCAACAGGGTTTGATG
This sequence comes from Ryuthela nishihirai, assembly GCA_038380435.1. Lineage (NCBI taxonomy): Eukaryota > Metazoa > Arthropoda > Arachnida > Araneae > Heptathelidae > Ryuthela > Ryuthela nishihirai. Next base: position 25,315,117 of record JAWZYU010000026.1, read on the forward strand.
TACTGTGGCCAGTATGCTGGCGATAGGAATAATGTGATGTACTGTCACATTACTCCCATCGTCAGCATTCAAATTACGGGCAAGTTGCGCCACAGTATCCCTTCTGTTGGCTCGTACCATACGGGATAGCCTTTGCTCACCTTTAGCATCGATGAGCCGTGGTTGGCCCAAACCTTGCCAGCGGTTTGTAGTTTTTTCCTCCTTGGTCCCCTTTTTAGAAGGTACTAATCACGGTTGACCGTGATCATCCCACAAGCCTTGCCATCTCGGAAATGCTCTGACCCAGTCGTCTGGCTATTATAATTTGGCCTTTGTCAAACTCTCGGCTGCTTTTCCCACCTGAACAAGAATAATACTGATTAACAGAGCTCAGTATCGGGTGTTATTTACATCGTTTCATGGCCTTCACACGCGCCGTCGTTTTATGCAAATCGAAGCAACTGCAGGTAAAGCCGAACACCGAATTAAAACATACACTGAAGAGCCAAAAGATTGACCATCCTGGTCATAATGTTTTGGCTCTTCGGTGTATATGATGTAGATTACATGATATCATGACATAAAATGAAGGAGAAAATGACCAAAAAGAAAACTAATAAACTTCGATCAAAAACCATTAAATTTTTCTTTTAACGTCAGAAATTTTACTTAAATTTAAAATTTTTGTAGGAAGCAAATAGATAGGAGAATTTGATATTCTTTGGAAACTTCTTCCGTAACTCCCGGTATAGAAAACTGTGCCTTGACTCTTCCATTTTTTATCAATCTCGGATAGAAATGGAAATCTCAAATTAATATTCAATTATTATTTTTAATGAGAAATGAGGGCCTGAGATAGATTTTCAGAATCTTGGTCGAGTTTTCTTGAATAAACTGTAACCATTGCGATAAGGTGAGAGTGGGAGTTCCAACTTTGGCAGTTTTGTTCTCGTCGCAGTTGCAAAGCGTAGGCAGGTATCCTGTGCGCACTTCGCAATTTCTAATCGATTCTCCTGAACATTTTATACCCCTAAAGAACAGCCAGATATATGGAAAAGGATGATTTTTCGTCATTGAAATTTAGCTCAATCGGAATAGTAAAACTTGCTGATTTAAATATAGGATTTGTTTCGCGTGGCAGAGTGGCTAGCGCGCTTGGCTACTGATCAAAGGGACCTTGGTTCGAGCCCTGGAAAGGACATGGGTGTTTGTGTTGTCAGAAAGACAAGTTCTTGCCTTCCTCACAGACCTACTATGGCTTATAAACATACTCTTGTCTGACTTCTGTGGCAATCAGTTTCTTGGGGGGTAGTGAAAGAAGCGAATATTAAAATTGTGAAATGTTTCGTTCTCCAAAAGTTAATGAAACAAAAGAAATTAAAATTCGTTTTTACCTTATCCCTGACGAAGTAACGCGCTAGGTTAGAATCCTAACTGTGCCTACGTTGAGGTTTCTCTCGACTAACAGCCGTTCTACTCACTGGGAGAGGGCGGTGGTGGCTCAGCTGGTAGCGTTCCAGGCTCGTAATCTGCAGTTCCCAAGTTCGAGTCCCAGCTGGGCCAGTGTTGAGATTATCTCCGCAACTTCCCGCCCTGCCCACGGTCAGTAGGGGACACCGATGGGTTTGGAAATGCCAGCCATCCGTTGGATAGGACATTAAGCCGTGGTCCGTGTGCGGGAGAACCAATCCTGTGCACTGTAAAGAACACTGGATCTTGACGAGAGGCTGCCATCTGTCTCCCAACAGCTGTCCTACGGGTCCTCTCCCACAACCTTCTCTCAGCCTCTGGAGTCCTTGACCTGGCTATTTAGCCCATTGTGTGCAAAAAAAAGCGCCGCTCAGAGGTAACTAACCCACTGGGAGAAAGGGACACTTCCCCATAACCTTATGAGCCTTTGTTGTTCTTGTGATTTGGCCATTTAGCCCATTGTGTATAAAAAATACCTCTGATATACAACCTAACGCACACTGGACAAACTTGACGGGTAACTTTCATTTTTAAGAGCTATCAAGTGGTTCCCATCCCTTTAAACGCCCCTCCCCCCACCGCCGACCCTTTGGTGACCTGGCCATTAGCATTAGTTCATTGTACGAACATAAACGATATTCAGTGGTTATGCAATCTAATTTTTTATACCAGTTGCCATTTATACCTTAGTTTATTATACTCGAATGTAAAATTTCATTTATTTAAAACATCTTATTTTTCGAATGGAAATCCTCATGTCTCCTTTATTCGTGATTAGTGAGATTTTACTTATTAAAGCCTGGTGCTCTATTGTCTATGCAGAGCTGATAAGCATTGATTTAACTTCTCTATTACAAGCCAGAGAGAATAGTTTGTGTTTCGAAATTACTTCGTAAACTAATACTTAAAAATTAACTTTTTTTTTTTAATTCTCGAATTGCTTCATAGTGTACAAGAGTCCTGTAAGGAGTTTCTTTACCACTGCATTCTTCAGTTGTAAAGAAACGGGGAATAAACCCGTTCTTTTGTTCGGTGTTAAACGAAATGGAAAACTGGTCCAATAACTGCTTTTGTCGATAACTCATTTTTTTTAAGCCGTTTAACTGAAACCCACCATGCTACAACCAAGCAGGTTTTCTTCGTCATAAGAGCTTTAAAGGCTGCACGCAAGCGTATAGAGAATGTCGGGTCGCGAACTCTGTGAACCGGTCGGGGCCCATGGATTTCCATAGTCTCCGAGATCTGTAAACAGGAGAAAATGAACAGTACCAAAAGCTGGATCAGTAGGTCGTTAATCCTCCCACAGGAAACCTGCTCAACGTTAGATAGCGGCACTCATCGGGGGCAGAATTCGAGCGATGACTTGAGAACTACTGACCTAAATATTGGCATTGTTTTAACTCTGCCCCGTTGTCTTGCAAAAAAAATTATAAGAAAATAACTGTGGGCTTAAGTTGGAATCGTCTGTAAAAACATGGATCGATTTTTGTCGAAAACTTACTACTTTATACTGGATGAGTTTCCGGGTTTTTTAATTGGTAATAAGTAAAACTTACCATTAATTTTTTAACGTCTGCGACATAAATATCTAGCTGGAGGGAAGGAGTAATAATAGTTTTAAGTTTAAGATTTTTTAACAATCGGAGAGCTGGTGCGAATACTTGCTCTTTTCAAAGGTTTTTAGAGGCCCAAAAAAAAGCAATGCCATCCTTAATAAAGAAAACTGAATATTAACCTTGACTGGTAAAAAAGCGTTAATTTTTTAAAACTTTAGGAAGTATGTTGTCTAGGTTCACTGCATTTTAAGTAATAATAAACGAAACATAATTGCTATTCTTTTAGTATTAAAAACTACGTATATATTAAATTCAATTTTTAATTACTTCATCTTCGGCAGATCATCGCAGTCGAGCCAAGTTAGTAAGCTACACTTCGTTATAACAACGTATTGCTTAAGGGCAACACAAAATCACTTCCTGGGTCTCGTGTTACAGTTGTAAAGTCCACTTCGAGGAAATTTCTATGCCCTCAGAAAGCGACTATACTAAAACGGTTAATTGTCTATTGTAGAAATACCTGCAGAAGCTAATCGTAACTTTTAAAGGAAACTTCGAAACACATCAAAAGCTATCCTTTGAAGGGAATTCTCGTTAAGAAAACTCAGTCCTGGCCTCTGGAAACCAGTGTTCTTGAAACTAAGCAATAAATTTAGTCGAAGATGGCATTCTCGGCACTGGGTGGAACAGGAAAGCAAACATCCGATTGAGAATCTAATCTAGGACTACAGATTGTCCAGTGTTTACGTCTCGGACCTTGAAAATACTCGTGGAAGAAATACACGCTATTTTAGCAGAAATGTTGATTACTATTCTTAATTTTAGAAAAATCTTGCGATTAGAGAGAATTCCGGCTCAAATTTTCGAGTTGGGTTGGGTTGTTTTACCTCTGAGCGGCACTTTTTTGCACACCATGGGCTAAATGGCCAGGTCACATGGACCCCGAAGGCTCAGAGAAGGTTGGGAGAGGGGACCCACTGGAACAGCTGTTGGGAGACAGATGGTAGCCTCCCGTCAAGGCCATCCAGAGTGTTCTTTAACGTGCACGAGGTATGGCTCTCCCGCACACGGGGCCACGGCTTAACGTCCCATCCGACGGACGGCGGCCTTTCCAAGCCCATCGGTGTCCCCTACTGACCGTGGGCAGGGCGGGGAATTTTGCGGAGATAAATCTCAACACTAACCCAGCTGGGACTCGAACCTGGTAACTACAGATTACGAGCCTGGCGCGCTACCGACTGAGCCACCCCCGCCCCTAAAATTTTCGAGTCTCAACCAATATCGATAATTACTGAGCTCATTTTCTGGTGGGAGAAAATCTTCTGACACATTTGTAAAACACTCTTTAAAAATGCACGCTGTTAAGCAATTTAATTTTTTGTTTTATAGGCTATTACAAACTTCAAAATAATTATTTGAAGACCAAATTAAAATCGTGTTTTTGAAAATTAAAGACACTAGAAAGTAATTCGTAACAAACTAAAAATTGGCGAGCGACAGTTTATAAACGCAAAGAACGATTCATTGAAGAGAAAATACTCATATTTACTGAAGACTGAAAGATAGTTACTTTTTTCTTTATAATATTTTTTTTCACAATTTTATTCTATAATATTTTATAAATTTTAAATTGTGACTGTTCGGACTCACCCGGTAAGTCTGACTCCATCTCCAGTTGTAATGTTTTGTCCCTACGAGAAGGTTAAGCCAGCTGTCGGGCGCATTGCCTCGACATTTTCACAAATAATTGACGTAATTTTTGAAAATTACGCAAGAAACGCATCTCTAAAAACATTTTTATAACTTTTTAAATGCATATGGTTAAATGGTATATTTTGGTAAATGTTATTAAATAATAAAAATAAAATAAATACCCCCTCAAGCAGCTGCTTGCCACAGAGGTCTGACAGGAGCCTGTCAGTTTATATGCCAAAGTAGAAGATCTGAGAGGATGGCAGGACCTCAGCAGAAAAGCAACACAAACGACCATGCCTTATCCGGGGCTCGAACCCAGGTCCCGTAGATCAGTAGCCAAGCGTGCTAACCACTCTGCCACGGGACGGCCAATGTTATTAAGGGTCATAGAATTTAAATGACAGAATCGTGATTTGTAACAATATTGACGATAAGCAGTAGCTTATGTAATAAATTTAGATTTTTAAGCCTTGTTATTTAATACTTTTGTAAATTTTGCAGTTTTCTGTTAGTCCATTAGAAAAATAATCTTACGTCATAAATGCGTATATAATGACTGTTGAGGTATGAATAACTTATTGCTTTTACTGGTTAGCATTAAAAAATTGAGTCGGGCTAAATGGCGGGGGTGGCTCAGTCGGTAGCGCGCCAGGCTCGTAATCTGTACTTCCCAGGTTCGAGTCCCAGCTGGGTCAGCGTTGAGATTTATCTCCGCAAAATTCCCCGCCCTGCCCACGGTCAGTAGGGGACACCGATGGGATTGGAAAGGCCGCCGTCCGTCGGATGGGACGTTAAGCCGTGGCCCCGTGTGCGGGAGAGCCATACCCTGTGCACGTTAAAGAACACGCTGGATGGCCTTGACGGGAGGCTACCATTTGTCTCCTCCCAACAGCTGTTCCAGTGGGTCCCCTCCCCAACCTTCTCTGAGCCTTCGGGGTCCATGTGACCTGGCCATCTAGCCTATGGTGTGCAAAAAAGTGTCGCTCAAAGGTAAAACAACCCAACCCATTAGGCTAAATTTATTATGATTTCATTTTGTTTATTCTTAGTCTAAACTCTGAAGCATTGGATTGAATGAAGTACTATGACCACCATTTTGCAAACAGAATACCTAAATTTAAAAAAAGTTGAATTATCCTTAACAGAAAGTTTCTCCAGAACAATGCTGACATAACAACCGACAGACCTTCAAGGAAGCGAAAATTTTTTATTTTACCTCGTCACTGCCATAAATTGCAACCTGACAATGCGAAGGATTGACATGTTTTCCAAAGCTGTTGGGATAGATATTCAGATATGTAAATGATTGTGTTACCGAGAGGGCTGATAAACTTTATTTGTACACTGGTGTCACTTAAGCCAAAACTGCAAAGCTTAAAAAGCGCCGCATATTATTGGACAATTGACTTGAATCAAAATTGATTGCAGTAACAAGCTTCATTTTTCCGGCGTTACGTTTACAAACATTATATCGGTAACTGATTTCACTGAAAGGTTTCAACAGAAGCATCAACATTGGCTGTGCCCATTGTCACTCGGAAACACTGCAATAACATGAGTTACAATGGCATTCGAACAATGATGAGACTCTGAATAAATTGCAAGCGAACTACTCTACCCGGAAGATTACTACCTGGCTTATTGCCATGTTCCCATGGCAACCAGAGGACAGGTGTCGGGTGGGCAGCGTGATCTTCGGCCTTGACATAGATATATGGCATGGTTTTGATAGGTGTTGAGCTTTTTTGCCTTGAATTGTTTCAGATTCGTAAAGAACAATGTGGTTAAGTTAGATGGGTGGAGCGATCGCGTTTGATCATTGGTCATGTAGTGCAAATGCTTGCCGACGTTTTTAATATCGCTCTTCGAGACAGTTGGTTGATTTTTAGTTTGACGCGTGAATCGTAATGTTGACAACATCCATAAAATGAAATGGAACGTCCCAGTGGAATCGTAGTTATTCCGGATTCGGTCATTGTTCAAACCACCGAAATTCTAAACCAAGTTCATGGATAAATACGAAAACCTTGAGTTCACATCCTGGTTTGGAATACTATAAAACTTGAAATATATCCACATCGTACGAACTTTATTTTTAATTAAACTAATATACTGTTTACCATTTCAGAAGGGGCGGCTCAGTCGGTAGCGCGCCAGGCTCGTAATCTGTAGTTCCCAGGTTCGAGTCCCAGCTGGGTCAGCGTTGAGATTTATCTCCGCAAAATTCCCCGCCCTGCCCACGGTCAGTAGGGAACACCGATGGGCTTGGAAAGACCGCCGTCCGTCGGATGGGACTTTAAGCCGTGGCTCCGTGTGTGGGAGAGCCATACCCTGTGTACGTTAAAGAACACGCTGGATGGCTTTGACGGGAGGCTACCATCTGTCTCCCAACAGCTCTTCCAGTGGGTCCCCTCCCCCAACCTTCTCTGAGCCTTCGTGGTCCTTGTGACCTGGCCATTTAGCCCATGGTGTGCAAAAAAGTGTCGTATGTGTAGGTCACGAGTTTGTGGAAAACTCGTGATAATAGAAAGTGGGTTTTTTTTTTATTCTGGTGAATTCTCATTGTTACATTTTACTTGAATCCATCCAATGCTTAACATTTTCGGTGATCAAAAATCTTTCCTGCCTATAAATTAAGGGCGCGAACTTGTTAATTCAATATACGAAAACTTTTGTTTTCAAAATAGCCAAATATATTCCGAATAGACAGGGCCGGATTAAGGGTAACGGATGCTCTAAGCACAGCCCAACAATGATGCCTACCTCGGCCCTTCCATTTCTTAATTGAACAAGTTTCATCTTGGCGTCTGAAAATACAGAAGCAAAAATTTAAGCCACGAGTATATGGATCATATATGTATATTTTTAGGAATAGAAACACATTGAAATTCACGCAGAAAAACGTTGGTAAGACGGTGAAACATACTGAATTCTAGGTCTGTCTGACGCCTTCGAACTTTTGAAATTTAGTCCCTCACCATACCAAAGAAAACGTTTAACAATTCAGATTAAAGTCTAACACGTCAGATAAGGACAATTGAAAAAAATTCGATAAAAGTAGAGTGTGGCAGTGAAAGAGTTGAGTCAAGGGGTGAAAACTTTGTGGTGACCCCTTCCCCCTTGGTGTCCTAAGCACGTGCTTATTTTGCGTAATGGTTAATCCAGCACTGCGAATAGATTATAAACTGGTGGCAAAAGTTTTTTTTAGTCTTTAATTGCATATTGTTCACGTAGAGCCGGGCAATTCAAATCTGCGAAATGCCGATAAAAAAATTACCTTTAAGAGCCACAGGATTTCGTACCCTTCTCCAATACCAAAATTCAAATCCAGTCATCTAACCTTCTGACTTTACAGAACATTGCTTATGGAATTTTCAACGTCAAATTTCCTCAAACCTTGTTCTCCCCTCGGAGAGGGGGAGCTTGGGCAAGTCGATGTCGGACAATGGGATGTTAAACGTGGCAGGAGAACCATTCCCTGTGCACGTTAAAAGAAGCATTCTGGATGACCTTGACATAATGCTTCCATTTGTCACCTAACTGCTGTCAAGTGAATCTTCCCTAATCTTCTGAGCCGTTGGGAATCCTAGCGATCTGGTCATTTACCTACTGTGTTCCAGGGATGTACCCAGAGGCGAACCGTCCGCCCCCTCCCCCCTCGAAAAAATATATTGAATCCCGTAGTTGCTTTGAAATCCAAAACAGTTGTCTTTATCATTTTATTTTAGCGCCATATTTTATGTTCCACACTAAAGAGATTAAAAAAACCCTAAAATCTCGTCCCACAAAAATATCATCTGAACCTTTCCTGTTCGGTGGAATATTTTAGTAATTCGGAAACCCTACTCAAGGCTTATTCTCAGTCCTCCCCCCCCCTTTCCGAAGCCGAATTCTCGGACCTCCCTAAAGTTGAAGTCTAGTAAAAAATTCTAGAAAAGTAGTGTAAAAATTATTGAACTGTTATGGACGCGAAGTCGCCTCTCCCGCTCCCGAAGCTAAATCCTGGCTACGTGCCTGGTGCATACAAAAGTGCTGTTCAGAGGTAAAACAACCTAAAATCAAATTGTCTGGAGACTTGTACCTATAATCGTTACAGAACTTGTAAATTTCCAAAATTGAAGTTGCACAAGGAATAGAGCTGCAAAAAAAATCGTGAACAGAATCGCTGGTTGCCCGGTCCTGATAGAGCATGCTGATTTTATATTTTGCATCACAACTATTAATTACTACGCTTAGTGATAACAGCGACTTAATGAGAGCCTATTGCCTTAGAATTTGTTGCATGCTTACATTATGGTAAATTTTTTGGCTACTATGGATTTCTATTGCGAAGTTGCGTTTCCCCACCCACCCCTCGATCATCACACTCCACCACTAAAATATAGAATTTCTATCCGAAATGAATATGCTTATAACCATCCAGTAAATCCCCTTCCCCAACCTTCAGAGTCCTCGAGGTTTTGGGGCGGGGGTGGCTCAGTCGGTAGCGCGCCAGCCTCGTAATCTGTACTTCCCAGGTTCGAGTCCCAGCTGGGTCAGCGTTGAGATTTCCCGCCTGCTCACGGTCAGTAGGGGACACCACCGACCCTGCCTTCTCGTGGTGCAGGCCGTTAGTACCTTTCAAAAGATTCTTTTTTGGAAGGTGAGGGCTGACAGTTCAGTATGACCTGATCGGGTCATCTATGGCCACTTTCTATTTTCAACCCTGCTTAGGAGTGGTCAATCTCACAGGGTCCTGGTCATTTATACATACTAGACTGGATTTGCGCTTGCTTATGGATCCTGAACTTGCTGCACTGATAGGCCTCTATTGAGGGAGAATCTGCCACTGTGTTTTCTCTAAGTGAACAGAGGCATGGGATACCTTATATCAGTTGGTGGATAATCCTGATCAGAGGCCATCACAGGTACCTGAACCTCACTTAGCTAGTTGGGCTTAGCCAATCCTAAACTGGAGTAATGTCTCAGGCAGGCCATATGGTTCTTGAAAAAGTCCACTTGAAAAGATAGTGCCTGAAGTTCATATCAGGCATCAGTGACTTTATCGGAGGAGGAAAAGGTCTTTGCCCCATGCCTGCGATCAGGGGACAGTTTGATATTGTTGGCCTTACTTATAGCCTATAAACCTAGTTTCTTTAAACATCCTAATCATTTTCTCTGCAAGGAATATGAGGACATTACATAGATATTATTCTCTTGATGTCCTCAAGCAGGAATTCCAGTGCTATAACCTAGATATACTAGGCTAGTACGAGACCAGATGGACAGGTAAAGGCGAGATACTTAAAAATAACTTTAAATTTCTCTTTTCAGGGAGGGGCGGGGGTGGCTCAGTCGGTAGCACGCCAGGCTCGTAATCTGTAGTTCCCAGGTTCGAGTCCCAGCTGGGTCAGCGTTGAGATTTATCTCCGCAAAATTCCCCGCCCTGCCCACGGTCAGTAGGGGACACTGATGGGTTTGGAAAGGCCGCCGTCCGTCGGATGGGACGTTAAGCCGTGGCCCCGTGTGCTGGAGAGCCATACCTTGTGCACGTTAAAGAACACGCTGGATGGCCTTGACGGGAGGCTACCATCTGTCTCCCAACAGCTCTTCCAGTGGGTCCTCTCCCCCAACCTTCTCTGAGCCTTCGGGGTCCCTGTGACCTGGCCATTTAGCCCATGGTGTGCAAAAAAGTGCCGCTCAGAGGTAAAACAACCCAACCTCTTTTCAGGGAGGGAGGATATAATGAATCTCCAAGGTGTAGGTTTGCTTCTCAGCGGATACGCCACTGATGCTCTTCTAGGATATGACTGCATTAAAGATTTCTTAGAGCAAAATTTAAAACAAAAATGAAAGACTTGAATGTCATCTGTTATGCCCCACAGAGGACTCTAAGAACGAGAAGAATACTTTCTACAGCCAGCTTCAGGATATTTTGAATTTTGTGAAGAAAGGAGATATTTCTCTTATGCTAGGTGACTTGAATGCTAAAGCTGGTACTGACTCTGACCTTTTTCAAAGGGGCCTAAAACTCCTGCCCAATGGGAGAACGTCTCTTACAGATAAGTAAACTTAATGGTTTAGGAATAACTAACATACTACAAACATCGGGACATTTATAAATATAAATGAGTTTCGCAACAGCAAATGGACCAGTTCAGTTAGGAATACCAGATCATACAGGGGAGCCAGAAATTGAGTCTGACAATTACCTGGTCAAAAGTGTCTTGCAGCTGAAGCTTAAGAAATGTTGTGCTAAGGTTAAGAAAATTGCCTTCAACACTGAAGGTCTGAAAGTTCTAGATATAGCCAAAGCATGCCATGATAGGCTACTTAGTCATTATGACAATTGTGGTTTTCTTACTACTAAAGTTGAGAAAGAATGGGATCAGTTTAAACAGGCTTTTCTTAAAACGAACAGTACTCTTTTGGGTAAAAGGGAACAGAGGAAACAATTATTTCAGTGATAAGGCTATGGAACTTATTTTTGAAAGAAGGAAGTGCAGGATTAATATGAATCAACACCCTACTAGTCGTAACAGAAGGCATTACAATGAGCTTAATAAACATATAAAGGATCAGTTAACAGCTGATAAGAATCTTTGGCTTGATAACTTGGCTGACAAAGCAGAAGAAGCAGTTAGACAGCAACAGCAGGGGGTTGTACCAGATTGTTAACGTTTTACGTGGGAAGAAACAGGTACATAGGGATTGAGGGATAAATATGACAAGGTGGTTGAAGGTGAGGATTCTGTGATGGCTAGGTGGGCTGATCATTTCAGAGAAGTTCTAAATAATGTGATTATTTCTATTACCATTGTAATGAGGATAGATAAATTACTGGCTTTTTTACCACCATAAAAAAACGAACGTATAAATAAAAAATAATATTATTTTTATTTATACGTTCGTTTTTTATGGTGGCCCTATATCGCATTTACTGTCTCTAAACGAAACCTGCATAAATCCCCAGGGGTGGACAAAAATAGTCACTGAAATGTTTAGAGCTGGGAACATTTGTTTGAACATGGCTGACTGAAATTTTGAATATTTGTGATAAAATGTTGTTGCTAAAGGATTTTACTAGAGCTATCGTTGTCCCAATTTTTAAAGTGATCGCAGTTCTTGTGATAATTAGAGGGGAATTAGTTAACTTTCTGTTCCAGGTAAAGTTCTTTGCATGATTATACTTAATAGAATTAAGAATTTGGTTGATGGACAACTGCGTGATTAACAGTGTGGATTCAGAAGTTGTAGGGAATGTATTGATCAAATATTTTCACTTAGGCTTCTAAACTCTAAACCAGAAGTGTCCAGCCCGCGGGCCGCATGCGACCCTGGACAGCTAGTAAAGCGGCCCACAAAACGTAATTTTTCAGCGAGTTTTTGATATACCACTAGTTTTATATATTTTTTTTAATTTTATAATATATAATAAAATAAATTAAGTTTTATGTGCGGCCCAAAACAATCTCCACTCAATGTGGCCCACGGAAGTCAAAAGGTTGGACACGCCTGCTCTAAACATTTCTCAAGAATCTGCCTGTGGTTGCTAGCTTTAATAGATTTCAAAAAGGCTTTTGACTCTGTTGATCGACATAATTTGTGGTTGATTATTCGATTGTATGTGTAATGAGAGCTCTCTATAATAACATTGAATTGTGTGCGAGTTAGTACGTCTTGCAGCGATTGGTTTAGCATTGCTAGTGGAGTTAGACAAGGGTGAGAGGTCAAAAGTCGCTAGATCTAGTAACAAAGTCGCTAAGTTGGCATTATTATACTATAACTATAGTTTTATCTATCTATCTATCTATATCTATCTATATATATATAAGGGGTAAGCCAGTTACATATATCCAGGGGGTACGTGAAGCATAAAAGGTTGAGAACAACTGGTCTAGAGATTTCAAAATTTCTAATTTAGATTATGCAAATGATTTGGCCCTGTTGACTACTGATGTTGATGAGATGAATTCTTTCATTAGGGCTGTTGATGAGACTGGTAAGAGTAGGTTTGATGATAAACAGAAAAAACTAAAGTGATAAAAAAAATTGGTCAGGCAGATGGTGTTTCAGTTGCTTTGAATGACTGTACTATTGAGCAAGTGTCTCAGTTTAATTATCTTAGGAGCTATGTAACAGATACTGGTGATGTGCGGCATGAGATTAACAGACGAATAGGGATTGCTGCCGGAACTTTTAAGAATCTATGGAGAGTGTGGAGAAATAGGCGTATACACCTAACGACTAAAATTAGACTGTAATAGTTTGGTTCTTTCTAGGGTTAGTTATGGTAGTGAAACTTTTGGACGCTTTGTAAACGATAACAGTGAACTAGATGCTTACGCAGTATCTTGGGCATTAGGTGGTTTGACTTTGTAAGTAATGATGAGGTTAGTTATCATCAACCTCCTTTTGAGCAGCATATTGTGCAGAGAGACTGCGTTGGTTTGGCCATGTTGCCCGTATGCATAGTTGCAGATTGGCAACGAGAATTATGAACAGTGTACTTAAGGGTATCAGAAAAAGGGAGACCTAGGATGCGATGGGCAGACAATGTCAAACAGGACCTTGCTAGAATTGGCCTAGAGTGGCCAAATGCTGTAGCTCAAAAGTCTAAAGAGGAAAATTAGTCTGGTTGGACCTCCGTAGCCTATGGCTGCATAAGGATTTTGTACGTATAGGAAGATAGGTGTTTTTAGTGACAAATTTTTTTAAAAATACCTACCTTTTCAAAGGCTTTCACTTGATATGACTCGTAAATATCGACCATATTTTTCTCCATTTTGGAGTCGTGTTTGAGATAGCCCATGACATTTGAAACATCTTTAATTTCAGATATGACTCGTTAAAGTCGAGCGCCGCGAAAAACCGCCCCCTTTTATCAGGGGAATAGTGAGGGCAGAATTCAAAATAGTTTACGACGATCATTATACGAGCTTTAATTTGACGCCTAACTCGTTACTGTAGACCCTCGCGTTCGGAAGATAATCTTTCTCATTTCCCCTTTTTTCAGGGGGAAGAAAGCATGGGTTTTTTTTTTATAACCTACGACACTCCCTGCGTCACAAGCTTTCATTTGACATATAAATCGTTGTTTCTCCATCGCGTTCGAAAGATGCGGTGGAACAACGTTTTGTCAAATCTACAAACCGATAAACTGACCAACCGATAAATGTCAAAGTTAAAAGCAGTAGGAAGATAGATAGATGTAAACATTTCATTTTTTATCTGAACAAGCGTAAAAGTTACTTCACGTCCTTAAACGGTTCATTATTTTTCTCTCAAGGGCACTGGCGGGAAATAAATGATCTGTAGCGACGGACTTCCAAATAAGACCGTCATATCGCCTTCCCAACCGGAAACCACGGGTATAATTTTACGTAACTTGCAACTGTGCCTACCACATTAACGCTTAAAATTCACCTTTTTAAACATTCGATCCATTGGTTAACAGTACAGTTATTCGCTATCTCAAAGTTTTAGCGCAAGCATTTGGTAATAAATAAGTGCGAAAGTGTTAGGAGTTAATAGTACACTGGTGTGAAATAAGGTGGAAAAGGAGCTATTTGGAAATGAACTTCTGAAACCTTGATAAGTGAAACTTGTAAATAAGACTGATATTTGTTAAGATATGGTTTTAGATAGAGGCGGGGTGGGGTTTCTTTGCTGAAATGCTCAATTTGTTATAACGTTAGAGTAATTCGTTTTTCTGCAGTCTCCCACATCTAAAAATCAGCACATAGACAAAAGCTGATAAATACTGTATCGCCACAGTTCTTGACGGAATTGGTGTTCCGTAAATAGCCAACAGCAGATAAGATTTTGGAATTATGTCTTGTTCAGAAATCGAGAAGTCGTAAGTACTTTAAATATTTTATTGTATTCCTGTGGAATACAGGGTTACGTTAAATACCGATAAATTGTATTTTTGAAACCAGTATTAAATATTTCAAAATAATTGACTATACAAAACTATAGAAATTAAGTTCGGGAAATAATATAAAATTACCCATCATACTACTTGCTGCAATAGAAATTGGACGGAAGCTTATCGGCAAAAATACGCCATAAGATCTAGAAGGAAAGACTAATTTCCGGGGCTCGAACTCTGCTTTTGATTGGCATTGCAAATTCATGGGAGATGTAAAGATCTGGATTTGTTCTGTAAAATTATGGCAACTTGACAAAATTTAGGGCAGTTGACAAAATTCGAAGCTACTTGGAAAATGCCGGTGATGTGAAAATTGGGATTGGTTTTTTGGCCGAGTGATTAGCGCGCTTGGCTACTGATCTAAGGGACCTGGGTTCGAGCCCCGGGTGTATGTGTCGTTTTTTCTGCTGAGGTCCTGCCATCCTCACAGATCTTCTATGGCATATAAACTGACAGGCTCTTATCAGACCTCTGTGGACTTTATTTTTTGTTAAATTAAGGAAAGTTGGCAAAAAAATCTGTGGGAGTTGCCAAAATCCGATGATAGTTGGTTAAAAAATTTTCGGGGAGACCCACACACACACAGCGAAATTCTGGGCACGTCCATGACATTTATGTGAAGTCTTATTTTGTCAGTTGGTAAAATGTAATTTCAGAGTAGGAAAATTTTCTTTTTCCCCTCCATAGTCCTTTGCTACGCCCCTGATGACAAATGATGGCATAACACAAATGAAAAAAGTTGCGTTTTTTCTAGCTCTTGGAGGTAAAACCCTCAAGCAGCTGCTTGCCACAGAGGTCTGACAGGAGCCTGTCAGTTTAAGGGGAATCATTCCCATCAAAATTTTAAAAACTCCCGCATAAAGAGATCATTTGGAATATCCTTTTTAATCTTTGCAATTCCAAATTTTGCACAGTTAGAGAGCGCTATTATAGCTATTAAGAAAATAGGTAATGTTGCAATATTAAATTCTAAGTTTTTAATTTATCTCTAAAAAAGCAAATGTCTACAGATATACGTCAAAGTGAAAATATTAGCTCTTTTTGTAAATGAGGTTAAGAAAAAATTAAAGATGCAACAATCTGGGGTAGGGGCGAATTTTTCCTGAAAAAAAAGGAAATTTAGTGGTCAAATCACTCGCAACAGGCCTGTGATGCCTGTCGTATTGCAAAATTTCGACAGTGCTTAGCATCGACTGCCCTCAGCGATTGTAATGACCAATAAATACAACCCACTTTTGGCCATTTAAACCAATTATCGAATGATCTAATGTCTGATCGAGGTTTTACGGTGTAGTTGAATAACTAAGAGAAACAAGCAAAATAAAGTTAATTTGTTTATAATTTTATAAGATTTGTTAAGTTTGTCATTTTTTTTTGTTTATTAATGTGTGTATATTTTATTTCCATTGTTAGCTAAAACTATAGTTATAGTATATCTATACAAGGGGTACACATTTCCAGGGGGTACGTGAAGCATAAAAAGGTTGAGAACCACTAGTCTAAAGAAATAATATATGGGCGTAATAAATGTAGTGTAAAGTGTATCAATGAGAAATGCACAAATATTAAATTAAAATTACTGATTTTTATAACATTTAAAACTGTTTAGGTAATAATCCTGTAATTGCATAACTGTTAATGCTCGTGAAAGCAGTTACACGCAATAACAACCACGCGAGGCTGAAAATAAAAGTAAATATTCATATGTTAAAAATAGCCTATTTCGGTAAACTTTCTTGACTCTGACTACAAATTCTTACTCATTTGCACTTTTTTTTCCTTGTTGTTCCGCTCTAAGTATATGTAGGTCTTGAAAGAGAACTTTGACCAGGAATCTGCGCCCACTTTCCTCTAATAAAGGTTGACGTCGTCAGGTAATTTGGCGATTCTTTTCGCTATGTCTTTTGGCACAGTTCCCGAATGCCAGACCTGCTCGCAAGTGATCATTTCTAACGGCGAACAAAGTGGGCCGTTGGACTCCCTCTCTCTCAGCCAATCGTAAGCAGCCGTGCTCTCACGCTCTGTCCTCTGATTGCCTGAATTAGCTCTGCTCCCAGTTGGTTGGATGATCTCACGTGACCGGAGTTGCTGAGTTTGTTCTTCCAAACAGAAAACAGACTGACACGTGCTGGCGCGAGTGCAGGAGTTACGTAGTTAGCTGTCTATTGCCATCGGGATGAACTGGAATTAGTTTTGGCGGTCTTTTACCATTTGGATGTGAGTGTGGTCTGTATGGGTCAATTCATCCGAGTTAACAGCGGATTTACAGAACCTCCAGTGCTTGATGTTGGCAGCTATGCAGCTGTTAAATGGTCTAGGTTTTACTCATAACCCCTCTCTTTCCACACGAGGTAAGAAAGTACACTTAGATTTTGCCTTTTGATATTTACGAATGATTCTCATTATGGTTTAAAAGGCGTATGCAGCCGTTTTACTTCTTGCAGAACTACAGTGTTTTCAGTTAACGCTTCAGTTTCATTTATTTTCATTGCCTTATTTTAAGGGACTTGTTGACAATGTACTTGGATGTTTTTGTTTAATTTTATAACATTTCCGGTTTAAATTGCTACTTATATAGCAGTTTTTCACTGATATAATATCGATGCTTTGCAAAAATTGCTAGAATTCAAAGGTCATAAACCCTTTCATAACTTTCACTATTGAAATCAAGTGGCAGTTATGTTTATATACATCTCCAATATTTGAAGGTGGACTTCTTATGCCAACAGGAGATCATAAATTTATCCAACCGAGCTCAAGATAAAATTTTTCCCCCAAATTTTGATAACTGTAAAAATGTTACAAAAAAATTTGTGTGTGTAATGCATTTTGTAATCTTTTGCTTATCACTTGTGTACAGATAAAAAATGGCGTCCTATTATGTAATAAATAGTTGAGGCTTTCTGTTTGAAACGCGAGTGAAAAAATTTTTAATTTGGATAAGCTGTAGGAATTTCCTTAACAGTAAAATCTTTAATGTTGATTGAATTCTATATTGAAGTTGGTTCCGTTTCTGAATTCATGACAAAATAGTTGAGATAATTAAATGTTTATAATGCATGGTGTTTTAGGATTAGCTTATTTCTCATTTACTGTGTGTATTGCTTGAAAAATACAGAAAAATCATTAATTATTAATGCAACTAAACATTGATTAAATTTGCAAATGGCAAGGTTTTTTTAATTTTTGATAGCCCAGTTATAAGCATTTTTAATTTTTGATAGCCCAGTTATAAGCATTTTTAATATTCACCTTAGATTTTGTGACCTAGAAATAAAAGCAAAATTCTAATGTAGTCGCTTAGCTCCCTTTTATGCAACTATGAATTGAGATGCAGTGTAATTACATATACACATAAACCTCAAGCAGCCTTGGAGTTAGATTCTTAGCTACAGCTGTAGTCTGGCCACTGTAGATCAATTTTAGCAAGATTTTGACATTTCCTTCCCACCCCATCCTAGGTCTACCACTTTTTAGGAGACTCATTTTTTACTTTTTTTTTGAGCTGTGTGAACACTAGGACTGAAGATTGTTTTTCAGCTTATCAAATCTACCTTTTGTGCACAGGAAGTGTTCATATGCAGTTTGTCACTCACTAAAGCTATCTGCTTCATATTTTGCTTGTGTGTAATAAAATTGAACTTTTCTACTTGACTGTCAACTGGCATACAAATTGACAATGATTTGTATAACAAATTGACATTGGTATATTTTAAGTTCATTATGATATGTTGATTATTCAATTTACATCCATTAGATCTTCTACTGTGGCATATAAACTGACAGACCTGTGTGCATATAAACTGACAGACCTGTCAGACCTGTGGCAAGCAGCTGCTTGAGGGGGTATTTATTTATTTTTATTTATTGCCAATCAGTTGTCATAATTATTTGAACAATAGGTGTCTAAAAATTTAGATAATTGAAACTTATTTTTAAACAGAAATTTAATACTTTGTTACTGTACATAAAACATATTTTTAATGTTTTATGTACAGTATCTTCCTATATGGGCCCTAAAAAGTAGAAAATAAACCTGAAGCATATTTGATGGTGTAATTGTAGTTCTTATTCACTTCAAAGGAAGATAGGGTGCTGATTTACCTACACAACAAGATTGTTGGTGCCCTATCTTCCTTTGACGTGAATATGAACTCGGTGACTGATTGCACTATTGATGTGCTTTAGGTTTATTTTCTACTAAATTTATTTTGTCCCTAAAAACACTTGCTTCAAAAACGTTCATTTAATGTAGAACTCGTAAATATTGACCATTATTCCTTCTTTTTGGAGTTTTATTTAAGGTAGCCCACAAAATTGTAGATGTTGCAAGCTTTAATTTGAGATGACTCCTTAAAGTCTAACACTGTGAAAAAATCCTTTTTATCAGGGGGAGAATAGTGGGGGCAAAAGTTAATCATTAATGACAGTTGTAAGTTTTCACTTGACACCTAACTCGTAACTATAGGCCCTTGCTTTTGGAAGATATAGTAGAATGGCTTTCACATACTGTTTTTTTTAGGGAGGAAGAAATCGTGGGGATCAATTTTTCGTAGAATAAGACCACATCAGAAGCTTCCATTTGATTTATGGCTTGTTTCTTTCTGCAATTGCATTCTGGAGATATAGTGGAAGAACAGTTTTCATATTTCCCCTTTTTTAGGAGGGAAGAAAGCATGGGGCCAATTTTTTTTTATAGCTTATGACACTCCACATCACAAGCTCCCAATTGATGCACAAATCATCTTTCGAACACTATTGAGAAACTTGTGGTGGAAGAACTATTTTGACAAATCCACACTGTCAAAACAATAGTAAGATAAAGGTAATAAAATGCCGTTCAAGCAACTACTTGCCACAGGTCTTCCAGGAGCCCCTTTAATACACTATATAGGGGTATGTGAGGAAGGAGACCTCAGCAGAAAGACTCATCCAAGGCCAGTTCTAGCTATTTTGCTTTACAGAGCAAACTTGGATGTCTGCTGCTCCTTTCCTCCAAGTCTGATTTTGGACATTATTTAATTAAATGTAGTGTATTTTTAAAAGCAGTCAAGAATTGTCTTAAAAAATAGGTCATAGGTCAACTTTACTGCAGCTATGGTCATTAGTTTTTGCAAATTTGCTGCCCGGTATGGTTGCACCAGCTGAGTGTGCCATAGTGCTGCCCTTGTCCATGCTTTAGCCAGGGCTTGAACCAAGATCCCTTTGATCAGTAGCCAAGGACTCTAACCACTATGCTATGGGGCAACTGTTATTGTACGTGTAGTTTAGCAAAAACTGAATTATTACAAGTAACAAGTTTTGTTTAACCTTTAAAATGTTGGGTTTCTAGCAATGTATGTAGTTGTGGCAAAGATAATTTTTAACTTTTTTAGCAGAAAAGCAACTGAATACTATATATTGTCAGTTTGTATGCCATAGTTGGTCTGTGAGGATGGAACCTCAGCAGAGAACAGCACGAACATTTGTGCCTTATCTGGGGCTTGTATCTCTATCAATTAGATCAGTAGCCAAGTGTGCTAACCACTCAGCCATGGGACTATATATCCTGCAATATATAAGATACGTTACCAAATCAAGTTTTTCTTATCTTTCAGTGCAGAATCAGACAACTTTTAGAACATGTTCCATTAACTTGGCCTTCACAATTTAGTGATATTGCTGATCAAAGATTGCTTTGTTGCAATATAAAACACTTGCATTATAGCATCTACACCAAAGAGCCAAAACATGACCATCTGCCTAATATGTTGGTCATCCATGTGCCACCAAAACGGCTCTTTCCTGGTAAGGCATGGGCACTTCAATATTTCTAAAGATATCTTGTGGTGGTATCTGGTACCAACATATATCAGCAGATTCTTAACTCTTAAGTTACGTGGTTGAGCCACTGCAGATTGGATTGATGTGTGGGATTTGGAGGACAGGGTAATACCTGGAAGTCTTCCTCATGTTCCACAAACCATTCTAAACAATCCAGGCAGTGTGGCATGGCACATTATCCTGGAGAGGGGAATACTGTTGCCATGAAAAGATGTACCTGGTCTGCAGCGATGTTTACATAGGTGGTACAGTTTTCTGCTTGTGAATGACTGGACCCAGGGTTTCCCAGCAGAACATTTCCCAAAGCATTACTTCCTCTACCAGCTTGTTTTTATTTCGCAGTGCATCCTGGTGCCAACACTTCCCCAGGTAAATGACTCTCATATCTGGCCATCCACGTGGTGCAACAGGAAATGAAATTTCCTGGACCAGACTACCTTCCCATCATTCAAGGTCCAGTTTTGATGCTTGCACACCCACTGTAGGCACTTTTGATGTTGAACAGAGGTTAGCATGGACACCCAGAGCAGCCTGTGGCTACACAGCTCAATTTTCAGCAGGGTTAAATGTACTGTGTGTTGTGACCCATTACTCTTGTCACCAGGCAGTCAAATTAATGTACACAATTAAAAGAACCATCTTGCTCAGAAATTAATTAAAAATAACTCAATTCTCTGTCGTTGAGCAATAAAATTTTGAAGTTTATCCTTCAAACTATTTGCATCTTAAAAGTTTTTGGGGAAAAAACAGTGCTGTCCTTGCTCTAAAAAGTTTGTCTTTAGTGAAGCGACACTGATGGTGTTAGGACTTATGTATATTCACATAAAGGAATACTAGCCAGTAAATTCTAAATCCATGAAAAGAAAAAGGGAGCTAACTTCAGTAAGATAATGTAATCAGTGGTATCTCTTTGATCTTAAGGATATGACAGCATTAAAGTTTTAAATTTAGCTGCAAGAAATCTAAGATTAAAGACGTGAATGCTATCTGTTATCCCCCCCCCCCCCCAGAGTTTTGATGAGGATGAGTTATGTTTTACAGACAGCTTCAGAAAACTTGAATTCTGCACAAGAAAGCTGATCTTGGGTTGTTTTACCTCTGATCGGCACTTTTTTGCACACCATGGACTAAATGGCCAGGTTACATGGACCCCGAAGGTTCAGATAAGGTTGGGGGAGGGGACCCACTGGAACAACTGTTGGGAGACAGATGGTAGCCTCCCATCAAGGCCATTCAGCATGTTCTTTAATGTGCACAGGGTATGGCTCTCCCGCACATGGGGCCATGGCTTAACGTCCCATCCGACTGACTTTCCAAACTCGTCGGTGTTCCCTACTAACTGTGGGCAGGGCGGGGAATTTTGTGGAGATAAATCGCGATGCTGGCCCATCTGGGACTCTAACCTGGGAACTACAGATTACGAGCCTGGTGTGCTACTACAGACTAAGCCACCCCGCCCCAGAAAGCTGATCTCGTGCTAGATGACTTCATTGCTAAAGTTTGTACTGACTCTGATTGTTGGTCAAGAGTATTAGGTCCCTTTTGGCATTGATAGTTCCAATGGTGAAATGTCTCCTATAGGTAAAGTAAATTTAATGGTTCAAGAAGAACATACTAAAAACACCAGGACATCTATAAATACACATGGGTTTTGCCTGATCAAAACCTACCACAAAACTTATGTAGCCTAATTTTAGTTAGGGTAATAGTTTCTAAGGTTAGTAATGGATTGCATGGGAATAAAATTGATTATATATTAACAGCAAATGAGCTAGTTCTATTATGAATAACAGATTATATAGGGATCTGAAATTGTGTCTGACCATTACCTGATTAAAAGTATCTTACAACTGAATAATAGCTTGGTTCTTTCTTGGGTTATGGTAGTAAAACGTCAATTCTTCAAAGCAAGATAACTGGGAAACTTAATGCCTTTGATTCTTGATTGTGTAGTATCTTGACTTTGTAAGTAATGATGAGACTCTAGGTGTCTGCAACCTCCTTTGAGCAGCTTATTAGCAAAGTGACTGCATTGGTTTGGCCATATTGCCCATATGCATAGGCCCATATGCTCCCTAAATGCCTCGGGAAAAGGGGAGATGTAGGATATGATGGGCAGACAATGCCGAATAGGATCTTGCTGGAATTGGTGTACAGTGCCCAAATGCTGTAACTTGGAACAGAAATGTCTGGAGAACGAACCTACAGCATGATAGGACCTCCTTACACCATGGCTGCATGAGGATTTTGTATGTGCATGTAAATGTAAAGTGATAAATACAAAAAATAGATATACTATCTGATCAAAAGTATCTGGACACCTCTTCAGAGTAGTGGATTTGCCCATATACACCAAAGCCATGGCTCAAACAGGTATAAAGAAGCAGGTGACCTGGCAAGCCTCATAGACATGCATGTACAGGAGAATGGGTTGTATGACAGCTTGGAGACTTTCAATGTGGCAGGGTTATAGGATTCCA
This sequence comes from Ryuthela nishihirai, assembly GCA_038380435.1. NCBI lineage: Eukaryota > Metazoa > Arthropoda > Arachnida > Araneae > Heptathelidae > Ryuthela > Ryuthela nishihirai. The sequence continues at coordinate 25,338,033 of JAWZYU010000026.1, forward strand.
CCTTGGCAACAAATTAGGTTTGGGACATTTGGGCCCTGCTGCACAGATCAACTATAAGTGATATTATTGTGAAGTAGAAATGCCTAGGAGCAACAACAGTGCAATTGCAACCTGGTAGACCACATAAAATAACAGTGGGATTGTAGAGTGCTGAAGTGGGTGGTGCAATAAAATTGAGTGTTGAACAGAGGACAGGCAGAGTTCCAAATGCTTCTGTAAACAATGCCAGCACCATAAGTTACTCCCAAACTGCAGGAAATGGGTTTCCATAGCCTAGCAGTCACACACAAGTTCAATGCCAAGTGTCAGTTGGAGTAGATGTAAACCAGTGGACTCTTGAGCATGGAACTGCCTTTCTCTGAAGTGATAAATCGTGCCTCACCATCTGGCAGTCCAACGGACAAGTTGGAGTGGGGAGGATGCCAGGTGAATGCTACCTGCCTTTCTGCCAACTGTGAAGTTTGGTGGAGGCATCATGCTCTGGGGCTGTTTTTCATGGTTTGGGTGACCCCCTAGTTGCAGTGAATGAGACTCTGAATGCTGCAGCCTATAATGACTCTCTGCAATTCTGTCCTCCCAACTTTATGACAGTAGTTCAGTGAAGATCCTTTCCTGTACCAACATGACAATGCCCCTGTCCACAAAATGAGGACAGTGTAGGAATAGTTCGATAATATAGGTGTGGAAGAACTTCATGGGCCTGCACAGAACCCTGAACTCCATAGAGCACATTTGGGATGAACTGGAAGCCGAATCATCCGATATCAGCGATTGGGTTTACTAATGCTTTTGTGGCAGAATGGCAGGCAATTCCTGCAGAGATGTGATCGCAGCAAAGGGTGGACCCAATGTGATATTAATTCCTTTCTTATTACCCAGAGATTATGGATGAGTGTCTGTATACTTTTGATCATATAGTACATTTTTGCTTAAAAATACCATGAAAGTTAAAAAAGCTCCTTGTAATGTATTTAACAAAAATTCCACATTGGTACTAACCAAAATAAAATGGTATGCGAAGTAGATTATACTTTTTGTAAAATATTTTAATAGTTGAAATTGTTGTGGAGGAGGGGGCATGAATTTTGAGGCCCTAAGAAAGTCTTCTGCCTATTGTGTAATTTGCCACTGCCTTGACAGGAGGCTTCCCCTGTCTCCTAACAGCTGTCCAGTGAGTCCCCTACCCCAAATCTTGGGATACTTGTGATGTGGCCATTTATCACAAGATAAATGGCATTTTGCATGGTATTTTTAAGCAAGATTTGTAGATGTGGCGATTTGTGTGCAAAGGTATCGCTGAGGTGAAACAACCCGATGAATAGTTTACTGGCCATAATTCCTTTACTCATGGCGTAGATCCTATCAGTTTGCATTAAAACTCTTGTATAGCTTTACTAAGCTTCTGGCAGTATGGCCAGCTGTGTGCTATCTGCAAGTTTTCTAAATTATTGTCTCAGTATTGGAATCTTTCCTCTTAGCGAGCTAAGAAACTAGTCTATTTTTTATGTTGCTCTCCAATTTGCATGCTCACTTTTGTGCCATTAAGCTTTCTGATAATGAATAAGAAATTATATGTAATCTTAAGTTTTAGATTGGCATTTTCACAGCAGTTTCAGAAAATTAAGACTTAAATTATCAGGTAAAAACACTGGCACAAATTAATCACATTTGCTTAAAATTATTAAAAAATTTAGTGCTAATATAAATTAAAATACCTGTACAATTTGTTTCGGAAGAGTTTTTTGAAACATTGAACATGTTAATATTCAAATTTTTTATTTGCCAAAAAGAAACCTTAATTTAATACTAAAATGGTATCTTGCATAAATTTGCTGAAACAGGAAAAGTGAAAAATTAGCATTTGATATTTTAATCTATTCTCTAAAAATATTCAGACCATAATTTAAAAGCTGTAACAAATTTCTGATCCATACAATGTAGCTTGCTGTATATTTTATGCTCACTCTTTAGAAGTTGCAAATTTTGAATCTGTCTAGGCTATTTAGTAATTGTTAGTTGTTGTTGTTTTTTTTTTTTTTGGGGGGGGGGGGGCATTTGACTGTTTGGCAAAGCTCAACACCCTGGTTGAATAATTCTTATAACTAATAACAAGAGTTTTTGAATTTTCTGAAGAAATGTATATGGTGTTCTCAAGTACACCAAAGGTACCCAAAAATAAACTTAGTCAGATAATTATACTCAGTCAGTGGACCCCCAAACAGAAAACCACAGTGCCATTCTTCTCTCCAGTGAATCCTTTCCCTGCACCACTAAAATTGTTGGATAGGCAGAAGGGATAACAGATGTGTTGGTCTGCATTAGGGTGAAATTTGTTCAGAAAATTTTCTATAACAAATCTCCTATGCCGTTTTTGTATTTGTGTCGGGCTAGAGGCCTTTTTAAATATTTTTTGTTTTGTACGTTATTTTGCATTTCACCAAAAAGCATATGCTACGTGGGAGGCCCTCTGTCCCAGCAACTGGAATGTTAATCGAGGTAGCAGTGTCAGGGGGATGGAGGTCACCCACGGCTGGTGTCTGCTGACAAGTGACCCTGGACCTGGGGGTCAGCGACCTTGCCACATGGCCGAAGGGAGAAGAGAGGTTGGCAACGGTGAAGGACGAATGCGTGAAGACATAAAATGGTAAAGCTGGTAATGCCGACTGGGAATAACAGCATTGGGCTCTGTGAAAACAGCTGAACAAGCATAGTAAGCTGGTGATGTAATGCTATGTAACTGAGCATATATCCTTGTCTATCAGTCATGTTTGGAGTGTTTATTTAATAAATAGTTGAACCATTTATTTGGGGAGGAGCCGAAGTATTGAGTCCCTGCAATTGCAATAAAATCTTTGATTTTATCTGAAAGACCCTTTCACACGTCGCGTATTGCGATCAAACCGGGGGGGACATTCCTAAGGGATCACAATAGACGGACAACCAAAGAAGTAATATCACAATTTGCATAGAATGTTTTTCACTTTCAATTTTGTTTGCATAGTTTCTGGTTATAATGAAAAATTAGTTTTTCAAAAAAAGATGCATTTTCACTTTTATTGGGTTCTCACTTTTGTTTTATCATCACTTTAAGAGATGAGATAAAGGGGGGGGGGGTACACTAAGATAATATTGAATCACTTTGTTTAGCTCTCCAACTTGGATCATAGAATTATGTTACACTTTATACCAATAGAGATTTGTATATCACAAAATGCAAAACTGGTTAAACCCACTGGCCTGCATGATGGCCCATCTGAGTCTGTTTACAATAATGCCCTAGGAAACAGGTGACCTACTGCTGGCATTATTGCACTTTTAATCCAATATAACATTGCAAACTGGTCCAAGAAATGCTAGTTTTGTTTCCTTTTACAGGTGCTCTGGAGCCTGGTAAGTAATCGATTCAGGAAGGCGATTACTAGTAAGTAATCGATTTACACACTTAGAGTGTGGGCAAATTCACTTGAATGCTCCTGGAACCAATTGGTTGCCATTCAGGAAGTATGCGGTGTGACATTGTCCTGTTGAAAGATGGCATCATGTTGCCAAAAGGTGATTGTTACGACACATTGTAGATGGTCAGTGAAGTTGTTCACATACTTTGTAACTGAGATCTTGATGTCTTGACGGGTACAAGGGGGCCCCAAGGAAGCCCATGTAAATGCACCCCAAACTATTACACTGCCTGTATGACACCAACTTGGCAAGCTGGGTCATCACTTCATTTGGTTTATGCTACACATGACCCATCGGTATGATAGTTGAGACAGTGATTCGTCGGATCAGACGACATATTTCCAGTCCTCTTCACTCGGTTGTAATAGGCCTTTGCAAACTGCATCGTAATCTTTCAGTGCCTTGCAGTCAACAAGGGGACACTATGTGGACGTAGACTGCCATAGCCTATTTTTTTCAATGGTACAGCAGTCTTTGTGCCTAAGCTTGTGGGCACTCCCTCATTCAATTCCAACATTATATGCTCCATGGTTTCTGTGCAATTCCTTGTAACTATGTGGGACAGGTCTGCACTCGCCTCGAGGAAATTAGCATGTTTATGTCCACATTTCTCCCGCTGGTTGAAAGTTTTGCTGTATTTCATAGTTTTCATATACATGTCCGACATGGAAATCCCAACAGTTCAGCAGTTGCAGTGATTGAACAAATGGCCTTCCTTGCACCTACTACCTGGCCACTGTCAAACTTCTTATGTTGCTGCCTTTACCCACGATTACATTTTCGTGACTAGTTTCAATGCTTAGACCTCCTCTATTTATAGGAATTATCAGTTTGTGTCCCATGAGACTGGATACGATACTTCTGCTTTGCATATTGTTATTGGGATGTATATAATTTATCCATTCAGTGTATTTGCCTCTGTTGGTTTTGCCAACAATAATGAAATATCTGCAGATTAAAGCATTTTTTATGTGTATCAAATTGCCATGCTAAAAGAAGTTACTTTTGAAGGTAGTGTTAGTTTCAATAAATATAAGAGTATAAACTTGTGTTTATTGAATTATGTATGTATATATAGACTGTTTTAGGTGTGCATGTCTTTAATGATGGAAGTTTTAAGGAGATAATGAATCTTGATACTTAATTGGAACAGTAAATTTGGCTTATGAACATTTCTTTTGCAAATGCATTTCAAGATTCACATTATGTTCATATGTATTAAAATATGCAATTTCAATGAAAATAAAAAATTAACATTTTGAAAAAGTAACAACTTTAAGAAGGCAACAACTGACTCAAAACCTAAATTCTAAGAGTGAAGGATATGGGCTTTGATTTTAATTTTTCATCAAATAAGTGTTACCCAGGTATTGAGGACTCCAGAATTTTTTCACTTTCTGGGTGATTGCAAAAAAATACTTTGTTTCACAATAGTAATATGTATAACCCTATCTTTATTACCAGAAGTGATAGTATATTACTGTACAGTGATCAAAACTGAATTTTGCATTAAAAACTGCTGTATAAAAACTTTTAAAGATATGCTTTCTGAAAACAATACCCAGGAAGAGCAAATTAAGAGAATTTTAAACTAGCACAGGTTTTTAATATTTACCACAGCAAATTGGTGAAGTTTGATAAGCAGGATATCTAATTTAAAACTACGAGAGGTTGTATACAATATTTTTGGTTCAATTGTAATGTAATACAGGCTGAACCTTGTTTAACATTACCTCAATGCTGTTTCAGTAGTTTTTTAATTAAGAAGAGTAAGAATTTGCCATTGTCAGAATAGTCGAGATATCCATTAATGTTATTTGAAACAAAAAATGCCTCGTAGCACTTAAACAAAAGTTTTTAATGTAAGATACAAATTTTTATGAAGATAAATACAAATTGAAATGCAAGGGAAGAATTGCCCTAATTTCAAAAGATCTTGTCCTGTAAAGTGTGGAGTATAAAATGCTTTATCACCTTCACTGAATTGCTAAAAACAAAAGCATAAAATTAAAATAAAGCAGTCTACTTTGGATAATTTTTGAAAAAGACATAATTTAGAAGCTCTATTGGTCTTGTCCTGGTTTCTTGTACACTTAGCCGTCCCGTGGCCGAGTGGTTAGCACGCTTGGCTACTGATCTAAGGGACCTGGGTTCAAGCCCCGGATTAGGCATGGATGTGTCGTCTTTCTGCTGAGGTCCTGCCATCCTCTCAGATCTCCTACTGTGGCATATAAACTGACAGGCTCCTGTCAGACCTCTGTGGCAAGCAGCTGCTTGAGGGGGTATTTATTTTTTTTTTATTTTAAACAGGGACTTGCCCATTGGCTTAGAGTCAGGTATGCTGACTCTAGACCAGGTAGGACTTTTCAGTGAGGAACTAGTCATTCTTTTTTTATGCTTGAATTTTTCTAGATTTAAATTTTATTTTGAATACAAATATATATATATAAAAGTGAACTGATTAAATTTTTTTGAATAAGAAATGTGTGTAATTATACTAGATTAACTTTTATTTTCACCATTTAAAAATTACATATGTAAGCAAATTTTCCTTCACAATACTATGTAGTATAGGGCCTTAATGTTTCATATAATGCTTGGATTTCGGGAATGCATCCTGAGTGCTAAATAAGGTATGACTGTATATGAAAAACATTGCATCTATATTTGCAAACATGAGAATATTTTAGTTTAGAAATAGGATAATAGTGGGGAGGGAAATGGTTACATATGCTTTTAATTTTGATCCTTCAGAAAACCTAAAATATAAATTGTAAGGGGTGAAATTGAGGTCTGGCTTTAACAGTGCTGGATATATCAAACAGCCAGGAATGGATACTTTTTTTATATTAAATATGGCAATTTTGAAATTGATATCCGTCCCGTGGCAGACTGGTTAGCATGCTTGGCTCGTGATCTAAGGGGACCTGGGTTCAAGCCCTGGGTAAGGCATGGATGTATGTCGTTTTTCTTCCGAGGTCCTGCCATCCTCTCGGACCTTCTACTATGGCATATAAACTGACAGGCTCCTGTCAGACCTCTGTGGCAAGCAACTGCTTGAGGGTGTGTTTATTGCAGTCCCATGGCCGATAGGTCAGTAGCCAAGCGCACTAACCAAAGGGACCTAGGTTCGAGCCCCGGGTAAGGCATGGATGTATGTGTTTTTCTGCTGAGGCCCTGCCAACCTCTCAGATCCTTCTACTATGGCATATAAACTGACAGGCTCCTGTCAGACCTCTGTGGCAAGAGCTGCTTGAGGGGGTATTTTTTTTATTTATTTGTACCATATTGGCTTCAATTATTGTATTTGACCTGATAGTATTGCACATTTTATAGAATGAGGCTTTGAAACTATTGCTTAAAAAGAAAACCTCTTAGTTGTGGATACTTCTTTTTGCATTAAACCAAATGTTTACACTAAGATGAATTTCTCTTGGAAGCCACTAAATTCTTAGTACAGCTGATGTGGCACACAGTGTTAGTTGATTATTCAGAGATTTCTGGTACATTACCAACAGTTGATGCTTATTACCTACATATTAAAACAAGTGCTTATGTTATATCAATTTGAAGTAACAATTTGCTTATTTCTAATTTTGAATTAATTTTACCATTGCAAAGATTTTCTACAGTACAAAAATATTGTGGAACCTTTAAAATTTTCAGTAACTTTTGCATTAATCTTGATTTAAGGTGACAGTATGAAGTCGACCCATCACTTCCGTGACCAGGTGTCTGTTATATCTGGATGGTTTGATCAGTGGAATGATTGTGAACAGACAGTGGCTTTGTATTCTCTCATCAAAAGACTTGGCCCCACTCAAGCTCATTTCTTAGCATTGGTTTTGGATCAGAATCTCTCCCAGTGTATGGAACTATCAATGCAACAGCAAGAAGCTAATGATCCGAGTAAGTTTAATATACCTTTTACTATATACAGTGCAGTTTCTCTTTTTTGCTGGTTGTTTACTTGGATATTTAGAACTCCTTAGCATGATTTTTATTCATTGAGTTTTTACTACTAGTTACTTCTTCAAATTATTTCATTTAATGAGTTACATTAATAAGAGATTAAAGAAGTAACTAGTGATGAAAGCTCAAAGTAAGTATTGTGAAAATTCAGTCAGAGGAGAGTCTGAATAAAACTATTACAGATCTGAGGTAATAAAATTTGCTAAAAAGCAATGAACAGTGAAACCCTGATTTGGTGTTCTCACATTTGGTGAAATCTCTTATTTAATATTTCTTGCTTCCAATATGTGTATACACCATTATTTTCCTGTATTTAGTGAATTTAATGTTGATAGATATTCAGTGTTTAATGCAAGAATATCTTTAAACAAGATTGTATAGGTAAGTACCAAGGACAAAGATAACCTAGAAGTTCTATTGGGCTTGTCCTAGTTTCTCATAACATGCATGAAGATATGACTGCTGATTTAGTAGTTGGGTGTGTTAACCATTAGACAGTTTTGAGCCAATCTTTTTCACCTTTTTAACCTTTCACTACCATACTGGCCTAAAATGGTCAATTTTAAATGCTCAATCAATGCTATTCCTTCACTATCTGCAGTTTGGGCCAGTATTGTAGTGAAAGGGTTGAACAAATGATATTCATTTTCTTTGTTTCTGTGGTAAATATTTTTCAATCATAAGGTCACACACACATAGTTTCCCCAATTGTGCCACAAATTTTGGCATAAATCTTCATTTTTTTTTTTACTGAGGCAGTTGCTTTTCACATGGTAGTAAATTCAATAAGTAGTGTTTTTATTCCTTGTTCATTATGGCTACAAAAATGAGGCAGATAATCCTGGAAGAAGCTGGAATTTGATTCTTCCACCCCCACAACATATATACACATTTTGTGTATAAACATTCTAGCAGTAGAAATTGTACAAAAAATAATCTTGCACAATTATTTTTATGCTGTGTAATGCAAGTCTATGCCAGTGGTCTCAATTTCGGATTGTATAGGGACCAAATCAGTTACTTCTAAACGTGCTACAGGCTTCATTTCAAGGAGTCGGTGGTGGCCACATTTTATTGTAAGCAATGTGCAAAAAAAATTTCTAGTATTTAAATGTTAGTTTTAACACTTGGCTTTGTAAGAACATGATCATATTTGTCATACTAGCATAATCGTGGCAGTTACCAAGCCTGCCATTTTGCTACCACGATTGTGATAGAACATATCACTTGCAAGCTGCACAAAATGACATTGAGTAGACAGGTGAAGATCCCTGGTCTATGCTAAATGCAGAACTGTAAAGTGGGACAAATAAGACTAATGTAAACTCTTCTCCACATGACGAGTTGGTAAAAGTTAATGTCCTAATTATATACAGTATTTAAGTTTTTATAAGACAATTTTTAATGTAATTTTTTGAAACTCCCATTTAGTTAAAACCTTTAGTTTAAGAATAGCCATTATTCTGATATTAAAATGGCATTTATTTATAATCAAGTTCCACCCTGCTTTTGAATTACCTCTTTGAGTACTCTGCGACTGAGGATTTATGTTAAACTATGTGATAAAATTCCCACTAATGTTAGGTCTTGTTGGAATTCAAGAGGTTCTGTATTTCTACATTTATTTGAAAACAAGTTCAAAAAATGGTTGGATTGCATTATTTGCTTCAAGAAGCTAGAATTGGGCAATAACGAGTGTTTAAACAGTTATACAAATTATAGTCAATGCTGTTGGCAAATTGTTGCCAACAGATAACTTGGTCTAAGACCTGAAGGTTTCAAACTGTGGTAAATTGAAACATTTTTAGGTATTGTAAGAAAAAAATTAACATTTATTGTTGTGGCAATTGAAGCAAAGTAATGAGGAAAAAAACTAAATTTTAAAAAATTGTAGAATAGGCACATTGTACACATTTATTCAAATTAAATGATTGAGAACCCAGATCTAGAAAAAAGGGGCAAGAACCACAATTGAGGTGGGAAAATGTAAAAGTGGGAGCAAGAGATTATTTCCAATGCAGTATACTTCCCCTCCCATTTTATAGGTCTTCGAAACACTCTTGACCTTTTCGTGCATTTTTCAATAATTATTTTGCCTCTATTACCCTCATTAGCATTCTGAAAGTGGGCCTTTCTTCCCTCCCCCACATCTGGCCCTGTGTGACCTGTATATCCAGTTGGAAGTTTGGAGTTGTTTTATTAAGGCTATCATGTAAACAAATTTGCTTACCTTGGCATATCCATAAATCTTAATTCAGTTCAACATTCAAATCTTTACTTAGATATTTTGTCTTAAGCCACCAATCTGTAATCTGTTTAGTGAAGTAATTTTAAAGACCAAAATTAGTGTTTTGGTAGCTTTTTAAACTGGATGGTTAATTTTCATTAGCATCTTGAAACCATTTCGTGACATTGGTTTCCATCAAAATCGAGGATTAAATTATTGATATTGTAACATTACATTGCATACTACTGAAGCCACAGCTGCAGTTTGCAAATCTGCTGGTTTTACACACTCATTAAAATGAGTACCCTGATAATTAACTGCTTAAGTTTAGTACAAGTAATCTACTTATAATGAACAATATCCATGCTTGATTGCTCAAGTGAACGGTTTGTGTGATATGGGGGGAGGGCAAATATGACTAAGGAGTTTGTACTGTGGTAGTCTTAGCAGTTTTTGGCCCACATAACGTCACTAAATTTTTTGTATGGGATTTTCTCAAGAGAATCTTAAGTGGAACAAGAGATGGCTTTAGTTTTTTCTTTTGTATTTCTGCATTTAACAACTGGAATCCTGTAAGAAGTGAACTTACCCAGAAACTTCACCCACTTCATGGGGGGAAGGGGGTTGAAGTGCTTGAGTCTCTAATTTTGGGGATTACCTTTATAAAATTAAAGGTCTTGATTTAAGCCCAAGGGGGAAGGAGTTTGGTTATAACCCCAAATCAAAACTCCTTTCCCCTTGCATCATTTCCTGCAAGTACCAAAATGCTTGTCCCCAGCCCATATTTCTCAATTTGACAAATCAACAGTGACACTAGTGTTGGCTTGTAATCTGCAGTTCCAGGTTTCTAGTCTTACCTCTGCCAGCATTGGAATTGATCTCTACTAATCCCCACCATGCCCTTAGTCAGGAAGGGAAAACTGTTTTGGAAAAGCTCTCATCAATCTGATGAGAGATTACACTGTGACCCTTGGTACAGGAGAGAGTAATACTTGTGCATGGTAAACATGCTAGATGACTTTGACAGACATGCAGCTGTCCAGTGGATCCTTCTCCAACTTTCCAAGCTCTTGGGGGCCCTTGTTACCTGATCCTTAGCCCATGGTGTGGATAAAGTGCTGCTCAGATATAACATCCAATAGTTGGACAGAAAAATGAGCCTAGTAACACAGGTTATTCTTTAAGTTTTTTCTATCGCTGCTTTTGATGTGCTTTCAAAGAAAACCATTAAATTTCTGAATTTTTCACCCTTTAACAGTAGTAATTTAGACTAATGGGTGATTGCTAGGTATTATTAGCCCTATTAAATAAAAATTTCTCATTTATCCCTTAAACTGAAAATTGCACTTTCTCATCTCCAAGGGTTAAGTAAGAGGCAAATCAGTGTATATAAAAAATTTTCAATACTGTAAATTTTAAAATTACCTGCTCTTTTTTAAAAAGAGCAGCAAGTAGAAGTTTAGTAATAATTGGAATGAATATGAACTAATAAAAGTGTAATTTATATCTGTGGTATCTATTCTTGATCACACATTTCACCACCCAAATTTCTAACCTAGATATAGTGTTTGGAATATGGTCACTATTCACGAATATTAGTAAATCTGGTTGAAGTTGTACATTTAGCACATTCTAACTATGGTAAATTTAAAACCATTTGGAGGATTTAAATTGAGTGTGTGTGTAAGTCAATAAATAGGTAGGAATAACTTAAACCCTTTATCATTAGTCCACTTACAAATGCTCCTTAGATTCCATAATCAAAGAATGCAATTTAAACTTTTGGAAGATTCAAAAAGTGCAAATTCATCAATAACTATTGAACCCCCAAAAAATTTACGAGAGATTTGCTTTTAGATATAATTAAATCATTTTTTTCACCCCTAGGGGTAAGGGCAGAATTCACTGCAAGCGAATTATTAGAAATTGCATTGACAATGTATGTTTAAATTTTTGTCACTTCCAACTTTTCCTGCTGTTAGAGGGTGCAATTATAGCTATTGGGAGATCCTGGAATTGTAATATTTCATACCTGTCCAACACACCAAAAAGACTATTAAAAAGATGGTTTGGTGTCTGCAGACAGATGACAAAGTGAAAAACTTAATTTTTTTGCTCATTTTCAGAAAAATTACCAATTGTAAAAGATGTCCTAGGACTACATAAGTTTGCTTTTTTCTATTTTATAGTGCTATAAATGTGCAAAAAACTATCCCATAAAATCTCCAGATTGAATATAGAGTAACCAACTGCAGTGTTTTGGACATATTCCCAGTAAAAAACCTGATTAATGATGAATTTAATGTGTAGTAAATTGCCTCTGGACAGTGATGGTCTTAGAAAGGATGTCCTCCATTGGATGGAACATTGAGCCATGGCCAGTGTGTGGGAGAGCTATACCCAGTGTACGTTGAACACTGGATAACCTTGATTGGAGGCTACAATATGTCTCCCAAAAACTGTCCAGTGGGCCCCCCTCCCACAACCTTATCAGGGAAGTCCTTGTGACCTGGAACTTTTAAACCTTATACCATGATGGCCAGGTCACCAAGACTATGGTAAAAGTTCGTTAAATTTGAGGCTAAATTTTGCCACACAAAGAAAGCTAAAGTGATGAAAATTAGTCAATCTGAATATTTGCACCCCTTGACCAAGTGAATCTCAGTAACTGTAACATACATGATTATGTACAGCATGAGATAAACAGAAAAATAGGGATTGCTGATGGCACTTATAAGAATCTAGAGTGGGAATAGGTGTTGCAGTTAGACTATAAAATTACACTGTTTAATAGTGTCCTTTATAAAGTTATTGTAGTGAAACTTGGATGCATTGTATGTCAGACAAGCAGGAAACTCGACTACTTTGATTCTAGATGCTTATGCAGTATATTGGGTATTAGGTAGTTTGACCTAGTAAGTAATGAAGAGGTGAAGGAGTCTGCAACCACATCTGAGCATAATATGGTGCAAAGAAATTTTTGTAGTTTTAAATACAGGCAAGTATGCCCAGGTTACTGAATAGGGTCATGAACAGTGTGCCTCAAAAAGGAGACCAAGGATACAGTTGTCAATGTCAAACAGGGCCTTGTTAGAATTGGTCTTCAGTGGTCAAATGCAGCTCAGGACAGATGCGATTGGAGGACTAAATTGCAGTCGTGTTGGACCTCCATAGCCTGCAGTTGTTTCTTCACAAAACTCCCCACCCTGCCCACGGTCAGTAGAGGACACCAATGGCCTTGAAAAGACTGCCGTTCGTCGGATGGGATGTTAAGCCGTGGCCCCGTGTGCAGGAGAACGTACACGTTCCCCTGCACGTTAAAGAACACACTGAATGTCCTTGATGGGCGACTCGTCTCCCAATAGCTGTTCCAGTGGGTTCACTCACCCAACCTTCTCTGAGCCTTCGGTGTTCTTGTGACCTGACCATTTAGCCCATTGTGTGTAAAAAAAAAAGTCGCGCAGAGGTAAAGCAACCCATCTTGCAGTTGCTTAAGGACTATGTATATTTTGAGCTTTAAAGGTTAATGCACGACTTAAATTTATCCCAAGGTAATTTTTAACCGATTCTGTGGCCACAGTTTAAATAAGTATTAATAGCCGAATATAGAAATCTTGAATTACATCACCTTTGAAAGTTTGACAATGCCTTTTTCTAGTAAACCTACGTTATTTGATGCAGGTAACATGATTCTTATTTGTCCTGCACTTTTTTTAGCAGTCAAGATTGCTATGTAATAAAAGCTTGCCTTGTTTCCTTGAATCGATTAGGGCAGTGTTTTTTTTTCCCCACACTTTTAAAGTTAAAAGTAAAATATGCTAACGACGAAAACATTTACTCAGTTGGTTAACTATTAAAATTACCGATAATTCCATTCCTGCACTTAAATTTTGATTCGAGATGACTCATTTTCACAGTATAAAATTGTAGCAACAGTGGAATAGCTTAGCTTCGCAATCGGAAATGTTGGACGAGGGCCAGGTATCAGCCATGGCCACAGTTGTCGTGCATCCATTGTCACCGTGTGACCATGAACACAACGGGACTGTCTGGTCCTTGGCGTCTCATAGATTCACTCGGCCATCTCTTCTGTTGCATGTTGTCGTGAATAAGACTGGCAGTTTCTTCCATTAGAAATCTTTAAACGGTATTCACGGAAGTTTTCACAGGCCTCTTTTATGTTAAAGCTAGCTGGTAGATAAGTTTTTGCCTTCCTGATTCAACTTGTTTGGAAGAGATATAGTTCGTAATAAGTACTACATATATATATCGGTGTACTGTTTTCAGAAATATTTGCTAGTTATCTGTACCTCTGCCCTGAACATTACTTCATTTTTTTGAAAATATTTAATTTCCACTTCGAAAAGCAATCGTTTTGCATGTAAAGTACTCGGGTAGCCTGCTTGTCACTGACATCTGACACGAATCTATTAGTGTAATATCCAGTGTGAAGAGATGGTAGAAAGGCAACGTCTGAAATAAAACATCAATGCCCAGGTCCGCAGCCAAGCATGCTAACAGCTCGGTCACTGATACTGTAAATACCCCTAGCAGCTGCTTGCCACACACACATATCGTGAAATATTGACTTTCAGTAAAACAATTTTTAAGTCCAGCAGGTTAATACTTAAATTGCAAAAACAATGCAAAGATTGGCAGTGGATGCGTAACAGATAAAAATTGGATTTAAATTGGTTTCCAAAATTAAAGCCGACTGTCGCAATCGGAGACTTAATTTCTGTCAGCTTTTCAGTTTCTCTATTTACGTAAGTCGAGATTGAAAGCATTCCTAGTTTTCCTCGAGCAGAAAACACTACACCATAATGGTATGAGATATTGTCGCAATCCCATTAAAGCATTGGGTAACGGGGAAAATGGGATTTATGCTCACTTAGTTGCACGAATATTGCGTTTGCAGTGTCGTGCGGGAAAGGTAACGTAGACAGAATTGCCCCGTCACGGCGCGAGAAGGTTTCGTCCCCTTGTGTGCAGCGGCAAGGGATAAGTTGGCGTCCGCGGGCGTTTTCCGACCTAAATCGTAGGACGACCGCCGATGGATGTGGGCCAGTTCGTTGACAGTGAATCGGCGGAAAATGAGGTTGATTGACTGCTCGGCCACTACCACCAATCCTCCACGCCGTTAAAAGACGAAAAGGACATTAAAAAAATGCGAGACCTATTAAAACTCTGTAGAAAGTGCGATACTTAATTTCAAATGAAAAGAGTTTTAAATTCGTTGGGTCTAGTCGGTTTATTCAAAATGTCTAAGATGTTAGGTTTGATACTTATAGATCTCTACAGTGTCGTGGTATCGCGCTGATACTGCAACTCCTGGGATCAGGGTTCCATTGCAAAGTTTGCATGGTGGTTGGTTTCGTTAAAACCGGCAGATAGCCATAAGATTTGCAGGACTGATCATAAATTTAAAAAGCCAGATTTCAAAGAACTCTAAACTACAAAAATAAGGTATTACAAAATAGGTAAAGGTGGCATAAATATCTACTTTTCAACTCCTTGAAACATGAAATAAAAATTTGGTTAATTTCCTATTATACCGTGTAACACTTCAGATTATGTAATTTATGCCATATTAAACTCTGATTTTTGAAATTGGCTCCCTGCCCTCGGTGAGAAAAAGGGACAGTTAGGCTTGGAAAGGTCATAATCCGTTAACTACCATGTCACCCTTATTTATAGCTGTTCAGTTAAACTCTCATTACAAAAATTTTAGGTGTAAAAACTTGATAAACCCTGATTAGAAATAACATGCGATTATAATATAGCTAGTCAGTACCCTGCATCGCCAGGGAAACTCATTTTTAACACAACTAAACATAGAATTTCGTGTGCTTGATAATGTTTTCAATTTAAAAATCGTTCCTTAAAAGTGCGTTTCTGCATAGAATCCAACTGTGAACTGAAAATGTATCTTTTGAAGTGGCAGGATTCAAGATTACAATGCGGAAAGCAATGGAGGGAGAAAGACAAACTAGCACTTCAACCATTTTAAGTCATTGACTTGTAGTTGATCAGCAATGTCGACAAGTTAATCTATTGTTAACAAGAATGGTAATATCCATTCTTGATATTGCAGTCTCTTAATCTCCTTAGGTTGTTAGCGTGCACGACATAATGTTGTATTACTATTATATTACTTACGAAATCAGATTGAGGTTGGCTATAGCAGCTCTCGCGCACGTTTAGTATAACGGACCCTTGTGGCAGCATTTATAGTGATGAGGTTTGGTCTCCATTGAAACTGGGTGATTGCATTATTAGTAAATTAGGAAGTTTCAAAATAAGTTTTTTCCCCGCCATTTAGTTGTTGCCTTGGTTTTTATTGACTGAGTTAACCGTGCACAGTTCCTGTTTAATATTTTCTGAAGCTGATTCATAAACTGGGATTATTTTCAAGGGACCTTTTTTTCACTCGTATTTTCCAAAAATTATGCAAGCTTGCTTACAGTTTAGTCAAGAGATTTCCAAAAAAAAATATAGCAGAGTGGTTGTTTTAGTTATGCTGCTGGGCAAATTATCTGGATTTGGAGTCCAGGATGGACCTGTTCGTTCTGCTGCATGTTTTTCTGTAGAAGTTACTTCCTTTACAGATCTTAGAGTTTTATTATGCTGATAGGTTTCTAATTAGACTTATACGCAAAGAGCCTCCTGAAGAGTAATATATAACTGTACCGTGAAGGAAATGGACCTGGTTTTTGAGTCCCGAATAAGAAAAGTTTTCTTCTAGGTTTGTCCTTTGTAGATCTGTTAAGAGTATTATGTTACAGATGATCTTTAAATGGTGGAATGTTTGAGGAATAATTTATTTGTGCGTTTCAATAATTTTCGCAGCAAAATTTACACTGACATTGTAATGTTGCATTGTCTGACTACAGAAAGGAAAAACTGAAAGTACATATCATCTTTTCTGTATTTATTCAGTCTGGATATTTGACTAAAGTTATCTCTGTCTAAAACTGTGTGGCTTTATAGGAATTGAATTCGGTGCCAAAATACTTCGCTGCATAGCAAATTTGGATAAAAGAATTTTATTCAGTACTCCATTGTTTTTGACTTGATCATTTGAATCAACTAAAATGTAAACTGGATAAATACCTGAGCACGCTTATTAGGCGTGCTTTCATTTTCCTTTAAGGATTGCGATCCTTTTCAACCTGTGCATTCGAAGATGAGAGGCAGTTCACTCAACGATTTTTACAAGTTTTTTAATATTTTAAATTATATTTATTATTGCTGAAATTATTTGACTTATAACCTTCTCAAAACTACTCCAGGAATCATTTAAAATGTCTGATAAAAGTTAATGGTTTGAAGACATGTAAGAAATATTGGACCTGACACTAGAAAAATAAAATTTAGTAGCTGTATTCTTGCATTTTTTCAATAGGAATTTACAATATATTCCATGAACAATTCGGAAAGATGAGGCTTATCCACACCCAAAGATACCCTCTCAATACGACAGCAGTACCATCTGCAGGTTTTGCAGCTGCCTCGCCCTTGGGCAAATCGGCACAATTCTGCCGTTGCACATTTCCTGCCGAACGGGAAACTTAATAGCATCATGATGCCCTTTTACATAGGAAATGGCGAATTATGTATTTCATAAAACAGCACTTTTATTTGTGAAAGATCATTAAGAGAAAACTTAAGTGTGCAGCACTATCCAAACTTTATCACGATTGATAATGATGCGATATCTGCTATTTGTTTTGTGTTGCCACAGCGTTGGAAGGAATTTTGCAATGAAACTTTGGTAAGGCAGCTACACCGCGCTTAGTCTTTAATTTAGATTAGGTACAGTTGTGACAATGAACTGAGGGACATGCACCATTTAAGATTTATCGATGACAGTTTCGTGTTTTATATGCTTGAGTAGAATTCAACCTGATAATTGCCTAGTGATAAGTAATCGTTAAGTCTACTGAAACGAATCGCTGAAAATTTTAAACTTTCGCTTGTGATTATTAAATCGTCCACTGACAGTCTTAAACTTAACAATTTAGTCTTGTCTGAGAAAGAATCACACTTTGAACAAACTATACATAGGACTATTTACAATAGCAGAGAGTCTTATTTCATATATCGCGCCTGGTTTGTAATCTCCAGCGATGAAATTTATATCCGCATAACTTCTCGCCCAGCCCACGGTCAGTAAGAGACGCCGATGGGCTTGGAAAGGCCGCAGTCTGTCCAATGGGACGTTAAGCCGTGGCTCCATGTGCATGAGAGCCAGTAACTTTTTCACGTTAAAGAACATGCTGGATGACCTTAACGATAGCTACCACCTTTCTCAACAGCTGTCTAGTGGGTCCTCTCAACCTTCTGAGCCCTTTTGCCCATTGTGTGTGAAAAAGTGCTGCTCAGAGGTAAGATAACCCTAGCTGTTAGTACTCTGGCAGCTCACTGTAGGTGATTGCTTCCACTCAACTTGCTATTTTTCCTTCGTTGCTTCACGCCATCCACAACAAACATGGCTTCATTTTACTATCGTCACTTCCAAGCACACTAGTAGAACACAAATACGACATTTGAAAACGGCTTTCAAAGAAATGACTCAACTAAAATTTGATGTACATATCAAAGAAATAATCACTAATAAAAATATACATAAATTCACGTATCAAAATTAAATTGAGTGATGCTACTATGCATGTCGTGCTCACGTGGAAAAACGTTCAAAGAATAGAGCTCGATTCGTAATCAGTCTGCACCACTGAACAAAGAACGATATTAACTATATAATTGGAGGAATTAACATTTACGTAGGCCTTCAAAATCATGGTGTTAACAACCTGTTACTCATGAGCATGAATTATTCCAAGGGGCTGTTTTTTTTCCAATAAACTTAACTTGAAATAGTTGAAATTGTTTGTATACTTATTTAATGTTGCATTTTGTTAAGTTTGAAATGATTTGTTCGTATTTTATACCCCCCACCAATCGCTAGACTTGAACGCCTAAACATAAAATTTGAGTATTCGCCAAATCTAGGTGGGAAATGTCCTCACTTGCCATTCTTCCCCTCCTATTATACATGTTAAGGGTTCAGTAAACATTCAGATGAGCATGTACAGCACGTTTCTTCAGTTTTTGCAGCGACCCTTTCGGCATTCATTTATACCTGCTGAAGTTTCTTAACCAGGTTTCTCTATTTCATTACGTAAACAAAAATTCAAATGCGTGTCATTTTGTCTACATGCCAGGATTAGTGAAAGCGGAGTCTTTGGCTTATATGGGCCATTCAACTCCTGAAAGTCTCCAATGTCTCAAAATAGCGAATGTATCGGTCCTCAACAGCTCTTCAGGATGTAGTCATCGGTGTTCCAAGTTCGATTTCCGGCGTCGAATCGCAAACGGCGCCGGCCTTTCCTTCTAGTGTCATCCTGCTTCTATTTACAGACGACACGCCCCTCTGGCAGACGAGTTCTCCCATTTAGGGCTACTTTAGTGGCCGACTGTTGGCGGTGCGGTTGTGAGCGACCACCGAGCGCAGACTACTAAATGTAAACTCTGCTGTCACATGCTGTCATTATTAGCTAATAAAATCGTTTTATAATTTTTAGAAGGGAATTTTCTTTTTTAATTTTCCTTTTTAATGCGATATGATACTGAGTGTTGCCAATATTTCAGAAGTTCCGATGTTTACTATCTAATAAAGACTGCTGTTTTCGGTACTGTACTCTAAAGAAAGAACCGTCCTTATCATTCCTTAAAAAAAATAGATATCGTGGCGTAAGTCAGATTTCGATACTGCGATTTTTAAGGGCTCTGAAAAAGTAGGACTATTAATTTCGTAATATTGGTTAGAGTGCCTGGCTGCTGATCAAATGGATCTGGCTTCCGGCTAGGGTAAGACATGGATGTTTTTCTGCTGAGGCCCCCGCAATCTTCAGACCTACGGCGTATAAAATGACCCTATTGGACCTCTGGCAAGCAGCTGCTTAGGGTATTTTTCTTTTAAGAATTGTTACAACTAATATTTAATGGCAGTTTCGGTAGAAAACTCCCCTGCATTATCCTAGATTCCAATCCAGGTCCCCTTGCTCCTGAACCAAACTCTCTTAGCCCTACTGCAAACTAAATGTAGTTTTATTAAAAGTTGTAGTATAGTTGAATTTTTAAAAGTAGACAAAAAATATTTCGACAGCAGAATCCTGTAAGGATGTTAAATATTCCAGCTTCACAGTTCTGATACGTCATACTTTTCGAAAGCAATATTCGATATGTAGCATTTTCTATGTTTACAAGCTTGTAAAGGGTCTTTAAAAGTTCTAGAATAATTTAGAGTAGGAGCCTACTGGACAGACTTTTACTTCTGGTTATAATTGTAAATTCTTTTCCCTTCTGTTCGATACTTTCAAAAACCTGAGATCTAAGAATAGATCTAATTTCTTTTAACAGAGAAATGCAAATATTTCATAAAACTGTAATTGAAGGTGAACCATATCTAATTGCGCTGATGGCCAATTTAATATTAAAGTATATAGATTCTTCATTGCTTGCATTTTCTAAGCTGATCCACATACTGCCTTAGGCAAGAAAGATTAGACTAGCATTAAAAAGATTGTTTTCGTTTCACCGGAGAAATTAAATGTTTACAGTAAAGTTTTTCAAATATTAGCTTAATTTTAAATGTTCACAGGTACGTTAAATTTATTTTCCCACCATTCAGTGTTCAACTTCTGAAATTGATCTGGATTAGAACACCATATGAGTGTCAACGCGGTACCATATTTATTTGAAAAGGAAACGGCCGCCGAAAACAACCCTGTATCAATAGCGAAGTTGTGCTTATCCCATTGCAATATCATATGCTTTTTAGACCCTCCTTGGTACATTAAAAATAACTGGAACCTTTGCAAAAAATAGCATTTCTGAAGGAATGAATTTATTTAGATAAATACAAAATTCGGAGTTTTCGTAAAACTTCGTAATATTGGTGACCCTCTGCGCTCAAAATCTCTGGATGTTTTAAAACTAAGCAAAATTAAGGTTTTAAACTATATATTATTCAGAGTAAAAATCTTTTAGGTAGTTTGCGACTTACTGGTTTCTTCTAATCTCCCGTTAGTCGCTGTCAGCACGACAGGCTGACATTTCGCGGCAAGCGCCTAGCCACTGCTATTAAAGCACCGCTGAGGCTGTTGCCAAGCCACCTGTAGGTATATTGCCTTGACAACCACGCACTCGGCTCTACTGGGAAACATTGCATCACGGCTGACGTCACTCTCAGGGAACAGTTGGCCGTCAGCCAGAAGCAGGGTGACTTTGGAAACACTGGAGGAGAGAAACAATGGGGGTTCCGTTGTACCTATGCACTGGAGTGTTAAGAGAAGTTTCACGTATATCTGGGACGATTTGCATTAGCCTAGTTTGACAAGGCAGAAATTTATAGCAAAATTGCTTTTTTACTTGCTGGAAGGAAAAATACCCATAACTAAGAAAGTTAACAGCCGAAACCGGCTGGCATAGAAGCTGATATTTGAGAGTACCAATAGAAGTTGATGTCTGATATGAGACTGCCATATACATAAATGAAAATTGTCCACTTTTAGCAGACGATAATGAGGTGTTTTTTTTTAATTAATGACTTAAACGCACGTCACTGTGGAATAAACAGTAAAATGCTAATTTCAGTTGTCAGATTTCACTTTAATTTCCATGATGTACAGAGTTCTCTAAACGTGCCCATTCAGTGTAGTTCGCTAAGAGATGTGAAACTAGATTTTCCAAGAAGGGTTGTAGATCATAACATTTTAAGTGCGTTAGTGATGTAATTAACACTTTAAGTTTAATGCGCTTACTGTTAAAACTTAAATGATCAACGAATTTTCGAATGGTAACTAACCACAGGCTTTAGATATTTGAAATATTAATTTTCCTATTATGGATTAAAAATGTCTATAGTTAATATTTTCAGTATTTCGTACAAAATACACGATTCCAACCTTCTTTCAAAACCAAGATACCTGTAATCGATAAGGGGTTTAAGAGTAGTTGCGGTAAAAGGCAAATGAACATACTCAAAGTATAACGTCTTCAGTTAACATTATTAGTTTATGGTGCTATATGACTGCTATTTAATCAAAGGGTGATTTTTAAACATGGAAAATTTTCTTTTATTCGGTTAAAATATACAGGTTATAAGTATATTAACCAATTGAAGATGTGAATAATTACATATATTTATAGAGGCTGGAGTGGCTCAGTCGTTAGCGTGCCTGGCTAGTAATCTGCAGTTCCCAGGTTCGAGTCTCACCTGGGCCAGTGTTGAGATTTATCTCCGCAGAATTTCCCGCCATATCCACGGTCAGTAGGGGACACCGGTGGCTAGGAAAGGCCGCCATCCGCCTGATGGGACGTTAAGCCATGGTCCTGTGCGGGAGAGCTATATCCTGTCAGAGGCTGGAGGCCACAATCTTCCCCAACAGCTGTCCAGTGAGTCCAACCTTCTGAGCCTTCGGGGTCCTTGTAAACCTGACAATTTAGCCCATTGTGTACAAAAGTGCCGCTCAGAGGTAAAACAAATATATTCAATTGTATTCTATATATGATTTTGCATAAAAATGAAATTATGCTGAACATTATTCATTATTTCCTATTTTACTTTTTAAATTTATAATTCTCGGATAAAACTTTGTGAAATATGGCTTAATTTCGTGGACGATCGTATTACAATCACAAAAATTTTTATTTTGCTTAAAGAATTTTAAATGCAAATTATAACATTTCTTATGAAAGAATAAGTAAATCTATGTGAAAAATACTATTTCTAACGGGGGAATTTTAAATTGTTTTCGTACACTAATTTCGAATTTGTGGAAACTTTCGTAAAGTATATAATATTGCCTACTTAGTCATCACAACTCCTCGTGAATATATACTCATAGTTATTGGAAAGTCTTTATTTTTCTGCATTCGCTACAAAAATTCTTAACTTGCTACAAAAATTCGCTACAAAAATTCTAACTTGCTTTTGGTTTTTCAGCAATATTTAATAATACCGTGTGCGAGTTCGAAATAACCAAACGAATAATAAATTAACTCTTAATAAATAAAACAATTTACATGAAATAAGAAACTTTGGTCTTCGCTTTATATACAAATGGACTAACTAGACCAGGGGTTGGGAACCTCTTTTGGGTGAAGAACCATAGCAGCAGAAAAAAATTGAGCCACGAATTACAATCTGTTAAGAACAATAGGGGGGGGGGGAACAGATTATCCGATTAATGAAGCATTAACTCGTAATTTTAAAGTAAGTGTATTATAAAGTACAGGAATCCCTCTCTTAACGCTGTTAATTGGTTCGAACAAAACCGCACTAAACGAGCGTGGTATTTCCATAAGTGTTAATTAGGCAAGTTCCGATCATTGCTGTAGGCTGTTTCGATAGCTAAATTATTAATTTTTCGATAACTATTAAATAAATAGCGTGGTTAAAAACTGGAGCAGTATAAATACTCCCTCTTCAAAAAAAAGTTTTAACTTTTTGAAAATTTATATTTCCCTGATCTGACTTGCGGCTTCTCCCTAGATCGATAGATTTAAAATGATCTCTAACTTGCACAATATATCTAACCACCTCTTACTAGCGGTATATGGTTCCATAGATTTCAGATCTTCGTATAGGCTAATTCTTCACATAGGCCTTGACTAATACTGTAGTTGAACTTAACGGAATTTTACGTTGGATATCAAGTTTTTAGAAGTTCCCCATTTTTAACAGCCTGCCCGTAGTTTTGTTGCCTGCAGTGGAACACTTATAATTTTTTTAAGTGGAAAAGTTTTTTCATTGTACCTACGCTTAACTAGTTATCCCTAAATTATTATAAACATAGTTCCCCTTTAGAATAATTCTTTTCAAAACGTGTAATTTAGTTGTAAACTCTCCTTTTTTTACTGACCACTAGAATTGATGCTCTTGCATTCTTATCACCCATTTTCACAACATAGATTTTTTTAATTGACCTAAATTTTCCTCGACAAAAGGTCATGGTAACAATATAACTATTGAAAAGAATTATTAAATCTGCCATTCGTTAGTGTGACTTAAATTTAGAACAGTTTAATTTCATCAGTGCTTTCAAACTATCTTCTGCCAATCTTTTCTAATGCTTGTTTTTAATGAAAAATCATTAAAAAATGATTTAAATGTTGAACCAAAAAGCGTCGAGAACAATTTTTTTTTTAGAGTACTCCGAGCAGCCTTTTCCCGATCTCTGAACTAGACTAATGGCTAATTACTACTGACAATCTTTTTATGACAAATACTAAAAGAATATAACATTCGGAACTTTTCAGTGTAACAAATCGAATCTTATTGCACATGCTTATTAGGAACGACATTCCCTTAACCTAAGACGCTCAGATTCTTCACACAAAGAAATTAATAAACAACGGCAATCTAAGATACTCGCGCACTGTACAAAAGCAAAGTCACTCTAACAACTTCACTCTTTAAACTAATACTTAAAGTAAACGGTCTGTTCTGTTGGACAGCTGTTGACAAAATCTTTGAAACCTGGAGAGGCATGTGTGCCTCTTGGTTATCAGATATGTAATGACTATAATTTTTTTCGTTTTGATTTTAAATTAGGTTTTTTTAATATGTTATTGGTTACTGCTTCTAATTTTTGTGCTAGCCTGATAATGTATTCATTTGTACTCTTGTAACCCAAAATAAATACTTGATATTACGAAACTTACTGCAAGTTAACGTTTTTAATTAAATGACTTATTACTGAATGCATGCGAAAACAGGAAATCGGGTATTAGACAGGCTGGGAGCGAGACTCTTAGAGGTAGGTGATGGATCAGAACTCTCTTGATGGGTCTCGTTAGTAAACTTATAAATGTAATAATCCCCTCGAGCAGCTGCTTGCCACAGAGATCTGATAGGAGACCGTCAGTTTATATGCCATAGGTCTGTGAGGATGGCAGGACCTCAGCAGAAAAACAACAAACGTCCATGCCGGGGCTCGAACCCAACGCTGAAATGGCGGAGTATTTAAAACTTAACGGGCAAAGTGACAGAATGAGCTTTTTATATAAGAGCATAATATAAGGACCATTGTTAAAAAAACTATTAAATGATTAAAAAAGTAATTGTGTGCAAAATGTCTGTTCAATAGACTTCAAGGTGGGCGCCATTGGTGGCATGATGTTAAACTTCCTTGCCTACTCGTCTTAGTAACACTTGCAACAGCTGTAGTTATTTCCTTAAATATTGTAAATGAATTTTTTGGAATTGTTTTTAATGTCCAATAGTGAAAAATCTCGTGTTCCGTAAATCTGGTCCCCCTAAGCAACTACTTGAAGGGCTATTTATTCTATCAATAGCGCGATTTGGAAATTTAGCATTTCGGACGTAATGTTAACTCTACGCTGTCATAAAAGGAAACATGGTGTCTAAAATGTCAATACTTTGTTAATAAAATATGGGATTTAAAATGTTTAATTATGGGCATTCTTTTATGATTTTATAAAACGAGATCAATTATATTAATCTAATTGACAGTCCTAAGAAAAATACGCCTAATGCAGCAAATAGACCTCCGGAATAATAAAATTTTTAGGTTAAAAACTTGGATTTACTAAATATTAGTGTTTTTAGAACACTTATTAATATTCCCTGTTTGTACAAAATTAAATAATTGGCATTTTAGTATTATATGAATACGTAGATTTGTAATTTCAGAATAAATTAACTTTAATACTCTTAAAGCTAACGAGCTTTAAGACAATAACGAGCTTAAGAAAAAGAGCCTGGAGACCTGGCTCACTTTGTCATTTGTCCAAGAAATATTAGGATTAGCATTTTCTGAATCTCCCTAGTCTTAATTTCCATCGTTAGAGAGCGCTAAAGGTGTAAAATGACAAAACAACTATTTATGCTAGAAATTTTTGATAGTGTGGTGTTTCTTTTCCAAAGAAAAGTAACTTTCTGGATTTAATAGGTACTAAGGAAATATTACTTTTGGTATTAAATGCATATTTTTTCACCATAGGATAGTTAAAAAAAAAGTTGAAAGAATATCTTGGACACATGGTAAACGATCGGTAGATGGTGAAGCAGTCTATCCATTGTTATCTGTAGCGAGAGGTCTCGTGCAAATATGACTATCGAAGTAATTGAAAAAGTACTTAATCAATGCATGGCTTTGTCAAAGGGGCACAACTATGACTTCAGATGAGTGCCGTGAAATTGAATTGTGGCATGTCCAGTGCTCAAAGTAAATATTGCATACCAAGAGAAAGAGTAGTATAATAAATTATCACAAGAAAAAGCAATGTAGACAAGGAACACTTGAAATAATGAGTAAAAAAAATGGTTGTCCTGACTGGGATTCTAACCCAGGTCTCGCAGAAGAAATGAGGCTTATGTCACTTAGTTGAAGAAATAGTCAGTTCCTCGGTGGTCTAGCGGTTAAGATGCCCAGCATGATTTTGGGAGACCTGGGTTCTAATCCGTCAGGACAAAAAAAATTTCAATCATTATCTCAAGTGTGCATTGTCTACAGGACTTTTCCTGTGATAATTTATTACTGAATGGTTTTGTGATTACACTGGACAAATTTAAACTTTTATATATATATATATAATATTGGCTAAATGGGATGTTTTTAACTGATTTTGGGGTGCCGAATTCAAATGACAATCTGCAGCATGTATAATTTTTAAAATTACGGATTGATTAATTTCAAATTTCAATGAATAAGCATATCGGGAAAAAATGACTATTTTATTAAATTGCAACTTAAAACTCATTAATTACATGATTACAGTGAAAAAAAATTAGAAATATAGTTATAGACCACTGAATATAAAGTAACAAATGAAATAATATTGAAACGCAAAATAAAACATGGGTAAGGATATTTTTATACTTACAAGAAGTTAAGACAAAAATTATGTGCTGAGGTATCTTCCTTCAGTAAGAACCAGCAGTTGTCCACCATTTCTGGGTCCCACCTGCCTTGGTATCTCCTCCATGGTTCGGATATCCTGGTGAAATCTTTCCCCTTGCTCATCACTGACAGCTCCTAAGTTCTTGGGAAAGAAGTCTAGATGCGAGTGCAAGAAATGGATCTTCAAAGACATTCTTCAGTAAAGATTTTCATAGTTTTGAGAAGATCTTGAATGAGCTGATGATAGTTTTGCTCTTTGCGATTCCCCAGAAAACCCTAGACCACAAACATGTTGGATTTCCATGCAACGCACTCCTTCATATTCAGTTTTTCTGCGAAGACAGTATCATTAAGTAGCTTCCTGATCTGAGGACCAACAAAATCTGAGTTTGGCATCACTTATTTTAAGGAAAAATTTCCAAAGCTGCAAAAACCTTTACCAGTTTTGTCCGTAGCCTTTACAAAGTTTTTCATAAGCCCCAGTTTGTGTACTGGAGGGAGCAGAACATCAGAGGGTCAACTAGAGGCTTATACCTCGCATTACTCCTTCCAGGAATAAACTCTTTTGGGCCAGTGTTTTGTAGTGTTCCTTTCTGGCCCTACTGTCCCTCAAACACAGAAAGCGGTAAAATTTGTGAAGTCCGAGCAAAAGAGATGACTTTTAGGTCACCACATATTTGTCCACTTAAACTGGTCATATTTTATAGCAGCCAGTATATTTTCTGTGCTTTCAGAAGTTTCCTTCATTCCCACAGCGTATTTTGGTTTCCTTTATGCGAAAGGACAGCTGTTAAGCTGAATTTTGATGAATCTTTGAACAGACGCCATTTCTTAGGGTCGCGAGTTGTTCCAATATCTATCAGCCCTGAAATATCTGTGCAGAAACACAAACCATCTTGCATCTAGTAATAAGAGAACGCCAAATTTCTCTTTCTGAACAGAGAAACTCTGGTACTTTGGCCAGAAGATTCCACTCTTTTGAAGTCTTGAACCTAAAACCTCTGCTTGTTTGGAAAGTTCTAGGTCTCGAATAAGAACGTTTAGTTCATTTTGCTGAATCAGATGAGACTCCTAACTTTTTAGGGGTGTATTTAGGATCAGGATCTGTATCTTATGATGAACGTGAATCCATTCCCTCCCAGTTTGTAGGTGTTGGTATATGAAGATCTTCTCCATGAACTGGCCTTATGGGCTGAAGGCACATTTGGATATTGTATTTTGCTTTTCTTTTTTGACAAGCCTGACACTTTAGTTGAACAAAACTAGCAGTCTGCAAGCGACTAGTTTGCTCACGCCAAACCATTGGAACTGCAAAGGGCATGAATTTTATCTTTTTAAACATTCAGTCAGGCCAACAAAGCACGAAATGCAGCACACATGTAGAGCCCATTTTTGTCCTGATCTCCAACATGCATCCAAAATGAAAGTTATAGGCTTTCTTCACGTTCTTGATCAATGAACGACCCTTGGATTTTAAAATATAATTTCCACACACATAACAAAACTTATCCTTGCACATTTACACATCCGCGACGCTGCCTTTATATCATTTAAACGCCAAAATTCACTCTCAACGTACAGCATGTGTTCCTCCTACAATGAAAATAATAGCTGTCTGAGGTTAGGTTACTGTTACATGTTTTCTCCCACTTGGCAGTCGTCAGTGTTGCCAGCCACAAAAAGTAAAATATCTAGTATCCTCCCAGTTGCCTGGAGTTGTTGGTAATCTTAATAGGAGTCAAAATGACCAATAACATAAAAACGTAACGTGCTAGCCTTTTTTTTTAAGGCCAGATCTGAAATCAGTATCTGAAAAATAGTTAAAGGCAACTACAATTGTTCATGTTATAAAAACCTTGTAAACCAGTGTTATTTTTGTATGACGACGTACAAAGTGTTAGCACAATACCGGGATATTTTCTGTTCGTTGCTTATAGTGACGAAAGCTGTTCCGTAATCAAATCCTATAAACATCGAACGCGCCAATAAGAAGCTTGTGAGCCAGTGTTTCGTAAGTGTCTTATAGTGGCGATCTGCCGGAGGCTCTATTAAATAGCCAGCTGTGAGACTGGCTACGATGGGTGTTTCGCGTGTGTGTGTAGAGGAGCGCACGGCCGGCGCGTGTGATCCGATCACCTGGCACTGCTACTTCTGTGGCAGGTGGGTTCTGCGAACAGGTCACCGACCGCCCGTGTTCGTAGCAACTAGAGTTCTGAAAAGCTCGTGTGATGCACCATGTTAAAGATAGTGTAAAGTGGTAGTGATGAGTGTCGTCGTGCGATGGTTTTACTCAATACCCGCTAATGTGGAAATAGTTTATGAAGTCCTTTAATTGTGCTGTTTAATCTAGAGCTGTGCAGTCAGTGGCAAGTTCAACAGGTTGGCTAATATAATTGCACGTGGTTTCATCTATACTTGGCTCAAGTCCCACTAATCGAAAAGACTTGAAAATCTTCAGTGCAGGGTTGGCAAAAAAAAAGCTGAAATTTAATCTTTAGACTAATGAAAAGTATTTGCAAAACTCGAGCAATATATTTCTTACCCCAGAATCCAGATTTAGTCGTTTGCGAGTTATGAATTTGTATTACTTTCGAACATGGTTTCCGCTGAATTTTGTAAGACGAAAAAACAAACTGCACCGAAATCAGTCAGACGACTTATCAAAAAACGAACCGGTTGTCTGCAGCTTCCAGATGATAATGACTTGCACGAAATTTGAAAGAAAAAAGAGAATTCTGCTGTTCAGTAGGGCAATGTTTAAAGAACATGAGTAGGTGTCACCGTGTAGTTCTTTGCTGACGTCACTAGTAATGGTAGTGTTTTAAATATGCTTGTCAACAGCGGTACTGCTCAAATGGTTATGCACGGTTTTTTAAAGCCAGACTCTGTTAAAGGATAGTACGAAACATTCATACTAATAACTGGTGTTGATTTGTTAAAGTCAAACAGTTCTTTCAATTACCAGTTACTGTCTTCTGAGTAGGTCTCTTTATGCAAGCAGGTGAAGCACTCTTGTTGTGTACAACATTTAACGATATGTGAATATTTGAGAAAATATCAGGTGACGGAATTTATCCATCGTAAATCTACACCAAAGTTCATCAAATGGAAATACCATAGATGCAGTAGAACACGAGAATAAGCCAAACCCTTAATTTGCTTTAAGGTAATCCATACAGACTGACCGTTATGACCTGTGGCAGGTGGGAATAATTTACTTATTCAGTAAAGGGAAAACTGAGCCATTGTTCGCTGTTAAGGTTTCGAATATTGAAACTTCGCCAAATTGTCGATGAAGAAAATCGAATATACTACCAGGGTCAAATTAAGAAGTGGAAAATCAAAAAAAAATTTTTTGCAATATTATTACAGAAGAGCAAACTTTGGACGGTTGAAAGAAAAAATCGAACTGATTCGACAAAAGTTGCACCGAATTTCAAGTCAATTTACACTGGATCTGACCAGTCGTTGTAAATCTCTAAAGCAGACGAAATTTTTTAGTGTCTCGCAATTTCTCTTGCTCGCCAATAATATTGTTTTCACGCTGTACTCCTGTTGGGGACGCAGCGTTTTGATGGCAGTACAGTGGAACCCCTATAGAAAGAAAGGGTTGAACACTAGGCGCTCGCTCGCACCACTGTGACAAGACTACCTATAAGAAAAGTTAGTTTAACTAAGTTATGAGTCGGCATAGGTGGTTCTAAAAATCTACAAATTTCTTATTCTGTTACTGCTGGTAAGTTTCAAAATTAAATCTTTATACCAATTTATAAATATGCATTTTGAAACTTACCAGTAATAATATAAGCAATTTGCAGGTTTTTCAGATCCACCTACGATCTTAATGCAAAATTTCACTTGCTTTTAATTCTTCATTGGGCGCTGAAGACACTGAAGACTTTCTTGTTTAAAATAGCATAGTTTACACGTTTCAATAACTGAAAACCGCCGGAATGCAGTTTAATGTCAGAAATTCATTTGTTAATACTGCTACTATTTGGATGAAGTCCGTCAAAAAAACATTGGTCTATCAAAAAATTTCCTCAAGCAGCCGCTTACCACAGAGGTCTGACAAGATGCTGTCAGTTTAATACTCTATAATAGTCTGTGCGGATGGCGGGACTTCATCAGAAAGACAACTCAAACATTCATGCCTTAACTGGGGCTCGAAACCAGGTCCCTTTGATCAGTAACCAAGCTCGCTAACCACTCGCAACGAGATGGTCTCAAAAAGGTTGTCCCACTGATAAAGAGAATGAACTGGTAGATTCGAAAGTTCATTTGACCAAGAACAAAAACACTAAATAAATTTGAATGCACTTTCAATTTTTTTTGTTTGATACTGTACTTATGTGGCATATAAATCTCCCATCATTATGTGCAGAGATGATTCAGAAGTTATAACGCTAATATCAGATAAAACATAGAGCTTGAAGGTAGTATTACGGGGTGGCTCAGTCGGTAGCGCGCCAGTCTCGTAATTTTCAGTTCCCAGGTTCGAGTCTCGCCTGGGCCAGACTTAAAATTTCTGCAAAATTCTGTCCTTGGTCAGTTCGGACACCTGACTTGACTGGCGGACAGGCTTGAAAAGGCCGCAGTCCGTCAGATGGGACATCTTGAACGTTCACAGGATATGATTCTCCTGCATACGGGGCCACGGCTTAATGTCCCATCTGAGGCCCCGTATGCGGGAGAACCATATCCTGTGAACGTTAAAGAACTCTTGGATGGTCTTGACGGAAGACTACTAACCATCTCCCAACAACTGTCCAGTGTGTCCCAACCTTCTCGGGGCCCTTGTGATTTAGCCCATTGTGTGCAAAAAGTGCAGCTCAGAGGTAAAACAACCCAAAGAGAAGTTAGTCCTGGATTTTGACATGTGTAACAGGTAAGTAGTTTCCAGTTCTTTAGAAAGGTCAAATGTTTTTAAGATAATGCATTTTTTCTGACTGTTTAATTAGCCCGATAGGAATATAATTAATCCATTAGACCAAACGAAAAGTTTCAGTGACAAGCCAATGTTATTCACGAAAAACAGTCTAAACCTTTTTTAATTTTAGTACAGGCACAAAATAAGAACAAACCCAAGCTCGGATTGTCTTGCGCAATGCCAAGATTGTAGGCAAAGATGTATCCGCAGACATTCTAGCTTTAGTTTGAGAGCAATATAGGATATAATGTGCTAGAGAAATTTTACATACATCGTAAGAAATAAGCTTCTTAAGCAAGCTAAAAATTTTAATTTTCTACACTTTAAGTGTTAAGGTCAATAAGTGAATAAATTTAGCTAATGCTCGACAGTCCATTTGGTCTTAATTTTAAAAGTTTGTAATTGCCTAAAATTATAAAAATATTAGTGGGGTTAATTTCTGTATTTCATGTAGGGGAAAAATATTTTCTCAAACCGAACTCGGACTCAGAATCAGCTCGAAAATTTGAGCATTACTCATGTTAGCCTACATACTTCTGAAAGTTTGATATCCTTGCTCTAAAGTTTTCCTGTAGGTTTTGGAGTTCCTAAGCGATAATGTTCTGCAAAAATCATTTATATATAGAAATTTGCTACGTTGGTCGCTTCTTATCTGAATCACTTGTTAACAGTTTTTGCCGTTTTAAATGATTTGGATTTTTTATTCTAATATTAGTCTTCACTAAAATTATGTCAGACCTAAGTTCTCTAAGTATAGTAAAAACAAAAAACTGCTTTTTTCATGTAGATCAGCAGTCAAACTAATGCATGAATACATTCGTCATCAGGTCTCAGGAGTGTAGAACTTTGCATATATCGCAGCAAAAACTCAATTTCAGTTTCAAAAAATAGCTCTTGATGTGCACTGTAGCTTTTATATTCAATATTTTGTGTTTCACTATGGGGTATAAACGGACATGCTTCTGTCAAACCTGTGGCAAACAATTGCTTAAATAAATACCCCCTCAAGCAGCTGCTTGCCACAGAGGTCTGACAGGAGCCTGTTAGTTTATATGCCATAGTAGGTCTGTGAGGATGGCAGGACCTCAGCAGAAAAACACATCCATGCCTTATCCGGGGTTCGAACCCAGGTCCCTTAGATTAGTAGCCAAGCGCGCTAACCACTCTGCCACGGGACGGCTATTGCTTAAGGGGAGGTATTTTTTTACTCAATTTGTGTAGGAATACTTTCTCAATTCTAAACTCTAAGGATGAAAAAAAGTTTTATATATTCTGTAATTTAATAAACAACTTCTAGCCATGATTAGTCAGTATCATCTGTTCTGCTAAAAGTTGAACGTGTTCCATCCATTAGAAAAAGGTTTCTTAACGTGGAGTACGCCGTTAGAGCTCAAAAGTCGATTACCCAGTAAAATGTTTATAATTTTATAAGATTTGTTAAATTGTTTGTCTTTTGTGTTTATCGATATATGTAATTTATGTAGATATTTTATTGCCATAGATAAAACTATAGTTATAGTATAACAATCTATACAAGGGGTACGCCAGTTGCACATTTCCAAGGGGGTACGTGAAGCATAAAAGGTTGAGAACCCCACTGCATTAGATATTTTCTTCTCCGCACTTATTTCTTGTTTGGGGATTCCTCGTGTATGGCTTTTTTCTAATCAAAAATTTTGCATTGATCAGACTACGAAAATTATTTCATCTTGATTCAACAAAGCAATTAAAGTCTTTCCCGATCAGTGTTCAATAAATATTAAAACTGAATTTTTTATAGAAAGTTTTCTAAAGAATAATGGACAAGCTAGTTATTTCGTTAAATTATTGGAAGGATAAAGCTTACATTTATTTTGCATATTATTGAAGTTTAAATTATAAATAAGAGTTCACAATATATCGTTCTAGAAAGTTGCATCACACAGGTCTTCTTAAAATGTTAAGATTTATTACTATTAATTATTAGCTGCTAACAACCAAGCCCAGTTATTCACTGCAAAATTCACACATGGCTTTTATTGAATTTTTGTTCAATATACTCTTAAGGGTAATGAAAGATAGTGTTGAAACATGCTCTCATAAGGGACTTGCACCAACCAATTCCGGTTGCCCTTGAATTGTGCCAAAGAACATTAAAATCTTTTTTATTCCGTTACGAGTTCTGGCTACTGGGCTCCATTTTATGCGGAACCCGCTCCCTTCTGTAGTGGCCTCAGCCATGCCTGGCATGGGGCGCGACCCCCGGGCGCGATGAGTTCCGCTGTGTGGAGCAGATGGCGTGGATGGGCTGGGATCCCCCACGTGGCCCCCAGCATCTCATCCGGCAGTCTCTCAGCCACACTGTCAGTTAATGACCTGCGATGAGTGAAACAAAAGGCGGAAGCTCCTCGTGCTAAAAGACAGCTGGAAATCTCGAATGCATGCAATCGTTTGATTCTGTCCGTGCTGAAAAAACTTCAATCAGCTATGTGTTATTAAATGTTGTGGCCAACAGAACATTTATTCGTGTAACCAGGTTCTTACATCGATACCGGGAAGTTTTGTAGCTTTTGAAGTTTTATAGCATAAACTTGATATGTGAGGGCAATGGGGATGAATCTATTCAGATTTTTTACTACCTATTTTGTTGCAGATATTTTTATCTGCGAGACTGCTTTACCTCGCATCTAATGCTATTGAAGGTTTTTTTAATCTACACTGACATTTGCCCACTCGAAATCAGTAAATTTTAAAATTGGAGACAAGGAGTAAAAGCTGATGGATTTTACTAATTCAAAGTCTTTAAAGCTGTTTTGATTTCTGTTAATAAAATCTTAAAAATTCTGTAATCTCAGATTAATAAGTTAGAAAATTTTTTACCCCTTTTTAATATGGAATCTGCTTCAAAAGCTGCCAATTTTAGCTTTAATACAGATAGTTGATGCTTATTAGGATCTGTACTGTCCGTTAGTACAACTATAGTTGTAAGCAATGACAATAAAACTAGAAATCGCTATTCTCAATTCAGTCTTTATTTTTATTATTGAAATAAAAAACCTCAACAGCTCCTTGACACAGGTCTGACAGGAGCATGTCATTTTAATACGCCATAGAGATCTGTGAGGAAGGAGACCTCAACATAAAACACAATGGTTCGAGCCCCGGGTAAGGCATTCATTTTTCAAAGTCCCTTTGATCAGTAGCCATGCGCGCTAACCACTCGGCCCACCGGACGACTGATCATATAATACTAGGAAGACGTCGAAATATTGAAATAGCTTTTAAATTCTTAAGTCTATGGATATTTTAATAGCGAATTTAAAAGTAGTACGATCCCCCCGTAATTTGTTGATAGTGAAACTATACAGATAAGCAAACATTAACTGTTGAACTTGTTATCACGTCGACTTGATTGTGTGGGCACCTCATTAGCATTCTGTGCTTGACCCATATTTCTCCAGCAGGGAAGAGACTTGCTTTCCAGCCTGTTCTTCCGTCACGGCGTGCGTCACGGGGTAACTTATCGTAGGTGACTTGCGAGTTTGTTTCTCAGGCTCCTGGCGCGCTGCTGAGAGAGGCTTGCCAGATGGAGATGACACCAAATGAGGCGCGCTTTCTGACAAGGGCGGTCGCGTACACACGTCTTCATCTTTGCGGCTGACTTTGGTCATTTTTGGTGGTCTTTCGACGATTTGAAGCAAGTTTTTTTTATCTGCAAATGAGTGAAGATTATTTTTCAGTACATCTACAAAACAATGTACAGTATGATTGAAATACCGGTATTATTTGTATTATTCTCTTTATGCAGTCCACTTGCCATGGTTTCGCAGGAACCATTAAGAATATCTGAGGATGGAGAAACAAGTCTGTCCTTTATATAGGACTCTTAACACCCAGTACATTAGTTTCTCAGCCAAGCACTCCAGGTTCGTGATCTAAAATTCTCTGGTTCCATTTTCAGTTCGCCGGTGTTGAGGCTTATTTATCACCGTTCAGCCCTTGATCAGAAAGGTGACACCATGGGCTTGAAACGACAGCAATTGGTTGGATGGGTAGCAAAGCCCTGGCCGCGTGTGCGCGTTAAAGAACATCACTGTGGATGGCCATAACGGGGGCTTCACTCTCTAATAGCTCTCCTGAGGGTTTCCTTTCCCTACCCAGCTCTGAGACATTTTGTGGGCCCAACCCTTAGCCTACTTTCCGCGGATGTCTCGCAGCAGCCCATCGTTACATCATAGAAGAGATCTGTGAGAAAGAGAATCGTACATAATCTGAAAGCTGTATTGGTCTTGTACAGGTTTCTCATACAAAAACGGGACATGCTCGTGGGTTAGTAAATCGGGTACACTAACCCAGGTATTGGACATAAATGATAGTCCATGCCTTTATTTGGAATTGAAACCAATGTCTTCACGTTATGCAGCCAAGCACTTTGCTGCCTTAAAAATTTGAAATTCGGTAGGTTTTGGATCTTTTGAAAGGTGTATAACTTGGTCAGTTGAAAACAAATTTTGGGTGTAATTCTGAGTCTAAAACAAAACAACTAAAAGCTAATAAACATGGACACATTTCTCTTGTTATTGTATGCTTTTAACCAGTCTTAAAAACAGACTAGAATTGTTTTATTAAGACTCAGGATTTAAAGCAAAAAAATAAACAAGTAACCAAAGTCTGAGATGAGGTCGCACTATTTCGTTTTTCAAATGAATTTTGTAACCGTGATCAAATAATAATGATGAATATGACCTAACATAGGGGATCTCTACGTGATGTACGCGGTAAAATATTTTGGCGTACGCCGTGAGAGTTCAAAAGTCGCTAGATCTGGTAACAAGTCCATTTCACTGATTACCCAGTAAAATGTTTATAATTTTATAAGATTTGTTAAATTGTTTTTTTGTTTGTATTCA
The DNA here is from genome assembly GCA_038380435.1 of Ryuthela nishihirai. NCBI lineage: Eukaryota > Metazoa > Arthropoda > Arachnida > Araneae > Heptathelidae > Ryuthela > Ryuthela nishihirai. Next base: position 25,374,438 of record JAWZYU010000026.1, read on the forward strand.
TAAATTACATAAATAGATAAAATTTTATGTGTCTGTGTCTGTATATATAGGTTTTTTATTCCCATAGATAAAACTATAGAGTATAACATTCTATATGTCGCAGGGAGATGAAAATAGGGATTTGATCAAATCCCTAAGGTATATATGATCAATTCACGGAAGATGTTAAAATAACACTCTGTGGGGTGATTACCCTGAAGAAAGTGATTTGATTAAATCCCTTAACTGTTTTAGTGAAAAGATGAAATAAACAAGTCAGGACTCGCACAGCTCTGTTTCGCTTGTTACCACTCCCCTTTACCTCACCGCTCCCCTCTGGCGTCCGTGCCGGCCAGCGCCCAAACATTAAGTGAGGAAGGTTGCGCGCATTTTTATTGTTTTCTATATTTCGAGTTTTATCAAGTACCTACCCGTAAAAAAGTGAGTTCAGATATAGAAAAAATAAAACTCTGACCGAATTTGTATCTGAAGAACAGTTTAATGAAACATCAGGACGTTTTTGAACAAGCGGTATGAAAAAGAAAAACCTTTTGTGGACTCGCGAAAGGATAGAAGCTGTCACAATCATTGAACAATTTAAATTAGCACCACTACTTAAACGTTTTTCCCAGAAAGGTAAAAAAAAAAAACCCTTTCTAGTGTCCAAAGTAGTGTCACGTGAGCTTAAAGATTCATACTCAAGAGATTCACCACTTGACGGATTCGTTCTCACTTGGCCTCCGCTCATTCGGGACGTTTCATAATTCGGACCACGGAGTCACGTGACCCGAAGATTCATACTCAAGAGATTCATCACTTTACAGATTCGTTCTCACTTGGCCTTCGCTCATGAAGGTCGTTTTGAATAATTCGGCAGGCGGTGTATTTGTAGATCGAGATACATTAAGAATACCTTAAAAAGGCGATTCGGAAAGGAGATAATAAGAGGTGAAAAAGGCGATTCGGAAAAAAGTACAATGTACCGGCTATTACAATTCCGTAATAGCCGAAATAATTTGTGTTTCAATGACTTGTATTAACTATTCTACATTTAATAATGAATGGTTTACTAAATAAATACTTTTGATATCTAAACAATATTATTTCATTTTTTCACTAAAACAGTTAAGGGATTTGATCAAATCACTTACTTTCTTCAGGGAAATCACCCCACAGTTATTTTGACATCTTCCGTGAATTGATCATATACCTTAGGGATTTGAATCCCTATTTTTATCATCTCCCTGCGACATATACAAGGAGTACGCCAGTTACATACGTATTTCCAGGGGGTACGTGAAGCATAAAAGGTTGAGAACCACTGACCTAAAGGCATTCGAATGACTGTTGGCCTTGAAAATTTTTCGTAATCATCCTGCTTTTTGTATATTGTGCGCCCTCATATCAACACAATATTTTTTTTACATGAATTTGAATTTTTTAAATTACTTCATAAGACCTTTGAAAAAAATTATCAGCGCCCAAAATTTAATTTAGATCTTTTCAGAATACAGCAATTTTGGCAAGAACTAAAAAACTAATATTGAATCAGCGTTCAACGATTTATTACCTCATTTCCGATTTTCTAATTAAAAAACAGAAATATGTGAAATTGGATGTCTGGATGTCTTACGCCCCTAATGTTTGTGCGGGACAAAATATTTAAATTCGAGCTTGGAAGGCAACCTCATTCGAACTGATGTAAATAATGGTATCTCATTAAAGATCGGCTCTCAGTGTTAAGGAATATTGACGTGTTGATCATCCGTTATATTTTCTTAAATTTTTCCATAATATAATTGTTCTGACCGGAATCCATCTAGAAAACGGAGAAATTGTAATATATTGTTCCAGCATAAATTTCTATTCCTCTAATTTTTCGTGTTTTGTTTATTAATGCGTGCCTTTTTGTCTGCTCCTTTTCACCGTTAGCCGTCCCATGGCTGAGTGGTTAGCGCGCTTGGCTACTGATCTAAGGGACCCGGGTTCGAGTCCCGGGTAAGGCATGGATGTTCGTGTTGTTTTTCTGCTGAGGTCCTGCCATCCTCTCAGACCTTCTACTGTGGCATATAAACTGACAGGCTCCTGTCAGACCTCTGTGGCAAGCAGCTGCTTGAGGGGGTATTTATTATTTATTTTTATTTCGTCGTTAACACTTCTCATGAAGATCGATAAGATTTCGTGCAGAGCCAAAACTTCGCACAAATCATTGCCACATCAACGGAAATCATTCATTCAGATACGCACCTCCTTAACGGTGAAGACTTGCAAAAAAAAATAAATCATTGTCTCGACTAGTAGGTGATGAATGCATAAGACACCGCTGGTGGTATTCAGTCTTAAGAATTACACCTTTTAGAATAGCAAAAAATGTTATGAGATTGAAGAAAATTATAATGTTAAAATATCAAATACGGTTTAAGCTAAAATTTAAAGTGCCCAAATATCGGTCAGAAGATTAAAGGCAGATGACACGGGTTTTTTTTTCCAATTTAACAAGATGAAGATTAAAGTATTCTATAGAATTTCAGATTTTAAAGTAACTACTGGATCACCATCAGCTTTACATTAAGAGGAGTAGCCAAATACATTATAGGCTTTTGACGGTCAAATATCAATGTGAAGCAGCCAGTAAAGAGTACTACGATCGGAACCACCTGTGAGCAACTTACGTCAAGGTCCCTGCAGGTGGGGCTGCATTTCCGCCCCATCGGCCTTCGCCGCCTCCAGGAATGGGAATCGTGGCCGCTGGTACCGGGTAGGGTTGTCCTGCTGAGATCGAGCTGCCTGATAAATCGCTGTTGATTTGGGAAGTCTGCATTTCATTGGCCCATCATTCAGGATTCATTGTTAGTTGGCAGCACTATGAATTGATAATGATGCTTGGGTCCTCCTAAGTACCAAATTTCTCTATGATCGAACTTTTTCATATCGAATTGGCACGTGGATTTTTGATTGCACACTCCATAACCGTCAGTTATTCGTGGTGTCTGCAATGATTAGTTTACGGATTTTATGTTAAATGGTTTTTATTTTCATATCGCATATCTTTTTCTCTTAATGTTGTTCATTTATATTAATTACATTATGTCCGAACAAAAAACTATGGCAAGTTTTTTTTATAAACATTCACTAGATCAGGGCTACTTAGAGAATAATTTTCGAATATTTTTATTTATGTAGGCCAGATGTGAAGACAAAAATACCTTGCTCAGTTTTTACTTTTCGTGTTTCATTTGAGGAAGCACATCTTATGTTCCGAGATAAAATGCAATATTGAAATTTGAAATATATTGGGCTTGTTTGTATTCAATCGATATAAATTCTTGCTAACAGATACAATGGAGGGGACTGTGATCCATGACCAGTCTTGAATGTAAAAGAACAAATCGATTCGACGTGCAGTCAATGGGCCTCACTTTATCACTATAAGAATGCAAAATAATATTTAAATGTCGTGCTGTGACGTGCCGGTTTTTTTTTTTCACATTTGAATGTTTATCAGTTTTGGTGGTAAACTTTAAAGTACACAAATGTTTCTACGTTCCCAATTTGACTGCAAAGTAATGTTGGTGGCGTAATCATTTCAATGAAACTCGTATGACCTTCCTGCACACGTGGCCGCGGCTTAATGTCCCGAAAAGCTGCGGTCTTTCAAAGTCCATCGCTGCCCTCTTTCTCACCGCGGAGGGACCTATTAGGAGTTACCAGCAGCTTGTTGACTGTCGTTGCCCCCTCAAAAAATGTCAAGAGAAAAATATCTAAAGAGATAAATCTTCCAACCTTTGAAGATTGCATACAAAGAATTAGCGTAAACGACACTGCCCTTTTCCATAGTCAAATCAACCGTCCCGTGGTAGTGGTTAGCGCGCTTGGCTACCGATCTAGGGGACCAGGGTCTCTTCATAAGTGCATTACCATTGCACAGGTGACTTTGCTGTAGCATTACTCAAGTACGGCACCCCTCATAAACAAAGGTCGAAGCAATAAGATAACGAATTCTTATTGCACACCGTGGGCTAAATGGCCAGGTCACATGGACCCAGAAGGTTGGGGGAGGGGACCCACTGGGACAGCTGTTGGGAGACAGATGATAGCCTCCCGTCAAGGCCATCCAGCGTGTTCTTTAACGTGCACAGGGTATGGCTCTCCCGCACATGGGGGCCACGGCTTAACGTCCCATCCGACGGACGGCGGCCTTTCCAAGCCCATCGGTGTCCCCTACTGACCGTGGGCAGGGCGGGGAATTTTTGCGGAGATAAATCTCAACGCTGACCCAGCTGGGACTCGAACCTGGGAACTACAGATTACGAGCCTGGCGCGCTACTGAGCCACCCCCGCTCCATGCGTGAGGACTCTGGGAAACATCCCCAAGCGACTTCAAAATGTTTATGGGGTCTATGCTGTGACAGCAATACATTTGGTCAGTGGGCTTCTCAACTCTTTCACAGTAAAATAATACAGGCTCGTATTCTGAGGTGGTTAAAAATAATTTGTTCTTTGATCTACACAGTGTACAAGTTAAATGAGTATAATAAACGACCAAGTGGCCTGAACAATAAGTTTGTTTTAAACGATCTCTAATAAAGTACATAAATGTGTAACACTGGTCTTAATAGGTCCCTGTTTCGAAAGATAAGTGGATGTGTGGTTACATTAGCAACATCTCATTGCCACGAGTTTGTTGAAAAGAGAGCTTGCCAAGAAACAGATACAGAAAAGGGAAACTTTAAAAGTCCGGAGAGCCTCAAGGTCGCTGATCCCTGGATAGCATTGCGCAGCCAGTAATCGCCAGGTTGTCGTTATGAGAAGTGAAGAGATTGGAAAACAAAGTTTTATAATTTAAATTTCCTAGAACTTCTCTGTCGTGTTAAACCAATATCTCCTGTGACAGTCAGGGGACCAAATTTATGACTTCAGCTTAAGTAGTCCTACGATAGACACTTCTTATATTTGTTTCCAATATTATTACTGGTAGATTCTGTTCTAATCTTTATACTAATATTTGTCTAAAAATATTTTATTTACGAGAAAATTTATTTGTATTAGCATTATATTTGATAATAAATAAGAATAATTTTCTTTCTAAATAAATTGCTATATAAGCACGAGTATAATGATTAGCACGAGTCCACCAATAATATTATAGGGGGGTATTTATCTATAATATCCCAGCGATTCCCAGCCATATCAGCCTTAGGTAACTTTGGAGAGTAACTTTAAGTGAATATTTAGGTATTGCAATTGTTCTTAGACTTTTCCAGCAGTTAGTATTCAATCGTTACAAAAAACGTATGAACATGTTTTTTGTTTAATAACTCTGGTCTAATTAGCAAACTTATGTAGGTTTACTCTTTTAAAAGTTACGAACATGAGCAGGTATTTCAAACTGTTCAGAATTTTTGTCAAATGTTTTCGTATTTAACTTTTATTGAGCTTAACTATTTCTGCTTGCTGTGAGGGGATTTTATCTACAAGCAGCAAATAATCTGAAACTGCAGCTCTATATCTTCCTTTGGCTTTGATATTTATCGGTTTGTCGTTCGGTCGGTTTGTGGATTTGACAAAACGTTGTTCCACCACATCTTTCGAAGGCGATGGAGAAACTTAATGATTTATATGTCAAATGAAAGCTTGTGTGGTGGAGAGTATAGTAGACTATTAAAATTGATAGTCTACTATACTCCCCACCACACAAAATGATGACTCGATTGCCGGCGCCGTATCTTCCTTTAAGTGAATACGAGCTCAGTGACTGACTTTGTAACATAGATATGTTTTAGGATTCTGATTTTTAAGGCACTGTAAGAAGATAGGTATTTTTAAAAACTTTTTATATTGCAGACTTGATCTGGTGGTTGCTTTTAAAAGAAACTGAAAGTTTGCAGCGGCCATGGAATTTTTTTCGCGTGTTGTATGTATATCGCCGCCATTTGAGAAGCTCGAATTTGGGTTTTCGTGTATAGAGAATATTTTCCGAAAATTTACGACCACTTTGATCATTCACAAAACCATAAGATTTTAAAATACCAAACTAAATGTAATCGAGAAATATTGCCCATCGATTTTCAAAATCATTTTGAGAGAACGTTAGTTTTGTCTAGTAATTAGTTTCTTCGGTAGTCTACAGTGTTGATAAATTGTAATATTTTTTTTTACATCTAAGAAATTACTCGGATTTGCTAGTTAGAATTCCTTCTCGATTTCAGGGCGAGGGTGGCTCAGTCGGTAGCGCGAGCTCCAGGTTCATAATCTGCAGGTTCCATCTGTGCCAGCTTCAGATGATTTTTCCGAAAAAGGCGCGCCTTGCCCTCGGTGAGTAGGGGACACCGATGGGCTTGGAAAGGCCGCCGTCCGTCGGATGGGACATCCAACGGGCCGTGGGCCCATGTGCAGGAGTCGCGGCTTAATGTCCGAGCGTGCACGTTAAAGAACACGCTGAATAGCATTGACGGAAGGCTACCATCTGTTTACGAACAGCTGCCCAGTGGGTCCCCTCCCCCCAATCTTCTGAGCTTTCGGGGTCCTTGCGACCTGGCCATTTAGCCAATTGTCCAAAAAAGTGCCGCTCAGAGGTAAAACTCGACCCTTATTGATTTGTAGGAAATCCAAGTCTTTAAAGAGATAAAGGAATGTAGTGAATACTGTATCATCGTAGACTGTACCATCCTATCACGACAAAAAATGAATTTACACTTAGGAGCAACTTTTTAGACAATCGGTCGCGTGCAGTGAGCGACTGGTCGGCGTTTTATTCTTGTTGGGGCAAACGAAAACTAGTCTTAAAAGCTTGTTGAACTGTCTGTTAGAGGTATGATTTTGGCGGCGGCAAAAACTGTTAAACGGATTACTTTTATTGTCTTGCCATGAGAAAGGAAGTGCCAGACATTTGCATTGATTATAATGGCGCGGGGGCACGTGTGGGAATGCAGACGAGAAGAGTTGCCGTTGGCGCCACCAAGCAGACGGTGGTAGCTGATTAATGCGAGCCGCACTGGTCCTATTTGACCACACTGCCGAAAAACGGTGTAAATATGATTTAGTCGCTACTGCCCATATGATATAATAATCGTTACTTTATGGATACTATCAATTTGTTCCAGATTCTTCGGAATAAAGTGATAATTTTAAATTTTCCGAATTTAACGCTGAAATTAATATTTTGCTTCTAGATGGCTACGAACTTTATTTTAAATGTATAGGTAACGTAACCTCTCAGTGCATTGCAGTTTTTTCGTGTGGCTTTATGCAAGAAAGTTTTCAGTCATAGGTGAACGATAAAGGTTAGAAGACACCACTCAAAGTGTTTGTAGTTTTAACCTTTCATTAACTTTTCAATGACAAAACCCATCTATTTCCAAGTTTCCAAAAGGTTTTATCCTCGCAAGATCAGTCTTTACATTAAATATTAGTCAGTTTCCTTAAAACTAGCTATACCAGTTAGCTTTCTTGGATGCGAAAAGGAAAAACAAAGGAACTTGCGAAATTGTTTTGAATAAGGTTTATAAAATTTCAGCGTTTAAGGAGTTGCGTGGCCTAGTATATACTTTCAGTTCTTTATTAGATGTTATTTCTAATTTCCGTTCAGAATTTTTGTTGGCAAGAGATTTCGTCGTTTTTAATTCTCTTCGTACGAGTGTAAAAAAAACTGGTTATGATGCCAACTACGATGATGATTGTGAAAAGAATCGTATGTCAACTTAATTTGTATATTCGTATTGGTAGAACCCAAGCCGAAACAGCCTCAAGGGTGGGTGAAGCCTTTTTCCGACTGCAAAGCAACAGGAACACGAAGTAGCGGCCGTTAACCCACACCATTTGTATTTCGACCTCTTGCCTTTTAGAGGCCGTTAATCTCTTGATTGGTAGTTATGTGGCTGGCTACTCGACCTACATCCAGAGAATTACGGACCGTCGCTTCTCGTTTTTTGCGCTGCTAGAAACTGGCTGCCAGGTTGGGTAAGCATGCGCGCAGTGTTGCGTGCATAACCATGTTGGCGGGAAGACGATTCGATTTCATTAGCTTTTGCTAACTTCAAGAAGCTAAAAAAAATTTTTTATGGCATGGTAGCAGTTTAAATTTCCAGACCCAGAATTTGGTGCTGCTATGTGAATTGAGTGATACTTTTTATTCTGCTGTTGTGAATGTTGACGTGATAATTATGCTGCCTAGTTTTTAGTATATGGAATTCTGTCGGGCTGAATTTTTATCTCGTTTTCTTTGAAAACGAGATAAGTTTCGATTTGTCGTGTCTGTCCGTCTGTAGACTCTTTTGTTTACAGAGATGAATTAAAAATTCTTTTGTGTTGTATAGGTATTGATGAAATATTACCATATGAAATAAATTGGATTATAAAGCTATAATGTTCTCTAGCGGTGGAAAATTAAGTTCCAAATATTCAAACGAATATTGCGAACAATGTATGCTAGAAATTTGAACTTTTGGTGGTGGAATGTGTGACGGTCACGAAGTTTCCAATGCCAACAATAAGTTGACCCCTTAGACCCAGAAGGGGGTGGGGAAAAACTTAGTTTCGGCAGATAATTGTTTTTAGAGATAAATGAAAATTTCGCTTTGGGTTAGATAGGAATTGATAAAACGATTCAAATTTTTAAATCTTCAGAAAACAATTGCGCCCTCTAACGGTGGAAAAATATGCAAATTCCAAAAATTTCAAACAAATATTGTAAATATTGTTACCTGATCTAAAAGTTGACTGGTTCTTTAATTCAGAAATATGTTGAGTAAGGATCGTGAAATTATAACTCCATTACGTTTTAACCATTCCAATAATTCTCGACTTGCCGTCGCGTTTCATTTCAACTTGTCAAATTTAGAGGATCAAGTGTGCATTAAATTTTGTGGGGAAACCTGGTAAAACTAAGTGCAGAGTTTTAATCAAGTGTTTAAAACTGCGTTTGGCAATGAAGGTTAGGCAGCAGTGTTTCTTGAAAAGAAGTTTGAGTGGCTAAAAGACATTGAAGACTACGCGATCAGGGCGATACATCGCCTATGATGCGGCGGGTGGCAGAAAATTGCTTTCAGCGATCTCGAATGTTTTCAACAGGCAGATGATTCACACCTGATACGACTTCCTCCTTTTCCCCCCAAAGTTGAAGATCCTTTGAAAAGGAACAAGATTTGAAGCCAATTCAATTAAATGCGATTCGGGAACTGAACGCAATGTAGAGAAGACTTCTCTGCTTGCTTTAGAAGATTGAAAGATCTCTGGAACAAAGATATGCAGTGATGACCTAGGAATTACTTCGAAAGTGATAGTATGAACCTACCTCTTAATATTTGCTATTGTTTTATCGCTACAGTCTGAACTTATGGACCACCTTGCATTTGCATGGGATAAGACAGCGTTAAAAACACTAGATTGAAGCCTTGACCTGGAGGCGGCTTCTCTCTCCTAAAGGTTATCCATAAGTTTCTACTACCCAGATCTCGGCCTTGGCAGACCTTATGACCTAGCCATTTAGCTCATTGTAAATAAAAAATTCCCCCCTCGTGTACCTGCTTGCCACAGGTCTGACGGCCCTTGTCTAGTTCTGCCTACTCCATGCCATACAGAACTGTGGAAGGCGAGACCTCGGCAGAAAGAACACAAACGCCTATGCCTTACTCGGGACTCGAACCCAGGTCTTTGATCAATAGCCAAATGTGCTGACCACTCAGCCATCGGAACGGCCAATTAAATACACATCCAAGTAACTGCTTGCTATATAGGTCTGACAGGAATCTGTCGGTTTATACGCCATGCACAAAATGCCACCCGTGGTAAGCACCCAAGGCTGCAATTAAAGGGGTCTGGCTGCGTATACCACTGTTAAATTTTGCATTTAATTCTTGTGATGTTTAATTGTTTTGGCTATTTAAGCTTAACGTTTTTTTTCCTTCAATAATTTTTCCCCCAGAAGTGACTTGTTTCTAAATATTAATATCTACTTATGGACACTCCCAAGCCCGCGTCAGCGCTCTCTACGCCCCTGCGAGCAATCTGAAAAAAATATATATTCTGGGGAGTAATTTTTTTACGAAGTCTGCTAATCTGAAAAGGGAAGTGAAACTGCTTCACCTATCTTCATATGAAGTACGATCAAATTTTTGATTAAATATACTGGTTGACACTAAACATCCAGGACCATGATATGAATATATTGTTTATTGTGTGAACTAGGTGATAAGGGGGAAAGAAATTATGGAAATGTTAGACCCTCAAGTGATCCATATAAAAACTTAAGTGGAACTCGCTAAGTGTACTGTGCATGAATCACTTCATTTGTACTCTAAAATTTCATGGCTAAGCGAAAGCAAGTAATCACGGAAGTGAGCGATATATGCGAATTAATACTTATAAACTTGGTAATGTTTCTAAATTAGCCACAATTTGATTGTTAACCTTTTTCGACAAACGATCACTCTGACGAAGTCTACTCGTGTTCCCATGTTTTCGTACACAAACGCAGTAGTTGCCAATCCCTGATGTAGCTAAACAAAGCTTAATTTACTAAGCACAAATCTATGTCAAGGTTAGAAATACCATGTCAAGGTCATGATCTGAAAATCTAGCAAACGATTTGTTGCATATGACAGCAGACTGTATCTGCATTTTGAGGAAGTTTTCACTTCCTGTATTTGAATACTACAACTTTTTTCAGCTTCTTGAAAGTAAAAATTTTACTACTTATTATATAGTAGCGAAAAAGGTAACTGACGATAGCTCCAGTTTGAACACTTCACTGTTTATTCTTTAAACCTTGGCAAAGGAACAGAACTGAAGTGGGGTTACAAAGAGGAGGGAGGCAGGGGGATTGGTACTCGCTGCCATGACTCAGTGTGCACAGCCGGAAATAGACGAGAGGTCGGAAGTGGCTTAATTTGTTGATGCCATATCACGAGTATCGAGGCAATAGCCACTGTGGGAATGGCGCATGGGATATGACTAGAACGATAAGAGAACGGAACCAAGAAAAAAATTCGATGATTATTTACTATTGGACTGTTTAAAATGGCATTTAATCATTTCGTGTTAGAGGTATTTTTAAAACGGTCGAAATTGCTGAGGAAGCTTATTCGGTAGCGTACTAGGATGGTAATAACAGTGAAATTTCAAATATGCAGTAGTTTATTTCCCTGGCTTGCTCTACTTCTGCAAGCAAAACAAAAATTTGCATAAAACTCAATTCACGTTTTCATCTATTTAGTTATTTTTAGTCCCCCCCCCCCAATTTTTTTATTATCCTGCGATTTCAGTAGTTTGGTTTACTTATTTAGATTTGATGCAACGGCTGCATGCTCCCTGTATTGAAAGCACCGATTGTGTGCACGTCGTTGGTGTTGAGATGGAGAACGGATGTAGCGTTTCGCGGCAGCCTTTCAGCTCTCCCGTTATGTGGGTTAGGGGGAGGGGGGATGCTGTCTGTCGGGTCAGTGTGCCTGTTGCCTGGGGTAATGACCCACTTGTCATCAGCCTGTTGCCCCTGGCAACATACCTACTTTGCGGACAGTGAACGTTCAGTCTCACTAGGCCTTTTCCTGATCTCGTTTTCCTAGTTTTCTCCAAGCCTTTCTTCCTGAATAGTTTTCGTCGTAATGGATTAAGCATTGTAATTTTTTCGGAACGAAATCTTAGTTGCATTGTGAAAACTATTTCTTAACATCGAAGATTACTGGGTAAGAAATTCTGCAAATAAATTTAGCGTTGTTATCCCACAAAATAGGTACATAAAAAAAATTGCAGATTGCAAATTTTAATGATTCCTAAAGTCTAAAATTATGATATACTGTGTACATAAAAGTGGCTAATATATTAGAAGAGCAAAATTCCCTATGTAAGCCATATTTATTAAATTTTGAAATCTGCAATAGGTAGTTGCCAAAATGTTCAACTTTGCAGAAAGTTTTTAACAAAAGAGAATGGCTGAATTTTTTTAGATTCAGCAAGCAATTCACTGAGACAAATTTTCACAAAAAGCAGTCAAAACAACAAATCGGCTTGCTTTGGAAAATTTGTTTCAGAAATTAACTACAGTGTATTGAATTTGAATATTTTGGGCAGTGGGAAAAACCAATTTCTCCGATTAGTGTTTGACCTTTATTTACTCCTACGTTTAGCAGGGACCCGAAATTAATTTCTAACTGGAGTCTGCCTTTTTAATTTCAGAAACTCTGGACTCAATTTCTTTTGAAATTATCAGTCTTGCAGTTAGTGTCAAAAAGCTGATTAAAGAAGTAAGGGTTAATCTGTTTTCAAAAATCACTACAAATGAACTTGAAACATGTTTTTTTTATGCTTGCGTATATAAGTGTATTACCTATATATTGGTGGATGGGACAGAGTTTAGTAGCACAAGTCATTAAACTTCTGGAGTGTTATTTGTGCAACATGTGGCCAAGCAATGTCATGGAGAATTGACCTCTTCAATTGATCAATGCTGGATGTTCATTATGAAACATTTCGTGCATTTTGTCAAGTTCATGACAAGTACTTCATCAACAGTGATGGTTTTTGCCTGGAAACAAAGCTGTAGTGAAAGATACCAACCACATTCACCATAACCTTTTGGTGCAACTTAGATTTGGGGAAGTATTTTGGTGCTTCGTTGTGATTGAACCAATCGGCAGTTGTTGTACAGAATCCACTTTTAACCATACATCACAAACTGATTGAGAAATGAAGTCTTTGTTGCACAAAAGCAGCAAAGAGCAAATTTCGTAAGTTTTTATTTCATTCAAATGCTGAAGCTCGATAAATGGATTCTGCACTTTTCCAATATGATTCAAATGCCGAACTACAGTTGTGATCATTTAGCTCTTCTGCAATCTTGCACATTGTTTTATGTGGGTCTGCTTCAATAATTGTCTTCAATTGGTTGTCAGTGGCAGGAGGATGTCCTTAACCTTAATCTTCAAGGCTCTTATCTCCACTTTTTGAACCAGTGCTGCACTGTACATTCAGGAGTGCATTCCTTGCCCTCTCCTTAAGACAACATTGAGTTGTTTGGGGCTTGTGCCAAATTTGAACTCGTGCAACAAAATTGCACAATTCCTTTTCCCCAAACATAACTTTGAGACTACTGATAATAACAGAAATGAAACTTCCTAAAAACAATGTTAGCATAGGTAAAGCAAAGAATAACCTTTAAATATATAATTATTAATTTATAAGGCAAAGAATAACCTTTAAATATGTTATATTTTATTTTGCAATTAACAAAAAGAGAAAATAAAATTGCCCATTTTTGCATCAACTTTATAGAAATTGAGTACCATAAAAAGTGATTTTAAGCACTTTTTATGGTACTCTCTTGTCAATGTCTCATTTATTTCACTAACTGTAGAATTACTTGAGTCATTTGACAAAGAAAACATCCTTTTTTCTTAATCTGTAATATTTATTTTTTATTAAGACATCAAATAAAAATTTATTCCTTTATTTTGTATAAACACTACTCTTCTAGCTTTCCTTTCAGCAAAAACAAACCTTTTAATCTGCAAGCTTCTTACCATTTCATTCTCAATTGATATTAACAAGTCTAATCTCTCGTGTCAATTGTGCTCCTCATGTGATTTTACTAAAGATGCATAGAAGGAATGACACTCCAATTTTTTTTCACAATTGGAGAAACTGTCTTCTTTGCACAATTCATGAGTTTTGCTTTTCTAGTTTTCCTTCTGATGTGTTTTCTGTCTGAAATAGCAATAAAATATGCCCCCCACATATTTCAATTGCTGGCTACAAGCTTCATTGAAATTATTTTTTATATACATTAGACATTTGATTGCATTCTGAATTTTGCTGCTTTGTCAAATACATTTTTATATTTAAATGCTTTGAAATAGTATTTGTAATTTCAAAAAATTTTGTTTGCAAAACAAGCATTACTAAAAAATATTTAAATTTCTTTTTCAGTGCCATTGCTTCTGTGCATTCTTAATGTTAGAAAAAGGTTTCAGTCCTTTTCAAAATATTTATGTACTGATAATGAATAACAAACCAACTGATGCATCTAGATGACCATCAAGTCAACAAAATATTAAGTTACTTTTGAGTACGTGAAACTACACTTATTTCGTGGAAAGTTTTTTTAATTTTGAAACATTTTTAAGTCATCAAGGGCAAGGTTTTAAATTATGGATAGCACCTTGAACATTAAACTAAAAAGTTTTCTTGGAAATCCTGGCTTCTGCTCACATTTTCAGCAGCATATCCTTGCTCATGACATTTCTTTATCAATGTTCAGTAAATTCAACTGTTTCTCTAAGCAAGAGGATGATTGTTCAGTTGTTTCCCAAAATCTTAAAAATATTGCATTGATTTTTAATTGAGAATTTTAAGGGAGTATTAAATTTTCACATAGTGAAAACCACATGGAGTTGGCAAAAAAAAATCAAAGCACCTGCCAGGCTCCTGTCAGACCTCTGTGGCAAGCAGCTGCTTGAGGATGTATTTATTATATATATTAAAAATAAAATCTGTATCTCCGAAATATATTGCTATGTCAGTAATTGAAGAAAAATATGTTGACCAGAAATTGTAACGATGGGACCTGGAGAGTATTAGAAATACCTTAAACTTCCCATCCTTTTTTTATATTCACCTAAAATTTTCCATTAAGAGAAACGTTACTTGGAACTCGAACTGTATTCCTATGAGCCCTGGGGCACTGCCCTTGTCTAATTCTGCCACTGACTCTATCCACAAAAGGATTTTCCCCTCCATTTGTGTTATGAACACAGTGCAGATTTTTTTTTAATGCAGTATATAGTTTTGCATAGTTAATTTCTATTAAATTGCTTTTTTCAAAAAGTGCTCAAAAGCCACATTTTTTGAAATACCCAGATAACATACTTGGAACTCGTCAGTTTCATCTTGTTATTTGGCATTAAACTGATTAGTCTTTTTAATCACATTGTGAAATTAGGATAAATTCTCTAAAAGTAACTTAAAAGTTTTGTAATAATAGCCTATTGCATCTGTTATGCATAAGTGATAAAATTGACATGATGATCTATAGATATTTGGTCTCTTAAGTTATGCTTTTGATGAGGTATTATGCTTATTGTAACTTTTTCAGTCTTTATAGAGAATTTATTGCAATGGAAGTTTGTTTTAGCTGCAAATCTGAATGTTATTTTCACATTTTATTTGATTTAGAATCTGTAAGGGGGCTGGCACCCAGACATGTGCCCCCCACTTTTGTGTCCACCCCACCACTTCACACGGACACTGTCAAATTTATATGCCTCTACTATCAAATTCCACAAATCCAGCTTGGATTTAGAATGTAATTGGCAAACTTAAGTTTTGAGGATATGTTTTAATGGCAGTATAAGCTGAAAGGTTTGAAGGCCTAACAAATAGTAGATATATTTGTTCATCTCGCAAAACAGATTTTTTTTTCATTTGACCCACAAAGCTAATAGCTTCAGGAAATATGAAAACTAATGCTCATCTATAAAGTTTTAAGTTACCTAAACTTAAAATAATTCTTTTAATTTTTCTAAACTTAATTTTTTGTTATCCTATTGTTTTCCTCAAAAAATAAATTTGAATAACATTTTTCTAAGTTAGCTGAAAAATGCATTCCTCAGTATGTCCATAAGTCTTAAACTAATAAATGCCATTGTCTTTAGTCATTTGAAGTTAATTCACAGAAACTTAAATACTAAACTCGCATAATGGCCATTGTTTTTTCTAGCATTGATTCTGTAGTGAAAACATCCATTAAAAGTATTGTAAAAAAAATTAAGTCATTTTAAGAAAATTTTGTGACTTTTGGTCCATTTTAGTAAGATTAAAATTATGTGTAAATGTAAGAGGCTTGCAACCCAGATAGGTTTGGGAATAACTGTTCTAATAACAATTTAAACAATTTGACTTCTTAGTTACTAAGAAGTGCAAAAGCACAAACATTAGTCAATATTCCATAAACTGTTGAATAGATTTTTAGTATTTTTAAATACAGAATTTCATTTTCATATTGCTATTTTTTTTTCAGCATACATCAGCAGCCTGAGTAGTGAGAGCAAAGAGACTGCTGTGACACAACTTCTATCCCACCTGCCTCTACTCCGCCCAGGCAATGAAGATGCAAAAACACAATACCTAGGGCTTATACCCAAAATCTTAGCCCATTCCATTGGCAATAGTGTTCACATTGAAGAAAGCAGACAACTTCTTTCTTATTCACTTATTCATCCAGCAATTTCTAATGAAGATCGTCGTTCTTTGACTATGTGGCTTAGACAGTTGGAAGATAGTATTCATAACTATTCATATCCAGTGACATCACCTGTGGCTGCTCTTGGTGGAAATGGTATTCCAACTACCACTACAAATGGTCCAGTGCAACATCCACCAGTCATTGATGGTTATGGGGGTCATCAGTATGGAAGTTTGGGTCACCGAATGGATACATGGAGACCAGGACCATTAATGGGCTTAAACGGTAATCATACAATGGATGTGAATGGATATTCAGTATTGAATGGTCTAGGCAGTAATAGCTTACCCCCTGGTGTGGGTAGCCACCATATGACACTTCATGCCATGAATTCAGCACCCCCTGGTGGGATTTCTTTGTCATCACATCCAGGTAAAGTATTTTCTTTGTTTTCTATAGTTTTTGGCATTGTTCAAACTTTATCAAAATAATGCAATAAAATGAAACCTAGTGTAATTTCATTTATGCTAAATGAAATGTTTGAAGTGTGGAGTCCATCTACTATAGTTTCAGACCCGAGCAATGCTGGGTAGAACTGCTAGTAATATATATTTTGTATACTACAAGTGGTCAGGATTTTACAGGATTGGTGATTATCCAATAGGAAGTGTAGCTGCCATGCTTAAAAACAATTTTCACTGAGCAAACAAATTCTCTGATCAGCTATGCCCACTTTCATTTCCAGATAGTTTATTATTTCATTTCCTTAAGGTTAAAGATGAATAAGTACCACGTAAATTTTTACCTCAACTCCCATCTTGTGAAACACTTAATATTACAGCTTAACCACAACATAATCCTTTCATCTGGTGTGATATTTAACCCTTCCAGGGTCAAGGATGTCTGTAAAAGTTTTTTATACAACACTTGAAACTTCAGGGGGGGGGGGGAGATTTTTTAATTCTTACATATTTTTAAAAAATATGTAATTCAAGCTTGAAATTTTTTTTTATTAAACTGAAATATAAATAATTAGATAAAGCCATATCTGATTGCCATATTTTAGAACCACTGTACAGTATTGCTGATTTGTTTGTAAAATTACTGTATTGAAGCAATTGCCTCATTAAAGCTTTGCAAGTTTGATTTGAACTATTTTCGACATAGATTTTTGAAAATTTAAGGAATTTCCTAATCTTTAAAAATCTGAAAATTAACAACTTTACGTTAGAATATTTTTAATAAATAACTAAAGTTGACTTGTTTATTGGACTCTGCAACAAGCCTGGGCTTTTCTCTTAGGTATGGTATCCTTGTTAGAATTGGTGTGCAGTGGCCAGATGCAGTAGATGTAGCTCAGGATAGACTTGCTTGGAGAACTAAATTGCACGGTCTGGTTGGACCTCTGTAGCCCATGGCTGCTTGAGGATAATGATGGTATAGAGAAAAAAATTAAAAAATTGAAAAAATGTTTAAACAACAAAAATATTTGTTTTTATTCAGATACAATTTTTATCCATTAATGCTTTTCAAATTTGTGTTGCCAGATGCATATTTTTTACTACATGACTCTACTAGTTTTATTTTAATAGGGCTTTTTGTCTTTTGAATATTTTATTTTTAGAAAATCCATAATTAAATATTGGCAAATTTCTAAATTTGTTTTTTTTGCCTGATAACAGTGAAAAAATAGCTGGACCTGGGAAGAGCTAAAATTACATTCTTCCTATTTTAATGTATTGTCTCCCAACATCTTAAAAACCTGCTGTGGATTAACAGCAAATCTGACTCTTCTAAACAGACCATTTTCAGGCTACTAAAGTGTCTGCTAAAGAAAGGAGATATTACCCTTGTTCTAGGTGACTTCAATGCCAAAGTTTGTGCTGACTCTGACCTTTGGGGGGGGCGGGGGGGCTCAGTCGGTAGCGCGCCAGGCTCGTAATCTGTACTTCCCAAGTTCGAGTCCCAGCTGGGTCAGCGTTGAGATTTATCTCCGCAAAATTTCCCCGCCCTGACCACGGTCAGTAGGGGACACCGATGGGCTTGAAAAGGCCGCCGTCCGTCGGATGGGACGTTAAGCCGTGGCCCCGTGTGTGGGAGAGCCATACCCTGTGCACGTTAAAGAACACGCTGGATGGCCTTGACGGGAGGCTACCATCTGTCTCCCAACAGCTGTTCCAGTGGGTCCCCTCCCCCAACCTTCTGAGCCTTCGGGGTCCTTGTGGCCTGGCCATTTAGCCCATGGTGTGCAAAAAAGTGCCGTTCAGAGGTAAAACAATCCAATCCAATCTGACCTTTGGGGAGGAGTGATAGGCCCTATTGGTAGCTGCTATGGCAATGGCAGCCCTACAGGTAGGTAAACTCAATGGTTTCAGAATAACTAACACTTATTACAAACACCGTGACATTTAATGTTGTCAGAGGAGGCAGAATATAAGTACATATGGGTTTCACCTAATGGGCTGCATAAGAATGATTGATTATATATTAACAGCAAATGGGCTAGTTCTGTTAGGAATACTAGCTCATATAGTGGAGCTGAAATTGGATCTGACCATCACCTTGTTAAAAGTGTCTTGCAAATTGAACTTAAAAAGTGTGCTAGGATTAAAAAATTTACATTTAATACTGATGCTCTGAAAGACCCAGTTATAGCCAAAGCTTACCATGATAGGCTACTTAGTCATTATGACAGTCATGGTTTGCTTACTACTGAAGTCGAAGAATGGGGCCATTTTAAACAAGCTTTTTTGGAAACTAACAGTACTCTTTTAGGGAAAAAGGAGCAGAGGAGGAAGAATTATGTGAGTGATAAGGCACTTGAGCTTCTTTCAGAAAGAAAGTACTTCAGGATTGTCCTTAATCAATACCCTACTAGTCCTAATAGAAAGCATTACAGAGAGCTTAGTAAATGTGTAAAGGATCAGTTAGCTGCTAAGAATCTTTGGCTTGGCTGACAAAGCCGAGGAAGCAGTTAGACAGCACAACAGCAGAGAGCTGTACCAGATAATGTTTTGTGTGGTAGAAAACGGACAGGTATACAGGGCTTGAAGGATAAACTAGGTAAGGTTATAGAAGGTGAGGATTCTGTCATGGCTAGGTGGGCTGAGCATTTCAGTGATATTCTAAACAATGTGGTTAGTTCTACTCCCATTGTTTGCAATGATGATAGATGCATTGGTGGCTTTAATGTTGGCCCTATAACACAATCTGAAGTTATTTTGGCTGTTTCTAAACTTAAACTGCGTAAATCCCCAGGGGTAGATGAAATTACTACGGAAATGCTTAGAGCTGGGAATGTTTCGGTTACCACTTGGATGACTAAAATTTTGAATATCTTTTATGATAAAGGCATGGTTCCTAAGGATTTTACCAGAGCTATTATCATCCCTATTTTCAAAAAAGATCAGTTCTTGTGATAACTATAAGGGTATCAGCCTACTCTCTGTTCCAAGGAAAGTTCTTTGCATGATTGTGCTTAATAGAATTAAGAATCTGGTTGACAGTCAATTGCGTGATGAGCAATGTGGTTTCAGAAGTGGTAGGGGATGTGTGGATCAGATATTTTCACTTCGGCAGTTTCTTGAGAAATGTTTAGTTTCAGAAACCATTAGTTGCTAGCTTTGTTGATTTCAATAATGCTTTCGACTCTGTTGATCATCATAATTTGTGGTTGATTGCGAGATCATATGGTATACCAGACAAGTTAGTTAACATAATGAAAGCTCTCTATAATAACACTGAGTCGTGTGTGAGAGTTGGTAAGACTTGTAGCAATTGGTTTAGCATTACTTCTGGTGTTCGACAAGGGTACATTTTGTCTCCTTTTCTCTTTAGCTTGGTTATTGATTATGTTATGCAAAATTCACTTCAAGGGAAAGATTTTGGCCTTAAATGGGCTGGAGAGGCAAAAATTTATAATTTAGATTATGCTGATGATTTAGACCTTTTGGCAAATGTTGACGAGATGAACTCTTTCATTCGAGCTTTTGATGAGACTGGTAGTAGAGTAGGTTTCATTATAAACAGATGAGAGAATGTAGAGTAGAACTAACCATTTTTGAAATCAACAAAGTGATGAAAATTGGTCAGGCAGGCTGTGATTCAGTTAATCTGAATGGTTGCAGTCTTGAGCAGGTGTCAGTTTAATTATCTTGGGAGCTATGTAACAGATACGGGTGATGTGTGGCATGAGATTAACAGATGAATAGGGATTGCTGCTGGGACTTTTAAGAATCTAGGGAGAGTGGAGAAATAGGCGTATACACCTAAAGACTAAAATTAGACTGTATAATAGTTTGGTTCTTTCTAGGGTCAGTTATGGTGGTGAAACTTGGACAATTTGTAAACATAATAGGAAACTAGATGCTTACGCAGTATCTCGGGCATTAAGTGGTTCAACTTTGTAACTAATGAGGTTAGACAAAGGAGTCTGCAACCTCCTTTAAGCAGCATATTGTGTAGAGAGAGAGACTCCGTTGGTTTGTCCATGTTGTTCGTATGGATAATTATAGATTGGTAAATAGGGTTATGAACAGTGTGCTTAAAAGCCTCAGAAAGAGGGGGAGACATTGGAATGCGGTGGGTAGACAATGACAAACAGGACCTTGTTAGAATTGGTGTGCCTTGGCTGGATGCAGCAGATGTAGCTCAGGACAGACATGCTTGGAGAACTAAATTGCATAGTCTGGTTGGACCTCCGTAGCCCATGGCTGCTTGAGAAAGATGATGAAAGTTTTTCTCATTTTTAGCTGAAAGTTTTAATTTTGCAGACTAGGGTAAATAAGGCAGATTCCTAAGTACATTGCATTTTGTGATGTTATGAAACAATATTTTGAAAAATAAGCTTTTAATTATTTGGCTAATAAATATCCTTCTTTCAAAGTTTGTCTTCCAGTTTGTGGTATGTCTACATTAACAATGAGTATTTTTGGACCAAAGAGTAGTTAATGCAAGAGAATTACTTACCTGAATTAGTACAAACAAAATGCTAACTTTATTTTGTAATGAAACAATACAGTATGGAATTCATTAAACTTTACTATAATGTTATAGTGGGAAATATTATGTACAGTGCTTCCATTAGAACCTGACACTTGAAGAAAATGAACTTTCCTAGTTTTAGGGGTGAATGGTAGACGTGTTTGACAATCAGTTAGTTACCTGTAGACCAATTGTGATGAATGCTACTGTGAAATCAGTGTTGTGTGTTGTGGGAGGGAGTAGAGGGACTGAAAGATAACAGGAGAAAGGAGTTAGTTTGCATAGAGTATAATGCAATCACAGTTTGTTTTCTGGATGATCTAGGGACTGTTTCCTTCTGGAATTCACTATTCGTATAAGCCAGGGGTCTGAACCAGCGGCTCTGAGCACTAAAGTGTTCATGTCTCCAACACTTGAATGCCAGGCCTATCGAGCCCTCAATCCCAGGTGCTTTATAGTTCTAAATTCAACTCTGAAATTTTCTTAATTTTCATTAGAAACACCAAAGCAGATTAAGACAATAGTTTGAAAGCACCGATTTTAAAATGCTCTTAATACACTCCAAATTTGAATAAGTTGGTCGAAGATTCCAATTAAAAAGTCCTGCTGATGAATGGCATATTTTTTAAAATAATTTAAACAAATACTTGTATCATCCTCAAGTAGCCATGGAGGTCCAATCATGCTGTGCAATTTAGTTCTCCAATCATATCTGTCCTGAGCTACATCTGACCAGTTCTTTCAACATCCTGTTTGACATTGTCTGCCCACTATATCCTAGGTCTCTCCCTCTTTCTGAGGCCTTTAGGCACACTGTTCATAACCCTATTCACTAATCTATAATTATCCATACAGACAACATGGCCAAACCAACAGTCTCTACACAATATGCTGCTTAAAGGAGGTTGCTGACTCCTTGCCTAACCTCATCATTTGTTGCAAAGTTGGACCACCTAATGCTTAAGGTACTGTGTAAACGTCAAGAATCAAAAGCATCTAGTTTCCTGTTATCTTGTTTACAAAGCGCTCAAGTTTCACTATAATAACTAATCCTAGAAATAACCAAACTATTATACAGTCTAATTTTAGTCTTTAGGGTGTATACACATATTTCTCCACTCTCTCCATAGATTAAAATTCCTGGCAGCAATCTATTTGTCTGTTAATCTCATGCCACACATCACCAGTATCTGTTACATAGCACACAAGATAATTAAACTGCAACACCTGAAAATTTCAGTCATCCATGTGGTAATCAAAACATTCCCAGCTCTAAGCATTTTCGTACTAATTTCGTCTACTCCTGGGGATTTATGCAATTTAAGTTTAGAAATAACCATAATGTCTGTGCTATAGGGCCAACGTTAAAGTCACCAATGCATCCGACATCATTACAAACAATGGGAGTAGAACTAACCACATTGTTTAGAACAGCACTGAAATGCTCAGCCCACCTAGCCATGATGGAATCCTCACCTTCTATAACCTTGTTTATCCTTCAATCCATGTATACCTGTCCATTTTCTATCGCACAAAACATTAACTATCTGGTACAGTTCTCTGCTGTTTTGCTGTCTAACGTCTTTGGCTTTGATGGTTTGGCTGACAAAGACTAAGATTCTTATCAGCAGCTAACTGATCCTTTACATGTTTATTAAGCTCTCTGTATTGCTTTCTATTAGGACTAGTAGAGTATTGATTAAGCACATTCCTTCAGTTATTTCTTTCTAAAATAAACCCAAATAATTCTACCCCCTCTGCTCCCTTTTTCCTTAAAAAGTATTGTTAGTTTCCAAAAAATGTGAAACAGAATGTTTAAAACAGTCCCATTCTTCAACTTCAGTAGTAAGCAAACCACTTTCATAATGACTAAATAACCTATCATGGTAAGCTTTATCTACAGTTGGGTCTTTCAGTGCTTCAGAATTAAAGGTAAGTGTTGTGGTAAGGTTAAAAAATTTAAATTTCAAGACACTTTTAACTAGGAAATGGTCAGATCCAATTTTAGATCCTCTGACCTGGTATTCCTAATAGAACTAGCCCATTTGCTGTTAATTAAAATATAATCATATTCTTATGCAGCCCATCAGGTGAAACCCATGTGTACTTATGTGTGTCATGGTGTTTGTAACAAGTGTTATTGTGAAACCATTGAATTTACTTAAATGTAGATGTTGCCTGTTGCACCTACCAATACCAAAGGGGCCTATTGCCCCTCCCCAAAGGTCAGTCAGTACCAACTTTGGCATTGAAGTCTGATGTTGCTTCTTCAGTTGTCTGTCTATTGGGATCACTTAGGAATGTCCCTCCGGTTCGATCGCAATATGCGACGGGTGAAAGTCTTTCAGAACAAAAATCAAAGATTTTATCACAATTGCAGGGACTCAATACTGAGGCTCCTCCCCAATAAATTGGTTCAACTTCAGCCTTTACTTAAAAATAACAATTATTTATTGAACCTTCCAAACATGCTTGATAGACAAGGACATATGCTCAGTTGCATAGCATTACAACAACACCAGCTTACTATGCCTGTTCAGCTGTATTCACAGAGCCCAATGCCGTTATTTCCAGTCGGCATTTACCAGCTTTACCATTTTACGTCTTCACGCGTTCGTTCCTCGACTAGCTCTCCCTCTCCTCTCGTCGTTGCCAACCTTTTTTCTTCCTCTCTCTGCTTCGACCATCTGGCAAGGCACCTTGTCCCTGGGTCTAGGGTCACTTGTCAGCGGTGACCTCCGGGCACTGCTACTTCAATTAACTCTCCAGATGCTGGGACAGAGGGCCTCCCACGTAGCATATGCCTTTTTTGGTGAAATCCAAAATAATATACAAAACCTAAACAAAAAAATATTTAAAAAGGCCTCTAGCCTGACAAAGTCACTTAGAACAAGGGTAATATCTCCTTTCTTGACAGAACTCAAAATATCCTGAAGTTGTCTGTAAAACCTATGCTCATTGGCATCCTCAGTGGGGGAATAACAGCAAATAACATTAAAGTTGCTTGTCATTAAAAATGTCATAAAAAACATTAAAAATGCTTGTCTGAAATTTTGCTGTAAAAAAAAAACTTTCATTAATGCACTCATATCCTAGAACATCACTGACATGTCTGCTGAGAAGCAGACCTTCACCTTGGAGATGCTTATTATCTTCCTTCCCAGAAAAGAGAAATTTACGATTATTTTTAAGATTCTGACCTTTATCTGTCCATCTGGTCTCTTGCAAGCCGAGAATATCTAAATTATAATGGTGGAATTCTTGCGAGGACATCGAGCCATCTACACTGGAAGACTTCCTCCAATGTAGAATGACTATGCCTGTAGAAGCCAGAGTTCAGGTGCCTACGATAACCTCTGCTCAGGATTATCCACCAGCTGATAAAACGTATCCTGCGAATCTATTCACTTGGGGCTGTCAACCTACAAACACACGGAAAAGATATTTCCCTCCATAGAAGCCCACCAGTGCAGCAAATTCAGGATCCATAATCAAGCTCGGAGCCATAATTCCATACAGGTTGGTATATATGGTCCACACCAGGACACTGTGGTTGACCACTTCTCAGCAGGGTAGAAAAAAATGGACAGTTGTCCAGACCAGTAGGTCACACTGATCTGGCAGCCCTCCCCTTCCATTACCTTCCACAAGAGAGTAAACTTCAATATAACTATTTTAAAATTATGTTAAGGTTTTATTTTTGTTAATAAAAATAATTGAGGCTCTTTTTGGTTATGGCTTTTGACCCAATAAAGATTATAATTTGCAACTCTCAACATTTATAGATGTACCTTTTGGTTTTGATGTTTTGGCTCTTGACCCCAAAAAAATTGCGATCCCTTGTATAAGCTAAAATTAGAACTTTTGAAGATGAGAGGTTGTGTTAAAATTTTTACTGGAGTATTCTCCAAACCAATACAAGGTTAACATTTCTAATGCAGCAAACTCGTGATTATCTGTAATGAATGGGAAAACAACGATCCCGGATAATAGAATTCCAGGTAAATCCACCATCCATAGAAAATGTACAAATACTTTGTCCATTTTCAAAATTTGTAAAAAAAATTGTTTAAAATTGGATAGGAAGTTTTTCTTCATTTGTCACTCTGCAAATGTTTCTTTGCATGAATTCTTTTACTATTGCATTGTAATATTGCATTCCATTTTCGTAGCAAATGTTATTTTCATGTAAACATTTGTTTTTCAACATTTTGGTTAATCAGATCTTGGATAATCAAGAGTCTGCTGTATCAGTATTTCAAAAGAGAAAAACTAGTTGGGGATGTGGGTAGACCGGAATCTCAAAGTTTTGCTTCACATTTTTTCTGCCAAATTATTTCTTGTATTCTGTCTACAGATAATTTGTTTTTATATTGAATGATGCTTCCTTACTATATGCTATGACTACATTCAGCTCTATCACTAGAAACTAATTTGGGCTGGGCAGTCATAATTTAAATTAAAAAAAATTCTCGTATTTGTGAATAAAATTAAACTGTTCCCTTGTATTCAAAGTTATAATCAAAGGAAACAAATTATCTTAATTTCTTGTAATTATGAATAAAAAATAATAAAAAGTCATTAAATCATAGAAATTTAATCTTTAGCAATTAAAATCGGCACCCACTGCCTTTTTTCTTTAATGAATCACTTTTAGCATGTGTAATGTTACTCAAAAAACATGTTTCTAAGAATTATTTCTAGTGCTTTTTCGTTCTAAATAAGAGTTATTTCAAATTAAATCTTAGTGTGTGCAAAAGGCAATATTAGGATGAATCATAAAATAGTTTAGTGACAGTTCTGTATAGTATATATTTTACCATACATTAGGGTTTTTCTTCCTTCATATTGAGTGTTGGTAGCAAAATGCTCGTAATCTGAATTTCCCAGGTGTTCATGTTCCAACTGTGCCAGCTTTGAAATTTATCTCCACTAAACATCTACCCTGCAATTGTCAGAAAGGAGAAAAGGTATTCTGTTCAGAGAAATCTTTTTAGGTTAGATAAGATAAATACTAAAGAAATAATAGGATTGACATTTTCTGAATTGCACATTTCTTCGAATATCCATCGTTAGAGGATAGAGAAAATTACAATTTAGTTTCCAATGAGAAACAGCTTTCCATATTTGACAGTGGTGATGTTATTCTTATTTAGTTTTTTTAATTGATTTGTTATCTGTAATTGGCAACATTTAATTCCTTTTTTTAGTGGAAAGAGTCCTTATGACTTCAGTTGGATTGTTTTACTTCATGATAGTTTTTGGCACAGAAATGGCTGGAGAGGCAATGGTTCAAAGGAAAGGCCCCAGAATAATTAAAAATAAATTAAAACTGGTTAGGCATGGCTGTTAGTGTAGTTTTTCTGCTGAGGTCCTGCCATCCTCTCTGACCTTCTACTATGGCATATAAACTGACAGGCTCCTGTCAGACCTCTGTGGCAAGCAGCTGCTTGAGGGAGTATTTATTATTATTTAGGGAATGTAAAAGTGAATGGTGAACCATCACAACTCCCCCCCCCCCCCTCAATTGCTTTTATAATGTAGATTTATTGGCATTGAACTTTCAGTATAAAAATTCTAGTTAAAACAGAACCTTTTGAAACACTTATTGCAGCAGTATATGTACCTTGATTGAGCTAGTGAATCTACCTTTTTCATAAAACCACAAATGAATCTGTGCATTGATGAAATTCAGGAGTTCAAACAAAGGCAAATTCCAGAAAATTTATTTGCTTTCAAATGCATGTATAGTGTCGGGTAGCATTGCTTGTTGCTTCAACCTGAATTACCTTTTTGAATTGAATAAAACCACTAAAAGTCAGATTTGTTGGAAGGGGGGTCAAATTTTTGGTGTCATTTGAGAGAACATATCACCAAACTCTGAGGCAGGGTGGTCAAGCCAATGTATAGCCAAACATGTAATCAGTCTGTGTGAAATAACTTTGTTCTCAAACTGTAATCAGGTTTTAACTCTTCTGCCAATGTGTATTGTCTTAGTTTTAATATTATTCCAATCATTTCTGGGGGGGGCGAAATTTCAATGTCTGTTGTTTCATAAAATAACTGTGATAATACAAATTGATAAGTGTGATTGATTAGGAGTTTTTATATAATGCCAAATTTATCGCATTACTATGTATATATGTAAAGGTGAAGTAATATTTAGGGGGAAAAACAGAAGTTTCTGAACTGTGACACCATCAACCTCAGAAGTATTGCAAACATAAGAATTTGAAGTCTAGCAATAAAATCAAAGCATCCAGGACTTTTGAGTGGGTTTTTATTGCATTTCAACATTTGCTTCCATACTGCTGAAGTAATAACACTGAACAATTATGGTTGGGAACACCTGGAATATCCTTACAGCCCTATCATTGCTATTTGATTTTCATATTTCTGGAACTCTAACTGCCATGAAATGAAGGAAAGTCGGACAGGTGCATTGTCAGACTTCCTTGTGCAACAACCAGGACATTGTGAATGAAATTATGTGCAGCATGGTGCTGCATTATGTACAGTATGGTGGGATATACAAATGATTTCATTGTCGGACATAATCATTTATGTGCTTCATGGCCACCATGCAGCACACAATATCTGGCAGGCAGGAATAGGTATGCAAATCTTTGTTTCATAAGATTTCTATGTTATGTCATTAAGACTGACATAACATAGAAATTCTCTACAATATTTTGGTAGGGCAGTGTATATAATAAAATTCTTCAGTGCTGTTTCTAATTAGAAAGAGCACTAAAGTGCTCTTTTACTAAAACATTTTTCAATTTAAAGATATTGGGAGTTATGAAGCTTTAAGTTGTATTTTAATGCCAATTAATAACCTTAATTAAGATGCTATAAAATACAGGTAGAATTTCCAGGGTAAAGCTATTTCGAGTATTTTTGTGTTTGTGTGCAAAACTGATAATTTACTTGAATGCATTCTCATTTTAGATGGCACTCATACCCTTCCCCTGACACACTCAAGAGTTCGACGGAGTAACAGCTTGACACCTCCTGGAAATACCCCAACTCATTGTAGTAGACCACCATCTACACAGTCGAACTGGAGTATAGAGCATGATGGTATAGTCACTAACTGTAACTCAACATCACAACGAACTGAGCATGCTCCTCTTTCACCTCAAAGTAGTGTTACATCTTCAGGTAGTGGCAGTGAAAGTCAAAAAGATGACAGGGACATATTCAATGTTGAAGGAAGTGGTATGAAAGGTATGATATCTTTGAATAAAAATGCATTGAATAAAATTTCAGATATGTGAAGTCTCTGCTAAGTCTTTATGAATGTGCAGGAATTAGAGTTCTGTAAAAAAAAAATAGTTTGAAAACTAATATATGGGTCCAAAAATGTTGCACCCTTAATTTTGCACATTACTTTTAAATTGCTTTTTGGGAACAAGGATCTTAGTTGCATTCCTTTAAGATACTGGCTGTGTCAATGTAAACAATGATTTCCAACAGAAAACAAAATTAAATATAATTAAGGCATAATAAAATTTTAAACCACTTTTTGCACTCAATAGTGTGCTTAAAAATATAAATGTCCTCCTCCTGTTGCTTCTTTTTCAGATCATTGTAGAGACTACCTGCATCAGAATGATGCACAGGACCTTAACCCTTTCAGGATGGGTGTTATACATTCAAGATTTTTGGGAGCTACCCTTGCAGGCCTATCATATGCTCAGTTTTACTTTGGTAGACCTAATGCCATAGAAATTTTAATGAACATGGTTCTTCAGGGCTGACCTGTTTACATGTACATGATTCTATTCCCTGACTGCATAAGATTCCTGGTTCATTCCCACATTGCATGTTGTACTTTGCTTTAGTAGGTAAATTCTAGACAGTGTTATATATACAGGGTGAATCTGAAAAAGTGGGCAAAACTTTACGGGGTGGTAGAACACAGCTATACAAGCAATATTCGTAATAGAAAGTATGGGCGGAACGCAAACGGCGAGCCGCTAGGTGGCGTTGGAAATGGTATAAAAGGGTCGGTCCTCGCACCCAACGGCATTTCTACCGTGGATTGCAGAGAGGATGGCTGGTTATACTAACCATGAAATGGCGGATATTCACCCTTGTGTACGGTGTGGCGGACGGGAATGCAGGTGAGGCACAGAGTATCTCCTCTCCTTGTGTTCATTCTTTAAATGCGACAGTGGAAAACTACCTTTTTAACTTCTCACCGCTTGCGTTCCGACCATACATTCTATGACGAATATTGCTCGTATAGCTGCGTTCTACCACCCCATAAAGTTTTGCCCACTTTTTCAGATTCACCCTGTATATGCTAATGGCATATGTTTTGAGTAATCACACTTTTAAATAAATTTTTGCAACAAAATGTATTGAACACTTATTTTTTGTTAGGACAGTATATTTTTCTCAGCATAGAAGTGGCTAGGCCTAGCACCTAATGTCCAACCCCTGCCTTCTCATGGTGCAGGCCATTAGTACCTTTTAAAAAAAATACTCTTGTTGAAGTGAATTGTCAGATTAGTGTGGCCTACTGATATGAACAGCTACGGCTACTTTTCTACCCTGCTGAGGAATGGTCAAATGCACAGGGTTCTGGTGCTGACCATATAAACCTACTGGACTGAAATAAGGCTGAGTGTGATTATGGATCCTGAATTCTGCACTGGTGGGCTTCTGTGGAGGGAAAAGATTTTTCCATGTGTTTGTGGTTTGACAGTCCCAAGTTGAATAGATTCACAGGATATGTTTTATCAGCTGGTGGATAATCCTGAGAAGAGGTCATCGCAGGCACCTGAACTCTTTGCTTCTACTGGCATTGTCAAATTCTACATTGGAGGAAGTCTTCCAGTGTAGAAGGCTTCCGCCTTGAGTGGTGTGGGGAATGGGTATTTGTCCCATGTCTGCAATTTGGGGGCTTTTTGATATTATCTGCATTCCCTCTCTCAATAAACATGGTTAGTGGGATGTTTAAAGAAACTATTTTCTCTCCATAGGGAGTTGGAATATGAGGACTCTGCAGAGCTTATTCTCTTGATGTCCTCGCACAAGAATTCCACCATTATAATTTAGATATTCTCCGCTTGCAAGAGACCAGATGGACAAAGGTTGGATTCTTATAATCTTAAATTTCTTTTCTCAGGGAGGGAAGATAATAAAATCACCAAGACTTGGGTCTTCTTGGCAGACACGCTAGTAACTCTATATGAGTGCATTAATGAAAGGTTTCTTACTGCAAAATTTTAGTGTTATCTGTTATGACTCCACTGAGGATGCCAATGAGGATAGGTTTTACAGACAACTTCAGGATATTTTGAGTTCTGTCAAGAAAAGAGATATTACCCTTGTTCCAGGTGACTTCAATGCCAAAGTTGGTACTGACTCTGACCTTTGAGGAGGGGTGATAGGCACTTTTGATATTGGTAGCTACAATGGCAATGGGCAACGTCTCCTACAAGTAAGTAAATTTAATGGTTTCAGGATAACTAACACTTATTACACACTGCGACATATATAGGGCACACATGGGTAATATAAGCCTTGGTAATTTTATTCTCATATATAGGTACACGTGGGTTTCCCCTGATGGGTTGCATTAGAATGATAGATTATATATTAACAGAAAATGGTCTAGTTCTGTTAGGAATACCAGGTCATATAGGGGAGCTGAAATTGGATCTGACCATCACCTTGTTAAGTGTCTTGCAAATTGAACTTAAAAAGTGTTATTAAAGGTAAATTTTTTAACCTTAACATACTGAAGCTCTGAAAGACCCAGTTATAGCTAAAGCTTACCTTGATAAGTTACTTGGTCATTATGACAGTCATGGTTTGCTTACTACTGAAGTTGAAGAATGGGGCCATTTTAAACAGGCTTTTTTGGAAACTAACAGTACTCTTTTAGGGAAAAAGGAACAGGTGGCAGAATTATTTGTGTGATAAGGCACTTGAGCTTATTTCAGAAAGAAGGAACTGCAAGAAGGTCCTTAATACCCTACTAGTCCTAATAGAAAGCATTGCAGAGAACTTAATAAACGTGTAAAAGATCAGTTAGCTGCTGATAAGAATCTTTGGCTTGATGGCTTGGCTGACAAAGCTGAGGAAGCAGTTAGACAGCACAACAGCAGAGAGCTGTACCAGATAGTTAATGTTTTATGTGGTAGAAAACGGACAGGTATACAGGGATTGAAGGATAAACAAGGTGAGGATTCTGTCATGGCTAGGTGGGCTGAGCATTTCAGTGATCTTCTAAACAATGTGGTTAGTTCTATTCCCATTGTTTGCAAGATGATAGATGCATTGGTGGCTTTAATGTTGGACCAATAACACAATCTGAAGTTATTTTGGCTGTTTCTAAACTTAAACTTCATAAATCCCCAGGGTTAGATGAAATTACTATGGAAATGCTTAGAGCTAGGAATATTTCAGTTACCACTTGGATGACTGAAATTCTGAATATCTTTTATTATAACAGCATGGTTCCTAAGAATTTTACCAGAGCTATTTATTATCCCTACTTTCAAAAAAAGTGATTGCAGTTCTTGTGATAACTATCGGGGTATCATCCTACTCTCTGTTCCAGGGAAAGTTCTTTGCATGATTGTGCCTAATAGAATTAAGAATCTGGTTGACAGTCAATTGAGTGATGAGCAATGTGGATTCAGAAGTGGTAGGGGATGTGTGGATCAAATATTTTCACTTCGGCAGTTTCTTGAGAAATGTTTAGTTTCAGAAACCATTAGTTGCTAGCTTTGTTGATTTCAATAATGCTTTCGACTCTGCTGATTGACATAATCTGTGGTTGATTGTAAGATCATATGGTATACCAGACAAGTTAGTTAACATAATGAAAGCTCTCTATAATAAGTCGTCTCTCTATAATGAGTCGTGTGTGAGAGTTGGCAAGTCTTGTAGCAATTGGTTTAGCATTACTTCTGGTGTTTGACAAGGGTGCATTTTGTCTCCTTTTCTCTTTAGCTTGGTTATTATGTTATGCGAAATTCACTTCAAGGGAAAGATTTTGGCCTTAAATGGGCTGGAGATGCAAAAATTTCTGGTTTAGATTATGCTGATTTAGCCCTTTTGGCAAATGATGTTGATGAGATGAAATCTTTCATTCAAGCTGTTGATGAGACTGGTAGTAGAGTAGGTTTGGTTATAAACAGAGAAAACTAAAGTGATGAAAATTGGTCAGGCAGGTTGTGATTCAGTTTATCTGAATGGTTGCAGTCTTGAGCAAGTGTCAGTTTAATTATCTTGGGAGCCATGTAACAGATACTGGTGATGAGAGTTAAGAGATTAACAGAGAAATAGATTAAGTCCCGGCAGCAATCCCTATGTAGAGTGTGGAGAAATAGGCGTATACACCTAAAGACTAAAATTTGACTGTATAATAGTTTGGTTCTTTCTAGGATTAGTTATTATAATATATATAATATACCTTTAAGTAGGGGGCGGCTCAGTCGGTAGCGCGCCAGGCTCGTAATTTGTAGTTCCCAGGTTAAAGCCCCAGCTGGGTCAGCATTGCGATTTATCTCCTCAAAATTCCCCATCCAGCCCATGGTTACTAGGGGACACCAATGGGCTTGGAAAGGCCGCTGTCTGTCAGATGGGACGCTAAGCCCTTCTCCTGTGTGCAGGAGAGCAATACCCTGTGCACTTTAAAGATCGCGCTGGATGGCCTTGAGGGAGGCTACCATCTCAACAGTTGTTTGACGGGAGGCTGCTGTTCCAGTGGATTCCCTCCCCCAACCTTCTGAGCCTTTGGGGTCCATGTGACCTGGTCATTTAGCCCATGGTAGGCAAAAAAAGTGCCGCTCAGAGGTAAAACAACCCAACTCTTTAAGCAGCATATTGTGCGGAGAGAGAGAGAGAGAGAGATTGTTGGTTTGGCCATGTTGCCCATATGGATATAGATTGGCGAGTAAGGTTATAAACAGTGTGCCTAAACACTTCAGAAAGAGGGGGAGACCTTGGATGCTGTGGGCAGACAATGTTGGTGTGTAGTTGGTGTGCAGTGGCCAGATTCAGATGTTGCTCAGGACAGATGTTTGAACTGAATTGCACAGTCTGGTTTAACCTCTGTAGCCTATGGTTGTTTGAGGATGATGATGAATGTAATTCGTGCAAATAGGCATATTTTTTTAATGCAAACCATTATTTGAGATTTATTTTTATAAATGAAAGCTAAATATTTGTGGTATGAAAATTTTGGGAGCATGGATAAATAAATCGTGCATCAGCTAATCCTTTACCTGAGCTCAGTCAGCCAGTAAGTTGCAAGTTCTATGCTCATCCTCCAAGGGTTAATCAAGTCTGGTCTTTGAACTTAACACAAGCCATTTTTTCCCCCATTTCGGCAGTTATATTCCTGTATTAACTGCTGCATAGGAGCAGACCCTTTGACATCTTATTCTCACTATCTTAACGATCATTCTTTCATTGGAAAATAGAGATTAATTTAATAGGGGAGACACCAGAATTGATTCTTTAATATTCGGTTGTCCGGAAAGTTTGGATTTTATAGATAAAAATTAAAATGCAAAACTTCTATATTTGAATTATGATCATCCCATATTATGTCAATTAGGACACTTTGAAACTCTATCTTTTCCAGTGTCCAGCCTGAAAAACAGGTTTCCATCCAGAGGCCAAGATGCTCAGCCAAAAAAAAACTTACTGTAGAACTTTTTTGCCAAATAACTAATGAAAAGAATTATGATATGTTGTATGCCTAATTAATCATTTAATTCTGAATTTTCTGAAAATAAAGTATTTAAAAAAACTAAAGTTTTATTTTAATGGGACTTTTATAGTCACGTAGTAAAAATGAATATGGCAATGCAAATAAATTTTATCAAGAAAGCAGACAAAAAATTATATCAATGCACATGAATATGACTCTATTTCTGAATAACAAAAAATAAATTTTTTGGTTTTTAATTATGAAATGAGAAAAGTATTTCCTTTTTTCTCTGTACCATACTTTTAGAAAATTCCAGACTTTTAGCCAATTGTGCTGAGTCACATAAACAACTTCAGAATTATTTTTAAGAAATAACCAACAGAAATAGGTCATGTTATATACCAAATTAAACTATTTAATTTTCAATTTTATGAAAATAATATAAACAAATTTGCTAGCATACTGATTTTAATGCCTTTTTAATGTGATATGGTGGAGAAAAAAAACTGCACTATACAATTAAGGCTTCATTTTGGAAAACCTGATGAATAAAAATAGTTAAATTATATTTCTCAAAAGGAAATTTCCTCCTGAATAATATTCAACCTGAAATGATATTTCTTTTAACTATTTTCAGTATCTCTTTTTAAACACTACCAGTGTTATACAATGTGACTTGGGATTTGTCACATACACAGGATTTTCTGAACTGGTTATGAAATAGAAAAAACTTCCTTGGCTGCTTTTTTTTTTTGCTGAACGTTGTGAATTTTTTCTTTGTGTGTTGAAGTTTGGTGATCTTGGCGAAGTGCAGATAAGTTTGTGCGCCAAAGCAAAAAACATCTGTGTGGCACAGCCAAGGTACTAAGAGTGCCTTTAAAATCATTCAATATAAACATAAAAACTCGTAATTTACAAATGTATATTTTTCTAGAGGGGGAAGGGGGTGAAACCTGCTACATGAGTTTAGCAGAGAGGATGCCTTCCTGAAATTGTCCTCCCACATGATGGCTGATTTCTATAGCAAGGAAGTCTATTTTGTTTCTGTATCAAGACACTGGTTTTAGTTTTCTGAAAAATAAGTTTTTTTTGCTAAAAAAAGAAAAATTACATATAACCTAATGGGATGTTAAAATATCCACAGTAACTTAAGCTGGCCTCTGATCTAGTATAACTCGGAAAGATCGATAAATCAGCTGATCGAAAGATCACTAACTAATGGAAGTAAATCTACAGAAATGAATTTGCTTCCATATCCAAGAACTCTATTATTTTCAGAAAATGATACCAGATCAAAATTTTACTGGAAAAGTAATAAATAACAAAATAAAAATTAACATATAACCTAATGGGATGTTAAAATATCCACAGCAACAAGTTGTAGACTGGCCATACGATGTAGCATAATTGCTAATTTCCAAAAATAAATCTACTGAAATGGAAACTAAGGTTTAAATATAAAAAAAAAATACTAACTTTGCAAAGGGTATCCAATATGCTGGACCAAAACTGTAAAAAAAAAAAAAAACTTGTAGCATACGAACAGAGATAGCATGTGTCGGTCATCTGCATCTTGTTTGCCTCAGTGAAGCATAACTAAATGCAGCTGCAACCAGAATTTCTAAGAAGGATGTGTTTACTTTCAGTTTCGATTTTAAGGCTTGAAAGATGGATAGAATGCTGGGGAAAATGATTAAAAAAAAACTTGGAAATATTGAAATAGGTTTATGACAGAAAAGGGTATGAAATGGGGGAAAAAATGGCGGTATATATTTTGTAATTACTTTCAAAGTCTATCTTTTTTAAAAAAATAAGTTTATTAATTTTTAGATTTTCGAAAATTTAAGGAAAAATTTGTTTGCTATTTTTAAAAAAATTTTTTTTAGTTTAAATAGTTAATAGTTCAAATTAAATAGTTAATATTTCAAATCAAACTTGAGTTTAAATTGGAAAGGTTGCTTCAGCAAATAGGAATGTTAACAAGCAAATCAGCAATACAGTTTAGTGCTAAGAAATGGCAATCAGAAGGCTTTATAAAATTATTTATATTGTAGTTTAATAAAATATGCATCAACTTAAAAAAAAATTATTTTTGAAGCCTGAATTATATATTTTTATTACATATATATAAAACCTAAATTTTTAAAGGTTTTTTGTTGTACTAAAAACGGATACATACCCTTGGCCTCTCGGTTCAGATTCTCCGAACTTATACAATGTGGACACTGGAAGGGTTAATAAATTCTATCTCTTTATCAACAAGATTCCTTCAGTATTGAAGAGTTATGGAACTTTGAAAAAATTATCAGCAAATGCTAGACAAAAAAACTATTTCAGTATTGGTTAACTTACTGATAACTGTACAGACTTAATCTGTCATGGCAACTAATACTATTGTCTGGTCTTTATATATAATGTAAACTAGTTTGCTTCTTAAATGCTTAACAGTATAAAGTATCTTGAGATTAAAGTTGGTGTCTTAAAAATTTTAAATTTTATCACTTTCCATTACAAATGGTGGTAAATACTATATCTTGTTTTATTTGCATCCACTTACACTAACTTTATACACTCCATAGATGTTCCAATGTGGTTAAAGGGTCTAAGACTTCATAAATATTCCTATATATTCAAAACCATGTCATATGAACAAATGATGAATGTTACAGAAGAAAAGTTGGAGCAATTAGTAAGTGTAGTTTTAAAAATATTACGTACCGTATTCTAGCATTAGAGCTGTTAGTTTGTTTTGTCCAATTAATACTTAAGCAGTAGTAGGTTAAAATTGTCTTTTTATATAAGAAGGGGGACAATTTCCTTCTATTGACAATGACTGTCCATACAGTGCAAAATGTAGTGACCTGCATCTCTCTGGATCTCAGTTCAGTAGAACATCTGATACTTTGAGAAGATGTATTGCTACTTTTCAATCCTCTCCTCAAATATTCCAGGACTGCTTGACTCAATTTACACCTATGTGCATAAGTAAAATAAGCATTTTTCATATGTAATAACATTTAAAACATGCAACAGTTCATAGCTATCATGTAATTGCAAATTATACTAGTAGAAAAGTTTTGAAACATGCTATATATTGTACCTTAGGAATGGTGATACAGGTTTTCTGCATCATGCTGATCAAAAAAATTAACTGTAAAATGCTTTGTAGTATATATTGAAAAACTTAATCAACATATTTCTATTAAAATCTGTTTTATGCACTATATCAAACATCCCAAGTTTCTGGTCTTGGGAATTCATGTCATCAGCAGACTGGGAACCTTGAAAGCAGCATGTGGTTAAACTATCACATTCTACAAATTAAATTCAACATTAGATCTAATAGTCCCTAAAATGTTAAATTTGCAACATCTGAGAATTTCTATTTTTTATAAAAATTAATGCAATACTGCTTCCATTTTCAGGATTTTTTTTGTGATGCATTTAGAAGTAACAGTTCCTAGCTGTAGTAAAATCTTGTCAGTGGAAAAGAAATTCTATATAGTATACCTACTATGTATTAGTGAAGTTAAAAATTTCTTAAGTTCATATATATATATGCAATATTACTTTTTTTCAGAATATTACAAAAGGTGCAAGGCACAAAATAGTGCTAAGTATCCATAAACTGAAAGAAAGGCAGTCAACATTGAAAAATATGGAAAAGGTAATTTTAGCTTTTTTTATTACAATTTCTTACATTTAAATCTTTGCCTGAACTAGTTTGTTTTTTGATCATCTGAAAGTGATAGGGCAGGAGTTGGCTTAGTCAGTAGCATGCTTGGCTCATGATCTATTTTCCTGGTTTGAGTTCCAATTATACTACATAGAGGTTTTCCCCCACTCTACACTTAGTGAGAAAGGGGATATTGAGGGGGTGGGGGGGGGGGCTTGGAAGGGTTTATTTCGGAGCTGCCAATTACTGATTTTTGGTTTAAAATAAGATTTAGGATTTTTCAGTTTTACACTTACAAAAATCTGCTTCCAAATTGTACAGTACTTTTTTTTCCTTTTCCTAATAGGAGAATGTTAACGAAAGGGAAGAATTGTTTGATTTAGCTCTTTTGCAGTACTAAAGGTACAACTGTATCACCACTCCCTAACATTTGCATGTTTGTGGACTCTCCTGTACATCAGAAAAAGTTAGCTGAAGCCTTATAGATTATCTCTGAACACTTGGTAAAGTCCACACCTAAATTCTTTAAGTTTTGAAGGTCATAGGATTAAATAAGGAATTACTTAGAAACAATCTAATCCTTGCAGCTACTGGTGTATTAAACTGAGTCTCGTCAGACCTCTGTGGCAAGCAGCTGCTTGAGGTAATATTATAAACCCAACTCTCCAGGCTCTAGCCAACTAAATGCTAATTGGATTATTGATTTTTGCAAGTTTTTTAAAATTATGGAATGAACATTTGTTAGGGATAATAGTGCACATCTATTGTTATCCGTTAAGGGATTAAACTTTTCTTTCACTAGAGGCACTTTAAATTATAATCAGTTATTCGCTTTATGTTCCTTACTGTTATGTTACTGCATTTTGCCTGTCATTGGTTGGCAGATATCAGTTTGTTTCACCATACTTCCTAACCCAGAGGTATGTATTTGGATTGTTTTATGCCCCAGCTGCATGAAAATGATTATTAATCAATGATTGAATTTACATATTAAATGTTAGTTATTAATTATTAGCTATTAGATTAACTTTCATTAATATTAAAAACATATGAAAGTGAGTAAGCCAATGCTTCCCATGCCACATAACAAGCTGCCGCTGCCAGTGATCCAAGAGTTTTAAAAAGAAAGTCTCAATAACATTTGTTATTCCCATTTTAGTGTAATGCTAACTTTTGAAATGCATTGATGAGGGGATGAAGCATATGTATTGAATATTAATTATTAGCAATTAAGTTAATTTTTATTAATATCAAAAATTCTGTTGGTTCCATGAAATTATATCTGGGTAAAACATGGATGCAATTCAATTGGCTGCTGCGAGATTAATTTCTTGTGCTGCATGTAAAACACTACTCAAAAAAATTGAAAGGTGGCACAATAATTGCTGCTATTTTCTCTCTGCATTGTAAATGTTCACTTTTGCAATATATAGTTAATCATTGGATGATGCCTATTACATATTGTTGATTATTAGTGATTAAGTTAAATTTTGTTAAATGAAAGGATTCAGTTACTCTGGGATTATTTAGTTCTGGGAACTTTTTATACTATGAATTGGTGGCTCATTATTTACGATAATTAGTGCTTCAGGCTTGTCTTTGGGATTATTTAGTTCTGGTTTTTTTTTATATACTGCTGATCAGCAGTGAATTGTTTAAAATTTTTGTTTTTAGGCTTGTTACAAGATTTTTTCATTTTCTGGGAGGCATGTAAAAAGTAGACAGTTCATTGTTTAACAGTATGTTCAGGTTATAAAACGGATATCTCCGATAATTTTTTTTCTGGAGTTTCCTTATGGCAATTCATTGTTTAGTGGTGTGCTCTTGTTAGAATAGCAGTCTTCAATGAGATTATTGATTTTTTTTTTTTACAAAGTTTTAAAATTATGGAATGAATGTTAGGAATAGGCTGTTGAAACAAGCAGTCTTGGTTGCTGACATTCATTGTCTAATATGTGCAGTTAGGAAAATATGTTGTAGCTATTATTACTTCTAGTGTTTTTTTTATTATTTGAGGAAAATTTTATGGTTAGGAATAAGTGTTTATATTCTTTACTCAGCATCTATTTGTACAGCCACTTCACTGCTGGTAATAAAATTGTTTAGGTTATTTGTAGACTTTTCCAAGAAGTTGACTATTTTTTCTAATGTGCTATTGAAACAGATTTTTCATTAGTTTAAATCGCATATTTTGTAAGGATTTTTTAAGAATGCAATTAAAAAATTTTGTTTAATTCTTAAATTTTGGTTATTTATTGCTATCAGTCACTGCTAGGAGTCTGGAAGTTGAGTGTTGCATCAAAATGCAATCCATTGCAAAAAATGCCTGAGCATCGTAAACTGCAGATCTGCCGTACTAATTTCTTCCTATTTTTCATTCTTTCAAATCGTAATTTCCATTGTGCAAAGTTGGCAGCTCTGGTTTAATTATAGCGGTCAAGTTTTTTAAAAAGCCTCTTTTTAGAATTTTTAAATGTGATGCTTGTAACCATCTCTCTAATAACTTTTTTTTCTAAAAGTTTTAATCATTTTAATGCAAAATTTCAAACAT
The DNA here is from genome assembly GCA_038380435.1 of Ryuthela nishihirai. Lineage (NCBI taxonomy): Eukaryota > Metazoa > Arthropoda > Arachnida > Araneae > Heptathelidae > Ryuthela > Ryuthela nishihirai. The sequence continues at coordinate 25,414,483 of JAWZYU010000026.1, forward strand.
ACTTTGCTTCTAGGACATCCAGGATGGAGTAGGCACAATCCGTACTGCTCTAAATGAACTGAAGTCAATGATTCAGACTCCAATAAAGTCTTATAGCTCAAGTATGTCTTGCCTAGATTCAAACTGCCAAGAATCCAATGCCTGTGGTGTGTCTGATTCTTCAAACTCTGATCCTCCTAGTGCACCACCAAGCCCTACAGGTAGTGAAAATGATGCATCTGCCCAGGTGGCAGATGGTGATCTTCCAGGACAAATAACTCGGTTAATGGGAAAGTGTGAGTATTGAATTAAACTGTTCAGAGTATAAAAGTTTTGAACAAATCCCACTTTAGTTGTTCAGTGCACTTATTTTGCTAATGGTTTTTGTTATCCAATAATGTAAAATTGCTTCTCTTCAAGTAATATTTAACTTGTAATTAAAGTGTTGCAATTTAAATATTTTATGACAATTGCATTGCTTTTGGAAGTAGTTAACTCCCAGGCAATATCTAAATTTGAAGTACTTTATTTTTCTTGAAAAATTGCTTGAACTGAATTGTACCAAAATTCTAAGTGAAAGCTTAGAGTAAAATACAATAAATCCTGATGTCCTGTAACTAAACATGGACAAAATATTGTTAATTTTCTTTGAATACTCGAGCAGTAACAATTTTAAGTTGCTAAGATATGGGCTTAATCTTACTAATAAATTTTTAACATGTTTAAAGTCTTGTAATTATGCGTAAATGCAGTGAATATAAGTAAATTTCTTCCAACCGTTTTTTTTGTGCTTATACCAAATGCATGAAAAGAAGATAGTGCAATCCTTTAACCCTTCCAGTGTCCAGGCTGAAAAACAGGTTTCCATCCAGAGGCCAAGCTATTTTCTCACTATGATCAGCCAAAAAAACCAATTTAGAACTTTTTTGCCAAATAACTAATTAAATGCTGATTAATTTGGTATACAACATGGCATGTTGTATACCAAATTAATCAGCATTTAATTCTGGATTTTCTGAAAAGTATTTAACAAAAAAGATGTTTTATTTTAATAGGACTTTTTTTTTGTCATGTAGTAAAAAATTGCATCTGGCAATGCAAATAAAAATTTTAAAAAAACTAATAGACAAAAATGATTACAATGCACATGAATAGAATGGCTATATATTTCTGAATAACAGAAAAAAATTTTTTGGTTTAAAGTAAATATTTCTCTTGTTTTGTAATTTTTTTTTCTCTCTACCATACTTTGAGAAAATTCCAGGCTTTTAGCCAATTGTGCCAAGTCAAATAAACCAGTCAACTTTGGTTATTTTTTAAAAAATTCTAATCAACAGAAATAGGTCATGGTTATATATCAAATTAATTTGATTACGAATTTTATAAAAATATAAATTTCTAAGCATATTGATTTTAATAAGCCTTATTCAATGGCTTATTAAAATGTGAAAAATGGTGAAAAAAAGATCGCAAGCTCTGGGTATGGCATGGCTGTTTGTGTTGTTTTTCTGCTGAGGTCCTGCCATCCTCTCAGACCTTCTACTATGGCATATAAACTGACATGCTCCTGTCAGACCTCTGTGGCCAGCAGCTGCTTGAGGGTTTTATTTAATGTGCAATTAAGGCTTTACTTTGGAAAACCTGATGAATAAAAATAATTATTTATATAGAAAGCAAATTTCCTCCCAAATAATATTAACCCTTTAATGCCCAGAACAGCCCAAAAACAGCAGATTTTCAAATGGACTTGTCTGAATAGTGCTATTTCTTTGTCTTTACTACCCTCTACCTTTTCTTGGGTTTCTTGGGCGTTAAAGGGTTAAACCCGAAATGATTTTTTCTTGATTCTTTTCAGTATCATATTTTAAACATGGCCAGTGTTATACAATGTGGCTTGGACTTCACATTCGCAGGATTTTGAACTGGTTATGAAATAGAAAAAAAATTCCTTGACTTCTTTTTTTGCTAAACATGAATTTTTTTTCGTTGGGTGTTGAAGTTCGGCGATCTTGGCTAAATGTAGAATGGCTTGTGCATCAAACCACCAGCCCTTCCTGAAATTGCCCTCCCACATGACTGCAGATTTCCATAGCAAGGAAGTCTATTTGCTTCCGTATCCAAGACATTCATTTTCGGAAAACGGTACAAGCTGTTTTTTACTTAAAAAAATGAAAAATTACATATAACCTAATGGGATGTTAAATAAAATATCCACAAAAACTTGAGCCAGCCTCCGATCTAGCATAACTCGGAAAGATGATAAATCAGCTGATTGAAAGATCGCTAACAGAAGTAAATCTACAGAAATTAATTTGCTTTCATAGACCTCATTTATTTTCAGAAAATGATACTAGATCAAAGTTTTACTGGAAAAGTAATAAATAATAAAAATTAACATATAGCCTAATGTGATGTTAAAATATCCACAGCAACAAGTTGTAGGCTGGCCATACGATATAACATAAGTATTTATTTTTTTTTTTTCATAGTTATCAATCTGCCAAAAGATTGCTAATTTCCAAAAATAAATCTACTGAAATGAAAACTAAGGTTTAAATGCAAAAAAAAAAACTAACTTTACGAAGAGTATCCAATATACTGCACCAAAACTGTAAAAAAAAAAAAACTTCTGGAACAGAGAATAGCATGTCGGCAATCTGTATCTTATTTGACTCAGTGAATCACAACTAATTAAATGCAGGTGCAACCAGAATTTTTAAGAAGGGTGTGTTTACTTTCAGTTTCGATTTGAAGGATGCTGGGGGAAAATGATAAAAAATAACTTGAATACTGAAATAGGTTTATGACAGAAAAAGTGAAACAGGGGAAAAAATTGCAGTATGTATTTTATAATTACTTCCAAAATCTATTGTTTTCAAAAATAGCATTTTTTGTTAATTTTTAGATTTGTGAAAATTCAAGGAAATTTTGTTGATAATAGTTCCTATCAAACTTGAGAGCTTAAATCCAGAAGGTTGCTTCAGCAAATAGGAATGTTAACAAGCAAATAGGCAATACTGTTTACTGCTTCTTAGAAATGGCAATCAAATGGCTTTATAAAATTATTTATATTGTATTTTAATAAAATATGCATCAAATTAAAAAAAAATATTTTTGAAACCTGAATTATATATTTTTATAATATATATAAATTACAATGGCAATTTTTATTTTTGTAAAATCATTTTGTTGTACTAAAAACATGCATAATCCTTGGCCCATTCAGATTCTCCATAAGTATACAGATGACGTGAACACTGGAAGGGTTAATGGAGTTAAGGGAAGTATCAGTTTTGCCATGATGTCATTTTAAAGTTACAAAAGTTGATAGCTTTGTAAATAGAGTTCATAAAGCAGGAATTGGTTCAATAGGTTGCAAAAGACAAATTGCTGATGCAATAGTTTGACTGGTTAACTACTCTTACTAAATGTGGTGTAAGGGTTGGCTCAGTTGGTAATGCAGGCTTCTAATCTATAGTTTCAGGTTATTCCCAAATGAGCGCATAAAGCTTTTTTATCTGAATTCTCGTGCTGCCCTTGATTGAAAAAGGGATTGACAATGAACTTGGAGAAACTGCCATGGCACCATGTACAGGATATCCATACCTTGTGCACATCAAGCAATATGCTGGATGGCCTTGACAGGAAACAAACAGCTGTACAGTGGGGTCCCCCAACTTCTGAGCCCTTGGGTTTTTGATCTGGTCTTTTAGCCCAGTGTGTACAAAAGTGCTGCCTAGAGGTAAAACAAATAACATACTGCGATTATAGCTCTGAATGCTCTTTAGGGATGAGTCCATGCCTTTGGGATTTGAACTAGATTTTAGGTAACATGCCATACATATCTTCAAGATATATATTATATATTTTTGCTGACCTTTGTTGAAGAAATCGTGCATAGTCTTTTCTCTTGGATGTTTACATTTACATAATGTTCCTAAAATTGCTTTCTTATACTCTATTCCATCCAAGTTGAGACCTAATATAAACAAACCATAATACAAAAGAGAAAGTTTCCTAGTATCTGTGGGGCAGGGGTGGCTCAGTCAGTAGCGTGCCAGGCTTGTAATCTGTAGTTCCCAGGTTAATTCCAGCTGGGTCAGCATTGAGATTTATCTCTGCAAAACTCTCCACCCTGCCCACAGTCAGTAGGGGACACTGATGGGACGTTAAGCAGTGGCCCACGTGCGAAAGAGCCATACCCTGTGCACGTTAAAGAACATGCTGAATGGCCTTGACAAGAGGCTATCATCTGTCTCCCAACAGCTGTCTAGTGGGTCCCTCCCCAACCATCTCTGAGCCTTTAGGGTCCTTGTGACCTGGCCATTTAACCCATTGTGTACAAAAAAGTGCCACTCAGAGGTAAAACAACCCAACAACCTAGTATGTGTCCACAGAAGTAACTGCTATTGGCTACATTTTAAAGCCTCATTTTTAACCCTTCCAGAGTCCAGCAAGAAAATTTGGTTTATATCCAGAAGCCAAGCATATTTTTCGCATATGCTCAGCCAGAAAAAAAACTTTAGTTATTTGGCAAAAAGGTCTAATGAAAGGAATTGACATGTTATATGCCAAATTAATCAGCATTTAATTCTGGATTTTCTCAATAAAATGTGTAGCAAAAATACTAGTTTCACTTTAATAGGCCCTTTTCAGAGTTGTGTAGTAAAAAAATGCATCTGTTGATGCAAACTATTTAAAAAAGAGAAATTATAATGCATATTAATAAAAAAGATATTTATTCCTGAATAACCAATAAAGTTTTACTTGAAACAAAATTATTCTTTTTTCTTGGCACCATACATGAGGTCCAGGCTTGTTGCAGAGTCAAACATCAACTTTAGAATACTTTTAACAAATAACTAAACAGAAATAGGTTGTGTATATATATATATCAAATCAAACAATTTAATTCTTAATTAAAATAACTTGTTTTTGTTCAATGACATAACTTTAAGTTATTTTAATTATTTTCGAGCAAGGTCTTTTTAACTGAATTTAATTAATTTTATTAAAATAAAAAATGTAGAAACATCAATTTTAATAACTTTACAGTAATATTGAAAATAATAGTTCAAATCAAACTTGTGAGCTTAAATCAGGGAATTTCAGCATAGAGTAATGAAAGATATATGTAAAAAAAAATTAAATAGAAAATTTAAAACAAGTTTTATGTGTTGTACTAAAATCTGATAGGCATCCTTGGTCTCATTTTAGATTCTATCAACTTGTATAAAAGATATGGGCACTGGAAGCATTAAGCATGCGATAAATGTGGTCAAAAACAGTTGTAAATTTCTGGTATTGTAACCAGAAACTGTATTTAATTCATAATTTTATTAAGTGCAGTGTTAGTAAATCAGTGTCCTTAGGTAAATGTTTGAAGAAATGAAATAATAAATATATTATCAATAGAAACACTTGAATGAATTTAACTTAAAAGGAAAATACTATTTTTTATTTCCTGGAAATTGCTATCCTCTAATATATTATCTATGGCATAGTCATTATTGCTGCTTTGCAAGTCAAGTATATTTTAAACTGCCACACTTCACCATTCAGAACATGCACGGCTGAATTTTCCCAAGTTTCATCTAAATAGTAAATTTTCTTTTATCTCGGAAGTATATTTTAGCATGCTGTAAATAATTATCGTATTCAGTTAAAGCAGCTTTGAGTGCAAAATCGAAGCTATACGGGGTGTATCAAAAATATAGGTACGAACTTTTAGGGGAGGTAGATAACATCTAAAGGAATGAGAATTGCATAGGAACCCATAACCAGAAATGTCACCGTAAGTCAATAGGCAGCACTGTTCATCAGTGCACTAGAGGGGAAATTTCGGATTTTGTCATTCGAGTGGTAGTCATGCTTACGAAGAGCATGCAAAGGTATTCGAATAGGGAGCTGGCAGACATGCACTTAGTGTATTGAATAGCTGAGGGCAACAGACGAGCCGCTCAACGAATGTATCAAGAACTCTTCCCACACAGACATTGTACCAGGCCACAGTTTGTTTGTGCGCAAGCCTAAAAATTTGTGCAATTACGGGTCATTAAGAGGTAGCAGAAATGAGGGCAGGCCACGATTGGTGCGTACTCCCCACCATGGAAGATAGTGTTGGATGCTGTGGAGACATCCTAGTACCAGCACATGTGCCATTGCCTCTGCCTTAGGAGTGTCTTGTTGCAGTGTACAGCGTGTTTTGCACGGCGAGTCCTTACACCCCTTTCATCTCCAAAGGGTTCAGTTACTTCTCCCTGCAGATCATCCTGCACATGTGCATTTTGTGCAGTGGTATCTCCAAGAAAAGTGCCCAAGATGTGAATTTCCCAGCTTATGTTTTGTTTACTGATGAGGCCAGTTTCACTCTGGATGGTGTATTCAATCAGCACAATGCACATTTGTGGGCTCACAAGAACCTCCACAGTGTGCGCACCCATGTGGCACAACATTTCGCAGTAAATGTGTGGGCAGGTTTGGTCGGCGACTGCTTAGTCAGGCCATACCTTTTACCATCCCGCATGACCTATGCGAAGTATCTGATCTTTCTGCAACAGATTCTACCAGGCTTGCTTGCCCACGTTCCAGCAAATGAGACTCAACATGTGGTTTCAACATGATGAGGCGCCTCTCCATTATGGAAGGTGTGTTTGTGCGCATTTGAACATGTCTTTTGGGCGTGCTGGACCAATTGCCTGCCCACACTCGCCTGATTTAACGAGCGTCGATTTCTTTCTCTGGGGGATCCTCAAAGCTATCATGTATGAATCACTTGTGGAGTCTAACATGGATCTCATGGCAAGGCTCATCTGCGCTGCTGCTACTATCAAAAACTCCAGGTGTGTTCGACCGTGTTTAGCAATCGGTGCTCTGTCAGTGTCACACATGCATCACGTCTCATGGTGGAAACTTCGAGCATCTGCTGTAACATTATGAAATGTATCATCTAGTATGCCATTTGTAATAATTATGTCCAATAAATGTTTTCCCATTAATCACTGTCCTTTCAGATCTTGTACCTCTGCTACCACTTTCCCATGATGTTTCCGGTTATGGGTTCCTATGCAATTCTCATTCCTATAGATGTTATCTGCCTCCCCTAAATGGGGCGAGGGTGGCTGTCGGTAGCGCACCAGGCTCGTAATCTGTAGTTCCCAGGTTCGAGTCGCAGCTGGGTCAGCGTTGAGATTTATCTCTGCAAAATTCCCCACCCTGCCCACGGTCAGTAGGGGACACTGATGGGCTTGGAAAGGCTGCCGTCCGTCAGATAGGACGTTAAGTCGTGGCCCCGTGTGCGGGAGAGCCATACCCTGTGCACGTTAAAGAACACGCTGGATGGCTTTGACGGGAGGCTACCATCTCCCAACAGCTGTTCCAGTGGGTCCCCTCCCCCAACCTTCTCTGAGCATTCGGGGTCCATGTAACCTGGCCATTTAGCCCATGGTGTGCAAAAAAGTGCCGCTCAGAGGTAAAACAACCCAACCCTCCCCTAAAAGTTTGTACCTATATTTTTGAGACACCCTGTATATGTATGTTAAATTGAAATTAGGTTAAGGGTTTATAGATATAGTTTAAATTCAACAGTTTATTTCTGTGAAATCTTTAACCTTATTCCTGATAGCTGTCAAGGTAAATAGATCCCACTTTTGTAACCATTAATTATTTGCCATTACCTGATCTGAAATATCTGACTTTAATCATACACTTAGACATATTTTTGAAAAATTCAATTTGCAATTCCCTTTATTAAATTTTCAATTTCATCAATTTTAAACGACTTATAAATAATTGTAAGGAACTTCTGTTTGCCATTCCATTTTCACTGTACCCAGATATGCCCTTGATACTGTCTTAGAGTTGCTGATTTGTTTTTTATTCCTTGTTCAAAATCTTAAATCTTTTGATGGTTAGTATTAAGTGCTAATAATGTTTAAGATCATCAAGTAACCAAATAAAATAGATTATTTTTCCTGACCACTGCTTTTTTAAAACCAATGTATCTGGAAAAATCTACACATTATTTTTTATGCAGACAAATACACTTGCAAGTAGTGATGAGGTCTTTAGCCAATAGGCAAAGATCTATTTGTTTGTATCAGGTCTCAACTTAGGTTACTAAAAATATAGTTTAACATATTTAAAGCTTTCTAGATTATTGTAGTTGCCAATTTAAGCATTTATTTTGTAGATCTTTTAAGATAGAGTATGTGAAAATTTTAATTTTAGTGTGCTCCAGTTTATTGATATCACCTCGTCCAGAAGATGAAAACCTCAACCTCTTCATGATGCTCATAGACAAGTGCCTTAGCCATGAGGTATTTCTGCTTTTTTAGGTTCTTTTTAGCTTCTTCTGTATAAATTCAAATTTCTAGATGTGTGCATATAGCAGTCTGAATCCTAAGGTTGAAAAATATTGTACTTAAAGGATTACATATAAATTTTGTAGACTGTCAAAAACTTCTAATCAGTGATTAACATAAAGATTATTGTTACCAATGTAGCATATTGGTAATTGAAGCTCTACAGTAAATATTTATACAGTTCTATGTAGTTCTACAGTAAATATATAGTATTAAAAATAACAAAGAAGCTTCAAGGAATTAAACTTCTAAAATATGTAATTCCTTAATCTGCTACTGTTGTAAATTTAATAACTGAAGTTTCAATGCATTTCCAGTGTTTCAATTTAGTGCTGCTTTTAAAGCAAACAAAATTTTTTATTAGTAAATGAATTTACTTCTAAGCATAAAATATTTCATTAAAAATTACTTTTTTAGAAAATCTTTAACTCTTCAGTATTTCTACTTCAGGCTTAATGATTATTTCTTTTATACTCCTTTTTCTTAAATGATTGTATTAACATTGCTGACCACAAATGCTCCTTTGGACCATCTGACATTTTAGAGCAGATCTGGAGATATATTACTTAATTGCCATTTCTTTGTAGCAAATCTTGCCTTCAGAGTTTGTACAGTGCAATTATAGTGAATTCTGATAGTCACTGAAACATTGAGCCTCCATAAGTGAAGAAAGACTTGTTCAAAAGCTTGTCTAAACTTGGCATTATGTGTTAAGAAACAAGCCATATCATTTCTCTCTCAGTAAGAAGTAAAGTTTGGTCAGAAATCTGCATTGTTCCTATGAAGTCTATTAAAGACGGGAAAGATTTTACATTTTCACAAAGATGCAGCTTAGGAACAACTCTGAAAAAAAATTCATTCCAATTTATCAGAAGTATATGGGGATCATGCTTGTTTATATGGCACTGTTACAGGGTGGATGTGCAAATTCAGAGGATGGCAGAGCTTTGAATATCTCCCTTGTTCAGGAAGCCTAAAGTAGGCCATGAACAAGAGAATCATCATTGCTGTTCGTGAACTCGTTAAAGAAAACCTACACATCACCGTTGAGGTAATTTTAGTTGTCAGTGTATCGATTGGCAGTGTGGAAACAATTTTTCATCAGCATTTAAAGTTCCAAAAAGATCTATGCCAAATGAGCACCCTAAAAACTAACAGAATAGCAAAAAAGCTAGGTAGATTTGAGCAAGATGTTTCAATCCCCAAGGCGTGGTAGCAATTGGACACCTTACCTGAAAAAATGACTATAAATGGCCAATATACTACACCAACATTGTTTTACTCAGAATGGTTAAGGAGATTGAGCAGCATCCAACAACAAGTGTCAAGGGTTCTCCTTCACAACCCCAGTGCTCACAAAACCAAGTTCCGGCCTATCTGGAGCAGGAAAATCGGCTACCCGCATCCTGCATATTCACCTGATCTTGCACCATGCCAAATTTGGTTGTTTCCAAAAATTAGACTTCACAACAAGGTTCTGTTTTAAGGGTGCAAGACCTTACAAGATGTGTTCAGAGTTGCAGAGTATTCCCCAGCAGGAATACCACCAAGTGTTCCAGAATTATGCATACAATGCATAGATGAGGGGAGTACTTCAAAGGACCAACTTTTTGTTGGGGTAAGTGCAATGGTTTTTGTTCTGTAGATGCATGTCAGTAAGGGTAGGGGTGGCTCAGTCAGTAGCATTCCAGGCTTGTAATCTGCAGTTCTCAGGTTAAACCTCAATGGTGACCCAGCTGGGACTATCTCCATAAAACTTCCCACTCTGCCCACGGTCAGTAGGGGACACTGATGGACTTGGAAAGGCCACCATCTGTTGGATGGAATGTTAAGCCATGGTTCCCTGTGTGGGAAAGCCATACTCTGTGCACATTCAAGAACATGCTGGATGGCCTTGACAAACTACAATGTCTCCCAACAGCTGTTCCAATGGGTCTCCTCCCCCAACTTTCTCTGAGCCTTCGGGGTCTTGTGACCTGGTACATTTAGCCAGGTCACAAGACCCCGAAGTTTTTGTGCAAAAAAGTGCCATTCAGAGGTAAAACTAACCAACGTCAACTTATTGAATATATCATATGCCATGTAATCCTTGAAAATAGTCACTTTGTATTTGCTTGTTTTAGGTTTGTCTAAACACCTTATTTCTCTCAAATTCAATGGCCAATCCCAACGAGTTTTATACGAAAATATCAAAAGCTTGTAGCAGAAATATGTGGGTAATAGAAGAATCATGTACATAAGTCTATAATCTGAAATTAAACTTATTTTTAACCCTCCAAGCAGCAGGAAGGTGTTCTCCTTGCCATAGCTACCTAGTGTAATAGTTATGTATATGACAGCACCACCATACAACCACTGCTTTAAGCCTTCATGTGATGGGAATCTAATGCATTAGAGGGTTGCAGTGAAATGGCTGACCTGTTATTCACCATGGCTAAGGAATTAACTCAAACTTTGGAAAAGATAAGTTTATATCTTGATGAGACAAGGAATGTGTCAAATAAGTTTATAAATTCAAATCTCTTGTGTCTTAATAAAGTTTCTGAATAATTTAACTAATATCTGGTTTAATATATAAATATTAATCATATTATTCCCTTCTAAGAATTTGTGCTTGTGTAGTTAAAGTATTTTAGACCTTTCTCTCCATAGAACACTACATGAGATTAAAATATAATTGAATACAATTACAGATCATTGTAATTAAATGGAGCAAACTACTTAAACTGTTGGTTATCCCTCAAAAGATCCATGGCGAATTTAATCAATTGCTTCTTTGCAATCATCTTATCAAAGTGTGGATAATTGTACATGTTGCAGAAGTGAGTTATCTGAATAGGGGTCACCCATGTGATTTTAGTTTTTTGTTTGGCAATGTCTGGCCATTCAGAGGGAGCAATGGGTTGCCACTGCATAGGTTAGCTTCTGCATTCCAATGGCAACAAGATTCAAATATAGAAGGCAGGTCTGAGACAAGCAACAGCTCTGCCTAAGCTGGCAATGACCCAGGTGATTGGTCATGCCAACTCTTACCTCCTTCCCATCCAGGTCACATGAGGTGACTGAGGAATGGGTGGGAGAGTCTGAAGTGCTTAATCAGAGTTGAGACAGAACAATCTGACATCTGCCTTGGCTTTGTTTAGGCAGATCCCTTTGCTCAGCTGCAGCAATGTAGGCCTTCAGGATCTGGGACCTGTTGTGGCTGGCATTGTAGCTGTGACCAAAGTGTGGTCTTGAGCTCTCGAACGTTTTCAGTTATACCTCCCATGCTCCCTCACCATTGACAGAATTTGTCACAGCTCCTTCCAGCATTGAAGGAATTTGTCACACTTCCTTTTTGAGTTACAAAAATGATTTTAATTGGCAAAAGAATACTCACTACAGTTCCTGCTCAGACCAACTTCTAGAAACATACTCCCACACAGTTATCCTATAACAGATTCACTAATTGAATGATCAAGCCTTCTTCATACAATAAAGTCTTATGGCTCTAAAAGTAGACTGCTCTGAGCAAGAGTAGAATGTACATCACTGGAAAGTTCTGCCCAACTAAGGAAAGGATGGAGAGGGTGAACACTCAAAGTGGACCACTAAGTGTGAAAAGGTCACGTTACACAAGTTTAATATTTTATGTAGCAATAATGAAAAATAAATTTGTTCAAATACTACTTAAATATTTTGCTGCTCCCAGACTTCAGCTTTACTACTCCCTGGAAGGCAATGGCCCACAGTGAGAAGCACTAGTCTAGAGTATTAACTGTTAACTCTGTTATATTTACATATATTGTGTAAATAAATTGGTGTAGTGCCAATTGTCCCCATTTATCTGACTACCAGCTTCCCCTGCTGTAGTTTTGCAACAGTAAATTCTCCTACCCACCATAATATGCTCTTGCATAAACACTAACATAATGGATTCATCCACCAGTATGATCTATTCTTAATTGCAACAATTCTTAATTTATTTAACTTAATTTCAACAATTGCAGTTTAAAATTAAGTTTTGAGATCTCTTTAAAATTGATATGCATAAGTTTGGCTGTCAAGCATGTCTCCAATAATTTGATTTTTTAGCTGCACTTGAAAATCTTGACTAATTATGTGGAATTATTTGAACAAGATTGTCCTTAGGGCAGTGTGATATTGTTTTAAACCACAATCATCAGTAACCATTGGCACACTGACTAGGTAACTATGCATGCATTTCAACACTAGTATATTTTGAATAATGGTATCTTATCCTTTTAGAGCGGAAGTGTTTTCAATTTTGCTATTTATTTTATAGAACTTTTACGTTTTTTTTAGAATATTTAAGTTTGAAACAATTGTTTAAACAATGATCAAGATATGACAAAGATGAAACTTGATATCTTGGCTCTCTTAAGGAGTTGGGGCAGGGGTGGCTCAGTTGGTACGCGCCACGCTCGTAATCTGCAGTTCCCAGGTTCGAGTCCCAGCTGGGTCAGCGTTGAGATTTATCTCCGCAAAAATTCCCTGCCCTGCCCACAGTCAGTAAGGGACACCGATGGGCTTGAAAAGGTCGCCGTCCGTCGGATGGGACGTTAAGCCGTGGCCCCGTGTGCCGGAGCGCCTTACCCTGTGCACGTTAAAGAACATGCTGGATGATCTTGACGGGAGGCTACCATCTGTCTCAACAGCTGTTCCAGTGGGTCCCCTGCCCAAACCTTCTCTGAGCCTTTGGGGTCCATGTGACCTGGCCATTTAGCCCATGGTGTGCACAAAAGTGCCGCTCAGAGGTAAAACAATCCAACTCTTAAGGAGTTAAAATTCCAAAAGCAACTGAGTAGTAATTTATTCCATTAATATTCTTCAGTCTAATAGCATTGGTTGTTCACATATCTTCGAAGCTTAAGTGTGCAACCTTCAAAGATTCTTGCATTATAATATAATGCTGTAGTCTCAAAATTATTCTTAATGTAATTTCCAATAATTTGGAAAATATTTTTAGTAGATTCCCTAAGATTTAGATATTTCATCAATATACTTCTATCAATTCATTCTTTTGTATATTCTGAAGATCAACATGAAGAATACTGAAGTTTGAATCCCCTTTTCCTCAACAAATGAAAGGCTCTAGTTTTGCCACTCTTGGTTTTGTTACACCACTTTGGGCATACTGTTTAAATTCAAATTTCTTTAGGCATTGAATTGAGTATATGAATGAATTTGTATTTTACATCAATGTTCACATATTTAGCATCTAAATTGAAAGCTTTATAACAGTCATTAAGGCTTTTTTTATTGTACTTTTTAATTAGATCTTCCTTTATAGGCATTTACTCCTCAACAGAAGAGGCGGTTGTTTTCCTGGAAACAGCAAATACAAAAAGTGTGGCATCCTCTCCCTCCAAGGCGTTCTCTGGACAACAGGCAGAATAGAGGGTGAATTTTCACATTGTTTTTTCCTTAGTTACAGTTATCATAAAAGACATAAAAGTAATTTTCCATTCTTAATCATGTATTTAATCTATGCACTCAAATTCGTGATTATGTGTTACAAACTATTGTATAATGCTTCCATTGGAGCTTGGCAGTTGACTATTGTTAGTAGCCAGCAGTGCTACAATGCCAGTTGGAGAAGATGGGTTTTTCCCAGTTTAAGAGCTGGAAGCTGTGTTTGTCAGTGGGCTCCCTGTAGGGCAGCAGCTTTAATGTTGGCCATGCACGATGGGGTTTGAAGCAAACCTAGGCATGTGATGGCTCTTGTGCCAAGCTAGTTCTGAACTTGCCCACATGCATTTGGCTTTTAGTCATCAGTCCAATATCTGGTTTTGTTTCAACAACAGCAAATTGCATTTGTAAAAGGTCCATATTATTAAGACAAAAGGGCTGCTTCAATAATTGTTCTCCAAAACAAAACCAAAATGAAAACTGATGAAATTCTGTCTTAAAAGAGGGACATATTATTTGATATTGGTTTGTAACAGTTGTCAGGGACCTTATTGTAGTATATGGAAAAAGATACCCAAGTGATACCTTGTGTTCAGTATGATCCCAAATGCATACAATGGAGTGAAGATATGTAAAACAACTTTGTTTTACAGATTTTCACTCCATTGTTGTGTATTTAGTCAGTTATTCAGCTTGGACAGATGATAATTAAATGATTGGAGCATATGAAGTTGGTACACTGAAACCAGTGTTATATACACTGAGCATGGGAAAGCTACAGTCAGTTGAATGGGACTTAAAGCTATTGCCCCATGTGCAGGAGGAGAGCCATACCCTGTGCACATTAATAAAATGGATGGCTTTGATGGGGGGGGGGGGGGGCTATCATCTGTTTCCTAACAGCTGTCTGGTAGGTCCCCCCCCCCTCCACTTTAGGAGCCATTATGACCTGATCATTTAGCCCATTGTGAGCAAAAAAAGCTAAGAGATAAAGCAACAAAACTGTCACAAGAATGTGGTACATAAATAAGAATTCCTTTTCAAATTGAAAGTTGTGGAAGAGATGTTTTTTCAACAAAACAATAAATTTTAATTGTTTTATATTTTCTGGGAGTTTGAAGGATTTTTGGACTTTTTATACATTCTTCATAGAGAAGACTGTTCTGGTGACAGTGGTTAATGTGTTTGGTTACTGATCAAAGGGGACCCAGGTTAGAGCCCCAGATAAGGCGTAGATGTTGTGTAGTTCTTCTGAGGTCCCTATGTCATACTGATAATCTGTTGTATTCTTGTGGCAAGTAGCTGCTGCTTAAAAGAATTTATTAATTTTATAGGATAATGATAAAATACTTGCACTGCCTATTAATGATACTGACAACTAAAACTGGCAATCACTTTTGTTTGAATTTGCAACTATACCACTTTATAAGATATTTATCAAAATTTCATTTTTGAAACTTCAAAAAAAAAAAAAAAAAATCCAGATGGTTCCCATGGAATCAATGGCCCCCAGCAGTGCTTGAACTTGGGTAAAATTATTAAACAGATTGTATTCTCATTATGCTAAATTTCTTTTTTCGTCACTAAATTTTTAATGTATAGTAGGATTGATCCCAGGTACCACTTAAGAGTTAACAGCCCTGTTATATATAGTATGCCGTTATTTAAAAGTATGAATTGTTACCTTATGTTTAATATCACTATAAACACAAAAATAGGCACATTTAGGAATATGGATACAATTTTTTGGTTTTCTTGTAAAAAAAAGAAAAAAAATCAATTTATACCTTGAAAACATGCACACTCTTTATATCAGTTTATTATGCAATATGTTAGCACTTAAATAGGGAAGTAAGCTTATAGTTTGTTCCTCTTTAAATTTGATCATATGATCAGGGGATTTTTTTTTTTCCCCATAAATGAGTGATATAAACATTAGTGGTAAATTTTGGAAATCAATATTTGACTTAATGACTTGTTTAAATTTGCTAGTGCAGAACTATCACTATTGTTAGTAGCAAATGAAGTAGGTGGAAATGAGTTCTAAGCCCAGGTAGGCCATGCCACAGTCATTCCTAGCTTTACACCATGCAAACGAGTGAAGGGGAATAATGGAAAGAATTTTATGCTTGTCATTTGGAGTGGTGCGACTATATCTTTCACCCCCCCCCCCCCTAATGCATGTGCTTTGACTGAACTGTCAAGCTGATGTGTATGGCTTATCTCCAAATCCAATTGTTTATGGGCAGCTTAATGGTTTTATTACTTCCTGCTGAAATCTGAGTGGTGTGTGGAGTGGTTGTTGAAAGGGGACAATGGAAGAGAAGTATTAGTTTGCATAGAGTAAAATGCAATCCAATGTGTTCTTTAATGTACACAGGTATAGCTCTCCTGCACATGGATTGTGGCTTAAAGTCCACAACAGACTGCAGTCTTTCCAAGCCCATCAGTGTAGTCTTTTTCATTGAGGGAAGGGTGAGGATTAGGAAACAATCTGGCTCAGATGGGACTTAACCTGGGAATTGCATATTACTAGACTGGCACACTGACTGAGCCAAGCCCATCAAAGTAGGGTAAACTGATAATGAAAATTGCAGATTACTGTGTTTTAATTAGCTCAAAGAATTTAGTTCATTTTTTGGCTGGATCACAATCTTTGGGTATGGAAGTAAAGAAAAACTAAAAATTAAACTCCACTTCCAAAGCTTTGAATTTCTAGCAATATTCATTTAAAAGTAGTAAAGGTAAAAATTTTCCACCTTATTTTTTTTCCATGGATCATAAGTAATGTAGACTGACTTTCCCATTATAAATTAATACTTGTTAAAGCCTTAAGCTATAACAGCAGGATAACTGAATTATCTTGATAATTCAGTTATCTATAATATATTTGCTTTACAAGGAACTTCTATAGGAAGTATATTTTTTACTCTTTTAGCAAATATAAAGTTAATGAGAATTTTTTTTAAATGTAGCATAATTATCTTGAATTTCATACTTCAAAGCAAATACCAGTCTAGTGTCGGAAAAAATATAAACTTTAATGTTTATTTTGTCATAATTCTTTAAAATTAAAGGATGCAGTAAATAAGTCTGAAAGATTTGAACTGTATAAAGTAGTTTAATCTTAATTGCATAAAAAATGCTAGAATTAGTATTTACTCTTCAGTGTAAACAAGAGATTGGCTAAATTTTATTATTACTATTACTTTTGACTGAAATTTTTCAAATTCGTAAGTTTTAAAATTGCTTATGTAAAATATTTTTAGGAAGTGGAACAACTTCAACCACAATGGTACATCACAAAATGCAGAATTCAATACTCCAGCTGGAGGATCTGTTACTTTGCGTCGTCGTATACCGGTCCAGTTCCAACAACCTCCACAACGCATGCCAATATCTCGTCAAGGTATAATTGGAAATTACACTTCTGCTCAAGCTAGCCAGCGTAATCCTTTATCGACAGTCTTGAAAAGGCCTAGTTTACAAGAAGTAAGTTATCTTTTGTGAATATGTGAATTCTTCATTTAATTTAGCTGTTTCTGTATGTTGGCTGTTAACTATATGTAACTATAAGTAATGAATTATGCTTAAAATTCTAGATCACTTGACATTTTGCAATTTAATCAGTAACACTGAAATATAAACTTCCATACGTTTCAATGAATAGAAGTATAAAATCTTGTTATAAAACATTTCTGCCACTAAACTGGTTTCCATAAGTTAGGGAACATGGTTTAAGTTGGTGCAGATTTTAAAATTAATAAAATTACATAATCACTGCAATGTATAGAAAAGCAGAGACAGATGTATTTATTTTATCTACAAAGTTACCTTTTTTTTTTCTTTGTGTTGATATCTAATGACAGTCAGTCTACTGCCCTGTGGTGGGTAGTGTAGTCCCTATTTCTACTAGTTCATTGCATTCTTGATTTTGCTGTTCTTTGAGGATTCTGATGCAAGGATGGCATCAGTTTGAGAGTGGCACAGAGAAATGAAATATATAGAAATCTATTTGCTGCACACTTTAATCAAAGCATTTGTAGACTTCCAGTGTTATGTCGCAATTTTTCCAGAAGAGTGAATAATGAATCTTATTACATGTACTGTGCACTTTGCATTGTTTGTTGCTCCAGTGCATCAGGCAAAATAGTTGTGAAACAGGCACAGATGTCTCCTCCCACCAAGTTCTTGCATGGAAAATTTAATCATTAACATAAAAATATAAACCTCTGTAAAATGGGCATTCATCAATTGCGGTCACCAGGAAACTATTACTCAAATACTATAGACTCCCTATTGTAACTACCTCTAACAAATGTAAAATGATAGTCCCAGTCTTATAAGTTGATGTCACCTTCACTTGCCTTCTGAAAATGTGGTCAAATTATACCATGAAATCTGTTTAGGACCAGAGCAGATACATCTAGCAGTAAAATGGTAATGCATAAAGCCTTCTTTCAACTAAAAGATTAAGTTTCTACATTAAGCATTTATTACAGTAAAAAGAAAATGTGAAATATGTCTTAATTCATTGCCTGGTGCCTGCACAAACTTCAATGACTAATCACTAAAATTGGTAGCACAAGTCAGGAATTGGGTAATGGGTCAGGTAAGCAGACTTCAATAAGGTAATTTGGGCAGGTAATATAGATCACCAACCTAGAACAAGTCTGTGCATTCAGACTTCATAACATCTAAACTACTAATTTTTTTGGTTAGCACCACTTTTGTGCACCTGAAAATAATCACTGAACATAAAACACCAAAGTAATGGATTCCATGTATGCCATTTGCCTTGACCTACAAATCCCAAATTTTATCTCTTTAAAGATTTTCATCCTCTAAAGATACAGAAATTGTCATTCTATATCAAGGTACATCATCTGTACCTGAAATATAATAGATAAATTTCTTTTAAGCTACTTTGGCATCCATCTTGCAAATTTACCATAAATCTTAATATGCCATTCTTACCATTACTATTTGATTACACTGCTGTTTTATTCATGTATTATGTACAGTGTGATAAATTTATATATTCTGATAATTGGCATTTTATTCAATATGATTTTTGTGACTAACTTGTTGACTTGCAAGTATTTCAGTATCTGGCCTACAGTGTAACAAATGATCCTCTTCACAATATAAAGATTAAAATCTTAATGAGCTTATTTTTCAGTCAAGGCTTTATTGTTAAATGTACTAAAAAATAAATAGCATGCCAGGGAGCTTGTTAAAACTGACATTATTTTTCATGAAAATAATAAAATGATTATCCCATTCTTAATATTTCATTCTGGCAGTTAGGTTTGGATGCCCCTAGGGGGCCGTCCAAACTTAATTACCAGAATAAAATATGCCCTGGGGACCAAGTCACCTACATTGAGAATTGCTGGTCAGTTATCTGACCAAATTACCAAGATCTGCTTGCCTGACCTCATTTATCTTACCCAGTTCCTGACTTGTCTAATCGTGTAAAATTGGTAGAACTAGTCACTGGATTTTATGCAGAAATTAATGTATTATATTTTCCTAACTGTAATGCTTGTTTTAGTAGTCTGTAAATGGTAGCTAGGTATAAACTAGAAGGAATGCACAGAAACGGCCAGATCTAGTGCCTAATGTCTGACCCTGCCTTCTTATGATGCAGGCCGTTAGTACCTTTCAAGAGATTCTCTTTTGGAAGGGAACAGAAGGGGAGGGCTGCCAGTTCAGTATGGCCTACTGATCTGGTCATCTATGGAAACTTTTTTTTCTCAACCCTGTTGAGGAGTGGTCAACTTTACAGGATCCTGGTGCTGACCATTTATACCTACTAGACTGGACTTGTTTTTGAATTTGAGCTTGATTATGGATCCTGGACTTGCTGCACTGGTGGGCCTTTGAGGGAGAATCTGCCACAGTGTTTTCTATTCGCTTCTGAGTTGCCAGCCGTAAGTGAACAGAGGCATGGGATACCTTATATCAGCTGGTGAATAATCCTGATCAGAGGCCATCGCAGGTACCTGAACCTCGCTTACCTAGTTGGGCATCGTCAATCCTAAACTGGAGTAATGTGTCTGAGGCAGGCCATATGGCTCTTGAAAAAGTCCACTTGAAAAGATGGTGCCTGAAGTTCCTACCATCATCAGCGACTTCAGCCTTTAGTGGAGGAAGAACAGGTCTTTTCCCCATGCCTGCGATCAGGGGTCTGTTTGATATTGTTGGCCCTACTTAACTCAATAAACCTAGTTCTTTAAAAATCCTAATCATTTTCTCTCTGCAAGGACTGTGAAGAATTATTCTTGATGTCCTCACACACAAATTCCAGCATTACAACCTAGATATTCTAGTCTAGTAAGAGACCAGATGGACAGGTAAAGGTGAGATACTTAAAAGTAACTTTAAATTTCTCTTTTCAGGTAGGGAGGATATAAAGAATCTCCAAGGTGTAGGTTTGCTTCTCACACACCAGTGCTCTTCTAACATATGACTGCATTAAAGAGTTCTTAGAGCAAAATTTAAAACAAAAATTAAAGGCTTGAATGTCATCTATTATGCCCCCAGAGTTCTCATCAGAACTCTGTGGGGGCATGAGAAGGATACTTTTTTAGTCAGCTTCAGGATACTTTGAATTCTGTGAAGAAAGTGGAGATTTCTCTTGTGGTAGGTGACTTCAATGATAAAATTGGTACTGACTCTGACCTTTGGTCAGGAGTTTTTATGTTCCTTTGGCATTGGTAGTTGCAATGGAGAAAGTCTCCTACAGGTAGGTAAACTTAATGATTTACGAATAACAAACGCATACTACAAACATCGGGACATTTATAAATATACATGGGTTTCACCTGATATGGGTTCACCCACAGGAATATGATGGATTATATTTTAATTAACAGCAAATGGGCAAGTTCAGTTAGGAATACCAGATCATACAGGGGAGCCAGAAATTGGGTCTGACAATTACCTGGTCAAAGTGTCTTGCAGCTGAAGCTTAAGAAATGTGCTAAGGTTAAGAAAATTGCCTTCAACACTGAAGGTCTGAAAGTTCCAGATATAGCCAAAGCATACCATGATAGGCTACTTAGTCATTATGACAATTGTGGTTTTCTTACTGCTAAAGTTGAGAAAGAATGGGGTCAGTTTAAACAGGCTTTTCTTGAAACAAACGGTACTCTTTTGGGTAAAAGGGAACAGAGGAAACAATTATTAGAGTGATAAGGCTATGCAACTTATTTCTTAAAGAAGGAAACTAGTCCTAACAGAAGGCATTACAATGAGCTTAATAAACATGTAAAGGATCAGTTAACTGCTGAAAAGAATCTTTGGTTTGATAGCTTGGCTGACAGAGGAAGCAGTTAGACAGCACAACAGCAAGGGGTTGTACCAAATTGTTACTGTTTTATGTGGGAAGAAATGGACAGGTACACAAGGATTGAGGAAAAATATGGTCTAAATTGGGTCTGACAATTACCTGATTAAAAGTGTCTTGCAGCTGAAGCTTAAGAAATGTTTGTAATCTTAAGGCATTACAGTGAGCTTAATAAACATATAAAGGATCAGTTAACAGCTGATAAGAATCTTTGGCTTGATAACTTGGCTGACAAAGCAGAGGAAACAGACAGCACAACAGCAGGAGGTTGTACCAGATTGTTAATGTTTTATGTGGGAAGAAAGATCTATAGGGATTGAGGGATAAACATGACAAGGTGGTTGGAAGGTGAGGATTCTGTGATGGTTAGGTGGGCTGATCATTTCAGAAGTTCTAAATGTGATTACAATGATAGTAGAAATAATGAGGATAGATGCATTACTGGCTTTTTATGGTGGCCCTATATCGCATTTCGAAGTCGCATTGGCTGTCTCTAAACTAAACCTACATAAATGGGGTGGACAAAAATCAGGGGTGGACAAAAATCGTCACTGAAATGTTTAGAGCTGGGAACATTGGTGTTGAACATGGCTGACTGAAATTTTGAATATTTGTGATAAAATGTTATTTCTAAAGGATTTTACTAGAGCTATCATTGTCCCAATTTAAGTGATCACAGTTCTTGTGATAATTAGAGGGGAATTAGTTTACTTTCTGTTCCAGGTAAAGTTCTTTGCATGATTATACTTAATAGAATTAAGAATTTGGTTGATATACAACTGCATTATGAACAGTGTGGATTCAGAAGTGGTAGGGGATGTATTGATCAAATATTTTCACTTAGGCAGATTCTCGAGAAATGTTTAGAGCTTCAGAAGCATGTGGTTGCTAGCTTTATATATATATAGATTTCAAAAAGGCTTTTGACTCTGATCGTCATAATTTGTCTTTGATTATTAGATCATATGGAATATCTGATACGTTAGTGTTATTATAGAGAGCTTTCATTACACTGAGTCATGTGAGAGTTGGTACATCTTGCAGTGATTGGTTTTAGCATTACTAATGGAGTTAGACAAGGGTGCATTTTGTCTCCTTTTCTCTTTAATTTGGTTATTGATTATGTAATGTGAAATTCTTTGTAAGGGAAAGATTTTGGCCTTAGATGGTCTAGACTTCAAAATTTCTGATTTAGGTTATGCAGATGATTTAGCCCTGTTGGCTACTGATGTTGATGAGATGAATTCGTTTATTAGGGCTGTTGATGAGACTGGTAATAGAGTAGGTTTGATGATAAACAGAGAAAAATTAAAGTGATGAAAATTGATCAGGCAGATGGTGCTTCAGTTGCTTTGAATGGCTGTACTATTGAGCAAGTGTCTCGGTTTAACTATCTTGGGAGCTATGTAACAGATATTGGTGATGTGCGGCATGAGATAAATAGAAGAATAGGGATTGCCACTGGGACTTCTAAGAATCTATGGAGAGTGTGAAGAAATAGGCATATACACCTAAAGACTAAAATTAGGCTGTATAATAGTTTGGTTCTTTCTAAGGTTAGTTATGGTAGCAAAACCTGAACCCATTGTAAGCAGGATAGCAAGAAACTTGATGCCTTTGATTCTAGATGCTTACTCAGTATCTTGGGCATTAGGTGGTTTGACTAAGTAATAAGGTTACAAGGAGTCATCAACCTCTTTTGAGCAGCATATTGTGCAGAGGGACTAGGTTGGTTTGACCATGTTGCCCATATGGATAATTATAGATTGACGAATAGGGTTATGAACAGTGTGCCTAGAAGCCTCAAAGACGGGGATATCTAGGATGTGGTGGGCAGACAATGTCAAACAGAACCTTGCTAGAATTGGCCTAGAGTTGCCAAATGCAGCAGCTGTAGCTCAAAAGACTTCTGGAGAGGAAAATTAAAGTCTGGACCTCCATAGCCATGATTGAGGATTTTGTATATATATATATCATCCTCAAGCAGCCATGGGCTACGGAGGTCCAACCAGACTGAGCAATTTAGTTCTCCAAGCATGTTTGTCGGGAGAACTAAATTGCACAGTCTGGTTGGACCACCATAGCCCATGGCTGTTTGAGGATAAGTTTTAAAAAAAATTCATGTTATTTTGCTCCTAGATGTACACTATATAATCAAAAGTATCTGGACACTTGTTCATCCATAATCTACCAGTAATAGGAAAGGAATTAATATTGCCTTGGCCCTCCCTTTGCTGCTATCACATCCTCCACTCTGCGGAGAAGGCTTTCCACTAGATTTTGGTACATTGCTGTGGTAATTGCCTGCCATTCTGCCACAAGAGCATTAGTGAGGGCAGTTCGCCCTGCCTTGCTGTCAGCTTTCAAATTAATCTCAAAGTTGTTCCATGAGGTTGAGATCAGGACTCTGTGCAGGCCATCAAATTCTTCCACACCCATCTCATCAAACCATTTCTGCACGGTCTCGCCTTGTGGATGGGGGACATTGTCCTGTTGGTACAGGAAAGGGTCTTCACCAAACTTTTGCCATAAAGTTGGGAGTACAGAATTGTAGAGAATGGCGGTCTTAGTGTTCAGTCCTGTTTACTGAAACTAGGGGGGGACCACTAAAAACAGCTCCAGAGCATGATTCCTCCTCCACCAAACGTTACAGTTAGTACAACACAGACAGGTAGTGTTCACCTTGCATCCTCCACACCCACTCATCCATTGGACTACCAGATGGTGAAGTGATTCATCATTCCAGAGAATGCAGTTCCACTATTCAAGAGTCCACTGGTGCTGTGCTTTACACCACTCCAACTGATGCATGGCATGATCTTGTTGATGTTAGACTTGTGTGTGGCTGCTCAGCCAAGGAAATAAATTTCCTGCAGCTTGGAACAAACTGTTATGGTGCTGGCTTTGCTTTCAGAGGCTTTTTGCAACTTGGTGGTGAGTGTTGCAACTGAGGATAAGAGATTTTGTCACACAATCTGCTTCACCATTTGGTGGTCCTGCTCTGTCATTTTATGCAGCCTTCCAGGTCGCAATTGCACTGTTGTTGCTCCTGGGCATTTCTACTCTACAATATGCATTTTATATATCCTTATACCATTGTTGTCATTACTCTTGGTTTATTCTGCTGTACTGCTATGTTTTATGTGTATATATATATATAGTTGGTTTTATTACATTTAAGAAATAACTTGTAATTTTTTTGAACTTAGTTGACAAACTATTTGTTTTTTGTAAACAAATAGTTTGTCAACGAAGTTTGCCTTGTTGAAATTTCTTCTCACACACAATGTTTATTTGATAAAATCTGCAAAACTCTTTAAATTTATTGAAAATAAACAATATTGACTTTTAATTTTATCCTCCAGCATATGAAGCCTCATGTACAAGTTCAGAGGACACACTCGGCTCCTGTTAGGCCAAACCCTCTTCCAGTGTCAGTGTTCGGCAAATCACTTGATGGTAAGATTAGAAATTGCTAAAATAGTTTCTTAGTTGTATACACTAAAGTGCCACTGAATTAGGGATTGCAACCTAGTAACTTGTTGGGCCTGCTCTTGCCTTGATAATGGCCGCCGCCACACAACGAGGCTAGGACTCCACAAGCTTGCGTAAATGTTCCACAGGTATGGCAACCCATGCATCCTCCAGAGCTGTCCACAATTCTCTCAAGGTAGTCTCTGATGGGACATGGGCCCGAACACTCTCTGCTCGACAGTATCCCAAAGATTTTCAATGGGATTTAAATCTGGGCTTCTAGGTGGCCAATTCGTTATTCCAAAGTCAGTAGAATGCTCCTGCAATAGCCAATCTGGACCTGTGAGATGAACAGTTGTCTTGCTGGTAGATGCCATCTCCATTGGGATGCATGATGGCCATAAATGGGTGTAGATGGTCAGCCACAAGTTCTATGTACCGGGATGCATTGAGAGTCTTCAATAAATGTACCAAAGATTTCAGACTGCCAACTGAAGACACCCCAGGCCATCACTGAGACACCACCAGCTTGTACTGTTTCAACCTGACATGCAGGATCCATGGCTTAATGTGGTTGACACCATCAGTCTCCCATTGGCATGATGAAGTTTAAATTGGGATTCATCACTCCAGGCTATCCATGGCCATTTTTGACAGTCCAATTACAATGTTCTTTACCCCGGTGCTCGGTTTTTACCGGGTGCTTTTTTTTTTTTTGCCCGGAATTTTCATATTCCTGGAACTTTTAAAACTGTCATACGAGAAAATCCAAGTTCGTTGACAATTTCGCATATAGTGTCCCATCCGTTGTGCACCTATGATCTGCCCTCTGTTAAATGCATCTAAATTCCATGCCTTTCCCATTACACTTCTCACAACGAATGCTTGGGGAAACCAAAGCTGACAGCTATATATGACCAGAGCTTCAGCCATGCATGCATGCAAATGCAGTATTTGTGGTACTGAATTTGGATAACATCTCCTTCCCTAATTCAATGTCACTTCAGTGTTTATTGAAGATCTTATGAATTTGAAGACTTCAGCTATAGTATCCTATATTATTTGTCCAAAGGTCATACTTCTAATTGTGATCTTAAGTTCACAAATCACTAAATTTGCCATATATTAATTGAAGAATTATCTTAACGCCTAGATTTTTCATTTTGCAAAGGGCTCATTTGGTTTGACAAACTAGGCAAATTTTGTCTTTAAACTTTACTGTTAAAAATTTGGTAAGATTATCTTTTCTTTCTGTACAATGTTTGGGACCCTTAGTTCACATTATGCATCTTAATAATCTTTGCATAGCATCATTTTTACTTTTTATGATCAAATGGCAAACCTTACCTCATTGCCTCAAATGAAAGTGTCTTGAGGCTAGTAGAACGTGTGAAAGGGACTAGTTCACACTTTTCAAGAATATATTTCATTCCCTATTGTTTTCAGACTTGCATTCAAATTGTAAAATAAAAGGATACCCAAAAAAATCTCGGTTCAATGAAAAAAGGAGATATTGAAACTAAACTATGTAAGGGTATGTTGGCTATTTCTTGGCATGACAAAAGTAAATAGATTGACAAACAGGCACCAAATTCTACAAATCATTTCTCCAACAGAAAACCAGATCATCTTTCTAACACATGGGTATGTTGATTTAAGAGACAAGATTACAAATTCGTTCTTTTAGCCAAAAATGTTTGAAGTTGAATAAATTATATTTCCGTTTTCTAAACTTATCCATTTTAAGTTCGCTTATTGCTTCCACTGAATTTAAATGGAATGTCATAAAATGTTTAGGCTAAACCTCGTGAAACGATTGAGCAATCCCTGTTACCATGTGGGCTTCTTGACAGGGTTGTTTCCTCCTCCCAAATTAAAGATTGGATGATGCAGTGCATTGGCTGGAGAAAACACACAAGTGTGTTTGCATCAGAGATGAAAAGATGCAATCCTGGGTTAAGTGCAAAAAATGTAGCATTACACTTTGCCTTGGATTGTGCTACGAAGAATACCACATGAAAAAACTTTTCTTAAAGTATGTATTTGTACAATAGTATAAATTTACATTGCAATACTGTCTATACAGAAATTTTTAAAAATATCCATTATAAGTTCAAGTTATTAAAAAAATTAATTTGCACTATTGTCTTTACAAATATATATATATAGTTTATTTCAGTAAATTTCAAACAATTAAAAAAATTAGAATTCTATAATTAAAGTATACTTTGATATAATGGTTATAAATTTTATCTTCTAAATTAACAGAATATCATGTAAATGTAGGTTGTATGACATAAGAACACTATTGCATTCTTATTCTAACACTGGAGTTTTTATTTTTTAACAAGATCACAATGGGGGAAAAACAAAGGATCTTTCAGGATTCGATAAAGGAGATGTGGGTGCCAGTGTGGCTGGAGAGATTTTAAAAACAGCAGAGCATCTTATCCTATACAGAAGATTAATACTATCCTCATTACAAACAATGGGAGTAGAAATAATCATTGTTTAAAACATCTGTGAAATGCCCAACCTACCTAACCATCACAGAATACTCGGCTTCAACCACCATGTTTATACCTCAATACCTGCATACCTGTTTCTTCCCACACAAAAGATTAACTATCTGATACAACCCCCCGTGCTGTTTAGTTGCTTCCTCTGCTTTGTCAGCAAGCTATCAAGCCAGATTCTTATATGCTGTTATCCTTTACACGTTTAAGCTCGTTGTAATGCAGTCTGTTTTGACTAGTGTAGTATTGATTCATGTTAATCCTGCACATCCTTCTTTCAAAAATAAGTTCCATAGCCTTATCACTCAAATAATTGTTTCCTCTGTTCCCTTTTACCCCAAAGAGTACTGTTGGTTTCAAGAAAAGGCTATTTAAACTGATCCTATTCTTCCTCAACTTCAGCAGTAAGCAAACCACAATTGTCATAATGACTAAGTAGCTGGTCATGGTATGCTTTAGCTATATCTTAACACATTTCTTAAGCTGCAGCTGCAAGACACTTTTGACTAGGTAATGGTCAGACCCATTTTGGCTCCTCTGTATGATCTGGTATTTCTAACTGAACTAGCTCATTTGCTATTAATTAAAATATGGGTTTCACAAGAATATAAAATTATGTGTATTTATAAGTCCCAATGTTTTTAGTATGTGTTAGTTATTTGCAAATGGTTGACTAACCTGTAGAATGTTTCTCATTGCCAAAGGCACCTAAAACCCCTGCTTAAAGGTCAGTCAGTACAAACTTTAGCATTGAAGTTACCTAACACAAGCAAAATCCCTGACAGAATTCAAAATATCCTGAAGTTGTAAAACCTGTCTTGTTCTCATCAGTCCTCTGTGGGGGTGTAACAACTGATGCCATTGAAGTCTAAGTGCTGTTTTAAATTTAGCTATAAGATCTTTCATTAATGCAGACATCCTAGAAGAGCATCGCTAGCATGTCTGCTGAAATGCAAACCTACACCTTGGAGATGCTTTCCATCCTCCTTCCCTTAAGAGATTTAAAATTATTTAAGTATCTGACCTTTACATGTCCATCTGATCTCTTGCAAGCCTAGAATATCTAGGTTATAACACAAGAATTCCAGTGAGGACATCAAGGGAATAATCTCTATATAATGTCCTCATGTTCCACATACCTGCAGAGAGAAAATCATAGGATTTTTAAAGAAACTAGGTTTATTGAGATATAGGGCCAACAGTATCAAACAGCCCCTACTCGCAGCATGGGGCAAAGACCAGTTCCCCCACTGCTAAAGGCTGAAGCCACCCAAGCTGGTAGGAACATCGGGCACCACCTTTTGAAGTGGACCTTTTCAAGAACTGGAAACTGGTGTGCAGGAGACATTACTCCAGTGTAGGATTAGTGATGCTGAACTTAGCTAAATGAGGGTTCAGGTAAATGTTATGGCCTCTGATCAGAATTATCCACCAGCTTATATAAGGTATCCTGTGGCTGTTCACTTAAGACTGGCAACCCACGGCAAACGGAAAATGGCAGATTTTCCCCCAACAGAGGAACTTGTGGTAAGAGAATTTCCCACAAGTGCAGCAAGTCTAAGATCCATAATCAAACTCAAATCCATAAACCAGTCTAGTGGGTATAAATGGTCAGCATCAGGACACTGAAGTTGACCACTCCTTGTCAGTGCAGAAAAAAAGCCATTGGTAACCAGATCAGTAGGCCACACTGATCTGGCAGCACTCTCCATTCCCTTCCAAAAGAAAATCTTTTGAAAGGAACTAATGGGCTGTAGCACGAGAAGGAAAGTCTGACATTAGGTGCTAGCCTAGCCGGTTCTGTACATCATCACTGGAGATCTCCTTCCAGTTTATGCCTAGCATTTTTTAGCCTGTTAAATATTCCTGCATTCATAACTCCTTGAATGCCAAACAAATGATTTTTAAAATAAAGATTGATAGATTTGAGATGTTTAATTTACCTTTAGACATATTTTTCATTAAAAATCAAGTTATTGATCTCTGAGTGTAACTTTCTTTTGGGGTTTCTCAATATGGAATGGTTTTTCTGTCCAGTACCTGTATGTATATTTTGCAAAATGGAACTAGCTGTCTTTATTGAGGAACCTTTTGCCAAGAGGTAACAGGAAGAGCAATCACAACACAGTATGCCCACAGGGAAGCAGGGTGGGAGCACTTAAGATGATTAACTAATTGACTGAGAGGGTCATTAGAAACTGGGAGCAGTACCTATCCCTACCTCTCTGTAGTAATTTTGGTGGGAAATATGCTACTACAGCAGATCCAGGAAGCCTTCAGAAGATTAAAGAACGACTGGAAGGACTTAAGGGAAGCATAATCGGCCTCCTGACAAATGGATCCTGTAAACAACCCTGAGCCTTTGTGACCTGGCCATTTAAATCTGTGTGCTAAAAAAAAAGGATAAAAAAACATTTTAACCATTCCTACTTAATTTCTATATTTTGCATTTCCATTGTGTATATTTGTCTTGAAAAAGTAGTTTATATAGTAATATTCTTCCTTGTGAGATCAGTGACATTGTTTAAACTTAGTTAAAAAGTAAATCTTATATTGATTTCATCATTTATGAAGAATTGGTCTTTAAGGATATTTGTGTGCTCTTTGAAAGCATTTTCAATCTTATCTGAAAAAACTTTGTAGTGCCTACTAGTGGTCACAAGCCTCACAGCAACATTGCTGAAGACAATAGTTGTCAAAGAACTGTTAGCATTCTTTTCTATACATAGTATAACATAAAGCATGAATTAATCTGCTTTTGCTAGTTTTTAAGTTTTAAGACAGTGCTGGAAATAATGCTATAGAAATAAAATTTTAATATTCTAATAATTACTATTTTTCCTGTAGCTTCCACAGATTCTGCTAATGACCCTGAGATCAACAATAGGCTGGAGTCCTTGTGTCTCAGTGTAACAGAACATGCCCTTGGAGGTTTTGGTAAGTTTCTCCTTGATATTGAATAAAAAGTGTTTATAATATTTTTAAATCGATAGTAGTTTTCACACAAAGTATGGTCATACAATGGTATATATACTGCTCACAAAAATTGGGGGATATTCCATCGCTTCATACTCATTTTGAAATATGCCCTAATTTTTGTGAGCAGTAAATATGGATTAACACTATACACTGATACAAATAGGTTATCTGGTAAATTTTTTGTAATGTTTATGAATAGTGAAATCAGCCAAAAAATGCTCCAAACTTCTACTCTGAGCATTATAGTATATAAGCAAGCTTGTTGTGCAAAATCAGTTCATTTATAATTTCTTCAAAGAAGCTCCTGAAATATTTCCAATTTCTTGTTGGCAGGTCATTCTGAAGAATTTGGTAACTTATTTTTCTCAAATGAGGAGTTAGTTTTGTGCTTTCTGCTTCAGAATTGATACAGTTCATTACCTCAAATTATTGGTTAGAAGCACTTTAATGCCATTTCCACTGTCTTGTAATATTGACAATTCTTGTAAGGTTTAAAGACTTCTTCTTAAATTGCATTTTGCAACCATTGTTCTTAAAATACTTGCAAAACTTTTCTCTCAAATGCAGAAATCAAGGCTGAAGGTAGTTATTTAGCAGAATCTGTGGGGATGGGAAGCAAATAGTGATGTGCTTTGCTTAGAATGCACTTCAAACAATATTGAATCAATTTTAAAACTTTTGCAATTGTAAAAACTGTTCTAAATTTTATGAAATGTATAAAAAGCAGATTTCTACTTTCTGTTGAATTTATCTTTCAAGATTTGCAGTATGATGAAAAAGAATCAAATTATAACTTAATCACACTAACACTATAAAAATAAACTATTGTTTGATTTATCTGATAGTATTGATAGCTATTTTTAGTCATAGAAATGCTCATTGATAGTATCACAGTTGGCACCTTGCCTTGATATGCAAATTTATAATAAAATTGATCAATAAAGGATGAATGAAAATTGCAGAGTAATCATCTGTATGTAGTCCAAACAAGTTGAAGTGAAAAGCACTCACTACAACAATGGAATAGATGAATGCCAACAAAGCAGCCATATTGTACACTGCAAATTGCAGTTGCTGGATTTTTAACCATTGATAAACTAAGGTTAAAATTTTTTCGAATTTTTAAATTGGATCTGTATTACATAGATTAGCACAATTAAAACTAAACTTCCTGTAATTAAATTTTATAGACATTGTAATTTATAACAGCTGCATACATTGAATTTCTGCAACTGCTTTCTCACTACCAACCTCTCCACCACTCATCAAGTAGCAACTGTAACAAAACTTGCCTAGCATGGACAGACATAAGTTCATTTATTCTTATTTTTATATCCAAATTATTTATTAATAAAATTTTGATCTATAACAGATTAAGTCTTGCAAGACTCTGAAAATTTTTATATATATTATAATTACTAATAGTAACCAATAATCAGTATGTATTAATAATATATTACATAAATTCTTCAAAATGCAGAAATTTAGTTTCCATAAGCAATGGCAATTCCTCAATTTTCATTCTCCCAAAATGTAATTTTTGACGTACAAGGTTGGCAGCTCTGGTTCATTTGGATGTGTAATTTGTAGTGCAATAGTCTATCAAGCAAGGTGAACTTTTCCATCTAATGGATTGATATAAGATAACAGGTATGTCATTCTATGCCCAATAGTTTACTCAGTACCTTTCATTAATGCATCATATTCTAAGAGAATCACTGGCATGTCTTCTGAGAAGCAGACTGGTGCCTTGTCTAAGATGCTTTCTGTCTATCCACCCTGAAAAGGGGCCAGGGGTAGCTGTCAGTAGCACAGGCTCTTAATCTGCCATTCCCAGGTTCAAGTTCGGCCTGGGCCAGTGTTGATTTATATCTGAAAAACTTCCTGCCTACCCTCCATCAATAGGGGACACTGATGGGCTAGAAAAAGTTGCTGGCTGTCAGAGGGATATTAAGCCATGGCCTCATGTGCAGGTAGAGGTGCCATGTTTCCTAATGGCTGTTCAGTGGATCCCAACTTCTGAGCCTTCAGGTCCTTGTGGCCTGGCCATTTAGCTCACTGTGTGCAAAAAGTGCTATTCAGAGGTAAAACAACCCAACCATACCTGAAGAGCTAAACTTATTGTACGAGGACATCAAGAGGACAATCTGTATGAAGTGTCCTTGCATTCCACATACCTTTTAGAAAGAAAATGGTTGGTATATTTTTTAAAGAAACTGTGCTTATTAAGAGATTGAACAAGATCAAACAGCTCTTTATCATAGAGATGTGGTGAAGACTTCCCCCATTGCTAAAGGCTCAAGCCTGATATCATATGCTGGTTAGAATTTCCTCTGTTTGGTTGTGATGTCTGTAGAAGCAAAGTTCAGACCCACCAGTGCAGAAAGTTCAGGATCTATAAAGCCATTACCTATATCAGTTGGTATAAAGTGATCAGCACCAAGGCTCTATGAAGTTGTCCACTCCTGAGCAGGGTAGGAAAACTGAAGTGGGCATAATAGCTCAGATCAATCTACACTGATCTTACTTTAGATATTAGGCCTAGCCAGTTCTGGGCATAATCACTAGTGATGGGTACACAGCTTTTGCAACACACATCAAACTTTTTTTTTACATTCTGAAGAAACAAATGACATCTTAAATCATCCAAATCTCCAACTTGTATCTTACAAATCTCTGGGTTCAACATCTTCAACGGTGAGCCCACATATTACAAATGAGAAGGCCCATAACTCTTCTTCTATTCTGGTCACGTGCTTATGACTGTCCTATTCTTTTACATTCTGATAGTCTTCTGATTTCTGCTGTAGACATAGATGGGAACCAACATCCGAATTTCTCATTAATTCTTATCTAATTCTTGCATTATGCGATCTTTTCCAAATCAGACTTGTGTTCTCTTCTGAGCTGACCATCATACTGAGATAAAGCTTCCCACCCCAAGTGAAGTCTGCAAGCAAGAGGCTAGCCCCAAAGGGAATCGCCCCAAAGAATTAAGTACATATGCATTCTCGGTCGTAATGGCAGACTGTTACACTGCAGTATATACCTAGTTACCATTTACAGACAACAATTTACTAAATCTTAATTATTAAATCTCAGTTAAATCCAATTAATATCAGTTAAATCCAATCTTAATGCTGTTAGTTGTGATAGTTACTTTTCCTTAAATTTGGCTTATTGTTTGAAACTTAAATAGCACATAAGCATATAAAATTGGGATTTTTTTATTCTTGTTCTAAGTGAATTTGCAGTAATACTGGTGCTAGTTATGATTAACTTTTACTGTATGTTTGTGCCAGGTTTTGCTATAAAACAAGGTTTTATTCATAAAGTCTACTACTCTGAAATTTATCTAATTCTATTGTGTGATCATCAGAATCGTGAGGTTGGAGTCAAACCACAAGGTTTTACTATAAATTTAAACATGGAACATTAAATCATTAGGAGCAAAATAAACAGACTGAAAATTAAAATTACCTTGCCATTTTAAATGATGTCCAAAATTTCTCTGAGCTACTTAAATTCCATGCAGAATGTCTTTGGAATGGCTAGAATAAAAGCATTTGATAGCCCTGTAATAATGTCATTATTCTTGCCAACTAGAGCATTTGTTCTAGCCAATATAACAATCAATATTTAATTAAAATTATATAATTTCAAATGAAAAATTTTGATACTTATTTTACAGATGCAGTGCCTTTATATTGAGCTGGATCACTCTCAGAATACTGAAAATAAATGTTTTAAGTTGTCCAGAAATTTGCTCACTGTGCCAAGGTCCACAGGCCATTTCCCAGGTGAGGACAGCACTCTGCACAAGATGCCACACTTGAATTTGTTCATATACCCATTTTACCACATTCAGCAACTGTGACTGTTATAGGTCTTTGAATTTGTGTGTGTGATGTTCCCATTTTATCCTTTCCTGTTTTCACAGAGGATGAGATTTCTCTGCTGGAGTCTTGTTTTAAAGCCTGACAAAGAGAAATTAACTTCAGTGTTTTCTTGTTAAGTCTTCCCAGCATATTTCACATTGGCCTAATCACTACTGATACCAGCACAGCTGTGCTACTCATATTTCATGTGGACCAAACCTTATGATGGCAGGTGCCTTATGATCTAAGATGCTGTGCATATAAAATATTTTGATACATTCTAATTGTTGCATCTGAGAGTTAGAAATTATTTGACAAGACTAGTTTACAAGGTTATGTAAAATGGCTGGCCATTATTCAAATTGTCCATTAATTTGTTTACAGCAAGATACAAAACTTTGGATTAAATATTTGCATTACTAGCACATTAAAGTTGTTTTTAGTTGGCATGTCAAATATTTTTACTGTTGAAGTTACAATTTAAGCTTATTGAAAGAATCTGTAGTTAAGAATTAGAAGTTTCAAATTACTTCTCACTGTTAAAAGCAGAATTGCTTTAGCACATTACTAGTAAAAAAAAATGCATACAACTTGTATTTTTAGAGATAAAACTGCTTCAAAGATTAAAAGAACTGCGATCTGAGATTTTAACTTAGTATAACTTTATTAAGTAGTTTAAAGAGTATAATAAAGGCTACAATGTAGCTAATGTTTTCTGGTTAGAAGTTCAGTTTCTGGATTTTGTTTATGCATAGAACATGATAGTGCAAAAGAATTTTGGAAGAATGGACATTTAGTTTCTTTGAATAATGGCCTCATTTCCATGTTGAGGGGTTGTGATAATTTTTCATGCTCACAAGCAAATGTAAAGTGCAACGGTGACACCTAGGGATTTTATATCCCATAATGCAGCTGTTATGAGAAATGGTTCTCAGCATCTGTTTTCAGGTTTAAATTGACAAATGTTTATGAAATGTTGCATTTTGAACAATGTGACAAATGCCTTATTGTTAACCCAGATCTCACTGCTGGTCCAGTGGTATGTCAAGTTATACATTGGAGGTGATGGCTACTATAGCACTTAGCAACTTAACATTCTCCATGTAACCTCTTATGGATTGCTAAAAGCAATCTAAATGTGTTCTGAAGAACTTCAGTTCTAAATTTTGCTCATTTAGATAATTTTAAGCCTTTTTAAAATTTAACTTGCATAGCTTAAAATCATTTTTATATCTTTTACACCTTTGTTTACAAGCTACCAAAGCTTCCATTATTTTAAAATATTCAGTTCTGAAACTTTACTGGTTTTAATTATGGTCCAATTAAGTGCTAATGAAAATAGATGTGTTAACAAACATTAAGCATGTAGTAGTTGCCAAACATAGTTCATATTTTCCATAATAGGTTACAAGGAAAAAAATGAACTCATTGCCTTCCAACATGTGCCTCTTCCTGTTGCACTTTCCTTTTACTTTGTCCAGTACAACAGTGTAGTATCTACAAATGGCTGAAAGTACTTGCTGTAATATGATCAG
This sequence comes from Ryuthela nishihirai, assembly GCA_038380435.1. NCBI lineage: Eukaryota > Metazoa > Arthropoda > Arachnida > Araneae > Heptathelidae > Ryuthela > Ryuthela nishihirai. Next base: position 25,449,973 of record JAWZYU010000026.1, read on the forward strand.
CCAATTTTATAAATTAATGCTAAAGTTCAATATTCCATTAGGTCCTTGATTGCTGTAATGCCTTAAATAGTTACTGTGAAGATTACATTTATTTTGCATCACTTGACCCTTTTGGTCAATATCAGTTTCTGTTAGCTTGGAAAAAAAAATTTGAAGTATGCAGTTATTTTCTGTTTTGAAGCAATAACTATTGACTCCTTATGTAAATGTATCTTGTTGCAAAAGTTCTAAAAATAACTGCCTTCAGTGTTGGAATTTTGATGTTTGAAAGATCATTGCAATTGATCCTTAGTGCTCAGTGAAAAACTTTTTCATATTGACTATAGACATCATTTTTTTTTAGTTAAGTAACTAAATTTAAGCTTAATATTGATACCAGTGGTTTTAGTTTGAGTTTAACAATTAAGAAATCATGTTTGACTTTGTAGTGAATTTAGCTGTTTTTAAGATTAAATTTTAATAAAATTAAAGTTTTTAAACAGAATGCACAAATAGAAAAGGGGACCATTCACCATTTGATGTAAAGCTGAAATCTAAGATTGTGAAGCATAAATGAGATTTTCTGCTTAGTAATGTCTTGTGCATTTTAAAAACAAGCCATGTAAATTATCCCTAATGAAATTGCTGTCTAAAAAAAATAAATCTCCGAACTGTCAATGTTGATTATTCACATTTTTTAACTTGCCATCAGTATTCAATTCAGATTTTGTTAGTTTCACCATTTGAAACTAAAATAGATTTGCAAACTTCCAACACTAAAGGATCTTTTGTCAGGCAGTTAAACTTATGAAGTCCTCAGTTTAACGTTTAAATATTGAATTTTTTTTGCCAAATTTGCCATAATTTTTAAATTTAATACTGATAAAATAAATTTATAAACTAAAATTTTGCAAACTAGAAAACTAATTGGGGAGCATAACTACTTGAAGTAAGATATTGGTGAATTTAAAATAACATTTGACCTTTTTTAAAAATGTAACAAAGCAAATGACATTCTCTTTAAGTGAAAATTCATCTTCCCAAATATTAAGATAAAGCTTATAGCTCTTCATTTTTATCTTACCCGTTGTTGTCCATATTAAGTCAGATTAATCTTAATATGTGTAAAGAAAAAAACAATTTTCTATTCAAAACAGTTCCTTGCATTTCATGAAATACTGTACTTAAGATACTGTTTTTGGTAGTTTTGACAAATGCAAGTTATAAAAGGGCTTTTCTCATACATTTTAAAGTATTAAAGATCCACCCAATTTTTGCTGGTTATTAAAGTGTTTAAAAGAATTGTCCTAATTTAACGTCTAGACAAATTTGCTTTGTTTCATTTTTTCAGTATTTTTAATTACCTTGGGAAATTGCTTAAACTCCATATTAACTATTTAAGGCATTACCAAGGACCTTGAGTCATGTACAGTTTTGTTGCAAGCGTTAGTGATTGATCCAGATCCGCTGGGCAGATAACTGGGAGGAGAAACTCCCAAAGTTTTGTGGTTTTATTATTTTTAAATGTTTTGAATATTTTGAAAGCTTAAGTGTAGCTTTTAGCAGGTCTTTTTATTTACTTACACAGTGTAATTTAGTCTTCAAGTGCAAGCTATTTGAACACCTTTTTAGGTTGTATGATTTGTTGCTGCAGATTAAAATTTGACCTTTATTGAAGGTGTAAATCTGTAACTTAATACATGCAAAAGAAAAGCAATACTTTGACATGCTGTGCACCATAGGGAAAAACTTTTGTACCTATTCATGTGTATCAAATTGTAAATTTCTGAAAACCAAGAGTTAATCTATACATTTTTGTATAGAATTTTTAAGGGAACCAAAAGACTAACCATGTGACTCGCATGTTTTTAGTGAAATGTAAATCTAATACTGAGACGTGTTGTTTTGAGCAAGTATTGAAACTGTCTAAAAACGTTAACAGTGGTACCAAAAATTCTGCTTTTTAAATTTTCATGGTATAGTACTAGTATTGCAGTAGTGATTTAAGTGTCCTTATTATTTGAAGGGACTGACGTCCTGTGAATACATTCTCTTCAAATGTTCCCCGCTTTCTGTTTAATATAAAAGATAATATTGTTCAGTCCATGATAAGAGTAAACTGTAATACTAGTGTGATGGTAAAGTATTGCAAAATTCTTTGTCATTGTCCAATGAAATCTTTACTACCAGTGAATATTTCACTTATTTTAAGACTATATATATATATCACATGCTCTCAAAGGCTGAAAAGTTGAGTAGTAATCTTATGAAGGTTTAACAACAAATCTTCCCTATATTGTACTAAAAATTGCGATAATTTGATAAAACCTAAAGGAATCCAGATAAATTTTGACGCGAAAACGGTATTTCTGCTAACAGTATATTGCAACCAAAAAGTATGTCAGATTTAAATGGCTTATTGTGGGGTGGCAATAAAATTGACCTAATAGCATAAAAATATAGATTAGGTTATACCATATTAAGATAAGCTGCATATTGCCCTTCACATGCAAATGTGGAGTTTCATAACTCTTAACTATACTCCAGTGAATGTTTTAATTGTACTAATGTGGCTCAGTTGATAACTAAAACGGAGAAACAATTTTTCGCAATTTTCAGTTGAATACTGAGTATTATATAGCACAAGTCTTGGTCCTTGAATTATTCTGTTCAGAATTTTGTTTTGAATGCATTTGATGACGAAGTTTGTCAGGTATTGGGAAAGTAGCCAAAAATGAATAAACCACATTAGGTTTAAGTATCTTGAGTGGTTAGCGCGCTTGGCTACTGATCTAAGGGACCTGGGTTCGAGCCCCGGTAAGGCATGGATGTATGCGTCGTTTTTCTGCCGAGGTCCTGCCATCCTCACAGATCTTCTACTATGGCAAACTGACAGGCTCCTGTCAGACCTCTGTGGCAAGAAGCTGCTTGAGGGGTATTTTATTTTTTTTACTAGAATAGTTTGTTAGGCATAATGCAAAAATTGGAAAAATTAACTCTGGTTTACAGAAATCATTGCAATTAAATGTAAACCACAACAGTGGTGCTACAAAATTCGTGATTTAAACTAAACCTTAAAGTGCCACAGCCTGCAGTCTCAAAGTTTAGAGACTTCCATAAATAATGTACAGGTTCTTGTCTCGTCACCAGGTGGCATTGTATATAAGCTTACACCTGGTGCCAGATATACTTTTCTGTTGCTTTTCAGGAGGAATGAAATAAAATTTTTGAAGATATATGTTGTCTTGTGTTGTAATTTCAGAAACTGACTTCTAAGTATAATAATACTTTTAGAACAAAGTTTTATTAACAGAAAAAACTTTAGTGAACTTGGGTTTAACCAAATTAAAAATGATAAATATGTACTTTTTTTAAGATGGGATATATAAACATTTGAATATGATAGTGAATTTACTGATGCTATTAAATGAATGTATTGCTCATTATTAGTGTTGCCAAAAACTAGCTATTTTAACGTTGTCCAGCTATAGACATTTAACTTTATTTTAAAAGAAGTTTGTGTTTAATAGGTAAGGATGAGATATTTAGAACTGTCAAGTTTTGAGTCCTGTAACAGTGAAAATTCAAACTTTGCTCATTTAAGTTTTATATCTTATAGTCATGGGGTTTACATAAACAGTAGCGATTTGCCCTCTTACCCACAGAGGGGTGGGAAAACTTCCTTGCTATCAAGATAAATTATGTTGGTTTGGGTAAATGCTAATGAACTTACTTTTCTGCTGAATGGTGATTTGAATTTTCGCTTGGAGAATGCTGAAGTCAGAAAATTGCCAATCTTTGAACCTATCATTTTGCTAATGATTTAAGTTTGTTATAAATTGGAGGAATTGAAAAGAAAGTTATACTTCAATGTGATCGTTATCAAATTTAGACTAGCTGGTAAGGTGGGTAATTTATGTGAAGCAATTATTTCCTCTAGCTGAATGACATTTGTAGTTAAGAACTCTGTCGATGTTGCCTCTTTTGGTAATTTTCCTTCTTTGATCTACAGATTTACTGCTCCATTTACTTGGACTGGAGTATAGTTCTTGCAACAAGAAAATTCTCAATCTAAACCGATTTCTTTCCTGAACCGATCTATATTAGGATGACTAGATTTAAGGAAGATCGGAAGATTTGTCTATCTGATAGAATTTTGAAATGAAGATGCAGAGGTTTTTAACAAAATTTGTTTTTTTCAATCTTTTCCATTTAGAACATTTTATACATAATTACACATCATAACTTAATATCTAGAAGCACAACTAGAATAACAGGTTAACAAAAGCGCTGTTATTGTGTGTTTAAATAACAATAGTGCAAAACTTGTCAAAAATTAAATATGTTGCAAGAGACGAGGAAATTTTGTTTTCGCCTTTAGCAAAGCTTTCACGATGACCACTTTTTGTACGATTCGTAGTTCATATTAATATTTGAAGAAATTTTTTTAATTGATTTCTGGCCTTCCGCCAGCTTCCTTCATTGATTTCTTTGTTCACAAGTTAGTCTGGGCAGAGCTATTCCCAGATCTCCCATGTTTGCAAAGTCATTAGCTTCCAAACTCTGTGCTATTACAAGTTGGGGCTCAATTTTCTAACCAACCCAGGATTACATAGAACCTTTTCAAATTTGAAACCTGCCGGTCGCATTTGGTGAACTAATAAATAAAAATAAATACCCCCTCAAGCAGCTGCTTGCCACAGAGGTCTGACAGGAGCCTGTCAGTTTATATGCCACAGTAGATCTGAGAGGATGGCAGGACCTCAGCAGAAAAACGACACACATCCATGCCTAAATCCGGGTCTTGAACCAGGTCCCTTAGATCAGTAGCCAAGCGTGAGGACTCCGAATTCTGTTAAAACAGAACTGAACACTTGTGTCGTATTGTTGCCGATGACTTAAACGAGTTTTCTATACGGATACCGCTATCATGATTTTAGCCTTAAATTTTCAGTAACCTGCACTGCTGCAGAAATTTTTTTGGATGTTGACTCTACTATTCTCTTAGTTAAAATCAGTCCAATCTTTTAAAGTCAAATTAATATTTAAAAATATCAAACCGAATTCCGGAGACAGATCCTCTAATCCAAGGAACTGGCCCTGGAAAAGGGAACGTAGGGTCACCCTATACTGTGCTCAACTGCCAAACAACGATCAAAATGGTTATTGCGATTTTTAAAGTGAAATTTTATAAATTCAGGTAGTCAATAGTTTTCACTTCCCCTCAACAATTGTTGCAAGAACTGCAAATAAACATCTTTAACCCCAAAATTATCCCCACAAATTTATAATTTCCCTAAACTTCTCCAAATATGTTCCTTAGATGCTAAAAATACCTAAATCTAGGATTCTTAATGAATCGTCTCAATTTTTACAAAGTTATTCGAATTTAAGAAGGATGGCAAGATTTCATCTGGCAGGTTGCATTTTGTTGAGAAAGCAAGGTCGATTTCTGTAATGCGACATTGCAGTTCTTTGCGTAATTCGCAGAAAAAATGGAATCCTATGGTCACTCCATTTGTTGTGAAAGCAATCTTCCTTCAGAGTTGTTCAGTGGTGGCTTATTACACTTGACCACTAAAAATCAATGAAAAGGTTTTATGCCTATCGTTAGGGAGTTAGTGCAGGGCTTCTTATACTTCATCCACTCGTGACCCGGGTATATGAAATGGGTATATAAATCAAACGTTTACTGATAATCATAAAAAAATTTATTTTAAAACAATTCTTGGTATACATACAATTTTACCATTTATTAAAGACGAAAGCAAATTGGCATACTAGTGAGATGGATTGTTTGGTTATTTTTATATAAAGAATTAAATCTTGGCGGAATATTTGACACTGCAGGACGTACAGCATTTTCAACGTTTTTCAGAGTGATCGATATTTTGATTTTATAATCGTCAATACGGAGAACGCCGCTTCGTATAAACAAAATGGGAGAAGTATGTATAGGGCAATTTCAGAAATTGTTGGAAATTCTGTCTTGATCCCAAGCCAAAATTCATTTAACCTTTTTTTTTTAGGGAACTAGTTTTAAACCTGTCACTTGATAGATAACTCGGCAAAATCTTAAACTTTTAATGACAGATGACTGACGTTTTTGATTTCAATTGAGTATGGTTTATGAACCCAACTTAGTTTCAGAAATACTTCCCTTCAAATTTTGATTCTGAAAAACTGTCTCCAGGCACTTCAGATGATCAATTATAACTCTTACAATTAAATTTTTGGGAAGGTTATTTTCAGTTATAAAATCATCCATATGTTAAAAGATAAAATTGAAAGTTTTACTAAGAAAGTTAACATAAATGTTACAATTTTTTTACTTGAAGAGACATGTTTAAATCATTGAGTTTTTCTAAAATATCCGACAAATAAGTTTTGAAAGTCATTATAAAAAAATTATTGAATCGGATTTCTGCTATTTCAATAATCTGTTTAAACTTGGCCCTCTTCAGAGCCACCTTACCTCTGCATATAGTAATAAGCTTTTGTAATCGGAGTCCATATCTTTGCAAAGGTTTGAAAACAAACTACTGTTAAGGGCACGGCTTTTAATGAAGTTAATGATTTTGATAGTATCGCGAAGCACATCATCTAACTCTAGTGATATTTTTGGCTACGAGTGCCTCTCAATGGATCATGCAGTGACTAAAAGTGATATGTTCATTGCCACCAGCTTTAACTTTCGCTACAAATCAAACATTCTCGCCCATCATTGCTCCAGCACTGTCTGTACAGACCAACGTAATTGGGAAGGGGGTGACGCGGTCGGTAGCATGCCTGGCTCGTAATCTGCAGTTCCCAGGTTAGTCCCAGCTTGGTCAGCATTGAGACCTCTGCAAAACTCGCCCTCCCACGGTCAGTAGGGGACACTGATGGGCTTGGAAAGGCCACCGTCCGTCGGATGGGACGTTAAGCCGTGGCCCCATGTGCGGGAGAGCCATACCCTGTGCACATTAAGGAACACGCTGGATGACTTTGACGGGAGGATACAATCTGTCTCCCAACAGCTATTCCAGTGGGTCCCCTCCCCCAACCTCTGAGCCTTCGGGATCCTTGTGACCTTGCTATTTAGCCCACGGTGTGCAAAAAAGTGCCACTCGGAGGCAAAACAACCCAATGTAATTTTTCCACTGTAAACCATTTGTGAAAAATTCATCGACTTTGAGATATATATCTTCCCCTGTTGTGTGCCTTCAAAGGGCGACAAAACAATTTCTCATGTATGCTTCCTTCATAAATATATCTTACATAAAGTAACAACTGTGCCATGTTAGAAATATAGTTGTTTCATCTAACTGAATTGCAAACTTTGGGCTGCTCTTAAGCCTGGTAATAAGCTGCTGGAATTGATCTTTACTAATTTCAGAAATTCTTTTGGAAACAGTATCATTCGATAAAGGGATTTTACGAATTTCATCACCCTACTTTTTCCCATGAACTATTTGACATTTTACTAGCAGCAGGTAACACGAGATCTATCGCGTAGAGCATATTTTAGTTTTTCAATCAAATACGAGGTTTCCTAACATGCAAGTAAATACTTTTCGTTGACAGTAATAAATTTCTCAAACCATTTTTTTTCTTTATTTGAAGAGTATAGAAGTCGTTCAAAATATCCCTTTGATTTATTGCAGTACGCTCCATGCTTGGTATTAAGATGTCGGTTTAGTTTGGCTGGTTTCATGCTCTCCGCAGACAAAACTTCGTTACATATTAAGCAAAGAGGTTAGGCATCATGATTATTAGAAGTAAATCCATATTGCAAAAATGATTCGACATATCTTTTTCTTGTCAATTTAGGTGTACTACAACCTAGTAGCGAAGACTAAGCCGCATTGTCATCAATATTTTTTTTACCTCTTCTGTCTAAATTTAGCCACTTATCCATAATCCAATACAATCCAAAAATATACTATTTTGCTAATTACATGCCGAGGAATGACGGTAGGAAAATATTAAAATTCTTTTTTCCGTAATTAAACTATTACTTTTTTTTATAAGAGCAGAAAACTTTATATGTACAGACAAAACAATGCTAATCATAAAATACAATAGTCTCGAATCCGAGCCGAGATGTTTCTGGCAGCGTCGTTGACGTTGCGTGGCTTGACGACATGCGCAGTTCAAAGTGCGCATCTTGTGTGTTGAGAACAAGGCTGCAGTGAAGTCGCGCTGACAGAAACCACGATACATTACGCGTTTCATTTTGAATTAATTTTTGGTCGTTGCGCGTTCATAAACCTGTTATTGTTGCCAATTTTTCGCGACCCATAGTTTAAGAAGTGTGTACCTAGTTAAAACTTTCAGTTGTTACAATTTTAAACATTTCTACTGCTTTTTATGCCTGCAAAAGCCGCCATATTTTATCAGTGCTTCACTGAGCTGCATTTGGGTGTAAAAATTCGGCTCGTAGAAATAAATTAATGAATATTTTTTCCAATAAACTGCCAGAAGACGAAAAACGTCTGCTGCAAAAGTGAAACGAGCTAACTGAAACCCAACAAATAATTTAAGGTTCGTTTGAAATATGAGCTAATGTTTGCACTTTGTCATCTTGCCATTATATTTGCTCGTCTGTCTGTCCATCTCTCTGTTAACTGTTGTCTTTCCAGCTGTCTATAGACAATCAACTTTTTTACTTTTAGAGATAAATGGAAAAATCTTTTTGGGTTGGATAGATTTCGAAGAAATATTGCGATTCGCAATTTTGAAATATTCCAATAGCTTTAACGGTGCCTTCTAGCGGCAGAAAAAAAACTAGAAATACTAGATCTTTAAACGATCTATTTATGATAGAAATTTAAATTTTTGGTCATAAAGTGTAATGGTCATCTGATTTACACTAATAGTAATGATCTGTCTCGTTATAGCAAGGAGGTGTTGGTAAAATGCAGCTTTTCTGCCTTAAGAGATAAAAACATTTTTTGTGTTTACAGGTACTAATAAAATAGCGATAGTAATTTTACCAATGATGCAGTGGTCCGAATTTCCATTGCCAGAGGGTACTGAATGTGTAAAATAACTAGAATGCATATCGCCTCTGGCGCATGTGGGAATCTCGTTTTCAAAGAGAACAAGTACTTCCTTTGCTTACTTTTTCATTCCTTAACACGAACATCCATAATTAAAACTTTTATTTTTCTGCTGAGGTCCCGCCATCCTCGTGGACCTTCTACTATGGCATATAAACTGAAAGGCTCCTCTCAGATCTGTCGCAAGCAGTGGCTTCAGGGATTTATTTTTTTTAATGTATGATGGGAGAAAATGCACATAGTAGTATTTTATTAATTATATAACAAAGGCATTTGTCTTTTAGTTCTCAAATTAAAGTTGCTTTTCTCCCACTCCTCTGAAAATAGTGGACAGATCTTTGCTGCCAGTGGAATTTCTACCAAATCAGAATTCTACCGCCAAAATTTCTACCATAAAGAGATCGGTTGGAACATTCGTTAAAAGTTTTGTCATTTCGATATTTAAATAAAAAAATAAATAAATACCCCCTCAAGCAGCTGCTTGCCACAGAGGTCTGACAGGAGCCTGTCAGTTTATATGCCACAGTAGAAGATCTCTGAGGAGTGATCCCTAATGATATAAATTAAAACTACCTTTGAAAATGCGAATTGCATTTCATTAGTACAACTAAAAAAGAAATTTCCAATTATCTCTTAAAACAAAACCGTTCTGTTTCTTACCTACCTTGGGCTTAGGGTAAACTCATTATTGCCAATGGAATCTTCAAGATTTTGCACCATTCCATGACAAAGATTTCAAATTTCTAGCATAACTAAATCATTTGCAATATTTGCTTTAAATTTGGAGATTTCTCTATTTTTTTTCCCATCATTGGGGGGTGCAATTATAGCTTTTAGGAGATTCGGAAAATGCAAACTGTGATATTTCATCAATGCCTGTTCAACGCAAAAAGAATTTTTAATTTATCTCTATAAATATACAATTTTCTGTCCCCCACCCGGATCTAAAGAATCAAGTGATTGTGGCCAATGATAACTTCATAACCTTCACATTTCAACACCAAAATTTCAAACTAACATAACTACATCGTTTGGAAAATTCTTTTGATATTTTAGAATTTTCACCTTTATCCACCGTTAGAGGGCGTAGTTATAACTTTTGGGAGATTCGAAAATTGCAAATTGTAATATTTCATTAATACCTATCCAACACAAAAATAACATAATTTTTTTATATATCTGTTATAAATGTCCACAGACGGACAGACAACAAAGCGAAAATATCTTTTTTTTAAAAAAAGCCCTAAAATTTTCATTTTTAGCTGTTTTCTAATGTGGTTCCAATCGTGAGAACTGAAATCTGTATCAGATATTACCCTACCTTTTTCCGGAATTAATAAGTATTCATGTAATACCATTGAGCTTTGCATTCCAAACAATCCGAGCGACGACAAAACATCGCGTTCAATTTTGAGATGGCCAATCTCTACCTATGTAGGGCCTCTAATATTAAACTACATTTATCGCCCTCTAATAATGGTAAAGCCATATCGAGTATTTGAAAACTGAATCGTTTTTCGTTAGTATTTAATGAAAATTCTTTATTGAGTTGAATAATCTCTCAAAGCAAAGTTTCGTTTTCCCACACACCCTAATGGTGAAGGGATAAATTGTTGGCAATGTACACCCATTGATCAGCACTAAAGTAGATTTTTAGCCGAAATGGATAGTTTGCAATATTCCTCTAAAATTTTCAATATTTCCCACCATCAGAGATGCAATTAAAGCTTTTAGGGGATTCTAAAAGTGTGAATTCAAATAGTTTATCAATACGCATCCAATCCAAAAAGAATTTTAAACTTTTCTCTAAAAACAAAGTTATCGCTTAAAAACAACAGAGTTTTCCCACCCCCCTCTGAGGGTAAAGGTGAAAATGTCAATGCAAACTTTATGATATTCACATTACACAACCAAAATTTTTAAACGTAATTCCATCACTTGCAATTTTCACGTTAGAGGGCGCAATTTTAGCTTTTGGAAGAGATGAACCATTATGAATCATACTTTCGTAAATACCTATCCAACCCTAAAAGAATTTATCTCTAGAAATAAAAGAGTACTGCCATTGAGCTATAAAGGGAACTGGAGGAACTGCTTTACGGAGAATGAGGCCGCTTATCTATTACATTTTCCTAGTTCAGGTGGTAAAGGAGACTTACTTTAATGATAACCTATGGGGGAAACTCGGGATATAATCAGAAAAAAAATAATGGCTTTCTTTCGTGTTCCCATTGGCTGCAATAATAAGTAGACTAAAAAGGATAGCCTTCAGAATTATTTTACATAAAACAACTATCAAAAATTTCCTCAAATAATGCTATATTTTGATATCCGGGATCAGTCATAAACACTCACTAGAAAAAAAATGCTAAGAACGTTTTTAAAGTTTGAACTACCAGTAAATTATGCATTTTATTTTTTGTGAGAAATCAAATATTAAAGACTGATATATAGATAATTATACCTTTTGAAAGGTTAATTTTAGATTCTTTGTCTTTTTCATCTGAAGGTCTTTTTTTATATTGACAAGTTCTTGATTCTAATTTTTTTTTCATTTTATGTATTAAAATTTTTTTTAAATATTTTCTATTTCTCCAATGTCGAATTTTAATCCGCTAATAAGTGGATTAATTTGATCAAAAATCGCCTAACACCATTTTTTTTAAATTATTTTTATGTATTTTAAATATAGTAAAAAAAATTTCATTTTATGTAGACATAATTTATTGTAATTGCATTTTATTGCTTTATAGTATCTTCGTATAATTTCATACAGTTAAGCATAAGACTCGGCATATTTTCGCATTTGGAAACCGTAAGGTTTCGAATTAATGTTCTTATGTTAATAAATAGTTTGAACCAAAAATAAATTCTAGGATTATATTTTTAATAAACTCGTATCATATTTGTAGTACTTCTGTGAATATCATTTTGGCTAACATTGATATAAATTGACAAAAGTTTTTTATATTTTGTGATTACATGCGAAATAAGATTATTTAGTCTTTTTTGCGATGATTGGTAGAGTCAAAATCAAAATCTCCCATAAATAAATATTACCGCAATAGACCTAATATAAAATACTACGATTTTACGTAGGTGAACACCTAGAGCAGAGCTGTTTTGTCATATGGGCTCGGAGAAACCAAGCAATATCCCAAGCCACACTTTTACACAGGCAAAGCATTAGAGGCAGGCTTTTCAGTTCTGTATGTTGCTCAACGAGTACCACAGAGTGAAAGACAACAAAGCGAAATTCTTATCTCGTTTTCTCTAAAAAAAAATAATAAATACCCCCTCAAGCAGCTGCTTGCCACAGAGGACTGACGGGAAAAAATGACGTCTCCACGGCTCTTTTAGTCTTGACGACGTTTACGGCCAAGATCTGGCTTTGAGAAAATGAGATCAGGCCCACATGAAGCTACGAGGGAAATAGGGAAAATGTTACAAATCTTCTAATAATGAATAATCAGCTTAATTTTCCTTGTCTTTATTCGTTCAAAGCAATTCGCAGAAATTGTGGGCTGTTCCATTAAATAGTTGTGTATCAAGTTTCATCATAAATTTAGAATTTTTTTTTTGCCAGGGCCCTCTAACCGTGGGGACTCCCCGCTTCGCAGAGAGTGCGGAGACGCCTATACCTATCATCAATAATCAATATAAACAGATATCAAAAATCTTTTGTATCAAGACTCAATGGAAAACCTTGGCTTCCTTTCTCAAGCTGACTTCATAATCCTTCAGTCACAGGAGATTGATGGATATCAATGTGGACACTGTCAACTAAAGGAAACTTGACAGATATAAATATATCAAACTAGATTGAGAACAGGACACTGTACCTTACAAATTTTTTGTAAAAAATCTAACTCTACAAATGTGATGAATGTAGTATAAGAGAAACAGTTATTCTAAACTGCCGTATGTAAGAGGTAGTGCTCGTTATATGAATAAATAAGGAACTAAAAATTTTTATTGAAGAAATAAAGAACTAAAAATAGAATAATTTATCCTCAATAATTTACTGGCATATAAAGTAAAGAAGTAAGAAATGAACTTAATTACCACGTTCCATATTCCAAAAAAAGCAAAACGTTTTTGCGAAATCTAATGGCAAAATTATTCCCAATTTCAATTCTTATAAGTTTGCAAGAAATTTTTTCCTCCAATGTTTACGATCTACAGCTACTAGTAGACAGTACATCTTCACAACAAGAACCAAACTGGCAACGTCGTAACTATTTTCTCCCTTTTCCAAACTATAGTGCCTATAAGTAATAGTATGTCAAATAGCCTAGCTCATAGATCTGTGGCTGCTTTACCTCTGAGTGGCACTTTTTTGCACAACATGGACTCTGTGGCGGACTGGGTCTAAAAATATTGGTTGCCAGTAGACAAAGGGGCCCACCCTCAACTATAAGGTATTGTCTAATGTTTAAGAGGGTCTACTTGCCAGCGGGCAAGCTGACACCCTGGCCAGTCCGTCACTGCATGGACGGAAGAGCCAGGTCGCAAGGATCCCGATGGCTCAAAGAAGGTTGGGGGAGGGAACCATTTGGAACAGCTGTTAGGAGACATATGGTAGCCTCCTGTAAAGGCCATTCAGCGTGTTCTTTAACATGCACAGGGTATGGCTTTCCCGAACACGGGCCACGGCTTAACATCCCATCCGACGGCCTTTCCAAGCTCGTCGGTGTCACCTACTAACCGTGGGCAGGGTGGGGGAGTTTTGCGAAGATAAGTCTCAATGCTGACTCAGCTGGGACTCGAACCTGGGAAATACAGATTACCAACTTCGTATGCTACCGACTGAGCCGCCCCAGATCTGTGGTCTAGTTATAGTGCCCTGTAGCCAAATTTCCCCCCCAATTTTTTTTTTCTTTCCTAAACTTTGTGGGACACAGAGTAATGCAACTGAGTGTTTTCAAACAACTGTCTGACCAAAATATCACATGGTTTGTATATATTTATAATCTATCCAATGTATGGTTGAAAGAACAAATGCACACAAAAACATTTACCGGCAATGACTCTCCGAGTCTAGGGCACCAACATTACTATTCTTAACTCCATGATCTTCAGTGGTAACAATTAAATCTGAAATAAATCTGTCAGCCAGGTAAACAACACTGATGAATATTTACCTATTATGTTATTTTCTTCTTATTTTTAGTTGCCAGAAAACTAGTATTTGCAAAAAACCACGGCCGACGCAAAAACTTGTGTGAAAAAAAATGCTAAAAATATTTTCTGTTTAGGACTCTTTTTGGCAACAAGAAGTATTACTAAAAACCGTAGAGCAAAAGCCATGGGGCAATGGAACTTGCTATCAAATAAATATGGAAAGTTCAGATTACAGTTTGTGTGTTTAATATCAGTTGCGGTGTATTATTTAATATAAAGGTATGTTTTTTTTTTTCATTTAAATTTTTATGCAGTGTAAAAAGAAGCAGAGAAAGTCTGTTAGCACTAATGTGTATTGCAACTGATAACTGCGAAGATTGATTTTAAATATATGTTCTGAATAGTTTTACCTGTCTTTAAACAGGATAGCTGAGTAAGCTGTAACTCTGTTTTAAATTTTACGTATATAGTAATTATATTTTCAAAGTTTTCAATTTTAAGCGAACTGGGCAAAGTCCAACCTACTATAATCTGTTGCGATTGACCAAGTGAGCGTGTTTGTTACCTCGTTGTTTTGAACTATTGCCATTTTTACCACGAGAATTGCGACATAAGTCTCTGAGCTGATTGGCTTCAGCTGTTCCAATATATAAGCTGCAAAGTGGATTTTCGTTTTAATTTTTGAAAGCTTGAAAATAAATCCTATTTAGTATTGATATTTTGAATTGCACAATAAACAGGATGCACGTATGTTTTTCTGAATGTAGTGAAATTTATATCTAAAAGCAAAATATAAACGCGTTTTTTTGTTTATAATGTGGCACAGTTTTGTTTAGAAAAACTGCGATACTGTTGTCATCTAGGGTTGCAAGAATATCTCTTTTAAAGAGACGTTCTTTTTCTCTTTTTTTTTTGTAACAAAATTCCCTCTTTTTTTCAATAAAAAATATTTTTGAAATATGATGTGTGGCAACTTAATCAACATGCTAGCAACCCCAGCAACAATGTTGAGAAATGACAACACCGCAGGACAAAAGATAGCCAGACTTCACACTTAACTTCACAACATATCAAATATTAAAAGGTATATAATTTATTTCGACCCTTTCAATTAAGAACTTCGTATCTGTTATTAAAATGTGAATTATAATTAATAAAATCTGGATGCAGCTTTCCTTCCAGAGGGCCTTGCTCTCATGGGAGAGAGAGCATTAAACACTGCAATAATGGCTAGCATGAGCAGATACTCTATGCGGGATGCTCTAGTAATATAGTAATGTTAGTATAATGCCTTTTTTTATATTCACATTCTCTGCATATCCTTCAGTGCATATCCTTCTCTGCATATCCTTCCCTATGCTGATTTTATAAAATATAAAAATCATATTTTTATATACCCATCAACAATTATTTAAATTTTATGTCTGTCCTCTTTTTGTTTTTTAAATAAATTTTTGGGAAAATTTCTCTTTTCATATTTTCAACTTATGGCTACCCCATTGTCACCAGTAATCAAAATTAAATAAAGCATATCTACACCCTATGCACTTCATAGTTGGAATGTAACTGGATGATGTGAGTTATCTGCCCTATTTTCAAAACTAATCTTTTCAGCAGAATTATGTATAGAAATTAGAAGAATGCATGTCACATATGGGAATCTAGTTTCCAAAGAGAATAAAAATGTTCATTTACCTACTTTTTCACTCCTTAAAAGTTTTAAGTCTAGCTAATGGAAAAGGGAAAATGCAAATAATAATATTTTATGATAATTATACAACGTAAAAAATATTTGTCTCATTACCTAAATTTTAAAAACTTCTTGGGGCAGAAGTGCACTGTACAATCTTGGGCATCATTTTTTTTTACACAATGTAACAAAGCAGTACTTTTCAATCATTCCTACAACCCCTAGACCCTATTTTTTTTTTCATTACTGGGGTGATTATAATTTTTTTAAACAAATGCAAGAAATAAAATCTGAATTCCTCCCCCCAAAAAAATCCCCTCACAACTCCTAATTACTAAAAAATAAAATTAAATAAAACCCACAAACCATGTTAACAAAACATAACACTTGCCTCCCATATACTACAAATTGCTCTAATATCCCCCCCTCTTTTCCCAATATTTAGGAGGGACCCCAAATACTCTAAAGTATTTAGTTTTTGGGAAAGTATTTGTAAACAAGTAAAGCACCAGAATTAATCTAGTCAGAGATAACACATCTAAAAAAACAAGAAAATTTTAAACAATGCACTGCCGATCTAAATTCTAAAAAAGCTCCCCTGGAACTACACTGAATGGACAAATTATTATATACACCTACGTAATAACCTGTTGCTCCACCTTTTGCCTTCACAACAGCAGCCACATACCTTGGTAAGGACTTGATGAGGTGTTGAAAACATGGAGGTGGTGTTGCTGCCCATGAAACGAGTATCGCTGTTGTAGAGCATCCACAATTGGCGGGCTTGAACAGAGCTTTCCAATTCATCCCAGAAATTCTCAATGGGGTTGAGGTTCAGTAATTGAGGTGGCCCATTTGAGTGTGGTAAACTCACTTAAATGCTCCTTGAGCCAATTAGTCTCCACTTGGGAAGTATGCAGTGTGTCATTGTCCTATTTAAAGATGTAGTCATGGTGCGAAAAGAATCATTACGAACAGGTGTAGATGATTGGTAAGGATGTTCACATACATTGTACTGGTGATAGAGGTCTCAATGGGATGAGGGACCCCAAGAAAACCCATGTAAATGCATCCCAAACTGTTACTCCACCTGCCTGTATAACCCAACTTGGCAAACCTAGTCCATTGTTTTGTGTGATTTATGCCACACATGCACCTTCCCATCAATGTGATAGAGTTGAAACTGATTCGTCAGACCAGATGACGTGTTTCCAGTCTGCACTCCAATTGCAATAGGCCTTTGCAAACTGCAGCCTAATATTTCAGTGCCTTGCAATCAACAAGGGGACATGATATGGATATCAACTGCCATAGCCTAATTTTTCCATGGTACAATGGATAGTCTTTGTGCATAAGCTTGTAGACATGCCCTTGTTTAATGCCAGTGTTATCTGCTCCATGGGAGTTATTTGATTCCTTGTAACAATGCGGGATAGTCTGCACTCACTCAAGAGTCAATTGCACGTTTGCATCCACATTTTTTCTACTAGTTGGAAGTTTTGCCATATTTCATGTAGTCTTGGTATATACGTGCGATGGTCTGACATGGAAATCCCAACAGTTCAGCAGTTGCGGTTATTGAACAACTGACCTTTCTCGCACCTACTATCTGGCCATGGCAAACTCGCTTACGTTGCTGCCTTTACCCATGATTACTTTTACGTGACTGGTTTCCAATGCATAGAGAACTGCTCTATTTATAGGCATTACCAGTTTGTGTCCCCAAGATGCAACACTTCTGCTTTGCATATTGTTATCAGAATATATATAATAATTTGTCCATGCAGTGTAAATAGGCTTATCAGAGACAATATATCTAAAAAAAACAAGGAACCAGAAACAATGCAACTGGAAAACAAATGCAACAAAAAACAAGAAAACTGGAAGCAATATACTGCAGATGCAAATTATACAAAAGACCCTGGAATAAATAATACTATCAAAGATAACAATGAAAAAAAAACTCGTACCCACCATTCCTAACCTGCAATATTTGTCACAACACTAATTAGATTGCAACACCCATTAATATATTACCTAACATTTACAGTAATTTGAAACCCATATTAAACTTCCTAATCACAAATAATAATAATAAATAAAATTAAAAGAAAATGTTCAATTCCATTTCTTAATATATTAATATATATATATATGATTATTAATATTAATAACCAGAAATATTAATAAAAACTCTCATACACACACTGAATTAAGCTATCAAAAACATTACAGACTGCCGTTTATCCATTAAAAATGCTATTTCTCAAAACACTCGATACCTGAATTATTCTTTAATTTTCCTGCCTCCATTATGAACTGCCATTTTTTCACAATGATAATTCTACAACTTAAAATTTTCTATGTAAAAAAAAGCCATCAAAAACATTCAAATGTTCCCAATAAATCAATCATATTAATAACTAAAAAAGTAATCAATATCTAAAAAAATTAACATATTACTATAATGCAGTATAATATACATAGCTAATAATAACCACTCAATTTATTAGGTAGGAGATGACTCAGGTGGTAGCGTACAGGTTCGGTTCCCAGGTTCAAGTCCCACTTGGACCAGCATTGAGATTTATCTCTGCAAAACACTACCCCTGCCCTTGGTCAGTAGAGGACACTGATGAGCTTGGAAAGGACACCATCTGTCGGATGAAATGCTAAGCTGTGGTCCTGTGTGTGGGATAGCCATACCCTGTGCAAATTAAAGAACATGATGGGTGGCTACCATCTGTCTCCTAACAACTATTCAGTTGGTCCTCTCCCCCCAACCTTCTCTGAACCTTGGAGGGGGGGGGGGGTCCATGTGACCTGGCCATTTAGTGCATTGTGTGCAAAAAAGTACTGCTGTAATGTTACAAAAGTATATTAAACTTCTTCTCTTTGGAGCTTTGACCGATCTGAATTAAACAACTTCCAGATAGCATTGGGTGTCAGGCAATATTAACTTACCAAATAAAGTTAAATTAGGGTTCCCTAAGTATTACTTAGCGAGTAAGAAATCAAAAGATTGTTGAATTATTAAAGTTAAATCTTAATAAAAAATCAATTATCGTTGCTCAAGAGAAAAAATAACAAAGTCAAAATATTTAATATAACAAACAAAATTTATTTCCAAAAAATTCAAGACTCTCCAAATACACTAATGAATACAAAGCTCACATCTCTCAACAATCTCTCTCTTACTAATTCATTGCTGCTATCTTTTACTGACTCTGTGATCTAATGTCACTTAGTATACATGTGGCATGCAACTGATGTGTGTGATGCATGCTGGGAAATACACTTGCATAATCTTATGATCGTGCTAGCTATGATACAAGTGGGATCATGTCCTTATGCGCACATTAGTGGCTGTCAATCAAAAGTTGAGTTGTGCATGCGCAATTCCTTTTTTCTGGATGAGGAAAAATGATGGTGCCAACTGAAATTTAAAAGTCCCGAAATAATAAATTTAACATAAACTAGTTAAGGAAAAGCAAAAGTGAATGGGTAGACCATCACACCTCTCTGAGGTAAAACAACCCAAATCAATTTGTCATCTCAAATTACTGTAACAAGATGCATGTGCATGTTACAACCATCATGTTCACTCCCACATGCAAAAACTTCAAACATTCTTTCACCAAACATTTATCCACCCCCACCTCCAACTACATTAGTCTGCTGAAAACCCATCATACACTTTTCCCCAAAAAATGTTTTTATAAAACCCCATAAAACACTTAATTCTTACCTTTTTATTTCCCCTCATTCGAATCTTCTGCCATTTTCTTCCATACTCGCACAAACCACCTACTACATCCTACTAAACGCAAATATATGATTAAAAAGAGTTTGTGGTGGTTCACCATTCACTTTTACGTTCCCTAACCATTTTAATTTATTTATGTTGTAATTATTATTTTGGAGCCTTTCCATTTTTTTTTAATCATCGCCTCTCTGTCCATTAGTAAGCTTGCTGATTGCACAACTCTTTGTAATTGACATACACTAACAAGCCGACATCAAGGTCACAACTGCTTGTGTCATCATCGACACACAATCTCGTATTCAAATGTGGCTCACAGGTGTGCTGTTGGACATGTGCCACATATACACTTAAGCCAGTGTGGGGCTGAGGAGAATTAGAGTAGGTGCAGTGGAGGAGGAGTGAATGAGTATAGTGTGCAGAAGTCTGTATATGAATTGTTTGTGGAAGGAATTATTTGGCGAGTTTATATTCAAATAAAAATTTATGTTTTGGGAAATTGTATTTGATTTACTTTTTTCTCTTGGGCCAAGTTAAGTTTAATATTATTGGATTAACATTGTCCAAAAATAATCATTAATATTTTTTCTAAAATTAAACTGAGATCTTTATTTCTCTATGGCAATGTTAAATATTTTTTAAGTACTTCAACAAATGTTCTATGCTATCAAGTATCAAAAGTTATTAAGGAGAGATTTACATATCATACCACAGAGGATGGGTAGTAAAAGGAACTTCTGGAATGCTTGCAAGTGACGAGTTTAATCTTCAACATTCTTGCCTTCAAGTGATGCCTCAGTAGAATTTGAGAAGACGATGACAGATGCTGATGATTTATTTGCTTAAGATTTAGTGTAGGGAATAACCAATAATACTTTTGGTAGCATAGAGTGCTTAAAAAGTTACAGTTTCATGCCCCTACCTTGAGCACCTCATTCAGGTGGGAAATGGGCAGCTTTAGATATTGCTTGAGAGGAGTGGTTGGTGAGTGTGGGGGAGGGGTGGGGTGCCATAAATTGCATTGTTAGTGGCTCAGCTCAGAGGTTGAGTGGCCGGTGGATATGCGGGTGGCCATAATGTGATCTGCATGTGAATGAAGTTGGAGAAGAGATTGTGGGATTATGGTAACTTCAAGATTTGTGAGTCTCGATGGATGCTTCATTTTGTGAATAGATTAAACAATTCATTTGGTTTCAGATGCATTGGGTGTATAATGAGTAGGATACTTTTATTATCATTAAAAATTTTTGTAAACTAAGTGTGGGTTAAAGATAAATATGTTAGTGAGGATATGAATTATGGTTTTCATATCGGTAGGAATATTGGGAATTCTGTGTGTTGGGGGAAAGGGTTATTTTAATCTGATTCTTAGTAATTATGGTAGTTGTTGAAAGGAGTCTGGGAGTATATGTGTTAATGCAGATTGGAATGGTGATCAGCAATGAGAAAAGGGGGAGTGTGTTTAGGGGGCATGGTATTTCAGAGGGGTAGGTTATATCCCCTAAGGATCAGATGCCATGCTGGTGGAAGGGGGACAATGTCTGTGTTGCAGAGTTAATTTTGCATTAATGAGGATATTTTCTGTGATGGCTAATTGGAATTTAGTAGGTGGGGAAATTATAATTTTAGTGAAATGAAAATCAGTGGGTAGATTGTTTTTGGTAATTACTTGGGATAGTGCAGTTTATTGTAGTTTATAATGGAAAAAAATAATACGACATCTTAAAGTCCCAATTAAAATGTCACACTATATCCCAACTTGTTTGAAACGACCACAAATGTATACCGAGCTCTGGAGGAGTTTATTACATCCAATTCAAAGACCCCACAGGTAAAATATTCCCCAAAGGCAAATATTTAGGGAAAACCTCACGCCCATTTAACACCCAACTTGAAGAGCATAAATATGACATCTTAAATTAGCTACAAAAAACTAACTATCCCAAGTAATCACTGAAAACAGTCTGCCCACCGATTTTCACTCCACTAAAATTATAATATTCCCACCTACCAAATTCTATCGTTCCACCTACCAAATTTTTTCATCAAATTCATCACAGAAAATATCCTCATTAATGTAAAATTGACTGAACTCTGCAACACAAACATTGTCCCCCTACCCTCAGCATCTGAAGCCACTACCAATGCAATTTATGGCATGCCACCTCTCCCCTGCACTCACCAACCACTGCCTCTCAAAAGATGCAAATTAGACAGATATCTACCTTTACAACAGATGTTGAAAGTGATTTCCTGCAACCTGGATGCGGGGTTGTACCTGTTTCATGACATTTGCAGCCATATTTCGTAATGTTTTTTTTTTATGTTTAAAATCTCTCAATGTTAGCCTTCAAGTGTATGAAGATTGTTTTAAAACACTACATATTTGAGATATCCCCAAAGGAAAAAATCTGGAGGAGTAAGTTCTGGGGATCTTGAGGGCCACAAATTTTTTGAAATCAAATGATCACCAAAAAATTCCTGCAACATGACCATTGTGCCATTTGTAGTATGGGTGGTCGCACCATCTTGTTGAAACCAACACTCTCATTCATTTACATTCAACAATGCAATAAACTGTTAGATGAGGTCACAATAAACTTCACCAGTTACAGTTGAGTCAAAAAATAAAGGCCCTATCACACAACAATGGGAAATTGCACACCAAACACCAATTTTCCGTGCATGTAAGGTCGTTCATGTAAAGTGTGAGGATTTTCACTGCTCCATATTCGACTGTTTTGATTGTTCACATACCCATCCAAGTGAAACCAAGCCTCATCACTGAAATAAACATGGTCCAACACCTCAATTCCATTTTCATCAACAAAAGAACGAAACCAACAACAGTACCATAAATGTAGTACCATAAATGTTTTACACGGTCTGGTTCTTTCAGTTCATGAATGATACCAATGTGGTAGGCATGAAATTTTAACTTCTCTGTATCCCTGAAAACAGTAGCTGGTGACAGTCCAACCTGTGAAGGTAACTTTCTAAGAGATTTTCTGGGTGAGTGAGTTAAACACTGAGACACATCATCAGGAACTTCAGCAGTTAGCAGTGATGGCTGGCCTGGGCTTTTTTGATCCTGTATAGACCCAGTGTCACGAAATTTATCAATCAAATGAGATATTGTCGACTTGTTGGGAACTGCAGACTGAGGAAACTTTAACTCAAACTCCTCACACGTTTGTAAGATTTGTACGCCAATAAGTCTCAACAATAAATACCCATCTGTTTTTGGAAAACGACATAGCTGACACAACACAAAAGAATGAATGCTTGAGTGAGACTAGCAAGTGACAAGGTCATTTCAACTGCTAAAGACTGTTAACCTTGAGTACAGTAATGCCACAACTGACTAATATTATGGCATAAAATGTACATGCACATAAGTTCTACTCTTTTATATTTAGAGTTGCATCCTTTTTGAAACACCCTGTACATCATTTGCAATACTTGTTAAAAATTTTGGAATTTTGAAGGGGAGAAGGGGGGAGGGTCTGCCATTACAGGACTCAGTTATAGCTTTTTGAAGATTTGGAAAGTGAAAATCATAATATTTCATCAATTCCTATCCAACCCAAAAAGAATTTTACTTTTTTCACTAAGAACAATTCTCTCTTAAAACATAAAAGTAAAAAAAAAAAACGTAAAACATTTTCCACTCCTCCTGGGGATAAGGGGCCAACTAATTGTTTCCGGTGAAATCTTCATGACCATCACATTCCACCACAAAATCATTTGAATTTTTGGAATTTTAAACTTTTCCCACCATTAGAGAGTATAATTATATCTAAAGTTAAAATCTTTAATTCCCTATAACACTTAATTTTTGCAATTATAGTTTTTGGGAGATTCAGAAAGTACGAATCTTAATATTTCACCAATACCTTTCCAATCTAAAAATAATTTTTCTCAAAAGCAATCATTTCTTAAAACAAAAAGTTTGCACTTTCCTACCCCCTTGGGTCTAAGGGGTCTACTTATTATTTCCAATGAAAACGTTGTGACCTTCACATTCCACCATCAAAATTTCGAGCATAAATAGATCATTTGCAATATTTGTTTATTTGGTATTTTCTAGTTTTTTTCACACCTAGAGGGTGCTTTTTGAGTTTTTATTTAGCACCATTAGTAGTAAAACAACTTGGTTCTCCATCATTCAACATTAAATTTTGAAGTTTTCCTTCAAACTATTTGCATGTTAAAAAATTTTTGGAGCAAACTCTGAAGCTTTACGGAGCAAGGACAATGCTCCGTCTTCAGTGAAGTGACACTATATGGTGACATCAGAGCTGTTAAGAACTTCTTTCCACATGTTATGAAGCAGAATTCCAGTGTCTTGGTTGCAGGGGTAGCATTGTGGCCTGCTCATGGTCTCTGGTAGTTGCGTGTTGTATTGGCAGTTCGCTGACATTTGTCTGATGCTCTGTGAACTTCTCCTGCAGAGAATGTTTCCTAAAAACATTTTAACATGCAATATAGTGTGATGGACAAATTTCTAAATTTTATTGCTCAACGACAGAGAACTTTACATTATTTTGATTACTTTCTGAGAAAGGTGGTCTTTTTAATTGCACATTTAGCAGAGTAACAGTGGAAATTTCAACCAATGGGTGATTGACAAAATGTAAATAGTAGCATTTTATTGGTATCTATAAAATACAAAAGGAAATTTTCATTTTCTTTTAAAATTTTTTTTCATTTTTTTTACCCACCCCTTTTGAATTTCTAGCAAATGCATCATTTGCAATATTCATTTTAAATTTTGGAATTTTCAACTTTTTCCACCAGGTGCAATTATAACTTTAGGGAAATTTGGAGAGTGCAAATCATAATATTTTATCAATACCTATTGAATACAAAAATTTTAATTTATCTTTATAAACAAAAAAGTTTGTTTACGACTGACAAACAGGTGACAAAGGAAACACATTATCTTGTTTTTTTTAATCAATTTTTGTAAAAAGTAAGTTGATAAAAATTTACTTACCTTTTCCATTGAAGTTTTGCAATTACCTTAAACACAATTAAATGCTTTTTCTTTTGGAATATAACATGATCTATTTCTGTTGATTGGTTATTTGGCAAAAAAAAAATTCTAAAGATGTAAGAGCTCGATCAAGCTGGGGCAAGGGGGAAAAATCATGAGTGCTGTTGTGGCAGACCTCTTCGTCTGGCAAGTGCATCAGAGCCAATTCTGTTGGGATCAGGGGATGAGAAATGTGCCAAGGACCTCTGCATTTGGAAGTTTCAGCCACACACAGAAAATGTGGACATACCCCATTGGCTGACGAACCCTTGCATGCCCAGTGGACATCATGTAACCAAGATGTGACTGCACTTGGCAGGAGTTTCCAATGCAGGAAGCATGTGGAAGGTAGAGAGAGAAAGTTGCGAGAGAGCTCCCGGAGTGTATGGCGACACAGGTACGGTGATGATTGCCATTCATCTGGCTTCCTGTAAATGGTTCCTTTGAGAACCTGAAGGCTTGGTTTAGCCTTGTTTCAGTGGAGTGGAAACTCTGCGGTGTTTAGTGACTGGCCGGGTGGCAGTCACTGGTTCTGGTATTAAGTTGCTCTTTCATGTAATTGGTGAATAAAGTTGTATATATGTACCTAGTACATATGTAGTTGAATGAATTATCAGTCACTTGAGTAGATCATGACATACACATTGAAGAGTTATTAACTCAAAACTCTCACACACACCAACCAAAAAATGAAAAGAACCCATGCATTACAAAGTTCACTGTTTTGTTTGCTCTACATAGTTGACAGAAAGTCGACATTTCTGAAAAGAAAATTCTGAAAGTTTATAACTGAGGAAAAATTGCAAAAAGAAAGTTATTTTTTTCTATATGAAGTGAAAATTTGTTTTTCTGTTATTCAGAAATAAATCACCTTCCTATTAATAGGTATTGTAATTATTTTTGTCTATTAGTTTTCAATAAATTAGCATTGCCAGATTCTTTTTTTTTAGTATATGATTAAAAAAAAACTATTAAAATTAAACGTGATTTTTGTTAAATATTTTATTTTCATAAAATCCAAAATTAAATGCTGATTAATTTGGCATATAACATGCCATAATTATTTTCTTTGGTTATTTGGCAAAAAAAGTTCTGAAATTCACATTTTTCTTTGAGTCCAGTTGAAGAAAAGCCTGGCCACTTGGTACAGTTCAGTTTTTTAGGTCTGGCATTATAAGGGTTAAAAAGTAAAATATTTTGAGAAATAAAGTGTGTGCTATATAGAAATGATAATTAGAATGCAGAAATGTTAATTTCAGGGAGAAAACTACATTTGTTTCCATAAATTATGGAACTCGGAAAAAACATGACATTAAAACTGATGATGTAAATGCATGCAAGTCCTGTATTGTTATGTGCAATATGATGCAGAATTGAGGTATGGCATGCAAATTAATGGTGCTAGCCATGATAAATACAATTAGTGTTAAAACAGGGATTTTGAAGCTGTTCTCTAGTTCTGTGAAGTACAAAGTGAATTTTTTGAGATAGCAAATTTGTTGGATATGTATATCAGACACCATTTATCAGAAAAAGTGTGATGGTAAGGTTGGCTCAAGGCAGATCAAAGTCGAGCAGAAGACTTAATCTGAGTCATCCAGTGGTACATATACTTGTGCACTGTCCTTGTTGGAATCTCTGCCATCCAGACAATTCAGTGGTGAACAATATGGAATAGTGAACAATATTCAATGGTGAACAAATGGTGAACAATTATCCCTTGGCAACATCCCAAGGGAACAATGGTGAGCAGTCCTCCCTTGGGCAACATCCCAAGGGAAGACTGCTTCTTGTGTTATATGAGAGGAGAAATAGAATGTCAATGCCTTATCAACTGTGATCTGACCTCGCAGCAGCAAGTGGAACAGTGATATCTGCTAGGCATCCAGTGGTATGCATGCCCCTGACCCAGTGCCACAGGAGGGATTGCTAAACTGGTGCAGAAATCATGTCAACTGAACCCAGGAGCAATAGCAGTTTGTGCTCTTCAGGATCATCAATATGATTCAGGATTGAGGTTTGTCCTCCACAGGGATTTGCAGTGTCAGTTGATATGGAGGGAACCAGAAACATGCTACTATGCTGCAAATATCCATGAATGGGACATCTACAGTGGTGATAGTATTGTGGTTTCTTTGACACTACCACCACTGTAGAGGAATATCTTTTTTTGCAGCTGCACAGATCTGTAAATGCTTCCAATAGGCTGTGTCAGTGGTCACAGGTACAAGGATGAAATCTTCAACTATTTTGTGCAACCATCTGCAGGTGCAATAGGTGATACCTTCCTTCTATCTTGCCAATTGCTCTCTGGAGAATAGCACCATTAACAATATGGAGTGGCCAGCCTGATCTCCTGACTTAAATTTGATAGAACATGCACGATATGCTCTCAGGAAAAGGTTGCTTTCATGAATCCTGCTCCTGGAACCTCCTGGAGCTTTCATGTACTTTGGAGGAGCAATGAAGATTACTACCCACAGTGCTGCTCTGGACAGTCTTATCAACAGCATAAGACATTGCTGCAAGTTCTGTATAGCAGTAAGAGGTGATCAGACTTCATATTAAACTACTTGGTATCTCAATTGACCTTCAACTTTTTACCATGTAATTATATTTGTATATAATTTTGGGAATTAAAAGAATTATTTCATTTTTCAACTGCTTATCTTATACACAGTGTTTATATACACCTATCTTCTGATTCACATTCAGCAGATCCAACTTGTCTTTGAGAAAAACTTGGTTTTAAGTTGTACCTTAATTTATGGAAACCAGTGTAAATTGAATAATTATTTAGTATTTAATTTCTGTTCCTTTATTTTTGTAGAAAAGAATAAAGAATTATCATGACACCATCAGGACAATGGGGATTAGAAGACCTTGATGAGGTCCTTGCTTCAGGTTTAGATTCCAGTTTATCTGGACTTGGTGTGGCAACATCTACTACATTTGATATGAGGTTTGTATACTTATTAGGTTACATTTTGTAAATGTTACTATGTTTTTTACCTACTTTTCTTACAGCATTTAGATTCTGGACTTTATCTTGTCTTTTCCTTTCTTGTTTTACATACACTGAAAGTTACAGTTTCTACAGAAGTTACATTTCACTATGTTTCAAAATTATGCAATTTACAGTAACAGGAGTAATTTTCCTATTTGGCCAAAGAAGATGTCATTATTTTTGTCACCAAGAAAAGTTATTCATATAGTACTAAAAATGTCAAGGCATGAAAACGTGCTTTTTTTTAATTTCGATTATATGAGTCTTATGTGAATCAAAGTGATTATGAAAATTATGTATGCAGTTATTATTGGGTTGATGCAAAAGTAATGGGGGAAAAAGTGAACCATACATTTACCATTGTCAAGAAATGTGTAGTGGTCTTGTGAACAATGTAAAAAACAGTGCAAGCATAGCTCCATTATCTAATGGTGTTCTGTTGCACATTTAGTACATTTAGTCCATACAAGTGGCAACAAGCATTTCACAATGGCAACACAAGATGTATGTATTCGTTCCATCATGCTGTATGAATTCAAAAATGGTGTAGGTGTCCGATAGTGTTTGCATAAACTGTGCAAAGTTTATGGGAACAAAGTCATCTCTAAAAGCACCTGTTACCAGTGGTTTGACAAGTTCCAGTCAGGCAACTTTCAGCTCAGAAACAAACCTCAAAATGGCTGGCTGGTGGAGATGAATGATGACTGTTAAACCTTATGCTGCCACAACCTTGAAAATTAGGTTCACAAAGCCTGCATGTATGGCCATGAACAATAAACTCAGTCTTTAGGACCATAAGAAAACGTTTTTTTTTTTAATATTGAATTTTGAACTAACTTTTTTTTATTTATATATATATAAGTTATTTATATATATATAAGTGTATTTATATATATATAAGTAAAATAGACATTTCAGATCTCCTAAAAAATGCTAAATTTTTTCAATTTATTACACAACTTTGATGTTCAGAAAATAAAAATGCCCTTTGTTTTACTCAAATTGCTATTAGCACAGTCCAGGTTACATTTTCCCTCACTAGCTGGCTGAAAACTCCAGTGAGCTGTGGAGTGACTGAAAAAAGTTTGTCTGCCTGAAACCCTAATAAATCTTTATTGGAGTCAGTATCAATTCAAATATCACAGCAGATTAATTGATTATTAATCAATTACAGAAAGTTAAGGAGACCATTCAATAAATTTGCTATGAGGGGCATTCAAAAGATTCTTGGCATGCATCTGCAGAACAAAAGCTATTGCACTTACATCAACAAAACTTTTACTGTCCTTCAAAGTACTCCCCCTCTAGCATCTATGGAAAGTTGCAAACATCTCACCAATTCTGGAAAGCTTGGTCAGACTCCTGTGGGGAATACTCTGCATGAATTCATTTTGCAAGGAATTGCACCCTTGAAGAAGGCTTCTACTTAAATTCCTTTTCAGTTTTTGGAAACAACCAAAAATTCATGGTGCAAGATGGGGTAGGTGTTTGATATTTTCCTGCTCCAGATAGGCCATAACTTGTAATTGTCAGGTTTTGTGATCACTGGCATTGTCACAAAGAAGGAGAACCCTTGACACACCTGTTGTTGGATGCTGCTCTTTCATCTTCTTAACCATTTTCGGCAAAACAATATTGATGCAGTATTCGTCATTTATAGTAATTTTTCAGGTAAGGTGTTCACAGCTACCACTCCTTGGGAATTGGAAAAAGTTGTGAACATCCACTTTGTTGAGCCGAAAGTCTTGTTGGAGGATTTGGGGATGTGGTTCATCTTCTGAAACCCAAACATAATTGTCAATCTTTCTGGGAATTGCATAGTTATAAAACCACATCTCATCACCTGTGAGAATGTCTGAACCATTTGAGACCACTAGGTTCAAACTTTGTTCTCCTTGCACGATTCGACTCCAACTCTTTTTTGCTGTTCTGACTATTTGCAGTTTGTGAGGTACCCATTTGGCACAGATCTTTCGTAACTTTAAATATTGATGACTAATTGTTTCCATACTGTCAATTGATACACTGACATCTCAACTTATGCCTGAACTGTGATATGTGGGTTTTCCTTAACTAGTTCAAGAACAGCAGTGATCATTCTCTCATCACGGCTCCTTCAATCTTCCTATATGAGGGAGGCCTTTGAGGCTCTGCTGTCCTTCTCTGAGTTTCCACAGCCATCTTGTAACAGTGTCATATGAACAGGCATGATCCCCATGTATTTGTGATAAAACTGCATGATATTTTTCGTGTCATCCCCAAGCTGCATCTTTGTGAAAATTTAAAATCTTTCCCCCTCATTAGTAGGCTACATACTAACAATACACAGATTTTGCAGACAGAACTTTACGTGCCACCAATGAAGAGAGAAATGATGATACAACCTTTATTTTTTACATATAATGACAAGTTTAGACAAGCTTTCAAACAAGTCATAGCTCATTAACTTCGGAGGAATGAGTGCAAATCTATAGACATGTCAATAATTTTTTGAATGCCCCACATACCTAAACATGACTGCATAGTGTAATAAATCTGATTGCTGTGACAAATTGCAACATATCTCAGTTCAACGAAGTTCTGCATTTAATGTCATTATTCATACACAGTGCTCCTATAGTAAAGCAAAACTATTTTACAAAGTATTTTTCTATATTTGTCAAGTCTTTTTCATAGCACTTGCCAAAATTGAAGCTTTAATATGACATTCAGTCTCCCTTTTTCTAAAAGATTAAAATGAAACTTTTAAATGCCACATTCACAATTGTCTGAATTTTTCCCTGTCATAAAATCCAGCAATGAACTGCTTTAGTTTTACAGTAAGATAGTGGTGAATACAGTAGCTAATATATATTTTGTCCTGCTATCATTTCTCATTTGATATCCTATTAATGCAAGAATTCTTAAATTTTGTGATATTGTGAACCTATAAAATGCTAAATGAATTTGTTCCACCCTTACCTGCATGAGCAAAACTAATATTCAGAAGATTACAATTGGATTAGGGAATTGGAAAGTAGATTTTTTTTACATTTCACATTCAACTGTATCCACCTGTGCCTCCCTTCCCCCTCTAAAGTGTTTGTGACCCATGGTTTGAGAAAGGCTGTATTAATATATTACTATCTGTGGCTGAGAAATACAAGTAAATGGAGTTCTTTAAAAAGAGAATTAATGTATTTAAGTTAGTTAAAAATGTGTTTTAATTCTAGGATCTTTGATTCATTACTAGTTTTTATTTATAGTCTGTTCAAAAGAAATTCCTTCTCTCCCAGAAGGAGTGGAGGATTCATCTGAAATTGAGATGTGTGTAGAGCATGGTGAGATATCCAAATGATTCAGCTCCTAAACAAGTTCACCACAGAAATAAGGATGCAACAAAGTCAGCAATGGGTTTACCATAGCAGGTTTTCCTAAGCTATGTAATTCATCAATACTGAATGTTACACTTGGTCGAAGCTAGCATAACAGCAACAATGTTCATGGAATGTTGTGACTGTGTAAGGCAACAGTGTACCCAGTTTTGAATGCCTTTGATAGCGGTCATATAGTCTTGTCAACTCATTGACAATTCAAGTACTATTAGTCATTGTTAGCAGTAGTGGATTCACGAAGACACCTACAATCATCATTATAGAATGTGAAAACCAGCAGATTTGCTGACAGGTGGCATGTTTACATGTTATGCAATGTTACATGAGTAGGATCACCATACTGCCAAGAATATGCCACCCTGTGTCATGGGCCACCATGCAAACTGACTCTAAAGCTGGTCTATGATCATGCAGACCAGTGTGTTGGCAGTCTTTTACAATGACATATGTATTATATTCATCAATGACAATGATTGCAGTGATACTGAAATAGAGCCTATTGCAAGATGAATGGCACCATGCAATTTTCCATGACAATTCTTACTTCTGTTTAGTGTAATGCCCCAATTATCAATCAGTTAAATGCCAGATAGCTTGTAATTTCAGGTGACAGTCAATAATTTCTTGCCAAAAATTCCTTTTTTAGGCAATTTATTTTTAGGTTTAGGGTTTGTTTTCTACTGAGTATAAATAGTGTCAAAATTTAGTTTTAATAGTGGAAGTGCAGCTATAGTATAAACACAAACTAAATTTACTGAAATCTTAACTCTGCTCAGGAAGAAAAAAATTCAATCAATATCAATAAAATAAATGATTTATTGAAATCAATGATGCTGTTCCTACAGGCTTTGTTCTATGGGATCACTCAGAGTTCTACTGGCTGCAAACTTCTGTAGTGTTTAGTTGAGCAGAGCTGTCTTGCCTCTTAACACTGACCTTCTCCACCTGATTTGTCTGACAGTGGAATCATTTACATATCCTACCTTGCTGCACTTACCTGCCAATTTGCATAAAAGTCTGACCATTTTTTCTGGATGGTACAATTTCAATGTACAGAGTGTACATTCAATTAGACATGAATGTTGATTTCTCACAGCTACAGGCATGGGATTTCCCTCTGAAAATACTAGTACCGTATGCAGATGGGCATGTTTTTCCATAATTTGGATAACTTATGGTGTGTGCATCCTACATATTCAGTACTGGAACCCATATATTTTTCAGATCATTCAGCTATATAGATCTTTGTGTCTTATAAAAGTTAGGAACCTTTGTCGAACTTGAATTCTAGCTTTTTCAACCACAATCTATTTAATATAGTACATCTAGTCACTATGTGGCTAAATGATGCCTTAACTGCATACATACAATATTTTAACAGCATACAGAGCAGTTTTTAAATGCAAAAAAACATTTTCCCATTGTGAAATATTACATTGACTTTTATTTGTTTTAATTATGTAGTGCTTTATGACACCATTATGCATAATGATAACTTCTTAGTTTATAAGCTTATTTTAATCTTACATTTCTGTACTGTAACTTAATGAATCTATGTATTTATTGGAATTAAATACTGAAAAGTGAGAATATAAAATTGTAATATAAATAGAAAAAATTCAGATGGATGCCTATCTCATGATGCTTTTATTCTGTTGCCACAAAAATATAAACTCTCAGTTATGTGACTGCTACATAATATAGCTTTAATTATAAACATTTGTCTTTAGCAAAAGAACATATTAACCATTCTGTTCATAACTGTTACAGTGAGGCTATGTTAGCTTTGCAAGTAATCAAGACAAGCAAGGACCAAGAATCAAGGTATTCAAGGCTCTCAGTTGCTCTCTTAACTAAAACAAATCTTTTGCAAGAGTTTTGAAAATATATTTTCACTAATAAAAAAACTTTTCACGTTATCAAGAGTTAAATTTTGTAAATAAAAAATTTGGGAGCAAAATAGCAATTTAAAATGCTACATATTTTATATCAATTAAACACAATTTAATGGCTGTTTAGCTTTTCAAATGTTAAAATTGAATTTTATTTCTTCAATCAACTGTAAAGGAATTCCAACTAATTAAGAAATGCTATTTTTATAAAGTTAAAGCAAAAAATGCAAATCTAGATATTTGCATTCAATTTCTAATACCAGCTTATAACTGATTTATCTTTAGTAATTATAGTAACTGAATTATTTTAACATTATTAGTTGCTCTAGACTGTTGAAAGAGTAGATATGGGTGGTGTGTAATTACTATTAGTAATAGGTAATTAAATTTCTGGAATTTGCCATTCAGTTATCCATTCAATACTTTGACTAAAATTTTGTCTTTGAAAGATAAAGCAAAATTTTGACACATGAGAGAAAGAATTATTTTAAATGTCAGATGAAAGAATGATTGGTAATTCATTCTCATATATTTCAGGATGATATTAGATATCAACATTATAAAGTTATAAAAATTTATTAGCGTTTTTATGTGCAGTTAGGATATTCTGGATGTAGCAAATAATTTGTAAGAGTTGAAAATAGTGATCAGCCAAGGAGATTAATTATCACTGTTCAAGTTTCCTGCTACAAGAGTTCATTCCAATTATCAGTGCTGTCAGTGTAAAAGGTAATTTTTAATTATTTTCATTTAAGTGTGATATAAATGCAGGTGCCACTGTAATTTTTTTTTCCACTCCAGATAAACCATGTTCTTATTTCTTTTGGAACTCGCTCTTAACTGACTGCTTAAAAAAGCTAATTTTTTTATCTTAATAAATGTCAAGCCGATGGAAATTTTGATACATATATTTTTCACTAATATTTTTAGATAGTGATAACCATTTCAGCATATATTGCATTCGAATTTACATTGAATTGTTCTAGGTGCCAGTTGGTAAAAAGCAACCAATGAAAAAATAAAGTATGGAACAAAAAAAAACTAATGAAGCACTTTAGATCATTAATCATGATATTTATTACATTATATACACTAGATGTATCTAATTTTGCATGATATAGACTAGGAAAAAAAAGATAAACTTATAATTCCATAAAACCTTAGTCACTTGATTAGACTGTACCTAGTACAGTAAAACACACTGTAGCATGGTTGTAAAGCAATTTTAAGATTTCATTTTTTAAATTTTTAAATTACTAGTCCAAAATAATATATTTATTTCAGCCCTATCATTATATTAATATATTGACATCAAGTGAGCACTGCAGTATTAACATCAGTTTTTTTTTTTAATTGAAGCATAATTGGACCAGTGGCACACCAATGACAGAGTTGATGCTACAACTGGGACAACCTACAATAGCAATCTTACTCCACTGTTGCAGCCATTAAATGATTTCACATGAGTTATCCACCCAAAAGGCAAACTTTGGGCCTACATCTAACTCCAACATTAAAGGCCTAACATAATAACTTTATGTGACTACAGAAACTTTACACCAACGACGTTTTCTGCATAAGTTAAGAAATAATTCATCAGACAAATATTATGATTCTTCATTTTCCTGGAGCAATGGACAGTTATCAATATGCTTTATGCTGTGTTTAGAAAAAAAAAATATGCTCAAGTTTAATATCAAAAATGAATGATGAAATAGTAGGAAATTACAGATTTGCACCTGTTGGTGATATGTTGAATAAATATAGGAGAAAAATTGTCATGGGTGGAATCTATACCCACGACCTCCTAATAACATGTCAGGTGCTCTGACCGCTAAGCTATTGGCTACTGAACAACATTAATGCTTATGCTTGATACCTGGCATGTTGCTTAAAAAAATACCATGCCTCTTGATGTTTGATATCGGCTAGTCGTATGCACTAACTTGGAAAGTGCCTTCTCGACCAAAGACTTAAATTACAGTCAGATACATTTCCAATGATTAACTTTATGGTATAATGCTTTAAAGCTACTAATAGATAATGATTGTTCAGCAGCTTGTAACTCAGTAGTCAGAGCAACTAACATGCTATCAGGAGGTTGTGGGTTCAGATTCCACCCGGCTAATGACAATTTTTCCTCTATATTTATTCATCAACAAATTTAATTACAATTAGTGCAATTGTAATTAATTTGTTTAATCACCAAAAGAATTATGAATGATGGTTTTAAAGAATAAAAAATCTGCTGCATTTAATAACAAATCCTATGGCTAAACACAGGTACTATTATGATTTATATTCATTCAGTAGTATCTGTTTAATGTTTTTAGTTTGTACTGAAAGCTAGAAAAGTTATTGGTTAATATATTAAATCATTAAAATAGCAATTAAACTGTTCTGAATAATTAAAATATGAATGCATGTTATTATTCACTCTTTATTTTATCACAGCAAATATTCCACTCTCTCTGAGTCTGTCATGAAAGAGGTTAGAGAAGAAAAAGAACAATTTGAATGGAACAAAGACTCTGGAACTTTTCCTTCTAAAGTTGTGAAAAAGACACGTCTGAAAGGACAGTCTAAGGAAAAGCATAATGGAAGTCACTTAAGGTTTCAGTGTTTTTTTATTTCTTGATTTTATTTTATTGTTAATTGCATTCTTATTTCAATCAATTTCAAAAACAAAAAAATGTGGTAGTCAATAGACCAACGTGCAATTATTTTATTCAAATTGTAAAACATTCAAAATTTTGTCATGCTAAGGGAATAGGAAATGCATTTTTTGAATAATAAGCAAAAAATAATGTACATAAACAAAAATAAATATGTTTTGGAAAAAGGTAAAATAAGTGCCAAAATGCTTTATAAACAGTACAATCCCGGTGGTCAAGAAGTTAGTGCATTTGGCTGTAGAACTAAGGGACATGGGTTCAAATCTGAGCTAAGACATAGATATCTGGGTTGTCTTTGTGCTAATATTTTCCAAATCTTCTGTATGGAATATTATATCATTAAGCTTTTATCATACTAACCTCTGTGCAGGGCTTTGAAATGCATGCTTGGAGCTTGGCTGCATGTAATTTCCAGGCTCTAACTAAATTTTGAAGTTTCAAATAATAATTTTTAATATAATCTTATATGTCACTTAAGTTTTCAGTTTTACTCATAATGAAAAAAATAAATGCGATCCTGATTTTTGAATCAACGTTCAGCCTTTACCTTTTGCTTATTGTTTTGGCAATGAGGCACATAACATAAATTTCAAATAGTGTCAAGAATTATCTGAAAATGAAAATTATCAAAATATCATCAGTAGTAAGCTGAAATAAAAATACTTTGCAAAAGATCATATTATTTGGACATCCCTTGCAATTTATGGGGAAAAAAACTGGCCTTGGTCAGACCTCTGTTGAGGACTTTGAAGCCATAGTTTCAAATCTGCAGTCCTATATCTGCCAATCTCCTGAAAATTCTCCTAGTCATGATGGGAACTTCTATGATGGCAGTTATAGTTCATCAAATGATAACTATGGTTGTGGGTCTGCTAACACCTGCCTATAGATCATTCTATTCACCCATGCTGTTTTGTGTCTAACAGTGCCTGATCGTGTATGATGACTTTGAGTACCTTCTGGACATGATTGTCACTAATGATACCAATCATCCTTGCACTGTGGTCCACATGTGCAGCACTATGGGGATAGACCAACTGGCTTCACATAGCCCTATAAATATGACCATGCTGAAATATGTCTAGCTGCTGATATGATTAACAAAAGGGTCTTCCTAGTCTTCCACACTTTTCCTGCAGTACCTGCTTAACGTTTTTTCATAGCTTGCTATAGACAACTACAGTGCCTGAAGCTTTTGTTGTCCTGTAATCTCTCATTGATACCATGTGTTTTTCATGGAAATGTAATCATTTTCATATATCACTGCCCTGCACTCACTTCCAAGTTTCACTACCATAACTAACCCTAGAAAGAACCAAACTATTATACAATCTAATTTTAGTCTTTAGGTATATATGCCTATTTCTTCACACTCTTCATAGATTCTTAAAAGTCCTGGCCACAATCGCTATTCATCTGTTAATATCATGCCACACATCACCAGTATCTGTTACATAGCTCCCAAGGTAATTAAACTGTGACACCTGCTCAAGACTGTAACCATTCAGATTAACTGAATCACAGTCTACTTGACCAATTTTCATCACTTTTCTCTGTTTATAACCAAACCTACTCTACTACCAGTCTCATCAACATCTCAAATGAAAGAGTTAATCTCATGAACATCATTTGCCAAAAGGGCTAAATCATCAGCATAATCTAAATCAGAAATTTTCAAACTTCTGGACCATTTAAGACCAAAATCTTTTCCTTGCAATGCATTTTGCATAACGTAACAAATAACCAAACTAAAAAGGAGACAAAATGCACCCTTGTTGAACACCAGAAGCAATGCTAAACCAATTGCTACAAGCCTTACCAACTCTCACATACGACTCAGTGCTATTATAGAGAGCTTTCATTATGTTTACTAACTTGTCCGGTATGCTATATGATCTCAACCACAAATTTTGATCATCAACAGAGTCGAAAGCCTTTTTGAAATCAACAAAGCTAGTAACCAAAGGTTTCTAAACATTTCTCAAGAATCTGTGTGAATGACAATATCTGATCTACACATCCCCTACCACTTCTGAATCCACATTACTCATCATACAATTGCCCGTCAATCAGATTCTTAATTATATTAAGCACAATCATGCAAAGAACTTTACCTGGAACAGAAAGTAGACTGATACCCCTATAGTTACCACAAGAACTGCGATCACCTTTTTAAAAAAAAAGGGATAACAACATCTCTTGTAAAATCCTTAGGAACCATGCCTTTACCATAAAAGATATTCAAAATTTCAGTCATCCATGTGATAACCGAAACAGTACCCCCTCTAAGCGTTTCCATAGTAATTTTCATCTACTCCTGGGGATTTATGTAGTTAAATTTAGAAATAACCAAACTAACTTCAGACTGTGTTATAGGGACAACATTAAAGCCAATAATGCATCTATCATCATTACAAACAGTGGGAGTAGAACTAACCACATTGTTTAGAGCATCACTGAAATGCTCAGCCCCCCTAGCCATGACAGAATCCTCACCTTCTATAACCTTGTTTATCCTCCAATCCCTGTATACCTGTCCTTTTTCTACCACACAAAACATTAACTATCTGGCACAGCTCTCTGCTGTTGTGCTGTCTAACTGCTTCCTCAGCTGTATCCGCCAAGCCATCAATTCTTATCAACAGCTGACTAATCCTTTACACGTTTATTAAGTGCTTTATAATACTTTCTATTAAGACTAGTAGGGTATTGATTAAAAACATTCCTGCAGTTCTTTCTTTCTGAAATAATCTCAAGGCCTTATCACTCAAAAAATTCTGCCTTCTCTGCTCCTTTATTCCTAAAAGAGTACTGATAGTTTCCAAAACCTGTTTATAATGGTCCAATTCTTCTCAACCTCAGTAGTAAGCAAACCATGACTGTCATAATGACTAATTAACCTATCATGGTAAGCTTTAGCTATAACTGGGTCTTTCAGTGCTTCAGAATTAAAGGTAAATTTTTTAACCTTAACACAATGCTTCTTAAGTTTAAATTGCAAGACATGTTTAAACAAGGTAATGGTCAGATCCAATTAGTGACCTGGTATTCCTATAGTCAAATCCCCTATATGACTTTTTATTCCTAATAGAACTAACACATTTACTGTTAATTAAAATATAATCAGTCATATTCTTATGCAGCCCATCTGGTGAAACCCATGTGTACTTATGTATGTCATGGTGTTTGTAATCCACCACTGTCAAAAAACTCAATATTCATTACCATCATATCTGATGGTGTGATGTAACTTTTTAATAAAGTCCAAATGTCATTTTATGCTTCAATTTTATTTTTCTTTTAGGTATTGCTGAAATTACTTGTATGTACTATTATGTATGCCATCCGATTTTGATTTTATATTAAATTATATTAACAACAAAGCAATTTATGTACCACTAATAAACACAAAATATTTAATAGCAGTATTAACCTCAAAAACAGGAAATTTTTAAGATGCTAATGTAACATTATTCTTGAAACAGTTCTGGAGATTCTGCATCAAGCATGAGCAGTTCTTCTGATCAAAATGACAAGTCCTACAAAAGTCCTACAAAAGCACCTTTACTCTGCCAATCACTATCAAAATCAACCTTATGGCCAGGTCAGACAATGAAAGACACCTCTGTTATTACTGCCCAATTCCAGTATGTTCTTGGGGCATCAACTGCTATGGGCTGCAAAATAGGAGAAGAAACCTTGACTTACTTGAACCAAGGTATTGTTATCTATGGCATTATTTTTCCTGTGTTTATTGATTACCTGCTTTTGTGTATATTAATGCTTTTACAACTGTTGCAGCCTAATTGACATTTAGACTAACTTAAATATATCTGAAATTCGTAAACAACCAGAAGTATAAGGTTCAATCACACTGCATCTTTCTTTCCCTGCACTTTCTTTCCTAGAGTAAAGGCTACTGCATTCTGTAAATTCCAACTTATTTATAAGATTTTCCTTGATGTTGTTAGTGTACTTCAGTGTTCATGTTACCTATAGTGCTGATGGATTTCATTTTCAGTGGTATACTGTATCAATGTGAGACTTGCATTGCTGTTTGAATAATCTTACATTGTATAAGTGATCTGTCAATCCCACTTTTGGCCGTTGAACTGAAATTGTCTCTTTAAGATCTTTCTACATAATCTTATCAAATGATCATCTTGCCATGGCAAATTGGTTTAATCTCTTCACATCACACATAAAATGCTGTTTAGAGAAGTTGGAATTCATTATTATTTAAAAATTTAACTGTGGAATTCTCAAAGATCTTTATAAAATGGTAAGTACTTCGTAATGTTGCACATTTTCAGCTGAATGTTTGTCCAAATACTATATGATATTTATTTATTTTTTAAATTGGATTATATAAATCACAAATATTTGTATACTTAATACATTCTAGTTTTCTAATCAAAATGTGTTTTTTTTTAAATTCCTGAGTTTTATGCATCAGGACATTTACAGAAATCATGCCAATCCTGGCACCCATTCAAACTAACAAAGTTTTAATGCAATTTGTTTCCTGGCACCCATTCAAACTAACAAAGTTTTAATGCAATTTGTTTTGATTCCTTTGTGTCCTGGCCACAATTTTCCTCCCTTTCAAACAATGTGTAATTAGGAACAAAAGCCGTGTTTCCAGTGAAAAAGAGGGCAGATGACTATCTCTTTGATGCATGTCTTGTACAAGGAATTGGGGTTGGATGGCTCAGCCTGTAGCCCACCAGGCTTGTAATCTGCAGTTCCCAGGTTTGAGTCCCAGCTGTGACAGCATTCAGATTTATCTCCGCAAAACTCCCTGTCCTGCCTGTGGTTAGTAGGGGACAATGATGGATTTGGAAAGGCCACCGTCCATCGGATGGAATGTTAAGCTCGTGCCCCCATTTACAGAGAGCCATACCCTGTGCATGTTAAAGAACATGCTGGATGGCCTTGACGGGAGGCTACCATCTGTCTCCTAACAGCTGTTCCAGTGGAACCCCTCCCCCAACCTTCTCTGAGCCTTCGGGGTCTTTGTGGCCTGGCCATTTAGCCCATTGTGTGCAAAAGAGTGTTGCTCAGAGGTAAAACAACCCAACCCTGCCCTCAGTAGGGGACCCTGATGTGCTTGGAAAGGTGCCATCTGTCTGGTGGAATGTTAAGCCATGGTCCCTTGTGGGGGAGAGCCATGCCCTGTGCATGTTAAAGAACACACTGGATGGCCTTGATGGGAAG
The DNA here is from genome assembly GCA_038380435.1 of Ryuthela nishihirai. Lineage (NCBI taxonomy): Eukaryota > Metazoa > Arthropoda > Arachnida > Araneae > Heptathelidae > Ryuthela > Ryuthela nishihirai. The sequence continues at coordinate 25,490,776 of JAWZYU010000026.1, forward strand.
CTACCATCTGTCTTCTAACAAATGTCCAGTGAGTCCCCTCCCCCCAATTTTCTCTGGTCCTTGTAACCTGATCATTTAGCTCATTGTGTGCAAAAAATGTACCCTCAGAGGTAAAACAACCTAACCAGCATATAAGTAATTGATTAAATGACTCAGGAATGGAGGGCCATTGTATTCCTTAACTCTTTCACTACCATACTGGCCCAAAACAGTCGAAACTACAGGTAAGAGGTAGTGAAAAGGAAGGAATAGCACTGATTGGGAGAGTCCATTTAAAATCTGGGCCAGTATGGCAGTGAAAGGGGTTAATGGGGACAAAGTCTAGTTGTGAAGATGATTGAATGTAGTCCATAGCAAGGTTCACAAACAGTGGTAGAGACAGTTTCAGCAGAATGGAACTAGGCAAAGACAGACAAGGTAGCCTTTATTCACAATTCTCAGAGATTACCATAATTTCATTAAGCCAATAGTGTGATACAGATATCTACATTCTTGCCTATGTCAAGAATTTAAATATATTTTTTCAGAGAAAATAATTTTTCATTCTTCTCTTAAAATATAAAAAAAATATGTTTTACAAACCTCTCTTGGGGATAAGAGGGGTAAAAATTTCATTCTGTGAAGTCTAATTTTTTTTATCATGCCCATCTGTGCGGTGGCAAAGTACACAAATTACATTTCAAAGAATAAGAAAAGCAATGTTTCATATTCGTTCCCATCAGAAGATAAATTTGTAAGAAGTGCGTGATACAGTGTCGTCAATTCAAATTCGATGTGCAACTTGCTAAGATATGTAGTAAGCATTTTTGATATTCCTGTTATGATCATTGTTTGGCATTGACTCTTAGGACTCCCTGTATAAATGTAAACTTAAAGGAAATATCTATTCGAAATATAAACCTGCCACATGAAAATTCAGTCTTGGTTATGATGACTGTTTCTACTCAGACCAAATGATTGTTGTCTTGGGGGGGGGGGACACAAAAGAGTGCTGGAAAAATAAATCAATAACCCTGAAAACTATGACAATGTGCCCAATAAAAAGGTAGCATTATTGCAGGCAGTCAATAATTTAAATATCTCAAATTATAACACTTTGATCAAAAGAATAAAAAGCTTATTGTCAGTATATCAAAATCAGAGTATATAAAGCATTAAACAATTAGAGCAGCAGTTCCAAACTGTTGTTAAAAAACTAAGAAAAGCTGCAGAAATTTATATAAATACAATTTGATACAACAGAATAATTTCGGAATTCAAGTGAAAAGGAGAGAAGAAGAAAAAAAAAAAACTTGTTTCACTGAATAACTCCAATGAAAATTTTTATAGTAAATTAAAAATTATGTTTAATAAAAATTCTATAGTAATTTCATATATGAAGTACATATGATATAATCATGAAATCCATATTATTAACATATATATACTGAAGGGGCCACTTTATTAAGTAGTTCCATGTTATGTCGATAGTAACTAATACAGAATTCAGTATCTTCTTAAATAAGCTTTCGTGAAAAAATGTGACAAAAGATAATTTAATGATCTCAGATCTATTTAAAACTCGATATCCAATACTATTCTTTCAGTATTTAAAGAGTTATGGAAGCTAAAATATCAAGTTAGCTCATTCTGCAAAAAAACATTCAAAAGTGGCAAAATTTAATATAATTGTTACACAAACTTTTTTTAACTCTCTAAATCAGTCTTTCTCGACTGGAGTTTTCCAAAACCCAAGGGTTCCATAAGAAGTCTTTAGGGGTTCCACGAGAGATTGTCATTGAAAAAAAAAACATATATACTTGTAAAATCCTCATGGAAACCATGGGCTACAGAAGTCCTACCAGACTCTGTAAATTTCCTCTCCAAACATGTATGTTCTGAGTTACAGTTGCTGCATTTGGCCACTGTAGGCCAATTCTAGCAAGATTTTGTTTGGCATTGTCTGCCCATCGCATCTTAGGCCTCCTATGACTTGTATGATCTTGTATACACTTTAAGATGGGATCCTTAGAAAACCATGTGACTATGGTTGTACCAACCTATCAAGTACCAGAATAACAATTTTTAAAAAACAAAATATCGCACTCAATCTCATGGTTGAGTATGGGCCAGTGGCTGTGCTACTTGTATTCATGACAACTGAGAGATCATCTGACCTGTCTTCTCCTTTTCATATCTGTGCTTTGCATCACATTTATGATAAGTAATGTATAGTTTCTATTTTTTTGGCTAGGGAGTGGTTTTCTTTTTCTGGTCATAATCATTTGTTTTGCCCTCGCATATTTGCCTATATTCAATTTTCCTTTTCCTGAAGCCTTTAGGCACACCGTTTATACTCCTGTTTGCTAACTGCAGCTATGCACACGGGCAACATGGCCAAACCAATGCAGTTCCCCTCCACCAATGGGGCGGGGGTGGCTCAGTCGGTAGCGCGCCAGGCTCGTAATCTGTAGTTCCCAGGTTCGAGTCCCAGCTGGGTCAGCGTTGAGATTTATCTCCGCAAAATTCCCCGCCCTGCCCACGGTCAGTAGGGGACACCGATGGGCTTGGAAAGGCCGCCGTCCGTCGGATGGGACGTTAAGCCGTGGCCCCGTGTGCGGGAGAGCCATACCCTGTGCACGTTAAAGAACACGCTGGATGGCCTTGACGGGAGGCTACCATCTGTCTCCCAACAGCTGTTCCAGTGGGTCCCCTCCCCCAACCTTCTCTGAGCCTTCGGGGTCCATGTGACCTGGCCATTTAGCCCATGGTGTGCAAAAAAGTGCCGCTCAGAGGTAAAACAACCCAAACAACAACCCCTCCACCACAAAGGATTACTGCACATGGAGCTGAAAGATCTCTAACAAAATTGCTAATGGGGCTGCTTGATCACTGTGATGCTAGCATCGTACGAAGTTCAAAAAACTTTGCAAACAAAAAGGGTGGCCACGCAAAAAGAGTAGGCTAATAAGTTGGCCAAAATAAACAGATTCACAGAAAAATGTTCTCTACTCAAAAGAGCATTGACAATTATTATTGGATTACTATATCTACAACTTACCGATCACACTAATGTACGGTGAGCTGTAGATATAATAATTTTTATGCAGAGGGTTCCCTGAGACCTGAAAATTATTTCAAGGGTTCCTCCAAGATAAAAACGTTGAGAATGACTGCTCTAAATAGTGAATAAATATTATTTAAAATTGAGATTAAAATAAATTTGACTGAGATTTTTAAATTATCTTGAGTAACATTTTTTTCATAAAAAGCATATTTAAGAAGTTACTGAGCTGTATCTCAGTTAATATTCATATAAGAAGGAACTATACTTAATAAAGTGGTAACTGAGTGTATATCCATAACAGTAAACATTTTCCTAATAGTTACATAGATCTCAAACAGTTAAACAAAATTAAAATTGTAATTTTTCACTTTTTCTGTCAGCATAAAATCTATGTTACATATTCCTCTTATAAAATTTGTTTATCATGTCTCCCCACTGTGACATCAAAACTCCTAATCAATGAACATCAAGAAATGCTCCCTCACAGAGTGGTACCACCCTATCTTCATTTACCCTGGTTGGAAAGGTCCCCATCTGTCAGATTGGGTGTTAAGCCATGTCCTGTGTACAGAAGAGCCTTATCCTGTGCATGTTAAAAAAACATTCAGTTAGACAAAGGAGTCTGCAACCTCCTTTAAGCAGCGTATTGTACAGAGAGAGATCCATTGGTTTGGCCATGTTGTCTGTATGGATAATTATAGGTTAGCAAATAAGATTATGAGCAGTGTGCCTAAAGGCCTCAGAAAGAGGGGGAGACCTAAGATGTGGTGGGCAGACAATGTTAATCAGGACCTTGTTAGAATTGGTGTGCAGTGGCTGGATGCAGCAGATATAGCTCAGGACAGATATGCTTGGAGAACTAAATTGCACAGTCTGGTTGGACCTCCGTAGCCCATGGCTGCTTGAGGATGATGATGATACCTTACATGGACCTTCTGTAGTAACAGACATCTGCAACAATTACTCCTGCCAGATATTGAGACTTCATCTGATAATGATCTTGTATACACTTTAGAGATGGTAGCCCTAGAAAGCCATGCGATTTACATAGTTTTGACTATGGTTGTACCAACCTATCAAATACCAGAGTAACAATTTTTAAAAATCAAAATATCACCCCCATCTCATAGTTGACTATTGGCCAGTGGCTGTGTTAATTTGTAATTATGACAATTAAGAGATCATCTGACTGTGTCTTCTCCTTTTCATCACATTTATGATAAGTAATGTATAGTTTCTATTTTTTTTGGCTAGGGAATGATTTTCTTTCCTAGTCATAATCATTTGTTTTGCCCTTGCATATTTGCCTACTTAAAATAAATTCAATGCAGGTATGTTGAAAAAAATTATAAATTCACAAACAGTACTAATATCAGTTAAATGTAAAACTCTTTTACACAAAATCAGTGCAGAATTGCATAGGGACCTGAAAGTTGTGTATATCACAAGTGTGTATATTTGCACGTGCACATTTTGTTTATTGTTATCATGTCTTACACTGTGATGCCAGGTCTGAATATTGATCTTGAAATTTTCAGATTGATATCCTCATGGAAAATAATATGGCATGCATTGTACACATTTCAAAGTTCTAAGCGAGTTTTATAGCTTACCAAAATTTTAATTTTGATCTCTTTAATTTTTTTTATATTTGAATTTTGAGATATAAGAATGATTCACTGGCCAATTTACACCATAAATATAAAATATATTTAAAATAATATAAATATAAATTTATATTATTTTAAAATTGAAGCTTCTTATGTTGTACTGAGAATGGATTTATCCATTTCTGTGCACTGCAAAAATTATCTCACAAGCCATATGTTGTGCAGGCCTCTGATAGAGTATTCTTAACAGTTGGGTTATGGCTGTTTTCATTATTTAACAATATTAGTTTCTTAAATGTATAAAAGGTATAAAATTTCCCTACATGAATTGCCTTAAGGCTTTTCATCCATTATTGTGACCATCTTCAAGGAGCTACATTGGCTTCTCCAGCCAATTTAGGAAATTAATATAGTACATAAAAGTTTGTTTCCATCATGTGTATTTTTCTCTTAAAATATGAAATTGTTCCATGTTAAAATTTCATCAATTTTAAGTTATATATATATTTGTTTTTAATTTTTTTAAAACAGTGCCATTTGTTAACCTTTCCAGGGTCCAGCCTGAAAAACTGGATTACATCCATAAGCCCAGCTATTTTTTTTTTACTGTTCTTATCTAGCAAAAAATTAACTTGAGAACTTTTTTTGAGAAGTAACTAATGAACAAAAATATGTCATGTTATATACCAAATTAAACAGCATTTAATTCTGGATTTTATGAAAATAAAATAATTGGCAAAAGTGAGTAAGTATTAATTTTAATAAGACTTTTTCACTAGGATATATATATATATAAATCAAAAAGCAAAAATTTATTTAAAAAAATATAACAATGGGCCAAAATAATTAATACATATGAATAGAAAGGAAATTTCTTTTTCTAATTTTTTCTTTTTGCACTGATATACTTTGAAAAAAATCCAGGCTTTTAGTCAAGTAAGAAAGTGAATTTGAGAATTTTTTTTGCTAAATAATTAATCAACAGAAATAGGTCTCGTTTTGTAACTAATTAAACAATATTTCATTTCAAATTTTATAAAAATGAAATATTGGGATCATCTGAGCAAAATACATACAAGTTAAGTCCATCAAGGTTATAAAATTTATCCTCAGTGACAACCAAAATGTTTTGAGGTAGGGAGGGGATATATATATTTTTAACCATTCAATATGAACTCAAGAACTAATAACTTTTTAAAAATAAATTCATTATCTTCCCCTCCTATTAATTGGGGGGGGGGGGGGTCCAAGCCAAGAGAATCCCTATTTCAGAAACCATATTTCAATTTCAAGAAATGATAAGTGGTCAGAGGTTTTTATTGGAAAACCAAGAAATAATAATGAAATTAAGAATAACTTAAGTCAAGTTAAAAAAAAAGCAGCAACAAGCTCCTTATAAGAAAACTTGCAAAGATGTAGCCTAACTCTAAAAGAACAGTAAAAATAAATAATTATGAAGAAAAAAAGTTATATTTTCAGTAAAAAATTTAGTAACTGATCATATTCAATATCAATCAGGTTGTTTACAATAGACCACCAATGACCAACACTACACTATCGACCTAGACATGGAAACAACATGTGCCTTTAATTAGCATACAAGTTGTGTGAGGTTAGGCATTGTATCAAAAACAAATTTCCAGAAACTAAGGCTCTTGGCAGTTTTTTCCCTTTTGAGAAGTTGTGTGATGAATGTTAAAAAGAATTGTAGAAACACTGAAATATGTTTAAATGAGAAAAGAATATCATGAAATAAAAAAAATTAAACACTTGGTAACTGCTTTCAAATCCTATGATTTAGAAAAAAAAATTTTTTGCTAATTTTCAGAAGCATTTAAAAACTTGAGGGGAAATCATTAAAGGGAAACCAATGATGAATGAATATTAAGGTTGGCAACTATCAAGCACATGAGTAAAAATGAAGTCTTGAAGAAATGGATGTTAAAATGAAAATAGGAAAAGAGGAGTGCTATAAATCAGAATTCAGAAATGCCAATCACAACTATAACACAGATATTTTATACTGCATCAAATTGAAAATGTAAACAATATTTATTAAGTTTTATAAGTATATGTAGTTTTATAAGATATATGTATAAAAATTCGAATGGGAATTTATATTATTTTAAAATTGAAACTTCATGTGTTGCACTGAGAATAGATTTATCCATTTCTAAACTGTCATTTTTGAATCTGTCAAAATCTGCAGATGATGGGGACCCTGGAAGGGTTAAGTAGTGCATTTTTTCATAAACCCATCTATCTACACAATGCATACACCGAAGAGCCAAAGCATTATGGCCACCTGCCTAATATGATGTTGGTTCTCCATGTGCTACCAAAACAGTTCTTACCTGGTGAGGCATGGATGCTACAAGATTTCTAAAGGTATCTTGTGGTATCTGGTACCAACACATTATCAGCAGATCCTTTAACTCTTGTAAATTACATGGTTGAGCCACCGCAGATAGGATATGCTCTTCCAACACAAACCATAGATGTTCGATTGGATTGATGTCTGGGGAATTTGGAGACCAGGGCAATACCTGGGAGTCTTCCTCATGTTCTGCGAACCATTCTCCAACAATCCGGGCAGTGTGACATAACTCATTATCCTGCTAAAAGAAGGCACTACTAGAAGGGTATACCGTTGCCATGAAAGGATGTACTTGGTCTGCAGTGATGTTTAGGTAGGTAGTAGACGTCATAGTTTCCTGCAGATGAATGACTAGACCCAGGGCTTCCCAGCAGAACATTGCCCAAAGCATTACACTTCCTCCACTTACTTGTTTTCGTCCCACAGTGCATCCTGGTGCCAAAACTTCCCCAGGAAAACAACGCACACGTATCCAACCATCCACATGGCACAACAGGAAACAAGATTCATCGGACCAGATGACCTTCCAATCATTCAAAATCTGGTTTTGATGCTCGTGTGCCCATTGTAGGTGCTTTTGACGGTGAACTGAAGTTAGCATGGGCACTCAGAATGGACTGCAGCTATGCAGCCCCATTTTCAGTAGGGTTCGATGTACTGTATGTTGTGACACATTACTCCCATCATCAGATTCAAATTATGAGCAAGTTGCACTATAGTATCCCTTCTGTTGGCTCATACCATAAGGATAGCCTTCGCTCACCTCTAGCATTGATAAGCCGTGGTCGGTCCACACCTTGCTGGCAGTTCATGGTTTTTCCCTCCTCAGACCACTTTTTGACAGTACTAACCAGGCTGACCGTGAGTACCCCACAAACCTTGCCATCTCAGAAATACTCTGACCCAGTCATCTGACCACTACAGTTTGGCCTTTTTCAAACTCACTTAAGTCTGCTGCCTTTCCCATCTGAAGAACAAGAATAACACTGATTAACAGAGCTCAGTATCAGATGTTATTTATGTTATTTATTTCATGACCTTCACACACGTCATCATTTACCTGCAGTTGCTGCTTCGATTTGCATAAAGATGTGCTGGTCATAATATTTTGTTTCTTCATTGTATATTCACCATCATGATGGTGAATGGCCAAGTGGTTACTATGCTTGTTGTGTATCAGGAATTCAAGCTCAGACCTAAGATAAAGCATGGATGTTTCTTTTATTGTATTATCATTCTGCAGAGGTATCGCCTTCCTCACAGATCTTCTCTATAGTATATTACCTGCAGTTCTGTTATTATACTGGCATACTCATATCAGATTTCTGTGGCAAATAGCTGCTTGAGGGGTAATTTCTTTTTTATAATCGGTCTATTTTGAAACATTTCCCATCATTCTAAACTAAAAGTATTTATTACATATCCATGTTTAACATTTATAATTTTATGAAAATTATCACTAACGATGCTATCTCAATGCTAGTAAGAAGTTCCCATTATGTGAAGATAAGGAGAGAAATGATTGTGTTAGCAGTGTCACTTATATAGCAGCAAAGTTTTTGTCTGCTAAATCTGGTAAAAGTTTTCATGGTTCAGCTGATTTATTAACAGTGCATTGTATGATGGAGATGGAAATCAGAAATAGCACTGATTGCAGTGGCTGAGTTGAAAGAAGAGTAATCCTTAGTCCAGTGAATGATGCACTTCACCAACTTATGATGACATCATGAGGAAATACAGAAAGAATGCAAGTGTTCTGAAAGCTATTTTACATTTTTTAAATAATAGCTGTTATTTTAGAGTGATATAATTTATATTGCATTATAATCCATTATTGTAAAAGCAGTTTAAATATTTTGTTTATAGAGGATAATTTAACCTATTTTTTTATATTGTAATATATAGATATTTGTATGTGCTGTATTTTATTTATTAATAGTTTTCTGTTTTAGTCTGATAACACACTTTTCTTTCTAATTCACTGAAAGCTATTTAACATAATTACTTGATCTGATTCTTTCTTTGTAAGATACAGTTATCTCGTTCTTCAGCTGATCTCTCTTATGAATAGGATTTGTTCATTTCTAACATTCAAAAGTCTTTTACCACACATTTCTATCAGAATGCTCAAAGCTCTAAAACTTAGTTAAACAGAATCATGTAAATCTGATAAGGAAAAAAATATTTTTTTTGTCTCTTAATAATGACAATTTTAAACTTATGAACACAAATTTATAAGGTATGTGAATGCTTTAGAACCAAATTCTGTTTTGCTAAGTGCAGTAGAATTCTGTTATGATATCATTGAAGGGGCCAATGTCATTTCACTCTTATAACTGAGTGTCACTATGAAAATATATATGTGGGGAAAAAATCGTAAAATTTAAGTTTGTTTCCTGTTAAACGTCACTTATAAGTTAGTTCTAATAGTGAAATCAAAAGGATTAAAAGGAGTATGAAATTTTACTGAAGTTTTAGTATTCCTATATTTTTTTATCTATAATATGTAGCAGTCACCAACAAATTTAATTGGTTCCACAAGAAGCACAATGCTAAACAAATCATACACTAAGTAAACTGAATCTATTCATATCAGCATTAAATTTCAGGACAAGAGAGCCTCTGCCTGTATCTATATTTAACTTACATAATGAATAGTAAAGACAAATTATGAAATTAAAACAAATGATTTGTAATTTGATATAACAGTGAGCACTATGTTGTAGTAGGCAATCATAAAATTGTGGCAATTCCAAAATATTTACAGAGGAGAAGATTTGAAGTTATTGATTTGATGATCCAAAGCCATCAAAATCGCTCTTTTCAGTGCTTGTCTTCAACCATAAAGCAGTGACTGTTTAGAACTTTCTTCTCTTTCCCAATACAGAAAAGGATGTATAGGGCTTTCAAGTAAGGCAGATGCAGCTTTAGAAAATTTTCAGCATTATCTACTGTAGATGGAACTTGAATATTTAGAGCTCATGGTAAATTTTAAAAAGGTTAACTTTAATGTCAAAAATGAACTAGAACAATTTTTGCATCTTAAATATGATGTCAAGCAGAACTCATTGCTTGATGTCATTACATTAGAGTACAAGGCATCAATGTATGAAAATGGCAGCCTAGTACAAGATTGACATTCATAAGAGCATACTAAGCATTTCAAGGCCACATTTATAGCAAGCAGAGCATTCTATAGCAAGCTTAAATTATACTCTATTGTAAAAGCACTGTAGCAAATCAATGATAAATGAGCCACTCTGTAGCAGAGGGTTGGGTTGCTTTAACTCTGAGTGGCACTTTTTTTGCACAAAATGGGCTAAATGGTCAGGTCTCAGAAGCTTGAGGGAAGGATACCCACTGGGCAGCTGTTAGTAGATGGTAAACTCCCATCAAAGCCATCCAGCGTGTTCTTTAACATGCACAGGGTTTGACTCTCCTGCACACAGAGAGCTTAACATCTCATCCGATGGACGGCAACCTTTCCAGGCTCATTGATGTCCCTTACTGACCGAGTGCAAGGCACAGAGTTTTGCGGAGATAAATCTCAATGCTGGCCTAGCTGGGACTTGGACAACTGCAAATTAAGAGCCTTGCGTGCTACCAACTGAGCCATCCCTACCCCCTGTAGCAGAGAATTGCTTTATTCAGAACTATTAATTATATTGCCATCCCAGTGACTAAGTGGCTAGCGCACTTGACTACACATCAAAGGAATCTGGGTTCGAGCTCCATGTAAGGCATAGATGTTTGTTATATTTCTACTAAGATCTATCCTTCCTCACTGACCTTCTCTATGGCATAGTACAGTGAGAGGCTTTTATTGGACCTCTGTGTCAAGCAGCTGTTTGAGGGGCAATTTTTTTATTAACTGTATTAAAGTAGAACAGTAAAATTGATCACTTTGCTATGTTTTTTTTTAAAAGAAAGCTGGGTTTGTAACATAAAGGATGGAAATAACCTAAAAATGTTATCAGGTTTTCTAACCATCATATCAGTTAGCACCTATCTAATAGTAAAAACTAGAAAATATGTAAATACGCAAGAGTACTAGGAATGTAACAATAGAGATGCTTAGTATTTCTGTATCACCAATGTTTTTTTACCTTAGACTTTGATTGTAGCTTTTCTAATCTATCTGGTAACTGCTGGTTACAAATCTGTAGCTCCAGTTAGCAGCTGAGCATCTGATGAAGTATTGCCCCATTGTAATTAAGTATATGACTCTGTAATCTTTAATGTCTATTGAAGATTATAGCAAGGGAGATGGTATTGTCACCTAGTATTCAACACATTCTGTGAAGGATTAGCTTTTTTAACCTATTCTCCTCCATTATTAGGAAATTCTCAAATTGGTTCAATGACAAAGCTTTTTCAACCTTAATTTTCCCAGAAAATTTGTGTTCTTGATAGTAAAAAAAAAATGTTAACAGTATAACCAAGTTTCACCAAACAGCATGTTGTAATAAGTGAAGTTTCACATGCATGTGTTCACATGGTGCAAAAGTTAGTCACAAACATAGTGCTGTAACAATTTTCTTTCTCTTTTCAAATAAAAATCGAAATGGATCAAAAATTGACTAAAATTAAGTAGTTGCAATTAATTTTACGTGTGTGTGTGTGGAAAGAAGACAATATTCTCTGATATGCTTATAAATTTAACTTCTTGAAACAAGAACTTAACTGTCAGGGTTTTTTAATAGTTTTGCAAGTATTGTCAATACTTAACAGAAGGAGTGTCACATGTACATTGGCAAATACAGTGATGAATGGGCAAAGATTGTTATAGCCATCTTAAAGTCATATAAATAAAAAATAAATAAATACCCCCTCAAGCAGCTACTTGCCACAGAGGTCTGACAGGAGCCTGTCAGTTTATATGCCATAGTAGAAGGCCTCCAAGGATGGCAGGACCTCAGCAGAAAAACAACACAAACATCCATGCCTTACCCAGGGTTCGAACCCGGTCCCATATTAATAGAGAGCAATTTAAATATTAAAATAATTGTTAGTGTAACACTCCAAACAAATGCAAAATACTTGAAGTTTTTATGCTCCGGATAGCTTAGACGGGTGCCAGGCAATAAATTAACAAATTGCCAAAAGTAGAATAAGTTAATAATAAGTTGATTTAGGGTTCAAATACCAGCGAGCGTTAATGAGTAAGAATCAAAATGATTGTCAAGTAAATATAATTTAAAAATCCTTAATTCGCGTTGCTCTAGAGAAAAAACTGTACAGACTCAAAAGGTTTATAACAAAACAGATTTATTTCCAAAATAATTCAACTCACCAAGACATCAATGAAATAAACACAACTCCTGTGCTACACGCACTGTGCTTGGTGCTACGCACCTTGTGCACTCCTTCTACTACTCTACTTACTCTACCTTTTTTAATCTTGAGCAGCGCTCAAAGGTACTGTCGGAAGATCGGAGTTGCAGCACATGCGCAACTCCTAGAATCTCTTGGATGTGTGCGCTGTGATGCCAAAAAGGAAATAAAAAATCCCCAAAATGATAAATATAACGCAAATTAAACAAAACTGGTTAAGGTAAAGCAAAAGTGAACGATGGGGCATCACAATCTCGACATGTTCTGCTTTTGCATTATTCTGTATAGTATAAAAGACTTTTGACTAGGACCATGACAATTTTAATATAACCTAATTGATATAACAGTCAAGTTCTATTATAATTATGCATTTCAACAATTAGTATTGTTGTGCTATTTTATTTTAATTTTGAAAACCCCTCTGATATAATAATATAATATTTTGGTATCATAGGCCCAAAAATTGCAAAAACTGAAAACATTGCCATCAACTGGATTTTCTCTAATGAATAGAGTCCAATCCCAATTAATCCATTTGAAAGAGAGATCATTATATATGGTATTCAAACAAAGTAAGGTATCTCAAGAAATAATATATTATTTACACCAAATAGAAAAGTATGTTGTCATGCTTAAACACTTGACAATTACTCATTGAAATTATTCCAGTTGTAATAATACATCAAAATGTGATAAGCTTCAGTGGATCTATAAGCCTTAACAGAAAACTTCAGTAATATGACCTTTGCATGCCATGTATGAGATTCTATAACATGCCCATACTCTTGTGTGACAAAAGCTTAATGACAGAAAGATAAAAAAAAACACTAATAGTTATAGGTTGGATTTGTATTTTTACACATAATGTTAAACCTAACATTTAATAAGTCATCTTTCAGAGAAGTTTATGATAGAAATAACAGAAAATTTATAAATGAAATTATTAAACTGATTGAAAGTGACAAAGTTCATACAAGAAGTAATAGCTTTGGTTCTCAAAAATTCCTTTTAATTAATATTCTAATTCTCTCATGATTCGATATATTTGCATAAAGTCTAAGAAATATTTGCAATGGATGTAAATTGAATCTTGACAAGAAAGGGTCATTAACTTTTTTTAAAATTTTAAAGCTTATTAAATAGAAGCATTAGGCTCCTCATGTTAACTGTCAAGCTGTGCATATAATTTTGGTTTTATCATATAATTTAGTGACAAAAAATTTCACTTTCTAGTTCAATATTAGTGGTTTATGCAAACCAAATTGATCCATAATTTCTTATTCTAATGTTGCATTTCTACAGGAACTGCACATGTGGCTTTAAATTGATTATGAGAGTAATCTTATGTGGTGTAACAATATGTAATAACCTTTGCTACATTGGTTTCAGCATTATTTAGTTAATCATCTGTTCTAATATATATTATGATTAAAAGGACTAAAGCAATTTGAATTTTTCAGGACAGTCATATGAGATTCGATTAAAAAAACTGCATGATCTCTCAGAAATGAAAGGCAAGCTTTTAAAGGTATAGACATGCAGATAAGTATCTTCATAATTGAAAAACGTTGGTTTCACAGACATCTGAAATCATCAGATATAGTTTTTCACTGTGATGCTGATTTTATTTTGTAAAGAAGTATTAATTGCACACAGATTGTAATGACAAAAAAAGAGAGAGAAGTTTGAACTTTACCTATAGGTCTAAATATATTTTTTTTTTGTTTGTTTGTTTGTTTGATTATTTAGTAATTAGACCCACGAAGCTATCAGCTTATCTGCAGATTATGACAACTAATGACACATGATCATCCTGGGTCTTGAACCCAGACCCTGGCAATTGCAATGTTACTGTGAGTCAACACAATATCTCTGTGCTACCAACACAGCCTTGATGATGCAGAAGTATTGGAGGGAAATTGACCCCTTCAATTGTAGCTGACTAATAAGCACATAGAAGTTTTCAATGTTGTCTTTTAAGTCATTGTCACTACAGTGTGAGCAACTGATGTTCTTTCAAAATGTGTTATTTTGGTAAATTGCATGTTTTTTCAAGAGTCTTTGGGTTGTTTTTCTTCATGCATAATACTAGCAGATTAAGAATTATGTTACTAAATTTCATGTTCTCATTAATTGATTAATGAGATCAGTGTCTGCACAATAAACATGAGTAAAATGGGGTGGGTATGAAACAACCCATCTCTGACAGTCTGACCCAATCTCTGAACAACACTTTTTTTTTTCGCGCAATGGACTAAGTGGCCAGGTTCACAAGAACCTCAAGGGCCCAGAGGTGGGGGAAAAGACCCATTGGCAGCTGTTAAGAGAGAGATGGGGCTTTTGAAGACCATCCAGCATATTATTTTTATGTGAAGGATAATGCTGCTCTCCTGAACATAGAATCAAGAATAAGTGTCCTATCTGATGGATTTGCAACCTTTCCAAACCCATTGCTGTCCCCTTTTTCATCTAAGAGCAGGATGGTGGTTAGCAGAGAAAATCTGTGTCAAATCACAGGTGAGATTCAAACCTAGGAACATTGGATTGCAAATCTTTTGCACTACCATTTTAGCCAAACTCTGCTGCATAGTAAAATGGTGTGGATTGTAAATGTTAGTTCAGAAGTTAACTAGATGGAAAGTCAATCCAGACTTTGAAATGGTGCAAAGAACCAACTAATTGCATAAAACTTAACAAGATTTTTATTATTTATCTTTGATAATACTATTATGTCCTTCTGGGTATTCTGAAGTTTATTATGAGGATAGATTAGAGTGACAGAATAGTAAAACTTCTGAAAGTGGAGGAAAGTAATTAAAAAAAAGTTACATATAACAAGTTGATTAATAAACAATAGAAACAAACAGTTAAAATGAATAAATATGTTTGTGTGGTTGATGGAAGTAAAAAGACTAGACTGAGGTATGTTATAAGTTGTATATCTAAAGTAAAGTAAGTTCAGAAAAGTAGAAAAAGATGACTGGAAGTAAAAATGTTGTTGTTGTAAGATAGACTGTGTAACTGTTTTAAGATGGCTGTAGACATACTGAGGTAATTATTTGTAGTTTATACAATTTTGATTTATGTGTAGTTTGAGTACATTGCAATCAAATATCGGAATTTAATTTTTTTCCATACTGTGGTTAGAGTTCATGAGAGAGAACTACTGGAACTGCCTTGTGTGAATAATATAATTGCCATTTTTCCAGAGAAATCAGAGATGTTTAATTTTATGTTAAACCTCCACCTTTACTGTCCCCTGCCCTCCTAGACCTAACCCTGTTCTTCAGCATTGTGGCAGATAGCAGGATTAAAACCCCCATAATGAAATTGCAGTGGCTGATTCTGAGCCAAGTAAATCTTTATTTCTTAGATTCATTCAATTTTAGGAAATAATAAAATATCAGAATATTTTTTATTAGAAAACCAAGATAAGAAATAACAAAATAGAGTTAAAATATCTGCAACAATGAGTTGTAAGACTTCCTTGTCAGAAAAAACCGGCAAAGATGTAGACATAATTCTAAAGATCAGTAATGGTAGATAAATCAATAGAAATAAAAACAAAAGTTTAATTAAATGTAAAGTTATACTGACTGAGCAAACACTGTTATATTCAATATCCATGGTGTTGTTTACCACAAGCAATATGCCACCACAAGGACATACACAGGCATGTCTTTGATTGATTGAGCATGGTACATTCCCAGAACCTAAGGCTCTTAGCAGTTTTAATTTCACTTTTGGAAAATTATGCAATGAATGATCAAAATCTTAAAAATATTTAAATAGATTTAAATGAAAAAAAATTGAAGTACTTACATAGTAATAACTTCCAAAATCCTCTGTTTTAAAAGAAAAAAACCTTTTGGTTAATTTTAAGAAGCATTTCAAAACTTTATGAAAAAAGCATTGGCAACAGTGCAAATCAAAAGATTGATAGAACATAGTGTAAGTAAATAGAAATGATGGTGACATAAAAAATGGGTATTTCGGAAAAGCAATTGTAACAGTAGTAATGCTATTTTATAGTGCATCAAAATTCACATTGAAAAATAAATATTATTTACATAAATATGCACAGAATCCTCAAGCAGCTATGAGCTACTGAGGTCCAACCAGACTGTAATTTTGTTCTCCAAATATGTCTGTCCTGAGCTACAGTTGCTGATTTGATCATTGTAGCAATTCTAGCAAGATTCTGTTTGACATTGTCTGCCCACTGTATCCTAGGTCTCCTCCTTTTTACAAAGTTTAAGCTATACATTTTATGAGATAGGATTCTGTTTGACATTGTCTGCCCCTTTTTACAAAGTTTAATCTGTATATTTTATGAGATAGAGATGTAAAAAAAAAGAGTTTTGGGGAATTTTTATTTGAAAAAAAAAATGAAATATCATATATTTTACTAGTAGCTTGTGTGTTTGTAGGCTTTCATTTCAGAATCTATCAATGTCTGCAGATAATGGGGAACCTGGAAGGGTTAGTGATAATAGGTATTGTTGACCCCCCCCCCCCCCCAATCACTAACCATTAGCCTCATTATCAACATGAGGAGTTAGTATTGAGCTTGTATTTCTGCCAGAGATGATCATACTCCATAATAGGATAGGTTTCCATCGAATCCAGATCAGTGGTTCTCAGGAGATATTTTCTTGTGGCTGTATTATAGACCATGAGAAATTCACTGTGGGCTGCATTATGGGCTATGAGCAATTCACTATGGCTGCAGTAAGAAATTTAATAACATGCAATACCAAGCATGTACTTGTTACTTTTAAGATAACTAACTTAAAACTTATAGCAATATATATATTTGAGAATATAACATATTCTGTACAACTGCCATATGTTATGCAGTTTTGGTTCAGAGAAAGTGTTTTATAATAATATAATAAATGCTATAAATTGGAATATCTACTGATGCATTTGTTTGCAAATGTTCTTGTGGAGAATTTGTATGATAAAGAAAAATTTTCATTGATCCATTTTTTATTTTGGTTATTGAAGTTTTTTGCTGGTTGCACTTGAGAACCACTGATCTAGCTGCACCATTTTGTCCTACTCATTAACTAATTAGTGTAACTCTTATTTTCAGATCAGATTTTTTTTTCTGTCTTAGTGCATTTTTGGATCATACCATATCTCTTGCTGTATTTCATCATCATCTGGTATAGGAGTTTTGAATTATTAAAATTTTTATTTGGTCTTCAGAAGTGTCTTTTTCAATGTAAGAACACAAAGTAGTCCTCATTTTGCAGGTCAGGAATATGTAGCCATAAACGTATGGAATATGTGAAAACTGCTGTTTTGATGATAGTTATACCATATGGTAGCATTGATGACTGCTTGTGAAGTATGTGATAAGTTTGATACTGATTCAGCCATAGTTTGATAAGGCTGTGTTTCATGGGAGTTTTTTACTCTAAAAGAATTATTATTAGAAAATAATGGAACAGGTAGTTTAAAGATATTTTGTTAAATTTTGCAGTTAAATGTATATAGAATATTAATTACTGCTACTTGAAAATCATAGATATAGATATGTGATGAGTTTGAGAATGGTATTGAATGTTAGCCATAGGAGCTTCTGTCTTTTCGAATGGTTTTGCTTTGAAGCAAGTTCCACAAATGTGTTGGCAGTTATGCTACTAATATCAGTTATTCATAATTGAGCTATACAAAATCATTAAAAGAGTAGATGATTTCAAAAGTTATGGAATGTTAGAGAAATGGAATAATTATGCCACTGAGTTGAAACAGGTGTTTTGAGTAATTATGTCAGATCCTCGTGTGTGTAGATTCAAGAGGTTAGTATGGTGTTTCAGAAATTTTTATTTGAATGAAGTGTTCTGAGGGCTGTCATCCATCATATTACAGAAATTGTGCTGCTGTAACATTCAAAATCCAGTGAAATTTGCAGTTTGTGAAATTGATTGCTAACGAAGTATACAGTATGCAATAAAGACTTACTGTGCATTTTTATGTTAGCCCTTTTTCTGATTTTAGCCAAGTTTTGTAGATCTATAAGTGACCAACAATGCTTAAACTAGCATAGGAAAAAAAACATATATTGATTGCCATTGTATTAGTATTCATTATATGTTATTTTTCTTTTGATTGTTTAATTATATTTTATCAAATATGAGGTTAATATTGCATATAATGCTGATATAGATGCTATTTAAAGTAATATTAACCTTTATCAATGCATTTATCTCATGTATATACTACCCATAGGATGGAGAAACATAGAAACTATGGTTTATGTAGGTCTACTCACACCAATACATGTCCACTGAAATTATCAGTTCTTAGATAACTGAATAAGTTAAGCCTCAGCATACCACTCACAAGAATATACCTATTTAAATAATAATTAAGCACTTTGACCACTATGCCAGTTAGGCCAAGGAAAGTTTCATAACTTGTTAGGAGTAGAGCTGGTTTTGTATCAATCTGCTAGTTGTAAAACAATTCAGACATACTTTGCCAAATGTTACAAACTAATCTTATGGACTTGTTACCATTTATATGCAATAAATGATATAGTGGCATTTATCTAAATAACCATGTAAAGTTGAAAATTGTAATTGATAATCTCAGCATCTATAAACCAATAAATATTTGTGTGGAAAAAATTTTGTCGACGTATGGGATTTGAACCTGCATCTCTCCAGAAACAAGCCAGAGTATTCTAACCTGTTGAACGAAAAAATTTCATCAACATACAGGATTCAAATCACAAAAATATTTATTGAAAATTGTATTGATATTTCCCATTATCATAGTGTCAGGTAAACAAAATGAGCTTTTTTAAATTGATGTTAAAGCTGAGTTGTATATTGAAAATGATAAAAAAATTAACAATTTTTAAGTAAATTTAGTAATATATACATATATATTATTATCAGTATGGCAGAGCTTGATATTAGATAATTTTATCCCTGAATAGCATTTGTTGCTTTGTAATGGCTTAATTGGCCAGGTCACAAGGACTTCCAAAGCTCAGGGCACTAACTTGATGTTATATGTGACAATTCATATGCAAATTGCATAGCTTTGTTTTATTAAATGTTCAATATCTAGTCTGTTGTGAAGGATGATTTACCATAACTTATTTTACATATTATAAAATACATTATCTGGATAACTATAAACAATTCTAAGATTTATTTGTATTCAGTTACTTCTGCTGTTGACCTCATGTTTTTTATATACTATGTTATTGTTGGACACCGGGCCAGAACAGAGAACAGGTTGTATATAATTTACACAATTACTGTATCACCAGAAATAACATTGAAATATAACATGAAACAGCTGGCATTATACAGATAGTATGTAATTGAGGAAAAAGTATGTACTCATGTGTATGGTAGCCTTAAGATAGATGTATAAACACTAGATTCTATTGTAATTTTGTATTAAAAAATACACACACTATTATCAAAATATTCAATCTTAACATGATAATATAAAACAGATTTTTATTTCTCAATAAGAGTACATTATCTAAACCTATTAATTGTTAATAATATCTATGAGTGTATATTATATTAATATATAATTGTTTTTAATAAATATGGTAATTAGTATCCATATGTCCTTAATGTTTTTTCTGCTAGCATAGATGAATTTTAGCCATAACATTGGCTTTACAGCCATTATGC
Organism: Ryuthela nishihirai; assembly: GCA_038380435.1. NCBI lineage: Eukaryota > Metazoa > Arthropoda > Arachnida > Araneae > Heptathelidae > Ryuthela > Ryuthela nishihirai. The sequence continues at coordinate 25,510,816 of JAWZYU010000026.1, forward strand.
CCTTTATTATCATAAGTTCTAATGTAGCCATCTTTGCTATTTCAGAAATGATCATCCATGCTAAAAACAGTGTAGGGCTTGTGAAATGTTTGATACCTTCTTAACACATAGCAAATTTGAGATATATTTTTATTATTGACTTTCAGAATATATCTGTAGTATCATATTATTTACATAATATGTAATGATAGTATCCTGTTTTTGTATATTATTTTCTTTTTAAATTCTTTTTTCCATCATTGCAGAGTGGGATGCACGTAGGCTTTCAAGAAAGAAGATTACAATACAGGGAGAAAGCAGAAATTTCTGCCTGGCAAAATCAGCGTCCAAGAGATAGAATATTAGATGTTGGTAATTCTTCTTTTTGTTTTATCTCTACACAGTAAACTTCACTAACATTGATGTTTTCATCAAAGGTAATGCATAACTACTGAATACCATGTTATTTTTCATCAAGAGTCTGCAAAACAGGGACATGCTTATTTTTTTATTCATCAGTTTCCTAATCTATACATGCAATTTACTCACTTGTAGACTAAAACCTGCCTGAAAAAAAAAAGTATAAAGGCAGCATATAGTGATTAATATTTCACTATATGAAGATTTCCATAAATAATTACACTGAAGATTTCCATAAATAATTAAAGTGCTTTGAGATTTATTTACTCTCTTTTAAACACTGGATATACACTAGACACAATATAAATGCATTTAACAAATGAAATATAACAATGAAAGATCATTTAGTTCTAGAAAATAAAAGAAATATACAAACTGAAATGAAGGCTACTTAGGCTTAATTTTAAGAAAACAGTTAACTGTCTTTGAACATTTAAAGAGTTAATCAGTCAAGAGGTTAATTTCTGGGTCTATCTCTTCTGTAGTGGGATATTAAAAGGCCTTGGACATTTTCTCTTGGTGCAAGCTCTTGCCTATGGTGAGGGCACCACCCTATGAAGGTTCTGCTGGTTCCAGGGTACTGGTACCTTCACAGGGTCTGAACATTCTCCTGTGTGTTTGCTGTGCACAGTGACCCATGTCTTGTGAAAAGAGGATCCAGATAGTTGCTCAGGGGTCCTCATCTGCTCTCCTCAGCTTATGACTAACGGGGTCCCCTTTGGGCTGTATTACCATTGGGGAGCCTGTTCATTGCAGGGTTGGGCAGTGATTTTGAGAGCCACTGCTACACATTGCTTTGGCCTCTGCCTCAGGTAAATGAGATGTCCTGGGGTGGGTCCCCTCAGGATTAAAATTGGCTGGTGGACTAGTTCTGCTAGGGCCAATTTTGCAGTATGGAGAGTGCCTTGCCCACATCTGGGTACAGGTTAACAAGTTTCCCTACACATCCCCCCCCCCCCCCCCTGCTGTTATATTTCTTTTATGAGGACAGTTCAGTTCCTCACACTTTTTATTTTGTTTATTTATTTATTTTTTTATTTTGTGAAGGCTTGGCTCATTGGCTGTGTGGGTATAGTGCCCTTGCAGCCCTGGCACCCTTATTGTATGTTCCATAGTGGGTGGGGACCATGGGCACTAAACCACAACTCAACAACAACCACAAAATCCAAAATTTCTTTTGGATTCAGCCTGTGCTGCTAACAGGGCTGGATACAAGCCCTCGTAGCCGTGATCAATGTGCAGGAGAGCCATACCCTATGCATGTTAAGGAACACACTGGATGGCCTTGACAGGAGACTAATATCTTTCCTAACAGCTGTCCAATGGGTCTCCTCACCCCAACCTTCTCTGAGCTCACAGGGTCCTTGTGACCCTATATTTAGCCCACTGTGTGCAAAAAAGTGCTACTTAGAGAGCAGCAGTCAAGATCATCTTAATCTGGACTGCACAGCTAAGATGGCAAGCTGCATGAATTGTAGTGGTGCCCATTCTGTGCATTCCTGTGACTCTCCAAAGTGGAAAAAGGAGAGGTCCAGAATGTGAAACAATGCAGAAAATCTCATATTCAGAGATGAGAAAGATGGTTGCTCCACCACCTCTACCTAGCAAACTTTTCTATGCCAGTGTAGCTGCTGGGAAAGTGTTTCACCCACTGAGTCTTTCTCACCAGCCACTTGGTACCTCTTTAAGCAGGTGAAACCATGGTCAGTGTCAACCTTGACATCAACTCCAGTTTCAAGTCCTGATTCTGTTCTTTCCTCTTCCAATACTAGAATGCCTCCTCCTTCCCATCCTTAGACATCTTGGCATTCTAAACCAAAGGAGCCCCCATTTGGGCTGAAGAAAAAGGTCAGTGACCCACCCCATATGGTGGTCTCTGATCTGTGTCTTTCTGATGATTCCAAGGACATGGACACAGATTGCCTTGTTTTTACCAAATGTTAAAAACTGAAGGTTTTAACTTACAGTTAAAATAGGAAATCATCATCTCATATTCTCATATTCAGTCCAATCCTCTAAGATAGGGGTTCTCAATGTGTGTTACGCAGTAAAATTTTTTAGGGTATGCTGTGAGAGCTCAAAAGTTACTAGATCTAGTAACAAAGTCACTAAGTTGGCAACACTGCTACTGATTAATTTCTGAGAACTGAATGATGAAGTGCGGTGCTGTAGTTCATGTCTGTACATATTTGTCAACCCTCCCTTCCTACCTGAGAGTCAAACTACCCGAACAGCTGATTGCCCAGTCAAAACATCCATTCTAAGTGAATGAATGTGCCTTCTTACCGCTCTATATATTTGTTGTGATTTATTTCACTTGCTGTGCTTAAAGTTATTTTTAGTCTTCAGTTTACTGGAAGTTAAATGAATGTGTTTCTAAAGTCCTTGAAACATGGATAATTAAGGAGAAAAGTACGTGAAGCTGGAGCCGATTGCTTCTACATCTACAACTACGTCATCATCCCATGTGAGTAAAGAGGGGGATTCAGCAGTAACTAAAAGACATTAAATGTTAAACAATCAAGAGATAAAAAAAATTAGAAAACATAAATATCATGAATCATATTTATAATTTGGCTTAACAAGGACAGGAAATTTAGTAGAACCAAATCCACAGTGCATTGTTTGCTCTGAAGTCCTGTCACAAAATTCTATGAACCCGTCTCTTTTACGGCAACACTTTGAAATAGAACATGAGCATTTAAAAAATAAGCCCTTTAAGTTATTTTGAATGTCTTTTGGAAAACTTAAGTAGTAGAAAAACCATAATTAAGCATTTTTCTGGTGTAGAAGAAAACGAAAGTGTACTTAAAGTGTTACAAAGTAAGCTTCAAATTGCCAAAGCCAGAAAGGCTCACATAATAGGCGAGTCACTCATTCTTCCAGCAGCGGAAGAAATTGCTTCTTGTGTATTTGGTCAAAAAGAGGCAAACCTTGTCAGAACCATTCCTTTGTCAAATGACACAGTTTCCAGGAGAATTAAAGATATGGCCTGTAATATTAAGGACCAACTCATTCCAGCTATTCAGTGTAGCCCGTGGTTTGCCATACAAGTGGATGAGTCAACAGACATAGCTGGCTAGCTCAATTACTTGTTTTTGTGCGTGGAAAATTCCAGGATGCAATATTTTATTTTGTAAGCTTCTCAAAACTTCTACTACAGGTGAGGATATTTTTAATATGATTGATTCGTTTTTTGCTGAAAACAATGTTGAATGGAAAAATTGTGTTTCTGTATGTACTGAGGGAGCAAAAGCAATGAGTGGTTTTATCACAGGACTAGCAGGTCGTATAGAACAAGTTGCACCAGAATGCAAGTTCACTCATTGTCTTTACCATGAAGCACTGATAGCTAAATTTCTCCCTGACAATTTGAAAAGAGTTCTGCATGAAAGTGTACAAATGGTTAATTTCATCAAAACCCAATTGTTGAAGTCTCGACTTTTTTTCAATTTTGTGTGAAGAAATGGGTAACCTGCATAAGAGATTGCTGCTTCACACAAAAGTATGTTGGTTGTCACGACGAAATGTTCTTTGCCATTTATTTGAACTCCACAATGAAGTATGCCTTTTTTTTTCTTGGACCACGAGTTTCGACTTTCTTTGAGACTACAAGACTTAGAATGGCTTCTACAGTTAGCATATTTAGCTGATATTTTTGAAAAAAAAAATAATATTTTGAACTTATCATTGCAAGGAGACAACATTGATGTTTTGTATATTGAGAAGAAAACAGAGGCCATAATAAAAAAAATTTCCCCCCTGAGGAAACGGAATTAGAAAGAACAGCTATGACCAATTTCAGTGACTAGATTCATTTCTTAAAGAAAATGAGCAAACAATTGCAGACTTGACATCAGACAACAAATAATCATTCACTTAAGCACTCTTAAAACTCTTATAAGGCAGTATTTTCCACCCCCTGATGAAACGCAAGAATGGATTCGAGACCCCTTCACATTTGATTTGGAAAAATGTAAACTTTATTGTCCAATAAAGATTTGTCCTTGTGACAATAGTTAAGTATTAGTTGTGATCCTTGTGACAGTAGTTTAAAAACACTCATTCCAAAATGCCATTGATTAGTTTTTGAATTGGAGTGGAGAAGGAATATCCGACTTTGTCAAGAATTGCAGTCAAATATTTGTTACCTTTCACAACAACTTATTTATGTGAAACTGGTTTTTCATCTTTAACTGCTTTAAAAAATAAATATAGGAACAGGCTGAATCTTAAAGATGACTTGCAACTCTACTTTAGCAAGATAACCCCAACCATTGATGAACTGTGCAAGTATCAAAAATTCTGCAATGCAATTCCCTGAAGAAGTGCTGAATACTTGTGAAAGATGTGATTAGATGATATGTTATAGAGATGACATGTTTAATAAAAATTAGACAACTTTTCCTTCAATTAGATGAAAAAGAACATTTTGTTATTTTTATACACAACATATATATTATACGTAGGGATATATTTTGTTTAATTTTTTTATTGCAGAAATGAGAAAAAAATGTCTAAACTGAAAAAAAAAACATTTTTGACATATAAAATTTAAATTTATTACAATTGAAATGTATTTTAATTTGCATTGAAATATAAAATCAATAGAAATTTGTGACGAGCTTTCCGTGATATTCCAGTGAAATCAAATTTTGTGATCCAAACTAAATGTTTCTCAGTAGTTTAGATTACATACACCATAATACAATAGTTTTTGAATATTTTTAGACTGGTTCTTTTTTTAATGGATTTTACTGATTGATATATTTTTAGCTCCATATATTATTCCATACCCCTAAAGAAATAATAATAATAATAGTGTATGGTGATTCATTTGTTAAGTTATGTATTGCTTTTATTTTTAGCAAAAATGCATTGTCTGCCATTATCAGATTTTTCTTGTATAATCTTGGAGATTCACAATTGTGTTTCTCAACCTGTGATATGTGTATGATTCTCTGTCATACCAACTGTTTATATGTATGAGCAGCATAAAGAAAGTTGTAAGCAATACTGTGATTACAAACAAACTTCATTAAAAATTATGCTTCTGGAAGCTCTGAGTAAAATTCAGAAAAACTGGCCAAACATACAGAACATGCAAAGAAATTGGAAATTAACTTATTCACTGAGAATAAGTTAATCTGAAACAAAGAAAAGGTTTATGACTCCTCCTTGCTGACAACTATAAATAGTATTCTACTCTTCATTACTTAAACAAAATTGATGTGGTAGACAGCTACCAGCATTTTTGAAAAAAAAATGAATCGATCAGATTAACAAAAATGAAAAACACCAGTTCTATTTCAACTGCTTTTTACCATAAAATGATGCAGCTCTAATTTTGCTAAAGCATCCTTTCAATTGATGTGAATCGCAGTAAATAGTGCTGATGTAGAAGTCACTTTAATCTGAATAATATGGTGATAGATCATTGAAGATGCATGACAAACTATAATTCAACTGTGTACAATGCTTGTTTTCAATCGGTATTATATGTATATTTTAGAGATGATTTTACATATCATTTGAGCTTTTAAGTGATTTAAAAATTATTGGAAACATAAAATTAACATTTTTGGAGCAGTTTTACATATTTATAAATGTATTTTTAATTGCAAAATTCTGGAATTAAAATATATAAAATGTAATTTTTATTTGCACACTACATACATTGGGTTGTTTTTACCTCTGAGCAGTGTTTTTTTTTTTGCATGCAGTGAGCTAAATGGCCAAGTCTATAAGGACCCTAAGGGCTTCAAGAATGTTGGAGGAAGGGAATCCACTGCATAGCTGTTAGGAGGCCATCCATCATGTTCTTTATCATGTTCTTTGTCATGTTCAAAGTATGGCTCTCCTGCACATAGGCATAACATAAGGACCACAGCATAACTTTCCAAGAACATTGGTGTCTCCCTTTCTCACCAAGGGTAAGGTGATGGCTAGTGGAAATTGGTCCTGGATCTAGAAAAAAATAAAAGACGTAATGCAATCAATCCAGAAAAAAGTAAGGGGGCAAGATACTGGATTTCCATTGCAATATATAACTTTTGCCCCCTATTTTAGAGGTCTTTGAAAATGTGTGAAATACACAAGTTTAATAATAATTTTTGCCACCATTACCCTTACTATCATTCTCAAAAGGGGAGCCTAGTGGAGATAAATCTGAAATCTGGCACACCTAGGACTTGAACTTGGGAACTGCAGATTATGAGCTTGGCATGCTACAGAGTGAGCTACTTCACCTGCCCCCAATACATTACATGCAATCAAAATATTAATTTGAAAGATAATACTGGGCATTTTTCAGTCTTTCCCAATTTCAGTAGTGCACAACATTCTGTGTGAGATAAGTTTTAAAGCTATTCCCATTCACAGATAAATAATCCTGTTAATTTAAAATCAAGAGTTGGTTGAAATTCAAAATAGACTTGGGTCGCTTGACTATTAGATGAAAGATATGATCATGGTCAGCAATTTTCCACAAAACTACCTGCCGTGCCCTTGGTCAGTAGGGGACACCTATAAGCTTGGAAAGGCTGTCATCCATCTGATGATGTTAAGCCATGTTGCTGTGTGCAGGGGAGCCATACCTTATGACACATTAAAGAACATGCTGGATGGCCTTGATGGGAGGCTACCATCTGTCTCCTAACAGCTATCCTTCTCTGAGTTTTCAGGGTCTTTGTGACCTGGCTATTTAGCCCATTGTGTGCTAAAAAGTGCTACTCAGAGGTAAAACTACCCAATCTGACTTGGTTGAAAAAAATTAATTTTGGCTGGAGGGGAGAACTAGCAATGAGTGGGTCAAAACCCATAAACTGGTTTTTCTTTTCACCTACTCTCTTAACATTGACAATTATTAATTGTATATGTTTTGAATTTCTTTGTTATTTTGCTCTAATCTCATCCTTTTTTAATATTGTTTTATGAACATGGAGAAGAGTAGCATGTTGTTAATTTAAAATTTTAAATGTATAAAATATTTGTTGAGTTAATGTTTTGCTTTTGTAATGATAATGACAAATTTTCATTTGTAATGTCAATAGTGACTGTTGGTCTTCTTAATTTTAGATCTTTCACTCTCATATGGTATCTTTGATGTTATCCCTGACCCAATGAGCATTAATTCTTGTGAATTTATGTGGGATCCAACAAGAGAAGCATCAGTTTTTATTCGTGTATGTAAGCTTTTTTCCATATGTATATATATACTACATAATGCATATAATTAAAATATAGCATACATTGAACTGTCCCGTGGCCAGTGGTTAGCATGCTTGGCTACTGATCTAAGGGACCTGGGTTCGAGCCCTGGGTAAGGCATGGATGTGTCATTTTTCTGCTGAGGTCCCACCATCCTCTCAGACTTTCTACTATGGCATGTAAACTGAGAGGCTCCTGTCAGACCTCTGTGACAAGCAGCTGCTTGAGAGGATATTTTTTTTATTTTGTTTAAGTATAACATGATGTAAAGTTATTTTCCATTTATAATTTAAACTTTAATTACTAGTCTAACTGTTTTTACTTTAATAGATTTAAATTGTCAGCTTTTTCCAAGACTGTATTTAATTATAGCTTTTAGATTAGTTTTCCAACCTTCAGATTAATTCAGTGAGATATTTTAAAAACATTACTAATGCTTAGCTTTGCTGTAAATTTACGTTTATCTTTTATTCAAAAGCCTCCCTCCTTCCCCCCCCCCCCCCCCCCATATATGCATTATAACAACTGAGAATAAAAGTATTTTAGAAGAGATAGTCAAGATGGCACCTGAGTGCATCCAGTGAAATTTTAGCTCTGGAGAAAGTAGTAAATTTATGAGGTGTAATGGTCCATGCAAGTAGATATATTCATTAGTACTGCACTGGTATAAGAGAGACTAACCATAAAAGATGCCAGAGGAAAAAAAACATAAGTGGCTTTGTTTAAGTTGTATGGATAAAACATAATTTGGAAGTAGGCTTAGCATGACTCAATGCACTAGCTTGCATTCGAGCTGATGAAGAAAGCAGATTGTGTTACCACTGAAGTCACATGTCCTTGACCCGTCACTTCCAGGCAGTGTGGTCCGTGTCTCTGACCCTTCAGCAAGGAATGCTGGTGTGGCATTACACATTCTATCTCCCAACATTTGCTAGGTGCAGGAATCGGAGAAGAGGAATTGTGGAGATTTCCAATGAAAATATAAATGAGATAGTGACCAATATTGGTTTAGCATTTAAAATGTCAAAAAAAGAAAAGAAATACACATTTGCACATCGAGTTTCAGAAAGAAATGCAAATAAACCAAAATTTGTTATTGCGAAATTGAATACCAAAGAAGGCAGGGACAAATGGATAATTAAATGGCAATTGCTAAAGGATCTGAGGAACAAGGACTTGGGGATAGCTGGAAATAATAATTACATATATATTGGCAAGTACCTCATGAATTAAAATCATTTCTCTTTGAAATCAAGAAGATCAAAAGAGAAAAAAAATTATATATATTCTTGAGTGAAGGAGGGAAAGCTATATGCAAAAAGGGCAGGAACTCTAAAGTAATAAGAGTAATCAGTCTGTAGCATGCTAGGCTCAACATATGCAGTTCCCAGATTCGAGTCCCAGCTGACTCAGCATTGAGATTTTTTTCTGCAAAGTTCCCCGCCCTGCCCATGGTCAGTAGGGAACACTGATTGACTTGGAAATACAGCTGTCCATCAGATGAGATGTTAAGCCATTACCCCATGTGCGGGAGAGCCATACCCTGTGCAAAATAAGAAAATGCTGGATGGCCTTGACGGGAAGTTACCATCCATCTTTCAACAGCTGTTCTAGTCAGTTCCCTCTCCCAACCATCTCTGAGCCTTAAGGGTCCTTGTGACCTGGCCATTTAACCCACTGTGGCAAAAAAGTGCCACTCAGAGGTAAAAAACAACCCAACTCTAAAGCAATGAATATAAAACTTGAAACAGTTGTAATGTGGAAGTTGTGGACAATAAATTAGTATTGAAATTGAAAGAAATCAACTAGGATCGTAATTTTTGTAATATAACTCTTAAAGAATATTATATCCATTAAAAAAAACTTTGATTATAATCATTAATGGACCTTTCATCAGAGAAGGGGATCAAAGAAGATGAATTAATGCTCTATAATGAAAGTTTTAACAATTTTTTATAAATATGGATATGCAAATAGATCAAGTGGAGGATTAGTTTTTGTTAATTCCAAGTTAAGAGCTACTCAAGTAGATTTTAATTAATACTCTTCACAGTAGGATATATTCAATTTAATCACCACGAATAATTACTGTACATAAAAATCTAATCATGTTTGCTAGCCACTAAACACCAATAGAGTATCCTAAGTCAAAGAACAATCTGCATACATGAACCACAACAACGAATGTGCTTAATGCCAGAGCCTGATGATGCCGCCGTGAAGAAAGGCGTGGGAAACGCGTTGCTCATGGAATATCTTGTTGAGCAGTTAAACTTGTAATGTTGAGTTTGTGTTGGCCGATTGATTTTAGGAAGTTTTAATGATTCTTTTAAATATTTGTAATTGGCCACTATTGGATGGTTTAAATTTATACATGTAGAAAGCTGCCACAGTACCAGTACAGGAACTTGAGTATTAGAGTATACCGGTATATGCAACATTAAATGACTAAAACTAATCCTGTATATCATAAACCTAACATCTAAGTACTGATGGACAACCAACATCATTATGGAAACAGCATAATGGAAGAGTCATCAACAGCATAATGTCTGAGGCAAGGCATGCTATTGGATTCAAGACATATATTGTGATGTCAACATAATATCCAGTCAACTTTGATGTTTGCTGTGTAATCCATACCGATGAAAATTACAAATTTGGACTGGTCACATTGTTCACGTAAATGGACACTTATCTATGCTCTGTTGAACAAGATCATCTGATGCAGTTGTACCAGCAATTTTGTAAGTCAATATACTATTCTATTTTTGTAAGCATTACTAAGCTTGTGATCTTTAAATAGGTTTAAAGATAATAATCTTTAAGTTATAGTAGTAGTGTGTAACTAACATCTAAATAACTGTATATAGACCTCCGGAGGTATAGCAATCTAGAACACTATTTTTAATAGTTATTGGAGATTGTTGCAGTTCATGTATGCAGATTGTTCTTTGACTTAGGATACTCTACTGGTGTTTAGTGGCTAGCGAACATGATTAGATTTTTATGTACAGTAATTATTCATGGTGATTAAATTGAAGTAGATTTTAGTTGTAATAATGCAGATGTAGCTTCAGTGTACAGATCCCCAAGCCTTGACAAGCAATGTTTTATTGATGAATTTTCTTCTTTATTATTGTAAAATAACTATAAAAATGTCATATTGATAGGAGACTTGAATATTGATTTACTGGATAATAAGAATATTAATTCTAGTTATTATGATATGTTAGGGTCATCAGTGCCGTCTTAACAGTATTTAGGCCCCTGGGCAAAACAATGCACTGGGGCCCCTACCCACCCACCTACGGGAATAAAAATGTAAATGGTCAGTAAAATTAAGCCTATAGATTTATTGGTACTTTTAACAAAATCAATGTTTAAACATAAAAAACATGCTGTAAAGCGAGTATTAATCAACACAAACTTTTGTGAAATTTAGAATCGTGGGGCCCCTGGGCAACTGCCCAGTATGCCCATGCCTTAAGACTGCCCTGAGTGTCATTAGGATTTATCCAGTGTATTACACAATCAACTAGATTTTTGAATAGCACGTGTTGATCATATTACTATAAGATTATTAGGGATTAAGAAAGTTATATTGATAGTTATTAAAACTATATGATGGATCATTATTTGGTGATGCTGCAGCTAAAAAGAGATGTAGTAGAAAAATATACTGAGGAAAAAAAGAAATATGTTACAAATTTTTAAAGAATTTGAATTAAAATTAAGGAATATGAAAATTTGATACAGATATTATTGACAATGATAAAAAATATTGTGAGTCTGTTTTTGATAAAATTAACATGTGTTAGAGAATGTACAAGTATTTTCCAAGCACCAAAAAGAAAATATTAAAACCATGGTTCAACTTCTTCAATTAACTGCTGAAAAGAACAAATTATATAAAAGGTTAAAAAACTGTTAAGGTAATAATGAGGAATACAAGGAAATTAAGAATATATTCACTCTTGAAATAATGAGTTAAAAAAAATTGGTTTTGCCATGAGTGGGATATGAACCCATGTCTCCAGGAAACATGCCTTATGCTAACCACACCACCACCAATGGCTAACCTTTTCTCAGCTTGTGTGACTTTATAAACTGTCCGGATCTTTTATTAGATTCGCACAGTGGCATCATCTATCCGGGAAATGGACAACTCTGTTGCCTCAATATAGATGAAATTAATATTTGCCACTCACGCTCAGGGTGTTAAATCAATAGATCAGTAGTAAAGAATCACAGGATAAGTCCTGTAAACATGGAACTCATGATAACTTCTCAATGTTACAATTTGTCACTTGCAGGGGGATTTTCTCCACTTAAGAATATGTTGGTCATCCCAATTTATGAAAATGGTGATAAAAGGCTTGTAGAGAATTATAAGCCTATTTCAATAAATATATTAATAATGCCCACACCAAACATTTGGCAGGAAACGGAAACTCTTCGATAAGTTCATTCACAGGTTTCCACTCACAATTGTACTTTGATTGATAATTTCATTCACAGGGCAGGTGACTGCAGTGCTCCAGAAATCTCTGATGTTTTCAAGGGATCACTCCTGACCCACAGCAGCTGGGAAGCTGATGTGTAACCCCAAGAGTGTCAGAACTAAGCAGAATTACCCCCACCAAATTCGGGATCAATCGCTCAAGCAGCTGTGAAACCATGGAGAAACTGCCAATTTCTGCTGCCGATGATGTCAGACATGTCCACCCACCTGTTTGTTCGTTTGCCCACCCAGAATTACATCCTTTATATAATATGATTGTCAGAATACCTATATTGGTTTAGATAAAATAAAAGTGCAGTTGATGCTACAGCTCAAGTGGTAAAATTAATTTATAATGGTCTCAATAATAATGAATGAGTGATGGTTTTGTTTCTGGATATGTCAGAGGCTTTTGACTCTTTTTCTATTGAAATCTTATTGAATAAATTGGAGGCTATTGGTATAAGGAGCTGTCACTGAGATGATTTGACTCATATTTGAAGGGACACAGCAAGTCAAAATAGGAGAAGTTTTGAGAAAAAAATCGTTTTGGTGTTCCACAGGTTCTATTTTTGGGACCTCAATTATTCTCGATATATGTAAATAATGCATTGAGCACTAAATTCAAGGGGAAGATTGTTTCCTTTGCAGATGACACTTCCCTGGTTTACCATAACAAAACTGGTGAAGAACTCTTTAAGTAATTTTGCTGGAGATTTATGAACACTTAAAATTTGGTTCCAAAAAATAAATTAATAATAAATATAAATTAAACAAAATATATGTACTTCAATATTGTTAGAGAAATGTTGGAGATTAGTTTATCATATGAGTGACTAAGTTTTTTGAACAAGGTAAAATTGTGTTTCTAAATTGTGCTTGCCCTCATAATAACAAAAAAATACAAAAACAATGAAATATTTAGGAATTAATTGCAACGGTTATCTAACCTAGCATGATCATGTTCAAGAAGTAGTGTTAAAAATCAAACAAATAATTCCCAAGATGTATCTTTTAAGAGATATGATGAATATAAAAATTTTAAAGAATATATATATATAATGAACTATTCAAGAATACAGTGTGCAATTCTAATTTGAGGAGCAGCATCCTCAAGTTGTTTTAAGTCACTTGCAGCAAATTCAAAATTATATTATAAAGTTAGGGCATTTAAAAGAAAGTATGGCTCATCTGAACAAAGATTTAAAGTGTTTGAAATACTTAAAGCAAATACACAAAATGGCTTTAGCAATACATGTATTTAATAATAAGGACAAATTTGATGTAGTGGTTAATAAATATTTTGCAAGAGCAGTAGTTGCTAAGGATTTTTGCATTCCAAAGCCAAACAAAGAGTTCAAAAGAATATGGATGTCGTGGCTTAAAATATTCAACTCACTGCCTAATAATCTGAAAATTATAATTCTCTAAAGACATGAAAAAAAAAAATGGTTGTTGAATGGTAGAGATTACAACTGATGTTTTATTTACTGTATTGATTGCATTGAAATGAGATATAAGTACTAATAGGAGATAAGTTTGTAATATACAAACTGCTATAAACAAATTGCTATTTTTTTATTTTTCTATATTTACATATTTATATATTGATGCACTCAGGACTGTAACATATATATGTTTTGTAATTATCCACTTCCGACTTAAATACCAATTCTTGTAGAAGTTGACTATTTATTGTCTATGTATTTAAATATTGTAGGAATAAAATTGAATTTCATAATTAGCTTGTGTTATTTTCAATCTCTGCATTAAGATATTTTTGATACTATGATACCATGCTAGGGACCATGGAATGATGATTCATTTATTAAAAGTAACCTAATACATGGTTACATTTATTAAATGTTTTTGGTTACTTTTATAAATGTTAGCCATGCATTTGTACTACAAACCTTGGTTTAATGGTGTATATGTCCATATGAAATGGTATATGAATTTTAAACATCCTTAAGTAATTTTTGTTGTATCCTTTTTGCCTTCTAGATAAACTGTATAAGCACAGAATTTACTTGTAAAAGGAGAGGAGGTGAAAAGGGTGTACCATTACGGATAGTGATTGAGACTTTCAGCCACTGGGAAAATCCTCCTAGAAAACTAGATTCTGCATCTTGTCTAGTAAAAGTTTTTAAGGTTTGTTTTTTTTTTCTTAAATTCATTTTGGTTTTGGTCAGAAATCTCAGAAACTTAAACTTTTATAAAATAAATAATTTACAGTAGTGATAGATTGCAGAGATGAAACACAGTCGTGAAGCCATGACATTAATCAGAGATAGACAAGTGTTCTCTGTGATATATAGTGTTCTTTGTACTTTGAAGAGTGTCTGGTTATGAATAACATCTGGCAAGTATAAATGCTTGTTGCATATAATTACCAATTTCCCCATCAGTTCAACAAGTACATAGCAGTACCCTGACCATATGAACTACTTGGGCACATTATGACCTTAGCTGCCAATGCACCATAAAACCCCAAACAACTATGAATTACTTGAAAGAGAAAGCCTACCACCACTTCTTTCATAACATTACTTAAACAAGTATGAAACGTCACCTTAGCTTAACTGGTGCATAACCAGGAAGTTCTAAATCCAAGTCTGGGAATTGGATTTTTTTTACACTTGTCTATCCTTAATGATAGTATTATATCAAATGAACAAGAATCTAGCATTAACCCTTTCACTACCCATATGGCCCAAAACAGCTGAGATTTTAAATGGACTCATCCAACCAATGCTATTTTTTCTTCACTATCTCCTATGTACAGTTTGAATCAGTATAGTGATGAAAGAGGATTTAAGATACTTTAGAACCAAAAAGAAATTAAATTTAGCTTCTACAATGCAAAAATTAGAATATAGATATTTATTTTTTGGGCTAATTACTATGTATTATAACTAATAAATACTGATTAGATTAATTTGCACATGCATTTTTGTTTAAGTTAAATCACAATATGCGATTCTTTTAAAAAATATTTTAATGACATTATCTTTAATTAAATAAGGCAAAATGCATGTGTAACTTCATCTGTAATTATTAAAGTTTCAGCCTCATTTTCAATAATTTCACTAATTGATCAATAACTAATTAATCAATAATGCAATAATTTGTCTTATAATGTTGTAGCCTGGAAAAGGTATTTCTTATATTTTAGTATAAATCTTTTCATTTACAAGGCATTTTCCAATCATTATTATGATACATTTATCTATTTCTCATTAAGCTTTGGAGATCTGTAACTTTTTAATTGAGGCTTTGTTCAAATGCTCCTGAAAGTGTAAAAATATTAAAGCATTTATATATCATAATGTAAAACATGTTGAAAAGTTATTTTTCCAAATTTTAAGCAATTATAATTTGTCTTGTTATAAAATTTAAATGTCTCTTACCATTATTAAAGTAAAATTCATGAACGAAAAATTATATCATCCTTTTTTTTTTGGTAATGCTTTGGAACATAATAGGTATAATTCTAAATTGAAAAACCACTGATCAAAAATTATGTTTTAAGGACTTCAAACACTGTTATAAATTCCATTTGCTAGTGTTTTACTCTTGGGGATGTCTTTAATTTCATTTAAAATTGTTACAGTTCTTCTACCTGTTGAATTTACTCCTGACATTTTGATTTATATAAGTAGAGAGTAACACCATGAATATTAAACTAAGCACTTATGGGGGAAATAGGTAATAGGCTGGACACTTATCTGTATATTTGCACTCATTCCTCCAAAGTTAACAAGCTAGACAAGCTTTAATAAGTTGTAAACTTTTTACTACATGTTAAAAACAAAGGCCATATCATCATTTCTCTTTTCACTGGCAGCACATAAAATTCGGTCTGCAAAATCTGTGCATTGTTGCTATGGAGCCCACTAAAGACAGAAAGATTTTACATTTTTACAAGGGTGCAGCTTGGGGACAACATTGGAAAAATTCATGCTGATTTATCACAATATATGGGGATCAAGCCTGTTGATATGGCACTGCTATGGGATGGATGCACAAATTCGGAGAAGGATGGCTGAGTTTAGAAAACCTTCCTTGTGCAGGAAGACTGAAGGAGGCTGTGAATGAGAAAACCACCATTGCTGTTCTTGAACTCATTAAGGAAAACCCACACATCACCTCTCAGGTAATAAGTTTAGATATCAATGTATCGATTGGCAGTGTGGAAACAATTATTCGTCAACATTTAAAGTTCCTAAGGATCTGTGCCAAACTGACAGAAGATCAAAAAAGAAATAGAGTTGACTCATGCAAGGAGATGCTGGAAATGTTTGAACCTAGTGGCTCCAAATGGTTAACAGACATTGTCACATTAATTAGACATGGCTTGTCACTTACAACTATGTTTGGGTTTCAGAAAATGAACCTCATCCCCAAATCCTCCAACAAGACTTTTGCTGAATGAAGAGGATGTTCACAACTTTTTTTTCATTTCCTGAGGTGTGTTAGCCATGGACATCATACATAAAAAATGACTATAAATGGCCAATACTACATCAGCATTGTTTTGTCTAATATAGTTAAGGACATGAAGGAGCAGCGTTCAATAACAGGCATGTCAAGGGTTCTCCTTCTCATGAAAATGCCAATGATCACAAAACCTGGTAAATTATAGCCTATCTAGAGTAGGAAAATATAAAACAGCTACACCATCCTGCATATCCACCCGATCTTGAACCGTGAGATTTTTGGGTGTTTCCAAAAATTAAAAAGGAACTTGCTGGGAAGTCTTTTTCAAGGGTGCAAGACGTTGCAAAATGCTTCTATTCAGAGTTGTGGAGTATTCCCCAACTGGAGTACCACCAAGCATTCCAGAATTGGCTTAGACATCTGCAGCTTTGCATAGATGCTTGAAGGATAGTAAAAGTTTTGTTGAGGTAAGTGCAAAGTTTTTTTTTTCTGCAGATCATGTCAAGAACTTCTTTTGATGCCCCTCATAATAACCTACAGTTTGCTATCAGAATTATAATAGATTGTACTGCTTGTGGGTTGCACGAAATAGCTTTGTGGGGCTTATGTGACATGCAGGCCACATGTTTGACTTCCTAAATTATAGCAATATCTCCAGCTTCAATAGCGGATAGAACTGTCATAGATTTCATAAACATTTCATTATAGTTTCTCTCACATTTTTTAATTACTGTATTCTGAAACTTTACTATTTCTCAATAAAGAATTTTTTAATAATGACATCAAATGGTTAATCCTGTTAGGTAATTTTCAGGTAATAATAATTTTATTCACAAATTAATGAAAATAACTGATCAAAATAGCAGCACAACAAGACTATAAAGCATCACAACTAAAAAGATACAACTATACATAACAACAGTAAAGGCACATTTGAAAGGATGTAAAGAAGATATACAGCATACTTTCACAATACCAAGAGAACAGAAAACAAAGTATCACAATTTAAAATCTAGAAGAAAAAAATATTTGAATGCACACCTGATGTAAGAAAAGCCATTTTGAAATTGCAATTATGTGTTTTTATTGGTGTTGTAAGCAAATGCATTTATTAACATTATATATGTTGTGATCCCCCCCCCCTCCCTTCTTGATGATTGTTTGCAAAAGATATCAACCATTCTTTAATTACTTAGAGTTTTTTACAAAGTAATTCTTGATCACTGCTTATTCAATTTAGAGTTATGGCTGTAATTTTACAATACTAAAATAAAGGATTTTATGTTTTCATGAATATTACCTCCTTATATTAGTGCAAAGATTAGATTAGTATTGAACTTTTACATTAATTGCACAGAATATAACTATTAATAATATTAATTCTTAATATATATTTCTAAAATTGTACTGTGTTTCATTTAGTCAAAGGGAGCAGATAGGAAGCATAAGACTGATAGGGAAAAACTGGAAAAACTGTCATCTTTAGAACAAGTTAGTAATTTTGAAAACATACTAATTTTTGTGTGATATATTTACTTAAGGTAATTTAGCTAAATATTTATAACAAATCTTTCCAGAAGGAGTTAGATGCTGTTGCCATTTATTGTTGAGTTACTTTGCTGCATTTGTGATTTTTAGAATATTTGGAAGTTTTAACCTCTTATAAAAATACTCATAATAAATGCAGCAAATGCAAACAAAAAAAATGCTTTTAAGCATTCGTAAAATGCACATAGTAAAATGATTGTCTTTCTGCTGAGGTCTCACCTTCCTCTTATATCTTTGCTATGGCATATTAAACTGAGAGGCTTCTGTGGCAAGCAGCTGCTTGAGAAGTGATTTTTTTTTAATATAAATGCACTGAGGTTAAAGTGCTATTTTATGCATACACAGGAACATCTTCTATTCCTGTTGTGTCAGTTTTTAGTTTAACCTTTTAAGTGTCGGAAACTGATTAATCAGTTTTCAAAAATTACTACAGATGAACTTGCAACTTTTTTTTATACTTTGCTACCATTTTTTTTCTTTTAATTTTTATATCTTTTTTCCAGAATTAAATGTTTTTTCTTTTAGCATGTAATGTAAACTACTATATTCATTAGTTGTTTCATAATGAGGCTCAGAAGTTTAGTTACATTTTTAGAGAAAAAAAAAAACCCAAACACTGTAAGGGTTTAATATTGCTTATGCTGTTAACACACTTTTACATGTGAAACTTCAATGTAATAGTAATAGATATTCTTTTGATATGACAGTACATGTCTAATCATAAAGTGAAGTTTAGAAAAATTATTGAACTTTAAAATAAGCCAGTTTCTATTCATATATATCATTGATCATTTAATTCAAGGACTGCTGTCACCAAGAATTAGCAGTTTTTTGTACGAGTTAATATGTGATATGTGATAACTCTTCAAGGGCACAAAGCAGTGTGTGCAGTTGCAAGTAACAGTAGAATTGTACACAGTCAGTGTTTGTCATTTTCTCACTTTGGAAAGTCCTGGTGCATGAACACTGCTGTAAGAAAGGTACACAGGTTATTCTGCGGTTTTCATTGAGTATCTTAATCTGTAGTTCCCAGGTTCAATTCCTACTTGTGCCAGTGTTGAGATTTATCTCCACTACACCCTACTCTGCTCTTGGTCAGAAATGAGATACTGATGGACTTTGAGAGGTTGCCATCTGTTGGTTGGGATGTAAAGCCATGGGTCTGTGTTTATTGAAACACACACTATCCAGGCTAAAAAGAATGTGAAAGGAAGAGAAATGGCACTAGGTTGGTGAGTAATATTTAGAAGTGTTCTTGAGCATATAAGGTATATGTTGCTGCTCTCTTCTTTGGCACACATAGGAATGATTGTGATAATTGGCCATTATTATATAGCAAATTATGTTTCCTTTTTTTTTTATCAATATTTTTAGTGACAAAAACCCTTATAATTGGGCTAATATGGTACTTTTATTACTTCACCTTGTTTTAAATAATTATGTAGATTGTTTAGATATAACAATATATGTACCTACTTTATTGAATGACTGGAAAACAAGTTATTTTACTTGAAAAAAAATTTTGTAGGTCTTATATTTTATTTTTTTTTTTTCTTGCAGAAAAGCTTTCAACCTTCTTATCAGTGTACTGTGTTTACAAAGGTGAGTTAAGTAGCTTACATTTCTAATAAAAAAAAGAAATATTTTCCTAATACATTAGAACCTGAGGAGTTGGCCACTGAAAAGACTTCATTCAGTGTTCCACTTCACTGGCGCACTGTGTATGTTTCATTGTCCATGTGTTTTGAATGCATGATAAACTCTGTAATTTTGTTGGTTTAAGTTGGCCTCATTTTGTGGGACAACTTATGCTTTACTCTTGGTAACTTCTAACCACTATGGTGATCTCGTTTTTGATGACAGCTGAAGGTGGCAATGAAATTTGAATGAATGTGTATTCTTGCCATTTAATTCAATTCTGTTCAATTAAAATACTGAATTGCTAACAGATGCTTCCCTTACCAACTGAATTTTTCTAAAACTAGTTTGTTCTTGTTAGCATATTATTAATCTTTAATAACAATCTGTGTTTCAAATATTGTACAGTTCATATTACAAAATGAGTTGTATCCTAAAAAGCTTACCTATAGGAACATTATAAATATTTTTCATCAAATATGAATGGGCATTATTTTATATCAAATAGTGCCCATTTAATACAAAAAGGGAAGTGAAAGATATATATATATATAAAGGGAAAACAGGTTCTTTTAGATTATATAAATGGAAATACATGTATGTTCATGAAAATCAGAACACCAAGAAGGACCAATCATAACACATTCATATATATGGGGTTCAATGTAGCTTTATTGTAGTAAAAAATGATTACAATATGGAGGCAATTGGAGAGTTACATACTGGGTTTAGTAATGACAATATCCACCTCTTGCTTGTAAGACGTGCTGTACATGGCAAGGCATGGAGTCAAATGTTTGATGCTGAATTGTGAAATAGCCATCTAAGCGTTATGCACCCAGCCCAAAATTCATCTACATTTGCCAGGATGTGCTGGTATTACTGCAACCTCCATTTGACCATATCCTGTACATTTTTGATGGCTGACAAATCAGGGAATCTAGCGGGCCATGGAAAGATATGCACGTTGTTTTGGCTCAGGTGTTCAACAGTGGCAGCTGCTACATGGGATCATGCATTTTCCTGCTTATGGCATGTGGGACAATCTGTAAGTACAGAAGAGCTGTTGGCTATAAAATGTCTTATATTTAATGAGCATTGGTAATGGTGGCATGAATCCATACTAAGTAGATTTACTTTTATAACTTATCACATCCTACACCATAATCCCATGTGTTGGTGCTGTATGCCTCATCCAAATGCACTCCTTTTGGTGTATCACAAACCCATCAGCAGGCGAGGATTCTGCCATCAGATTTGAACAGACAGAAGTGGGATTCATCAGAAAAGACAATGTTGTACCATTCGTCACAGCACTGCAGTCGTTCATTGCACCACTGTAGTATGGCTGTGTTGGAGGTGTCAGAGGAAGTCTTAGAAATGGCAGGCAGGTGTGCAGTCTGAATTGCAATAAACATCTTCCAATGCCAGCAGTAACAGTTCAAAGCTGTGTTACTGACCTCCGTTGTTGTGCCAAGGCCATAGATGGAGCAGAGTGATCTGTTATAGTCAGCCTCCAAAGATGGCAATATTCCTATGGGGCTGTCTGTAGACAAGGCCCAGAATCTTCCTGATGTGCTCATTGCTCATCTTTGAACCATTCAATGCACTACAGATTTCTTGATACAAAAGATTGCTTTCACTCATGCCAACAATACGCCAGGCCCTCACCTGGAGATGTGGAGCTTGCATTGGTATATCTTAACACCTGCATAAGAACTGACATGTAGCTGAACATAGCTACCACCCCTTTAAATACCAATGGGAAGGGTCCAGTCACACCCTTTCCAGAATGTTCTCATTGGCCTGTAGTCAACATGACTGCATCGATGATCATAAAACTCTAATCACTTCTTAAGTACTAGGTGCTAAACATGCCTCAAACAAGTCACGGACCTTACTCTATTCCTCCTCAGTGTTCTGATTTTCATGACCAGCCATGTATGACCAACCTCTGCATTTGGCAATTAATGTGTATACCTATATATACTTTTCTGATGCATTCGTGGTAGTTTTTTGAAAGAGCAATTAAATCTAAATCTTCTGTGTTTCACAGAAAAAAGTTCTGTAATTCCTGTGTGTGTTCATTAGATAAATGTATTTATCATATTTCTATTCTATTTTCTACAGTGCTCTGCAAATGTTGAAGATATGCTTGTGTCTGCTTCACCATTAGATCCTATAGAATATGTCAAAAGTAGTAATAGTAGTGAGAATCTAGCCAAACAAGAGCCTCCTGTTAGTTCACCATTTGAAGTGTGAGTTAAATCATTTTTTGTACATGTGCTTTACTCTGTATCTGTACATAAACTTTGTTTGATCATACAGCTGAAAATATCTATAATAGAATGAATGCATTAATCATTGCCAGGCAGTCCTCGGTTTGATTGATATGGCTACATTGGACAAATATTTAGCACAGTGATTCTCAACCAGGGCCAGATCTCAATTAAGCCAGAAAAAAATAAGGGGAGGGGCATGCCCCCTCCCCTTACTTTTTTCTGGCTTGATTGAGTTTCTTGGCCATACTCTTTATTTTTTTTCTGGATCTGTGCTTGTTTTCAACCTAGGAGCCATAAGATTTTGGAAACAAAAAACAGTTTCTTATGTTACAAATTCAAAACCTTTTTAGATGTACTAAATGAAAAAGGTTTTTAAATTTGTTATATGCCACTGTGTTGTATTTTACCTCCTCAACTTGAATATATCATTTGTGGTGCAAAATTAAACAATGCTTCCTACCAAGTTGGAACATGATTTTTAACAAATCATTCAAGTTTTGAAGGTAAAAAATGTTGACTATTTCAAACCAAATTCGAGACTAGATTCTGTATACTAGTGACCAAATAATCCTAATTAAACAAATTTTATAGGAATTAGAGGACCCAGTGATGTCTGTGAGAAATCCCTTTCAAACTCCAACAAGTCCTTCTTTTTCCCTTTGCACAGGCTTTGTACTGATGAACTAACACACTCTGCCTGTGTTGTCTATATATATTCTGCACCAGTCAATGACATTACTGCTACATGCTATGGGATACATTCACTCATGGAGATGGGTGGTCATAATGATCTGACCCATGAGGGGTTGGCAAAAAACAGCATAAAACTTTATAGCCTGTAAGTGTCTCTTATCTAGCACTAGTAGTGTTTGTCTAATATAAAATCCAGAAAGCAATGAAGACAGAAATGGAAGAAAGAAAAAGATTGTCCCTCCTCAATTTTGCTGACTTAAAATTATTGCCAAATTCTAGTCTACTCTCTCTATACACTATATTTGTATATACTTTTATTCTTTCATAAAAAACTTGGTTTTTATTCATGTTATCAATGTATATAAAGTATAAATACTTAATATTTTTTTACTGGAAATAAAGTGGCTGTTCAGATTAAAATATTGCTATATTCAGAGAAACTACTTAAGAGAATAGCTCTTATTAACAGTTGAAGCCTGTATTATCGACTACATTATTGAGGGAGAATATTCTTTGATGCCATTTTATTAATTAGAAGTTAACGGAAGCCAATCATACTTTAAATAGAACTATGACTAGAATCTGAACATTCAAGACATTTTTCCTGATATAAGTTTGTAATGGCTGTGGTAGAAGAGTAATATCTCTCTTTAAAAGGTGCCAAAATGGGCTTCTTAACTCGTCTTGCCTGTGACCTAACTTCTGATTATTGTACATCAAAAAACATATCATTCAATGAAAAAACATAGCTGAAACGTGTTTTTCTTTTGTTTGGTTTTTTTTTCATAAATTTCAAAAATTATTAAAATATTAGAGGCTTTATTAACCCTTAAAACATAAAGTTTTTAAAGCAATAAATATTGAGGTTTTATGATTTATAAGAATAAAAAAACTAAAGTGATAATATGAATTCAGAAAGCTTGATCACTGATCAAGAATTTTGAAAGTTGTCTATAATCACTGATCCTATTCACCGGAATAGACTATGTTGGGCATGACTGGAAAGACAATTTAAATTTAATTTTTGTGAAATTCAGTTCAGTTATTTACTTCACATTATTTTTTTGTTAAAATAATTCAAAAGTACTCTTTGATTATTCTCTTCACATTACTTTTAGCTATTTACACAACTTATCACTTTTTGGTTGATTCACATTTAATTTTATCTTAAGAAATATAGCAAGAGTGTAATAGTTTTATGTTGATTTTTATTATTGAAGAGTGGAGATTTTTGAGTCATTTTTAATTTCTTCAGATTTAAATTTCTTAACTTTATTTAGAATAATGTCATTTGTTATAACAATTTTTTTTTCTTTTTAAACTGTTACTGCATTTCAACATTAAAAATTATGCAGCGATTACATATTTTTTTTTGTTATGCTGGAGTGATCTTACCATCTGAAATGACAATATTTGAAACCATTACAGGACAACATCAACACCATCTAGCACTAGTAGTCTTTGTCAGGAAATAGAAGATGAAGGAAAAGAGGAAGAAGATGCAGATGAGGTTAGGTGCAAAAATTCCATAATTTATATGTACATTTTACTAGTAACTATTAAATTTAACATTAATTATGTGCCGATCAATATTGTTGTCATATTCTGCTCTTTACTGGTTTATTTTTCATCAGTATTATGTTCTTTCATTCCTGTTTTTTTTTTTAATTATACAAAAAATTTAATTACTTATTGTGGGAAACCATACATTCTTGATTAACTCTTTAATGTAGTTGGTGAACCTACATTCCATAAATAATTCAACTTATGGCTCCCATGGTCGAGTGGTTAATGCACTTGGCTACTGATCTAAGGGACCTGGGTTTGAGCCCCAAATAAGGCATGGATGTTTGTGTTGTTTTTCTGCTGAGGTCCTGCCATCCTCGGAGACCTTCTACTATGGCGTATAAACTGACAAGGCTCCTGTCAGACCTCTGTGGCAAGCAGCTGCTTGAGGGGGTATTTATTTATATTTTTTTATGAAATTAAAACTGATCTTTTAGTGCTTAAAACACTGATTTTTTTTTTTTTAACATGAAATCTAGTAAGTGGCCAAATTAAATTTTGAGTTTCAGCAAAAAAAAATGTTCTAAAAGAACTTTGGAACATTTTCTTGAATTCGCTAGGGAACAGAAGTATGTTACAGACTAAAAGAGAGTTTTATCATAAATTAGCAAAATATTTAATCAAAATTAGAAGTGTATTAATTTTAATAATTATTTTCTAGAACAAAGTGAAAAAAAACTTTTTTGATTTGAGTCATGTTCAGGAATAATTAATAAATAAAAATATGTCTTGTCAGATATCAAAAGAAAGAATATTTAATTCTGAATATTACTATAGGTTTACCTAAAAGAAGAACATCATGCTATTATATGCTTTTTTTTTCTTCTGATAGTTAAGCAAAGTCAGTGAATGACAAGATCACTTGACAATCTGCATTTATGGTCACTAACATGTTTTTTGTTTTGCATTGCAAGCCACACATTTTTCTGTTTGGCTGTTGTAGTTAAAGGATCAACCTAACAGTGCCTGCAAGTTAGGTGCACTAAGGCTAAAAAAGTATCTCGCAGTGGCACAGCCAAGATTTGGTCAACTAGGTAAAATGTTTTTAAAGTAAACTCTTGAAATGAATTCTTTGAAATACAATTTTGCCAGGGGGTGGGGTTTAACACCCTTAGCATATTGGAAGAGAGATAGAGTTATATCCCCACTCCCATATGAAATTGTACCCCATATTCCTCTATGGTGGCAAGAGTTGAGGACAGGGTCTGATTTTCAAGAATTTTAGAGGTGGTGAAATATCAGAATTTTTTGACTGGGAAAAACCAAGAAATAACCTGAATTTATTATTTTTTAATTCAGAATTTCAACAGCAACAGTAAGATGTAAGAATATGGCTAAGATACAGCCATTACTGAAAAAGCAAAAATCATTTATAAAAAGATAACATGTTTAATAAACAAATATAAAATAGTATTAACTGAGCAAATATATGCATCCAACCTTAAAATGAAACTAATAAATGCTGAAGTTCTTTTTTAAGGCTGTTCTGTCATAGGTGTCATCATTAACATGAAGTTGCCATTTCTGTTCACCACAAATGAGTCTGTTGTTAAGCACAGTAGCATTTTTAGATTCATGGCTGATTAAGATTAAAAAAATGTATCATTTCATAAACCACCAATACATACACAGTCGTATCAGAATAATATGGCCACTACCATAGTTTATGTATGGTCGGTGGTCATATTATTCTGATACGACTGTGTATGTATGTATAATGAATAAAAAATTATTATAGACTTTAAAATAAATTTGAAGTTGAAAAGATAATGAAATGTAAAGCAAAATCAGATTACTAATTTGTTAATTTCCTTTAATCATAATAAAACTTTTTTTCTAGCCTATTAACAGATGGGTTGTTTTACCTCTGAGTGGCACTTTTTTGCACACAATAGCCTAAATGGCCAAGTCACAATGACTCCAAAGGCTCAGAGAAGGTTGAGGGAAGGGACCCACTGGAACAGCCGTTTTGGAGATAGATGGTAGCCTCCTGCCAAGGCTATCCAGCATGTTCTTTAACATGCACAGGTAATGGCTCTCCCACACATGGGGCCACTGCTTATCATCCCATCCGATGGATGGTGTCCTAAGCCCATTGGTGTCCCCTACTGACCATGGGAAGGGCGTGGAGTTTTGCAGAGATAAATCTCAATGCTGACCCACCTGACACTAACCTGGGAACTGCAGATTATGAGCCTGACATGCTACCAACTGAGCCACTCCATCTCAATTAACAGATAGGTTTAATATCTGTTAATCTATTAATTACTAATCCTATTATCCCAATTAACTACAAATGTTTTTAAAAAAATTATTGGTAACAATTTAGGGCACATTTCTAACAGATAATTTAATTGTAAAACTTCTGTAAAAACAATGCAGTATCATCAGCTCAGTGGATCAACTTGTCAAAATGCCTGCCCCAACTTCATTTTGGAATTATTTGTATATCATCAATTAATTGAATAAATAAATCAAGTAATTTTTATTTTGAAGTAATATTTGTTACCTTTCAGGTTCAATTAAAAATATCAAAAACAGCTATTTCCAGTCTCAGCAAAATGTTGGGCTCTGGCAATTTAAATGTTAAGCATTGGGGAAACAATGTTTAATACTTTGTTAAAGCTTAATGTTAACATTTGTAGAATGGACTGTAGTAATATATTAATTTTTTTGCATCCATTAGTGTCTACTCAATTTTTAATCATAAAGTTTATGTTATTGATAGGATGTAAACAATTCATACAAAGGTATAAATCCTTTGTTCTGGTATTGCTAAAAATATAATAACGTTTCATGATTACTTGTGTATATAAACTAGATTGCTAAACTAAAAGTTCCAGCATTATAGTTCTACTTCCTTATGCCAAGAGTATTTTTCCTTGCCTTTCAGACTGATGATAGCTGTAAGACAGAACAATTTATCGCAGAAGCCAGTGAAGACTATTTGTTTCCAGTGACACCTTCAGTAGAAATTACTAAATGGCTACAAAAACATAGATTTAATAAATTCCTTTCACATTTTGCTTCATTTTCTGGTAAGCTAAGGTTACTGCTTTTTTATATATATATGTATTATTATTAGCTGCTTTTGAAATGAATTTTTTACTGTTATATTTTGCATGATTACAAATAGTCTGAGTGGGAAAAAAATACGTTGCAACAGAAAAATATAGGAAGCATTACACTATTTGTATATTTCAACTATCATATTTCTTAAAATTAAAATATGACTAACAATCAAAATACACTAAAAAATAAAATAAATACCCCCTCAAGCAGCTGCTTGCCACAGAGGTCTGACAGGAGCCTGTCAGTTTATATGCCACAGTAGAAGATCTGAGAGGATGGCAGGACCTCAGCAGAAAAACGACACACACATCCATGCCTTACCCGGGACTCGAACCGAGGTCCCGTAGATCAGTAGCCAAGCGCGCTAACCACTCGGCTGCCTATTAAAAGTGCAACACCGGGAAATACAAGAGATATCAAAGCCACATTTAGTGAATACATAGCTTATGTTACAAGGATCAAATTATTACAAATACAACTTGATTAGACTTGTGGAATACAAAGAAATCAGTATCTTGTGTAGTCATTATGAGCGGCAATAACCACTGCTACATGGTCCGGCGTTGGGAGGATGAGACATTGGATGTGTGTTTGGGGAATGTCAGTCCATGAAGTTTTAATATGTAGCCAAAGTTCATCTGTTGTAGCAGTTGCTGGATTCGTCCATCATGGTGCTGCATACTGAAGTGGGATTCGTCTGAAAAGATGATGATGCCATTCACACATCCAAGCGCAATGTTTTTGGCACCATTGCAGTCGCATACGCCTGTGTTGTAGAGTCAATGGCCGCCTAGCAAAGATGCCCCAATGCTGCAGACAGCGTTGAACTATACGTGTGGACACTGGTTGATGTGCAACATACACTAACTGTTAAGCTAAAGTGTTTGATATGGCTGTACGATCATTCGAAGCCATGTGCATGAGATGTCTGTCCTCTTGTTTTTATGACAGGACCGTTGAGATCCCTCACGTCGGTGAGTTCATTCTCCCTCTACCCACTGACACCATATTCTCATCACTGTGGCAGCATTCCATCCAACATGAGCACCAATGTCTCAGTACAATAATCCACCTTCCTGTAATCCCACAATTCTTCCTCGATCAAAGTCAGAAACCTGGTCATATGGATGCCATGTTCTTCAATGGGGCATACTTGATCCTTTAGTGTGCAAGAACTGTGAGCAAACACAATTCCAGTGCTTTACACTGGCTCTTTGTAATCTCCTCTTATACCACTTCCAGGGGGCGTTACTGTTACACATGATGTGCATATGTGCTGCGCTTTGAATCATTTGCATGTTCTCCCACGGGCTACCCATCTTACATATTTCAGGATAATCTGATGAGTTCTTCCTGGTGTTGTAATTTTAATGGCCAGCAGTGTATTAAAAAATACATATGAATTCAATTCATTACATGACATTTGCAGTTTACTAAAACCATATAAAAGGTATAACAGTTTTTGTTAAATTTTGGGATAAATTCTTTGGAGTGTTGCTGTTTAATATTTCAGCTACAGTAACTCTTTAAAAAAAACCTGAATGAATACCACTGAAAAAATGCATATCATTTGTTTGAGATTATCTTCACTTGATATCCAGTGGTATATTTCCATAAAAGGCTTAGTTTCAAAGTTATTGAGTTTTGAATATAGCTTTCCATTGACACCATAGGAAGTATTTCATTAAAATATTCACTCTTTGTACAGAGTCCACTAAATTTGTGATGTTCTGTCTGGCTTTTTATGGATGGGGGGGGAACTAAGAAACACTAAAAAAAATCATCCCTCAAGCAGCCACTTGTCATTGGTATACACATAGTTAACCATTTTGCAATGCTGTATTTTAAATACACATAGATAACCATTTCGCAATGCTGCATTTTAAACTCCAGGTTTCAGCATATTGCATTGTATTGCATCAGTCCACCATACACACAACCCCCGGAGGTATTGCAACATTGTCTGATGCAATGTAGTTGAGTCATGACATCATGGCTTTATGATCGTGGACAAAAGATGATGCAATCATTAGTTGTATTCGACATCTCGTAGTGTGAGCAAGTCTTTTGAGTGACTCCCATTTACCCCCGAGTCATAAGTACAACACAAGTGATCCTTGCTATTTTAATCCAGCAGTATTGATGCCTTGTAGCTGTGTTAATAGTGCAGATACATTTTGTTACGTTTGCGGGGAAGTGACGTTTGCAAGCCAGAAAAGGGCCATCACTCCAATAATGAAAGTGGTGTATGAGTTTTATTTTGGATGCAAGATCGGGGACCAGGATGAGGCCTGGGTACCAAACAATATGCTGCAGTACATATGCAAGAAATCTTCCAAAGTTGCTGAAAGGCAAAAAAGTGGCGATGCTGTTTCTATGGTTTGGAGAGAGCCAAGCAATCATGCAAATGACTGCTACTTCTGCATGGTTCCACCTGTTTCTGGAGGCAGCACAAGGAAAAGGAAGTGAACAATAGCGTACCCGAATATACAATCTGCTCTCCGACCAGTTACACACAGTGAAGGCATTCCTGTTCCCGAACCTCCAACAGAATTTTCCATCGATTCAGATGATGAGGGGGGAGGCGAACCGATGTCAGGTTCTCCACAGCCTTTGGTGTCTAATGATGATCCATATGTTGGTGTGTCATCTGCGCCACACATTCTCACCGAAGAAGAAATGAACTATCTTGTTCGCGATCTGGAGCTGTCCAAGACTGAAGCAGAGTTACTTGTGGTGCCTACGTAATGGGAATGCCTGCCGATTTCGAGACGTGAAGTGACAGCAGCGCTAGTTACATTTTCGTCCATTTGGCGCTGGAGATCTGCTGTTTTGCTTGTTACTTGCTTTGTAGCAGTATAGGTTATTACGCTGTTTACCGCTTGCTTCAAAATTGGATTCTGATATGGATTTGTTTGTAAGTAATTATTTACTATTCTATCTACTTTCTGCTGTTTTTAACTAGAAGTCTGAAAGATGATGCAGTATTGTGTGATGTTTTGCAGAAGCGAAACTCAGTTTCTATCGAATCTATTCCAAACTGGATCTGCAAGACAGGTGGCTGCATCAATAAGTCGACAATGTAACGATGATATGAGTAATTGGAAAAAATTTCTGAGATCACTTTTGAATAAATAATATTTTGTAATCACTGAAACCTTTACAATATATGGAACTGAGTTACACTGCCCTAACAAAATATTAGAGAATTTCTGTGTTATGTGAATGGGAATCTTACTATAAATTCAAGATTATAATTTTATCTATTTAAATCTTGATTTTCAACAGCATTCGTCTAGTATTTAAGGATTCATTATTCCCGTTTGTATCTCTGAGAAAGATTCTAGTTTATTGTACTTGATTAGCCATCTGTCTGATTCTTTCTCTCGGATTACCATATTTGTCCTCGGATTTACCATATGACTTCGACCAGATCGCTATATACTTACCATTAGCATAGGTTAGCTTACCGCAGAATGGTGCTGCCCTCGTGCTTGCTTGCTAACACGGAGAATCGCGGAAAACGGCAGGCATTCCCATTACATAAGCACCGGTTACTTGGATCAAGACTTGAACAATGGAATCTTCTCAAGGAAAATGTCCAAGTGACTTCATTTTGAACCCATCATGAGCAGTTTGCGCCTTACTTCAGAAAGGAAGATGTCCTTATGTTCTGCTCTGATGTAGATGGCCTGATGAATGCCCTCAGAATCAAACATGACCCTCAAGAATGGTGACTATTCATAGACTCATCGAAAGTGAGTCTCATGGCAGTGTTGCTGCATAATGGAAATCAACTTCCATCCATTCTGATCGGACAAACTGTCTACATGAAAGAAACCTACAACAACCTAAAAAAAAACTGTTGAACTATCTTCAATACAGCTAGTATGGCTGGCATCTCTGTTTTGACTTGAAGGTAGTGGCACTGTTGATGGGTCTGCAGCTGGAATATACAAAATACTGCTGTTTCTTATGTGAATGGGACAGCCGAGCAAAGACTTTGCACTATGTGAAGAGAAATTGACCTCAGAGGAAATCTGAAAGTCGGAGAGAAGAATGTGGAACACCGAGCACTGGCAGAAACACACAAAATCCTGCTACTATCCCTACACATCAAACTCAGTGTGATGAAAAACTTCATAAAGGCCATAGACCGGACTGCATCAGCTTTTAAGGAATTGGCTGACAAATTCCCTTGACTCAATGAAGTGAAAATTAAAGAGGGAATTTTTGTGAGTTCACGGTGGCAAGAAAAAAGCTTGGGATGCGTTTCGTCTGGTGTCAACTAAATTCTTCGCAAATGTCAGGGCAGACAACTACAAGAAACTGGTTAAGGACATATCTCTGTATCACAATCTTGGCTGCAATATGTCCTTAAAGATCCACTTTCACCATTCTCACTTAAATTTCTTCCCCGACAACTGCGGCATGGTTAGTGATGAGCACGGTGAACGTTTTCACCAGGACATTGCAATGACAGAGAAACAATACCAGTGGACACTCACCAGAGATGATCCTGAGCAGCTGTACAAGCGATGGGCAAAACGATGTCGGAAGTAGAAACGGAGTTTTACTGATACATGTCACATGTATGTATTACTCTATTATATAAGAAACTATTGAGGATTTCTCAGAAATCATAACCAATTTTGCATTTTCATTGTCATATTCATGTTCGGCACCTTGAAATCTTTAAGAAATGGCTACTGTTATCTCAGAGGCATAACTTTTATGAAAATTTGTTGCCTAATGTTATTATTTAAAAAATATTACATATTTGTAATATTAATAAATTTATATTGCTAACATGGCATTTTGGTATTCTGCATAAAGTTTAAAAAAATCTATTTGAATACTTTTCAAATGACCTGGAAAATGCACAGAACTCTTTAGAGTTTTCTGAGAAACCATTGCTGAAAACCACTGCTCTACATGTTTGTCATTATTTTTTGCAATTTTTTACAAAAGATAATGACCTTGAATGAATACTTCTCTGCTTTCTTTTATTCACACCCCTTTTTAATACAACACACTCTCATGATATTTATTTGCATAGTAATTTTCCTTTACACACTGTCTATATATTGTCATTGATTGGATCCAAATACTTAAAAAAACGGTTTCATTCTCAGGTTCAGATCTGCTATGTCTGAGCAGGGAGGACTTAATACAGATTTGTGGTGTAGCAGATGGTATACGATTGTATAATACTCTGCATGTAAAGTGAGTTTTTAAAGTTAATTCTCTATGTTGGCTTGTTTGTTATTTTTTTTATGCTTGAACTAGAAATGAAAAATTCATAGTTATTAATGAACTCATTAATGTCCAATAGGGTATTCCTTTGGTATAAAGAATGCAGTCTCATTCATGTTGTAAACAACCACAAATGAGACCCTATATGGTGTATGGCAAAATATTGCATATGTTGTTCTTGTTGAAACATATATCATTTTAAAGACTCACTAATCTAAAAAAAACTTTGCCATTTAAAGGCAAATAACATATCAAAAACTGTGTAAATCTTGTATTACAATTCATCATTTATAAATTGTAAGGCATTTCATACATTTAAAAAAATATCAGAATCTAGTGGGAAGTAACATCCAAATCTGAGGGGCAGGGGTGGCTCAGTCAATAGTGTGCCAGGCTCGTAATCTGCAATTCCCAGGTTCGAGTCCCAGCTGGGTCAGCATTGAGACTTATCTCCGCAAAACTCCCCGCCCTGCCCACGGTCAATAGGAGACACAGATGGGCTTGGAAAGGCTGCCATCCATTGGATGTGACGTTAAGCCATGGCCCCATGTGCGGGAGAGCCATTCCCTATGCATGTTAAAGAACACACTGGATGACCTTGACAGGAGGCTACCATCTGTCACCCAACAGCTGTTCTAGTGGGTTCCCTCCCCCAAGCTTCTCTGAGCCTATGGGGTCTTTGTGACCTGGCCATTTAGCCCATGGTGTGAAAAAAAAGTGGTGCTCAGAGGTAAAACAACCCAATCCAAATCTGATCATGGTCTCGATTTGCATGGTGATTTTCTGGAACCCATCTACCATTTAAATTTAGGGAAGAGTGTATAATCTAAATCAAGAACCCTGATCTGAGTATTCATAGCAATACATAGGGTTCAACCTACTTTATTGTCTGTGATGTTCTCATTCTTTCACCATATATATTTCTCACTATTTAACTTGTACTAAAATACATGGAATTTACTTTACATTATTTTCTTCATTGAAGAGCTATTTTTCCTTTAAAAGTAATAAATATATTATTTTAATCTGTAATAGAATTTTGCTGATTTCTGACCTTAGGTCATCATAGAATAAATCAGTTTTAAATTACTTAATGTCAGACAATAGAATAAATTGCAAAATATATTGTTATATATATATATGTGTATCCACAAACAGTTTAACAAAGTTTAATAGTGCAAGGGGAGGCTCAGCTGGCAGCACACCATACTTGTAATCTGTAGTTTCCAGGTTCAAGTCCCATCTGTGCCAGCAATGAGATTTTTCTCTGCTAGACTCCCCACCCTGCCATTATTCAGAAAGGGGACACTGATGAACTTGGAAAAGCTGCCGTCCATCAGATACATTTAGCTGTATCCCTGTGTGTGGAAGAGCCATACCCTGTGCACATTAAAGAACTTGTTGTATGGCTTTAACATGAAAGTGGCTACCATCTGTCTCCTAACAGCTGCCCAGTGGGTCTCTGTTTCCCAACCTTTTCTGAGTCCTCAGGGTCTTTGCAACCTGGCTATTTAGCGTATTGTGTGCAAAAAAAAATGCTTCAAGACAAAACAACCTAAAACATTTAATTTTGATTGTTACTGCTAGAAAAATTGCTATTTTCCTCATATTTAATAGTTCTTGTACATCTGTCAATATTTTTGTCTGCATACTTCACTTTTTCATATTGGTTAGCATTTTGTCTTCTGCTTCAAAATGGGGATGGCCTAGTGTGATACAAATAAAGTCCTTCAAAATATATATATATATATTTGTTCATTAAAACATGTAACCCAGTTTTTCAAAAATACTATTGATTTTAGTTTCTTAACAAATGTAAAATGTTGCTTAAACTTGAACAGGAAGGCATTATTGTTGTATATCATATTTGTATGCAGGTGTTGTTATATTGGATTGATGGGAAAACACGAAACATGCAAGAGTAATCATACCCTTGATTAACCAATGTGTTATTTAAACAATAACATAATTATCATTAGTAGATATAACCATGATCAACAATCTAAAAGTTGTAGATACCATTCCTGTAGAAACTCTTGTCCTTCGTAGCAACAGAGTCAGCAATACACTCACCATCATTCTGAAATTTCCTGTTGGAAATGAAATTAATAAATATTTTGTGGAAAAAATTTCACTGACATATGGGACTAGAACCCCATCTCTTCAGAAACATGCCAGAGTATTTCTACCATTGAACTAATGTCAGCTCGTCTTTTTTCCATTATAACTCTAAACTCTTCCTGAAATATCAGTGCCTACTGTTGGCACCATCTATGATCTTGGGTGGCAACTATTTTTTTATATTACATTGAGTAAGATGGAAATAATTAATGAAGTCACTTCACGCTATTTAGTGTTATTAATGATTTAAACATAAGTGACGATCACAGCATTACCTGTTGACTTTTTAACGTCTATAAATCAATAAATATTTTGTGGAAAAAAACTGTCATTGGTTCAGTGGTATAATACTCCAGTATGTTTCTTGAGAGATGTGGGTTCAAGTCCCATATGTCGACTGCTGTGATTGTCATTTATGGAAATGAAATTGTTCAGGGATCAGAACAGAGGGAAATCTGAGGGAGCCAGATCTGGTGAATATGTGGGATGTGTCATTATTTCCCAGTCCATTTGCTGCAACATGGGGCCTTGCATTGTCCTAATGGATTTTGTTGTTTTTATCTCTGAGCAGCACTTTTTTTGCACACAGTTGGTTAAATGGCCAGATCATAAGGACCTCAAGAAGGTTGGGGGGAGGGGACCCACTGGACAGCTGTTAGGAGAGAGATGGTAACCTTCCATCAAAGCCACCCAGCATATTCTTTAATGTGCACAGGGTATGGCTCTACCACACACAGAGTCACAGCTGAAACTCCCATCCAATGGACGATGGCCTTTCCAAACCCATCAGTGTCCCCTACTGACCGAGGGCAGGAAGTTTAATGGAGATAAATCTCAATGCTGCACAGGCAGGATAGGGAGTTTTGTGGAGATAAATCTCAATGCTGGCCTAGGCAGGACTCGAACCTGGGAACTGCAGATTACAAGTCTGTCTGAACTGAACCATCCCCACCCTTTGTCGTGATGGAACACAACATCTTTACTGTTTACCAGTGTTAGGCATTTGGCCTTCAGTGCTGCTTAAGCAGTCCAACTGCTCAGTAGACATTTGAATTGATGGTTTGGGACTATTTCAAAAGTTCATAGTGGATGATAACCACTGCAATAACAGAGCATCAGCCTACAAGAATGCAGTTCTTGTTTTGCTCTAGCTTGGTATGATTCTCTTGCTTGACATCATAATCTTTTATGAACAACATTATCATAAATGATCCACTTTTCATCCCATATAAAATCATTCTGTCAAGAAAATCATCAGCCTTTCACTGAGCAATGAAGCATGTATAGTTTAGTGAGCCATCATGTTCTGTTGTAACAACTGATGGGGATCCAGGTATCCAATTTTGATACATAACCCAGCTTTTGCAGATGTCAAACAACAGAGAACCAATTAGTGTTCAGTAGCTGTGCCAATTCCTTGGATGTCCCACATGGATTTTCATTCAGCAGTGCTTTTAAATGGTCATTGTTCAACTCCACTGGCCAGCCAATTCGATGTTTATTTCTGAGCTGAAAGTCATCCGACTGAAATTTGTCATTCCACCAGTAACAGGTGCTTTCAGAGATGACTTTGTTACCATAAACTTTGCACAGTTTACACAGACACTTTTCTGAATTCATATAGCATGGTGGAACAAATACACACATCTTGCGTCACCATTGTGAAATGCCTGTTGCCACTTGTATTGACTAAATCTAGGTATAGGATGTCATGAAATACAGGAGCTACGCATGCACTTCTTTATATTATTTACAGACCTTTGACATTTCCTGGCAACAACATACACATGGTTCCCTTTTCTTCCCCCATTATTTTTGCATCAACCTAATAATTTCTGCTCTTTTGCAGCACATATTAAATATAGACAATGTATGGATAAAATAAGATTTTTTAAAATATATTATTAGTATTTCTCAGAAGAAAATCAAAGTGGTACAAGGGTCACTAAAAATGTTTTGAGACGCTGCTCAGTAGGTAATTGAAACTGTATCCAGCCATTACATTTTTTCAAAATACTTTTCCTGACACTCTATGCAATGTTTCACCCTCCAGAACCATTTCTGGAAGCACCGTTGCCACTCAGTTTTCAGCTGTTCTTCATACGCTGCAACAGCTTCATCTGTGCTAAAAAATCTGTGTCCTCTAAGTCAATCCTTCACCATAAGAAAGAGGAAGAAGTTACAGGGTGCCAGGTCTGGACTTGTACAATGAATGGGTAAACAACTTGATCTGTATGCCCTCCAGAAAGGTGATGATCAGAGGTATTGTTGTGGTGCAAGATTTCCCTTAAGCCAGTTCTTGGTCACCTTTCTTTGATTTTTTTCAAACAGTAGTGTACCACTGCCCATTCACTGTATATTGATCTTTCCAGTAAAATTGTTGCCACATGACCATTTGTTCCAAAGAATGTTACAACCATTTTCTTTCCAATGCTTCTTTATCTCTTCAACTTGACAGGCAGATTGTCATATGGGAAGACCCAAATCAATGACTGACATTTTGTTTTTGGGTCTAATTGGTAGATCTGTGTCTCATCTCCCATAACAATGCTGGAACCTGATGAGAGTCACCATTTTTGAACCTTTGAAGCATTTCACAGCACCATTTCATGCATGTCTGTTTTTGCTTTAGTCTAATTGTGAGGTACCCATTGAGATGAAATTTTTTTCACTTGAAGGTGACTTGGAGGATGATTGAAACACTTGGCAAACTAATCTGTAGGGAAGCCTAGTGCCCTAGTAGGTTAGTCTCTGGTCTTCCACTGATAACCTCTCTTAAATTTAGCAAACCAACAAAAAAACTGTTGCATGCGAAGGAGCAAGGTTACTGAAAGCCTATGCCAAGTGTTCTAGTGACACGGGTTCATTTAAACTGATTTTAAAATCATACAGAATCATTGCACAGAAATGCTCCATTTCCAGCTCCATGGTCACTAAATGTAATGAAGCATGCCTTGAAATGTTGCTACTCTCACTGCTGGTGGGAGAGGAACGAATGCACCACCTACCTGCTTCCAGTTCACACACAGTGGATGGAACTATCCAGTGCAACATTCCTTTTCAGCCAGTCTGTCACCATATTTACATATTTCAAAATTTATCTAGTGACCTACATATATCTTACTTTTTATATATCCTTTTTTTTTATTTTCTTTTGTATATTGTTTCTGGTGATGTATCAAAAGTAATAGAAGCCATTATTTAAATAATTGTAAACCTTTTTAGGATTTATTTTTCCTAATATGTGAAATGCAAATGCTTGGATCTAACTGAATCATATCTTTTATAGACGTATTCGTCCACAGTTAACATTATTCATTTGCTCAGTTGGGGAAGAAGGTAAGAACATTTTTCTTATTCTCAAAAATTTAATATACTAACAAAAACTTATTGTGTAATCTCAGAACAATAGAAATCGCCAGCTAGTAATGTGCTACACATTGGAAGAACTTTCATATTTAATGTTTATTCTTAAAATTATTTTGGCCAACTTCTAAAATCTTCATGCTTTTAAAAGAACACAACATATTCAGTGTTGGATCTGTGCATTTCTTGCCTGTATTATTTGGTAGTATCTTTCTGTGAATTTTTTTAGGATTGTGATAAAAAAAATGCAGGTGAAAAGCATTGAATCAAACACTCTAGGGGGAAAAAAAGGTGGAGGAAGGGAGCAAACAAATGTCTCAATTGAGCCAATAAAAGGTGGGGGCCAAGAGACTGGAATTCCATTGCTGTATAACATTTTTCCCTTTGTTTTAGAGGTTTAATAATTTTTTTGCCCCCATTACCCTTACTAGCATTCTCAATCATCCCCTCCCCCCTGCCTCATAGATCTGGCCATATTACACTCTATTCATTTAGTTAAAGCTTTGAAGCATAATCTTCAAATATAGTGGTATGTATTTTCAAAGGATTTAGTTGTGTTATTTTTAAAATCTAATGCTTATTTAACTTGAAAAATTCAATAATTAAAACTCACAAGGAAAAAAGAAAACATTCCAATCAAAAATATTAAGATATTCACCAGCAATTCAATTTCTTAGAGTGTTTTCCTAGTTTTATGTCATTTCCCTTTCAACCATCCATAGTTATAAAATGTCAGTGATTAAGTTTTTTGCACGTAATTAGATTGAAATGTCATAGGAAAAACCTGTAACATTGGCCATACTCATTAGCAGAATAAACATCCTTTACTAATTTTTAGGTCTTGCATCCATAAATTCTCAACTGTGTTTTACTCCACTACCAAGTGACTCCTGACAGCCATTTATCAACAGAATTACATCTATTAAAGATTTTATAAATATAAAAATCACCTATAAAAATTATAATTTTGCCTTTAGGTTTTTCAAATTAAAAAAAATTAATTAAGGACTCTGAGAGATATTGCAAATTTATTAATATAGATTTATCATTTTTTTATTATTCATGCAAATTAATTGCATGCCAAAGAAGATGCTGTATGGACTTGACAGGAGGCTTCCATCTGTCTCCTAAAAGCTATCGCTGGATCCTCCACCCTTCTCTGATTCCGTGTGACCTGAATATTTAACCCAAAAGTTTCATTTACCATTTTACTTATTAGGAATGTTCTGACAAAGAAAATGCAATTTTGTTTTTTTTAAATATTACCCCCTTTTCCCTCCAAAAAAAAAAATATATATATATATACAGGTACTCCCCTACTTACAAACAGGTTCTCGAGTGCTCCCCTACTTACAAACAGGTTCTCGAGGTTTTATCATGTCGAAAACTAACCTAAAAAGTACATTTGTACACAGAATAACCACTTATTGTTAGTGTTTGATCCTTCAATGTACTTACTAGAATGCTTTACACTCGTTTACCCACTCGCTACTGCTTACTCAAATGCGGTAAAAATCTGCTGTGGTATATGGTAACATAAAGTTGATATTATAAATAAAACAACTTATACTGTTAATGTATATGTTTGTGCATAAATAATATAATATGTATTGTAAATAACAAAAAAGGAAAATTAGACCACGCTATCGACTTCAACTCCACGAATCCGCACGAAATTTAAATTTTAGACATCCAGTCAAATTGTTCGTATGTCTGAAAGTACATAAGTTGAACGTTCGCAAGTAGGGGAGCACCTGTATATATATAAAATATAATAAATAGTAATAAAAATTGCAAGTGGAATTGTGTTGTGATTATGTTTTTTCTAATTCTTTCATTTGAGTTGTTTACTCTTGTGTTTACAAAATGGCTACTGGCAATTATTTTTTGCATTCTTTTATAAAATCTTTGATAGCCTTCAATTTTTTTAATGAAACAATATATTTCTGAAATTTGAAGTAAAACTTTTTAATACATTGTTATTTATAATGCTATCAGTCTTCATTTCAGAGAATTCTGGTGATTACTAATTTCAAATTAGGCTCTTTATTTCTAACTGAATATGGTAGCACACAATTCAAGACTTTTTTGGAATATTTTGCAGATTTATATTTTTTGTTCACATGAACACCCACTGTACTCACTTACCTGTAATTAAGTATATTGCATATATATAAATTTAGCAGAAACAGACTTTAATATTTATTTTGCAAGACACTTAGCTTTTTAAATTGTGTTCTACTATCATTAAAAATTTTCAATTGTATTTTGTTATACGAGTCAGTTTAAATAATATTTGTAGTCATGTCGTGATTTTTTTGTGTCACCCTGTATATTACACCTGAACTTCAGTCATTGCTTTCTCTCCATTTCAGAAGTAAAAGTAGATCTTCCCTCTGAGACTTTCCTTCCAGAAAATGGTTAGTGAGTTTTGATTACTGTTGTAAGCCAAAAAGTACTACTGATATAACTTTCTAATTAATTTCTCATTTTATATAATGTTACTTATAATGTGATTTGTTTTTGCTATAGAATAGCATGGCAATGTAAACATAATTTCGAGCAGGTTTTGCTTATATAACTAGGGGAGGTTAATATTTTCTTCTAAACGGCACTAACAGATGTTCATGAAAATGTATTAAAAATGTTTTCATCTGTTGAGAGTACTGGGTTGCACCTGTTTTGCTGTTTCACCATATTGATTGCTTCCTCTGTTAGGACGACAGTACATGAATGACAACAGATAGGAAATATGCTCACAGGCAATGGAGACATTATATACAAGTCAAATGTGTAATGTCTTTTATGTGGAAATATTAATAGGAATTTTGCCTAAGGCATAAAGAGAATTTTACAGATTATGAATACAAATTATATGTTGAAATATTTTTTAATTCAAATATATATATTGTAGATTATTTTCTTGTAAATACATTTTGTGATACTGAAATTGCACCATTTAGAAGTGGTTGGAATCAGGTGAAAATCATACACAAATATAAGTTGGCTAATGAGTAAGACATGATTATGTAGTTGGCTGATGAGTAAGACATGATTACAGTTATAGAAAAGGGTATAAATTTATTTCACACACATCAAAACTTTGTAATTCCCTTGTGGTTTGTGAAAAATTGACTTACATGTTTCAACGTTGAGTTATATAGGCATTAAATAGTGTCCTGATGCACAGCCCACCATGCCCATTGTAGCTACTGTCTCAGGGCAGCTAGAGTCTGCACCAGTTACAAATGAGTCCACAGATGACACCTACTAAGTCCCAAACATCTGTGATGGGCAATTTGGGTCAGTAACATTTTCCAATGATATTAACAGTATGTGGCCTAATGTTATCTTGTTAAAACTGGTTGCCTGGCACTCCTGCAATGAATGATAGTGCTACAGGTTCTAGGATGTTTTCAACATAGCACTGTGCAGTTAGAGTGCCTGAGATACACCAAAGAAGAGATTTCACTCCAGACCATAACACCTGCTGCTCAAGCAGTGTAGTGATGGACAGTGACAGTTGAATAGGAGCAATGGTACATTATCTCCACACCTGTATACAGTGATCAGTGGCTCCTAGACAAAACTGAAATTCAGTGCTAAAGAGGACATGACATTCTGCATCCCAAGTTGTATGAGGTCAACACCATTCCAGGCACTGTTGATGATGCCTGGCAGTCAATGAATCGCCACACAGTAGACAATGTGTATACAACTCTGCTTCTGCTGATGGTGGCTAGTCTTGCCATTGGTGTGGTGGATGCCTATTGCAAAATCAGTTGGTCCTCTCATGAAATTGTCCTCTGGTGTACACCAGATCCTTGCTTACAACTGTGTCGATTTCCATAAAAATCAGACCACTTTTTCTGGGTGAAGTTTCATTATAACAGAGTGTAGTTGAAATAAAACTTATTTAAGCAGCATATTTTGTCATAGTTTGTTAATAAAACCAATCAAAGAAAACCAGTTCCAAAACTAGTTTTTACTGTCGTAAAAAACAACGTTATAACTCAGTGCATAGTAATGATTTAAAGCAGTGATATACAAATGTTTGTGGCATTTGGCTGATTAAAAAAAAATTATGTTTACTGTGAGGGCAATAGTTGGGGGGAGGGGGGCAATAAGAACAAAAAAAAATTACTTTAGTTATTGCATTTGTTTGTAAACACTTAGATATACAATAATATTTAGTTTAATTAAATATTTCAACCAACTGGACATTAATCACATCCAAACTGAAATTGCCATCCCATGGCCGAGTGGTTAGCACACTTGGCTACTGATTTAAGGGACCTGGGTTCGAGCCCTGGGTAAGGCATGGATGTATGTGTTGTTTTTCTGCTGAGGTCCTGCCATCCTCTCAGACCTACTCTGGCATATAAACTGACAGGCTCCTGTCAGACCTCTGTGGCAAGCAGCTGCTTGAGGGGGTATTTATTATTATTATTTATAAACTGAAATTGGTGTGATGAAGCAATATGTAAAGAATGGGACTGGATCCCAGAAATGAGTATCGAAGCTCAATTGAATGAATGTTCAATTTGGCTTCAATTACGTTGTAGCTAATTGTATAATCAAATCAATTTCTGTTATTGTTATTAATGTTTTAATTTTTTAATAAGAATTAATGTTATTAATGTTTTAATAAGACAGAAAATCAAGTCAATTTTCTGTCTTATTAAAACACCATTAATTTTAGTAGAGTTATATATATTTTTTTTAAATATCCAATTTTTGCATAACCTGAATAAAATTCTTAACTAGATCTGACTGGCCAATGGCCTGGAG
The DNA here is from genome assembly GCA_038380435.1 of Ryuthela nishihirai. Classification (NCBI taxonomy): domain Eukaryota; kingdom Metazoa; phylum Arthropoda; class Arachnida; order Araneae; family Heptathelidae; genus Ryuthela; species Ryuthela nishihirai. The sequence goes on from JAWZYU010000026.1 coordinate 25,553,701, forward strand.
TTTGTATATACCTGACAAAAAGAAAAATTCTTTGTTTACTGAGTAGGAAGTTTAAACTTCTGAAGAGTTATATAAGGAGTTATAGAAAATAACAGTTTTAATACTTCTTAAAATGTCCCAGCATTGCACGAAGTTCAACAATCATCAGGAATATAATATATATCCTAAACTTGTACAACAGAAAATTTAATTCATATTGTATAAGATTCAGGTTTAACTCTTATTGATGAATTTTTTCAATTTTATTGACTGCTTGACTAACTTTTAACTGAAATGCACCAGCTTCACTAGACACCGATTGTTTTCCTTATACAAGGCAGGGGGTTAACTCCATTGGTTAGTATGCCAGACTCGAGTCCCACCAGTGCCAGCACTAAAATTTATCTCTATTTAAATTTGTCCCCTTTTGGACAGGGCAGGATACTAATGGGCTTGGAAAGGCTATTGTCCATTGGATGGAATGTAAAGCTGTGAGCCATACCCTGTGCAGATTAATGAACATGTTGGATGGCTTCGATAGGGAGCCACCACCTGTCTCCTAACAGCTGTCCAGTGGGTGCCCTTCCCTAACCTTCTCTGAGCCCTTAAGGTTCTTGTGACTTGAGTCATTTAGCCCATTGTGTGCAAAAAAGGTGCTGCTCAGAGGCAGTACAACCCAAGCTTTCCTTATATTAGGAAGAAGTCTTTGAGTTGGAAAGGCTATTGTCCATTGGATGGAATGTAAAGCTGTGACTCTGTGTGCAGGTGAGCCATACCCTGTGCAGATTAATGAACATGTTGGATGGCTTCGATAGGGAGCCACCACCTGTCTCCTAACAGCTGTCCAGTGGGTGCCCTTCCCTAACCTTCTCTGAGCCCTTAAGGTTCTTGTGACTTGGTCATTTAGCCCATTGTGTGCAAAAAGGTGCTGCTCAGAGGCAGTACAACCCAAGCTTTCCTTATATGTATTATTAGTATTATAGTCCTTGAGTGAGCACATGAGTATCAGATAAAAAAATATATATATAATTATCTCTTCTATTAATTATATTACTCAAATTAAGATACAACTTTTCAGAAGATGAATTATTTAATCCTACTTAACTGTTTTTTGCTTTCAACTGGCATTTTTTGTTCCAATCTTTTTAGTCATCCATTAACTCTTTAACACCCATAATGGCCCAAAACAGTCGACATTTTGAAATGGACTCGTCCAAATAGTGCTATTCCTTTGTGTTTAATATCCTCTACCCTTTTCTGAACTTTCCTGGGCGTTAAAGGGTTAAAGAATTTTCACCCTAGTCAATGGGTATCATCGGTAAAATTAATTCTTGTGTATTGCCCTTTTTTCAGTAGTCAGCTTTCATTTTTTAAAAGCTTTAGTGGTTGAAGTGGCAAAGTGTTTAGCATGTTTAAGTACTGATCTTAGGGATGCATCTCTATAATTGTATTAGTGTAAATGAAACTGAAGAAGACTAACAGAACAGCTATCCAGATCTAGTCCTTTCCAGTTCTCTATACTTTCCCTTTGGATGAAGGTTACTTTTTTTAAAGCTTAAATTATTACAAAAATATCAAATTTCAGGTGGAAAATTCTAGATGATAAAGACTAAGCATACTCTGTTAACCTATTTTTCAGCCTTCCATGCTCTTTATTTGGAAAACCTGACAGTACAAGAGGTGAAACAAAAAATAAGTGAACTGTATGGCTTCCCAGAGTACAAATTAAAGCATATTTACATAACTGGTCCTTCAGGAATTTATATCTATCTTTCTGACAAGGTAAGAATTAAGCTTGATTTTTTTAACTGTTCTTGATACTGAAATATTACTTCACAAATTGGGTCTTCTAATGTTAACAAGAAGGATGACATATCGCCTGTGGTGAATATGCCATGCTCATTTTCAGAAAAAATTGTGTTTCATTTCCCGAATTTTGCACTCTTTAAGAGTAGCAATTCAGAATAGAAAAATAGGGAGTAAAACTATGAATCATTTCATCAGTACCTGTTGAACACAAAAATAAATTTTCATTAATCTCTCACAACAAAAAAAGTTGTGTTTTCCCACCCACCCTGGGGGTGAAAGGACAAATTGTTGCTGCCAATGTAAAACCCTTGATCATCACACTCCATTTAAAATATCTAATGTACAGCCCAGATCATTTGCAAAGAGTAAAAATGAAAATCATTGAATATCGTGAAGTTGCATTAACAACACATTTCAAAACCAAAATTTCTAATATAATCACATTGCTTGCAATATTAAATTTTCAACTTTTTCCACCACTAGAGAACACAATTTTGGCTATAGGAAGATTCTGAAAGTGTGAATTGTAACATTTCAATACATATCCAATGCAAAGAGAATTTTTAATGTATCTCTAAAAACAAAAAGTTTGTCTACAGACAGACGACAAAGTGAAAACATTGTTTTTTTTTTTCAAAAAACGAACTAAAATTAATTTGATGTTGAAAGTTATAGTTCCCTGATTAACTAACCTTTTAGAAGACATGTTTAAATACGAAGGATCCTCAATATTTGTAATCAAATTAATAAACATAATTGTTCTGAATTTAAAATCTATTCCTTTCTCTTTGAAATTACTTGTTTTCATGTTTTGGGACTTTTTGGTGAATGCTATTCTGTATTTTCATTAACTCAAATTCTGGATTATTGAAGAAATAATTATTTGGAATCAGATCACTAAACCAGTAAAGAATTTTGCACTTGGCACTTTTCATCTTTTTTAGCCACCCTGAAGGCCAAAACAGATTAAAATCAAGAAACAAACTTGACGACAATACAAGTTTGTGCTTCAATTGCCCCAGGGCAAAGTAATTTGCATGTTTGTCTTCAGAGCATATAGACTTGGGTTCTAATCTCAGATAAGGCATGGATGTTTTCTTTTTAATGTATATTGTCTTTATTTTGAGGTCTCGCATTTCTCACAGATTCTCCTCTGTGGCATATTATATTGATAGCTTCCTATCAGATCTCATGATAAATGGGATGCCTATTATTTTTTTCTTATCTTACCTCTATAGCATGATAATAGTGGTACGTTATTTTTCATGCAAATTAAATTTTTTGATACATTGTGGTCAGCTCTATCTAGTCCTTGGTTACAAATACCCTAAAGTAGTAGAATAGTTAAAGAATTATTTTTTTTCTAGTGGATGTAAGTTTTAAAGTTAAAATAAGTAATAAATTAAATATGTTGTAATTCATATAAAAGAACTGAAGACAGCATTTAGTGTTTTTTTATAATCAAAAAAATTAAAACTTAATTTTTAAATTATATATTTGTATTTAGGTCGTGCAAAATTTGAAGAACGAGTCCGCTTTCTTTTGTGAAGTAACAAAAGGTAAGCTTCTTATAGATTTTTAAGTTCTAGGTTTAAACTTTCAATTTCAAATATGTTATCTCCAAATTAACAATATATTGTTTGTTTTTATTTTTACAGTGTGGTTTTTGTTTTTTCCAATTTGCAACACTTGGGACAGAGTAGAAACATAAAAGTTACTCCTAGTTTTATAGGCCTTCTCATCCAAAGACGTGCCCTACTAAAACCAATCAGGTTTGACTACTGCCTCTGCTAGAGCTAACATAACACACAAAGTATGTCTGCTGGACTGGTAGTTAGCTCCCTAACCACTGTGAGACGGCTAATATGTATTATTAGTATTATAGATATACTTTGTTGTTGTTGTCAGCATTCTCATTTGGATTGCTCCATTTTTGATGTATAAAATATTAATGAATTATAGAATTTTTGAATTCACAGATAAAGGTCAGATTCTTAAAAATAATCTTAAATTTCTCTTTTCAGGGAGGGACGACAATAAGCATCACCAAGGCGTGGGTCTGCTTCTCAGCAGACACGCTAGCGATGCTCTTCTAGGATATGAGTGCATTAATGAAAGGTTTCTTACAGCAAAATTTCAGACAAGCGTTAAAGACTTGAATGTTATCTGCTGTTATGCCCCCACTGAGGATGCCGATGAGGATGAGAAGGATAGGTTTTATGAACAACTTCAGGATATTTTGAATTCTGTCAAGAAAGGAGATATTACCCTTGTTCTTGGTGACTTCAATGCCAAAGTTGGTACTGACTCTGACCTTTGGGGAGGAGTAATAGGCCCTTTTGGTATTGGTGGCTGCAATGGCAATGGGCAACGTCTCCTACAGGTAAGTAAACTCAATGGTTTCAGAATAACTAACACATATTACAAACACCGTGACATTTGATGTTGTCAGAGGACGCAGAATAAGTACACACTGGTTTCACCTGATGGGCTGCATAAGAATATGATTGATTATATATTAATTAACAGCAAATGGGCTAGTTCTGTTAGGAATATCAGGGCATATAGGGGAGCTGAAATTTGATCTGACCATTACCTTGTTAAAAGTGTGTTGCAACTTAAACTTAAAAAGTGTTGTGCTAGGGTTAAAAAATTTACTTTTAATACTGAAGCTCTGAAAGATCCAGTTATAGCCAAAGCTTACCATGATAGGTTACTTAGTCATTATGACAGTCATGGTATGCTTACTACTGAAGTTGAGGAAGAATGGGATCATTTTAAACAGGCTTTTTTGGACACTAACAGTACTCTTTTAGGAAAAAAGGAGCAGAAGAGGCAAAATTATCTGAGTGATAAGGCACTTGAGCTTATTTCGGAAAGAAAGAACTTCAGGAATGTCTTTAATCAATACCCTACTAGTCCTAATAGCTTACATTAGCATTACAGAGAGCTTAGTAAATGTGTAAAGGATCAGTTAGCTGCTAAGAATCTTTGGCTTGATGGCTTGGCTGACAAAGCCGAGGACAGATAGTTAATGTTTTGTATGGTAGAAAACGGACAGGTATACAGGGATTGAAGGATAAACTAGGTAAGGTTATAGAAGGGGAGGATTCTGTCATGGCTAGGTGGGCTGAGCATTTCAGTGATGTTCTAAACAATGTAGTTAGTTCTACTCCCATTGTTTGCAATGATGATAGATGCATTGGTGGCTTTAATGTTGGACCTATAACACAATCTGAAGTTATTTTGCCTGTTTCTAAACTTAAACTTCATAAATCCCCAGGGGTAGATGAAATTACTACGGAAATGCTTAGAGCTGGGAATGTTTCGGTTACCACTTGGGATGACTGAAATTCTGAATATCTTTTATGATAAAGGCATGGTTCCTAAGGATTTTACCAGAGCTATTGTTATCCCTATTTTCAAAAAAGGTGATCGCAGTTCTTGTGATAACTATAGGGGTATCAGCCTACTCTCTGTTCCAGGGAAAGTTCTTTGCATGATTGTGCTTAATAAAATTAAGAATATGGTTAACAGACAATTGCATGATGATCAATGTGGATTCAGGAGTGGTAGGGGATGTGTAGATCAGATTTTTTCACTTAGGCAGATTCTTGAGAAATGTTTAGAGTTTCAGAAACCTTTGGTTGCTAGCTTTGTTGATTTCAAAAAGGCTTTCGACTCTGTTGATCGTCATAATTTGTGGTTGATTGTGAGATCATATGGTATACCAGACAAGTTAGTTAACATAATGAAAGCTCTCTATAATAACACTGAGTCGTGTGTGAGAGTTGGTAAGTCTTGTAGCAATTGGTTTAGCATTACTTCTGGTGTTCGACAAGGGTGCATTTTGTCTCCTTTTTTCTTTAGCTTGGTTATTGATTATGTTATGCGAAATTCACTTCAAGGGAAAGATTTTGGCCTTAAATGGGCTGGAGATACGAAAATTTCTGATTTAGATTATGCTCATGATTTAGCCCTTTTGGCAAATGATGTTGATGAGATGAACTCATTCGAGCTGTTGATGAAACTGGTAGTAGAGTAGGTTTGGTTATAAAGAGAGAGAAAACTAAAGTGATGAAAATTGGTCAGACAGGCTGTGATTCAGTTAATCTGAATGGTTGCAGTCTTGATCAGGTGTCACAGTTTAATTATCTTGGGAGCTAGTAACAGATAATGGTGATGTGCGGCATGAGATTAACAGACGAATAGGAATTGCTGCTGGGACTTTTAAGAATCTATGGAGATTGTGGAGAAATAGGGGTATACACCTAAAATCTAAAATTGGACTGTATATTAGTTTGGTTCTTTCTAGGGTTAGTTATGGTAGTGAAACTTGGACACTTTGTAAACAAGATAACAGGAAACTAGATGCTTTTGATTCCAGATGCTTACGCAGTATCTTGGGCATTAGGTGGTTCAACTTTGTAACTAATGATGAGATTAGGCAAAGGAGTTTGCAACCTCCTTTAAGCAGCATATTGTGCAGAGAGAGACTCCGTTGGTTTGGCCATATTGCCCGTATGAATAATTATAGAGTGGCGAATAGGGTTATGAACAGTGTGCCTAAAGGCCTCAGAAAGAAGGGGAGACCTAGGATGCGGTGGGCTGACAATGTCAAACAAGACCTTGTTAGAATTGGTGTGCAGTGGCCAGATGCAGTAGATGTAGCTCAGGATAGACTTGCTTGGAGAACTAAATTGCACGGTCTGGTTGGACCTCCGTAGCCCATGGCTGCTTGAGGTTGATGACAATGGGAAACCAAATTTTAAATTCTGCAACTTCCAAAATAAGCCTTTTGTGAGAAACTGAAACAAGAAATATTTTAATGAAAGTTATCTGAATATTGATTTCCAATAGTACTGTATATGACATATTAAATATCAGGGTTGAAATATTAGCTGTTGTTTAAAAAAAAAAAGTGAAAATAAATATCTTTATGAAATATATCTCAAACTTGATTTTTCGATAGTAAAATATAAAATAAATACCCTCTCAAGCAACTGTTTGCCATAGAGGTCTGACAGGAGCCTATCAGTTTATATGCCATAGTAGATCTGTGAGGATGGAAAGACCTCAGCAGAAAAACTACACAAAACCATGCTTTACCTGGGGCTCAAATCAAAGTCCCTTTAATCAGTAGCCAAGTACACTAACCACTCAGCCACAGGATATATGACACATTAAATGCCGGGGCCTAAATTGTAGTCAGGTAATAGTGGCCATTTTTGTAAAACAAAAATTCTTTAAAGCATAGTTTAGAAGCTATATCAGTGGAAAACAAAATTTGAAGCTACATAACGTTTTCTAAAAGTTTCTTAGGGTTCTCTAGATAATTGTGAAAAGTTTCTTAAGATTTTGATTCAAAAGAAAGTAGTTTTAATAATTTTTGTTTTTTTTTTTGCACTTCAAAAAGTGGACTTATTGCATCTGTTCTCTAAAAATGGAGATACAAATGAGCTTCAAGAAACTTATCAGATAGAGCTTTGTTGTTGTTCCATACACATAAGATTCATATTTTATTCAAGTGAAAGAGCTTAGAACTGCAATCTCCCCTTAACTAGAAATGAAACTTAATGGATAGCTATCCACTTCCCAACACTCAGCCCCTCAGTTGAGTGTTGGGAAGTGACAGTTGTCCATTATGTATAGATTCTTTTGATCTATCTGTTGAACATAAAAAAAATTACTCGGAATAAACAACAGAAATGTTTGCCTTGGTTTCTAGTTTATTGGCTACAGCAATATTGTTTTACTTTTTGTATATTGTATCTAAATTTTCTACTATTAGAGTCTCACTATTTGTTTTACTTTATTTTTTGGACCGATTCCTAACGTTTTGTATCTGCCAGAATGAAGTGTCCCATACTTTGGGATGCAACCAAAATGCATCCAGTTAGTTTTCTGATGTCAAAATTTGATACTGGAATATAGGCAGAATCTGGAACTCCTATGCTGATATAGCATAAGTGATACGCAAAAGATAATTTTTGCAGTGTTAATAATCTGTAGAGTTTGCCTACAATGCTCTGAAATTTGTTTAGTGTTTAATGATCTTCAGATAAAATTACATTACCAAACAACTTGTTATAATTTTTGAGGTAAATTGTGGACAATAAATAGAAAAGGCTGATAGTGCAAAAAAAAATGGAAAATAGAATTTTTAGGGCAGTTTGTTGTATGTGCCATCATCAATAACAGCTAACACTGGAAATGCACCAGAAACCTGAATTAGTTCCTATAGATGTCACTAGTGGAGAATGATGAAAGTGCAGCTGCCATTTTAGGTAATTGTTTACAAATGGAGGCTGTTCATGTGTAATGTGTTGTTTATCTAGCCAGTTTTGATCAGCTTATAGATTTTTTTCAGTTTTAATTTGCATTGACTGCATTAATCACTTGTTTGGTCTGTTGGTTTCGATGTGAAATTCCTCTGACACTTTTAACATTTTCAGCTTCTGCTTCATCAATTTCAAAGATAATGCTAAGGCACTTACATTGCTTTCAAGGTAATGGCAATTAATTTATTTTAATCATTAATTCAATTGCATTATAATGTCCGATATATATATTATATTGCTGAGAATTATTTCAAATTTTTGAAAAATGCACCATGCAATTTTTTTTTGGCACTTTCATCATTTTTTTCATTTACACTCCACAATTTTTTTGATTAATAACACTACTGTTAAATAGTTTAAATTTCTGAGCAATTTCGCTATTAAAAAGAATCCTCAAGTCTTGATTATTTCCTGTTGACACATTTATCCAAAACAAAATTTATAAAAAAATTAATAAATACCCCCTCAAATAGGCGAGCCCTCAACAGAAAAATGACGAACATCCATGCCTTACCTGGGGGCAGGAACCTAGGTCACTTTGATCAGTAGCCATGGGACACCATAAAGAAATCTATGTAATTTCATTTTTACCTTGTATATATTGAACACATTGTTAATTAGGACATGCATTTAAAGTACATATGATGGTGAATCAATTTTTATAGTCTTTTGAAATAAACCTTTTTTTTTTTCAGATGAAGGAAGTGACAAATATACTGTAATTCTTCAATCCCATAACAGCCTTCAGAACGTGTATTATCAGAAAGGACCATCATCTGTGTAAATAATCATCTAGTATTTCAAAACATTTTCATGAACTTATGAGATGTGAATGTGCTTGTTATAACCGATTGTGATACCAGTGTATGCGCCAATGACATTGATACATATGTTGGAACTATGAAATAGTAGCAGTTTAGCATTGGCTTAAAGCACTGCTCTAATTATGAAAATGATGAAATATTAACATTATTTTGCTTAGAAATAGTATCACTCATATATGTGCATTAAATATTATTCATTTGATTTTAATATTTGTGTAATGAAATGTTTCTTATCAATGAAACAATATTAACTGGTTCTTTTAAGCAAGTGGTGTGAACAAAATTATAGCTAATATTTAGCTGAGGACGTTGCATTTGTAATGAATTTTCAGGTTATTTTGCAAATGTATTGCATTGTTTTAAAACTGTTAACTATGTCATACATAGCGTTACATTGTTTATAGGCTTGTATACAACTGCAAACTTTCAATGTGAAACTTCGCACAGAGATTATTAAAAATCCTCTTGCAAACTCTTGTTGCATTCATGTTATTAATAAAATTACTCCTATAGCAGTTCAGATCACTCCTTTGAGTGTTGTTGTGCAGATACTATGTTGGTTTGACCAACTTAACTAACTGCACATTGGTAAATAGGATTATCAACCGTGGACTTAAAGGCCCCAGGAAAAGGGGGAGACCTAAGTGCATTTGGTATGCAATGGTCGCGTACAATGTCAAACAAGATCTTACTAGAATTGGTCTACAGTGGCCAAATGCAGCTGAGGACAGCCATGGTTGAAAGACAAAATTAATCTGTTGGACCTCTATCATGGCTGTATGAGGATTTTCTATGCATATATCTCATTAACCCAGGGTCAAGGACGTCTATAGACTTTTTTTGTACAATACATGAAACATAGATTTAAAATATTTTTTTTTTAAATCGATCATGGCTGAGGATTTTCTATGCATGTATCTCATTGACCCTGCATTAAATCATTTCTATCAGTTTTTTAAAACAAATTTTTGTATTGCCAGATAAATTTACTACATATTTTCAGAAAATCCAGATTAATTTTGGCATATGTAATAATTCCTTTGATCAGTTATTTGGCAAAAAAAAAGTTGTCAAGTTTTTTTTTTTTTGGCCTAATCAGAGTGAAAAAAAAATAGCCTGTCCTGGGAAGGGTTAAAGCATTTTTTTTTTCAGTGCTACGTAATAGTAAAAATATCGACCGACTTTTTGCACATACTATAAATCTTCAGGCCTCCTCTACCTCCCCTCAAGACCAGGTTTAACGGAGAAGCAATACCCTTGGGTTTTACCTATGAGTGGAACTTGTTTTTTGCACACAGTGGGTCACACTATTTTCAGCACATTGCTTTTCGGAGTAAATGTTTCCGTGACCAGTGGTATATGAATTATAGAACGCCATAATTAAGTCGAAATCTTATAATGAAAAACAGGTAACCCAAGATATCAATAGAGTTGTTACCATTGGTTTCAGTGGTTGCACATAAAATTTCTATTTCTTCAAATATTTGCATATGTAAAAATGAATCACTGGGTAAAATATTAAAAAGAATTTATTTCATGTCTTGTATACACTTTATATCTTACATAAATGCTAACACAAATAAACAAGATATTGAGTGAGTGCACTATACTTTTTAGAAACTTATAGAAATGACTTCGTAAACGTACTAAAATTCTTTTTTCAGCAACCAAAATGATTAGAGGATATTTCCTAGTAATCTAAAGCATCAACAAACTTGGACTTTATTATTCTTAGACAAACATTGTCAACTATTCTAACAAATTTACTCCAGTTGAGATGTTCACATGGTGATTAATATTATCACAGATATTTAAATGAGTTAATGATGTCATCTGCTACGTTACAACCTTTCTGCAGTGAAGTTGATGATGTGGTTACATAAGACACAAAGCAGATGTAACATGTCAACTTTGATTTTTTTAAAACCAAATATTCGTTTGTTACGTATTATCAACCTTCCAACTTCAAATCTTAATATATGCTAAACATTCTTCTTACCCAACGAAACATTCCAGTGACAATTTTCACCGTATGTGCGCTAAAATATTCCATTTCCCTTGAAGGCTGCCAAAACACCTTAATACTGACGTTAAACCAGCACAGCAAATGATTAAGTTAATATTACTCGTACATTATCAGGTTGAGATCAAACTTGTCCATATCCAAATCGTTTTAAGTTTCATCATGCATCTCAGATGAACAAAACTTAAGAATTTCATTAATTGAAAAGCGTTGTTAGTCAGTGATACTTTTACGTTTCCTCTGCAATAGCATGGGAGAGGAACAAGGTTTCCCACTCTAAAACGAGTACATAGCATTGCGCTCAAACTCGCGAAAATGTATCACCATATCTCCTATTAGCTTGTCTCACTGCAGACTCGGAACTACTGATTTGTGAATATTCAACTCAGAGTAGGACAGTTCCACCATACCTAGGATAGGATTTTCCTAGGTGGATTTTAAAGCTCACACAAGAAAATTGTGTCATAGTAGCAGTTTCTTAAAAGAGGGGAAAAAAATCGATACTACTATTTTTTACCCTGAGCACTCAAATTATAACCATGCAAAATGTTTCTGGCACCGTTGGTAAATTCTTAGCTCAATGCCAACACGCTTACGCTGTTGGCGATCTTTACCACAGATTGCCAACATCTGTGTCAGAGACTTGGACCTGACATGCCACAGAAAGATTTCGGTTTTGTGATTATTAATGAAATTCTTACTATAAAATTAAAATGCTGTTCACTATGAGTGCGACTCTCAAGTTCTTTGCTGATCAACCAGTCAAACACTGCGATTCTGATCATGCTTTCATGTCGCTTTTGTGATGAATAAATTTAAAGAGTTCAATAAAGTTTAGGAGGTGTGACGACTGAATTATGCACTTTACCAAAAGGATCTGCAGGCATCACGTGATATTGGAAGAACTGTATCGAAGGGTGTTGCGGACAGGGAAATCGGCATCATTTCCAGATTACATGGCACAGAAATGAATATTAAAGAGGGGATTCTGTCTCAAGGTTTTCCACTCTTCTCAACAGCTTCAATTTTACAACTCGATTCATGAATCTGTTATTGCTTTGATTTATAGTCTTTGGTTCTCGTGTCTTAATTACTTCAATACTAGTGCGATGCAAAAAAAAAATATTTTCAAAACTCTTCATTTTATAAAAACTCTACCTGGTTCACTAGCTGTCATCCCAAAATCAATAACTTTTGCAAATATACAATATTAAATTGTATATTTGCAAAAAAAATATATTTCAAAATCAATCATGTACGACACTTTCCACTATGGACATCAGAATATAGCAGAGAAATGGCTATTTTAATGGTTTAGGCTAGATAAGAATAATGCTTTTAACAAATCAGTTATTAACACTAATTACTGACAGTCTTTACTCACTTGTATACATACGTTTCAGTGCTGTGCTTTTTTTTTTATTCAGAATGGATAATTTTCAGCAGAGTTTGATAATTCTACATGCAAATATTCTGGTATCTGCAACAGTATTATGGCAAGAAACGTTTGTACTTCTCTACAGCTGACAAATTTATCTTCTACAAAAATTACGTATTTCTAGGTACCTACAGTGGAAGTCATTGCCTATAACCGATTCTTCTGAACAAGTTCGACTTAACTTCTATTTGCAGCAAAAATTTTATTAATTCTAGAAATAATTTTGCTGAAAAAAAATGAGTAGAGCTGCAGTGAGACTGGAACTCGTCACTATCAACTGCTAGTTCATTTCTATCAGCTAACTAACCATTGATAGTTTAATTATAAAAGCAAGAATACCCGGGATGAAACTGGCAGACGTGACAAACTGTGAACTCGTTTTTTCATTGATATTATTTATTGAATCCTATGCCAACGGGTAATCTGGGAATTTGCCTTCGACTATTAATAGACCCCATTCTAAATGTAATTTTTTTTTTTAATTTCTTCACTAATCAATTTGTTACCAAAAACATTTTGCAATACGATGATATATTAATAATTATTAGTGCATATCAATTGGACTTCCAAGTTATATTTAATAGCTTGGGGGAGGGGAGAAAGGGTTGCTCACTACTTATTTTTGTTTTGTAGTCAGAAATATTCTTAGTGTTGATTAAGTACAAAAACAAATTGGGTTTTATAATTTGAAATATGAATCAAAGAAACTTGGTAGAAATCCTTAACAAAGGCTTAATCTTAATAAAATACAAGGACACGCTTTAAAAAAAAAAGAGGTAGAGGGAGTTGCAGTGACTAGTTTTTTACCTGATTACTATTTTTGCTGCCCAATGCACTAAAAACATCACAAACACCCCAAAACTTGGAACAAGTTTCAGGCAATAGCTATTGGGTTTACCTCTGAGCAATGCTTTTTTATACACAATGAGCTAAATGGTCAGGTTACAAAGACTGCAAAGGGTTCCACTAACAGCTGTTAAAGAGATGTCTGGTAGCCTCCTGCCAAAGCCATCCAACATGTTTTTGCGCATAAATTCACCATAAAAATCAGTGTAAAAAACAATATCACTCTCTTGAACATAGGGTCATACAATGGATTTTTTTTGCCTTTCCACCCCCACTGGTGTTCCCTTTTTCACCGAGAACGGGTGAGGGACAAAAAGTAATATATTATCCCTCAATTACTCGGCCGCAGGGACAGAAAATATAAATCTCAATGTTGATACAATGTGATTTGAATATGAGAACTCTGCAATTGCAAGTTTTATGCAATTCCCACCCGAAGGAGTTATTAGGATTGCACAGCTATCAGGGGCAGATGAAGCCCTTATGTCAAAACCGTCCATGATGTTTTAAACTAATACCTCTGTCTTGCACACAGAATTAATCAAAAGCTTCATCTGACGAACAATCTATGCCCTCTATTTCTCTCCTCGTGAAGGCAGGGAGGTGGATGGGAGAAATACAGACAATCTAGGGGACTGAAACAGCATCTCTGGCGAGAAGTAGCCCAACTGATAAGGATGTTGGGTTCTTTTATTTCTATGTGAGACTTTCTGGGAAAACTGTGCTAAAAGACAAGAGTCACAAGAATCCCATTAGGGCTCAAAACTGGACAGAGGAAAATAACTCATTAGGCATCTGTTAGGTTATCGAAATGTCGATTACTTCCATACCAGTTTTTGTAAAGCAAAGAAACTTAGGTTTGTCCCAGACAAGGCATGGATGTTGATAAGTCTGTCTGCAGAAGTCTTGCTTCCCCAACTTCTGTGGAAAGCAGGTTTCTGAGAAGAAATTATTTTTATATTGAACCTTCAAATAAAAACAAACTGTAAATTCTGTTACAAGTTCCTAAATATCACTTCAGCACTACAGGTAATTTTCTTGTTCAAACCAGGAGATGGGCACATTTTTCACTGCCGGGCAGATGAATGGTGTTTTCTAAAGCACAAAGTTACTGATGATCTTACTCTTCCGTTATTAGCACCATAAATGAAAAATACTGTATTACTGAGGCATATACGATATGTTTCCGATCAATCTAAAATACTTACAAAATCTCTAAATTGGAGCCTACTTTGATATAAGACCTACACATCATAACAAAGTTCCTTCGAGAATGAGAACAGGGGGATCAAATATATAATTTCATAATTTCAAATTATATGGGGGAAAAAAAAAGTCTTCATTGCGTGCCTAATGTACTCAGCACAGAGAAACATTGCTTTGTTACTGATATATTTTCATACTTTCAAATTAGGAAATATGCAATTTTATTAACACAAGGGGATGCCAAATTTTATAACATTCTTCCAAAGTAGCCATACTTGACTACTTTGATTTCAAGCACTTTTTGACAAGCAACGGATTTTACAGCTAACAGAAGATGCCTGTCTTATAGCATTTCACGTCCCTGAGAAAAACTACAGTCTCAACTATTACTTTACCTTTTTGAACATTAGACTTTTCTATTGTATACAAACATTTCATATAGAAAATTTTTAAACACCACATAACTGAAATGTCAAGAAAACACGACAAACTAGTTCTATTTATACAATTTATAAACATATTTTGGTTTCAAAAACACACTATTTCTCAAATTGCATCATACAGTAACATCTAAAGAAATACTTCAGAGCACAATCATAGTTGACTATTTCTCAAATTCTGACATTACCAACTGTTGCATTTTTCATAAATTTAATGACTTTCTCTGTCAAGAACAATCTAGAAACAATGGAAACAACATAACTCGTTCTTCCGAAATATAGATATATGCTTTCGTTAACTATGCAAGCTTTCTATTAAACGTAAATATATTTTCTTTTATGATTTTGAAAAATCTCAGCACACAGTATAAAATCTATATTTATTCCATCTCATTGCAAAAATTCATCTACATAACGAAATTGTTCAGCTGATTTACAATCACTACCTGCCTCTTCCCACACAAATATTTCCAATCAGAAAACAATAACTGAATGAGCAATAGGTTAATAATGAGTTTATTTATTCATGTTTTATTAATTACACCTTTTTGGTTAATCTAGGAAGAAATAGTTTACTAATAAGAGTTACTGTGGAATCGTAAGTGAACACATGCTGATATAAAGTTAACAGTCAATGTCCTACCTCACGTGCAATGCAGTACAAGATGCAAATTACATAAAATACTTTTTATAAGTTAATCGCCATCCCATGGTTAGTACCATATAGCAGCATTTCAAACTTTTTCAATGATTAAAAAAATTGTGTGAAATTTGAGCCTATTTTAACTCATAAAGTAATTTGATCCATATTTGAAATGAGTTATAACAGTAAACTTACAGGATGTTGCCGTATAACAGCTGAAGTGTTAGCTCTACTATTATTAAATTTATGAATGATAATTGCATCTGCATGTTTGACTACAAAAATATTACCATCTTTTTCTTTCTCTTACAACTGAACACTAAATCAAGTTTCTGAAAGTGTAGGTGATTTTGTGGATGTAAAAGGGTCACAATAACTAAATTATTATTGTAAGAATTAGTTCTCTTTTACGATATCAGCTGCAGTTGATTTTTAACGTATTGAACTATCATATAAGGAGGGGCCCAGAGCAATGACTTTTTTTAAAGATAAAATAGTAATTTTAATCCAAGCAACTCTAAATAAAAATGGAACACAAGAATTAGTTAAAAGCATAATAAGGAATAGAGATCTACCCTAAATTTACGTTTTGCACTAGAAATATACTTGTTATACCTCTTAAAGTATTCATCGTGTATTCAGTTAAAAAGATATAAAAAAAATTTCTCTAATAGGCAGACAACATGACTTATTTTTTAATATAATTATTAATTAATAACTAGGTTAAACTTCATGACATATAGGAAGCTTTTACATGAAATTATATTTACCGTTACCCAAAAGCAGACTTTAAGCACTTAACACAAATTCTAATCTTATATGAAGCTTATTTTATCTCGATAAAAGCAAGAACAAGTCTCAGAAACACAACAATGATCTCATATTTTGTCTCAGCTAAAAAATACATTAAAATTTAAATGCAGATTCATACACTAGTTTTAATTTAAAAAAAAAAAAGACATATTCAAAAACAATAGTTTGTTACAGTAAACTACGAAAATATTTTGTCACAGCATGGCGTTGTTGCCCTAAAACCCCAAAACAACCAACCAACAAAAATATTAAAATTCATTTTACAAAGCATTTTTAAAGTTATTATACGAATAAAAGTATTTACAACATCATATTTATCAAAACAATTTTTTAACAGCATCTTTTACATAAAAGTGTCAGAAATCTGCTTTGTGGGGGAAGTATTGATGCAATATTTTAGGTACCCCAAAATACCATATAAAGCCACTTAAAACATTTGCTTTCTAAAAAAGGCAAAACAAAATATTTTCACAACACTCAAGGCTCTTTTCAACAAAACAGTATTGCAAAAATCTTCCACATAACGTGCACACACATTGGAAAAAGAGTAAATTACTTTCCTGGGTGAATGGGGAAATATGTAGAACCACATACAAAATAGAATTCCATGACGATTTTTCTTAAGACTATATATTATTAAAATCAACTTTAAGTGTTATTTATAATTAGCTGTTTTAAAAAATAATGAGCTAATGTTTTAATTTTATCTGTCCTTCTGTAAGCATTCTTGTTTTTCGAGAAAAATTAAACATTCCTTTTTAGCTTGGATGGACAATGATTAAATATTATTTGAATTTCCCGCTAGCTATTATAATAGAACCCTCTGATGCTAGAAATTTTGAAACTTTAAGCAAGTATTGAAAACAATCTATGCTAGAAGATTAAAATTTGGGTAGTAGAGGGTCCTTTACATTGGCAACAATGATTTGACCACTTATTCCCTGGGGGTCCTGCATCAGTATAAATATGTATGATTAAAAACAGTCCAAAACTGAAGGCTTTATTAAACCATATTTAAAATCATTATGCTTCTAGAAGTGTGACAGAAGGATTTAAACCATTGAGATCCGGTTACCCTCGATCTGAAATTTTACGGGCACCCCTCTATCCTTAGACCACTGTTTCTCTTCCAACTTCGCTGTTATTCTGAATGCCAATTAAAGTTAATATCATCTACACCAGTACTGCCAAAGTGGTGGTCTGCAAGCCATCAGCCACTGGTTTATAGCGAGCTGCCAGGAGAGAAAAAATATGTTTTCAGAAGAGTAACATTGATATGCCACAGTGTCACAGTTCGTATGTTCCAACACACCAGATGACGTGTGGGGGGAGGAAAATATGGTACATACTTGTTTCTTATGGCAATGTGTGTGGCCAGAAGATCCAGGCACATACGCAGCCAACAGATCTCAAAAGCAGAGTTCCCTGCTAGTCCGTCCCATCAGAGTTTGAGAAGCACTGATCTTCACTATGGCACACTGCTGATGACACATTCATTTTGACCTGATGTCTCCTTTCAGAAACTGTCTTTAAAAAAAGGTTTTAAAAAAAAAAGGTGGTCAGCCACAGAAAATTGTCGTTTATTATTTGGCATTGTTTTAAACAACATTGAATCAACTGAATAAAGGCTGTTCCTCCAAGATGAAACTGCACAAACACCTTAATGCCATCTTTGAAAGTAGATATTAGATTACCATTGCCTAACAATAAAGATCCAACCCTGTCTAGAAGTATTCTTTGCCTTATTAATATAATTATTAAGTTGCAAGGTAGCCAAATGTAACTAATATTTGTTTTGCTGTTATTAAACTGCTTAATACAGTACTTATATACTTACATCATAAAATTACCAAATATGCAATACTACAAATGCTGATGCTTCATACTGCTTGGTGGTATGCACAACTAAAAGTGGGTATAAAAAAATTGTTTGAAAAACGCAGCTATATAACAGACAGTATTAGAATATGGAACCAAAAGTTAATTTCTCATTGAATCAATAGCAAATTAAAAAAAAATACAAATTGCATATTTCTTAATATTTTACACACCTAATCCTGATTTATTTCCATTTTAACCACATAGTACCACACTACTTTATATATTTTATCCAGTTTTTTAGAGTATTACACGTTTTCAGAATTCAAAGAATACTTTAATTATTAAAATATTTGTTTGCTCAGAAATAAGTAATGATGAAATGAAACTACTACTATGTAAACAAATCTATTTTTAGAATGTTGAGTTACACTAGTGAGGAAATTGGTATGTTATTTGATTATTAAGCTACAGTTCTTTACAATCAATATTAAATCTGGAGCTTCAAATATAAATTCATGGTAAAAAGATTTTTCTATGTAACAAACCAAAACTAGACTTAAATGGAAACCTATTATGACATATTATAGGGTAACAGTCTGTATTTTAATACAATAAAATGACAGTACATTGATTGGTTGCATAATCAATTAATGATATCGTCCTCTAACTCACAAAGTCGTTTCCTATTACTTGCTACAAATCCAGTTTGTATTATTTCCAATCCTATCAGTTCACATTTTAATGCATAAATATATTTCTAGACTTTACACTGCAATTATGACACAAGTTTAGATTTTGAAATTAGCATTTTCTAAAGATTTTATAAATACAATCATAATATTTATTCCAATTCATGAGAAACATTTTTCTGAATGAAAATGACCAAGTCTAAAAGATTCATATAATACTCTTATATAATATGCCCAACACTCATCTGATTTTGGCTGGGATTTGAGTTACTGCTCTTGCACCTGATGTGTGAATATGTATTTAAAACAATTGTAGAAGGAAAAAAAATACGTAGGAGAGTTATACCAAAACTCTGCATGTCATACATATATATTCATATGTATACAACACAGAATAAATTCCTTACAAATAATATTAATATACTATATTTCCGCAGATAAGACGACCTTCAGATAAGACGAGGTATAAATTTTCGTCAAAGTTTTATAGTTTTAACATATATCTGTCCTATAAGACGACCCCAAACTATCAACAGCCTATGAATTTAGTTTATATCGGCGATCATCTGGATAATAATACTATATAGCATATACAGAATTATGTCCTATTCGCAAACATTCGCACTGATTCAGGCATTCGGGTAATGACCTTGACTATTCACAAAAGTGTCGTATGGGCTGTTCTATTTTGTGGACATAACCTACTTTGTACTAGTAAATAATTACGGTTTGTCCGTTTTTTCTTCAGTAGCTCAATAAACATAACTTTTAATATATTTATTTTGTTTTAGTATTGTTTTACTATTACAATGTAATGTATTATCATATAGCGTATTTAAATAATATATTTTGATAAATAAAAAATAAATACCCCTCAAGCAGCTGCTTGCCACAGAGGTCTGACAGGAACCTGTCAGTTTATATGCCACAGTAGAAGGTCTGAGAGGATGGCAGGACCTCAGCAGAAAAACGACACAAACAGCCATGCCTTACCCGGGGCTCGAACCCAGGTCCCGTAGATCAGTAGCCAAGTGCGCTAACCACTCGGCCACGGGACGGCTGATTTTTCGATAAGTTGCAGTAATAATGGTTTCAATTTATATAAATTTCAATTTAATTTTTTTTTGTATCTGTCCTATAAGACAACCCAGATTTTGGGGGCCTTTTTTTATGATTCAACTATCGTCTTATCTGCGAAAATATACAGTATTTCTAATATAGAAACAATTACTAGTGTGACTTAAAGCAGTTTACCCAAATTCAGAACCATGCTGAAATGCAAACGGAACTAGCTATCATTATTAATAACTCACAGGCCTGCTGTTCAAAAAATAATTCTAATGTTATGGATTATACATATGTTAGGGTTAATGAAAAGTTTAATAAGTGACCAGCAGACGAGAAGTATTTAACATGTTCTTGCTTACTTACAAATGGAACTGGATAATTTACTATAATCTTTGGCCTTTATTTTTAATACCAATTTTAACTTAGTGACAAATAAAGTTTGCACTGACATAACTACTTTCCTATTTGATTACTTTTAGTAACTCAACTTTTGTATTTTTTTTGTATAAACAGATAATTCAGCTGAATGTAAAAAGTGGATATGTATAGAGCATATTTTACATCGGCATATGACTTTTGAGTTCAGTCATACTTTGAAACAAATCACTTAAATGGATTAATGCATTTTAAAAACCAGAAAATAAACCTTGATGCAGATAATTCAGTTTTGAATATCAAGTAAGGAATAGATATTAATGCATCCTCTACATTGGATAAACATTCTCCTTCATAAAAAGTATACCAATTCAGCTGAAAATGTCTTTTAGAGTCAACAATTGTATATTTTTGTTTGAACTGTAATATATCGTTGCTTGAGGAAATGCTAGCAGTTCCATCTTGTTAACACAGGAAGAACTTCTACAATATATTCTAGTTAATGCAACAAAATTGCTATTACTATTACTGACACTTTTGAATTGATTCCCAAAAATGTTGCTAGCGCTAAAAAGGTTAACTAAAAGTGTCTACATGTTTGTTCGAATGGATGCGATCTCAGATAGAGGCCACTTTATTATGGGACAGATGTACAATTCCTTCTCTAAAATGTCTAAGCATTTTTCTTACATGAAAATTTAATTTTAAAACATAAGTAGGCACACCTATAACAAAGTTCACTTAAAACATTTTGATTATTCTATGACCTTTCATCTCAGATGTTAGCTACTTTTGTCTCATTAATGTTTTATCAAAAGTAGTGGAATCAATTTCAATCACCATATCAACATCCAACAGGAAACTTTAGGCCACACATGGAGTATTTTGTAAGCATTTTGCTCAAATGTTCCAACATTTTCCCATCTAAATTAAAACTTCTTGAATCTATTCTGATTTTTGCTTTCTTCCTAGTATGCAAAAGCACTTCAGTTGTAACTAATTAAGAAGGAGAAAAGTTGTAGTTGATTCATATGTCACTTGAACTTATTCCAGAAAGTAACTATTGAATGGGAATATCTTACTTTCATAAACAGGAGAGGATGTTTTTATAATACCAAGAATATTAGCCAATTTAACTTTTTGAACATTTATTCAGCCATTATATGCCAAAGAGCTTTTTCAAGATACAGCTCAATTTCACTGATTGTGGGAGTTCAATCAAATATGAACCTAAAAACCTATGAGAAAATATGGACAAATGCTGCACAATGTACGAGAGTTTGTAAATATTAATTGTGTCATAAATTTTAGCTAACTCTAAAGTTTCAAAAAGCCTGAAATTAAAATATTAATTTTTTGATCATTTAAAACAAGAAAAATGCCAGATTCTGATGAAGGTTAGAGAAGTTCATTTTGTTCATGTTGTTACTTAATTAAATCAATATATGAAAATAAGTTTATACTTACAGAAATGACAGATCCTCAAATAACCTCTATATTAACAGCAGTAAATATGAAGCAACGGATGCTTTTTCAGTGCTAATTTTATAATTATCAATGATGACTGGGTGTAATTGTGTAAGTAAACAGTATGATTAATTTTGACTAATCCTAATATAATTCAAAGGACATCAGCAGAAATGTCAAGTTGTGCATTTGCTTGCTTTGTCAAACTTTTTGCTTAGCATTCTTTCTGCATAGTTTTTCAATAACAGAAAATTTATCTGTGTGCAGAAAATCGACAGACAATGCCCTGGCAACCAGTAAATGGTGCAGCTCTTTATGGTCAGCAATTTATCCCTCAAAAAATTTAATAGCCAAATCTATGAATAGTGAGGTTCTGCTGTAATTCAGTTACAACTAGTAATAAAAATGTATTTATGTACAATCATCGGTGTAGCTAGAAATTTTAGGAAGGAGAGGGTGTGCCTCTGTTGGGTGGGTTCTTCTTGATAATTGGCAAGTTTCAGTTCATGCACTGTTTGCAGACATCACTTGGAAGGCATGCAGATGGTACTTATCTGCCTGGAAAGATTTACCATTATCACT
This sequence comes from Ryuthela nishihirai, assembly GCA_038380435.1. Lineage (NCBI taxonomy): Eukaryota > Metazoa > Arthropoda > Arachnida > Araneae > Heptathelidae > Ryuthela > Ryuthela nishihirai. Next base: position 25,576,065 of record JAWZYU010000026.1, read on the forward strand.
ATTATTTATAATAGTAAACTGTTTAATTGGTTTTTGAAAAAGGATTTGTCAATACAAAAATTTAATTTATATCTAAATATCAACACAATCAAAATTTATATATAGCTTGAAACTGTCATATATATTAATCATTTTTGTGTTATTGCAGTGTTTACACATCTATAACAATCAATAGCATCCTGTTTATTGTACTGTGTATGCACATTAAAGGTAGCAACTGCATTTAGTCATTTTAAAAGTGTTATGTAAATGCTAGCAATTCTGTTCATTTGTATGCATAATGCAAGAAGTATGCAACTGTTGTTTATTGCTAAACATATGACTAACTTATGTTTAGCAATAAACAACAGTTGCATACTTATTGCATTATGACATACAAATAGAACAGAATTGCTAGCATTTACAGAGAGCTATTTTATACAGTGGCCAAAATGCACTGGCTATAAATGTTTTGGCTAACATGGCTGCATCATCATACACAAACTCATATGCTATGCATACAATGGAATTTTTAGTAAATTTTTACATCAAATGTATTAAATATATGGTTAACCATATATTTTTGAACCAAATAAAAAATTTCATATTTTTGCACGTCCACAATATTAAACATTTAATGCTACCAAAGCTATATGTATAGAAAGTCCTTTAAATTCTGACTCAGCCATAACACCCAAGTCTGGATTACATTGATGACCTTCTGCTCTGTGAATGACACTGCTCCTCTTATTGATTTTATTTCAGTAGAAATGGATTAAACCATACACAGCTAACTTGTTAGTGGAAAAAATAAACTGTGCTTAAAATGTATTAGCTATATTTTAAACAATTTCTTATACTCTAAATAAAAGCAACTTGAAATAATCTAAGGGCAATTGAAAAATAATTTTGAAGCTAAATATTAGCTATAATTATATGCAGAAAGCAAATTTTGATGCTTTGAGATTTCCTTACCTTCTCAACAAAACCTATTTTCTTATGAAATTGCATCATATAATTTAAAAAAAAAAATGGTAACTGGTTAGATTATAAGGATATAAGTTGATTTACTTAATGTATTGGGTAAAGTGACTTAAAAGTAAACAATGCATTTTATTCTATTTTTAATAATCAATTGTTTTCAGCATCAAACACTATTTGAAATAGGGGAAAAGTATTTCATTTAGAAATGTGAAACTGTTGATTTTAATGTTCCTAATACTAAAAGAACAAAATAATAATTCCTGCTTATAAAAATTAATTTTTCAATAAAATGAGATCTTGATGATGCAAAGGCAGACCCATTTACATGAGATGCATAGAGAACAGAGTATCACATAGGCATTTTACAGTACATGGTAAGAGTATCTTGGTTATATACTCCCAAGGCATGTGCCAAGTACAGCTTTCAAATAAAAATGGCTGCCATGAAAAATTCTTACATGATCAACTGCCTACATAGCTTACTATCATCAGGCAATCACCAAAGAGGCTGCAGCATAGCTTACTGATGAGTCATACATGTTAAGGCACTTGCTTGACTGAGCATATTTCAGAAATTTGAGAGATGGTTTAATCCCATTGCCTACTTGTTGCAGTGAGTACACAGCCTACAGAAAAAATTTACATTATTAAGCAAATATGACAAAACTTAAAAATATGACTTTTATACGTCTAATGGCTTATTACCAAGATAATGGCATTGAAAGAAATAAAACATACAAAATTGTTCAGTAAAATTTTGCACTATGGGTAAATATTATTTATACATAAAAGTATTTCTATGAAAATTTTCCTGCATTTATTATAGTTTAAATTTTAATTAAAAGCTTTTTACAATTTAATGTCATAGGGTTGCTTCTTTCATTCACAAAACTATCATATTCAGAAAGGGTGCACTGTAATATTCACACAAGGTTAGATATATATTTTCAAGATGATGAAACAGGAATACTAAATTCTGTATGTAACACTAAAGAATACATATACATTGCCTGGCCAGATTATTACGAACAATATATCATGTATGAAACATGCCAATGTATCCAAAATTGACATAAGTATTCTAAATCATTTATGAAGTCCTATAAAAGTCATAAAGGCATGTTGGAAAGCAAAGTGCAATAAATAAGGCTAAATATGCTGATCTGATTGACTTCAAAACAGGGCTCAGAGTTGGAGTGTGATGGGCAGGAGCATCTGTAATGGAGGTGATGGAACTCAGTGGAAAATCACAGGGCATCTCAAAAAAACACCTGCCAACTGTGGTAAATGCAAGGGAGAAAAGACTGACAGGGGCAGGTATTTGTCGGCCCACATGGTATGGCAAAACAGAGCTGCTATAGTTCATCAGTTGAGAGAGATGACCACAAGCAGTACTTCAAAACCCATTTTAACAAGAATTATGTGCAGAGAATTGAAAACTTTTAAATTTGGGAACTATACCATGATACATAAGATGAAGTATCAGGTAAGGGTTCATAATAATTTGGCCAGGCAGTGTACCTTGTACAGCTCCCTGAGATTTAATAGAAAAGAGCACACTGTTGTATACATACAGACATAATTTTCAAGTAGCCATGAGTTAGGAAGGGCCAACCAGACTGCAATTTAGTTCTCCATATATGTCTGCCCTGAGCTATAACTGTTGCACTTGGATTTTGGACACAACAACAAGCAAATTCTAACAAGATCCTATTTGCCATTGTCTACCCATCACATTCTAGGTTTCCCACTTTTTCTGAGACCTTTAGGTACACTGTTCATAACTCTATTTGCTAATCTGTAGTTCTGTATGCAAGCACAATATGGCCAAATCCCATATAGGATGCTGCTCAAGGTCATCTCACCTAATGCCCAAGATACTGTGCAAGCATCTTACTTTAACAAACTTTAGAAAGGACTAAACTACTATACAGCCTAATTTTAGTTTATCAAACTGCAGTCTTACTTCTTTTACACTTTAAACATTAATGTCTTGTTTACATCAGAGTATCTCAGTATCTAATTTAAAATTCCTTTACTTTTTCTGGCCATTTTCCATGCTGTGTGCTCATACCTGTACAGAATACTCCCATGGCTACCTAATGCATGGAAACCCATTCTTGTCTTTGAATAAATACTACAAATACTGTAAACAAAATTTTGATTGATCAGATATCTAAAATTTGATACTTACATTTAGTAATACACCAATAGGATGACGTCCACATATTGTATTACCATATTTCTTTAGATACGAGGCAAAACCAGTGGGGGACATCTCTTCAATTATGCTCATTCCCTATAAAGATATGAAAAAACAGTCTTAGTTTCAGCATTTTATATATTTACATAAATATAGGCTATGTACATATCTACCCAAATTCAATATAAATTATTCATCACAGATTGCACCACATTTAGTCTAGATTTATACTACCTCAAATTTTCACATTTGGAAAATTAATTTCTGCAGAATATAGTTTTTCTTATATACTCCAACTGTCCCAGCAGCATGGTGGTAATCATAGTACAGAATCATAGTTCAGAAGTGATATGAAGTCCAATTCCAGGTAGCAGAATGGGTGTTTAATAGGCAGAGATAACACTGACTTCATGCTTTTCTCTGTGGCAAAAAACAAACTCACACACCCTTTTTATTAGAAGGGGGGCCCACCACTGGAGAGCAGGCATCGAACACATACATATAAATTTTAATTAAATCCCTCAAAACTACAAGGCAATCCACATGGTATAAGAAGAGGCAAAATAACTAAAATTACTATTTCCAAACTTGAAAAGCAATATATTCACCACAGTTTATATAAATTTATATTGAATACTCTCAGTAAACTTTAATTACATATTGAATACTCTCAGTAAGCTTAGTTTTTAGTAGATAGAGACCAAAGCATTATTAGACCCGGTGAAATAAAAGATAAATTTCAAGGAGTATATGTGTAATGCATTTATATTACCAAAAATATTTTGACATTTCCATGTTATGCGAATGGAAATCCACATTAAAAGCTCCCTAACTTAGAAAATAACTTTTTAAGGGAAAATGTCACAAGAGACAAACTGAAGATCTCCCTCAAATCTATTTCAATCACAATTTTCAACAACATTCAATAGAAACTAATATTTAAAGATTTATGGAAGTTGAATATATTACAGCAGCACTGATAATCAATTTATACAATAATAATTGTTATAACAAATCAGTCAACAAAATAAATCTAATTTTAGAAGTTTGTACAAGAGTTTTTTTTTTTCGTTTTAAAACAAATTATTCAGGATGAATGTTAGTAGTGGCTGCTGTTCGATGTTCCAGATTCATAAATGCTGATTAATTTGGCATACAATATACCATAATTCCTTTCATTAGTTATTTGGCAAAAAATTTCAAATGTTAAAGTTTTTTGGTCTGAGCATAGGGAGAAAATATCTTGGTCTCTGGATGGAAAGCTGTTTTTCAGGCTGGACACTGGAAGAGTTAAGAAACTTTGAAGCTTTTACTTTCTTCATACAAATACTTGCCCAAGTGTAAGCTTTGAAGTTTGAAATTCCGTGGAATTCTCTTCTGGCCAATGTTCTTCAGAACCAAAATCTCATATTTATTCCTACAGTTCCTCAAAGATCATATGCACACAGAAATATAGTTTAGTCACTTTCAATTCTGAAGGCAGAAATTTCACTGACTGCTAAGAACATCAACCACATGACAGTTGCAAGGGGTATAGAAAATTCAGAGAATGCCTTAAAAGTTATCTTGAATCAAAGACTTTACATTGAGCACTCATTTTATCAAATACTTTTTCTTGTATGGATTATAGAAGTATCAATTTTAAAATATTCTCTCATTTAATGGAGCTAGAATATTTTAAAATTGATACTTCTATATCCATACAAGAAAAAGTATTTGATAAATGAGTGCTCAATGTAAAGTCTTTGATTCAAGATAACTTTTAAGGCATTCTATGAATTTTCTATACCCCTTGCAACTGTCATGTGGTTGATGTTCTTAGCAGTCAGTGAAATTTCTGCCATTCAGAATTGAAAGTGACTAAACTATATTTCTGTGTGCATATGATCTTTGAGGAACTGTAGGAATAAATATGAGATCTTAGGTTCTGAAGAACATTGGCCAGAAGAGAATTCCACGGAATTTCAAACTTCAAAGCTTACACTTGGGCAAATGACACTAAGTTCACTTAAGTCTAGTTAGTGGACTAATGATTATGGCTTATAGACATTATATTTATATACATAACCTATTAAAATAAAGCTTGTTATCTATTTTGTAAAATATTTTATTTTCAGAAAATCCAAAATTAAATGCTGAATAATTTGGCATACAACATGCCATAATTCCTTTCATTAGTTACTTGACAAAAAAGTTCTAAGGTAAATTTTTTTGGCTGATCATAGGAGGAAAAAGTTTTTGAAGATAGGTATTTTTAGTAACAAAAAATATATACTGCTCACAAAAATTAGGGGATATTTCAAAATGAATATGAAGCGATAAAATATCCCCCAATTTTTTGTGAGCAGTATAAATTAAAAAACTTAAAAAATACATATCTACCTATATGGGCCCTAAAAGTAGAAAATAAATATCTTTGTTATAAATGTAAATTCTAGGAATTTTTTCTTGAATAGGAATATTTTTTCAGAATTAAATTCAAATGAAGATTTTTTAAAAATGCATTGTTTGAACCATGTTAGATCAAAATAAATCACGTAAAAAAAAAATCGGAATTTTTTTCTAAACTGTATTAAATCAAAATCATGTAAAAAAAAAAAGTGTAAAAACAGAATTGGGTGTATTTTGCTTCAGCTCAGGAATAACAATAATTTTAATAATTTTTTTTGTTCCCACAAGCTCTAACAGTATCTAGGATCCTAGTTCAAGAACCACTGATTTAGACAAATAAGGAGTGTGCCTACCTTGCCTGCTTTATTTTACAGAACTACAATGCTAAAAAAAAAGGAATACTTCACATTATACTTGCAAATTACAATAATACAGTATGATAATCTGATTATGTCTTTAAAAAATGCTTCTGCACTAAATTCATCTGAGGCTATCACTAAAGACTACTGACACTGATTGTAGAATGTCACAAGACAGGTCTGACAATCAATGAGCTGCAGTGTGAAGATGGAAAGTAAATATTATTCATGAAAAAGTAATGATCATTTACCTTTTCAACAAACTTAGCCTACATATATATGCTATGAGACACTATAAATAATGTATTAGTTTAGTAAATGCACAAGAGAACTGAAGAAGAGGCCCAAGAAATGCCAACTATGCAACCTCTAAAATTAATAACAAAGGACACGTTAAAAGCTTTTACACAATTACAAGCTGCAGTGGCCATCACCACTGGTAAAGTGAAAGACAGAAAAGCTCCAGAGTTAACATGAAAGTAAAGCATACATGCAATATCAGCTGTTATACAAAAAGAAGCATGTGGAGGTATGAATAGAAGCATTTGTTTTTTCTGTTCTGAAGAAGAAGAAAAAAGCTTTAAAGCCTACCACAAAAGTTTCCAAAAAAATTTTATTATTCTTCAAAAATTGCTATAGCAATTGTTTACTGTAGAATTTTCTATGTGTAAATCATTACATCATAGGAGTTTATAGAAAATAGCCATTCAATAACTCATTTTCAAGGAACCTAATCTGTTATAAAGTGAGGTAAGATACATTATTGAAATATAATCAAAAGAATTTAGAATCAGCAGGCTTTCCATTAAATCCAAAACTAAGAAAATTTATATATAGATTTAAAAACCTATATTATAATTCATGTTTGGATTCTTCTTACATTTTTTTTTAAATATTACAATTTTACTGACAAGTAGAGTGCATTGCAATTAAATTTAACAAAATGAAAACTGAAAGTTTTATTTTTAGAAAAAAAAAAGCAAAATTTTGTTTGAGCTCAAATTTAAACCCTAAAACCATTATAGTTCCTCAAGATACACTGCACATACATAATTACTACAATACCACTTGTAATTAATGGAGTAGTAGACAAATATGTGAAGCCAAGATATAATTCCACAATATGATGTTAACTATGATTTGAAACTAAATTTATCATTTTTTGACACTTATGCTTAAAAGGAAACAAGATCCAAAATGAATGGTTTGGTCTCAGTATTCAACTATTTAATTACATGACAAACTACAAGTTTTACATACATACATACAAATTCCTCATGCAGCCATGGGCTATGTGGGTACTACCAGACTGCGTAATTTTGTTCTCCAGACATTCCTGTCCTGAACTGCTGCATTTGGCCACTTTACACCAATTCTAGCAAGATCCTGTTTGACATTTTCTGCCAATTGCCTCCTAGGTCTACCATTTTTCCTGAGATCTTTAGGCACACTGTTCATAACCCTATTTGCCATACTGCAGCTATGCATACAGGCAATATGGCCAAACCAACACAGTCTTTCTTTGCACAATATGCTGCTTAAAGGAAGTTACTAACTCCTTCTTCTAACCTCATCATTACCAACAAAATCATGCCACCTTATATTCAATATACTGCAGAAGCATCTAGAATCAAAAGCATCAAGTTTCCAGTTATCCTGCTTCCAAAGTGTCCACATTTCACTACCATAACTAACCTTAGAGAACCAATTGGTTGGTTGGTTGTTTTGGGTTTAATGGCGCATTAGCATCTCAGGCTATAATGCGCCAAACAAATGTCAAAATAAATGCTAAAAGTCATAAGGCCCACAACCAAATTTAAAAATGTACAATACACATACACAAAAAAGGTAAAACAATAAAAGGAAACATAGGTAACAAGAAACAAATGTATAAATATGTAATAAATATAAAAAGAACCCAGGTGTAAGTGACCTGGGTTATACATTCGAATAAAACTATAGACGAGTAAAATATCCAGTATATTTTAAAAAGTTGAAAACAGTGTTAAAATAGCAATGATCTGATAAAAGATGTCCGAGTGTAAGGGGCTCGGACGTAAAATCGTGAAAGTTAAAAAACATACGTCTTTCAAGGTTAAAACAAACACAGTCAATTAAAATATGCTTCACAGTTAAAACAGTGTCACAAAACTCGCACTTAGGTACTGCGTCCGCCTTAAGAAGAAATTAGAGAACCAAACTTTTATACAGTCTAATTTTAGTCTTTAGGTGCATATGCCTATTTTTCCACACTCTCCATAAATTCTTAAAAGCCACAGCAACAATCTCATGCCACACATCACCTGCAGTATCTGCTACATAGCTCCTGAAATAATTAAACTGGGACACTTGCTCAAGAGTGTAACTGTTCAAAACAACTGAAGCACATGTACTTGACCATTTTCATCATTTTAGTTTTCTCTCTGTTTATCACCAAATCTACTCTATTGCCAGTCTAATCAACAGCCCTAAGAATTCATCTCATCAACATCATTAGCCAGCATCATCTGCATAATCTAAATAAGAAATTTTGAAAACTCTAGATTAAGGCCAAAATTTTCCCCTTGCAAAGAATTCCTCATAACATAATCAATAACCAGGCTAAAGACAAAAAGAGTCAGAACGCACCCTTGTCTAACTCCACTAGCAAGCTAAACCAATCGCTACAAGCCTTACCAACTCTCACACACAACTCAGTGTTATTACAGAGAGCATTCATTATGCTAACCAACTTGTCAGATATTCCATATGATCTAAACAATCAACCAGAAATTATTATGATCAACGGAGGCAAAAGCCTTTTTGAAACCCATAAAGCTAATAGCCACAGGTTTCTGAAAATCTAAACATTTCTCAACAATCTGCCAAAGTGAAAATATATTTGATCTTATACATCCCCTACCCACTTATGAATTCACATTGTTCATCATGCAATTATGCATCTAGTTTCTTAATTCTATTAAGTATAATTATACAAATAACTTTACCTGGAACAGAAAGTAGACTAATTTTCCTATAATTATCACAAGAACTATGATGTTTTTTTTTTAAAAAAAACAGGGATAATAGCTCTAGTAAAATCCTTAGGAACAACACATTTATTGTAAAAAAATATTCAAAACTTCAGTCAGCCATTTGTCAATGTTCCCAGGTTCTCAGCATTTCAGTGGTAATTTCATTTACCCCTGGGATTTATGCAGTTTTAATTTAGAGATAGCCAAAGTGACTCAATTGTGATATAGGACCAATGTTAAAGCCATTAATGCATCTATCCTCATTACAAACAATGAGAGTAGAAATAACCACATTGTTTAGAACATCTCTGAAATGCTCAGCCACCTAGCCATGACAGAATCCACACCTTCAACAATCTTACCATATTTCCATGTTCCCTTATATTACCGTTGTATTTACCATGTTCCCTGTATGCCAGCCCTCTTTCTTCCTATACAAAAGATTAACTATATGGTAGAACTCCCTGCTGCTATGCTGTCCAGCTGCTTTGTCAGCCAAGCTATCAAGTCAAAAATTCTTATCAGCTATTAACTGATCCTTTACACATTTATTAAGCTCTTTGTAATGCTATCCATTAGGACCAGTAGGGTGTTGATTCATCGATTCCTGTACTTCCTTCTTTCAAATATATGTTTCATAGCATTATCACTCAAATGACTTTGTCTTCTCTGTTCATTCTTACTCAAAAGAGTACTGTTAGTTTCAAGAAAAACCTGTTTAAATTGATAGCACTTATTCTCAACTTCAGCAGTAAGCAAACCACAAGTGTCAATGTCTGTTGTGGTATGTTATGGCTACATCTGAATCTTTCAGAGTTTCAGTGTTAAAGGTAATTCTCTTAACCTTATCACATTTCTAAGCTTCAGTTGTATGACAATTTTGACCAGGTAATGTTCATATCAAATTTCAGCTCTCCTATATGATCTAGTATTCCTAACTGAACTATTAAAATATAATCAATCATATTCTTATTGCAACTCATCAGGTGAACCCATGAGCATTTAATAAATCTCCTGGTGTTTGTAGTAGACATTATATTTTCTCAAACTGTTAAGTTTACTTACCTGTAGGATATGTTCCCCATTAGAACTAACAATACAAAAGGGACCTAACACCCCTTCCCAAAGGTCAGAGTCAGTACCAAATTTAGCACTGAAGTCACTTAGCACAAGAGAAATATCTTGTCTCTTGACAAAATTCAAAACATCCTGAAGTTGCCTGTAATCTGGGGCCTAAGACAACATCTCATCAACAGCCCTAAGGTAATTAAGGGTAATAAAAGACAGGTAAAAACCTATCTTTATCATCCTTATCAGAGTCCTCTCTGGGGGCATAACATTCGAGTCTTAATCTTAGTTTTAAATTTAGCTGTAAGAAATCTTTCATTAATGCAGTCATATCCTAAAAGAGAATCACTGGCATGTCTGCTAAGAAGCAAACCTCACCTTGGATATGTTTCCCATCCTCCCTCTCTGAAAAGAGAAATTTAAAATTATTTTGAAGTATCTGACCTTTACCTATCCACCTGGTCTCTTGCATGTCCAGAATATCTAGGTTATAATGCTGAAATTCTTGTGTGCAAACGTCAAGAGAATAATATCTATACAACATCCTCACATTTCACACACCTGCAGAGAGAAAATGATTAGTAGATTTTTAAAGAAACTGGATTTATTGAGAGTGATAGGGCCAACAATACCAAACATCCCCCTAATCAGAGGCATGGGGAAAAGACCTTACCCCCCTCCCCCCCCCCTCCCCCCCCCTCCCCCCCCCCCCCCCCCACACACACACACACACACACACACACACACACACACACTGCTAAAGCCATCCATGCTGGTAGGAACCTCAGGAACCCCTTTTCAAGTGGATCTTTTCAGAACCAGAATCTAGATAGAAACTGACCTGCCTGAAACACATTACTCCAGGGTAAGATTGGTGATGCCCAACTAGCTAAAGTAAGTGTTGAGGTACCTACAATGGCTTCTAATCAGGATTATTCACCAATTGATATAAGGTATCCTATGCTTCTGTCCACTTAGGGCTGGCAATCCATAGCCAATCAGAAAACAGCAGATTTTCCTTTAATAAAGTCCACTAGTGCAGCAAGTTCAAATCCTTATCAAGCTCAAAGCCATAAACCAGTCCATTGGGTATAAATGGTCAGCACCAGAACTCTGTGAATTTGACCACTCCTCAGCAGGACAGAAAAAAAAGTGGCTATAGACAAAGCCCTCCCCTTCTATCTCTTTCCAGAAGACAGTATCTCTTTCTAAAAGTACTAATGGCCTGTACCACGAGAAGATGGAGTTGAACATAGGTGCTAGGCCTGGCCAGTTCTGTGCATCATCACTGAGGATTAGTACACAGCCCTCCTTCCAGTGTATGCCTAGCTACCATTTACAGACATTTGTTTCTTTTCTACAGCTACACAAGGCAACGGTCAGAACACCACATTGCCAGAGGGCAGCTGGGCATGTAACAATGACACTCATGCAAACATTTATTTCAGGGAAGTGCAACTATAATCTTTACAAAACTTGATAAAAAGTTCACTCTACACAAAAAGAGAAAAAAAAATATTTTTCTTCTTCTCTATATGTTTGAGTTTGGAAAAACTTTTTGCCATCCTCTACCACATTAAGTGATTGCAAATGAACACAAAAAGCAATTTTATTCCTTACCAATTTTAGCATAGCTGGCAGCAATTTCTGCTACTTCTAAATTACTATATAAACTTACTACCAACAAAAGATTGCATAAGACAAATAAAAAGCATGCTTACAAATCATTATACCAGTTAGATAAGGTTAATCTGCTTCTCATAGTCTACATAGTCTGATTGTGGATGTGTACACATCATTTCCACAACTTTCAGATATAACGATGATCTCAAAAGGTAGTTGGCATCCCCAACAAACTAGATGCTACTTGTAGCACAGGTGCAAGATGCTATTTAAGAGTAAATAATGAAACATATGAAACACTCTTATTGCTAGAATGAATAAAACTGAAGACACTGATAAAATTAAAGTACGTGTCTGTGATAATTTAAAATTTCAAGTTCTGTTCAACAAATATGAATTTCAGTCTAAAAATTTCATACCTGAGATAATGCTATACTTAAGTATGAAAAAAAAATATCCCCTCAAGCATCTGCTTGCCACAGAGGTGTGACAGGAGCCTGTCAGTTTATATGCCATAGAGAAGTTCTGTGAGGAAGGCGAGACCTCAGCAGAAAAACAATACAAACATCCATGCCTTATCTGGGGCTCGAACCCAGGTCCCTTTGATCAGTTGCAAATCACACTAACCACTTGGCCATGAGAGGCCAATTTCAATTTCAAAATTTTAATCACAATCAAATTTTTAATAAGCTGAGTTGCCTTACCCCTAAGCAGTTTTGTTTTATGTAAAATGGTCTAAACAGCCAGATAAAAAGAACCCCCAAGGATCATGGCAGGACTGAGGGAAGAACAGCTATTCATACCAGATGGCAGATGCTCATCACACCCACCAAATATGCTCTTTACTATGTATAGTTCTCTTGGTATTAAGTTTTTTCAAATTGTCATTATCTCAGTGTTAAGCTGCCCCAAGAGTCTTGAGGTAAATACCAAGGTAGTTAAATATGAATCCAGACTTAACATCACATCTGACAGATGGAGCTTTTCCAAGTTCACTGGTATCTTTTCTCAATGGGAAGGGCACAGGCAAGTGAGGAAGATCTCAACATCATTCAACCTGTACCTGATTTATGAAACATCAGGTTATGAACATGGATGTTGCCAACTGTAGCTGCATTGCACCCTTGTAAGAAAAAACTTAATTTTTTTTTAAAAGGAAGAAGGTACTTCCCCCTACACAGAGGATAGAAAATAACCCAGAAGCTATATTAGACTTGTCCTGGTTTCTCATACAACATGTAAACACTTACACACAAAGACATGCCCTGCTGGTCTTAGTAGTCAGGTACACTAACCACTAGACCAGGTAGAATGAATATAATAAACATTAATTATTCAGGGTCATTATAAAAGGATAAACTTATCTTAACCATCTCCAGGTGGCTAGGACAGTTCTCACCACAGCAATATGGTCCCATAGTGTTACTGACATGGCAGCACTACTGCACAACCATTGTTTATGACTTACTGTGGCATTAAGAGTCCAACAGAGGAATAGAAGTGTAATGGTTGGAGGGTTAAAGTGCTATATTTTATTAAATAATTAAATAAAATGTGTAAAAAATGCCAAGAAACTCTCAAAGTTTAGTTTTATGTTCAACAGAATTCAGTGTGTGGCTCTAACACATGCGTCAAATAGAAAAACAATAATACGTGTCCACAAACATAATAGCATATGTCCAACTCAGAATGTTGGGTATAACATGTGCAACAGCTGCAGTGATTTCTTTCCTTTAAACACTATAAATCATGAATTTTTTCAGAATAAATTATATTTTTAATATATCCCCCCCCCAAAAAAAAAAGTCTAATGATGTCAAATCAGGATTTCTCAGAGGCCACAAGATCAGCCCACCTCTCCCAATGCAGAGATTTGGAAATTTGACACTAAAACATTAAGCGATATTAGCAACACTATGTGATACTAACTCCATGCTGTCATGGCAAAAACATTGAGATTTCTTGACGTTTTGTGAAAAAATTCCTTTGTTACATAATTATTTAATAAAACTTTAACTGTAATAGTAGTCAGGGAGCTAACTACTGTTCCAGCAGGGCAAACTTTGTGTGCTGTGTTAGCTAGCTCTATCAGAGGCAGTAATAGTTAGCAGTTACTTCAGTCTTAGTAGGGCATGTCTTTGCATGAGAAGACCTGTAAAAGCTAGAAGCAGCTTCTAGGCTTCTTCTCTACCCTATGTATTGCAAATGAAAAAAAAAAAATACAACATTCAAAGATATTTACTTTAATATTACATTATAAATATAGTATAAAAAATATTACATTTAAAATATAACATTACAAAATATGGGTATTCTTTTGTAATGGCTCTATATTTTTTCCAAAAAGTTAGGCAAGTGAAAGAGATCACTCAATCCTATCAAGAATCAACTGATGATCACTAGATCTGTGCCAACCACCTGTCTTACAACTAATTATAAGAGTAAATGAAAAGTTAGTAGGAAAACTGTATTTTGGTAGAAGAGGGGTATGATGTCATGACTACCAAATAACCTGTCAGCCACTAAAAATTCATTTTTTTGCTGACTTTTACTGTTTTAATTAAAAGTAATAAATATTATCTATCATTTAAAACAGAATTGAAGCACCTGATTACAGGTTTAACTTATTTTTAGTGCAATATATTGTTAATGTAACTTATATATTTAATAAATATGAAGGGCAAAACGCAGTATGCTGAATTAAAGATAGATGAAGTTAACTCTAAAAACACTGTAGGTGCTGGACTAGTAACATGTTATCGTGACAAACAATCAGCTCATTGACACTAATGTGGTAATTGATGGTCATAAGATCAGTGCAGTGAAGTTCAGGTTAAATAGTCATACCTGCATTTCTTCGTTCTTCTAGAAGTAGCTTTGTCGGTTGTTCAAAAAGGACAGTTCCGGGTTGTGTGCTGTTCTAAACAGCTGATGTTTTCACAGGTTCAGTATTGTTGTTTCTTACTTGGTGATAGAGTTCTTAAGTGCAGTGGTGTTGCACTTTGCTGCCTCTGTGGTACGAGTATTTTGGTCGTTCTAAATTTCATGTTCCTATTAGTGTGCTGAGCCAGATGCCTATGTGAAATGTTGGTGACCAGGCATTGCGACATATTTCATGCCATCCGCTTTGGCATGTTGTCAGGCAGGTACTGTTCTGGCAGTGGGATGAGATAGAGATGCAATACACTTGACTGGTGGATGCACATGTGGCCTGTATGGGGTAGACAAGGTCAAGCACAGTTGGGTGTGCCTGTGTTGAGTTGAGTTGTTTTACCTCTGAGCGGCACTTTTTTGCACACAATGGGCTAAATGGCCAGGTCACATGGACCCCGAAGGCTCAGAGAAAGTTGGGGGAGGGGACTCACTGGAACAGCTGTTGGGAGACAGATGGTAGCCTCCCGTCAAGGCCATCCAGCGTATTCTTTAACGTGCACAGGGTATGGCTCTCCCGCACACGGGGCCACGGCTTAACGTCCCATCCGACAGACGGCGGCCTTTCCAAGCCCATCGGTGTCCCCTACTGACCGTGGGCAGGGCGGGGAATTTTGCGGAGATAAATCTCAACACTGACCCAGCTGGGACTCAAACCCGGGAACTACAGATTACGAGCCAGGCACGCTACCGACTGAGCCACCCCCGCCCCATTTGTGCCCGTGAAAGGGGGATGAATCAGAAGTGCTCTCTGAGTTGCACTGGGCCCGTACATTCAAGTGTTTATAAGAGCAGTCTGGAATTTCGGTACTATATTGTAGAACATTGTAGATAAGTTGCATAAGTTCCATATTTTAAATTACTGAGTATCGGGTGAACTTTATCTGTCATTAGTGTATCCTATCTGTCAAAACCAGTATTTATAGATAGTAACCTCACATGGAAATTGCAAGTAAAAAATTTGGTAAAAAAGCTTTAGTATTAGGCTTTCAAGAACATACTTTATTTAAAGCTTTTGAATTTGTCCAAGTTTAAAGTAATATACAATTCTTGGAAATCTTATTTGGAGTAGGTACTATTTCATGGGGTGCCTATTCTGAATCAAGTTTGCAACCTATTCTAAATCTTCAAATTATGTGTTGAGGTGCATGCTCCAAAAAAAAAACGAAAATTGGATTGTATTCGAAATTATTATAGTTCATTACAAGTTTACAAGTCTGAAATTATATATTAACCCCTTGTTAACATGTATTGTCAAAGACTGGAATGATTCAAGTGTACAAGTGTTCAATAAAATACTAGTTTCTACAGTGGTATTTTTAAGTGCGGTTTCCTCAAAAAACAAACTGTGTTTTGCAAGCATTATGTATGCCAAGCTCCCAAAGTATTCAATTGTTTACCTAATAATATAAAGAATGAAAGAAATCTTTTTTTAACATTAATTATGAAATGGATACTCAGGCAAAATGTAGAAAATCTATTATAGTGGTTATGACTCACCGGAACCTCAGGGGCATGCCTGGTTCACACTTGACCTTGGCAACCCCATGCAGGCCATATGTGCATCCACCGATCAAGCACATCATGTCTCTATCTCATCCCATTGCCAGAACAGTGCCTGCCTGCCTGACGTGCTGAAGCAGACGCCACGAAACACATCACAATGCCTGGTCACCAACATCTCGTATAGGCAACTGGCTCAGCACACTAATAGGAGTGCAAAGTTTAGAACAATACCCAGTGACTCACAGAGGCAGCAAAGTACAACACCACTGCACTTAAGAACTCTTATCAGCAAGTGAGAAGCAACAATACATCAGTGTGAAAACATCAGCTACCTAGAACAGCACACAATCCAGAAAGGTCCTCTTTGAACAACTGACAAAGCTACCTCTAGAAGAACAAAGAAAATGCAGGTATGGTTATTTAACTCAAACTTCACTGTACCAATCTACAACCATTAATTACTCCATTAGTGTCAAGGAGCAGATTGTTTGTCGCAATAACATGTAATTAGTCTAGCACCTACAGTGTTTTTAGAGTTAACTTCACCTATCTTTATATATTTAAATTTATCCAAACTGAAACATCATACTTTGAACACATCTTAAAAATAAAATAAAATTGGTTTACTTATTATATTGTGAAAACAACATAACAATATAGATTTGTTTTAATTTAGACCTTATCATTTCAGAGCTTGCAACAATAAACTTTATTTGGTAGATGACTAATTTTAAAATCTTTTCCATAAAAACAAATTAAACTTTAGAACCTTAAAAAAAGATTAATCAATGCTTTAAAATCCTGAAATAACAAGCTGATGGAAACAGATTACATTACGTATCTAAGAACATTTTGAACAATAACAGAAATTCAAAGAACCTTAATTTTTTTATGTATTTATTTGTAAATTTAGACGTATATATATCTTTCCCATATTTATCTGCAATAAAACAAATCTGTTTCTGCATTTTTTTCACATTTAAATTTCAATAAAAATTTTACTTTTTCATTAATTATTTTATTATGAAAAAAATTATTTCTCATGCAGCTGCTTGCTCCTGAGGTCTGACAGGAACCTATCAGGTTCCTGTCAACACCTGATGTAGGGAGACCCTTATTGGAGGCTAATTTCACCAAAACTTACAACACCTTGAACCTTGAATATGATAAAGAAGATTTGTAAGAAAGAAGCAGAAAGACAGCACAAGAAACAAAACATCCATGCCTTAATGACAGTTCAAAACCCAGGTCCCTTTGATCAGCTGCTAAGCACACTAACCACTCATCACCAAGACCTTATTTCTGCTGCTATTATTTAAATTTTCATTTCAAATTTTTAAAAATATTTACCTTTAATGAATCTTAGCTGTCACAGAATGCACTAGTTTTACCTATATCACCAGATCAGATATATAGCTATAAAAATTACCTTGCTTTAAAAATCAAAAAAGGTTTTTTAATTATATAAAATACAAATCTTAAATGAAATAATGAACTTCAAAAAAAAGATCGAATATACATATTTCAAAGCATATGAATCTTTTGAAAGCTGTATACTTAGTTCCTAGTATGCTGAATTCAAAACCACCTCTGATAAAGTTTAAATTATTGCTATGAAAATATTTCGTAAAAAATGTTTTTTATGCAAAACGGAACATAATATTAAAAAATAATTTAAATTATTACTAAAATTAACCCTTTAATCTAAAAGTTTTAAAATCCAACAATGTAGAAGAAAAAGAAAAAAAAAATCCTAACTGCATTCTGGATTATAAATTTTATTTAGATTTGGCTAAAATTAATTTGAAAATTAATGTAATCTTTAAAGTAAAAATATTTTAAGCAATAAAAAATAAAAGTTTAAAAACTGCAAAAATTATAAAATATAAAGCTAAACATGAATACTGATTAATTTCTTTCAATCATAAATAGGCATCAATTTAGTTATATTTTTTAAATGCTGCATATAATAAATATATATATATATATCATTGTATATATATATATACAATGACATCAATATTTAAAACAATGACATCAACTTAAAATTCAACTGTAAATAATAATTTAAATCTGGAAGAGTTGAATTAGGATAAAAACAGCTTAAACCACAATTGTGCCATCACAAATCAATGAAAATGGCCACAAAGGTTGCTGTCTTTTTAGATTTTAAATTTCAAAATCAGCATTCTATTTAATTCTTTCTT
Source organism: Ryuthela nishihirai (assembly GCA_038380435.1). Classification (NCBI taxonomy): domain Eukaryota; kingdom Metazoa; phylum Arthropoda; class Arachnida; order Araneae; family Heptathelidae; genus Ryuthela; species Ryuthela nishihirai. The sequence goes on from JAWZYU010000026.1 coordinate 25,594,330, forward strand.
TGAACTTAAAAATAATTTTCAATAATAAAAGCAATAAAAACCATTTCCACTTACATAGGAATATGAGTAGGCCACACATTGCAAACAAATTTGCAAGATGCATCCCACCAATATTATGGTAAGAGTTAACTTTCTATCACATATATATCAAAATCCTGCACTACATTTATCCTAATCTTTAACTGACATAAACAATAAGTGAGTCTGTTCATAAACAAAAGAAATAATAAGTCTATGTATAATCAATAAAAAACAGGCTCACTCAAATAGAAATTTCCAATATTTGAGGCTTTTTAAAACTCAGTTACTACGTATTTTCCTAAAGTTACTTAGTTTTTTTTTAGGCAACAGTTAAACCTAGGCTCAGCATCATTCGAATTACTAAATATATAAATAATACCCCTCAAGCAACTGCTTGCTACAGAGGTCTGACCTTTGTTGAAATAAAAGACCTTGATTACTGATGTCAACATTAATATGTATTGATTCTAGTGTTATTGTAAGCAAACCATGGTAGAGTTCACTAACATAATACTAAAAAATAAAGATTTAAATATGCTAACTACTGACACTAAAAAAACACAATATTTAAAATTCCTCAAACTATTGTTGTTTTGATACAGAAACCATATAAAAATAACTGGTAATAAATAATGAAAATCTACTGGCTACTTAGAATCAACATTATTAAAAATGATAAATACCCCCTCAAGCAGCTGCTTGCCACAGAGGTCTGACAGGAGCCTGTCAGTTTATATGCCAGAGTAGAAGGTCTGAGAGGATGGCAGGACCTCAGCAGAAAAACGACACAAACAACCATGCCTTAACCCGGGGCTCGAACCCGGGTAGGCAATGAAAACAATGAAGCTGATTTACTTTAATACGGAAGCATGCTCAAGTTTTCATAGATTATGCCTTTAGATACGGTGACGGCAGCAATCAGTGTCAATTTCTAATACAAAATATTTTAACTTCTATTTGAATACTGACAAATATTAACCCTTTGCACTCAAAGGTTTTTTTTCGCAAGTAGCAACTCGAAGTTTTTTTGCTAAAAAGTTGATGAAATTTTTTACAACTAACATAAAAATAAATTACACATAAATTAATGGATAGAACTATTTTATTTCAATATTTCATGCATTTTTACATTATACAAGACCTAATATTGAACATCAAGCTTTGCAATTTTGCCTCGTGTGATATTTTAGGAAGCACTTGCCAAGATGCATTCTCGGTTTGTCAGGACAAGTGTTACGAATGTGTCGAAAATCACCTCTTAGTTGATTGGCCAGTGATTTAACGCATTTCAAATGACTAAATGGGCATTCTTTGCTTTTTTACAAGTTTATATAAGATGTAGGAATTAAACATCTAAATTGTAAAGAGAAAAGATATCTGTTTATAAAACAGTTACTGTCGCCTCTCAGTCACCATTCGAGTTGCTGCATCAAACCAAATGGTGACTGAGGGTCGCCTCTCGAGTTCAAAGGGTTAAAGAGTATTGATTACAATGCATATACACTTAGTGATCATTAAATTATGACCACTTCACATCATGTTTGGTCAATGAGGTTATTTCAAAGATCTATAACTTCAAAAATAAGCATTTTATGAGAAAAAAATGGCTGAAGATAATTTAAAAATCTCAAATCTATCTAAATCTGAATTTTTCAAAAATATTCTTTATTTAAACAAGTATGGAGGTTAAAACATTTAAGAGTAGCAATGTGTTCTAAAAGATTTTTAAAAAAAATTAAATGAATACTGGGGAAATTATTTATGCACACTTGTAAAACATGTAGTTATTTATGAAATGGTTTGAAATTATTTCAGCTTCAAATAACTTCAAAGATAACTTTTTTTTGTCTGACATTGCTGTTTTAAATGTTTGCACTCCATAACTCTTTAAAAACTCAAGGAATATTGTTAAAAACTGATGTTTAGATAGAACTGATTGAGATCTTTAATTTACCATTAATCACATTTTCACATAAAATGCTTATTTTATATATTATAGAGCTTCAAAGTTAGTGTCCCATTGACATAATATGGGGTGAGGTAGTCATAATTTAAAAATCACTCAGTGTGTGTATATACAGGGTGTCTCAAAAATATAGGTACAAACTTTTAGGGGAGGTAGATAACATCTAAAGGAACGAAAATTGCATAGGAACCCATAACTGGAAACGTCATGGGAAAGTGGTAACAGAGGTACAAGATCTGAAAGGACACAAGACAGTGATTAATGGGAAAATATTTATTGGACATAATTATTACAAATGACATACTAGATGATACATTTCATAATGTTACAGCAGATGCTCGAAGTTTGACCCATAATCGCACAAATTTTGATGCGCATGCGCAAACAAACGGTGGCCCAGTACGTCTGTGTGGGAAGCATTCTTGATACATTCATTGAACGGCTCATCTGTTGCCCTCAGCTATTCCATACACTAAGTGCATGTCTCCCAGTTCCCTGTTCAAATACCTTTGCATGCTCTTCGTAAGCCGACTAACCTTTGCATGCTCTTTGTAAGCCGACTACCGCTCGAATAAGGAAATCCGAAATTTCCCCTCTAGCGCACTGATGAACATCGCCACCTATTGACTTACGGTAACATTTCCGGTTATGGGTTCCTATGCAATTCTCATTCCTTTAGATCAGTGTCTCGCAAACTGTGTGCCGTGGCACAGTAGTGTGTTGCGAGAGATTCCAAGTGTGCCGTGAGATATTTTCAAATTGACACTAAATATTCCAAAGATTTCATTTTGAATTGACTTGTGTTATCAACGTGCTATCGACGTGCTTTAATAAAAAACTTTCAGATTTTATCAACTGGGATCTTGTAAGTATTTATCAAGCTTTTTCCAAATTTTGGTATTAATTTTTGATTATTTCAAGCCATACAATGGACAAATATTTAAAACAAACACTGAGTTATGAATTAAAGAACGAGAGCAAATCTTCAAGTATAACCAGGCTGATGACTTCAACAAAGCACAAATATAATGACGATTATATAGAGTTTGCTTTTATTCTTCTTTAGGTGTGCCACGAAAAAAAAAATTAGATTTAGTGTGCCGCAGAGTAAAAGTTTGCGAGACACTGCTTTAGATGTTATCTACCTTCCCTAAAAGTTTGTACCTATATTTTTGAGACACCCTGTATATGCATGTACATACACATTTTAACCCTTAAAAAGCACTGGATTACTGTAGAATTTTATCCTGAAGTAACTGACAGAACTTGGTCATTATTGTACACAATGTAATTTGTTACTTTTCATGTTTAAATTAAAAAAACTTTTAAAAGGGAAATTTCTTTTAGCAAAAATACAAAAACTTACAGCAAAGTTCTCTGTGAACTAGTGTCTTCCAGCACCTTAAGGGTTAATAACATTTTAAGAGTGTGTGTGTAATGAAACCTTTGTAGTAATCCACTTATCTAAATTTGAACAAATTATCCAAGCCAAAATTTAATGCCTTGCAGAGTATATTTCTTAAAATAAAAATCTGTTTATGTCAATTGTCACAACATTCAAACTGCTGCATGTTAAAGATATTCTTTTCAAATAAATTTCATTCATTCCAAAACCATTGACCTTAAAACTTTTCGTAATGCACAATCTCTAACAAATTTGCATTAACAGACACTACACTGGAAATACAAATATTAATACCATTCATTTTCCTTTTATAGCATACTATATTTTATTTCTATAACAAACCCATATAAATTTTTTCCTGATTATTACTAATAAAATAACAAAACCAAGATAGTCTTAGTGTTGTATGAACAATATTTTTTTTACTTTGGCTGATCTTGTGGATAATAATATTCAGTTTTGATTTTGGGTTTCATGATCAGTGAGTTCAACCTAACAGTTGCTTCAATCTTGCATATATTTTAATCATTTGTTATGCAATTTAATTGTTAAACATATCAACTTACCATTTCATCCAGCTTTTCAATTGACTGGTAGATCTGACCCCATGATTTGTCATAAAACTGGTAATGAAAACGAGCACCTGCAATAACAAATATTAACAGAAGTTTAATTTTTCTCTCTTGGCTTTATATACTTTATCCAATGCAGAAAGCACTAGCTATTGCAAAAACTGAACTAATGCTTCTAGCAATTTTATTATTAAAGTTGGCCACCAAATATAATACAGTACTCTGAAATGTACCACAAAAATTATACATTTCATACTTAAATAAAGTTTAGAAATCCACCAATTATGAAATTATAATTAAAATGTTAATACTCATGCATATATTCTCTTTGAAATTTTTGAAAAAATAAAACTGTTAAATATTAATCAGTAATGTTATCAAGCAAGTGTGGTGAAATGTTATCAGAAATAAACCCATAAGGCACTGAATTCACACTAATCTATATAAATCACAAGCTTAGTCTCTTCGACACTTTGTAATAGATATTATTCACTACTTGAAATAAAAGACAAAACTAGTTTGCAATGTTGTTCACATATGAAATTTATTAAAAGTAAAAGGTACAGAATTTATTTCTAACTGAAAGAATTATATTAACAAATATAATGTATGAAGCTTCATAAATATAAGTTTTATTACTTTACAGCAGTTTACATTTACCAAATGATACAGTGTTCTAATGTTAATGATTAAATGTCAGCAGCAACACTGCAGAAAAATGTGCAATTAAGAACCACTAAAGATTGGATGTTTGTCTTTCTACTGAGGTCTCGCCTTCCTCCTAGTTCTTCTCTATAGCATATTAAACCAACAGGTTCCTGTCAAACCTCTTTGGCAAACAGCTGCTTGAAGGGTAATTTATATTTTAAAAGCTGAAAATGCTAAAAATCAGTTTTAACAGCTGCTCCATACACTGTATGGAAAAAAAATTTTGATCACATATGACCCTATTGTGCCTTCAAAACAAATTCAATTCGATGAGTGTTTGGAAGATGTCTGGTGTGATGTGAAGCCCTTCCTGTTGTAGTTCCTTTAAGGCCAAGGCAAATATTCCCCATTTCACAAATTTTCAATGAAGCAGTTGGGGTGGGTGGGAAAATGAATGATCAATGAATTCTCCATCATATTCCTCAAACTATTCAGATTTTGTATGATAGACTGTTGCATTATCATTCTGAAATGCATCTTCTACATTATCATTCAGAGGAGAAATGAAGTATAGCAGGATGAGTAGAAATGAAGTATAGCAGGATATCATGTGATTTGATATGTTTTTTAAATATGCTGCAGAGCTTTGCTGACCCTTCAGATATATTAGTGTAATTAATCCATGCCATGTGAACATATTTCACATGACTCCTCCAGCAGCTTGTAGAGGAGATGTGACATATGAAAGGTCCACTGCTTCAAGCAATTGTTAATCTGGCTCTGTCATCTGTACAAAAAAAGTTTACATAATGATTCATCTAAACGCAACCTTTTTTCAGTCCACATGCATCTTCTGATACCATTGAAGTCATTCCTCTCCAATTTTTGGCCAACACTAAAGGTTTTTGAAGAGGTTACCAACTGCCAAACTGTCAATATATGAGTTCTCTGTGCATTGAGTCATTATAAGTTCATACCAACCTATGCTGAAAGCTGTAGTCATTTAGCAAAATGTCAATTTGAAGTCACTTTATAACAATCTGTTCTCTATTTTGTAGTATCATATGTCTTCCGCAATTACTTCTGCCATAAATCAATACTCTATTAACCATCTTATATGCATTTTATAAATGGCAGCCTTGTACAGGTCTGTTTTTCCATAATTTTGCCTATAGTTACTTCTAGCTTGTTGCACACCAACAATACCTTTTTGAAATCATTATATCACATCTTTCCCATTTCACAGTCAAATGTTACTTTGTGACCATGCTACTTATATTTAAGACAGCTCAGGGATTACATGACCATGACATGTGACCTCCTTTGCATATCTGTTGCTTTGCATTGTAGTTACGGTAAATAGTACATGCTTTCAATTCTTTGGCCAGACAGTGATTGCATACAAAACAAGTGCAACATAATACTGTTCCTCAATCCAGATCAATGTAAAGTATCATCCATTACAGATGCAGGTGCCAAATCTCACAATGAACTATTCCATTTACCATGCAGTGAATGAACTAATTAATGTAGTGAATGAACTAACCACTGTTAAATGAATGTTAAAACACCTGAGTCCTGATGAAAAGTAAAGTATAACTGTATAGAGTCTGATCAAATTTTTGCATATCTTCAATCATATCTTCAATGTTTTTAATGTACTTTTTTGTATTTATGCAATAACATCCATCTAATATAATGGTTTCTGCATTCACTATATAGCAAATAAAACATTTCATCATGAGACTCAAAGCCTGCATCTGTAATGACCAATATTATTAACCTGGGTAAATTACGATACCACTTTACACTTGATAGGTATGCACTCTACAACTTTTAGCTGGTGCTTAACCTCAGCTATTTTTAGTGTTGCTGTTGACATTAAATCACTAATATCCCATACCTTTTATTGTGTAACCTCTTTTTTTTTAGTCTAAAAAAAACATACAGGTAGTTCTTGATTTCTACAGTTTCGATTTATGTGAATTTGGATTTACACAGTTTATTAATTTAGGCATGTTCTCAATTTGTGCAGTCCAAAAAATTTACATTTTCATAATTTGAAATGAACCCTCAAAGAGTGATACAAGAAATCCTGTCAACTCTATTGACAAAACACCCACTTTGTACAAAAAGTATGGGAGGTTCATAATTTGTTGCCAGCTGTGTATGACATCCAGGGTATCTCATGAATCACTTCCCACCAGGACCATTCATACTTGCCAATATCCTGATTTGTGCAGGACTGTCCCATTTTGAATAGTAAAATCCTGAGTCCTGAATTGACAGCTAAAAATCCTTCAAACTAAGAAGCAATTAAACATCCCCTATCACCACCTTATCTTCTCAACAGTCATCTTCAGTGCCATCCAAACTGCAAAGCTTCCAACCTTGCACAACGAAAATTACAATTTGGAAGAATGAAATATCAGAGGAAATCAGAGTACCACAGATCTTCAATTTATGGTGCTCGAGCACCTTTTTTTAATGCAATGCAGTAATGCATTGCTTCTTGATAGAATGCTTGACTTCTAAACTCCTAGCGATGACTTATGGTAATGAAATTTTTTTTGTTTTTCAAGAATTATGCCAAGTTTTTTAAAATTACTTCTGTAAAAAAAAGTTCACTAAATATGTGATTTAAACTAATAAAAAACACATTTCAATATCAATTAGAAAGAATATTCAACTTCTTGGAAAATTCTATAAATAATAACCTAAGCAATCATATTATTAGCAGTGAAGAGGCCATACAATGAGAATATGCTAAATAAAGAATATATTGATAAACACTTAGTCCTAAGAATAAAATTTTGTTTCAACAAATAAAACTACCAGTAAAACTACCAGAAGTAATAGCATCTAAGGAATATTTTCCTAACTGTGTATATCATTATACGGCGAATGTCTGTCAGTACCATACAAGGCTACTTGTTTCAACAGCCTATTATCACTAACAAAAGAATGTTCATTCCATAATTTAAAAACTTGCAAAAATCACTAATATCGTCAGAGATGGCTATTCTAACAAGCGCATACTGCTAAAAAATGAATTGCTGTTCCGCAACCATTTTAACCTGAACATACTGCCCTTTTTACTCCCATAACAAATCAATCTTATAACAAGCCTAAAAAAATTGTAAACAATTTTCTACCGATCCACAATAAAAAAGTCCCCTGAACTAAATAATCCCATCAAAGACAACAGCCTGAATATTAATCATAAATAATCCTGAACATTATCATAAATAATGAACTGCCAACCCACACTACAAAAAAGCCCTGGAACTAAATAATCCCATCAGAAACAACAAGCCTAAAAAGCATGATTCATCATAAACAATTCACTGCAATCCCTAGTATAAAGAAGCCCACAGAACTAAATACTAACAGAGAAAACAAGCCTAAAAAACACAAATTAACTGAATAATTCACCCAATACACAGTATAAAAAAGCCCTTAAAACTAAATAATCCCATTAAAAGATAACACACCTAAAAAACATGAAATATCATAAACAATGCACTACCATCCACATTAAAAAAAACAAGATCAGATCATCAGAGACAACGATATTAACCAGAGCATATTGTTAAAGAAATCATCCAATTTCCTGCTTAACATAACAATAGTCGTTTCATATGATGAAAAGCTATTACACTGTACATTATTCACTTATGTTACTTTACACACCTTGAGAACGTTCAGTTACCACTCGTTGTGCCATCTAGTGAGCTGAGTGCCATAAACTGCAGGTGTATATATATTGATTATTAGTTAATAGTGATTAAAATAAATTTACAATATAAAAAAGTCTCGTCACCTAGTGAGCCTCGATCAGTTATGGGTGAAAACAAATTAGCCTTCCCATTCAAACAATCCGAGTTTAGCAAGGCAGCTTGTCATGCAGCAGGGGAAGCAGTGGCTTACTGCAGCCTAGTCACTGCATCAACATGTTTTTGAATTAACGAAAATTAACCTAACAGCTAATAAATAATAATGTAAGAATCAATATATATATATGATTCATGGAAATAATCGACAAATAGCCTCTGAGTGGCATTTTCATGCAGCTGGGACCTAAAACAATGCAAATACATACCTCTTGTGATCAGAGCTGCTGGGTTACAAAGTTATAGTGAAACAAACCTCATATCAGCCAACAAATGACAAGTGAAATGCATTAGAAAGTAACATAACAGTACGGAATATAAAGTGCATAACTGATCATAAATAAAAGTGCCTCGACTCTACTGAAAGAAAAATTTTAATCCCTTATCAACCCTATATCCCAACCGACATGCAGGAGACCCATTCAAGTTGCAGTATCAATCATGGCCACAGATTAGGGAAGTTCTCTAATCTGTATTATTTACTTCACTCTGAAGTTTCCGATTCTAAGTAATCCAATTACCATTTAGTTTGCCCAAGTCGAGCGAGTTTCGTATAGGTTCAATAAACACCCATTTAGAAAGCAGCTATGCCCTTCAACTCTGTAAAATGAATTTAGGTGTGGACTTTGCCACGTGTTGTCTGGAAATGGTCAGCTGGGGTCTTATAGATTTGCTCTGATTGGTGCACAGATGAGCCCACAAGCAAGCGCAGATTAGGGTTGGGTTGTTTTACCTCTGAGCGGCACTTTTTTGCACACAATGGGCTAAATGGCCAGGTCACATGGACCCCGAAGGCTCAGAGAAGGTTGGGGGAGGGGACCCACTGGAACAGCTGTTGGGAGACAGATTAGGGAGTGGGGACACAAACTGTACCTTTAGTACAGTAAAAGATCTAAATTTTCTTCCCTTTCATTAACATCCTCCTTTAGGAAAAGGGCAAAAATAATGTACAATTTGGAGGCAGTTTTTTTATGTGTAAAATTGAATAAACCATAAAAAACGGATTTTCAAAGACAAAATCGGAGTAGTTGGCAGCTCTGAACCTGGGTGACTCTCTCCCCTCTCCCAATAACTCTTCCACTCACCTCACTCACTCCACCAGCTCCAGTAAGCTTTCCAGCATAGCAGTTAATGTGCCTTTCTTACTACATATTTGTCTCAGATTTAACTTTATTCTCTGCTTTAAATTATTTTATTACTCATACTGTATTTTATATTAAAATTCGAAATTTTGGAGCTGTTGGGTAGGCTAATACAGGAATGGACTCTCCCAAGTTGGACGTTTCAATTATTTCATATGAGAAAATTGTTCTTGATTTACATGAATTTGATTTACACAGTAATTTTCAGGAATGCATTAGCCATGTAAATCAAGAATTACCTGTATATATTAGCAGAAAAAATTAATGAATATTATGAGTAAATCACACAATGTTAATTATGTGAAATAAATTTACTCAATGATAGGTTTACCTGTAATTTTACTTTACATTGTTTTCCCTTCTTGTGACTCATATGCAAACTTAATGGGGCTGCGATCCACACTATAAGAACACTGCTGTAAAGTGTATGAGAACAAATATTTTCATGATGCAAATTAAAAAGATACCAACCCCAATGACAGAAATCTGATGAAATGACAAATAAGTTACTAGGATCTGCAAGGTATCTGCTGAACAGCTTGCCATACACATTTTCTTTGTCAGTAGTTAGAGAACCAACCATAACAGGCACTATAGTGAAGTGATGACTTGAAAAATAAAAGAATTATCTATAATTTCAAATAATTAAAAATATTGCATTTCTGAGTCAGTAACATATAATTTTTCATCAATATCATTGGCTGATACAGCTTTAGACTGTCATTAAACTTAGGTCTTTAAATGAAACAAATTCAATATGGATAATTTCTTTATGGTTAACACTTTGCCTTGGCTTTGTATTGGATAAAGTGATCTATTTGTGAAAAAACATTTTACTTATATATATATATAAAATAAAATCAGTGGTGAGCTGCCAAAATTGTTTAATTTTTTTCTTTTCTTTGAAAAGCCTTTTAATTGCTGACATGCAAAAATTATTTTAATTAATATTTAATTATTTTATAACTAAATTAGATATAAAATTTCCCAATGGTTTCTTGATTTTTATTTTTATTATACATTTCTATATTCATAAACTATCTATGGGAAGGGTTGCAATTAGGACATACTAAATAGATCATCAGATGGCTTCCAGCAGAAGTCTTCACTGTTTCATGTTATGTCATTATTATTCCTTCCCTGGTGTAGATAACAAAGGTAGAATAAAAAATGTTCACTTTTGTGGCACACAGAGCAATGTTCACAAGTGATGATTCAAATAACATTGACAATATGACAATAGCCAACCAGCCAGCTTCACAGTTTACTAAGTATTAAAATCCAACTGTACATATATGATCAATAGGTAACTCTGTGGATATTATTTATTGATTAAATCATTAATAACACTATTAGCATGAGTGACTTATTTATTTACATCTTACTCAGTGCAACATTAAAAAGAAATAGTTGCTGTTCCCAATCATAGATGGCACCAAGTCCAGATGCACCAATCATGGGAGATTGATGTCACTTTAGTGGAAAAAGGGAGATAGATGTCACTTTAATGGAAAAAAGATGGAGCTGGCATTAGTTTAGTGGTCTTAGAACACTCTGGTATGGATCTGGAGAGACATAGGTTTGAATCCCACACATCAGCAAAACTTTTTTCCCACAAAACTATTTATTGATTTATTGATTTCAAACATGTAACTCTGTGAATATTATTTATTGATTAGATGATCAATCATTTCAGCCAAAATGTAGAAAAACAATTTTTAAGGGGGAGGAGGAAAAAATTGCCTTTTTAACAGCATTTTCTAACATTTTTTAAAATCAATTTATAGTGCAGCTTTTAGCAACAGGTACCATAACTGTGTCAAATACATCAGCTTTAAACAGATGCATCAGCATTTTGTGAGTTTTCACTCGATTTTTAATTTAAATTAAAAAATGACTTTTAAATAATAATACAATTTTAAATACTCAATTCATTTTTAATGTCAGAAGTCTGTGACAGAAAAAAAGTATACATTTATATACTACCTAATCTTTAGAAAATACAGTAAAAGTTTGTTACAACGAGCACAATATTATGAGATATATTTTTAAAACAAGATTTTTTTAAAGGTCCACCCAATTATCTATGCTTACATGCATAAAATTTCCCTATAATCAGCTATTTTAAGGATAAAAATTAATGAGGCAAAAAATTGCCTTATTTACACAAGTGGTTTTTGTAGTGTTGGTTTAAAAATTTCATTTTTTATTTCAGTTGAAATAAAAAATATAATAATTAAAAAATAATTTGAATCAATGCTTTTTTGAAGTGTATTATATGCAGCCTTTATGTGCACCATGGCCATTTGCTGAGTCACAAACTGTCAGCCTTGACTTTTACATTTGAGAGTGATGCACTTCAAGAAAGTTCCCTGAATATTTTGTTGAGGCCTGCACAGCTGTAAAACATTAAAAAGGAAACAATGCTCCATAGAATTTGAAACATCAAAACTATAAAATGTTGAAGATGGAATTAAAAAAAGATGTCTCTATGAAACATAACTTGAATTCATCAACCATATAAACAATTCTGTAGTGGGGGGAGCAAATTGAATCCCCTTTGAAAAGAACATGCAGGATCCATGGCTTCATGGAGTTGGCGCCATACCCTCAGTCACCCATCTGTGTGATTAAGTTTAAATCAGAATTCATCACTCCAGGCTATCCATTGCTAATTTTCGATGGTCCAGTTTCGATGTTCTTTAGCACAGGCAAGGTGTTGAGCCTGGTGTCATGCCATTAGAAGTGGGACTCTTATAGGTAGGTGGCTCCCAAAGCAGAGATGAAGTGAGCATTGCACAGTCTGTGCACTGACTTCCCGGCTGGAACCTGTGTTCAGATGGGAGGTGATTTCAAATAATGTTTAGCCCCTATCGGTCTGTACAATGCGGGTCAGACGGTGAAGCCCACGATCATTCAAGGCTGGTTGTCCTTTGCAGTTTGGGTGCTTGTTTTTCTTTGCCAGAATTTTCATATTCCCAGAACACTCTTGAAACTGTCATATGAGAAAATTCAAGTTCGTTAACAATTTCAGATATTGAGTGTCCCATCTGTTGGGCACCTACAATCTGCCCTCTGTCAAATGCATCTAAATCCCGTGCTTTTCCCATTACACTTCTCACAACGAATGCTTGGGGAAGCCAAAGCTGACAGCTATATATGACCAGAGTTTCAGCCACACATGCACGACTTGCAGTACTGAATTTGGATAATGTCTCCTATGCCTAATTCAATGGCACTTCAGTGTATAAATACATGTATTAGCCAGATTCAATTGAAAAGGAATGCATTTTACCCAAGATTTTAGATTTGAATATGAATCAGCCTGGAAGCATGCAAGGATAAATCCAATTGACTAATAAACAGCTGGATTTCTTGGCTATGTTACTACTTGGGTCTTCTGGATTGCATACCCTTATAATTATCAGGGAGGAAAAATATATATGGTTCAAAATTTAGAATGGCAAAACATGAATTATATTGTGTTCCCATCCTGACACATTAAGAGCAATGACTAACTAAAATGCTTTCTACAAGAAATGGAAATTCTTTCCTGAAGAACTGCTGTAGTAATTAGAAAATTCTACAAATGAAAAATATTAAAATCAGTTCAGGAACCTGCAACATCTAGTAAAAAAAAGTAACAAATATGTAATCCCTGATAAAAGAAACTAAATTCTTGTTTGAATGAAAAGACAAAAAAAATTTGAAGTTCTGCATTCTAAAATAAAAACCATTAAGCTTTATAACATTTCTCATTTAAATAATTACATTGTAAAATAGGGATTTAAATTAAATCTTTAGCTTGAAAAACAATTATTTAGTATTTGAAGAATTTAATTCTGATGCTAAGAATCTAACTTACTTCTCCATGACTTTAGCAACATAAGGAAGATGCATTTCAATGCTATGTTCATCCTCATCTGTCATAAGGGTCATTTCTTCAAAGAGTCCTGTACTATATAATTCTTCATATGCTAAAGAAATAGCAGAAATGAATATGGTACACTTCAAAAAATAGATTTTTATATAAATACAATAAAACCTCATCAAATCCAACCCCACTATTTAAAATTCATGATAATTCAGTCGTGGTCAACTGGCACCAGTTTCTTTTCCCACATGCATCTAAATTCCATGCCTTTCCCATTACACTTCTCACAACGAATGCTTGGGGAAAGGCAGAGAAAATTACAATGACCTTTTACTATGCAATGCTTCTGCGACCCAGCAAACAAGCTGATTACTGTCCACATCACAACTTTGAACATCGGTCTTGGACTCTGCCCCCAGATGCATCTGATAACATTGAGGCTGACAACATGTTATTTCATCTCCACTGAAAGCAAGATTTGATGAGTATCTTCCCAGGCTCCACATCCTCCACTTGAACCACAAGTTTAGTTGGGAAATTGCAAGGCAGGTTCAACTCTGCCATCTTTACATTTGCAAATGATTTCTTTGGCTGCTTCCTTCTAGCTCTGCAACAGGTAAGTACTCTTTCCTGACCTCCCATCCTGGAGGAACAATGAGCTTAAGATCAACACCTCTATCCCCTCTTTAGGATGAAAGAGTAATTATGATCCTTGGCCATTAGAAATATTCCCATCTCCTTTCACACTGCCCACTACAACAGATATACCTGTTAACCTGGAGAGACTCTCTGATGCCTCTGAGTTCATCATATCAACACTCACATCACTAGAGGTTTCAGACATCCTGCAAGCTGCAAATTACATAAACAGCTTGGGCAGTGGCAACTTGGTTATCCTTTGTGACTCAAGTCAGCCTTACAAGTACATCAGAAAAGGGTCCAGAACATGCAACTGTTTCCTTATATAGAACATTAAGATATGCTCCAAACTAACCTCTGTCAGTGTTGTGATTGACTTCCAGTAGATCCCCTCACATGTGAAAATACCTGGTAATGAGCTAGCAGGTCTGATTGCTAAAGAAGTACTCCAGTTTCAGAGGTATATAATTTCCCTCTTTCTTCCAGCGACTGCAAGATTTTTGTAACAAAATTCAAGGAAGCAGTATTTAGCCCAGTGGCAAGACTTCAGTCTTTCCTACTTTAAGTTCCTTGTTTACCCTTCTCTCATTCCTGTATACTTTGTCTCACAAAAGCTGAGACCCTTCTCCATCATCTCCAAGTTCGAATGTACAACAGTTTAACTCTTTGCATTTTTGACAGTCAATAGTTGCAACTGTGCTACCTCTAACATGCCTAAAACTGTATTCATATCCTGTTAAACTACTGCTGCTGATGATGATGTTTTCTTTCAGAAACTTAATATCACTTGAATCTCTGACTATTCCATCACATCCCTCTTAGGTATTTACCAAACAAGAAGTGCATGCATCTGCTTTGAGAACACTGAGCATTTTTTCAAAATCTAATGCACTTCTCTCCTTGTTTTTCAGCATTAACTTAAATTTTCCTTAGGCCCTAGTGGAATAGTAGTCATTTTCTATTGTCTCTACTTATTTCCTCTTCTGCTTTGATTGGTGTAGGGAGCCCCATAATGGAGGCTAATTTCACCATGAGTTAATATGAACTTGACCTTAGCACCAGTAGAATTTCAGTTTCCATGCATCCAAGACTGAAACTAAATGTCTCTATTTCAATATTGTAGTTCTGCAGAGTTACTATTGTCTCCATTATGCTTGATCAAACTGCAGACGAAATGCAATAACAAGCCAATCAGAAGTTAATTCTTTAAATTGCCCCACTGTTTCAAATGCATGAAGAAACAAAAACCATAAAAGTTGCACCTGTGAGGTGTGAATATTGATATATTGATTAACAGTATACCACACAACATGTAAATTGCAGCACAGTGTTAATTAGTGAAGCCCGTGAAAATGCATCATACATGGAGGACATCACAAGAAGCAAGTGACTGTGATTTGTGTTTATTGTGTTTTATCTTTTGAAGTAAATTTTCATGATTAGCAAAAGTTACAGTTAAATGTTTAAGCTTCCATAATTCTTAACTATTAAATGAATATTGTAAAAAATAGATATTTTAGGAAGATTTGAATGAGATCTTCAATTTATTTCCAGTTCTGTTGGAGACAGAAATATATAATACATTAGACTATATTCAATAATCAATATGCTCACCTCTAGCACTGATAAAATTAGTGGATCTTGAGTCATTTATTTTCTGAAAACACCTCAGAATTAATTTGGCTACTAGAGTGAGTTCACTTTCAGAACCCACACTTTTAAATAGATTTGACTGAGATCTTTAAATTTATCTTCAGTCATATCTTTTCCTAAAATGTTTATTTAAGAAGCGAATAAGCTCACAATTTAGCTACTAAATACCGAATCCTGGATTAAGGTGTCATCAGCTACCACAGCTATTCTTCTGTGGTTTTTATCATGATGGTCTGTTTACAAAAGAGTGTTGATACCATCCCGAGATTAGTTGCACTGCTGTTTCTTGACTCTGCACAAGGTGCCATTTTTCAGCAAGGCAATGTTCACCTACTACCTCAAGTATTTCAAGGGTGTGTGTGATATGAACATTAGTTCTGCCTCAGTAGATTCTTTTATTTATTGATCAAATCTGAGGCATGTTGAAACAACAACTTATTTCAAATTCTGATCTGACCAAAACTGTTACTATGATGAAGCAGCAATTGCACAAAGACAGAGTAGGCTATTTCCCAGGATATTTGAGTCCCACCTCGTTTGAATTCATAGCACGTGTCATTATGTGCCAGCAGTAAGGCTCTTACTTTGTCCCAATATTTTTTATAGTTAAGTTTCATTACTTTGTTCTGACTCATGAATAACTTTTAGTCTTCATGAGTCAGAACATAATAAAGAAAATTATGCATGTGTAATTTTTAAGCATACTTCTATTCCATTAGGAAGAATATTTATGCAGTATTGTATGTATAAATATATGGAAGGATAAAAAAAAATCACAGATGTTTCAAACATGACAATACTTACTGATCTGGTCAATTGATAGGTCACAAAAAGGAGTGCGATATATCCTCACTGGTGACAAGGCACAACCACTCAAGCGAACATGATGTGAAGGACCCAAAATAAACACACGTTTTCTAGGGATAAAATTACACAAAAAAAAAACTGTTGAAATCATAGAAATTTAGCAATTATTTTAGGAAAAACTCAAAGACAAATTAAATACACACTACTGCACTAAAGAAGCATATAAACACCATATTACAAAAAGGACCAGACGCATGCTATATGAATGGAAAGCCATATTCAAAGCTCCCAAACTTTGAAAATAAGCTTTTTACAGAAAAATGTGATAGGAGATAAATTGAAGATCTCACTCAAATCTCTCTAAATCACAAATTTTCAATAACATTCACTTATATTTAAAGAGTTATTGAAGCTGGAATATTTAACAGCAGATGCCTGCTGTCATGCTCTTCCTAAACAATTTCTTGTCCCAAATGGGGTGGGGGTGGCTCAATCGGTAGCACGCCAAGCTCGTAATCTGTAGTTCCCAGGTTCGAGTCCCAACTGAGTCAGCGTTGAGATTTATCTCCGCAAAAATTCCCCGCCCTGCCCACGGTCAGTAGGGGACACCGATGGGCTTGGAAAGGCCGCCATCCGTCGGATGGGACGTTAAGCTGTGGCCCCGTGTACGGGAGAGCCATACCTGTGCATGTTAAAGAACACGCTGGATGGCCTTGATGGGAGGCTACCATCTGTCTCCCAACAGCTGTTCCAGTGGGTCCCCTCCCCCAACCTTCTCTGAGCCTTCGGGGTCCATGTGACCTGGCCATTTAGCCCATGGTGTGCAAAAAAGTGCTGCTCAGAGGTAAAACAACTCAACAACCCAAATTAATTAAAACTGAAAAAATTGTTACATACAAACTTCAAATATTACATTTGTTAGTGAATGATTTGTTGCAACAATTGTGTTTTATCTTTTGAAGTAAATTTTCATGATTGGCAAAAGTTACAGTTAAATGTTGAAGCTTCCATAATTATTTAACTATTAAATGAATATTGCAGAAAATAGATATTTTAGGAAGATTTGAGTAAGATCTTCAATTTATTTCCAGTATAAAAAACTTATTTTCAAAGTTATGGAACTTTTAATATGGCTTTCTATTCACATAACATGGAAATGTGTAGTTACTTTTTGTAATATAATGTATATTCAACTCCAGCTACTGCTACCATCATTTGTAATTACATGACTGAGAATGATTATTATAACACTATTATTGAACTTCAATTTAATATGTTGAAAGTTTAGATGATATGACTTCAAAATCATTACTGATGGGTGTATTTATGAGACATGTTTTAATTATCAGGTGGCTGCATCATAGAGGTTGCCATGGTTATGCATACTTGAGTGACAATGATTCCTAGTTCCCACCATGAATCTGTCCTTCAGGTCCCCTGCAATTATGACTCTTTTACATAGATTATTCCTCACTATCAGGTGATACTCATTTAGTGATAAGTTTAATATTATTTTCCATCATTTAAAATTATGCAATATTCAATACACTGTAAAGAATTTCCAATATTATCTGGATAAACCAAAAAAACAGCAAAAGAAAAATGATTTTTTTTTTGCTCATTTGCAAAAAAAAACAAAACAAAAAGCTAGTGATTTTACTGTTTGTCTATTGGTAGACATTAAGCTTTTTAAACACATTCAGTGCCAGGATGTACGTGAGGTCCAAGTACAATTCTATTACTGTGCTGAGGGCACAATCAATGGTATGCAATGTATAATGCTACAGCATTTACTTGGACTGTTAGGAATTTGGAAACTATCATCAGCTTTAATATAAGTAAATGACTAAAGTAATGTTATTCAATCTTCTTTAAGATAATAAATAATAAAACACAAAAATATAGAAGTTTTTGGTTGGGCCTGGGTATGTGGTTATACAATTATGGCTGGCACTGAATGCGGTAAGAGATAAGGCAGAAAACGATTTAAAAAAAGAAGTGCTTTGAAAAGAAAGTCTTTTCCTCTCTATCTAGTTTTTATACGACTAAACTCTGAATTTCTCGCCACATTCAATCTTTTTGTGGGTAAACCAATATCCTTCAAATCCCACTACACGATCTTACTTTCTCTAATGGAGTAATATCCTTGTTCAAAATGTGGAATTCAGTTTTGGGACTACAGATATGTTCAAAGTACTGTTGTTCACTGTAGCAATTACTGGATGCATAAATAAATTTCAATTATTACATTCTGCTGCTGAAAACACTTCTTAGAGGTGGAATGTATGGAACAAAAATCTTAAAGTTGTCCTTTTTCATTGCGTGAGAATGAGAAACTTGAAAGTTGATTTTCTAAAAGCAGTTCATGTTAGGCGTAATGTTCATTTTCTGAATATTGTTGGTGAGATATGGCAACGAGAAATCAGAATTCTTAATGTTTGTTTGCAGCAGTTATACGTGGATTCACCAGAGATGATTATGACTTTCAAATTTAATTACATTTTTTATCCTAATGCAGTAAGATTTGGCACTTTGGAGTTTGAGGATTAGAAACCTGATTTTTCCCTAATAAAAAATTCATTTTCATGATTTTTATTTCTTTTTGAAAAAAAAAATGCTTAGATTATTATTATTATAAGCAAAAGAGAAAAACTTGTAGTTTTCAATGCAAGGAAAATCTTATCCTGTCTGTATTTTTTGTGTGTAGAACTTCTAAAATGTAACGATTTTGAGCTGAAGGAAAAGTTGGATGAGAGAAAATGAACCATAATGAACTACTTTATATGTTTAAAATATACTATTATGGGGAAAAGTACATATATAAATAAGAGTAAGCGATTTGTAATAGGTCAATGTTACATTTATGGAGAAAATGACTATTATATCAATACAGTGGTAAACAATGGAATACTGCTAATACTTTCCATCAAAATAGAACTAAGAAAAATATATTCTGTTGTCTTTCTACTGAATTCTTGATGTTCTTATAGATCTTCTCTATAGTGTATTATACTGGCAGGCTCCTGCCACAGCTCTGTAGCCACAGGCAGGTTGTATTGTTTTACCTATGAGCGGCACTTTTTTTGCACACAATGGGTTAAATGGCCAGGTCACAAGGATCCTGAGGGCACAGAGAAGGCTTGGGGAAGGAGACCCACTGGATGGCTGTTAGGTGATAGATGGTAGCCTCCCATCAAGGGCATCCAGCATGTTCTTTAATATGCACAGGTTATGGCTCTCGCACAGATGGGGTCCCATCTGACAAGTTGGTGACCTTCCCAAGTCCATCAGTGTCTCCTACTGACTGAGGCAAGGTGGAAAGTTTTGCAGAGATAAATCTCAATGCTGGCCCAGGTGGAATTCGAACCTGGGAACTGCAGATTACAAGCCTGGCATGCTACCGACTAAGCTATCCCTACCCTGCAGCACATAGATACTTGAGGGTTATATTTCATATTGCTGTGACAGCTGTTTTTCTTTTTTAACTATAGTACTCATAAAAGAATCCAGAAAAATCAGTATTCAAATTACATTTGAAATAATCTTAGTTTAACATTAAAAGCTATGCTCAAGTTCAGCTCAAGTGCCACCATTTGATTGATATTGTTATGTTTGAACATCAACTCTGAAGTGTTAATGGGAGAAAATTGATTTCAAAGTTACATAAAAAAACTCGTAATAGTTATGCTTTAGTTTATGTAACAGCAACTCTGGGCTTACTACATACTTATTTTCAAGTCATTGTGAATAACTTAAAAAAATTGCTAATAAAATATATTTTATTTATAATGCCATCTAATTACTAATATCCTATTCTAAATGATCCTATTTCTAAGACTACTTAGTATTCAAATAAAAAATTAATTTATGCAGTAATTTTAAAATAAGCTTTTACATAACTTATGCAATAAATATATTTCAGGACAAAATAAATGTTCAGAAGTTGCAATTCTGTTTTTTCAAGTTGCCAGTATTCTCTTTCTCCAACTGTTATCATAATCTACAATAGGCTGATAACCATATTTTGGGTTAGTAGTTTGTTAGAATTGTTTTATCATTATCTTGCAGAGCATTTTCTATGAAATTTTTATTGAGGGGTGGGGGATTTCACTTCAAGTTTAGAGATTCAATGATAAATCCAAAATAATAAACAAAATTTTCCTTTGGGTTATTCACTTGCCATGTTTGAATGGAAGTATAATTCAGCATAGAGACAACACAACTATCAATTCAGGATTTGAACCCAGGTCAGTTTGTTCTGCAGCCAAGAACACAAGCCAATGGAGTACTTTTTAACTTAATAAATATTATATAAAAATAATGAAGCTGTCCCGGTGGTCTAGTGATTAGCGTGCTTGGCTACTGATCCAAGGGACTTGGGTTCGAGCCCCGGGTAAGACTTGAATGCTTGTGTTGGATTTCTGCTGTAGTCTCACCTTCCTCACAGATCTTCTTTATGACATATTAAACTGATAGGCTCCTGTCACACCTCTATGGCAAGCAGCTGCTTGAAGTAATTTATATATTTTGATTTACATAAATAAAGTATCTGTAATAATCACTTAAATCTCAATAAGAATTAATATACAAAAATGAAACCTAGAGAGAACTTTCTTTAAACTCCAAACTCATTATTTTAATCTGGATTTTCAGAAAGGGCAGATTTTAGACATGAAAAAGCACATGCTATCTAATCAAGCTGAACATTTTATAATTTTCTTTTTATAAACGAGCATTTTTCAAAAATTTGCCTTTCTCAAAAGAATTTAGTCTAAATTAGTGAAAACATAGTTAAGTATTTATTTCAATATTTCTATTTCACATAGTTTTAGATATTATTTTATTGCTATAATCCATTCATAAGTGAAAGCAGTGGATAATTAGGATGTTTAAACAAATACCTAAATTACACTCACATCAAAGTTGGGTCTACTTGTTTATAAGCAAATGCTGCACAAGCACCACAGTATTGATATCCAGCATGACTAAAGAAACAAATTTTCCAGTTAGTTTTCTTACAATTTTTACATATAATACAACTGAGCTGAGATGACTCAATAATCAAAATATGAGCAGTTTTATCTAAATCCAAATAATTATTTAACTGAAACACAATTAATCATTTATACATTGCTCAAAACAATAGGGGTTAATGCTTGCTTAAATCAACATATTCACACTCAGCATTCTATAGATTGAAGATTTTTATGCAAAACTGCCATTGTATATAAATTAATAATCTTAACCAGATTCTTCTAAATTTTGATTTTCAACAATTTTCACTATTTGTTCAGTATTTAGAGAGTTATTGAAGTTGGAACATTTAATAATGGCCTTGCTCATCTAAAAACTTTTAAAATTGAAGAACTATTACAAATTTAGTTATTAAGATTATTAATTGGGTTGGTGGAGGGTAGCATCCCATTTCTGAGTTCCCAATCATTTTTAAATTGTCCTTAATCTAGTAAACAGTCTAATGTAGAAATTATTATTCATGTTTTAATTAACTCTTGGAATTAATTCTTGTGATGATCAACATTGCTGTTAGATTTTTAAGCCTCCTTTCCTCATACTGAAAGAATATCATTAAAATCGAAATTCTGAGATTTGACTGAGATCTCTAATTTATTTTTCATGCATTATTTTTAATAAAAGCTTATTTTAATATTATTTCATTATTTGTATAATGACATGCTAAAGATACTGCACTTTTCTTGGATCCAGTCTGTCCTGAATTATGGAATTTTATGCTATGATGGAACTTATAAAACTGCACTTAAACCTATGTTTAGGTTGCAAAAATAATAAAGAGTACAACCATTTCACAAAAAAAAAGTTTAAACATATATAACAAATAGTATGAATTATATATATTTCCTTTAAGAAAGTAAAGGTTTTTTTTTTTAAGTACAAGCTTATAATTTATCTTTATAAATATAATTCTGAGTTTCAAATGAAAACTTATAAATATTGTTTGTGAAATGAAGAAATATTGTTAATATATTGAAAATATTGTTTGTGAATGTGGTTCCCAAGGCAAAAAAAGAAATACTTTACAAACACTATTATTATCTTTGTACTTAAGTTATTTAATTTTTTACCACCTGATCTTAGAAATTACAGTTGTGGATATTCCCCATATAATGAAAAACTCAAGCAGTTCCTCCAAAATATGGAGCTCTACTTTCATATTTTAAGCTAACAGCTAAAAGTTTCCTATATCCCTATACAAACACACAAAAAAAATCTGTAGAGAAAAATAAAATCAAATATATATTTTGTCACTGTTTGCTTGAGAAAAAGAATTATGCATACTTTTTCAGTAAATGAAAATTCAAATATCATTGAAGATGTTTAGGATTGTATATATCATGTGTTAAAATGTTGTTGATACTTTATTTCTGTGTTAAATATTACAAAAACCTGGATGAGCTGATGCTCTTGGGTTATTTACATTGTAATAATGTACATTTATATCAAAATAAAACCAAAATTTCAAGTTCATCCCATAACTGTTTTGAGCAAAATATTAAAGCATAAAATGCCAGTTAATGATGCAATAGAAGACAAATTTGGTACTATCTCTCCAACTAGTAGTACATTATTTAATAATAAAGAAACTTCCCTATTTAAAATAATTAAATTTACAGTTTTACATCTTTTATGTATATATAATCTAAAAGAATAAGTTTAAAAAGCTAACAGTGCCTAACTCTTTTCCCTTATTGTAAGTTAAAATGTATAGTATCATATACAAAATTCACAGAATCCATGGCCCATTCTGGTTGCCATAAAATTACTTCTAAAATTTTTTTAAAACAGTATAAAGGAAATAAAACAAATATCTTTTTTTTATGATTGCCAAAAATTAAATCTTCTATTAAATAAGTATTCTGATTTTTTTAAATATATTTTACTATGATTTAGTAGGGGGGGATTTTTTTTATTTTTTTTTTGTAAATTTTAGAAGTTAGCTATATATTTTGGAAGACAGGTTTGAAGGTTTTAGAAGTTCTTTATTATGGGAATTATCACAATATGGTGATTCTTTAGTTACCAGCATGAAATTTTCAATAAACTAGGTAAATTAGCTACTGGGGATTTTTTTTCCCTTCTCTGACTTCTAGGAGAAAAGTATTAAAGTATTTTTTTTTCCTAAAATTATTTTTATGATTTATTAGTTTAATGATTCTATTTCAAAGATAAATAATTCTGACTGGTTGGTTGTTTAGGGTTTTATGGTGCATCAGCACTGGGCTTTTATGACTCAATAATGTTGACTCTACTCATATCTGAATTCACACTACAACATTGATTTATAATTTTCTGCTAAAACCACTAGAAAGTTCAGTATTTTGGAACTTCTGGATACAATTTTAAAGAGGTATTATTAGTTACAACAATATTTTAAATTGCATTATATGCAATTTAAAATCTTTAGTTGTTCACATAAAAAAGATAAATTTTATTCAAATTTTTAGTCATACTTTAAACTCAATCAGAAGAGCATTTAAATCTACTGCTGTACCAAGCAAACATTTTAACTTTTTCAAAAGTTCAATATACTACGAAATATGAATACATTTTATTTTCCAGTTGTTTTTTTTTTTAACTTTTTTGTTTACATACATATAGGAAGTGTGAACATGACCAAAAATTTCTCTGGGACTAACACTTTTAAAATGCTAGTTTAAGTCCTTCCAATGAGCAGAACAACTTGTTACACCATTGTGTTGAACAAGTAGTGGAAGTAACTGAAATGAGTTCTGGCAACAAAAATAAATAGAATTAGGGTTAAAACATTTAAAAATTTGTTAGTTTTCTTTTTCTTCAGAAAAACTAAAGTTGACAAGATTTACATTTAAAAACTTAGACTGAGTTTTGTACCTCTGAATTACAGAAATATTTGGATGGGCCTGCAAGGGTGTTGGCAGGGGAAAAGACGGCTGCAGTAGGTGTAATAATGTTTTTTTTTTTGTTTGTTTTTTTTTGCTTAAAGGAACATAATTTTGATTTCCTTTTGTGTTTGAAAATATATTTTTTTTTAGTAATGTGAAAAAATTTAGTTCAAAATTTACCTATTTTGTTTTGTTTCCAGCAAACTTAAGTTGTAATATGGTTATGATACATGCATGATCACAACTATGCTCATTAATGAATGATATGACTTAAACATTTCTATCTTGAAACATTAATATACTTCTTGCCACCCTGAAAAATATTTCTGCTGACACCTATGGTGGCCTGCTACCAAAGTTTTCACTGCAATTTCTTTCTGATCACTTAACCTCCAGTGAATTTCTTAAACTGAAGATTGCGAGCAGCTTGGAAAGGAATTTATCCATCTTTGGATATTTGTCCCCCCCCCCAAAAAAAAAAATCCTAATCTGAAGACTATGTTTAAAACTTCTCATGCTTAACCCTTCAGTGTCCAGGCTGAAAAACAGGTTTCCATCCAGGGGCCAAGCTATTTTCTCACTATGCTCAGCCAAAAAAAAACTAACTTTAGAACTTTTTTGCTGCCAAATAACTAATGAAAGGAATTATGGCATGTTTTATACCAAATTAATCAGCGTTTAATTCTGGATTTTCTGAAAAATCAAGAATTTAACATAAAAGAAGATATGTTTTATTTTAATAATACTTTTTTAAAGACATGTAGTAAAAAAATGCATCTGGCAACACAAATAAAAATTTATTTAAAAAAAACTAATAGAAATGATTACAATGCACATGAATAGAATGGCTATATATTTCTGAATAACAAAAAATTACCTTTTTAGTTTTAAGTAAATATTTTTCTCATTTTATAATTTTTTTCTCGGTACCATGATTTGAGAAAAGATTCAGTTTATTTAAAGATTCTTGTTTATATGACTCAGCACTGTGCTGAGTCAAATAAACAAGTCAACTTTCGAATTTTTTTTTTTTAAATAACCAATGAACCAAAATAGGTCATGTTACATACCAAATTAAATAGAATTTAATTACAATTTTATGAAAATAAATAATATAAACAAATTTGCAAGTATATTGATTTTAATAAGCCTTTTTCAATGCGATATGGTGAAAAAAAAGATCACACTATACAATTAAGGCTTCATTTTGGAAAACCTGCTGAATAAAAATAGTAAAATTATATATTTATCGAAAGGAAATTTCCTCCCAAATAATATAATATTCAACCTGAAATATGATCTTCATTTCTTTTGATGATTCTTTTCAGTATCGTATTTTTTAAACACAGACAGTGTTATACAATGTGACTTGGCCTTCTCACATTCACGGGATTTTCTGAACTGGTTATGAAATAGAAAAAAACTTCCTTGGCTGCTTTTTTTTTACTAAACATTATCAATTTTTTCTTTGGGTGTTGCAGTTTGGCAAATCTTGGCTAAGTGCAGAAAGGTTTGTGCACCAAGGACCAGCCCTTCCCGAAATTGCCCTCCATGGCCGATTTCTGGAGCAAGGAAGCCTATTTTGTTTCCGTATCCAAGACATTCAATTTCAGAAAAAGGTACAGGCTCAGTTTTTTTATTAAATAAAAAGAAGTAATAAAAGAAAAATTACACATAACCTAATGGGATGTTAAATAAAATATCCACAACAACTTGTAAGCCGGCCTCTGATCTAGCATAACTCAGAAAGATCGATAAATCAGCCGATTGAAAATCGCTAACGGAAGTAAATATACAGAAAATGATACTATATAAAAGTTTTACTGGAAAAGTAATAAATAATAAAATAAAAAATTAACATACAGCCTAATGCAATGTTAAAATATCCACAGCAACAACTTGTAGGCCAGCCGTACCATATAACATAACTATGAAAAAATCAATACTCATTGATCAGCCAAAAGACCGCTATATCCGAAAATAAATCTACTGAAATGAAAACTAAGGTTTAAGTATAAAAAAAATAGTAACTTTACAAAGGGTATCCAATATGTTGCACCAAAACTTTGAACAAAGTGGGAGCCACTTATATAATACAGAATGGAGATAGTATGTGTCAGCCATCTGCATCTTGTTTGACTCAGTGAAACATAACTAATTAAATGCAGGTGCAGCCAAAATTTCTAAGAATGATGTGTTTACTTTCAGTTTCGATTTGAAGATGCCGGGAAAAATGATAAAAATAACTTGGGAATACTGAAATAGGTTTATAACAGAAAAGAGTGTGAAACAGAAAAAATAAATTGCGGTATGTATTTTGTAATTACTTCCAAAATCTATCGTTTTTAAAAATAGCAGTTTTTTTGTTAATTTTCAGGAGATTTTTGAAAATTTAAGGATAATAGCTCAGATCAAACTTGTGAGCTTAAATCAGGTTACTTCAGTAAATAGGAACATTAACAAACAAATCGGCAATACCACTTAGTGCTTCTAAGAAATGGCAATCAGATGGCTTTATAAAATTATTTATATTGTAGTTTAATAAAATATGCATCAAATTAAAAAACAAAATATTATTTTTGAAGCCTGAATTATATATTTTTATAAGATATATGTATAAAAATTAAAATGGCAATTTTTATTTTAAAAAAATAGATATATTTTTGTTGTACTAAATGCGTATACATACGTCATTGGCCCCTCAATTCAGATTCTCCATATGTATACAGACGGCTTGGACAATGGAAGGGTTAACGAAAAGCTTTCATAGTAATATTCAAATAAATCCTCTCTTGGTAACATTAATATCTGCCTCAGGAATTTCATTTATCTAACACCTCCCAAACACGGTGAAAAACAAACACAAAAGTGGCTCGAATTGGACATTTTTTTTTTTCAAATTTACATACTTACCTTTTTCAGTGAGAATTAATATGCATTCTTAATCATTAATCCAGTTAAATTACTAAATAACGTATTTCCCCATTTCTAGGTTAATTCTTTTGGGTCTGACCTGTTGTAAAATAAGTTACTATCTCATTTGCATTTATATTAAACTAGTGAAGTCAGGAAAAAAAGGTGTGATTCTGAGATATCAATGTACATAGAATTCCAAATATGAGATATTTATCAGAATAATGGAGCAATTCATACAAATTGTGAAACAAGGTTACACTGGTTAAAATGAAAAAATACAAAAAAGTTTGCTCTTATTAAAAATATGCATAAAATATTTCACACGTATTACCTTAAAAATTCTGTTATTTTATTGCTGAGAATTAAATGTTCTTTCTTTTGGTATATAATATGGCCTATCTCTGTTGCTTATTTCTGAATAATTTCATTTATCTAACACCTAATACCACATCATATCAACCTATGAGCTAAGTTTTGCAACTGAAATATGCAAAGGGTTGCTTTTTACATTTTCACAACTGAAAGCCATATTATTACAAGGAAAAAGAAATTTTTTACATCATTATATCAATGTCTCAATACTATTATAAAAGGCTAAAAAAGCAATCTTGTTGGATTGTAACAATTTTCATGCAGTATGGAAGACAAGCATATAAGTAATAAAGTAATAAGTACCTACATTAGGCATGGATATTCTAACTAGAACTATTATAAGATATTAACTATTACAGTATATTAATGGTAATTAATATACTGTAATAGTTAAACATTAATATAACAGTATATTAATGGTTTCGTTTAGAACCTTGTGATGAATCCAGAATTATTCATTAGTATTTCCAGTGACTAATACTGAAGAAATCATCTAGTGTAGAAAGACATCTAGGCCATTTCCTCAGCACAGACTGGATTTTTTGATAAAATGACAGTCATTCCATTCCAGCAGTTGGGCACAGATATCAGTGTCTCAAACTTGCTTAGAAAAGTTATATGATCCAAGTTCTTTGACAAATGGGCACTGGATTTTTCATAAAATTTTAACTGACAGAAGACATTATAATAATCAAATATGCATTCAAATGAGGGCAATTATGTAACTTGATACAGTTAGTCTACCAGATGACAAATGCTTTCACTTTCTAATTCCCTGCAAATATTAGAGATTTCGAACTTTTAATTGTATCACATTTTAAGATACATCATGCATGAATGGTAAACATTTGGTTAAATGGCATATAATCATTAAATCTCACTACACTAATATTAAGGCTTACGGTGCAATTATCGCTCTTGCTGGAGCATGGGTTGGTTCACCAGCCATGTTTAGCCAATTTTCTAGCTGATTACCTAGATCCTTTGCTGAAAATAAAAGACAGAAATATTTAATATTGCTTCCCAAAAACTAGATGCCTGAAATATCTCATCTATAAATATATGACTGTATAGCTTATTAAATGCTACTTATATTAAGACATAATATATATGTAAGGAGAATTAAAGTGTTCAAAAATTAAACATTTCTAATTATTCTGACCATTACCAATGCATTTTGATTGATCCCATTCTCTTTTGGCATCAGTTTTTAAAATAATTATTTTAATCCAGCTTATTCAGTGAAAGTATTTTATTTACAGTAACATAAACCTTTATTGAACCTCCACATTGGAATTAGGATTTTAGATGTAAATACCAATGATTATAAACTGATCAATATCATCAAATTATTAGCCTTTTAATGAATCACAAGGTTTCAAAAGCATACAAAAACAAATGTAAAATCATTAAAATGAAAGAGAGATATGCATACAGTTTGTTTTGCTATATATTAATGTAATAAAAATATTACATTAATATATTAATGTCATGCTATTTAGTTACTATCTTGTGAGGACTATGGTTTCTTGTGTCATGTAATCTTTAAATTTATACGTTACAAAGAGCTTTTAGGTTTCTCCATCTTTAATGTATAAAGAGAGAAAAATATATTTTCATACAGTTTTTTTTTTTTAGGTTTGTATGGCCGAGTGGTTAGCGCGCTTGGCTACTGATCTAAGGGACCTGGGTTCGAGCCCCGGATTAGGCATGGGTGTTTGTGTTGTTTTTCTGCTGAGGGCCTGCCATCCTCTCAGAACTTCTACTGTGGCATATAAACTGACAGGCTCCTGTCAGACCTCTGTGGCAAGCAGCTGCTTGAGGGGGTATTTATTTATTTTATTTATTAACTAATTAATGTCTGAAAGGCTGGAATTAATGTTCATTGTGCATTTTTTTTCAGTTATGTGAATTTCTGATAATCCAGACAATCCTCATTTCTAATGAGCATTTCACTGTATTTGACTGGTGCAATTAATAATTTCTATTTTGTATACACCTTTTTTATTTATTGCTCTATCCCTATCATCTCAGATGATTTTATAGCTACTTTAATATTAAATTTCTTTAGTTTTCTTTATGCCATTTGGATGGATATTAGAATGTTTCTCTTTTACTGTGAATCTTACATTTACATAGATCATATTGATAATTAAAAATAACTTAAAATTCTCTGTCACTGAGCAATAAAATTTAAAAGTTTATCTTTCAAACTATTTGCATGTTAAAAGTTTTTAGGAGAAAACTCAGAAGCTTTTCGGAGCAATAACAGTGCTCTGTCTTCAGTGAAGTGACACTATGTGGTGATGTTAGGTCTGTTAAACAGACCTAACATCACCACATACTGTCACTTCACTGAAGACTGAGTACTGTGATTGATCAAAAAAGCTTCCAAGTTTTCTCCTAGTTGGTTGTTTTACCTCTGAGCAGCACTTTTTTGCACACCATGGGCTAAATGGCCAGGTCACATGGACCCCGAAGGCTCAGAGAAGGTTGGGGGAGGGGACCCACTGGAACAGCTGTTGGGAGACAGATGGTAGCCTCCCATCAAGGCTATCCAGCGTGTTCTTTAACGTGCACAGGGTATGGCTCTCCCGCACACGGAGCCACGGCTTAACGTCCCATCCGACAGACAGTGGCCTTTCCAAGCCCACTGGTGTCCCCTACTGACCGTGGGCAGGGCGGGGAATTTTGCGAAGAAAAATCTCAACGCTGACCCAGCTGGGACTCGAACCTGGGAACTACAGATTACGAGCCTGGCGCGCTACCGACTGAGCCACCCCCGCCCCAGTTTTATCCTAAAAACTTTTAACATGCAAATAGTTTGAAGGATAAACTTTTAAAATTTTATTGCTTAACGACAGAGAATTTTAAGTAATTTTTAATTAATTTCTGAGCAAGAAGGTCCTTTTAATTGCATATCAGATAATTTAGTGGAAAACATCTAATGAATCTGTGGCCAGAGAGCAAATATTTCAACACATCTGTATCATACCATGGAGAAAGAAATGCTTCAATGTCAATTTCTTTTACAAAGTCCTGCATGAAGAATTCAGTTAGTTACACCGAGTAGGCTGTCCCATGATGCTCTATTTGCTTATTTGAAAATGTTTGCTAAAAATAAAGCTTTTTTTCTTTAATTCTATATTAATATTCTTAATTCTATATTTTAATAATATCTTCTAGTAATTTACAGATTCTCATTTGTACAAATATGAAATGCAATGTAGAACAATTAAGTCTGAATTTCCAATTTTTCAAACTGTATGCAATCCTAAGCTATTTTCTCAGTTTTGAAATTTGGTTTTGAAATCTTTGGCTTGAATTTCAAAAGGTGATCATGAATATTACCTACACACATATATATATTATATAGTTGAGAATTACTGGTTTGATGCTTACAAGTTAATATAAATTTTTAATGTGAACTGAGGTGTTCAATGTCACAGACCTAAGTAGTACATAGAGTATTTGCAAATAATTTGAAATACCATTAAGAATTGGTACTTGATTCTTCTAGTCAGTGCCATGCCAAGGCAGGAGTGTGTAGGGCATGTGCCCTAGTTATAAAATCTAGCCTAAAGTGCAATTTCAAATTATTAAATGGTAAATTTTTATTACTAGACACAAAACCAATTTGATAGGTTGAAAAATAACTCTTGCCTTGAGTTCAAACATCTCTTGCTTGCCGTGTGTGCAAAATTAGCTAGGCATGGCCCTACTTCTAGCACTTTAGACTGGGTACTAAGTATTTCCAATACATTAGCTTGGACAAGGAATTGAAAATGCATTTCGAGCACTGAAAATACTTTGAGAAAACACAGACTATTTATCTATCATTTGGATTAGGCTGTTTTAACTCTGAAAGGCACTTTTGTGCACAAAATTGGCTAAATGGCCAGATAACAAGGACTCTAAGGGCTCAAAGAAGGTTGAAAGAATGGAATCCGCTGAACAGCTGTTAACCTCCTGTTAAGGCCATCCAACATGTACTTTAATGTGCACAGGGTGTAGCTCTCCTGCAGAAAGGGTCATGATTTAACATCCCCAACCAATGGACACCAGCCTCCCCAAATCCATTGGTGTCCTTTTTCTCACTGGCACAGTTGGAACTCAAACCTGGAAACTGCAGATTATAAACTGCAGATTTATAATCTGCAGTTTATAGGTTTTGGTTAATTACAAGAGTGTAAGGCAGCCATGGGCAACCCATGACCCATGGAAATTTTTGAAATGGTCCACAAATATTGTGGTACAAATTAAAATTTTTATCTCTTATTCTTAAAGTATTTTGTGGAATACCAATTTATTTCCACATATATCTTTACACTGTTTTTGAGAGTGTTCTTTTGTAGCCAAATTTGACTCAACAACTGGCAGATTTTGCTCATAGGTGTAAATTGGGTTTTCTGAATGTACTGTTCAGAGTCCCTGATTAAAATGCTCAGCTCTCACTCAAATGGACCCTACATCAGTAAACATTCTAATTATGAAAGTTATCAAGACTAACATAGAAAAAAATATTTGAGAAACTTATGACTGCATTAATCAAACAAAAAAATTTCAATTTTCCCAAAGGTCTCAAGATTCCAATGCTATTATTGTGCATTCAAATTTTATTATTAATGAGAAAATTGCAAAATATTACAAAAATTATTCTGATGGCAAATTTGCAAAGGAGTGTCTGCAAACAATTTTGGTATGTTTCGCACAGAGAAAAAATTATAAGTTTATCCCACAGAATCAAAATTAGGTGTATCGATGAATGTCGCAGCAATATAGGAGATACCTTTACAGAGCTTGCATTAAAAACTGAATATCCTTCCTTGGTTCTTGTTGAAAGTACCAATGTTTCTAATATAGCTTAATTAATGGTATTTGTATGTGGGATTGATACTAATTTCCATAAAAATGTGTTTTATTTTTATCTAATTATGCTGCTTACTTTTAATTTCTTGTATATATATAATCCTAATTTTAATCAAAACTAAGTGTTTTTATTAAAATTATAAAAAAGTACACATTCCATTTGAAATAAATAGGCATATTGTCTATTCAGTCAGGGTTGGGTGGTTTTTACTTCTGAGCAGCACTTTTTTTGCACAGAATGGCTAAATTACCAAGTCACAAGTACCCGAGGGCTCAAAGAAGGTTGGGAGGGGGATCCACTGGACAGTTGTTAGGAGGCAGATAGTAGTCTCTGGTCAAGGCCATCCAGTGTGACAATAGTGGGCTTGAAAAAGCCCACTATTGTCCCCTAGTGACCAAGGGCAGGGTGGGGAGTTTTGCAGAGATAAATCTTAACGCTGGGACTCGAACCTGGGTACTGCAGATTAAGAGCCTGGCGTCCTACCAGATGAGCCAATCCTCACCCCATCTACTCAGGGTTTGGAAGGGAGGTAGGGTTAGAGTGTTGAATGCAATAGGTAGGGTTCTGGCCACTGGCTCTCTGAAATATCCTTGTCAGGTCAACCGATGAGAAAAGGTTGCCCATCTGTGGTGTAAAGGAACCAAATCATTAGCCATAAGGGTAAATGCTTTTTGTTTTGCATTCCTATTTTTTATTTTGTATTTTAACACTGTGATTCATAAATAACTGAAGTAATTGGCAATGGAAAAAGAAAAAAAAAGTTATGCCATAAGATTCTTATACAATTTTCCAATCATTGTACAAATTATGATAATTTGATTCACAGCATATTTCAATTTGGTTTTTCATTTCTAGTATCTTTATATTAATCCAGAAAAAAATTTGCTGCATAATTTCTTCCTATGTACTCTCAAGGGAAAAAAAATAATATGTCAATATAAGCTCTTATAAGAAATTATGGAGCAACAGCAGCACTACTTACTTTTGCAAAGTTGCAAGAAACCAACAACTAGAATTGCAGTGCAGCAAGTATTGGCATAAAGAGGGCAATTCTTAAAATGAGGCTTTAAACGTAAGTTCACAATGTCAGCATTCAAAACAGTAAACTTTTTTTATACCAGAAGTACTTTCAGCTGTTTTGTCTACTTTACTATAGAACCATTGTGAGGCAATTGAGATAATGACCACTCCCATCTCCACGTGCAATTAGGGCACTGGAATCTCCCTTCATAATATATGGAAGTTTTAAACTACTCTAATATCATTTCGTTGAAGACAGAGTGCTGTCCTTGCTCCAAAAATCTTCAAGTTTGTACGTGATAATTTTTCCCAATGAAAACTGTTTGAAGGATAAACTTATTGCACTACAACTGAGAACTTTAGGTTATTTTATTCTTAGCCACAATTACAGCATAGCTCTTTCCAAAGCAGTTACTCTGTAATTGTTTTCCAGAATTTAAAATATTTCTCACATGAGAAATTCAGCACTTTTTCCAGTCCCAGTTTGTTAAATAAGAAAAATGTTGCATATTTTCATTTTTTTTCCACGAGCAGCTTCAAGTCCATTATTAGTATGTAAAAACTAATTACTACACCAAATGCTGCACCGAGATTTATCAAACATTTCAACAAAAACAATGAGAAGTCCTTATTTGTACACAATTACGTAAATACATTATTAATGTAAACTTTCGTTCAGTAGCAAATTCTTTAGCATATTATTTCAAAATCTTTTCCATTCAACTGTGAATATATTATACTTATAATTCCAAGCTTGAAGTATGTTCTCGTATGAAAAAAAATACAAAATAACTCATTGCATAATTTTAGTAGTGCAACATTTACAGAGTACAATGGAAATGATTTTGAAATCCATCTCTCAAAGTCAGTTTGAACTGGTACTAAATTATTAAACCTTTCGCATTTCAGACAAAAGGAATCGTACCTGAGCTTATATACCAGCTACCCGCATGGGTGGCTCTTCTGACAGACTGGGAAGACATTTCAATAATTTGAAAAATTTGGTAAACTGTTAATTTTATTTATTACTGTTCTTTTGCTTCCTCAGTTTTATAGCCTGCAAGGTTCAAGGTGCAGAAACGTCTCTTTGCGTTATTTACTCATCTGTAAAGTTACGCTACAGAATACTTAATCACTTATCAAAACCTTACAAAAGTGTTGCACCTAACTGTTGCCAGATCCAATTGCTTAGTGGAAGGTAAAAAGGAGCACTATCAAGCCATTTTGTTTTGCCAAAAAAAATAGGCTAAAGGGAAGCATAATTTTACAGTATTTAAAAAGAAATTTTCAAAATAATGATAGCGTAGCACATTCAACATAATTCGTCAATAATGATGCAGTACACACATTAAAGATGACAAATCATCTGTTTTTAATATAGATTGATATAGTGGAGTACCAAGAAAATTCTAAATTGTGGGGGGGGGAGTTTAACCCTATTGTGTTTTCTTTTTTTGACATGGACTGCCTTTGAAAATATATGATATTTAAACCCTCTAGAGGGAAAGAGTATCACTTTCATCTCATATTATTACAAAAGGCTCCTGTCAGACCTATGTCTGTGGAAAGCAGCTGCTTGCCATAGAGGTCTGGGTCTGACAGAACCCTTCTGTAAAATATTCCATGTAGATTTGTAACAAAGGAAAGACCTCAGCAGAAAAATACCGAAAAAGAAACATCCATGATTCTCAGCAGCTCGAAACGAGTTCTTCTGTGCAATAGCCAAGAAAGCTGGTTTACAAAGATTCGGCCGTCTTAGGAATTTGGGGCTCTTCAATTCTAATAGATTTGTGCATTCTCTACAGTAATCATAAATAATACGGAGGGCATGAAAAAAAATTTTAACGTGTCTGTAGATTTGAAATCTTCCTCCAAAGTTAACCAGCTACGACTTGTTTGAAATGTTATCTAAATTTATCATTACCTATTAACTAGAAGAATGTATATCGCCTGTGGTGCATATAAGCAATGGCGGACTGGCCAGGGTGTCAGCTTGCCCGATGGCAAGTGGGCTCTGTGGGCCCCTGATAAAGAAGGCCCCCTTAAACATTAGACAATATGTTAAAAATGATAGCCTTATAGTTGTGAGTGGGCCCCCTTTGTCTCCTGGCAACCAATATTTTTAGACCCAGTCCGCCATATAATAATAAGAATAATGTTTTCAAAGAGAATGAAGCTTTTCCTTTACCTACTGTGTCATCATTCGCTAGCTCAAATTAAAACTTTTAAGAAATTTTTAATTTGAGCTAGCGAATGATGTGGAAAATGCAAATAGTATTTTATTAGTAATTATACAACATAAAAATAGTCGTCTTTTAATTCTTAAATCTAAAAAGTTGCATTTCCCACACCTCTCTCAGAAAAGTGGGTAGGTTATTTCTGTCAGCATCTCTTAAAAACTACCACTAATTTTTAAAATTTCTGTTCTATATATATATTATTTGTAAAACTCAATAACAGCTCTGCCGTTTCATATTTAGTGATCTGTAAAGAAATATATATATTAAAGCAACTAAGTATTTGAAAAATGCGACTTCCGTGGCCGAGTGGTTAGCGCGCTTGGCTACTGATCTAAGGGACCTGGGTTCGAGCCCTGGATAAGGCATGGATGTGTGTTTTCTGCTGAGGTCCTGCCATCCTCTCAGACCTTCTACTATGGTATATAAACTGACAGGCTCCTGTCAGACCTCTGTGGCAAGCAGCTGCTTGAGGGGGTATTTATTTTTGTTTTTTATTTTATTAGTACCAATCAAATTAAAAAAGAGTTTTCCATTATGATTTGTTTCCAATGGAAACTTCATAACGTTTACATTTCACCAACAAAATATCATATTTCTATCATTAATATATCGTTGCAATACTCGTTTTAAATTTTGGAATTTTCAATCTTTTTCACCGTTAGAGGAAGATTCCGAAAGTGCGGATTATAATATTTTATCAATTCCTATCTAACCCTAAACAAGATTTTTTTCATTTATCTCTAAACACAAACAATTATCTGTTAAAACGAAAAATTGTTTCCCCCCCCCTCCTTGGGTCTAAGAGGTCAATTCATTGTTGACAATGGGAACATCATGGCGTTCAAATTTACCACCAAAATTTAAAATTTCTAACTTAAATACATGGTTTGCAATATTTGTTTGAAATTTTGGAATTTGCAAACTTTTTCACCGTTAGAGGGCGCATTTATATTCTTCGGAAGATTTAAAAAGTGTGAATCATAATATTTTATCAATTCCTATCTAACCCACAAAGAATTTACCAGCAGTAACAAACGATTACTGCTAAACTAAAAAGGTGTGTTTTCCCACCCCCTTGGGTCTAAGGGGTCAACTCGTTTGTTAGAAATGGAAATTTCGCGGCCTTCACATTCCACCAACAAAATTTTATATTTCTAGCAAAAATACATTGTTTGCAATATTGGTTTGAAATTTTGAAATTTTAAACTTTTTTCCACCGCTAAAAGGTGTAATTATAGATTTAGAGATTCGAGAAGTGCATATCGCAATATTTCATTAATACTTATCCAATACAAAAAGAATTTTTAATTTATCTCTGTAAACAAAAAAGTTCGATGTCTACAGACGACAAAGAGAAACTATTATCTCGTTTTATTTGGAAACGACATAAATACAAAAGCCGTATCATCATTTCTCTATTCGCTGGCGGCGCGTAAAGTTCGGTCTGCGAAATCTGCGCATTGTTGCTATGGAGCACATTTTACATACAACTTGGGGACAACACGAAAAAATTCATTCGGAATTGCGTGTAAACAAAAGTATGGTGATCATGCCAGTTCATATAATACTGTCACGGGATCACTTACAGGTTTTAGAATATCTTATATCTTACCTAACTGACTATGGCAGGTGAGTATCCAAAAGAGGTGGTCTTTGCCCTCCCCGAATTGTACTGTAATTTGAAACTTTTTTTTTTTATCATTGCATTACATGAAATTTTATTGCTCACCAATAACAAATAAAAATATTGCACTTATATTGATTTTTTTTCTTCCATTACAATTTTTTTCCTTCCTGAAATTTGCTGCAATAAATAAATCTTTGAATCTTTAGATTTAAATTATTCAAAATATAATTTTAAATTCTCTCTATCATGTTTCTAGAAGTTCAATGAGTTAAATTTTATTAAACAATCCTTATTACTTTTTATTTATATTTTTGTGCTATAGATTTGATTGCTTGGTAACGTAACGAAATGTCACATTAATGCTGCCCTAGAAGTTTTAATCACAACAAAACCTGAGATGTGACTTATATGTAAATGAGAATGTGTATGTGGGGAGGCATGATCGAGACACGACCAGGGCTTAGATAGTACTGTAGCTTAGATATTCTTAATTCGCCCCTGATCCTTATTTTTGATATTAATTGTACAAATTCCTTGAAATTTGTTTCTATTAATCAGGACCAGAGCTTAGATAGCACTATAGCTTAGATCAGTGGTGCCCAACCTTTAGTCTATCTCGAGTAAATTAAGAATTTAAAAATTTTAGGTGAGCCACACATAGGACGACGACCTTTTTTTTTTTTGAAAAAATCAGCACAATAGGTAAAAGAAAACACAATAATATTACACTACTACTGTAATATATATTTGAGCAACATTGCAGATGTCTGTTGATTCATCACATTGTAAACTTAAAAAAACGCATTTTTCTAAATCTTTTTTTTTTCTTCGTAATTTGATATTTTTAGACATTGCTTCTATTCTAGGAGTGACTGAATTTCTTGATAACTGAACATCTTCAATAGCTGATATAATTTTCTTCTTATTTTTAAGTTCTTGAAACAATGTTTCTGATGCAGCAAGCATTGCTTCTTTAATTATGTTGCCGTCGTCAAAGGGTTTTTTGTGCATTGCAAGTATATGTGCAATCTTAAATGAAGCAATTGTAGCAGCTCTTGATTTAGTCACGGCCTTAGTAAATATAGATTGTTGGGCAACTACTGTGGTTTTCAATTCTTTAAATTTAGATTTTCTTAAACTGCTGTTGATAAGATATTCAGTATCATATTTTTTATGAACCGTTGTAAAATGTCGTTCTACGTTGCACTTCTTTCCAATAGCAACTGTTGAACGGCAAATCAAACAAATACATTTGTTCTTAAAATAAATAGAAAAATATTTCTCTTCCCAATCTTCTTGAAAATTGTAAGTGTATGTCCGTTTTTTCTTTTTCTCTGGCTCATATTTAGACATAATTAGGGTAACTATAAGATAAATATAATTGTTAGTATATTAACCCTTAAAATAAATCAAACAAATATTTTTATACCTGGTTGAAACCATCCGTCAGTTCATACACAAATTCAAAGTTCGCTCAGTGTAAATACGGAAATGCGTTAAATATTACGAAAATAAAAACATACAACCACTATAAAAAATATACATACACTGCTCTCGCTGCGAATGATAACTCGCTGCATTAAGGGGAAGGTGGGAGGTGTCAGTAGATGCGGATGTCAAGTGCGCATCGTTCTAGGCCTGCAGATTGTTAGCGGGTCACTTGGGCTGAAAGGGACGTATGTCCTAAACGGCCACTAATAAAAATTAATTTATATATATTTATGTATAATTTTTAAAACTATTTTATTTTTAATAAACGTGATGAATCTGAATACGCGAGCCACGTGTTGCTCGCGAACTACGGGATGGGCACCGCAGGCTTAGATATTCTTAATTCGCCCCTGATCCTTATTTTTGATATTAATTGTACAAATTCCTTGAAATTTGTTTCTATCTCACACTTTTTTTTTTTGTTTTTATCTCACACCTATTTTTACTAATATGTATTAGAATACATATTAGTAAAAAAATTAATAACTATTTCGTTCTCTCTATCAGTTTCGTTCTACTATCAGATTTTGTATTTTTCGCGTCGTCCCCAAGATGGTATTCTAATAAGAAAAAAAACTTAGCGTTTTTTTTCTTTACCATTTTGATTTTTCTCGACCTTTTTATCAATTTTTTTTTTTTGCGAACGTTTAGGCGTTTACTGCGTTTATAATTCTTTAAAGATTTTTGATTTCTTTTAAAGTATAAATACCACGAAGAAACCGTAACTGTAGAAAGCGTGAATGTTTTTCTGCGAATGAAACCTCAATGGATTGAAATAGTCAAGCATAGCAATGCCATTGATACATATGAAAAGGAGTGTTCTCCGTAATTTTTCCTTTGCTGACTCTCAAAAAAGTATTTCTCCTAATGCTTCTCGTATGCTTTATATTAAAAATACTAGAAAAAAATTATAATTAAAGAAAACCTTTTGTCTATGATTGTAAAACAAAAAACGCAATAGTTTCAACGGCGTTTGGATAAAGTTCAAGGAGAACATGGATAGATTTCAACACAGTAATTAGTGGTATGCAAAGGGAGTGGGGCAGCTGCCCACCCTAAAAATTTGGAGAGTGGAAAAGAGTATATTTTGCCTACCCACTTTTTAATCTTTCTCTGGTATTTTAAAGGTTTATCAGTTCAATTTAAATATTAATCTTCTAGTAAGGTAACTGTAAAATAGGAAAATAGCTTCAAATGCTATTTTCAATCAAATCATAGCCGTAAAATTGTAAAATAAACTAATTCCCTATTATCCAGAGGTTAAGATTGGTAAATATGGTAAGATAATAGCTGATTTTTAGTGTGATCATGACATCCACCTTGGGTTGGCAAATCCCTTCGTCAAGAGTTGTGACGTCACGGGCATAACATCTATCACATTCTGCCCAACCTGGAATTTTGTACTTGGCACGTCACTAGTAGTAATCAACAACTTCCTGGCCAACACTAGATCTGAAAATTATAAACTCTTTGTAAATAATTAAGACTTATAAAGCAATGAAATGCAAGGTATCCCTAAAAATACATTTCCTAAACTCTGATACTCCTTGGCACCGAACCTTGGTAATGATTCACCACCTAAAACAATTCCAACAGGTATACACCAAACATCTATCCAATCTTTCTTGAACACTAATAAGGAAACTTCCAAATGCTGCTTATAAACGTAAGGGACAACAAAAAAAGCAGAGTTTAAGATTTGTTACATTACAGCAAACCGTAACGTTATAAGTAAAAATATATTTATATTTTACTCAAAAATAACGGATGATAAAAATATTTTAATAGTCATTTACGTAATCAGCTTTAAAAATAACTTTAAGAATCACGCACCTTAGTCGAAAAACAAACTTTTAATTTCTCAAATATGGTCAAAATCTGAAGTTTTCATTTTAAAATGTAAACAATAAAAATTTTCATTTACTTGAAAATATTCACATTTGGAATTACTGTTTCTTTTCCTTTTGGATTTGTATTAGATGCTAACTTTTATTTGGTCTACAATAATCATCTTGAATGATTTTTTTTTTTCGTTTATCTTGTTCTTACATAGAATAAAATGAAAAAAGACAGCAGAAACTTTTTAAATTGCTCTTACTCATTAAATAAAAAATAAAAAATACCCCCTCAAGCAGCTGCTTGCCACAGAGGTCTGACAGCAGCCTGTCAGTTTATACGCCATAGAGAAGTTCTGTGAGGAAGGCGAGACCTCAGCAGAAACGAGAACACGAACATCCATGCCTAAACCCGGGAGTCGAACCTTTAATCAGTAACCAAGCACTCTAATCACTCTGCCACGAGACGGTTTTGCTCTAATTCATTACCACGGAAAATTGCAGAAATGGTTACAAAATATTTGCCTGTGAAAACATACTGTAAAACTTCTTGAAGCACTGAAGAAATGAATATATATGCATAGCAAAATATCGGAAAGTGTTAAATAGGTTAGGTTGATTTACCTCTGAGAGGCACTTTTTTGCACACCATGGGCTAAATGGCCAGGTCACAAGGACCCCCCTAAGGCTCAGAGAAGGTTGGGGAAGGGACCCACTGGAACAGCTGTTTGGAGACAGATGGTAGCCTCCCGTAAAGGCCATCCAGTGTGTTCTTTATCGTGCACAGGGTATGGCTCTCCCGAACACGGGGCCACGGCTTAACGCCCTATCAGACGGACGGCGGCCTTTCCAAGACCATCAGTGTCCCCTACTGACCGTGGGCATGGCGGGGAATTTTGCGGAGATAAATCTCAACGCTGACCCAGCTGGGACTCGAACCTGGGAACTGCAGAAAGTATTAAATAACTAAAGCAAGGCTAGGCAACCCAACCTTATCGAGGAGCCATTAAAAACATTATATTCATAAAGAGCTACAAGAAAATTTTTAGGAGTTATTAAAAAATTCTGAAAGAGTCATGTGATTTCTTAACATTCTCTAATATGCGAATTAGAATCTAATTAACACAATTATCTGACTTTCTGTCTTTACAAAATCGCAGATTATTTTTTTAAATGTCAAAGCGATTGGAAACGATCAGCATACTGTTATCATTACAGTACTTAACTGTAAATTTATTAAAATTAAGCTACCCAAGAAATCAAAATTAGACACATTACATAGCAAAATATATATAATAATATACTAAGAGCACAAAAACATTATGAAAAAAGCCACGGGTTGCCCAATCTTATTAAAGCAAACAATATATCTGTTTTAATCAATGCATTAAAAAATAAATTCAGTTTAAGAATGTATAGTCAATATAGTAAAAAAAAAATTATGATTTCTTAGCAGAGAAAAACTGATTTCACGCTATCTAACAAAAACAATGTTCCTCTGTCAAAAAGTGGTTCGTGAAATGTTGAACTGCTGTAAATATCGTAGCCACAGGTCTAAGGGTTGCGTTGGGTTACTTTACCTCTGAGCGGCACTTTTTTGCGCACAATGGGCTAAATGACCAGGTTACAAAGACTCCGAAGGTTCGAAGAAGGTTACGGGGAAGGACCCACTAGACAGTTGTTGCGGGACAGATGGTAGCCTCCCATTAAGGTCATCCAGCATGTTCTTTAGCTTGCACTGGGTATGGCTCTCCCGCACACGGGGCCACGACTTAACGTCCCATCAGACTGATGGCGGAGTTTCCAAGCCCATCGTGTCCCCCTATTGACCGAGGGCGGGGAGTTTTGCGGAGATAAATCTCAACCCTGGCCCAGCTGGAACTCAAACCTGGGAACTGCAGATTACGAGCCACTCCCACCAACACCTCCTATAACAGAAAGCCAGAGGACCAAATTTATGACGTCAGCTTAAGTAGTCCTACCATACAAACACTTCTTATATTCTTGATTCTAATATTATTACTGGTAGATTGTGTGCTAACCTTTATACTAATATTTGTCTATAAATGTATTTTATTTAGGAAAAAAGCTATTTCTATTAATTAGCATTATTATATTTTATAATAAATACGAATAATTTTCTTCCTAAATAAAATATATTTTTAGATAAACATTAGCATAAAGATTACCACAAGAGTCCACCGGTAATAATATTAGAATCAAAAATATAAGAATTATCCATATAGTAGGACTACATAGTGACGTCAAAAATTTGGTACAGTCTCTCAAAAAAGTATCCGAACACTATGGTTGATTACAGAATTCAAAAAAAATATCTGGCAACGATTTTTTAGGAATTAGTGATCTGGCAACCTTCGTGTCACGTGACAATATTAGTATAAAGGTGTCACGTGACACGAAGGTTGCCAGTCACTAATTCCTAAAAAATCGTTGCCAGATATTTTTTTTGAATTCTGTAATTAACCATAGTGTTCGGATACTTTTTTGAGCGATTGTACACTGGCCTTCTGTTTTAAGGTAGTGTTGCTCCCACCCCTCTTTGAAGTGATGGATATGTTTTAGGTTTATTTTCTACTTTTTAGGGCGCATATAGAAATATAGATATTTATTTATTTATATTTTTTTAATATCGTATAAATAAAAACCTTTTTGCACTCCTACATGTTGCTGACGCTTTTGTACGCCAGGTGTTTAAACAAAGAGC
This sequence comes from Ryuthela nishihirai, assembly GCA_038380435.1. NCBI lineage: Eukaryota > Metazoa > Arthropoda > Arachnida > Araneae > Heptathelidae > Ryuthela > Ryuthela nishihirai. The sequence goes on from JAWZYU010000026.1 coordinate 25,637,944, forward strand.
CTATGTCATACTGGTTTAACTACTTTTGTTTAATCGCTTTTGACCTTATCTTAGAAATCACTGTTAATTAACATTCGTTGTTTTTGCGCTTCAAACGTCGTCCAAAGAAGAAACTATGACGTCATCTACGTGTTTTTCGCGACAAAACACTGAATTCCTGTTAAGGATAAGTGAGTGGCAAATGCAGTTCTTATGAAATTGCCTTATTTTTGTCCCTTAACTCATTTTCCACTAAAACGAACCGCAAAATAAGAATTTAAAAAGAAATTAATTTTCTGAGGAGATAACATTTCATTACGAAAACCACTTAATGTTTGGTTCAAATGAGTTGGTTATTAAATTTATCTGATAATTAAAGAAACACGAACCATTTTTATTATCTTTGAATGGTATACATTTATATATTAGCACATTCAAGCATCTTTAATCCAATATTCTCTAACCGGCAGCATCCGTGGTTCGGTACGATTTAAGAAATTTAAAAAATTCAGTTGGGTTGTTTTAGCTCTGAGCGGCACTCTTTTGCACACAATGGGTTGGGTTGTTTTACCTCTGAGCGGTACTTTTTTTGCACACCATGAGCTAAATGGCCAGGTCACAAGGACACCGAAAGCTCAGAGAAGGTAGAGGGAGAGTACCCACTGGAACAGCTATTGGGAGACAGATGGTAGCCTCCCGTCAAAGCCATATAGCGTGTTCTTTTAACGTGCACAGGGTATGGTCTCTCGCACATGGGGCCATGGCTCAACGTCCCATCCGACGGACGGTAGCCTTTCCGGCACACAATGGGCTAAATGGCCAGGTCATAAGGATCACGAAGGCTCAGAGAAGGTTGGGAGGAGGAGACCTGTTGGACAGCTGCTAGAAGAAAGATGGAAGCCACCCATCAAGGCCATCAGGATATTCTTTAAAGTGCACAGGGTATGCCTTTTCCACCCAAGGCTTAACGTCCCATCCGACGGACGGCGACCTTTCCAGGCCCATCAGTGTCCCCTTGCTGACCGAGGGTAGGGGAGTTTAGCGAAATTAAAACGAAGCTGGTCCAGCTGAGAACTGTAGGTTACGAGCCTAGTGCGCTACCGACTGAGCAACTCCCACCCACCCCCATTTAAAATATTGAAAATCTACTGCCATATGAAAAAAAGAAACTTACGCGTTCGGTAGAAAATTTCCGTAGATTTTTTCAGTTATTTGCGTATTTATTACAATTATTGTTATTATTATTTGCGTATTTATTAATTATTTCTTATTTCAACTACAATTAGTTTCATGCAAAAAATAGAATCAGTGCGCCGAAAAGGGACACTGAAATACTGAAAAAAAATATGCTTGAAATGGCGAATGATAAGGTGCAGATATTGTACTAATAGATTCCTAATTGTCTAAATAACTGAGAAAACGATGAATTATTAAAATACGACACTGTAAGTGCATTTTTACTACCTGATAAAATAAACAAAAAGGGAGAATCCATGATTCGGGAAATATCCATGGCCCAGTATAACCTATATCCTAACTCTGGCAAACATGCTGAAGTGTACCTATTAAGCATTATGCAAAATAAATGGCGAATCTATTATTAAAGAAACACGCTCAATTTAATTAAAGACAGAGCCTTATGTATTTAAAGAAAGAACATTATCCAGAGTACACTAAAGTCATACTAAATATTTTTCACAGTTATATCAGGGACAAAAGAATTGTTTACTGCCGAAGAATATAAGTATTTAGATATTTCAGAATAAAAATTAAAAGTCGCATTTAATATAATCCACGGATATTATCAATAGCAGATGGCGCCACATGTTCTGCAACGTAACTGGGGAGATGTAGAATCCAGGCATATATCTAGTGGAATTTGGGTCATTGTTAGTTGTACCTGTAAGCGGCGTTTGTATGGAATATAAATGCAACAAGTGGAAGTAAAAAACACCTTTCGACGAAGTTCATGGACTATTCTTTGAACAAAGAATCAAAATACATATGTTTTTCTCATTCATATTTCAACAAAGCACACAACAGCTGCAATACTTATCAGCATTCGATATAGGCATATTCATTTGAGATCATTTCCACAAATTTTAATGTTAAGATAGCTCGGATATTGATGCGACGTAGAGTTTCAGAAAGTAAAAAAACAAAATCGTTCGTCATTAATAAACTTGTTCCTGAAGACTTGTTCCTAATTTTTCCTGAAGCTTTTTAAAAATATTATTTTTTCTAGCAGTTCTTCGTTAAATTTTGGGTGGCCCAGCCCTGACTTAGATGTATCGGTGACCATGTCTCTGATGAAATATGCTGGCCTTGACAGGAGGCTACCATCTCCTATCAGCTGTCCAATGGTGGGGCGGGGGTGGCTCAGTCGGTAGCGCGCCAGGCTCGTAATCTGTAGTTCCCAGGTTCGAGTCCCAGCTGGGTCAGCGTTGAGATTTATCTCCGCAAAATTTCCCCGCCCTGCCCACGGTCAGTAGGGGACACCGATGGGCTTGAAAAGGCCGCCGTTCGTCGGATGGGACGTTAAGCCGTGACTCCGTGTGCGGGAGAGCCATACACTGTGCACGTTAAAGAACACGCTAGATGGCCTTGACGGGAGGCTACCATCTGTCTCCCAACAGCTGTTCCAGTGGGTCCCCTCCCCCAACCTTCTCTGAGCCTACGGGGTCCATGTGACCTGGCCATTTAGCCCATGGTGTGCAAAAAAGTGCCGCTCAGAGGTAAAACAATCCAATCTGTCCAATGGTTCCCCTACCCCCAACCATTTCTGAACTTTCGGGATCCTTGTAACCTGGTCATTTAATCAAGATTTAGCCCATTGTGTGCAAAAAAGTGCAGCTCAGAGGCAAAACAATCCAACTGATGGAATATGCTCTAAAATCATGTCAAAGAACAGTTCTTTCATACTTTTTTGTTACAGTACAAATTCTATCGCATAAAACTGTATTTAGCATTCGTAACGTTTTTCCTAATTGTTTTGTCATTGCCTTCCCTCCCTCCATAGAAGTACTTTTCTCTCGCATTGTATATACTAGATATTTAAGTCTTCACATTTATCACCGTTTTCCACCCACCTCAAGATTTTCTCTTCCATTAATCCTACCAGATATTTTTTTGTTTCAAATTCATTTTCATTTCCCATTTCTCACATTCTTGCTTTAATTTCCTCATAATATATTTACTTTATCTCTACAATTATTACCTGATCACTCGTCAAAAATAAAGGGAAGATATATCCTCGTACAAATGGTATAGCCATTCCGTCATATTTTCTATTACAATCTTTCACATCTTTTTAATATAGATCATAAACAAAGTAGTTTAATTAATAATAAAACAAACTACACTGGTTTCCATAAATTTAGGAAAATCACTATGTTAAGTCAATGGGAAGCTAACGTCAAAGCTCTATAACTTCTAAAATAAGTTTTTTTTTTTCTTTTGAAAAATGTGATTGCAGATAAAGATCTCAATCAAATAAATCAATATCTCGATTTTCAACAATGTTCGTTCTATATTTAATGAGTTATGGAAATTTGAATATTTAACAACAGCAATGCCAGTCTTAAGAAACTTATACAAAAACTGAAGAATAGTGAAAGAATTCTTTACACAAAGTTCTAAAATACAAACTTATTTTATTAAACACTTTGATGCAATACTTATTACTAAGTTTTAATTAACTTCTGAAGTCATTTTTTGTGGCTGGCATTGTTATCGCTAAATATTCAAACTTTCATAACTCATTAAATACTGAACGAATATTGTTGAAAATCGAGATATTGATTTATTTGATTGAGATCTTTATCTGTAATCACATTTTTCAAAACAAAAAAAAACTTATTTTAGAAGTTATAGAGCTTTGACGTTAGCCTCCCATTGACTTAACATAGGGATTTTCCTTAATCTATGGAAACCAGTGTAGTTAACATGCAACCTCCCTGTTTAAATTCTTTAGACCAGCCATGGGCAACCCGTCGCCCGCGAATATTACTCCGCAAGTTATTTAATTTTTTTTATCTCTTATTCTTAAAATACTATGTGGAATACCAATTATTCTTTCTTTCCCAATTTATTTTTACACTGTTTTTGAAAACGTTCTTTATTAGCCTAAATTTAATCTACGATGGTATCCACCCACGTGACAGACTCTGCTCATTGGGATAGATTGGGTTTTCTGAATGTACTGTTCAGCTCCCGATCAAAGAGCTCAGCTCCCACTCAAACAGACCCTACCTCAGTAAATAAATAAAATAAATAAAATAAATACCCCCTCAAGCAGCTGCTTGCCACAGAGGTCTGACAGGAGCCTGTCAGTTTATATACCACAGTAGAAGATCTGAGAGGATGGCAGGACCTCAGCAGAAAACAACACGAACATCCATGCCTTACCCGGGGCTCGAACCCAGGTCCCGTAGATCAGTAGCCAAGCGCGCTAACCACTCGGCCACGGGACGGCTAAAAATTTCTTCTCACGCCGGGAATCGAACCCGGGCCTCCTGGGTGAAAGCCAGGTATCCTAACCAGTAAACATTCTAATTATGAAAGTTATCAAGGCCAACATAGAAAAGGAACATTGAGAACCTTCATCATCATCATCATCCTCAAGCAGCCATGGGCTATGGAGGTCCAACCAGACCACGCAGTTTAATTCTCTAAGCATATCTGTCCTGAGCTACATCTGCTGCATCCGGCCACTGCACACCAATTCTAACAAGGTCCTGTTTGACATTGTCTGCCCACCGCATCCTAGGTCTCCCCCTCCTTCTGAGGCCTCTAGGCACACTGTTCATAACCCTATTCGCCAGTCTATAATTATCCATACGGGCAACATGGCCAAACCAGCGGAGTCTCTCTCTGCACAATATGCTGCTTAAAGGAGGTTGCAGACTCCTTTGCCTAACCTCATCATTAGTTACAAAGTTAAACCACCTAATATCCAAGATACTGCGTAAGCATCTAGAATCAAAAGCATCTAGTTTCCTGTTATCTTATTTACACAGCGTCCAAGTTTCACTACCATAACTAACCCTAGAAGGAACCAAACTATTATACAGTCTAATTTTAGTCTTTAGGTGTATAAGCCTATTTCTCCACAATCTCCATAGATTCTTAAAAGTCCCGGCAGCAATCCCTATTCGTCTGTTAATCTCATGCCGCACATCACAAATATCTGTTACGTAGCTCCCAAGATAATTAAACTGTGACACCTGATCAAGACTGCAACCATTCAGATTAACTGAATCACAACCTGCCTGACCAATTTTCATCACTTTAGTTTTCTCTCTGTTTATAACCAAACCTACTCTACTAGCAGTCTCATCAACAGCTCGAATGAAAGAGTTCATCTCATCAACATCATTTGCCAAAAGGGCAAAATCATCAGCATAATCAAAATCAGAAATTTTCGTATCTCCAGCCCATTTAAGGCCAAAATCTTTCCCTTGAAGTGAATTTCGCATAACATAATCAATAACCAAGCTAAAGAGAAAAGGAGACAAAATGCACCCTTGTCGAACACCAGAAGTAATGCTAAACCAATTGCTATAAGACTTACCAACTCTCACACATGACTCGTAACCCCACTCTGCTCCTTCACTGAACTTTGTCGTTTGTTTTTCTGTCTATTGATATTAAACTTTATTTGTTTGTAGAAATGAATGAAAAATTCTTTGAGAACCTTATGGTTGCATTAAACACGCAAAAAATTTATTTACACAAAGGTGTCAAGACTCCGATGCTACTGTGGGTGCAAGTTTTGTTATTAGTGAGAAAATTTCAAAATATTACAAAAATTATTATGATGGCGAATTTGTAAAGGAGTACATGCAAACAGTTTTTGATCTGTTTTGTCGAGAGAGAAAAAAATGATGATAACATAAATTTATCCCGCATAATCGTAATCAGGTGTATCGATGAACTTGCTGTCAATATAGAAAATACATTTATACAGATTGCATCGAAATTTGAATATTTTTCTTTGCTTTTTGATGAAAGTACCAACGTTTCTAAATTAGCTTAATTAGTGGCATTAAAATACGTTTCATTTTTATCTAAATATGCTGTTTACTTTCAATATCTTGTAAATGTAATCCGAATTTTAATTAAAAATGATGTTTTTTAAATTAAAATTATAAAGGTTACAGTAGCTCAAAAAAGTATCCGAATACTATAGTTTGATTACAGAATTAAAAAAATCGTTGCGAGATATTTTTTCTGAATTCTGTATTCAACCATAGTGTTCGGATATTTTTTTGAGCGACTGTACATGTTCTTTATGTAATAAATAGGTATATGTGAAAATTTGTTTACACATATCGTCTACTCGGGGCATTGTCTGTAGGGGGGGGGTTGGATTGCTTAATGCAATAAGGATCTGGCCTGCTACACTCTCAAAAATCCTTCTTTGCCTCCCCCCCCCCCGATGAGAAAGAAAATTCCCCGTTTTTCCCTCCCTGCTTTAGGCCTTTTTTTTAACTTCACTAGATATTCAATATACCTCTTAATTTGATGGACATTATCCTGATATAAATATTTTACAGCCCTTATTAATTTTTTTTAATACTCTTTCTTTTAGTGTATTCCATAGTTTTTCTAAATACACTATTATGGACTTTCCCAAAACCTAAGACACCCAAATGTACTTCTTTATTGTTCAACTTTGTAACTAATGATGAGGTTAGGCAAAGGAGTCTGCAACCTCCTTTAAGCAGCATATTGTGCAGAGAGAGACTCCGTTGGTTTGGCCATGTTGCCCGTATGAATAATTATAGATTGGCGAATAGGGTTATGAACAGTGTGCCTAAAGGCCTCAGAAAGAAGGGGAGACCTAGGATGCAGTGGGCAGACAATGTCAAACAGGACCTTGTTAGAATTGGTGTGCAGTGGCCAGAAGCAGTATATGTAGATCAGGATAGACTTGCTTGGAGAACTAAATTGCACGATCTGGTTGGACCTCCGTAGCCCATGGCTGCTTGAGGATGATGATGATGACTCTCTTTTCTATTAATTCTCTAATCATGAAAATATTGTCAAGATTTTCCCCTCGTAACCCCACTCTGCTCCTTCACTGAACTTTGTCGTTTGTCTTTCTGTCTATTGATATTCAACTTTATTTGTTTGTAGAAATGAATGAAAAATTCTTTTTGGGTTGGATAAGTATTTATGAAATATTACGATACGCACTTTCGGAATATATATATAATAGCGCCCTCTAGCGGTGGAAATATTCGAAAATGGCCATATTTTAAGCCAATATTGCAAACGATTTATTTATGCTAAGAGTGTGAAAACTTTAACTCGTGAGGTCAAGAGGTTTTTACACTGAGCAATGTTTTACTCCGGCAATCCAAGGGGGTGGAGGGGGGGAGACGAAATTTTTTGCTTTAAGGAATAAATGAAAAATTCTTTTTGCGTTTTATAGGTACTAATAAAGCATTACACTTTGCATTTTCGCAATCATCCATTAGTTCGCATTTCCATTGTTGGAACTTGCAAATTTCGGAAAATTAAAAATATTATTCTCTTGAAAAAGAGCTGTCATATTCGCCAAAGACGACACACACACACATGCATACATAATCTTCAAGCAGACGTGACTATGCAATTTATTCCTTCAAATACGTCTGTCCTGAGCTACATCTGCTGCATTTGGCCACTGTAAAAAAAATAAATAAAAATAATAAATACCCCCTCAAGCAGCTGCTTGCCACAGAGGTCGACCAAATTTAACTGTTTGACATTGTCTGCCCACAGCATCCTAGATCTCCTCCTTTTTCTGAGGCCTTTAAGCACATAGTTCATAGCCCTATTCGCTAATCTGTAATTATGCATACAGGCAACATGGCTAAACTAACACAGTCTCTCTCTGCACAATATGCTGCTCATAAGTAAATGCTGACTCTTACTACGCCTTATGATTTTGTGTTGACAACTTTATCATCTTTCTTCCTCCGCGGGGGCGGGGGTGGCTCAGTCGGTAGCGCGCCAGGCTCATAATCTGTAGTTCCCAGGTTCGAGTCCCAGCTGGGTCAGCGTTGAGATTTATCTCCGCAAAATTCCCCGCCCTGCCCACGGTCAGTAGGGGACACCGATGGGCTTGGAAAGGCCGCCGCCCGTCGGATGGGACGTTAAGCAGTGGTCCGTGTGCGGGAGAGCCCATACCCTGTGCACGTTAAAGAACACGCTGGATGGCCTTGACGGGAAGCTACCATCTGTCTCCCAACAGCAGTTCCAGTGGGTCCCCTCCCCCAATCTTCTCTGAGCCTTCAGGGTCCTTATGACGTGGTGTTTTTAGCCCGGGGATTGCAAAAAAAAGTGCCGCTCAGAGGTAAAACGACCGCACCGAACCACATTGAGATTTAGGTATCTCCACTAAATCCAAATCTGCCTTCGGTGAGAAAGGGGACAATAATGAGCTTGGAAAGGCCACCGTCCATCAGATGAAACGTTAAGTTGTGGTCCAAAGTGCAGGAGATGAAATACTCTAGAGAGAGCCATACACTGTACAATTTAAAGAAAACACTGGATGTTCTTGACAAGATCTGTGCCCTAACAGTTGTCCAATGCGTCCACTTCCTTCCTCCACCAACCTTCTCTGAGCCCTTGGGATCCTTGTAACAGAGCCCATTGTGTGTAAAAAAGTGCTGCTCAGATGTATTAACCCCAACCTATGTTTAAGTATTAGGTAAAACAGAAGCAGGAAAAGCAAAGTTTACGGGTGTAGGGGGGGATACAGTCACTGTCGGATTCAAATCGCAGACCTTTGAAACACAAGTCAAAACCAAAATGCTAAATTTTATTTTTGGATATTAGCATTGAAATAAATTGTTAACATTATATTATAAGATAAATATCTAATACTTTCCTTGATACCTTCATATCAATCCGTTCCATAGTGTAGTAACACTGAGATTTAAAATATAAAATTAAAAGATTTATAAGAAACTTAACTGCCATCTCTCAACACAGAGCAACTTTTCCGTCTCTTGAAGAAACGAAATTTTCACACCGTGATTTTACTTTTAAAGATCCAACATTCACGTACGGAGCTTTATTAAACTAACGAGCTTAGAGACTATGAGGAAGTTAGAAACTTATATCAATTAACCATAATCTCCTTAAACTCCGAATTAATATCGATTTGTCTTCCATATTGAATCACTATAGGAACAAGTTGTCGTTCACGACTCATGTTGACATATCCAATCAGCAATTACCGTATCTTGGCCCATGCGCACTTTAACTCTGGTGCACAGAATAATTGTGCATTTACCGTATTATATCTCATAGAAAACTGTCACGTGATGTCTCTCGTACGATAAACTGTATTACAGATCATATCATTTAGCATCTGACATACTATTAGGAGGTCATGGATTGGTAACCTACCCAAGATAATTTTCCCTCTAATTCTAAGTTTGATGTTCAAGGGCATTTTCATCGAATTTCATCGTTGATTTAGACTTCTTTTACGTAAATTGATGAATTTTCAATTGCTTCGTAAAGTCTATCATTTAGCCATGTGACCATATTTGCTTATAGCTACTCTTACACCTCCTTCAATTAGATTAGAAACTTTGAATTTGGCGGCCGTTAACTTCTCAATGAACTAAATCTTTCATTATACATTTTGATTAAAAACTATAAGAGCTTAATATTGTTATGAATTAAACGGATGAAAACTGAGAGTGAGTTCAAAAAAAATAGTTTTAACAATTATAATTCTAAAGTAATGTGATTTATTACAAAAGTATGAAGGAAAACATTTATATAAACTGAACTCAACTAATATAAATCTATATCAGTATAAAAAATAAACTCTCAGAAGAACAAAGCGCCTTTTTTACTATTCATACAACGAAATGTTTCGTCTAAAAGTCTTACTATCTACACTCAAAACATAAAATAAGGCTTATTAACATCAGTTGATAAATGGCACAATCATATTTGTGAACAATCTGCAATCTATCGAGAATAACCTTACCAATCGAGAATAAACAAACTAAAGATAACTATGCATCAAACGACGAAGTCTTCCTACAGATAAAATTTGAGATCAGCTCTGCTTGTTCGACTAAAACCTCCTCAACCACATTTTTAAGTGTCCTAAGCATCCTTCTTTTTGTTGCCAGTCCCCTAACAGAATCAACACTAATAAATTTAACTTTCCGCGAACACATACTATAATACCATCCCTGCATGTCTGCCCTAGTCTGTGCGGTATAGTAAATTAAAACCTTTCGTTTTACTGTACCGCGCAGACTAAAAGAAACTACGTCTTTCTTCACACTCTTAATTCCACTTAATTATAACAACTTATCCTTTTTTTTAAGTTCGTTCGATGTAGTTTGTGACGTAAATCTCACGCTGTACTTCACGCGAGCATTAAGACGAAACATCACAAGTTCATTGTAGCACGTTCATCTGTCGTAACGATATCAAACCACAGTTCAACGGGGCAGTTTTCAACACATTATTGCTAAAAATATCAATAGCATTATGTTAGAAATAAGTAGCTTTTAATAGTGTACTGTAACCTCCATGCCATGTACGCAGTTATATTTTTATTTACGGTTTTGGTTTTCGAAGAAAACCATCATGTTGAAAACCTCTAAGTTAGGATTAATATCAACTTGCAGCGAATAGTGAGTGATGTGAAAAAAAAAGGTTTTTAAAAGAAAATTAATTAACTCACTTGTTTATTACATCGGACAAACTCTTGGAAAGTTATTTCTTCTGCCTGGGAGGTTTATTTGCGGTGCATTTATCGTCTGGATCGCAACACTGTTTGTTTACAAGCTAAGCTTCTCCTCAAGTGCCGCGGGAAAAGCTCCAATGCTTGCAGTCCAACCGCGTGCGGTTACAGTGAACCGTAAGGACGCCATTGTTATGTAGCACGCGTTCTTTTGGTGTGAGTGTTTGCTTCATGACGCCTCGGCCTGTTCTGGCACTCTCCATCCAGTCAATGAATCTCACCTACAAGTAGAACCAAAACAAACTCCTTGGAATGCCTTGAAAAGAATTTATCAAAACAATCTTTTCGAGATGATTATATCTTATTCGAAGGTTCTAGGTAACGAAACGTTTAGGCAAAACACCTGTATAAAGATAATAAGTTTGACTACTTTGTAACCAGTACGACCGCGTGTCATGTTTGTGTTATTACAAACAGGTGTTGCTTTTCATTTTGACTGACCACTGAATGCGTCTGGAAAATAAAAATTTCAATGAAAGAGATCAAGAAATTATATGGAGGTGTAGCCAAAGTTTCAATTACGGTACAATAAAGTTCTTAATGATAAAATGTATGTATTAGAAACAATTTGCTGAAAAAAAATCTCCTGAGTAGGATCCGAAACTTCGTCTTCCAGAAGCATGTCAGGCGTCATAACCGTTAGACCATCAAAGAATAACAGTTTTTTTCAGCATTTCAGCAAATTATTTTAAATGTTTCTTGCCAATAGGACACTTGACGTGATACTTTATTACTGGATGCATCTAGGAAAAGAAAAAACAATAAAAATTTCAATGAAATTACATGGAACTGTAGCCAAAGTTTCAATTTCTGTATAATAGAGTTCTTAATAAAATAAATATCTACATTAAATATAAATATGTAACAATAATAATAAATTATATAAAATATTACCATTCACATTTTCCGAATGATAAGCAATTCACAGTTTTGGATTCCGTTTATGACATCGATTTGAAATATGTTTAAACCATTAATGTTAATTAGATCATGGAGGGAAATAATTCTTGACAACGAATGTAAAATGTGTTCTTAAAATATTGAACGTAATTTTAAATAAATAACTTTACATTAAATTCAGTTTTTACTACGTTTTGACTAATTTTGTTTTAACGGTGATTTCTGTGTTATCCGCGTCTTCCTACCTCATATTATTCCGGTTTATCAAAAGTTGACTGTAATCAGTGATAGAAATTTGGGGGGCTGAGGGAAGCGATAGGATGGCTTCCCAGATGTTCCGAAGATGAAAAAACACTAGCTGTGTCAGGAGTAGCATACACCATTCTAGATAAGCCTTTGAGGGCAACTCCATCGCTTTTTTTAATCTATCAACCAAGGGTACAATTAAGACCGGTCCTCGTGATCGAAAAATTGTACATTTATGACTAATTTTTCAAAATGAGCTGTAAAGAGTAGGTGTCATATGTTGAATAAATATAGAGTAAGATTGAATAAATATAGAAGAAATATTGTCATTAGCTGGGTGGGATCTGAACCCACGACATGCTGACAAGGTGTCAAGTGCTCTGACCACTGAGCTACTAAAATAAAATAAATAAATACCCCCTCAAGCAGCTGCTTGCCATAGAGGTCTGACAGGAGCCTGTCAGTTTATATGCCACAGCAGAAGATCTGAGAGGATGGCAGGACCTCAGCAGAAAAACAACACGAACATCCATGCCTTACCCGGGGCTCGAACCCTGGTCCCGTAGATCAGTAGCCAAGCGCGCTAACCACTCGGCCACGGGACGGCGACTGGCTGCCGAATAATCGTCCCCTATTAGTGGCTTGCCGTCCCGTGGCCGAGTGGTTAGCATGCTTGGCTACTGATCTAAGGGACCTGGGTTCGAGCCCCGGATTTAGGCATGGATGTGTGTGTCGTTTTTCTGCTGAGGTCCTGCCATCCTCTCAGATCTCCTACTGTGGCATATAAACTGACAGGCTCTTGTCAGACCTCTGTGGCAAGCAGCTGCTTGAGGGGGTATTTATTTATTTTTTTATTAGTGGCTTTAAGCATTATACCATAGAATTAGTCATTGAAAGTGTATCTGACTGTAATTCTAGAGCAATCTTCAATTATAGTCAGATACATTTCCAATGACTAACTCTATGGTATAATGCTTAAAGTCCACCAGCCTTAAATACCACCCAGCTAACGGCAATTTTTCTTCTATATTTATTCAACATGCTACTAACAGGCGCATAGATGTGATTTCCCATTATTTCTAGATGTTGTATGTAAATTCATTTATTTTTATATGTGAGTAATAGACTAATTGAACAATTTCTAAAATTTCAGTTGCTTTGTGGCAGTTTTCACTTGGGCCTCGCAAATCACAATCATCTTTGGACCATACAGAAGGAAATCACCTAAAAAACCTCGAAAACTCTAGTGTAAGCCTAATAATAATAAGCATTGAAATGGTCATTTTTGTAGACAGGATTTGGGGAATGATGGACGAAAACATTTTCCTATGCTTTTCTTTAATAGAAATTTATGAAATAATATATGGTATATCTTTAAAATGCAATTTTTTCTAATTGTACAGTCGCTCAAAAAGAAGTATCCGAACACTATGGCTGATTACAGAATTCAGAAAAAATAACTGGCAGCATTTTTTTTTAGAAATTAGTGATCTGGAAACCTTCGTGTACGTACACGAAGGTTGCCAGATTCTAGAAAAAATGCTGCCAGTTATTTTTTCTGAATTTTGTAATCAACCATAGTGTTCGGATACTTTTTTGAGCGACTGTACTACTGCATCCATGTATTGCATTTTCGCACAAAATACATTATTTCGAGGAGTCGAGTCCGTTCGATGTGTAAAGGAAATTTTCTGACCCCACCTCCAAATTTTGCTTGGATGGGTCGAGGAGAGTACCCATCCGATAGCTCAGTGGGCTCAAAATCTGATGTTCCCAAGTTCAAGTTTTCGTTACATCAGTCCAGTAACCAGCTCAAAACAAGAGGGAGGGCTTTAGCATTTATAGTTGGGGGGAAGAGGACTAACTAAAGTATTTTTCTGAAAATAAGAAAGAACTGGAAATGAGAAACTATGGCAAAGATATAACAAAAAGAATTCTTATATAGCGAAGTTGCAAAAATTAAAAGTTTGAAAAATTCAAATAGAATAAATGCTTGTTAGAGGAGCTCATGCGCTTGTTAAACCTGAAGTCGCGACTCTTGTGGAAGAGAGAGTTATTCTATGCATGCTAAAGAATATGATGGGTGGTCTTTGACAGAAGAATTCCCTCAGTGTCCTAACAGCTGTCCGGTGTATCTCCTTCCCTTAAGCAGCTTCGAGTCTTTACCATTCTTATGAACTGACCATGTAACCTATTTTATTCAACAAAATAAAGTGCTTTTAGAAGTAAAACAACTGACTACTGACTGGAAACGGAGTCCCAGCGTTGAGATTTATCTCCGCAAATTTCCCCGCCCTGCCCACGGTCAGTAGGGGACACCGATGGGCTTCGAAAGGCCGCCGTCCGTCGGATGGGACGTTAAGCCGTGACCCCGTGTACTGGAGAGCCATACCCTGTGCACGTTAAAGTACACGCTGGATCGCCTTGACGGGAGGTTACCCTCTGTCTCCCAACAGCTGTTCCAGTGGGTCCTCTCCCCCAACCTTCTCTGAGCCTTCGGGGTCCATGTGACCTGACCATTTAGCCCATGGTGTGCAAAAAAGTGCCGCTCAGAGGTAAAACAACCCAACCCAAACAACTGGAAACGGTATATCTGAAACTTTACTAATGCCTCGTTTACTCTTCAGCATGAGAACCATCCTTTACTTTCATTAATTGTCCACTTTGTTTCATTATCATCATTCCCTGGAGAGAAGTGTGTCTTAAAGCAACACCCATCTAATTTTGCCAAATCCTAGCTATCTGTCTTCTCTTGGAATCAGCTATTATACGATGAGAATGAGATTTAGAGTTCATTTGTGGGTAGATACTTTCAAGAAGTGGGCTCATGTTATTCATGAAAGGCAATCAGATGTGTTCTTACTATCACGTGTTTCTTTTTTACATCTCTTCGATGTCACGTCTGGAACTTGTCAAGCAGGTCTGAGTCTTAAGTTCTCTTTCTAAATGATCCTCTTCCAAAAGAAAGTCTTTTAGCAGAAAAAAAAAGAAATCATCAGTGTGCTATTGATGTTTACATTAACATTCAGTTGGATGTTAAATGAAGATCAGGCATAAATAACACCGGATAAAAAAATGGAGGGCTGGGGAAAAAGGGGCCTCCTACCCAACCCTGGATAATTATTTTAAACCGTTGGAAAGGGGGAAAAACATATTGCACTATTCAGCAAGAATAATTTTTAATAAAAAAAAAGAATATCAAACCACCGTTCTTATCCATCTGGTTCATCCAATAACTTGCCCCCCCCCCACACTTTTCCCCCAAACTATTTTTCTAGCTCCAGATTTGGGCAGAAATGCTTCTTTGCTCAAAATATTATGTTTAATTGGTTGCTTTCAGGGACGGATATCGGGTGGGCGAGAGGTTAATGTCCCCCCCCCCTCCCAATCAGAAACAAATAACGGAAAGGAAGCGAAAACGACAAACACATATATTACACGTATTTTATAAGAAATATTTTGAAGATCATTAAAACGACGGGAAAAATTGTAATTCGGAACAGTGTTTAGGTGATTTTTATAATTTTTAGGCTCGTTCTGGTTGGATCCAGTTCCTTTCCCTTTATTAATTTCCTCTAGCTCTGGACCTGGTTGATTTATCACGATAACACCAGAGTACTTTCTTAAAATCTCTATAGATGCGAGGATGAGAAAAGTTCAATCCGTATCCACGTGAATCTAATGTTGGCTATTTAACAACGGTCAAGGTTTTGCAAATGCTTCAGGTCCGATTTATATTTGCGAGTAAATAAATCAGTCTAATGGTTCATTAATGACTAATAATTAACTGATAAAATATACTGTGAGAAAAAAAAGCCCGAATTTTAGAAAAAAACATGCCTTATTTAACAAAGTTTTCTTTAATGTAACTTTTCAAATTCTTCTGAGTTAACTTTGTTCTTTAAAATGCAGTTATCCCCGATTATCGGAAGACAATCTTTTTTTAATTAACCTCCTCTACAGTTCACTATGCAAACTTCCTGAAATTTTCAGATTTAATGCAATTTTCTTCGTAACATTCTCGGGGATGGCTCAGTCGGTAGCGCGCCAGGCTCGTAATCTGTAGTTCCCAGGTTCGAGTCCCCAGCTGGGTCAGAATTGAGATTTATCTCCGAAAAACTCCCCGCCCTGCCCACGGTCAGTAGGGGACACCGATGGACTTGGAAAGGCCACCTTTCTTAGGGTGGGACGTTAAGCCTTGGTCCCGTGTGCTGGAGAGTCATATCCTGTGCACGTTGGATGGCCTTGACACGTAAGAACACGTTGGATGGCCTTGACGGGAGGCTACCATCTGTCTCCCAACAGCTGTTCCAGTGGGTCCCCTCCCCGAATCCTTCGCTGAGCCTTCGGGGTCCTTGTGACCTGGCCATTTAGCCCATGGTGTGCAAAAAAGTGCCGCTCAGAGGTAAAACAATCCAACTCGTAACATTCTCTAGTAATATTTTGAACTTATATTCTGCTTTGTAAGGGAAAATATTGCTCTTTTCATAGAGGATAAGTCCTTTTAAATTTGTGGCTTTATCCCAATGCATTTTTCTTTTTTTTTTTAAGTGAATATCATCATTTTATTTTCAAATCATTTTTTTCTCATTATCTCAAGTAGTGTTTTTTTTTTCACTCATGTCGGCCATCAATAATGAAGTAATGTTTGTTCACGTTCCTGTATATCTTATCAAATTCATCTGCTATCAGCGTTAATCCAAAAAACTTGATATTAACATTAATCATTTATCCGCCGAGAACTTTTAAATGCTGATATCCGCTTCCGCTCAGACTGTAATTACAAAAACCAGTGCCCCAATACCATTGAGCCGCAAAGCACTTGTTTTATTTGTTTTCTACTTTTTTAAACTTTATATCATTAAACAATTTGGCAGTTGAAAACAATTTTGTCTTTACATACAAATGTTACAAATTACTTACAACACATCCAATTGGATGGTCAGGTCACAACGATACCAAGAGCTCAGAGAAGGCTGGGGAACGGGTTGGGTTACCTCTGAGCGGCACTTTTTTGCACACCATGGGCTAAATGGCCAGGTCACAAGGACCCCGAAGACTCAGAGAAGGTTGGGGGAGGGGATCCACTGGAACAGCTGTTGGGAGACAGATGGTAGCCTCCCGTCAAGGCCATCCAACGCGTTCTTTAACGTGCACAGGGTATGGCTCTCCCGCACACGTGGCCACGGCTTAACGTCCCATCCCACGGATGGCGGCCTTTCCACCCTCATCGATGTCCCCTACTGACCGTGCGCAGGCGAAGAGTTTTGCGGAGACAAATCTCAACGCTGACCCAGTTGGGACTCGAACCAGGGAACTGCAGATTACGAGCCTGGCGCGCTATCGACTGAGCCCCTGGGTAAGGGAATCCACTGGACAGCTGTTAGGAGACACATAAAAGCCTCCCCCATCAAGAGCCATCCAACGTGTTCTTTAACATGCACAGGTTAGGGTTGGGTTGGGTTGTTTTACCTCTGAGCGGCACTTTTTTGCACACCGTGGGCTAAATGGCCAGGTCACATGGACCCCGAAGGCTCAGAGAAGGTTGGGGGAGGGGACACACTGGAACAGCTGTTGAGAGACAGCTGTTGGCCTCCCGTCAAGGCCATACAGCGTGTTCTTTAACGTGCACAGGGTATGGCTCTCCCGCACACGGGGCCACGGCTTAACGTCCCATCCGACAGACGACGGCCTTTCCAAGCCCATCGGTGTCCCCTACTGACCGTGGGCAGGGCGGGGAATTTTGCGGAGATAAATCTCAACGCTGACCCAGCTGGGACTCAAACCTGGGAACTACAGATTACGAGCCTGGCGCGCTACCGACTGAGCCACCCCCGCCCCTGCACAGGTTAGGCCCTTCTGCACAAGGGGCTATTACGACTGCCGGCAACCTCATTTTTTTTTTCAAATAACATTTTTCCAAAGATATTCACTACCACTATCATCCACGAGCCATGTACTCATCGGCCTACAGGTAAATCCAGCAGTACTAGGGAAGATCTGTGAAGGCGAGACTCAGAGAAAAGATAAGAGAAGGAGAGAAACATCCAAGCCTTATTTGGGGATCGAACCTAGGCCCCTTTGATCAGCAACAGTCAAACAAGTCAACCACCCGAGCATCGGGACAGCCAATAGCTGAAGAGTGCTAATTATTTTTTCTGTATTCAAACGCTGATTAAAAGTTCGAAATCATAAACAAAAGAAACTTTATTTTTCCCCTTTTATTTACATTTCTTCGCAATGATAAGCAAACCTAGAGATTTAAATTGTGAATGAGCCCTCCCGAAGCATTATTTTTAATACTTTTTAAAGACCACTAAAATAGAGTAAAAAAATTATATACCAAAACGGAGTTCAGGATCGTCCCGACTTATCCCAGTCACGTTCCCTTCTTCCATCCCCCGCTTTATTTCTCTTACAGATCAGGTTCCTTTTTTTTACTTTTTTAAGATCCTGCACCCCCATCTTTTCTCCTCGCATTCCCATTTATTCACACACTCTGGGCAAAATTCCCCGCCCTGCCCACGGTCAGTAGGGGACACCGATGGCCTTGGAAAGGCCGCCGTCCGTCGGATGGGACGTTAAGCCGTGGCCCCGTGTGCGGGAGAGCCATACCCTGTGCACGTTAAAGAACACGCTGGATGGCCTTGACGGGAGGCTACCATCTGTCTTCCAACAGCTTGTTCCAGTGGGTCCCCTCCCCCAACCTTCTCTGAGCCTTCGGGGTCCATGTGACCTGGCCATTTAGCCCATGGTGTGCAAAAAAGTGCCGCTCAGAGGTAAAACAACCCAACGTTAAAGAACACGCTGGATGGCCTTGACGGGAAGCTACCATCTGTCTCCCAACAGCTGTTCCAGTGGGTCCCCTCCCCCAACCTTCTCTGAGCCTTCGGGGTCCATGTGACCTGGCCATTTAGCCCATGGTGTGCAAAAAAGTGCCGCTCAGAGGTAAAACAACCCAACGTTAAAGAACACGCTGGATGGCCTTGACGGGAGGCTACCATCTGTCTCCCAACAGCTGTTCCAGTGAGTCCCCTCCCCTAACCTTCTCTGAGCCTTCGGGGTCCATGTGACCTGGCCATTTAGCCCATGGTGTGCAAAAAAGTGCTGCTCAGAGGTAAAACAACCCAACGTTAAAGAACACGCTGGATGGCCTTGACGGGAGGCTACCATCTGTCTCCCAACAGCTGTCCCAGTGAGTCCCCTCCCCTAACCTTCTCTGAGCCTTCGGGGTCCATGTGACCTGGCCATTTAGCCCATGGTGTGCAAAAAAGTGCCGCTCAGAGGTAAAACAACCCAACGTTAAAGAACACGCTGGATGGCCTTGACGGGAAGCTACCATCTGTCTCCCAACAGCTGTTCCAGTGAGTCCCCTCCCCTAACCTTCTCTGAGCCTTCGGGGTCCATGTGACCTGGCCATTTAGCCCATGGTGTGCAAAAAAGTGCCGCTCAGAGGTAAAACAACCCAACGTTAAAGAACACCCTGGATGGCCTTGACGGGAGGCTACCATCTGTCTCCCAACAGCTGTTCCAGTGGGTCCCCTCCCCTAACCTTCTCTGAGCCTTTGGGGTCCATGTGACCTGGCCATTTAGCCCATGGTGTGCAAAAAACTGCCGCTCAGAGGTAAAACAACCCAACGTTAAAGAACACGCTGGATGGCCTTGACGGGAGGCTACCATCTGTCTCCCAACAGCTGTTCCAGTGGGTCCCCTCCCCTAATCTTCTCTGAGCCTTCGGGGTCCATGTGACCTGGCCATTTAGCCCATGGTGTGCAAAAAAGTGCCGCTCAGAGGTAAAACAACCCAACGTTAAATAACACGCTGGATGGCCTTGACGGGAGGCTACCATCTGTCTCCCAACAGCTGTTCCAGTGGGTCCCCTCCCCTAACCTTCTCTGAGCCTTCGGGGTCCATGTGACCTGGCCATTTAGCCCATGGTGTGCAAAAAAGTGCCGCTCAGAGGTAAAACAACCCAACGTTAAAGAACACGCTGGATGGCCTTGATGGGAGGCTACCATCTGTCTCCCAACAGCTGTTCCAGTGGGTCCCCTCCCCCAATCTTCTCTGAGCCTTCGGGGTCCTTGTGGCCTGGCCATTTAGCCCATGGTGTGCAAAAAAGTGCCGCTCAGAGGTAAAACAACCCAACGTTAAAGAACACTCTGGATGGCCTTGACACGAGGCTACCATCTGTCTCCCAACAGCTGTTCCAGTGGGTCCCCTCCCCCAATCTTCTCTGTGCTGCTCAGAGGTAAAGCAACCCAACCCAACACACACCCTGGACTCCCTTAACGCAACGTAGGTTAAAAACGCTTGTTATATATCTTTTCTTCAGTTATTGATTCGAATAACAGCATTTGTTTCAAATTTCAGAATAATCGGTGACTTTCCAAGCGATTTGTTAATTTGGGCCACCCGGTCTACTTTTTGATTTCTACAATTCAGGATTAATGTCACATACGAAAAATAAGGAAAATATAAGTGCGCAATTTGGGATAAACAACGAAACAAAAAAAAAGCTGTTCACATTCACAACTGATTTCGAATACACGTTTTCACAACAGGAAAAATACCTTTTCCATAAAACTATTAAAATGTTTAGAAACGTTCTTTTTGAAAGTGCGCAGGACAGGAACTGTGAACTGCCCTGCAGGAACACGAATCAAGCGCAAACTTTAATAAATAAACTGAACTTTCAGCAGCTCATAACAGCCTGCAAAATGCCATGACAACTGAGCACCTTTTTCTAAGGAAACAGAAAAAGGGAAACGAAATCTTTGAGACCTTTCTGAATGAATTTTCCCCACATTCAACCTTCAGCAGTAGCTTTTGTAGTAGCATGCAATACTAGCAACGTACGGGTACAACGCGCGAGCTTTCTGCGTCCACCAGAATGCCGTTGCTGTTGCCAGTTCCACAGAAAGTGTGTCACCGCATGTACACGGTCGCATGACGTCACCCCTGAATCACCTTAGCCAATGCCGCAGTGCAGGAAGAACTGCATCCTCAAACGGCGGGAAAAACTCACCATAATTTAACTCTCTCGAGCAGAAATGGCTCCTACTTTCCGATTAGCTTCTACGCGGTTTCAAGGAATCGTGGAGCTCAAACGAAACGAAATAAATCTCTATGAGAGCCCACGCTAGTAACGAGAGTTGTGTGCGTGCCAGAAATTTGAGAGTCCGGGCGCCGGAAGTGTGAATTGACCTGTAGATTTTAGAGAGTTTTGAAGTGAGGAAACTGAATTTAAAAATGTCTGCTTACAAAACCTTGCTCTAAGTTACGTTGTTGGCGCCAAGTTTGGCAAGCTAAGGTTGGAAAGTCTGGCTCCCAGCCAACAAACAGTGCAGCGATTAGCTCCCCCTAGCACTGCTGCCATCTGCACGTGACTCCTGTTTTGTTGCTAAACAACCGAATATAATCTGGTCCAGTTTTATTTCGCACCTTTCTGGTGCAAAATTTTTACGGTATTTCTAAAATAACCAAAAATATATATTTACTCTTAGTATCAATATCTCGCGTATGTGTGCAGAGATTACAAAAATAATAATATATCTTTAGACTATGCGAAGAAGAAGCTATACGATTCTGATTCCGATACGATTATTTAATTCTTTCCCATGAGATGGTTTATCGTGTTTGGTTAGTTAATACTAGAGGCCCTATATAGGTAGAGGTTGGCCATCTCATAATTGGACGCCATGTTTTGTCGTCGCTTGGATTGTTTAGTGTGCATAGCTGAATGATATTGCAGGGTACTTATGGATTCCGGAAAAGGTTAGGGTAATATTTGATACAAATTTCAGTGCTCACGATTGAAAGCATTTTAGGAAACGGCTGAAAAAGGAAAAGTAAATTTTAGGGCTTTTTTTTTTTAAAAAAAAAGATATAATTTCGCTTTGTTGTCTGTCCGTTTGTAGATATCGAACTTTTTTGTTTATAGAGATAAATAAAAAATTCTTTTTATGTTAGATAGGTATTAATGATATATTACGATTTGAATTTTTCGAATCTCCCAAAAGTTATAACTGCGCCCTCTAACGGTGGAAAAAGTTGAAAATTCCAAAATATCAAACGAATATTCCAAACCATGTAGTTATGTTAGAAGTTTAAAATTTTGGTGTTGAAATGTGAAGGTTACGAGGTTACCATTGGCAACAATCACTTGACCCTTTAGACCCAGGGGGGGACGTGAATGCAACTTTTTTTGTTTTAACAGAAAAATATATGTTTTTAGAGATAAATTAAAAATTTCTTTTGGGTTAGACAGATATTGATGAAATATTACAATTTCCATTTTGCGAATTTCCCAAAAGCTATAACAGCGTCCTCTAACGGTGGAAAAAATAGAAAAATACCAAAAATTCAAAACGAATATTACAAATGATGTAGTTATGCTAGAAATTTGAAATTTTGGTCGTGGAATGTGACAGTCTTTAAAATTCCATTGACAACAGTGAGTTGACCCTGAGCCCAAGGTAGGTAAGAAACGGAACGGTTTTGTTTTAAGAGATAATTGGAAATATCTTTTTTAGTTGGTTACTAATGAAATGCGTGTCACGTGACACGAAGGTTGCCAGATCACTAATTTCTAAAAAAAATCGTTGCCAGATATTTTTTCTTAATCTTGTAATCAACCATAGTGTTCGGATACTTTTTTGAGTGACTGTACCAGGGAGATGAAATTAAAAGCGTTAGAAAGTATTGACAAAGGTGATCCAGTAAAGCATATTTGTGATGAACTCGGTGTTGGTAAAAGTACGGTAAATGACTGGAGAAGGAATAGGAAATCTTTATAAGTGTTTTGCACTCAAGTCGAGTCTGAAAAAACTTGGTGCACTCTTAAAAAGCCGAAAAATGAAATTGTCGATGATGCACTTTGGTTATGGTTCATGCAAGAGCGTCGAAAAGGAACGCCAATCAGTGGACTAATCTTGAAAGAAAAAGCGTTAATCCTCCATTTTAAAATCGATACTGGGGGAGATTTTTCAGCAAGCGAGAGATGGCTTTCTCGCTGGAAAAAACGGCAATGGTGTTCATAACCTTGGTGTTTGTGGTGAGAAATTGTCAGTTGATTCTTTAGCAGCAAAGGAATTTTTAAAAAAAACTTTTAGTGCTTATTGAAGAAGATGGCCTATGCGCAGAACAAATCTACAATGTAGATGAGACTGGATTAAGTTTTAAACTTCTTTCAACGAAAATGTTTGTGACAGCGCAAGAATCAGCCTCACCATCAGGATTTAAAACAAAGAAAGAATCATTGTAGCTGTGTGTGCGCAAATGCTGCAGGTACGCACAAACTTCCTTTTTTTGTAATTGGGAAATCAGCAAAACTGCGAGCATTCAAGCATTTAAATTTAGCGGCTCTGCCAGTTTACTGCAAAGCTCAAAAGTCTTCTTGGATAGACTCGTATTTGCTTAAAGAGTGGTTCTTTACAGAATTTGCTCCAAAAGTAAAAAAACCACTTGACAGGTGGAATAGGAAAAATGACATTCAGGTTCATTTTACCAACACCGAGTCTTTAAAATGCCTGTAAAGGCCCTACTCATTCTCGACAATGCCCCAACATACCTAAACAAACTCATTTCTGACAACATAAAAGTTATGTTTTTGCCACCTAATGTAACATCTTTAGTGCAACCAATGGATCAAGGCGTGCTTGTAAGTTTAAAAAGGCGATACAGGAGAAAGCTTCTTTCAGAAATTCTATAGCGAACCGAAAGTGATGGAATAGGACTTTTAAATGCTTTGAAAACAATAAATATCAAGGATGTGATCTACATGTTGGCAAGAGCCTTTGAAGAAATGCCTCGTACAACGTTTGTGAAGTCATGGAGAAAACTTTGGCCCGAAGTTGAAAATTGCTTAGAAAGTACCAAAGACGGCAACACGAAAGTATCGAATGAGCCTGTGCCTGCCGAAGATATGACGGAGAATGACAATATTTCGCTGCTTAATGACTTTAAACTTCTGCCTGAATGCGACACATTTGAAGAAGATGACATTGAAAAATGGTTAAAAGGTGATGAACAGTTGGAAAATGAAACACTGAATGATGACGGAATTATCAATGCAGTCTGCGAAGAAGGGAACGGAGAAGAAGCGGAGAATGAAGAAGAGGAAGAAGGGAAAGTTAGCCATATTGAAGGAAAAGAAGCTTTTGATGTTGTAGTAAGATACATTGAACAACAACAGGCCTCATCAGCGATTAATGTGATGTTTATTAAAAAATGGCAAAACTTTGCAGGTAAAAAAGAGTTAAATTCAAAGAAACAAAAGGAAATCACGGAATTTTTCGAGTGAGTGTGAGAAAATTGTTAATATTTTTAAAACAAATTTTTCATTAAAATAGAGTACGGTTAATATTTTTTTCATTGCCGTTTTTATTTATTTTCTGACACAATTTTTGGATTAACCGGCCTTTTGATCATCCGGCCAGAGGTCCGGTCCCGTAAGGGCCGGCTAAGAGGGAGTCTACTGTACTTATGTTCAGATACGATGTAGAATAAAATATAAGAAGGTAAGGGTGATTAGACTGAACTACAACGATAATTCGCCTATTTTTTTTTAAATTATTCTCGCCAGTGCAATACATTACACATTTTGACCTTCCATTCTAATAGTATTTTGAAAAAAATATTCTTGTAAATATCTGAAATAAATATTTAATTACTTTTCGCCTCCTTTCCAGACACTGAAAATCTCCATCGAGGGAACAATTCCCACTAATTCTACGAAACAGAAATGCCATTTTATGTCGACAAAATAATTAAGGAGGAAGAATCAGCTGTTTCTCTTCTAATCTAATGCTCAACAACATTTTTTATTCTAGCAAAAACCTTTCGAAATGGCTTCAAATGAGAAATTTGCAGACGACCTCATTATTTCTTGAACTTTTATGATTTTATTTGCGGTTACGGTCTTTCTCTGTGTGTTGGTCTTTTTTTAGCAGACGACGAAGAATGTGCGTCACTATTTAGCCGAGCCACAAACCTCCGCAGGTAATCAGGTGCTAACTCTTCTCTTCTTACGCGAGGGACCAATTTCGAATCGAAAGATGATTATCATCATTAGCAGAGAACGTGAGTGTGCTGAAAATGATTTGAAGTTTTGAAAAAGAAAATATCTCGAATTCGAATGCACGTGTTGATGAACCCACATCGACTGCTTTTCAAGATCTAACAAATAACGAGGTAATAATTTGAATCTTAACTTTTCCTTCTATCAGTCGTTTAGTGAAGTAAGATAGAAATTACCACCGTAATCATCATTGACCATTCTTCTTGTCAACAAACTTCTGTTCAGGGATTCAACCTGAACAGAGGCATGGATTTTTGCTGTTTCTTTTGCAGTTATTTATGGCTTCAAATGTTACGTATAAGAGAGAACTGGTGCCGATTCACACTAACCACTCACTTAATTTAGCTGTAGAAGAGAATCGATATTGATGCATAGGTAATCAGGTGGATTGGTTCATATGGAATTATTTATAAATATTCATATTCTGATGCATAGGTTCCAGACTGGACATTTAATGTTGCCTGTAAGAGAGGGGTTTAGTCGGTACTGTGCCAGGTTAGTAATCTGCAGTTCCCAGGTTCGAGTCCCACCTGGGCCATCGTTGAGATTTACCTATGTAAAACTCCCCACCCTGTCCTCGGTCAGTAGGGGACGATGATGGGTTTGGAAAGGCCAGCATTCGTCTGATGCGACATTCAGTCATTGCCCCGAGTGCAGGAGAGCCTTTTCCTGTTCACATTAAAGAACACGGTGGATGGACTTGACGGGAAGCTACCATCTATCTCCTAACAGCTGTCCAGTGGCCACTTTACCCCAACCTTCTCTGAGCTCTCGTGATCTGGCCATTTAGCCCATTATGTGCAAAAAAAGTGCTGTTCAGAGATTTGGGTTGGGTTGCTTTACCTCTGAGCGGCACTTTTTTGCACACCATGGGCTAAATGGCCAGGTCACATGGACCCCGAAGGCTCAGAGAAGGTTGGGGGAGGGGACCCACTGGAACAGCTGTTGGGAGACAGATGGTAGTCTCCCGTCAAGGCCATCCAGCGTGTTCTTTAACGTGAACAGGGTATGTCTCTCCCACACACGGGGCCACGGTTTAACGTCCCCTCCGACGGACGGCGGCCTTTCCAAGCCCATCGGTGCCCCCTACTGATCGTAGGCAGGGGGGGGGGGATTTTGCGGAGATAAATCTCAACGCTGACCCAGCTGGGACTCGAACCTGGGAACTACACATTACGAGCCTGGCGCGCTACCGACTGAGCCACCCCTGCTCAGAGATAAAACAACCCAACCGAATCTGTAGAACAGAAACATTACTGATCCAAAGAGAGTTTAAATTTAACATCAACTTAATGTCACTTACTAATCCAGAGAGAATTCATACTGGCAAATAGCATACTGTCGCCTGTACGATAAAATCGGTACTAATATGTAGGATTGGGCTTTTCTTTTTTGCATACAATGGACTAATAAATATACCTAAGGGCTCAGAGAAGGTTGGAGTAAAGGATCCACTGAGCAGCTGTTATGAGATAGGTGGGAGCTTCTCATCGTGGCCATCCAACGTATTCTTTAATATGCTCAGGATATGGCTCTACTGCGCATGAGCGACAGCTTAAAGTCTCATCTGAGGAATGGAGACCTTTCCAAGCTCATCAGTGTCTCCTTTCTCACTTACAGAAGGATATATTCTAGTGGAGATAAATCTGAACACTGGCACGGTTGGAACTCGAGTCTGTGAACAGTAGATTACGAGTCTGGCCAGGTCTGGCGTGTTACTCTTATCTCGAGTTTGCCACTGAGTTAGCGTCACCTATAGGACAGAACTTGTACTAACTAAAAGCGAGTTTAGACTGACTACTAATGTAGCGATTCTCCAACTTCTTTTGCTCACGGCACAGTAGACTGTGAATACACTTGGTACATTAAAAATTAAGTTGGCAACACTACGGGAGGCACGCGCAGTTTGCCTTCAATAATAACCATTTCTGTGTGTGTGGTTTCGAAACGCAGAGCTATTCTGTTCAAGTTCTGACGTGTATTGAGGTTAGCGCGTAGGCCGTACATGTTATGGCCATGTTTTGTGTTAATTTTGGTTTTAACATTAATATTGGAAGAGGGGTGGCTCAGTCGGTAGCGCGCCAGGCTCGTAATC
The DNA here is from genome assembly GCA_038380435.1 of Ryuthela nishihirai. Lineage (NCBI taxonomy): Eukaryota > Metazoa > Arthropoda > Arachnida > Araneae > Heptathelidae > Ryuthela > Ryuthela nishihirai. The sequence goes on from JAWZYU010000026.1 coordinate 25,665,013, forward strand.
TGTAGTTCCCAGGTTCGAGTCCCAGCTGGGTCAGCGTTGAGATTTATCTCCGCAAAATTCCCCGCCCTGCCGACGGTCAGTAGACAACACTGATGGGCTTGTGAAAGGCCACCATCCGTCGGATGGGACGTTAAACCCGTGGCCCCGTGTGCAGGAGAGCCATACCCTGTGCATGTTAAAGAACACGCTGGATGGCCTTGACGGGAAGCTACCATCTGTCTCCCAACAACTGTTCCAGTGGACCCCCTCCCCTAACCTTCTCTGAGCCTTCGGAGTCCTTCTGAGCCTTCTGAGTCCTTCTCCTGCCATTTAGCCCATGGTGTGCAAAGAAGTGCCGCTCAGAGGTAAAATAATCCAACCCATGGGAAAAAAAAACGGAAAAAGTTAATTGAGGAATCAATGGCAGAAAGTAGCAACGAAATGGTTCATAAATTTCCCTTTAACTGGTATACCATTCAAATTTCGCGACACACACATAGAATCTCGCGGCAAACCCTTCGAGAACCACTGCACCAACGTAATGTAGCGTTAGTGCCAGTGGTTGTTGAGACTAAGCACCGATCTAAATATTGCCTGTACGACGAAAGTATTGTTCCAAAGAGAGACTGAGACTAGGCACTGATTTAATGCCACCTATGGGACAGAATTAAAGCCGTCCCATGACCGAGTGGTTAGCGCGCTTGGCTACTGATCTAAGGGACCTGGGTTCGAGCCCCGGGTAAGGCATGGCTGTTTGTGTCGTTTTTCTGCTGAGGGCCTGCCATCCTCTCAGACCTTCTACTGTGGCATATAAACTGACAGGCTCCTGTCAGACCTCTGTGGCAAGCAGCTGCTTGAGGAGGAATTTTTTTTTTATTATGATGATACCTGGAATCCACACTAAATTCCGAGGGGCTTGGAAAGGCCGCCATCCGTCGTATGGGACGTTAAGCCGTGGCGCCGTGTACGGGAGAGCCATACCCTGTGCACATTAAAGAACACGCTGGATGGTCTTGACGGGAGGCTACCATCTGTCTCCCAACAGCTGGATCCCCTCCCCCAACCTTCTCTGAGACTTCGGGGTCCATGCAAAAAAATGCCGCTCAGAGGTAAAATAACCCAACCCACACTAACTCCAAAAACACCGACACACTTAGCCAGACCAGCTTAGGTTCATTGTGATAAATCCGTCCATAGTATCGAGTGCGCAAGACGGGTAGTGACCACTTAATAAGAAGTTATCGCAACGCCTCTCGCTCTGAAAGAATGGCGCGAGAGCCCTTCGGCGTTTGCCTCTAGCAGCTCACGAAACTAGCGGTAGATGAACTTGCAGTCATATATCACTCCGCCATTGATGCGAGACAAAAAGGAGATACGAAGGGGAGGGGGGAAGGTGGAGGGGGGGGGGAAAGAAGGAGAAGGCAGAGAACAGACGACAACAACAACTTTCCGCTACCTTCGTCAACAACAAAAATCGGCTGCTTCTCTGCTCATTTGCATGCAGACGGGTACGGGTAGTGGTGCGAACCTGAAATTACCGAAGCGCGTCAACCACAAGGCTGTGGAGACGTGAATTCAAGGAGTAAACAAGATCCGTTCCCAAGAGGGTTTCAAAATGTAGCGGGAACTGATGTTGAGACATCCTTTTGTTGATTCTGAGTGGATTGTTATTTTGGGATCTTTCTCCGTTTGATTTTCTATGCATACAAATAAATGACATCTGAGATGCTAGCAGACTTGGGCTTTAATGCCGTCAAGGTATGGATGCTTGTGTTTCACTGCTAAAGTGACTTTTGGCAGTTGAGGGATTTATTTTCCTTATCCCCTGGCCGAGTGGTTAGCGCGCTTGGCTATTGATCAAAAGTACCAGAGTTCGAGCCCCGGATAAGGCATGGACATTGGTGTTGTTTTCCTGCTGAGGTCCCGCCATCCTCATAGACCTACTACTATGCCGTAGTAAACTGACAGAAGGTATTTATTGGACATTTCTGGAAACTTATTGCCCCTCTTTCACTTTTCACGTGCCAAGAGATTTATTGTTCTTCTTCGTGACTAATTTCATTGACTGATTTATAGTATTTATCTACGACTGTTTACATTGAGAAAGCTGTAATCGTTCTCTATGACAATTTCCATTGCGAAATTTATTCTTGATATCTGGCTAGTTGTTAACGCGCTTGGTTAATGATTAAAGTAGCCTGGGTTCGAGCCCAGGGTAACGCATGGCTGTTTGTCTATCTGCTGAGGTCTCGCCTTCCTCGTAGATCTTTTTCTATGCACCTCTGTGGTAAGCAGCTGCTTGAGAGAATATTTATTATTTTTTTTATTCAGAAATTTAATGTCCTTCAGTGTGACTATTTCTAATGAGATATTTAATGCCTTCCTGGGTGGCTATTTCCATTATCTTTCTTTTTTTTTATAATCATTATTCATCTAGTAAGAGAACAATTGTCCCTCTCTACGAAAATTTCTATTCCGAAGAGATTTAATTAACTTTTCTGTTCAGATAATCCTTGTGCTTCTCCAAGAAAAATTGCATTAAAATATTATTTATTGTCCATCTTAGCGGCTATATCCAATAAGAGGTTTATTTGACATCCCGTATAGTTATTCCATTGATAGGTTTACCATCTTTGTTTCGACTTATTCCATTGAGAGATTTACCCTCATTCTTTTGGTCTATTCCACTGAAAGGTTTTGCAATTTTCTTTTGGTCCATTCAATTGGCAGGTTTGCCATCTTTCTCCTATTTGTGTCATCAATTCCATTGAGAGATTTACCATCTCTCTTTCGGTCCATTCCATTTAGAGATTTACCGTCTCTCTTTCGGTCCATTCCATTGAGAGATTTACCGTCTCTCTTTCGGTCCATTCCATTGAGAGGTTTACCGTCTCTCTTTCGGTCCATTCCATTGAGAGATTTACCGTCTCTCTTTTGGTCCATTCCATTGAGAGATTTACCGTCTCTCTTTTGGTCCATTCCATTGAGAGGTTTACCATCTCTCTTTCGGTCCATTCCATTGAGAGATTTACCGTCTCTCTTTTGGTCCATTCCATTGAGAGATTTACCGTCTCTCTTTTGGTCCATTCCATTGAGAGATTTACCATCTCTCTTTCGGTCCATTCCATTGAGAGATTCACCATCTCCCTTTCGGTCCATTCCATTTAGAGATTTACCATCTCTCTTTTGATCCATTCCATTTAGAGATTTACCATCTCTCTTTCGGTCCATTCCATTGAGAGATTTACCATCTCTCTTTCGGTCCATTCCATTGAGAGATTTACCATCTCTCTTTCGGTCCATTCCATTGAGAGATTTACCATCTCTCTTTCGGTCCATTCCATTGAGAGATTTATCATCTCTCTCTCGGTCCATTCCATTGAGAGATTCACCATCTCTCTTTCGGTCCATTCCATTGAGAGATTCACCATCTCTCTTTCGGTCCATTCCATTGAGAGATTCACCATCTCTCTTTCGGTCCATTCCATTGAGAGATTTACCGTCTCTCTTTCGGTCCATTCCATTGAGAGATTCACCATCTATCTTTTGATCCATTCCATTGAGAGATTTACCATCTCTCTTTTGATCCATTCCACTGAGAGATTTACCGTCTCTCTTTCGGTCCATTCCATTGAGAGATTCACCATCTCTCTTTTGATCCATTCCATTGAGAGATTTACCATCTCTCTTTCGGTCCATTCCATTGAGAGATTTATCATCTCTCTTTCGGTCTATTCCATTGAGAGATTCACCATCTCTCTTTCGGTCCATTCCATTGAGAGATTCATCATCTCTCTTTCGGTCCTTTCCATTGAGAGATTTACTGTCTCTCTTTTGATCCATTCCATTGAGAGATTTACCATCTCTCTTTTGATCCATTCCACTGAGAGATTTACTGTCTCTCTTTCGGTCCATTCCATTGAGAGATTCACCATCTCTCCTTTGATCCATTCCATTGAGAGATTCACCATCTCTCTTTCGGTCCATTCCATTGAGAGTTTTACCGTCTCTCTTTCGGTCCATTCCATTGAGAGGTTTACCGTCTCTCTTTCGGTCCATTCCATTGAGAGATTTACCGTCTCTCTTTTGGTCCATTCCATTGAGAGATTTACCGTCTCTCTTTTGGTCCATTCCATTGAGAGGTTTACCGTCTCTCTTTCGGTCCATTCCATTGAGAGATTTACCGTCTCTCTTTTGGTCCATTCCATTGAGAGATTTACCGTCTCTCTTTTGGTCCATTCCATTGAGAGATTTACCGTCTCTCTTTCGGTCCATTCCATTGAGACATTCACCATCTCTCTTTTGATCCATTCCATTTAGAGATTTACCGTCTCTCTTTCGGTCCATTCCATTGAGAGGTTTACCGTCTCTCTTTCGGTCCATTCCATTGAGAGATTTACCATCTCTCTTTTGGTCCATTCCATTGAGAGATTTACCGTCTCTCTTTCGGTCCATTCCATTTAGAGATTTACCATATCTCTTTTGGTCCACTCCATTGAGAGATTTACCGTCTCTCTTTCGGTCCATTCCATTGAGAGATTTACCGTCTCTCTTTCGGTCCATTCCATTGAGAGGTTTACCGTCTCTCTTTCGGTCCATTCCATTGAGAGATTTACCGTCTCTCTTTCAGTCCATTCCATTGAGAGATTCACCATCTCTCTCTTTCGGTCCATTCCATTGAGAGATTTACCATCTCTCTTTTGATCCATTCCATTGAGAGATTTACCATCTCTCTTTCGATCCATTCCATTTAGAGATTTACTATCTCTCTTTCGGTCCATTCCATTGAGAGATTTACCATCTCTCTTTCGGTCCATTCCATTGAGAGATTTACCATCTCTCTTTCGGTCCATTCCATTGAGAGATTTATCATCTCTCTTTCGGTCCATTCCATTGAGAGATTTATCATCTCTCTTTCGGTCCATTCCATTGAGAGATTTATCATCTCTCTTTCGGTCCATTCCATTGAGAGATTCACCATCTCTCTTTCGGTCCATTCCATTGAGAGATTCACCATCTCTCTTTCGGTCCATTCCATTGAGAGATTCACCATCTCTCTTTTGATCCATTCCATTGAGAGATTTACCATCTCTCTTTTGATCCATTCCATTGAGAGATTTACCGTCTCTCTTTCGGTCCATTCCATTGAGAGATTCACCATCTCTCTTTCGATCCATTCCATTGAGAGATTCACCATCTCTCTTTCGGTCCATTCCATTGAGAGATTCACCATCTCTCTTTCGGTCCATTCCATTGAGAGATTTACCGTCTCTCTTTTGGTCCATTCCATTGAGAGATTTACCGTCTCTCTTTCGGTCCATTCCATTGAGACATTCACCATCTCTCTTTTGATCCATTCCATTTAGAGATTTACCGTCTCTCTTTCGGTCCATTCCATTGAGAGGTTTACCGTCTCTCTTTCGGTCCATTCCATTGAGAGATTTACCATCTCTCTTTTGGTCCATTCCATTGAGAGATTTACCGTCTCTCTTTCGGTCCATTCCATTTAGAGATTTACCATATCTCTTTTGGTCCACTCCATTGAGAGATTTACCGTCTCTCTTTCGGTCCATTCCATTGAGAGATTTACCGTCTCTCTTTCGGTCCATTCCATTGAGAGGTTTACTGTCTCTCTTTCGGTCCATTCCATTGAGAGATTTACCGTCTCTCTTTCAGTCCATTCCATTGAGAGATTCACCATCTCTCTCTTTCGGTCCATTCCATTGAGAGATTTACCATCTCTCTTTTGATCCATTCCATTGAGAGATTTACCATCTCTCTTTCGATCCATTCCATTTAGAGATTTACTATCTCTCTTTCGGTCCATTCCATTGAGAGATTTACCATCTCTCTTTCGGTCCATTCCATTGAGAGATTTACCATCTCTCTTTCGGTCCATTCCATTGAGAGATTTATCATCTCTCTTTCGGTCCATTCCATTGAGAGATTTATCATCTCTCTTTCGGTCCATTCCATTGAGAGATTTATCATCTCTCTTTCGGTCCATTCCATTGAGAGATTCACCATCTCTCTTTCGGTCCATTCCATTGAGAGATTCACCATCTCTCTTTCGGTCCATTCCATTGAGAGATTCACCATCTCTCTTTTGATCCATTCCATTGAGAGATTTACCATCTCTCTTTTGATCCATTCCATTGAGAGATTTACCGTCTCTCTTTCGGTCCATTCCATTGAGAGATTCACCATCTCTCTTTCGATCCATTCCATTGAGAGATTCACCATCTCTCTTTCGGTCCATTCCATTGAGAGATTCACCATCTCTCTTTCGGTCCATTCCATTGAGAGATTTACCGTCTCTCTTTTGGTCCATTCCATTGAGAGATTCACCATCTCTCTTTCGGTCCATTCCATTGAGAGATTCACCATCTCTCTTTCGGTCCATTCCATTGAGAGATTTACCGTCTCTCTTTTGATCCATTCCATTGAGAGATTCACCATCTCTCTTTTGATCCATTCCATTGAGAGATTCACCATCTCTCTTTCGGTTTATTCCATTTAGAGATTTACCATCTCTCTTTCGGTCCATTCCATTGAGAGATTTACCGTCTCTCTTTCGGTCCATTCCATTGAGAGGTTTACCGTCTCTCTTTCGGTCCATTCCATTGAGAGATTTACCGTCTCTCTTTCGGTCCATTCCATTGAGAGATTCACCATCTCTCTCTTTCGGTCCATTCCATTGAGAGATTTACCATCTCTCTTTTGATCCATTCCATTGAGAGATTTACCATCTCTCTTTCGATCCATTCCATTTACAGATTTACTATCTCTCTTTCGGTCCATTCCATTGAGAGATTTACCATCTCTCTTTCGGTCCATTCCATTGAGAGATTTACCATCTCTCTTTCGGTCCATTCCATTGAGAGATTTATCATCTCTCTTTCGGTCCATTCCATTGAGAGATTTATCATCTCTCTTTCGGTCCATTCCATTGAGAGATTTATCATCTCTCTTTCGGTCCATTCCATTGAGAGATTCACCATCTCTCTTTCGGTCCATTCCATTGAGAGATTCACCATCTCTCTTTCAGTCCATTCCATTGAGAGATTCACCATCTCTCTTTTGATCCATTCCATTGAGAGATTTACCATCTCTCTTTTGATCCATTCCATTGAGAGATTTACCGTCTCTCTTTCGGTCCATTCCATTGAGAGATTCACCATCTCTCTTTCGATCCATTCCATTGAGAGATTCACCATCTCTCTTTCGGTCCATTCCATTGAGAGATTCACCATCTCTCTTTCAGTCCATTGCATTGAGAGATTTACCGTCTCTCTTTCGGTCCATTCCATTGAGAGATTCACCATCTGTCTTTCGGTCCATTCCATTGAGAGATTCACCATCTCTCTTTCGGTCCATTCCATTGAGAGATTTACCGTCTCTCTTTTGATCCATTCCATTGAGAGATTTACCATCTCTCTTTTGATCCATTCCACTGAGAGATTTACTGTCTCTCTTTCGGTCCATTCCATTGAGAGATTCACCATCTCTCTTTTGATCCATTCCATTGAGAGATTCACCATCTCTCTTTCGGTCCATTCCATTTAGAGATTTACCATCTCTCTTTCGATCCATTCCATTGAGAGATTTACCGTCTCTCTTTCGGTCCATTCCATTGAGAGATTTACCGTCTCTCTTTTGATCCATTCCATTGAGAGATTTACCGTCTCTCTTTCGGTCCATTCCATTGAGAGATTCACCATCTCTCTTTCGATCCATTCCATTGAGAGATTCACCATCTCTCTTTCGGTCCATTCCATTGAGAGATTCACCATCTCTCTTTCGGTCCATTCCATTGAGAGATTCTCCGTCTCTCTTTCGGTCCATTCCATTGAGAGGTTTACCGTCTCTCTTTCGGTCCATTCCATTGAGAAATTTACCATCTCTCTTTCGGTCCATTCCATTGAGAGATTTACCGTCTCTCTTTCGGTCCATTCCATTGAGAGATTCACCATCTCTCTCTTTCGATCCATTCCATTGAGAGATTTACCATCTCTCTTTCGGTCCATTCCATTGAGAGATTTACCATCTCTCTTTCGGTCCATTCCATTGAGAGATTTACCATCTCTCTTTCGGTCCATTCCATTGAGAGATTTATCATCTCTCTTTCGGTCCATTCCATTGAGAGATTTATCATCTCTCTTTCGGTCCATTCCATTGAGAGATTCACCATCTCTCTTTCGGTCCATTCCATTGAGAGATTCACCATCTCTCTTTCGGTCCATTCCATTGAGAGATTTACCGTCTCTCTTTTGATCCATTCCATTGAGAGATTTACCGTCTCTCTTTTGATCCATTCCATTGAGAGATTTACCGTCTCTCTTTCGGTCCATTCCATTGAGAGATTCACCATCTCTCTTTCGATCCATTCCATTGAGAGATTCACCATCTCTCTTTCGGTGCATTCCATTGAGAGATTCACCGTCTCTCTTTCGGTCCATTCCATTGAGAGATTGACCGTCTCTCTTTTGGTCCATTCCATTGAGAGATTCACCGTCTCTCTTTCGGTCCATTCCATTGAGAGATTCACCGTCTCTCTTTCGGTCCATTCCATTGAGAGATTCACCGTCTCTCTTTCGGTCCATTCCATTGAGAGATTCACCTTCTCTCTTTCGGTCCATTCCATTGAGAGATTCACCATCTCTCTTTTGGTCCATTCCATTCCATTGAGAGATTCACCGTCTCTCTTTCGGTCCATTCCATTGAGAGATTGACCGTCTCTCTTTTGGTCCATTCCATTGAGAGATTCACCGTCTCTCTTTCGGTCCATTCCATTGAGAGATTCACCGTCTCTCTTTCGGTCCATTCCATTGAGAGATTTACCATCTCTCTTTCGGTCCACTCCATTGAGAGATTTACTATCTTTCTTTTGGTCCATTCCATTGAGAGATTCACCATCTCTCTTTCGGTCCATTCCATTGAGAGATTTACCATCTCTCTTTCGGTCCACTCCATTGAGAGATTTACCATCTCTCTTTCGGTCCATTCCATTGAGAGATTTACCATCTCTCTTTTGGTCCATTCCATTGAGAGATTCACCATCTCTCTTTCGGTCCATTCCATTGAGAGATTCACCATCTTTCTTTCGGTCCATTCCATTGAGAGATTTACCATCTCTCTTTCGGTCCACTCCATTGAGAGATTTAACATCTTTCTTTTGGTCCATTCCATTGAGAGATTTACCATCTCTCTTTCGGTCCACTCCATTGAAAGATTTATCGTCTCACTTTTGGTTCGTTCCGTTCAGAGATTTGTTGCCTTCTTCTGTCGTTGTTACAGTGAGCGATTTGCTTTTCGTCTCTGTGGTTTTTCTGTTAAAACTTCAATTGCGCTTCCCTTGACTATTCCGTTAGGTGATTTTTTATCCTTCTGCACAAAAATTTTCACTGCTAAATTTATTGTTCTTTTCGATGTCTATGTCCTTTCTTAGAGCTGCGATGGCGGCTCAGTCGGTCGCGCGCCAACGTCATAATCTGCAGTTCCCAGATTCGAGTCCCACCCGAGCCAGCGTTGAGATTTGTCTGCGGAATTTCCCACCGTGTGATCAGTCAGAGAGAGAGAGAGAATACCTTTGGGCAGGGACAGACCTAGGGGTGAGGGACGGGGGGGGGGGGGGGGGGCATGAAATAGCCCTTTTAAAATGCTATTAATGCCAATAGAGGTAAAAATATATTAACCTATGTACAGTCGCTCAATAAAGTATCCGAACACTATGGTTGATTACAGAATTCAGAAAAAAATATCTGGCAGCGATTTTTTTAGAAATTAGTGATCTGGCAACCTTTGTGTCATGTGACACGAACGCTGCCAGATCACTAAAAAAACGTTACCAGATATTTTTTTCTGAATTCTATAATCAACCATAGTGTTCGGATACTTTTTTGAGCGACTGTAACTACAGAGAGCATTCAAAACGTTCTAGAGAGATTTTGTTAGATTTGCAACTCATTTCTTCGAAGTTAACGAGCTACGACTTGTTTGAAAGCTTGTCTAAACTTGTCATTACGTGTTAAAAGCAAACGCCGTATCATCATTTCTCTCTTCGCTAGAGGCGCGTAAAGTTCGGTCTGCGAAATCTCTGCGTTGTTGCTATGGAGACTACTAAAGAGGGGAAAGATATTACGTTTTCACAAGGATGCAGCTCGAGAACGATGCGAAAAATATTCATGCCGATTTATCACAAGTATATGGGGATCATTACTATTCATATGGCAGTGTTACAGGATGAATGTGGAAATTCATAAGACAGCAGACTTCGAAGACATACACATCACCGAGGGGCGGGGGTGGCTCAGTCGGTAGCGTGCCAGGCTCGTAATCTGTAGTTCCCAGGTTCGAGTCCCAGCTGGGTCAGCGTTGAGATTTATTTCCGCAAAATTCCCCGCTCTGCCCACAGTCAGTAGGGGACACCGATGGGCTTAAAAAGGCCGCCGTCCGTCGGATGGGACGTTAAGCCGTGGCCCCGTGTGCGGGAGAGCCATACCCTGTGCACGTTAAAGAACACGCTGGATGGCCTTGACGGGAGGCTGCCATCTGTCTCCCAACAGCTGTTCCAGTGGGTCCCCTCCCCCAACCTTCTCTGAGCCTTCGGGGTCCATGTGACCTGGCCATTTAGCCCATGGTGTGCAAAAAAGTGCCGCTCAGAGGTAAAACAACCAAACGTTAAAGAACACGCTGGTTGGTTTTGACGGGAGGCTACCATCTGTCTCCCAACAGCTGTTCCAGTGGGTCCCCTCCCCCAACCTTCTCTGAGCCTTCGGGGTTCATGTGACCTGGCCATTTAGCCCATGGTGTGCAAAAAAGTGCCGCTCAGAGGTAAAACAACCCAACGTTAAAGAACACGCTGGTTGGCCTTGACGGGAGGCTACCATCTGTCTCCCAACAGCTGTTCAGTGGGTCCCCTCCCCCAACCTTCTCTGAGCCTTCGGGGTCCATGTGACCTGGCCATTTAGCCCATGGTGTGCAAAAAAGTGCCGCTCAGAGGTAAAACAACCCAACCCAACCTACACATCAGCGTTCAGGTAATCATGTTCCAAATGGGTGCATCATAAACAGACGGAACAGCAAAAAAGGACCATAGTCGACTCGTGCAAGGAGATGCTGGCAATGTTTAAACCTAGTGGCCCCAAACGGTTAACAGACATTGTCACAGGTGATGAGACGTGTTTTTATTTCTATACAACACCCAGAAAGATCGACAACTATGTTTGGGTTGTAGAAGACGAACCTCGTCTCCAAATCCTCTGACAAGTTTTCGCTCGAGGAAGAGGATGTTCACCATTTTTTTCAATTCCTAAGGAGTGGTAGCCGTGGACACTTTACCCGAAAAAAAAAATGACTATATATAGACAATACTATACTGACATTGTTTTGCACAAAATGGTTAAGTAGATGAAAGAACTGCCAACGTCCAACGGCTTGTCAAGGGTTCTCCTTCTTCATTACAATGCCAGTGCTCACAAAACCTGGCAATTTACGGTGTATCTGGAGCAGGAAAAAAGTAAACAGATACCCCAACCTGCATATTCACCTGATTTTACATGTGATTTTTGGCTATTTCCAAAAATTGAAAAGGAACATGCTAGAAAGCCTTTTTCAAGGGTGCAAGACCTTGCAAAATGCGTTCATTCAGAGTTGAGGAGTATTCCCCAACAGAAGTACCACCAAGAGTTCTAGAATTGTCATAGATGTCTGCAACTTTTCATAGATGCTGGAGGAGAGTACAGTCGCCCCCCCCCCCAAAAAAAAAAATAGCCGAACATTATGGTGGATTAAAGAATATGGGCAACTATTAGTTAGAAATTAATGATCTGGTAACCTTCGTGTCACGTGACACGGAGGTTGTCAGATCACTAATTTCTAAAAAAAAAATCGTTTCCAGATATTTTTTCTGAATTCTGTAATCAACCATAGTGTTCAGATATTTTTTAATATATATAATGCGTATGAATATATAATGCAATGAATATGGAGCGTGTGCAGTTACCGTTCACAGCAAACTGGAGCGGTTGCGGTTAATGTTCACAGGACATTGGATCGTGTGGGCTCACAAAGACCTGGATCGTGTGGGCTCACTCACGGAAATATTGAGCGTGTGCAGTTACCATTCACAGCAAACTGGAGCGGTTGCGGTTAATGTTCACAGCACCTTGGATCGTGTGAACTCACAAAAACCTAGATCGTGTGGGCCCACTCACAGAAACATTGAGCGTGTGCAGTTACCGTTCACAGCAAACTGGAGCGTGTGCAATAACTGCACACGCTCCAGTTTGCTGTGAACGGTAACTGGAGCGTGTACAGCAACTGTACACGTTCCAGATATTTTTCCTGAATTCTGTAATCAACCATTGTGTTCAGATACTTTTTTTTGACACGAAGGTTGCCAGATCGCTAATTTCCGAACACTATGGGTTGGATTGTTTTACCTCTGAGCGGCACTTTTTTGCACACCATGGGCTAAATGGCCAGGTCACAAGGACCCTGAAGGCTCAGAGAAGGTTGGGGTAGGGGACCCACTGGAACAGCTGTTGGGAGACAGATGGTAGTCTCCCGTCAAGGCCATCCAGCGTGTTCTTTAACGTGCACAGGGTATGGCTCTCCCGCACACGGAGCCACGGCTTAACGTCCCATCCGACGGACGGTGGCCTATCCAAGCCCATCGGTGTCCCCTACTGACCATGGGCGGGGAGTTTTGCGGAGATAAATCTCAACGCTGACCCAGCTGGGACTCGAACCTGGGAACTACAGATTATGCGCCTGGCGCGCAACCGACTGAGCCACCCCCGCCCCGTCAAAGAACAGTAATATATAATAATAAAAGGATATATTTCTGTGTCTGTCTTTAAGTCAATAACTCATCGGAAAATTGTGGTATTGATGCTTCAGAGTTGGCTTGTTTAACCTCTGAGTGGCACTTTTTTGCACACAATGGGTAAATTGCCAGGTCACAAGAACCCCGAAGGCTCAGTGAAGATTGGTGGGGAGGAACCAGCTGACAGCTGTTAGAAAACAGATGGTAGCCTTCCTTCAAGGTCATCCAGCATGTTCCCAAACGTGCACAGGGTATGGCTCTCCCACACACAGAGCCATGACTTAACGTCTCACTGGGGGGACACCGATGGGATGATAGCCTTGACGGGAGGCTACCATCTGTCTCACAACAGCTGTTCCAGGGGATCCCCCCTCCCTCCAACTTTCTCTGAGCCCTCGGGTCCTTGTCACCATCCCATTTAAACTATTGTGTGAAAAAGTGTCGCTCAGAGGTAATTCAAATTCAAATTTATTTTCAATAAGCATTATCTATAATTATATTACATAAAAAATCCCACTAAGCCGAAGCTTATCAGCGGGAATGTGTATATATGTTTTTACAGATATGATCTAGATTGCCTCAGTAGTACAAAAAATGAAGGAGAGAAAAAAAAGGAATAAATGAGAAAGAAAACCGACAAAATTATGAAAGTTTCCAAATAAAAACATCACTTTTTCATTAACCACTGAAATAATTTATCTTTAACATCACAAATTTTTTTAAGTTAACTATTTCTCTAGGAAGCAAGTTAAATAGTTAGGAAATTTAATATTCTTTGGAATTTCGTCCGTAATTATTATAAAATTTTGGTTGTTTCAAAAAACCCATAGCCTTTTTTCTAGTAAACTTATTGTGGCAAATATTTTGCTTATAGGTGTCATCAAAGAAGTTATTGATAACAGAAACAAACACATATAAACTTTCAATAGGTAAAATTTTGAACGAACTGAATATATCATCTTTCGTTGTAAGGGAATTTTTAACTTCTGTATTACACAATCCTTTTAGCAGACTAAATTGTATTCTTTTAATTTTATTTAATTCTGTCTTATAGGCTGTCCCATAAACTGTTATCGCATACCTAATTATAGATTCAAAAAGTGCTTTATATACTAAAATAGTTATCTGTGTAAAACAACTCAAGTAAAAAAAAAATCTCTAAAAATAAAAATTTTTGAATATCTATAGACGGAAGTAAAAACACTAGCTCGTTGTTTCTATTATTTTGTGATGAAAGATAAAATTTAAGAACATAATATTTTTAACAGAGTAAAATTCAACATTGAACATGTATCAAAGCAACGATTTTCCGTTTTGAAGAAATACAGAAAGTTGTGATAGAAAACACTGAAAAATTCGGTTTCGTAAAGCATCTCCAACACCGAGCAATCCCAAAATGCCGGGAGTTTCTTCCGATCTGAGATCGCGTCCCTGGCTGCAATGGCGTCCAAAACGCAGATGCTGCAGGCCATCGTGTCGTGGTGAGCGACGAAGGCGCGTGCGGAGCGTCAGTCCGTAACGGATGATTCATTGCCAAGCGATTCCGGGTTGGCTGAGTGGCTGGCGGCCGGATATCCGGCACATCGCCGCCATCGTACTCCGCAATGTGGACGAGCGGCGGCGGGGCTCACCGGGTTCCGGGAAGCCCCACAAAACGACTCTGCTTTCGAGAGTCGAGGCTCAGGGACGCAACAAGTGGACGCAGTTTGAAACCATCCCATCTTCCTTTTAAGGAATCCAGACCTTACGCGAAATGGAAAGGAATCTTGAAAGAGCGTCTGATATTTTTCGAGACACTCGATGGCAGATGTATTCGATATTCTTAAACTGTGGATACTTGGGGATTTCTGTTGGATCAGAGATTTCGTGCTTGTAGATTTCCTTGGGTTGGGCTTTTTTGAACACCATGGGCTAAATGGCCAGGTCACATGGACCCCGAAGGCTCAGAGAAGGTTGGGGGAGGGGACCCACTGGAACTGCGGTTGTGAGACAGATGGGTAGACACCCTTCAAGGCCATACAGCATGTTCTTTTTGGCTCTCCCGCATACGGACCACGGCTTAACGTCCCACCCGACGGACGGCGGCCTTTCCAAGCACATCGGTGTCCCCTACTGACCGTGGGCAGGGTTGGAGGGTTAGAAGCGATAAATCCCAAAGCTGGCTCAACTGGGACTAGAACCTGAGAACTGCAGATTTCGAGCCTGGCGCGCTACCGACTGCACCCCCCCCCCCCCCCCCGATTTCCTTGTCTTCATAGCATGCGATTTCAGATGGATGACAGAGGGAGGGTTTCTTAATGTTCACGTGCACCTAATTTTGAACTCTTTCGCCCAGGATGGTATCTGAAAGAGATAAAGGAGGGTGGGGGAGGGAGGCAAGCCACTGGATCGATGGAGCGGAGACCGGTTCATTCGGGAATCTGTAGTTTCCAGGTTCGAGTCCTAACTGTGCTCGCGTTGAAATTTATCTTCGCTAAACGCTCCTAGTCAGTAGGAAACACCGATGGGCTTGAAAGGGCCGCAGTCGGTCTGATGGGTGGTAAAGCCGTGTCGCAGTGTGTTCCGGAGAGCCATACCCTGTGCACGTTAAGAACAACCTGGATGGCTTTGACAGGAGGCTACCATCTGACTCTAACACTTTTTTTGCACACAATGGGCGAATGGCCAGGTCACAAGGACCCCGAGGGCTAAGGTTGGGGAAAGAGGACCAACTGGAGAGGTTAGGAGATAGATGCTAGAATTCCGTCAAGGCCATCCAGCGTGTTCTTAAACGTGCACAAGGTATGAGGGCCTCTCCGCACACGGAGCCACGGCTTAACGTCCCATCCGACTGACGGCGGCCTTTCCAAGCCCATCGGTGTCCCCTACTGACCGTGGGCAGGGCGGGGAATTTTGCGGAGATAAATCTCAACGCTGACCCAGCTGGGACTCGAACCTGGGAACTTCAGATTACGAGCCTGGCGCGCAACCGACTGAGCCACCCCCGCCCCCTTAGCCTTCAAGGTCCTTATGGTCTGGTCATTTAGCCCATTGTTTTTCAAAAAAAATGTCACTCAAAAGTAAAAAAAAAATCCAGAACAACCCAACTGGGCCGATCCAGAATGAGCCAGAACGCTGTTCCGGTGTAAACCATTTCCTCCTATTTTACATATCTTCTCTAAGGCGTAATTAAACTGACAAGCTCCTGTCAGACTTCTGTGGCAAGCAGCTGCTTGAGAGGGAATTTTGTTTTAGCGATGTTTAAAAAATTTCTTGATTCCATAATCAAGTGATCCTTTGTGATCTTGTCCTTCGATTCCCTTGATCCTTGTGATCCTTTGTGAGCTTGTCCTTCGTCGATGTACGATGACATCACTTTAAAGCTCACCCACTCCTTAAAGTATTTATAAGAAAGAGTTCGTAACTCTATCGGGCGAACTGAACTCGAAAACTTTCATTATATGATTTTTACAAATCCGGCGAGGGATCGATGAGGAAGATGCGGAGGATGGGCAAGTCACAAGGACCCTAGGCTCTGGGTTGGCTAGAGGAAAAGGATCCACTGGACATCTTAATTAGAGAGAGATGGAAACCTCCCATCACGGCCATCTCTCCTGCACACGGAGCAACAGTTTAATGTTTCGTTAGATGGACGACAATCTTCCCAAGACGATCGATGTACCATTTCTTGCCAGGGGTTTAGGCGGCGACAAATCTCAATGCTGAAACATTTTATCTCTGAGCGACATTTTTTGCACACAATGGGTTAAATGGCCAATCACAAGGCCTCAAATGCTCAGAGAACGTTGGAGGAGGGGACCCACTGGAACAGCTGTTGGGAGGCAGATGGAAGCCTCCCATCAAGGCCATCCAGGGGGTTCTTTATCTTGCACAGGGTATGGCTCTTCCACACAAGGCTCCACGGCTTAATGTCCCATCCGACGGACGGCGGCCTTTCCAAGCCCATTGGTGTCCTCTACTGACCGTGGGCAGGGCGGCGAGTTTTGCGGAGATAAATCTCAACGCTGACCCAGCAGGGACTCGAACCTCAGAATTACAGATTACGAGCCTGGCGCGCTACCGACTGAGCCCTTCCCGCCCCCCTGAGCCTTCAAGGTCCTTATGGCCTGGTCATTTAGCCCATTGTGTTTCAAAAAATATGGTGGCACTCGAATCCGGGAAGCTCAGGTTACGATCCTTGCGCTCTAACCTACTGAGCTATCGCCGCCCCCTGGAACAGTTGAAACTCTACCTGAGAAATCAGGTGATGGTTTTTTTTCGCACCCTCAACTAAGTCTCCCCCATCATCCTCACATAGAAAAAGATCGGTTTTCAAATTTAGCCGACAGATCGTGTGAACGAAAGGTTAGTGTACTTTACTGCAGAGCAAAGAGACCTGGGTTCGATTCCTGAATGAGTTATGTATATTTGAATTGCATTTATGGGCTTGGAAAGGCCGCCGTCCATCGGATGGAACGTTAAACCGTGGCCCCGTGTGCGGGAGAACCATACCCTGTGCGTGTTAAAGAACACGCTGGATGACCTTGACGGGAGTCTACCACTGTCTCCTAACTGCTATTCCAGTGGGTCCCCTTCCCCGAACTTATCTGAGTCTTCGGGGTCCTTGTGACCTGGCCATTTAGCCCATTATGTGCAAAAAATGCCGCTAAAACAACTAAGCTGTACATGTTGTTATATCTTCTCAATAAAAAGTGACTACCCTAGAGATAGTTCTTTTGAATCGAACCTAGAGTCTCTATGTCCTTAAATCTTAGATAATGTTCATTAGAGAAAAACCCACCCAGCCAAGGGGCGGGGGTGGCTCAGTCGGTAGCGCGCCAGGCTCGTAATCTGCAGTTCCCAGGTTCGAGTCCCAGCTGGGTCAGCGTTGAGATTTATATCTGTAAAACCCCCGCATTGCCCACGGTCAATAGGGGACACCGATGGACTTGGAAAGGCCGCCGTCCGTCTAATGGGACGTTAAGCCGTGGCCCTTATGCGGGAGAGCCATCATACCCTGTGCACGTTAAAGAACACGCTGGATGGCCTTGACGGGTGGCTACCATCTGTCTCCCAACAGCTGTTCCAGTGGGTCCCCTCCCCCAACCTTCTCTGAGCCTTCGGGGTCCATGTGACCTGGCCATTTAACCCATGGTGTGCAAAAAACTGCCGCTCAGAGGTAAAACAACCCAACCCAGCCAGCCAAATTAATATTTCCTTAAATCCATGATCCCCCCCCCCCCCAACGTAAGATTAGTTTATTATGAAACTGGGCATCGATTCCATTGACACTTCAGAAGCGAATGGAGCTAAAGATCTCTTCAGTTTGCAGACGATTAGATTTTACAGCTCCCAATTCGGAATCCTCCCAATCAAGTGAAATGAAGTAGCAAATGTTTTAATGACGAACTTATCAATAGCGAAATTAAGACCGAAGATTCAGGGGAATGAAACATAATTGGATAAAAAAAAAGGAAGACAAAAATAAATGCAATTTACTTTAATGAGAGAGCTGGATCTGAATCACTTAACGAATATTTTTTTTAGTACCAATTTCAGTTTTTTTTTTTTAAGGAACTGATGCTTTACGAAACAAAGGATGGGAATAAACAAACGGAATATTTTCTGTCTTGTCCTCACATCTCCCAAACAACAGAAACCACCTTCCATTCCATAACACTCAAGTTTCACTAATTACTTAACAAGATAGCATGGACGTCGATGAAAGGGGGTGGGGGTGGAAAAATGCCTCCCCCCACCCCAAAAAAAAAATATATATATTTTGAATAATCAGGTTAAAAATTAATTATTTTATTTTAACGAAGTGTAAAAATTTTTTTGGTTGTTTTTTAATTTTCGGAGCATATCGTTTATTTTTACTTATTAAAAAAAAAACATTTTTTAATAGGTTTCCCCCTTTTTTTATCTTTTGGGCATCCTTATTTGTATTATGGCATAATGTACAGTCGCTCAAAAAAATATCCGAACACTACGGTGGATTACAGAATTCAGAAAAAATATCTGGCAACGATTTCTTTTAGAAATTAGTGATCTGGCAACCTTCGTGTCACGTGGCACGAAGGCTGCCAGATCACTAAAAAAATCGTTGTCATGTATTTTTTCAGAATTCTCTCACCAACCACAGTGTTCGGATATTTTTGTGAGTGACTGTATTCATGATTGCTGTTTTCTCAACTGAGCTCATTTAATCAATGGTTCGACTTAAAGTTTTCTATATTGAAACAGTGATTTGTTTTCCTTGTCCCCCCTAAAAAATTACTCCTCCTGAAAAATTCTTACCGACGCCCCTGCCACGCCCCCTGCCAGCAATGGCATTTTTATGGCATTTCTCTAAGTCTATTTGAAAAGGAAATCACAGAAGCAATTCACGATTAGTTTGGGGCGGGGGTGGCTCAGTCGGTAGCGCGCCAGGCTCGTAATCTGTAGTTCCCAGGTTCGAGTCCCAGCTGAGTCAGCGTTGAGATTTACCTCCGCAAAAATTCCCCGCCCTGCCCACGGTCAGTAGGGGACACCGATGGGCTTGGAAAGGCCGGCGTCCGTCGGATGGGACGTTAAGCCGTGGCCCCGTGTGCGGTAGTGCCATACTCTGTGCACGTTAAAGAACACGCTGGATGGCCTTGACGGGAGGCTACCATCTGTCTCCCAACAGCTGTTCCAGTGGGTCCCCTCCCCCAACCTTCTCTGAGCCTTCGGGGTCCATGTGACCTGGCCATTTAGCCCATGGTGTGCAAAAAAGTACCACTCAGAGGTAAAACACCCAACTATGAGACCTCAGCAGAAAGACAGCACAAACATCCGTGCCTTACCAGGGGCTCGAACCGAGGTCCCTTTGATCAGCAGCCAAGCACGCTAACCACTCGGCCACGGACGACTTCAATGCATTATAAAAAAAAAAAATTAAACAAACAACTTTTCATTTCCCAACGCTTCGAATATTGATGACCAGTTGGGTTGTTTTACCTCTGAGCAGCACTTTTTTGCACACCATGGGCTAAATGGCCAGGTCACATGGACCCCGAAGGCTCAGAGAAGGTTGGGGGAGGGGACCCACTGGAACAGCTGTTGGGAGACAGATGGTAGCCCCCGTCAAGGCTATCCAGCGTGTTCTTTAACGTGCACAGGGTATAGCTCTCCCGCACACGGGACCACGGCTTAACGTCCCATCCGACGGACGGCGGCCTTTCCAAGCCCATCGGTGTCCCCTACTGACCGTGGGCGGGGCGGGGAATTTTGCGGAGATAAATCTCAACGCTGACCCAGCTGAGACTCGAACCTGGGAACTACAGATTAAGAGCCTGGCCTCTTGTAGGAGGTGTTGGCCTGGCGCACTACCGACTGAGCCATCCCCGCCCATTTGGGAGGTGGCTCAGGCTAAATCCTGTCTGGGTGGTAAACAAAGGGAGTAGGAGAAGAGAGGCAAAAATTTCCGATTACCATATCTAAATGTCTTTTCGTATATAACGTGGCTACGTACTTTATTGTAGGTCCCTGTGACTGACCGTTTACAGCGCTTGGCTACCTGGTTCCTGTAAAGGGACCTGGGTAAAGAGATCAGGTAAAGGGACAGAAAGTAAAAGTTCCAGATAAAGGGACCTGGGTTCGAGCCCCGGAAAAGGCGTAGATATTTGTGATTTCTTTCTTCCGATGTAGCATATCTATAACGTATTAATCTGGCAGGCTCCTGTAAGACCTCTGTGGTAAAGAACTGCTTAAGGGAAGATTTTTTTTTATTACCTTCCTTTACGGGGCAGTGACAGGCTCAGTCTGTAGCGCGCCAAACTCCTAATCTGTAGTTTCCAGGTTCGAGTGCCACCTAGGCAAGCATTTAGATTTATCTCCGAAAAACACCCCGCAGTGTCCTCTGTCAGTAGGGGACACCGATAGGCTTGCAAAGACCGCCGTCCGTCGGATGGGATGTTAAGCCGTGGCGCCGTGTGCGGGAGAGATATGCCCTGTGCACGTTAAAGAACACACTGTATGGCCTTGACGGTAGGCTAACATCTTTCTCCTAAGAGCTGTTTGACTGAGTCCCCTCCACCAAACCTTCTCTGACCGTTCGGGGTCCATGTGACCTGGTCATTTAGCCAATGTGCGCAAAAATATGCCGCTCAGAGGTAAAACAACCCAACTCAACCCCTCCACCCAACTTTCTCTGAGTCTTTGGAGTCCTTGTGACCTGGCCATATAGCCCAATCCGTGCATATAAAGTGCCGCTCAGAGGTAAAACAACCCACCCCCTCCACCCAACCTTCTCTGAGCCTTTGGAGTCCTTATGACCTGGCCAAATAGCCCAATCCGTGCATATAAAGTGCCGCTCAGAGGTAAAACAACCCAACCCCTCCACCCAACCTTCTCTGAGCCTTTGGAGTCCTTGTGACCTGGCCATACTGCCCAATCCGTGCATACAAAGTGCCGCTCAGAGGTAAAACAACTCAAGAGTCATATAACAAACTCACTTAAAGATTGTTCTGTACCTTTTGGAAAAAAATTTCTATCCTGTTTTGGCCGAGTGGTTAGCGCGCTTGGCTACTGATCTACGGGACCTGGGTTCGAGCCCCGGGTAAGACATGGATGTGTGCGTCGTTTTTCTGCTGAGGTCCTGCCATCTTCTCAGATCTTCTACTATGGCATATAAACTGACAAGCTCCTGTCAGACCTCTGTGGCAAGCAGCTGCTTGAGGGGGTATTTATTTTTTATTATCTACGACAGATGAGTCACTTGAATTACAAAGGAATATTTAAAGTCGTCCTTCCAACTGCGAAGGGCCCCTTTATGCAACGATTCCTTCACAGAAATGGATTGTGGAATGTCCCTTTGTGCGACAGCGACAACGATTTCGCTTTTTGTTTCCAGAGCCGTATAAGTCTGCCATCACGCGGCGGCAAAACCCTCGCTGCTCGTCAAGGCAATCCTTGAAGGCCTGACGGACAGGTGAATGTACAGCCGAAGTGCCGTTACCTCCTCCGTGAGTTAAAAGAACGTTCCGCAAGTTCGACTCCGTTACACGCGGCACGAAAACACATGCCGAAGTGGGTCACTCGTCTCGCGATTGGTAGGCGTGCAGCTGAAAGACGAAGTCACCAGCGCAAGGTCATGGTCGGGTGTTAATCTCCGCAATTCGACATCTCTGGGGCAGTATTGGCACGCTCGGCAATGGTCAAGTTAACTAAGTCACACTGGGTATAGTTAGTTGCAAGTATTCGTTCCAATAACAGTTTACGAAGAGAGAATCGCAACTAGCCGAACTGGGTTAAAATCCCACGAATTGTTTTGGGGACGGGGGTGACTCAGTCGGTAGCGCGCCAGGCTCGTAATCTGTAGTTCCCAGGTTCGTTGGGTTGGGTTGTTTTACCTCTGAGCGACACTTTTTTGCACACCATTGGCTAAATGGCCAGGTCACATGGACCCCGAAGGCTCAGAGAAGGTTGGGGGAGGGGACCCACTGGAACAGCTGTTGGGAGACAGATGGTAGCCTCCCGTCAAGGCCATCCAGCGTGTTCTTTAGCTTGTACAGGGTATGGCTCCTCCACACAAGGCTCCACGGCTTAATGTCCCATCCGACGGACGGCGGCATTTCCAAGCCCATCGGTGTCCCCTACTGACCGTGGGCAGGACGGCGAGTTTTGCGGAGATAAATCTCAACGCTGACCCAGCAGGGACTCGAATCTCAGAATTACAGATTACGAGCCTGGCGCGCTATCGATTGAACCACCCCGCCCCCTTCCCAGGTTCGATTCCCAGCTGGGTCGGCGTTGAAACTTATCTCCGCAAAATTCCCCGCCCTGCCCAAGGTCAGTAGGGGACACCGATGGGCTTGGAAAGGCCACCGTCCGTCGGATGGGACGTTAAGCCATAGCCCCGTGTGCGGGAGAGCCATACCCTGTGCACGTTAAAGAACACGCTGGATGGCCTTGACGGGAGGCTACCATCTGTCTCCCAACAGCTGTTCCAGTGGGTCCCCTCCCCCAACCTTTTCTGAGCCTTCGGGGTCCATGTGACCTGGCCATTTAGCCCATGGTGTGCAAAAAAGTGCCGCTCAGAGGTAAAACAACCCAACGCTAAAGAACACGCTGGATGGCCTTGACGGGAGGCTACCATCTGTCTCACAACCGCAGTTCCAGTGGGTCCCCTCCCCCAACCTTCTCTGAGCCTTCGGGGTCCTTGTGACATGGCCATTTAGCCCATGGTGTGCAAAAAAGTGCCGCTCAGAGGTAAAACAACCCAACGTTAAAAGAACACGCTGGATGGCCTTGACGGGAGGCTACCATCTGTCTCCCAACAGCTGTTCCAGTGGGTCCCCTCCCCAACCTTCTCTGAGCCTTCGGGGTCCTTGTGACATGGCCATTTAGCCCATGGTGTGCAAAAAAGTGCCGCTCAGAGGTAAAACAACCCAACGTTAAAGAACACGCTGGATGGCCTTGACGGGAGGCTACCATCTGTCTCCCAACAGCTGTTCCAGTGGGTCCCCTCCCCCAACCTTCTCTGAGCCTTCGGGGTCCTTGTGACATGGCTATTTAGCCCATGGTGTGCAAAAAAGTGCCGCTCAGAGGTAAAACAACCCAACGTTAAAGAACACGCTGGATGGCCTTGACGGGAGGCTACCATCTGTCTCCCAACAGCTGTTCCAGTGGGTCCCCTCCCACAACCTTTTCTGAGCCTTCGGGGTCCTTGTGACATGGCTATTTAGCCCATGGTGTGCAAAAAAGTGCCGCTCAGAGGTAAAACAACCAACCAACCCATGAATTTTTGTGGAGTTTTCCGTTATGAAAGACTTGGATACGAAACAGGAGTTAAGAATGGTGGTATCTATTTTTCCCTGAAGAATCTTTCTCCTCATAGATCATTTCTATAGCGATTTATAATAATAACTTGCTAGAATTACACGATAAATTCTTGATTGAAAAGTCTCCTGTGGGAATTTTTTTTTTTGTGTACAAAACCCGATTACAGAATGTTTTTTTCTCTTCTGGAGGACTTATCTCCTGAATGGATCATATCTACGGTGATCCATTCCTGTTGGGATGTTTTATCTCTGAGCGGCACTTTTTTTGCACACAATGGGCTAAATGGAAGGTCACAAGAGTTTCGAGGACTCAGAAAAGGTTTGGGGGAGGGATCCACTCCATCAAGGCCATCCAGCGTGTTCTTTAACGTGCACGTGGACGAATGGCTAGATCACGTAGACTCCGAGGGCTAAGGTTGGGGAAAGAGGACCGACTGGAGAGGTGTTAGGAGATTGATGCTAGAATTCCGTCAAGGCCATCCAGCGAGTTTTTTACCGTGGACAGAGTATGGCTCTCCCGCACACGGTGCCACGGCTTAACGTCCCATCCGACGGACGGTGGCCTTTCCAAGCCCATCGGTGTCCCCTACTGACCGGGGCGGGGGTGGCTCAGTCGCTAGCGCGCCAGGCTCGTAATCTGTAGTTCCCAGGTTCGAGTCCCAGCTGGGTCAGCGTTGATATTTATCTCCGCAAAAATTCCCCGTCCTGCCAACGGTCAGTAGGGGACACCGATGGGCTTGGAAAAACCGCCGTCCGTCGGATGGGACGTTAAGCCGTGGCCCCGTGTGCGGGAGAGCCATACCCTGTGCACGTTAAAGAACACGCTGGATGGCCTTGACGGGAGGCTACCATCTGTCTCCCAACAGCTGTTCCAGTGGGTCCCCTCCCTCCAACCTTCTCTGAGCCTTCGGGGTCCATGCGACCTGGCCATTTAGCCCATGGTGTGCAAAAAAGTGCCGCTCAGAGGTAAAATAACCCAACCCAACCCCTACTGACCGTGGGCAGGGCGGGGAATTTTGCGGAAATAAATCTCAACGCTGATCCAGTTGGAACTCGAACCTGGGAACTGCAGATTACGAGCCTGGCGCGCCACCGACTGAGCCACCCCCCCCCCCCCCCCCCCTATACATGGGGCTAAAATTATACACAAATAACTGTTTTGGATTTCAAAGCAGGTAGACAAGTTTCAGATTTCGTATAAAAGACCGGATTTTCGGGGGTGGTCCTGACCTCCTGGTCACCCCCTCCACCTCCCCCGGATCTGTCCCTACCGATGTGATTGTGAAAGGGAGTTAAGCTGTTGCGCCGTGTGCAAAAGAGCTATACTTTGGGCCCGTTAAAGAACACGCTGGATAGCGTTATTTCTATACCCTGGACACGCTGGACTGTCTCCTAAAAGTTGTCCAGTGGGTCCATTTCCCCCAACTTCTATTAGTCATGTAGCCCATTGTTGGCCAGAACAATGCCCCTCAGATGTTGGGGTGTTTTACTTCTGAGCGGCATCTTTTTGCACACCATGGGGTAAATGGCCAGGTCACATGGACCCCGAAGGCTCAGAGAAGGATTGGGGGAGGGGACCCACTGGAACAGCTATTGGGAGACAGAAGGTAGTCTCCCGTCAAGGCCATCCAGCATGTTCTTTAAAGTGCACAGGTTGTTGGGTTGGGTTGTTTTACCTCTGAGCAGCACTTTTTTTGCACACCATGGGCTAAATGGCCAGGTCACATGGACCCCGAAGGCTCAGAGAAGGTTGGGGGAGGGGACCCACTGGAACAGCTGTTGGGAGACATATGGTAGCCTCCCGTCAAGGCCATCCAGCGTGTTCTTAAACGTGCACAGGGTATGGTTCTCCCTCACACGGGGCCATGGCTTTACATCCCATCCGACGGACGGCGGTCTCTCCAAGTCCAGAGGTGTACCCTACTGACCGTGGGCAGGGCGGGGAATTTTGCGGAGTTAAATCTCAACGCTGACCCAGCTGGGACTCGAACCTGGCGCACTACCGACTGAGCTACCCCGCTTCCCGCTAAGAGGTAAAGCAAGCCAACTTTTACAATGAAATCCGGTTTTCACTGGATTCTAAGAACTTAAAAAACGTGCTTAGAACATTTAAAGACTTTTTTTTTTCTCTTGGACCATATTGAAAAAGAAGTCCAAAAAGCACGGACGCCAGATCGGGGATATCATGGCATCGTAGACGAGGCAAAGTGAAATCGCAAGCGAATCGAAAAATCTCGCAGCCGAGAGCATCCCACTTCCCGGATCCTCCTCTTCTTCCTCGGTTGCGATGGCAACAGCGAATGAACAACGATAACCGCAGTAAAAACGAAAGCGCATCGGGATCCGCGCACAACAGAATCCCGACGTACTGGTTTCGCCTTGGAGGTAATTACCGGCGATTGCCATTCCCATCATACCACTGACATCCGGTCATGCGCAATAAATCTCGCGGAGAATAAAGGAATTTAGAGAACCAACTGTTGTGTCAAGAGATGTCGTCTGGAGATCCCTATTATGCTCAGCCACTTTTCAAACGAATATTTAAAAGTGGGTTTCGTTACTTTTTTCGATTCCCACTCGTGGTATTAGCACAGAAATTTGTTGTGCATTTTGGTAGACAAACTATGCGTATGACTACACGGAGAGCGTCTCAGCGTTAGAAACGTTTTGAAGTTTTGAAACTTTCTAGAGTTTTAAATTCGTTACAAAAAACTGATTTGGATTCAAAGGATTGTGTTGTTTTAGCTCTGAGCGGCAATATTTTTCCATACAATGGGTGGGGCGAGGGTCTCAGTCGGTAGCGTGCCAGGCTCGTAATCTGTAGTTCCCAGGTTCGAGTCCCAGCTGGGTCAGCGTTGAGATTTATCTCCGCAAAATTTCCCGCCCTGCCCACGGTCAGTAGGGGACACCGATGGGCTTGGAAAGGCCGCCGTCCGTCGGATGGGACGTTAAGCCGTGGCCCCGTGTGCGGGAGAGCCATACCCTGTGCACGTTAAAGAACACGCTAGATGGCCTTGACGGGAGGCTACCATCTGTCTCCCAACAGCTGTTTCAGCGGGTCCCCTCCCCCAACCTTCTCTGAGCCTTCGGGGTCCTTGTGACATGGCCATTTAGCACATGGCGTGCAAAAAAGTGCCGCTCAGAGGTAAAACAACCCAACGTTAAAGAACACGCTGGATGGCCTTGACGGGAGGCTACCATCTGTCTCCCAACAGCTGTTCCAGTGAGTCCCCTCCCCCAACTTTCTCTGAGCCTTCGGGGCCCATGTGACCTGGCCATTTAGCCCATGGTGTGCAAAAAAGTTCCGCTTAATGGTAAAACAACCCAACACACAATGGGTTAAACGATCTCGTCACAAGGACCCTGAGGGCTCAGAGAAGGTTGGGGGGAACCTCCCGCCGAGGCCATCCAGCGTGTTCTTTAACGTGCAGAAGGTATGTCTCTCCTGTACACGGGGCTACGGCTTAAAATCCCATGTCAGAAACTCCATCAGAAGACGGCAATCGGCTACAAAAGGGAAATGAGCCAACTGAAAACCAACAATTTCTTTTAAGGTTCGTTTGGAAAACGAGCTAAGGTTTTCACTTTCTCATCTGCCTATGCCAATATTTGTTCGTCTGTCTGTCCGTCTCTCTGTTAACTGTTGTCCGTCCACCTGCCTGAACGTCTATATACAATCAATTTCTTTATTTTAAGACCTAAATGAAAAACTCTTTTTGAAACAAATATTGCGATTCGCAATTTTGAAAAATTTCAATAGCTTGAATAGCGCCCTCTAGCGATGGGAAAAGATGGAAGATGCTAAAATTTCAACGAATATTACAAACAATTTACACTGGAAATTTGAAATTTTGGTAGTAAAGTGTTATGGTTAGAAAGTTTGCAATGGCAACGAGGCTTTTATCTCTTAGCCAAAGGGGGTGCGAAAATGAAACTTTTTTTCAAGAGATAAACCAAACAATGTTGGTTTTTTTTTTTGTTTTACAGACACTAACAAAATATTAATGATTTAAACAATATTTGATAATTTCGGCGTTACCTGTAGACGTTTAAACGTCTATAAATCAATAAATGTTTTTTGCGGAAAAAGCCGGCTTTAGTTCAACGGGTTAGAATGTTCTAGCACATTTCTGGACAGCTGCGGGTTCGAATCCCGCATGTCGGCAAATTTTTTTTCCAGAAAAATATTAATATTTACGTTTTTGGAATCCCCATCAGCTGCAATATCTAGTGTTAGAGATTGCTAAAGAAGGTAAATAAAAACTCGACAGGCGACCTCTAGCGGCGGAAGAAGCTGGAAAATACCAAATCTTTAAATAAATATTGCAAACGATCTATTTTTTCTAGAAACTTAAGTTTTTGGTCATAGAGTGTAATGATCAAGTGGTTTACCCTAATAGTAATGATTTGTCCCATTGGTAAAATGCAACTTTTCTGCTTTAAGAGATAATTGAAAAATTTTTTTGCACATTACAGGTACTAATAAAATATTAATAGTTTATTTTGCCGAAATTTCTACCATAAACAGATCACTTGAAATATTCGTTAAAAGTTTTTCAGTTCCGATATTTAGTGATCTCTAATAACATAAATTAAAACTACCTTTGAAAATACGAATTACCTTTCATTAGTAACCAACTAGAAAAGAGATTTCCAATTATCTCTCAAAACAAAACCGTTCCGTTTCTTACCTATCACTTGGGCTTAGGGTCAACTCATTGTTGTCAATGGAATTTTAAAGACTGTCACATTCCAAGACCAAAATTTCAAATTTCTAGCATAACTACATCGTTTGTAATATTCGTTTTGAATTTTTGGTATTTTTCTATTTTTTCCACCGTTAGAGGACACTGTTATAGCTTTTGGGAAATTTGCAAAATGGAAATTGTAATATTTCATCAATATCTGTCCAACCCAAAAGAAATTTTTAATTTATCTCTAAAAACATATATTTTTCTGTTAAAACAAAAAAAAGTTGCATTCACCTCCCCCCCCCCCCTGGTTCTAAGGGTCAAGTGATTGTTGCCAATGGCAACTTCGTAACCTTCACATTTCAACACCAAAATTTTAAACTTCTAACATAACTACATCGTTTGGAATATTCGTTTGATATTTTGGAATTTTCAAAATTTTCTACCGTTAGAGGGCGCAGTTATAATTTTTGGGAGATTCGAAAAATTTAAATCGTAATATATCATTAATACCTATCTAACATAAAAAGAATTTTTTTATTTATCTGTATAAACAAAAAAGTTCGATATCTACAGACGGACAGACAACAAAGCGAAATTATACCCTTTTTTTAAAAAAAAGACCTAAAATTTACCTTTCCTTTTTTTTGGCCGTTTCCTAAAGTGCTTCCAATCATGAGCACTGAAATCTGCATCAAATATTACCCTACCCTTTTCCGAAATTCATAAGTAAAGTGCAAAAGCTTTCAGCTATGCTCGCTAAATAATCCCAGCGACGACAAAACATGGCGCCCAATTTTGAGATGGCCAACCTCTACCTATATAGGGCTTGGGTTGGGTTGTTTTACCTCTGAGCGGCACTTTTTTGCACACCATGGGCTAAATGGCCAGGTCACAAAGACCCCGAAGGCTCAGAGAAGGTTGGGGGAGGAGACCAACTGGAACAGCTGTTGGGAGACAGATGGTAGCCTCCCGTCAAGGCCATCCAGCGTGTTCTTTAACGTTGGGTTGTTTTACCTCTGAGCGGCACTTTTTTGCACACCATGGGCTAAATGGCCAGGTCACAAAGACCCCGAAGGCTCAGAGAAGGTTGGGGGAGGGGACCCACTGGAACAGCTGTTGGGAGACAGATGGTAGCCTCCCGTCAAGGCCATCCAGCGTGTTCTTTAACGTGCACAGGGTATGGCTCTCCCACACACGGGGCCACGGCTTAACGTTCCATCCGACGGACGGCGGCCTTTCCAAGCCCATCGGTGTCCCCTACTGACCGTGGGCAGGGCGGGGAATTTTGCGGAGATAAATCTCAACGTTGACCCAGCTGGGACTCGAACCTGGGAACTAACAGATTACCAGCCTGGCGCGCTACCGACTGAGCCACCCCCGCCCCGCCTATATAGGGCCTCTACACAAAACCATTCCCAATTTTCACAACTCACCTGTATTTTTACCAAGTCGCTTCGAATTTTGCTAAATTGCCTCCATTTTGAGTATTTCTCAAGATTTTGCCAGGATGTCTAGATTTTGCTACAAAAAAAAAATCCCAATTTTCAGAACTCACCTGGATTTTACAAAGTAGCTTCGAATTTTGCAACTCCGATTAACTTTTGGGGGGGGCCTCCTCCCCCAACCCCTCTCCGTAGCCACACCCCTGTTAGCACCTTCTGAGACTGAAAAATCGAAATCAGTGGATGTTTGGGGAAATGCAAACAGAGATCCCGTGACGGAGTAGTTAGCGCGCTTGGCTACTGATCTAAGGGACCTGGGTTCTGAGCCCCGGTTAAGGCATGGATGTTTGTGTCAGACCTCTGTGGCAAGCAGCTGCTTGAGGGGGGATTTATTATTATTATTTATTATCTATAAAACACAGGGCGGGGGTTGGCCAAGTTTGGCTCAGTCGGTAACGCAAGAGATTCGTCATCTGTTGTTCGTGGGTTTCAGTCCCAACTGTGCCAACATTGAGATTTATCTCTCCTAAACGAGGGTCGGGGGTGGCTCAGTCGGTAGCGCGTCAGGCTCGTAATCTGTAGTTCCCAGGTTCGAGTCCCAGCTGGGTCAGCGTTGAGATTTATCTCCGCAAAATTCCCCACCCTGCCCACGGTCAGTAGGGGACACCGGTGGGCTTGGAAAGGCCGCCGTCCGTCAGATGGGACGTTAAGCCGTGGCCCCGTGTGCGGGAGAGCCATACCCTGTGCACATTACAGAACACGCTGGATGGCCTTGACGGGAGGCTACCATCTGTCTCCCAACAGCTGTTCCAGTGGGTCCCCTCCCCCAACCTTCTCTGAGCCTTCGGGGTCCATGTGACCTGGCCATTTAGCCCACGGTGTGCAAAAAAGTGCCGTTTAGAGGTGAAACAACCCAACACAACTCTCCTAAACGCCCTTCCGTGCCCTCGGTCAGGAAGGGGACACCCATGGGATTGGAAAGGCCGCCGTCCTTCAGATGGGACATTAAGCCGTCTCTTATCCTCAGGATAATGGAGCAAATTATTCCTGCCAGGGCGATCCTCCCCACCACCATTTCCTATCACCAAAATTTCAATTTTGAATCGTAAACAGATCGTTAGCAATATTGCGTTATAATTTTTTTCCCACAGATAGAGGGCGCTATTTTAGCTAGTGGAAGATTAAGAAAATCGGAAACCCAATATTTTCGACACTAGTTCAACCCAAACAGAATTTTTTTTTATAAACAAAAAAAAAATTGCAATGTCTACAGACGACAAACAGACAACGAAATCCAAAGATCAGTTCAATTTCTTTTTTTGAAACGAAATAGAAATAGATTGACTGCAAGTCGACATGCTTTCAACCTCAACCCCGCGATACAGACTTGAGATCACTTTAACCGCTACAAATCCTCAAATCCGAAGATTTAGTGAAAAATATCCAACTCATTTAAATAAAGGCGACAATATCTTTCATCCCGATCTTGAATAAAGATGTCCAACAAAGCAAGTTCCTCCCCCTAAAAAAATTCTTTTTCCTTATCAGAAGAGTTTGTAAAGAAGCACCAAACATCGTGTTTTATATAACGAACTGCAAAATGCCCGTATTTATATAACTTGATTCGATTTGCTGCAGTTAAATATAGAAAAAGGCCCTTCATTAGGTCTCAGTGAATGCTTGCTATTGCTTTAGGAAAGCATTCAATTGGCAATAGAGGCTTTCTGGTGAGTGATAAAGACGTCAATTGCTTTGCGTGGGGGGGGCCAAAAGTTATTTTCAGTACAGATAACGTCAAATAACAAGGTTTGCAACTCTTATGCTTGGATCACTAATCAATGCGAAAATCCATTACCAGTTTAAATTATCATTGAATTCAGCCCAATTCCTACACCCAGTGTCGTATTTTGAAAATATGTTTCAGGGAGGGAAGGGGGAATTAAAACACGAAAAAGATAAATATTTTTAAAAAAAAAACAACCAATAACTAAATAAAATCCATGCTTAGAAGACTAATGCGGGAGAGTCATACCCTGTGCACGTGTTGTCTGACGGAAGGCTACCATCTGTCTCCTAACACCTGGGGGCGGGGGAGGCTCAGTCGGTAGCGCTCCAGGCTCGTAATCTGTAGTTCGCAGGTTCGAGTCCCAGCTGGGTCAGCGTTGGGATTTATCTCCGTAATAATTCCCAGTCAGTAGGGGACACCGATGGGTTTGAAAATGCCATCGGATGGGACGTTAAGCCGTGGCCCCGTGTGTGGGAGAGCATACCCTGTTCCCGTTAAAGAACACTCTGGATGGCCTTGACGGGAGGTTACCATCTGTCTCCAAACAGCTGTTCCAGTGGGTCTCCTCCCACAACCTTCTCTGAGCTTTCGGGGTCCTTGTGACCTGGCCATTTAGCCCATGGTGTGTAAAAAAGTGCCGCTCAGAGGTAAAACAACCCAACCCTACTAGCAGTTGTATCAGAAAAAGGCCTAATACTTATTAAATACACTTTAAAATATACGATGTGCTGAGTTTAATTCCTACTTGATAATCAATCAAGAATTATTTTCCGTTAACTGACATAATGGTTAGTAACTATCTGCTGTTGCAGAAGGCAAACTTTTTGTTGCTATGAACTCCGACTGAGGTAGTGGTCAGCAGTGTTGCAAGAATTCTCCCGTTTTCTTTTCACAGAGGAATATTCATTCTCCCACATTTCAATGCTTTACATCAGAGGTTCCCAAACTTATATGTCCTACCGCCCCCTTTTCAGAAAAAAAAATTACTCAGCGCCCCCCTGGAAATCTACCTTCTTCAAGAGAACAAACAGAAAGATTCAGTGACAAATTTGCATTCTTTTATGAATCTATATTTCTACCTACGTCCTACCCAGGCTCGTAATCTGTAGTTCCCAGGTTCGAGTCCCAGCTGGGTCAGCGTTGAGATTTATCTCCGCAAAATTCCCCGCCCTGCCCACGGTCAGTAGGGGACACCGCTGGGCTTGGAAAGGCCGCCGTCCGTCGGATGGGACGTTAAGCCGTGGCCCCGTGAGTGGGAGAGCCATACCCTGTGCACGTTAAAGAACACGCTGGATGGCTTTGACGGGAGGCTACCATCTGTCTCCCAACAGCTGTTCCAGTGGGTCCCCTCCCCCAACCTTCTCTGAACCTTCGGGGTCCATGTGACCTGGCCATTTAGCCCATGGTGTGCAAAAAAGTGCCGCTCAGAGGTAAAACAACCCAACGTTAAAGAACACGCTGGATGGCCTTGACGGGAGGCTACCATCTGTCTCCCAACAGCTGTTCCAGTGGGTCCCCTCCCCCAACTTTCTCTGAGCCTTCGGGGTCCATGTGACCTGGCCATTTAGCCCATGGTGTGCAAAAAAGTGCCGCTCAGAGGTAAAACAACCCAACCTACGTCCTACAACATAGTAAAGAAAGATGTTGTTGTAAATAAGACACCTTGAAGCTTGAAATTATAAAATTATTTATCAAAATCAACCATAGTAACATTCGCATTACACACAGAAAATTAACGAAGGATAATTTTGTGTGTTTATTTGGAAAATAAAGTAATCACTACGACTTTAACTCTATGTTATACAACAGATTAAACATGTACGAAAGGTTTTTCAAAATTTTCTTATCTTCCCTTCTTTCTTTATGCTTCCACCGCCCCCCAGGGGCGGTATCGCCCACTTTGGGAAACACTGCTTTACATGTTTGTCGTGATCTAAATGTGCTTTTACTCTCTTCATTTTGATTCGTATGATCGTGATTTCGGTCTTGATAGGGCATTCTTTTATATGAGTAAGGCTCCTACAAACTAGGAGTTGTTCCTTAAATCCTTCGTTGTCTTCTATGTTGCCCAAAAAATCTTCTCAACATTCACAGCTCCATCTGAGCAGAAGCAACATTTTTCGCAGTTTTGTAAAGTTCATACTTTTTCAATCTGGTATGTAAATTGCCCTTATTGAGATTACAGGAAATCGTAACTTTTACAGCATTAGCAAAAATAATTTAGCATTCATGATGTGCATTTGTAGTAAATTATTTCACGGTTAACAGTAAATCATGAGTTCAAGAAATTTAATAAAGTGCAAAAAATGAGTACTTTAATTTTAATTTAAAATATGTTATGAGTTAATTAAAAAAGGAAGACAATTCATGTTTTTTGAAAATTCTGGCCAGGACATGAGATAAAAAAAGTAGGACAAATTCTCCTTTTGGAGGACATATGGTTGGGTTGTTTTACCTCTGAGCGGCACTTTTTTTGCACACCATGGGCTAAATGGCCAGGTCACATGGACCTTCGGGGTCCATCAGAGAAGGTTGGGTGAGGGGACTCACAGGAACAGCTCTTGGGAGACAAATGGTAGCCTCCCGTCAAGGCCATCCAGCGGGTTCTTTAACGTGCACAGGGTATGGCTCTCCCGCACACGAGGTCACGGCTTAACGTCCCATCCGACGGACGGCTGACTTTCCAAGCCCATCGGTGTCCCCTACTGACCGTGGGCAAGGCGGGGAATTTTGCGGAGATAAATCTCAACGCTGACCCAGCTGGGACTCGAACCTGGGAAATACAGATTGCGAGCCTGGCGCGCTATCGACTGAGCCACCCCCGCAGAGGACATATGGTAACCCTACCTCTAAGTAATCAAGTCTTTTAATAAAGTTAGCATATTTAATAATTCAAATGATTGTTAATCAAGAGCAACAGAATTCAAATTTGTTAGTGTAGAAGAATTCAAAAGGTGGCAATTCTTCCTCTTGTAAACAAATATATCATTCAAGTGGTAGCACATACTCTGCCAACATTTAGGCATCGAAATTTTCACCCCCTTTTATTTAAATCTCAAAATCTACACCATTGAATGCATTCACTATACAGATGAATTGAACTGAACATCTCTGTTACATGTTCTACGATCCCGTGGGGCGGGGGTGGCTCAGTCGGTAGCGCGCCAGGCTCGTAATCTGTAGTTCCCAGGTTCGCTTCCCAGCTGGATCAGCGTTGAGATTTATCTCCGCAAAATTCCCCGCCCTGCCCACGGTCAGTAGGGGACACCGATGGGCTTGGAAAGGCCGCCGTCCGTCGGATGGGACGTTAAGCCGTGGCCCCGTGTGCGGGAGAGCCATACCCTGTGCACGTTAAAGAACACGCTGGATGGCCTTGACGGGAGGCTACCATCTGTCTCCCAACAGCTGTTCCAGTGGGTCCCCTCCCCCAACCTTCTCTGAGCCATCGGGGTCCATGTGACCTGGCCATTTAGCCCATGGTGTGCAAAAAAGTACCGCACAGAGGTAAAACAACCCAACGTTAAAGAACACGCTGGATGGCCTTGACGGGAGGCTACCATCTGTCTCCCAAAGCTGTTCCAGTGGGTCCCCTCCCCCCAACCTTCTCTGAGCCTTCGGGGTCCATGGGACCTGACCATTTAGCCCATGGTGTGCAAAAAAGTGCCGCTCAGAGGTAAAACAACTCAACAACTCATTTTAGGAAAGATTCGGCAAATCAATACAAAGTGAAGAGATTAAAATAAGACATCTAGATCACGACCGAATCAATCCCTGAAATGTGCGAGAATGAATATTCCTCTGCGAAACGAAAACTTCATTTTGCTCTCCCCAATTCGCCATGCCAGTTTTCGAACAGCTCTTCGCCACTACTCGGTAAATGTCAACGTACGAAAATAACGGCGGTCGTCAGCGGCGCATCAGTCGTTGCCTAGCAACCAGCACTATCA
Source organism: Ryuthela nishihirai (assembly GCA_038380435.1). NCBI lineage: Eukaryota > Metazoa > Arthropoda > Arachnida > Araneae > Heptathelidae > Ryuthela > Ryuthela nishihirai. Next base: position 25,700,474 of record JAWZYU010000026.1, read on the forward strand.
CCACGTGCGCGAGCAGTGTCAAAATATTGTGCTTCATTCCGGTTTCGAGGAGTCGTTTCCACGTAAGCAGACGCTAAAACCGACTGTAATCCGTGTTACAAGTTTATACAGCCTAGTCAAGCATCAGATGCAAGTGTTCGAAAAGGCCGTAGTTTTCGCTCGTTATTTCGAGTCGTGTAGTGAATCCAACGCAATTTTCATAACGCTGAATGATGATCTCAATCATCTATGCTTTCGCCTTTTTGGAGTGCACACAGTGAAATGAATGACGAGTGAGTGAATGGGTGCGGAGGGGAGTAGGAGATAATTTCCTTTTCAAGTTTAAATAATGTCCCCCACCCCCCGCTCCCTGTTTAAGTCCTGCCGTGCAATTCCTTTGGGGAAAGTGTTGCCTGTGTATTGATTAACCTCGCACACATTGTGCTGTCACTCGAGAGGGTGAGGGGAATTTAGAATCGATTTCTAGGACGAATCTGAAGCATCCTTTTCAGTGGGAATTAATCAATAAAAAAAATGCACAAAAATTCGCGCAATACTGTAAAGGAAAAATAACCGAATTTAGAAATCTAGTTTTTTGAATGAAATATATGTGTATGGGGGGAGGGGGGGTAGGAGATTAAGGGTTGGGTTGTTTTACCCCTGAACGGAACTTTTCTGCACACAATGAGCTAAATGGCCAGGTTATATGGACCCCGAAGGCTCAGAAGGTTGGTGGGAGAGGACCCACTGGAACAGCTGTTAGGAGACAGATGGCAGCCTCCCGTCAAGGCCATCCAGCGTGTTCTTTAATGTGCACAGGGTATGGCTCTCCCATACACGGACCATGGTTTAACGTCCCATCCGACGGCCGCGGCCTTTCCAAGCCCATCGGTGTCTCCTACTGACCGTGGGCAGGGCGGGGAGTTTTGCGGAGATAAGTCTCAACGCTGACTCATCTGGGACTCGAACCTGGGAACTGCAGATTACGAGCTTGGCGCGATACCGACTGAGCCCCCCCCCCCACCCCCCACCCCCGCCCTCCGGAGATCAAGGCACTTGTTTAGACCAGAACACCATTTCGTTATTTATTTAACATAAAATATTATCGCCAAATAAGGTAATATGCGTTTTTAATTTTCTCTCTCTTTCCATTCTAATGGTCTTCAGAATAACTAAATATACTCTCGTAAATCACGGTTGCGTTGTTTTACCTCTGAGTCGTACTTTAGTTCACACATTATGGGCTAAATGGTCAGGTCACGAGGATCCCAAAAGCTCAGATTTGGTTAGTGTGGAAGAGGACCCACGGGACAGCTATTAGGAGACAGATGGAAGCCTCCCGTCAAGGCCATCCAGCGTGTTCTTTAACGTGCACACGTCCCATCCGACGGATTGTGCTTTCCAAGGGTGTTCCTTCTGACGGAGGGTAGAACAGGTGTGATAGGTCGCAGACCTATTAATTTTAAAAATTTTAATTTTTTATATTTCATTTCTATCCTTATCATCATCATCATCATCATCATCCTCAAGCAGCCATGGGCTACGGAGGTCCAACCAGACTGTACAATTTAGTTCTCCAAGCAAGTCTATCCTGAGCTACATCTACTGCATCTGGCCACTGCACACCAATTCTAACAAGGTCCTGTTTGACATTGTCTGCCCACCGCATCCTAGGTCTCCCCTTCTTTCTGAGGCCTTTAGGCACACTGTTCATAACCCTATTCGCCAATCTATAATTATTCATACGGGCAACATGGCCAAACCAACGGAGTCTCTGTCTGCACAATATGATGATTAAAGGAGGTTGCAAACTCCTTTTCCTAACCTCATCATTAGTTACAAAGTTGAACCACCTAATGCCCAAGATACTGCGTAAGCATCTGGAATCAAAAGCATCTAGTTTCCTGTTATCTTGTTTACGAAGTGTCCAAGTTTCACTACCATAACTAACCGTAAAAAGAACCAAACTATTATATAATCTAATTTTAGTCTTTAGGTGTATACGCCTATTTCTCCACACTCTCCATAGCTTCTTAAAAGTCCCGGCAGCAATCCCTATTCGTCTGTTAATCTCATGCCGCACATCACCATTATCTGTTACATAGCTCCCAAGATAATTAAACTGTGACACCTGCTCAAGATTGCAACCATTCAGATTAACTGAATCACAGCCTGCCTGACCAATTTTCATCACTTTAGTTTTCTCTCTGTTTATAACCAAACCTACTGTACTACCAGTCTCATCAACAGCTCGAATGAAAGAGTTCATCTCATCAACATCATTTGCCAAAAGGGCAAAATCATCAGCATAATCAAAATCAGAAATTTTCGTATCTCCAGCCCATTTAAGGCCAAAATCTTTCCCTTGAAGTGAATTTCGCATAACATAATCAATAATCAAACTAAGAGAAAAGGAGACAAAATGCACCCTTGTCGAACACCAGAAGTAATGCTAAACCAATTGCTACAAGACTTACCTACTCTCACACACGACTCAGTGTTATTATAGAGAGCTTTCATTATGTTAACTAACTTGTCTGGTATACCATATGATCTCACAATCAACCACAAATTATGACGATCAACAGAGTCGAAAGACTTTTTGAAATCAACAAAGCTAGCAACCAAAGGTTTCTGAAACTCTAAACATTTCTCAAGAATCTGCCTAAGTGAAAATATCTGATCCACACGTCAACCAGATTCTTAATTCTATTAAGCACAATCATGGAAAGAACTTTACCTGGAACAGAGAGTAGGCTAATACCCCTATAGTTATCACAAGAACTGCAATCACCTTTTTTGAAAATAGTGATAACAATAATAAAAAAAAATAAATAAATAACCCCCTCAAGCAGCTGCTTGCCACAGAGGTCTGACAGGAGCCTGTCAGTTTATATGCCACAGTAGGAGATCTGAGAGGATGGCAGGACCTCAGCAAAAAACAACACACACAACCATGCCTTATCCGGGGCTCGAACCCAGGTCCCTTAGATCAGTAGCCAAGCGTGCTAACCACTCGGCCATGGGACGACAGGGATAACAATAGCTCTGGTAAAATCCTTAGGAACCATGCCTTTATCATAAAAGATATTCAGAATTTCAGTCATCCAAGTGGTAACCGAAACATTTCCAGCTCTAAGCATTTCTGTAGTAATTTCATCTACCCCTGGGGATTTATGAAGTTTAAGTTTAGAAACAGCCAAAATAACTTCAGATTGTGTTATAGGGCCAACATTAAAGCCACCAATGCATCTATTATCATTGCAAACAATGGGAATAGAACTAACCGCATTGTTTAGAACATCACTGAAATGCTCAGCCCACCTAGCCATAACAGAATCCTCACCTTCTATAACCTTACCTTGTTTATCCTTCAATCCCTGTATACCTGTCCGTTTTCTACCACACAAAACATTAACTATCTGGTACAGCTCTCTGCTGTTGTGCTGTCTAACTGCTTCCTCGGCTTTGTCAGCCAAACCATCAAGACAAAGATTCTTATCAGCACCTAACTGATCTTTTACACGTTTATTAAGTTCTTTGTAATGCTTTCTATTAGGACTAGTAGGGTATTGATTAAGGACATTCCTGCAGTTCTTTCTTTCCGAAATAAGCTCAAGTGCCTTATCACTCAGATAATTCTGCCTCTTCTGCTCCTTTTTTCCTAAAAGAGTAGAGTTAGTGTCCAAAAAAGCCTGTTTAAAATGATCCCATTCTTCCTCAACTTCAGTAGTAAGCATACCATGACTGTCATAATGACCAAGTAACCTATCATGGTAAGCTTTGGCTATAACTGGGTCTTTCAGAGCTTCAGTATTAAAAGCAAATTTTTTAACCCTAGCACAACACTTTTTAAGTTTAAGTTGCAAGACACTTTTAACAAGGTAATGGTCAGATCCAATTTCAGCTCCCCTATATGCCCTGGTATTTCTAACAGAACTAGCCCATTTGCTGTTAATTAATATATAATGAATCATATTCCTATGCAGCCCATCAGGTGAAACCCATGTGTGCTTATGTATGTCGCGGTGTTTGTAATATGTGTTAGTTATTCTGAAACCACTGAGTTTACTTACCTGTAGGAGACGTTGCCCATTGCCATTGCAGCTACCAATACCAAAAGGGCCAATCACTCCTCCCCAAAGGTCAGAGTCAGTACCAACTTTGGCATTGAAGTCGCCAAGAACAAGGGTAATATCTCCTTTCTTGACAGAATTCAAAATATCCTGAAGTTGTTCATAAAACCTATTCTTCTCATCCTCATCGGCATCCTCAGTGGGGGCATAACAGCAGATAACATTCAGGTCTTTAACGCTTGTCTGAAATTTTGCTGTAAGAAACCTTTCATTAATGCATTCATATCCTAGAAGAGCATCACTAGCGTGTCTGCTAAGAAGCAGACCCACGCCTTGGTGATGCTTATTGTCGTCCCTCCCTGAAAAGAGAAATTTAAGATTATTTTTAAGAATCTGACCTTTATCAGTCCATCTGGTCTCTTGCAAGCCGAGTATATCTAAATTATAATGGTGGAATTCTTGTATGAGGACATCAAGAGAAAAAGCTCTGTGCAGAGTCCTCACATTCCAACTACCTATGGAGAGAAAATGGTTAGTAGGATGTTTAAAGAAACTATGTTTATTGAGAGAGGGAATGCCGACAATATCAAACAGCCCCCTAATCGCAGACATGGGGCAAAGACCCGTTCCCCCACCACTAAAGGCTGAAGCCATCTACACTGGAAGACTTCCTCCAATGTAGAATTTGACGATGCCAATAGAAGCAAAGAGTTCAGGTGCCTGCGATGACTTCTGCTCAGGATTATCCACCAGCTGATAAACATATCCTGTGAATCTATTCACTTGGGGCTGTCAACCCACAAACAAACAGAAAACACAGCGGAAGATTTTCCCTCCACAGAAGTCTACCAGTGCAGCAAAATCAGGATCCATAATCAAGCTCAGAGCCATATATCTGTCCAGTCCAGTGGGTTTATATGGTCAGCACCAGAACCCTGTGTGGTTGACCACTCCTCAGCAGGGTAGAAAAAAAAAAGAAAAGTAGCCATAGTTGTCCAGATCAGTAGGCCACACTAATCTGGCAGCCCTCCCCTTCCGTTCACTTCCACAAGAGAGTATCTCTTTTGAAAGGTACTAACGGTCTGCACCACGAGAAGGCGGGGTCGGACATTAGGTGCTAGGCCTGGCCGGTTCTATGCATCATCACAGGGGATTGGTGCATAGCTCTCCTTCCAGTGACTACCTATCTACCATTGCAACCACTTAAGTGTCTGACGGAGATGTCATCGGAGGTTAATGGGTGCAAGATCTCGTTTGCGAATATCTTTCAGGGTTCCTTTTCATCTGTTTACGTTGATGATCGTCGAGAAAGAACTTAGCTCGTGTGAAATGACAGAAAGTATCACGTGAAACAATTTCAGCTTGCCCAAAAGTAGACATTGACCTTCGGGAGGAATGCAGAGTGCTGTCTGGCAACAAAACTCCGTTCCACTTGGGAAATATCGAAGTGGAGTTGGGTTTTTGCCCTGGGCTTGCTTCTGGTTGGCCCTTTTGGTCGAGAGTTCCCGGGTTGGGTTGGGTTGTTTTACCTCTGAGCGGCACTTTTTTGCACACTATGGGCTAAATGGCCAGGTCACATGGACCCCGAAGGCTCAGAGAAGGTTGAGGGAGGGGACCCACTGGAACAGCTGTTGGGAGACAGATGGTAGCCTCCCGTCTAGGCCATCCAGCGTGTTCTTTAACGTTGGGTTGTTTTACCTCTGAGCGGCACTTTTTTGCACACCATGGGCTAAATGGCCAGGTCACATGGACCCCGAAGGCTCAGAGAAGGTTGGGGGAGGGGACCCACTGGAACAGCTGTTGGGAGACAGATGGTAGCCTCTCGTCAAGGCCATCCAGCGTGTTCTTTAACGTGCACAGGGTATGGCTCTCCCGCACCCGGGGCGACGGCTTAACGTCCCATCCGACGGACGGCAGCCTTTCCAAGCCCATCGGTGTCCCTTACTGACCGTGGGCAGGGCGGGGGATTTTGCGGAGATAAATCTCAACGCTGACCCTACTGGGACTCGAACCTGGGAACTACAGATTACGAGCCTGGCACGCTACCGCGAGAGTTCCCGGGGATGCCAGAAAGATATTGTCACGCTCGACCCGGAGAAACAGTTCGGTGTGGGTTGATCAGGCTAACAGACCAAGGTTCGGTCTTTTTATCTATCTTTCTTTTGCTCTCTTCGCTAAGTCCGACTTTAGTGAAATTCACTGAACAGATTTTTAGGCCATATATCAGGGAGGGAAATTGTTAAATTAGATATCTCTTAATTAGTGAGATGGTAAACTTTTACTGAAATAAGTCAGGCGATATTTAAAGAAATTTGCTTTGCTTGAGAAAAACCACGATCAGAGATATGTGGAGTGGGTGCTTCATGAAAATTTACTCCGAGTGCACATTACAATAGCCTAGCACAGGAGTGGGCAAATAGCGGCCCGCGGGCCACATTCGGCCCGCTAAGAGTTTTTTGTGACCCGCCAAGACAGTCAGAAAAATCTGCCTTGAACCGAGATTTCCTTCCCGTGCGCGACCGAAGATGTCTCGTATTTTCCACTAGGACGGCCACGTCAATACGCATGCGCAGTATAGATACGAAAACAATTGCCCACCCCTGGCCTAGCAGAATACAGTTCTCGTTGCGGAGAAACTTCAAACATGGTTTAGTTATTTTAACTTATTCTGCTTGTTTTCACTTTTACTCTTTACTTTCATTTTTTAATTTTGAATGTTGTTCGAAATTAAGCTTACTTAAGTGGAGTAAGTTGGGTTGGGTTGGGTTGTTTTACCTCTGAGCGGCACTTTTTTGCACACCATGGGCTAAATGGCCAGGTCACATGGACCCCGAAGGCTCAGAGAAGGTTGGGGGAGGGGACCCACTGGAACAGCTGTTGGGAGACAGATGGTAGCCTCCCGTCAAGGCCATCCAGCGTGTTCTTTAACGTGCACAGGGTATGGCTCTCCCGCACACGGGGCCACGGCTTAACGTCCCATCCGACGGACGGCGGCCTTTCCAAGCCCATCGGTGTCCCCTACTGACCGTGGGCAAGGCGGGGAATTTTTGCGGAGATAAATCTCAACGCTGACCCAGCTGGGACTCGAACCTGGGAACTACAGATTACGAGCCTGGCGCGCTACCGACTGAGCCACCCCCGCCCCATGTAGTAAGTACTTAATCAATTAATTGTAATATAAAAATAATCCACCTTTATAAGCCAGTGATGAAAATTTGTTAATTGTGAAATTTAAATAAATTTAACATTTTTGTTATTGTTCAAACAAAAATTGTGTCTTGGTCAATCATGTGAAATCTCTACTCGTCGCAACTACAGTTAGAGAATACGGGACTGCGTATTGCTAGCTTGTAGATTGTTCCTGGTTCGAATCTAAAATCTTCTTTCGGCCACTCTTTCAAAAATATTTGTTTGAAGGCATTAATTTTCGATGTCAGATCATCGAGCTATTGACATGCATTTCTAGATAAGATAATTATTTTAGTAAACGCGGAACATTTTAGGTTCATATCGCATGTCTCGAAGAGGAAAAAGTTGCGGGTGACAAGGTGTTAGAGAAGAAAATTCTCAACACAGTTGGGATTCGAACCTAGTGACTGAGCCAACCCACGCTACAGGGTACTTACTACAACTATTTGCTATTAAACAACTTAATTTTTTAGCTTCATATCATTTCACAATTTTGGCGTGTATTACATAGTGTACTGATATTCAAATTTTTCCTATGAATCTAAGAGGGCGGGTGTGGTTTAGTCGGTAGCGCACCATGTTCCTAATATGCAGTTCCCAGGTTCGAGTCCCAGCTGGGCTAGCATTGAGTTTTACCTCTGCAAACCCCCCACCCTTCCTTTGGTCAGTAAGAGACACAAATGGGTTTGGAAAGATCGCCGTCCATCAGATGGGACGTTAAGCAGTGTCCCCGTGTGCGGAAGAGCTATACCCTGTGCACGTTAAAGAACACGCTGGATGCCCTTGATAGGAGACTACCATCTGTCTCTTAACAGCTGTCCAGTGGGTTCCCTCCTACAACCATCCCTGAGCCTCCGGGGTCCTTGTGACCTGACCATTTAGCCCACTATGTGCAAAAAAGTATCGCTCAGAGCTAAAACAACACAACACTATGAATCTAGGTGGACAAGACCCAGCTTTCGCACCGCCCAAACCCGCTTCGCAGTCAGAGGAGAGTCGTGCTCGAAGGGGAACGGATGCCGAACTCTAAAGTGCTGAACGATTTTCCAGCAAAATCATCTTTATTCCAGCGAAGTTTTCCGTAGTTATAAAACATTGCCGTCCTTATGACAGAGCGGTTAAAGCGCTTGGCTTCCGATGACAAAGATCCCAGCTGGGTCAGCGTTGAGATTTATCTCCGCAAAAAATTCCCCGCCCTGCCCACGGTCAATAGGGGACACTGATGGGCTTGGAAAGGCCGCCGTCCGTTGAATGGGACGTTAAGCCGTGGCCCCGTGTGCGGGAGAGCCATACCCTGTGCACGTTAAAGAACACACTGGATGGCCTTGACGGGAGGCTACCATCTGTCTCCCAACAGCTGTTCCAGTGGATCCCCTCCCCCAACCTTCTCTGAGCCTTCGGGGTCCATGTGACCTGGCCATTTAGCCCATGGTGTGCAAAAAAGTGCCGCTCAGAGGTAAAACAACCCAACGTTAAAGAACACGCTAGATGGCTTTGACGGGAGGCTACCATCTGTCTCCCAACAGCTGTTCCAGTGGGTCCCCGCCCCCAACCTTCTCTGAACCTTCGGGGTCCATGTGACCTGGCCATTTAGCCCATGGTGTGCAAAAAAGTGCGGCTCAGAGGTAAAACAACCCAACGTTAAAGAACACGCTAGATGGCTTTGACGGGAGGCTACCATCTGTCTCCCAACAGCTGTTCCAGTGGGTCCCCGCCCCCAACCTTCTCTGTGCTTTCGGGGTCCATGTGACCTGGCCATTTAGCCCATGGTGTGCAAAAATGTGCCGCTCAGAGGTAAAACAACCCAACGTTAAAGAACACACTGAATAGCCTTGACGGGAGGCTACCATCTGTCTCCCAACAGCTGTTCCAGTGGGTCCCCTCCCCCAACCTTCTCTGAGCCTTCGGGGTCCTTGTGACCTGGCCATTTAGCCCATGGTGGGCAAAAAAGTGCCGCTCAGAGGTAAAACAACCCAACGTTAAAGAACACACTGGATGGCCTTGACGGGAGGCTACCATCTGTCTCCCAACAGCTGTTCCAGTGGGTCCCCTCCCCCAAACTTCTCTGAGCCTTCGGGGTCCTTGTGACCTGGGCATTTAGCCCATGGTGTGCAAAAAAGTGCCGCTCAGAGGTAAAACAACCCAACGTTAAAGAACACGCTGGATGGTCTTGACGGGAGGTTACCATCTGTCTCCCAACAGCTGTTCCAGTGGGTCCCCTCCCCCAACCTTCTCTGAGCCTTCGGGGTCCATGTGACCTGGCCATTTAGCCCATGGTGTGCAAAAAAGTGCCGCTCAGAGGTAAAACAACCCAACGCTAAAGAACACACTGGATGGCCATGACGGGAGGCTACCATCTGTCTCCCAACAGCTGTTCCAGTGGGTCCCCTCCCCCAACCTTCTCTGAGCCTTCGGGGTCCATGTGACCTGGCCATTTAGCCCATGGTGGGCAAAAAAGTGCCGCTCAGAGGTAAAACAACCCAACGTTAAAGAACACACTGGATGGCCTTGACGGGAGGCTACCATCTGTCTCCCAACAGCTGTTCCAGTGGGTCCCCTCCCCCAACCTTCTCTGAGCCTTCGGGGTCCATGTGACCTGGCCATTTAGCCCATTGTGTGCAAAAAAATGCCACTCAGAGGTAAAACAACCCAACATTAAAGAACACACTAGATGGCCTTGACGGGAGGATACTATCTGTCCCCCAAGAGCTGTTCCAGTGGGTCCCCTCCCCCAGCCTTCTCTGAGCCTTCGGGGTCCATGTGACCTGGCCATTTAGCCCATGGTGTGCAAAAAAGTGCCGCTCAGAGGTAAAACAACCCAACTGAATAATTTTTGATAGAATATTCAAAAACTTTTTTCAGTGTCACATTTAGATTTTTCGTTTTGGGAAAACCGTGGCAATTTATTTTTCCCTCACAAAAATTATGCAACCTTAGGTGGACTCTGATTCATTTCTAAACTGTGCAGAGTTAGCAGCACTGATGATGTCACGGCACCGTACAAAACCCTCAACACATCAGACTCAGACACTAGGATAATGTCAGGTGTTAGGCTAGAAAGAAAAAACTCTGACCTTGGCTACTTGCAAACTTTGGCAAGAGCATTTGGAGATCGTGGACTCTTGCCAATTTTTTCCTACAGAAAATCTCTAGTACCGCAGTTTGTTTTCCTTTTGAAAGTTATCGCTCCATTTCCGCAAACAACTTATTTTTTAGAAGCAGAGTTCTTAAAATATTATAAAGATTAAATTATTTTTTGAAATATTCCATTAAGCGCAAAAAATTGCGAGGAAACCAAAAATAACTAACAGCATTGTTCAATCCATTGAGAGCAGTTTCATAGTCAGACAAAAAAATGCTATTCTCTGAAGATTGATTGGATTGTTTTACCTCTGAGCGGCACTTTTTTGCAAACCATGGGCTAAATGGCCAGGTCACATGGACCCCGAAGGCTCAGAGAAGGTTGGGGGAGGGGACCCACTGGAACAGCTGTTGGGAGACAGATGGCAGCCTCCCGTCAAGGCCATCCAGCGTGTTCTTTAATGTTGGGTTGTTTTACCTCTGAGCGGCACTTTTTTGCACACCATGGGCTAAATGGACAGGCCACAAGGACCCCGAAGGCTCAGAGAAGGTTGGGCGAGGGGACCCACTGGAACAGCTGTTGTGAGACAGATGGCAGCCTCCCGTCAAGGCCATCCAGCGTGTTCTTTAACGTGCACAGGGTATGGCTCTCCCGCACACGGGGCCACGGCTTAATGTCCCATCCGACGGACGGCGGCCTTTTCAAGCCCATCGGTGTCCCTTACTGACCGTGGACAGGGCGGGGAAATTTTGTGGAGATAAATCTCAACGCTGACCCAGCTGGGACTCGAACCTGGGAACTACAGATTATGAGCCTGGCGCGCTACCGATATACTCTGAAGAAACGGAATTATGAGGAAATTAATCCATTAGGTTGTTTTCCCACTAAAAGGTAATTTTTTTTACACACAATGGGCTCAACTGTGTGCAGGAGAGCTGCAACCTTATATTTTAAAGAATGCATTAATTGTTTTGACAATCTTCCATCTGATTCCTAAAAATTATCCAGTGGTTACCTCCCCTGCCTGTTCTGAGCCCTTAGGGTCCTCGTGACTTGGCCATTTACTCCATTGTGTAAAAAAAAAGCGCCTATCAAAAGTTAAACAGCCCAATCCACTTGACAAATGCTCACCATCCTATAGAATAACTTACCAGTTTCGTGCAGTTAATGGTGTCTCAACAAGTTTGGGTTGATTGTGGATGTTTGTGATTAGTCGCCATAATAATATATTTCGCACATACTCAATAACTGAGAAATCAGGGAAATTAACATACCAAAGACGTCGTTCAAACCAAAGAGTTCAATATATATACTAGAGATAGAACTGGCAACGGTACCATGGTTCAGAATAGAGCAAGTTGGGCAGAAAGGACACCTGTAAGGTATTTTTACCATAGTGATGGCCAAATTTGTTCAGTTGGGTTGTTTTATCTCTGAGCGGCACTTTTTTGCACACAATGGACTAAATGGCCAGGTCACAAGGACTTTCTGTCGAACAAATCACACCAAACTTTCTGATACCACCTCCTTATTGGTCCATGGCGCAGATATATGCGTTTTCCCTCTAGTATATATACAGGGTAATTCAAAACTCTTGGGCCAAATTTTAAGGGGTGATAGAACACACTTAAACAAGCACTTTTCGTCATACAATGCATCAAGCGGAACTCAAGCGGTGAAGCGCTAGAGGGCGCTTTCCAGTGAACATTTATAAGCGCTGGTTTTCGCACTCGTCGTCATTTCTACCGTGGATTACAGAACGGATGGATTGTTTCAGGAATCAGGAGAAGGCGGACATGCATTTCACGTATGGAGCTGCGGATGGGAATGCGAGGGAAGCCCAAAGACTGTATTACGGATGGGAAATTGCTCGCTACATTCGGGACAATCTCCAACCCTATGTAGAATTTCCTCTGTAACATGTGGCGTCCTCACACTCCTTGCACGCCCTGTATCCTGCAAGCCACTGACAAAGGAGCCCGTTTAGCACAGATACCGGTGCAATCGCTGAAAGGTTTTACGAACAGGCAGGGCCGCCGACAGGGGGGGGCAAGGGGGACTAGTGCATAGGGGCCCGTCAGCAATAAGGGCCCGTCAGATTAAGTGACTCTACATTTTCTTACAAAAATTATTCTTAGTTAGGTTATATATCGATCCTATGCTAAAAAGTTTTATGTGACACAAACTGTGTAGGCCTATGTTTTTGCATGCCTGACTGCGCAACAGGCTTTTTTTCCTCTGTATGTCATCATTGTGTCCAGAATAATTGCTATTAATGATTTGTAAAGATAAAAAGTTTTCAAGGGGGGCCCCAAGCATAATATTAAAAAAGGGCCCATAAATTCTCTCGGCAGCCCTGCGAACAGGCACGCATCTCGTCGGAAAGCACTCCCGGTAGTCTTTCCTCACATTCCCATCCGCAGTTCCATACGTGAAATGCATGTCCGCCTTCTCCTGATTCGTGAAACAATCCATCCGTTCTGCAATCCACGGTAGAAATGACGACGAGTGCGAAAACCAGCGCTTATAAGTGTTCACTGGAAAGCGCCCTCTAGCGCTTCACCGCTTGAGTTCCGACCATGCATTGTATGACGAAAAGTGCTTGTTTAGGTGTGTTCTATCACCTCTTAAAGTTTGGCCCAAGAGTTTTGAATCGCCCTGTATATAGAACTCTGTGGTCAAACACTTTCTTGAGATTTTTGTATGGTTTCTGAAAGATGAGGCCGTACACGCCACCGAGGAACGTCAATACAACTAGTCTCTGAGGTCAGTTATCGACATACTTTTTAGCGTAATCATTAAGAATTTTCATGACTCGAAAAAAGATTTGGGTCCTAGAGACAGATCACAATTCCAACAGGACACTGAATTTATAAACATGCATTAATTTTAGAAAACGTATAACTGAATTTTGAGCCTTCCCGTGGCCGAGTGGTTAGCGCGCTTGGCTACTGATCTAAGGGACCTGGGTTCGAGCCCCGGATTAAGGCATGGATGTGTGTGCTGTTTTCCTGCTGAGGTCCTGCCATCCTCTCAGACCTTCTACTATGGCATATAAACTGACAGGCTCCTGTCAGACCTCTGTGGCAAGCAGCTGCTTGAGGGGGTATTATTATTATTATAACTGAATTTTGTGGACTCGGTTAAGATCTTTTCATCAATCAAAATCATAACTCTTTGTTTCTTAACCTTTCTAATAATTTTTTTTGGTTTCATAATGTTCTTTACAAATAGGTACGTTTCACTTATGTAAATTGACTTTGTAATTCAACATATTTTACAAATATTTTTCGTGTAATTTTAATATGTAAAAGCCTTCGCTTGACATACTTAAAAAAACTCATCTTCACCAATTTACGATTATACTTTTACCAAAAATATTATGTGATATATTTCTAATGATAATTATCAATGCATTTGAATTTGACTACAACTTATATTTAGTAGTCTAGTATTGAGGGCAGTGGGCACATATTTTTTGATTTTCACTAGGCTGCCGATTTCATGACATTTTCTGATTGAATCTTCCGTGGTCCTGCAGAGATTCAGTTCACAGAGACGAGCCCATGATCTTGGGATGTAATCCCACAACTTCCTGTTAACATGTTAGCTGATCTAACCATTGAGCTATCGTAAACTACCTCAATTTTTGCTAACGGAAACTTTCCCTATCGGCTGGGTTGTTTTACCTCTGAGTGGCACTTTTTTTGTACACATTGGGCTAAATGTCCAGGTCACAAGGACCCTAAAGACTCACAGATGGTAGCCACCAGCCAAGGCCATCCAGCGTGTTCTTTAATACGCACTTGGGCTGTGGCTTAACATCCCATCCGACAGATGATAGCCTTTCCAACTCCATAGGTGTCCCTCTACTGACTGTGGACAAGGCGGGGAGTTTTATGGAGATATAATCTCAACACTGGTCCAGCTGAGATTTCGAACCTGCCAGATTTCGAGCCTGGAGTAATACCGACTGAGCTACCTATCGGTAGAGACGCAATCTGCTGATCAGAAAGAAACAGGCTACCTCTCCATAGATTGCAAAAAATAATAATTCTAATAGTCAAACGCAAAGAAACAGCGTTATGAAAGCAAGATGTAATATGGGGAAAACCTGTAATCATGAAACACGTTAATGGTTAGCTGAAAAAAATTCAGTTTCTCCGAGAGTGGGCTCCGAATCCAAAATTATTGTTTCACCATCTTTTTCGGCTGTTCTTTCCCGATAAAAAGATGGCACTATGAGCAACTGCCGACTGGAAAAGTTGTCCCTATCAGCTGGAATTCAGCTAACTTGTGTTAGCTCAGTGCCATGTAATCAGGTCTTGGGTTATCATTATAGTGACCAGACGTCCCGCTTTTGGCGGGACAGTCCCGATTTTTAACAATTTGTCCCGCGTCCCGCGACGTTTTAAAAAAGTCCCGATTTTTGGAAAGAATGCACGACAAGCTAGGGAACGGCGGGAGAACGGGAAGGGAATATACTGTTTTCGGCCGCCATGTGGCTATTTCGCCAGGATATGAGTTTTATATTATTTTTGTTAATTTTATAATGTTAAACTTTGATAATAAGAAATAATTGTTGAGAACTGATTATCGAGAACTGCTTATCAAAGTTCGCATTGTTGATCAGTTGTTAGAATTCGACCACCATTGTTTAGACTTAATGAACAATGACCGTACTGCGTGCTAGTGCTAGTTAAACAAGTGATGTCAACAAATCAGCTATTCAGATAATTTAGGTAAGTAATTTACTTATTTATTTCATAAATACATAAATTTTCTTGAATTTAGCAGACAGTACTCGTATTATTTATATTTTATAGTGGCGGCAAAAAGTCTAGCGCCGGCCTTGTAAGTGACACTTACGACTTACGTTACGGCAAATTCAGAGGAAAAATAATACAAGTTAGTATTGTTATTATTTAGAAAGAAACATAGGATTAAAATTAAAATAATTTTTAAAATATAGTTACTTTATAACAATCAAATTAATTTAATTTATAAACTAACAATAAAATATGGTGTCCCGCTTACCAATGGTGACCGCTCATGGTGTCCCGCTTTACCAATGTTAAAATCTGGTCACTAAAGTTATCATCCAACTTGCAGTGAAACTTCTTTTTTCAGCCAACTATTCAAGCGCTCCAAGATTGCATGACCTTGGGTGGGGGCGGGGGTGGCTCAGTCGGTAGCGTGCCAGGCTCCTAATCTGCAGTTCCCAGGTTCGAGTCCCAGCTGGGTCAGCGTTGAGATTTATCTCCGCAAAATTCCCCACCCTGCCCACGGCAGTAGGGGACACCGATGGGCTTGGAATGGCCGCCGTCTGGCGGATGGGACGTTAAGCCGTGGCCCCGTGTGCGGGAGAGCCATACCCTGTGCACTTTAAAGAACACGCTGGATGGCCTTGACGGGAGGCTACCATCTGTCTCCCAACAGCTGTTCCAGCGGGTCTCCTCCCCCAACCTTCTCTGAGCTTTCGGGGTCCATGTGACCTGGCCATTTAGCCCATGGTGTGCAAAAAAGTGCCGCTCAGAGGTAAAACAACCCAACGTTAAAGAACACGCTGGATGGCCTTGACGGAAGGCTACCATCTGTCTCCCAACAGCTGTTCCAGCGGGTCTCCTCCCCCAACCTTCTCTGAGCTTTCGGGGTCCATGTGACCTGGCCATTTAGCCCATGGTGTGCAAAAAAGTGCCGCTCAGAGGTAAAACAACCCAACGTTAAAGAACACGCTGGATGGCCTTGACGGAAGGCTACCATCTGTCTCCCAACAGCTGTTCCAGCGGGTCTCCTCCCCCAACCTTCTCTGAGCTTTCGGGGTCTATGTGACCTGGCCATTTAGCCCATGGTGTGCAAAAAAGTGCCGCTCAGAGGTAAAACAACCCAACCCTTTCCTGTGCTTCTCTACTGTTGAACACCGAATAGAGACACTACTTGATTCACTGTTAAGAGGTTAGTTTTTTTTTAACACCTTTGAAAAACCTGGTCCCAAAATTTCACACGAGTTTTCTTGTAACACTGCATTATGAAATTGAGTCTGTACCTGTAACAGAACTTTATTTTTAACCTTTTTCCCACTCTTTAAATCGAGTCTTTGAGTCTGTATTTGGCAACAAATCCAGTTATAAAGTTCAAAAAAGTTAGTTTTCAAAGTTCCGAAATGTAGTCTGTAGGGAGATACAGAAAATACGATGTTATTGTTGATTAGCTGTTTGGGGTTTATATGACATAAGAGCGATGTTCTTGAACTACCTTGCTGGCTTTGTTCTCTTTTGCTGAGAAGTTTTCTTACAGTAGTTTTGAAAAGGGCTTTGATGTCTGCATTTTTTAAATGAAGCAAGTTTTCTCATGCCATGTTGTTTTACTTCTCAGCTGTTTTTTTGTACACAATGGGCGCAATGGTCAGGCCTGCAACAATCCCAAAGGTTCAGAGGAGCATTCCCACTGTACAACTGGAAGTCTACTGTCAAGTGCAGTCAGCTTGTTTTTTAACCTGCACACAGGGATACGATGTTTCCAAGACCTTTGTGTCCCCTGTTTGATCGAGACAGGCGAGACGAACGTGGGAATTACAGATCATGGGCCTGACGTCCTACAGATTATGTCAACCGTAGCTTTCTTAGAATTTCTATTGGATATCATAAGCTCTCTATATTCGGCAGTAGACTTCTTTTAGGAATATAATTATTAATTTAGGTTTTTTTTCTTTAGAGTTTTCTTAAGCCTTAGATGGCATAATTATATTCTTGTATTTGTTTCGGAGTAAAGTGCATTTCTTCCATTTTAAATTTTTTTGCAATTTGTTAATATAAGAGATACATTTTTTTTCTTTAGTTTTTATGGTATTGACAGAGTGTTTGAAATAGCTTGTTATTCCTTTTATCCCGATTACTATGATTTATAAATAAGCAAATACTTTTCGACAGAGGAAATTATCGAAATCCTTTTCATTAATTTTTCCAGGGGATGCAGGTGCTTGTTAGACTAGCCACCACTGGCTTAGGATCATTTGAAGCACAATGTATTTTTAGTCTGCAATTTCCGTTTACATTTTTCTCATATTTCTTACAAGATTAAAAAGAATATCTGTGGTTATTGTTTTGAATTGATACAAAGGCTGAATAGTTAGTTATCAGTAGATCACTTCCTTTTTCCAGAGAGTTCATTTATTGCCATAAGTTCTGATTGGGTTGTTTTACCTCTGAGCGGCACTTATTTTGCACACCATGGGCTAAATGGCCAGGTCACAAGGACCCCAAAGGCTCAGAGAAGGTTGGGGGAAGGGACCTACTGGAACAACTATTGGAAGACAGATGGTAGCCTCCCGTTATCCGCCATCCAGTGTTCTTTAACGTGTACCGGATATGGCTGTCCCGCACACGGGGCCACAGGCTAACGTCCAATCCAACGGACGGCGACCTTTCCAAGCCCATCGGTGTCCCCTACTGTCCATGGGCAGAGCGGGGTTTTGCGGAGATAAGTCCCCGATAGGGGACCACCTTGTCGTGGTGGGGGGGCCTAGGGTCCGGCAACCCGGCTGAAGGCTGTGCCGACCGGATTGGCGTCCCGGTTGGACATGGCTAAGGCCAACCGAGGTCGACGATGCTGCCAACTGGTTCCCTAGCCGGTTGGTCGGTGACAGCGTCTGAGACCTCACCTCTCAGGAGCTCAGTGGAGCAGTTCAAGGGCTCGGCAGAACGGGATTGGCTCCTAGTAAGCCGGAGCCCTTTCAAAAGTCCGGGTCCTACTAAGAGTCTCCACCCCGGGTGCCGATCGAGCTTGGATCTATATATCCTTGCACATTTGCAAACCGGGTAATAGATTAAAGTAAGGTTTCTTCCGGTGGTCAGCTTTCCTTCTATAGGACTGCTGCCATGTGAGGCCGGGGTTGAGGTGCGCCTATAGGGCGTATTCCTTGCCCCCGGCTCTAGGTGGTCATGGCTTTTCATAACCAGGTAGTGCTGTACAAGCGGAACCGGGAATTGCCGTGGTTGCATAAGATCGCAACAAAAGAGATACTTCTGTGAGGTTGTTTTCTGCAGCTGAATTTATAATTCTCTTCTGGTATTGTATAAACTGTTGCTAAGTATTAATGAGAAGTTCAAATTAGATTTTTATTGGTCAGAGTATTCGATAGGAATAATAGCTCTTCTTATAAGTTTGATTTTAGTGCTTTCTATGGTTGTGTCTACTTCTATAACATTTCGAAATGCCCATTCGGTGCTGGGTTGTTCCTGGCTCCAACGGTGATGATAGCTCTTCCCAGGTTTTCAAAAGATCAGATGTAGGTTAATAAAAAGGTTCTCACGCGCACAACTTCATTGCATGAAAAACGATAGTTTTCCAAATATTGGATTCTAATCGTCAAAGACAGTGGTAAAGTCGGAAGTTTGAAAGAGGGGCGTATAAAATTATAGTCATACCAAATGGTGCAATGTGAAGAATACCAGTAATTTAAATTTTCAGAGAGAGCACATGCACCCCGCTGGATCTACAACTTGGTATGGAAGTACATTTAACTCCTTGAAACCCATGGTTAAGGTCAGTGGCACACCTTTTTGATAGTTGCCCCTCCTGGTGCTACATACCTTTCACCCTATGAGATATGAAAAATATTCCCAAGTGATAAATCTCTTCCGTTTGCTACACATTGGAAGCAGGCTTTTGCAGATACTTTTAAACTTTCTGAAGGAAGTCCATTCTACATCAAAAACAATGGTTCACGTATCACTATGAAGTATGGTCGGATCATTTGAGGGAGCTTGGCAATTTGAGAATGCCAGGATAAGACAGGCAAAAATTATGAAACGTATATATTTTATACATATTTCAAATACCTGTAAAATGGAGGGAAAAATGTACTACAATGGAATTCATTGCCCCCTTATTTTCCTTTATCGACTGGATAGTCAGTTGGCCTCCAATTCTTGTATATGTATCCGGGCCTGCCTTTATTCCGAATTCAACGTTACATCTAAACGTTTGATGCTAAATTTTCTAAGATTTTATTCGGGATTCTCATCTTTGCGCCTATGCTCTGACATATTACTATTAGACGGTTATCTATTCATTTCTTGAAGTTTAATATACGTTATATATTATGAATATATATTTATAAGTAACGTACTGAAGTAATTTGTGCAAATACCTTTCAATATGTAGATTTATTTCATATATAGGGTTAACCTCTGAGCGGCATTTTTTTCACACAATGGGCTAAATGGGTAGGTCGCAAAGACCCCGAAGGCTCAAAGAAGGTTGGGGGAGGGGACCCACTGGACAGTTCTTGGGAGACAGATGGTAGCCTCCCATAGTTTCTTTAACGTGCACAGGATATCGAAAAAATAAATCTAGCTTGCGATACATATGAAAATTGAATAAAGTATTTTGATTTTTGTTACTTGTCAACAACCGATGTACATTTTTAATTGAATCTATTACATTCAGCCCAATAAAAACCTACTAAGGTTCCTCCATTTTTTCCTTATACACAGAGAGCTCGTTTTTAAATTATCAGTAGCACACCCATGAACTGTTTAAATATTTGCAAAATTTGATAAAAATGGATCTTTGGGTACTACTTTTAATGCAGATAAAACGGTATTCCCCAAACCACATTTTTTTCTAGTTCAGGCTTCATTCCGAATCATTTTTCTTAAACGATATCCTTTGTCATACTTCATAAAAAAATTACTCCTGAAGCTTGGGTTGTTTTACCTCTGAGCGGCACTTTTTTGCACACCATGGGCTAAATGGCCAGGTCACATGGACCCCGTAGGCTGAGGTTGGGGAGAGGGGACCCACTGGAACAGCTGTTGGGAGACAGATGGTAGCCTCCCGTCAAGGCCATCCAGCGTGTTCTTTATCGTGCACAGGGTATAGCTCTCCCACACACGAGGCCACGGCTTAACGTCCCATCCGACGGACGGCGGCCTTTCCAAGCCCATCGGTGTCCCCTACTGACCGTGGGCAGGGCGGGGAATTTTGTGCAGATAAATCTCAACGCTGACTCAGCTGGGACTCGAACCTGGGAACTACAGATTACGAGCCTGGCGCGCTACCGACTGAGCCACCCCCGCCCCTATATGCGTTCAACTGTGACCCAAAAATAACAGTGTAAGAAAAAACTTTAATGCTCCTCATTGAAATGGAATGCTTTCTCATTTTTGCGTAATAAGTGTATGCAATTTTCAAGTTAGAAAAGTCTGTTAATGCAGTAATACACGTCTTTAAAAAAAGAAACAAAACGAATAATTTTTTACATATTTGTGCTTTAATAGAAGCTTCAAAATGCGTATACAAGGCTAATAGTTTCTATACGATAATATATAAATTAATATACAGTGCGATTTTCAAATTTATGTACAACTTTCTCATGACCTTTGTTTTATAATAGCAGCAATAAATATGCACCCCTCCATACAAAATCACAGTGTGCTAATAATTGCACAGTTCTTAGCATAACCTCTTTCTTTCAAATGCACCCTGCCTTTAGTATCTGTCAACAAATGACTATGAACAGCAGATATGAAGGGCATTTGTACTGGTAGTTTATTAGCTGATAGTGGTTCTTTCTCCAATGAAAAACTTTAACAGATGAAATACTTAGAAACTTTGACAAATGTACAGATTTTCGTCAGTCACGTTCTATAAGTTAACTTGTTCGATAACTGAATAGTTTTCATTCAGTAATATCAGTGCTGTGGAGATGGTTTTTTGGTTTAAAACCTAGTTAAATCATAACTAAGTCCTCCCCCTCAAGTAAATAATTATTTTTCTGAAACACGCATTAGACACATCATTGATAACAAATGACTGGTTAGAGATAAAGCATGACAACGCGCTATTTTTGAAAATCGACTTCCCCCCCTCCTATTAGCAGAGTTAAACAACATGAAATACAAGTCTTTCACTCATTAATGATCTTAATTCTAAGCAAAAAAAAAATTAACGCAGTTTATTAAGACGTTTTAAGATTTGCAGTTAACTTGGATAAATATATTTTAGAATTTTACCTTTCATAGTGTATATATCTCATATTTAATACTAAAAAATGTTGGAAACGTTATAGAACATTTTCAGTTTTTAAACCAGAATTTGCTTTTTAAAAACCCCTCCTTCTGAAGAAAAAAATCGGGTTTTTGATGGAAAAATTGTACGAATTTTCTAGTTTGTAATATCAGTTTTCTCTGCAGTTACACTAGAAGTATTTTTGTATAAGTTTAAATTACCATTTAATACTTATAAGTTTAATTTCCGTATTTTTTTTTTCGCAAAAGACATTTTTTCCAAAAACAATTAACGCATTCTTTAATTTTCGACGATACATACTCTACAACAGTGAAAGTAGGTAACTAGAAATTTGTGTAAACGTAATAGGTTGTTCCAAAACGTAAAAAAAAACTTGATAAACGTAACCTTAGGACAGATCAATTATCTTACAATTTTTCTTATCGTTCCTATCTCCTTTAACTTGACACTGAGAAAAAGAGGACATTGATTTTTAACATTACGGTCATAGGGAGTTTTAGGTTCTCTAAAACTAATTTACATTTAAACTTACATTAAAACTATGACGAAAACTATTTTAAAGCCATCTTACACAGCACTGAAACCACAATGAAAAAAAAAATTGCGCAAAGCAGATCTAACATTCTGACGATTATGGAAATATCGTTGCTTTGTTTACATTAAAATGCTCTAGTGTTAAAACTTTGGTATTTTCAGGGAAGAAAAAAATATTTACAGATGATTATTTAATTTTCACACGACATAGATTGAATCTCTTTCCGCACCTTTTTCTGGAAAAAAAAAAGCTTTCAATAACAGAAATTGATGTTGGCCTGAATGAGTTTAAACAGAAGTTGTGTAATTTTCTTCTGTGGGTCCCAATTCTTTAGCACATAGATTGAAATAATTTTAACACCATTCGTTCTGCGGAATGGTTGGCTAAACTGTTAAAAAATAATTTATTTCATGCAAGGGGTTACAGTAAAGCCATGGTACAGGTAATTTTGGATATTAAACGTTCAAGTGTCTTGATATCAATATCAGAGCTTCAACATAACGTGTCTCGCAAGAGAGCAAAAGATTTCCTGCACAGAAAACACGGTTCGTTATTCCAGATTTAAAGTTTTATATAAAATGAGTTTCAGATGTGGTCTAAAGGTTTCCAAAGAATAAATTAATAGTTGGTTGGGTTTGTGATGATTTGAAGATCCATGCTATGCACTATTTAAACCAGGCGTGTTCAACCCGCGGGCCGATGCGGCCCTGGACAGCTAGTAATGCGGTCCACAAAATCGTAAAGTTTACGACATAAAGCTTTCAACATGATTAAGTGATTTTCAGCGAGTTTCTGATATCCCACTTGCTTTATATTGCCCTTTTTTTAATTTTATAATAAAAAATATAAGAAAATAAATGAAGTTTTATTATTCATAAACATTAACTATATTATATATTTTATGTTCGGCCCAAAACAATTCATTTTCACTCAATGTGGCCCAGGGAAGTCTAAATCTGGCGTGTCCAACCTTTTAACTTTCGGAAAAACAATGAGAGGGCCAATCACACGTATAACTTTAGCTATAGCATCTATAGCAAACTACATGAGAATAAACTGCACAATTAAAAAAAAGGAATTGATATTACGCATAATGTTAAAAGAATGAATATGCTTTTATATTTTTAGGCAAAGGTATACCGTAGTAAGGGAAACGAATTTGAAATATTTTGCCCTTTGTGACTCAAACTATAAAAATATGAAGTGTAAAGAAAAATTATCACTAAGAAATTTTACATTAATTGATTTCGAGATTTTTAAGTGTGAAGCACACCGAATCGCAATGATGCCACAGTAATCCAGTCTGATGGCCGTAAATAAAAATCCATTCTCCCACCTCCTACTGAAAAAAGGCTTTTCTTCTATAAAACAAACTAATGTTGAATGTCAATCAGTTGTAATCGGAAAACTACAACGTCATTACCATATATAGAAAATTTGTTTTAAGCCATGTGACAAAAAATAACAGCATTTATATAAACGAAGAGATAGAATGTTGGGAGTGACGACGATACTATATGAAACCCAGAACTAGGTTTTAACCCTAAATTCATAACAAAGAATGTATTATTATGAACTGATTTGATCCAAGCGCTAAAAACATTGCATCTCCACTGATTTTTTTAATAGGAATTTTAAATTTTTAACCTATTATTATATTAGCATTCAGGTCAACATCAACGAACAAGACTCGAGAATTCATCTCCCACGGCGCAAGCAAGGTGCCAATCCCATTTTAATACATCTCGATTCAGCTATGCAATGATATAAGCATACTTTTTCACAATAATCCATACTTCAGCGTTAATCACAACCGTCATTATGAAATACGAAAGAAAAAAAATTATATAACTACATATTATATATATACTTATATTCACATCGCACATGCAACTCATTTTAATAAGCACATAGTGTGATCACTCTTGACTAAAACCTTTCATATGGCTTCATAACATAAACCGCATATAAAACATTGCTAAAAATATTGTAAGGTCTATATTTCACTGTACAGTAAACTTAAAAACATTATCAAAATATGCAACCGATTTCTTTTCGCTAGCTAGCACACTAGAAGTAAAACCAGTTGAGACCTTTCTTACAAAAACCCCATTTGGCAATGTGAATTGATTTCGCCTACTAGTTTATTGGACGTTTTGCCGAATTTCTGATTTTTCACTACCTGCTAAATTGTATAAAATTGATTTTCACAAAACTTAGTTTATTTATGTAAAGGCTCCAAAAATCAATATCTCACCGCTGCTAGTTTAAATTTGTTAAAGATGCAACGGAGTTTTTGCAAGAAAAACCTCAATTTGTGCTGTACACTTAACAAAAGACGAACCATTAGGAATAAAAATGAAACTTAAGAGAAAGTGAATGTAACATTCCAGATGAACTCAAATGTACACATTTCGAATTTACGACTGTGTTTTCAGTAACGTTTCGAAGCATTAACATTTATATGTATGGCATTTAAGTAGTTTCTTACAGACAACAGTCACATGATAGTATATGAGCTAAAGGAACTTAAGTAATGGGCAACCATCTGGTTAATATTTGAACAGTTTGAACTGCTTTAAGATGCACAAATTCTTGTAACATAAACCACTAGGGGTGGAGATTTGATTTATATTTTAACACCTTTTCCAATGGAATTGTTTGGCACGGTGTCACTGCATAATATCCGTGCTTTTGTAACATTTTCACAGTCAATCATGGTTAAGAAAAAAATATTAACTGAATGTATTTATACTTTTACACCGCGGCTACATAGTCTTAATTTGGTGTGAATGAAGTTTGCTACATTATACACAACAGTTTGAAAAAAAAAAAGCACGACCCTTTCGATGTTTGTTTTCTACATTTCATGAAATATTCCAAGAAAATAATGCTATAACAGTGAGTTACTCATCAGTGCTAATGTCACGGTAAAAATATCTTTCACTGCAAATCTTCAAATACGATTAGCAGCGGTAAAAACAGAATAACTACTATAAAGATCCGGCTTTACAACAAACTGCCTGAAATACTATTCACTCAAAGCTCATATCTTATACAATGCCGACATCTCATCTGAACCAGTTATTATACTGATGAGGTTAGAGCTGAAAATATTAACATATGTTTATCGAAAAAATCTACAAGGAGTTACCATAAAAATATTTTTATATACTTAATTGGCTTAACTGGCTAACAAAAATCCGTAACTTTGTGCCACATAAATATTTGCTTTGATGCTATGTTTAACAGGTCAGCGACGAACTTCAGTTTTGCCCGCCTTTGCGCTTTACGAAATGTTTCAATTTAGCAGACAGCAGATTAATACTGTAGCCCAGGGCTACTCAAAGATAATCATGTTCGAAACATAACCATTTTATATTAGTTTCTCTAATGAAATGAATTTTGACCTAACGAAATGTTTTAAATTTCCCTTAGAACCCTTTTCAACTGATGTCTGAGATGGGTTCCCATTTTAACAGAATTCCATTTGCTGAACGAACTGCGAAATTTCTTACAAAAAAAGAGCACTCATAGCAAATTAATGGTGCGTACAATTCACATAATCGTATGTTACGCATACCAGAGGAGGGAACAGAATGTACTCTTAAAAGCTCTAAGCAGATTACCTTACAATTCAGTTCTAAACATTATCCTAGGTCATAGAATTTTGTCCACATTTTTTCATTAGCTTCAAGTAACGTTTATGTTCACTTTGTAGATAAATTATTACATAGAAAATTTCACATTTTGCCAACTTCTTAATTATGACTCTAAATTAGAAAATCGGCGGCAGTTACTTAGCTGAAAACGTTTTCCTAATCTTTAACAAAAATTTTGTGAACAGGTTAAACTGATAATTTTAATTTCATTCTTTCAGTAGCAATTAGCAAGGTCTAGTCCTTACTCAGGGTGCCTTGTTTTAGCTGTTGTACTACAAAAAACTATGGTTATCGGCAAAATTAAAAAAAAATTTGCTTGCCATAAATGTCACTTATAATTTCAGGCCCTTCCACAATCGCTTCCAACGGGTTCGAATTGATAATGGTGGGAGTGGGAAAAATATTCTACCCTTGGCGACTTATTCTAACCAGCAATATGTTGGAAACCTAGCAAAAGGTAATAATTTCAATATTTAGATGTTCAGACGGCAGCAAATTGTCATTTGCCAATTTGCTGCCGTCTGAACATTTAAATATTAAAATTACCTTTATTATTATTTTATTTAATTATTTATTAAATATATTATGTGATATATTGAAATTATTACTTTATTATTTTATTATTTATTACATATATTTCAGACGGCAGCAATTGGCATTTGCCAATTTGCTGCCGTCTGAAATATTTTTCACATGATTTTTCAATGATTTTCAGGCATTAAAAAAAACCCAGATTCAGGGTACATATGACCTGAGAGACATTTTGCTCCGCTCCGATATGAATAGTATACAAATGGCTCGAGGTTTATTAACTAAGAATTCCAAATAAAGGAAATTCGGAACTTAATTTCGGGAAGCGTTAATAATGGTTATGATTTTAAACTTAAGTTATGTCACAGAGGTAGTCATCATTTAATACATATGTATTCAGTACGAGCTGCGCCTAATATTTACAATTTATTTCATAAACTGAATTCAATTAAATTCACTGAGTGGTATATATTTTTTTACACAATATGTATGTTAACTTGAGGGGGTATTTATTATTTTCTTATTGATGTATTTATTTCAAAAGTTCCTTATATTTCTTTGTTTTCATTTAGAAAATAGTAACTCTCTAGGATATGAAAGCAAACTCGGTACTGAATTTTTTTTTTATAACTTTTTCAATTTCTAATGAAACCATCTGGGAATCTGCTCTTGCATTGGTCTGTGTTTCGATGATTTTAGCCCACACACTTGTGGGAGTTGGCCACCCCTGGCGTATACTGCCCTTCACATGTTACAATTTAACCACATTTGGAGCTTCTTTTTTCTGCTAGGATATTCACGAATATTTAGCGTTACGAATAAATAGTTATTTTATACAAAACATTTTTTTTTTCAACTTTTAGAGGTACTCGGATTTGTGAAAAACACGGCACCAATTCCCTTTTAACCTGGTAAAATAGGGGGCCAAAATTACACGCCACCATGGATAACTCGTTTGGTAATGAGATATATAAAAAATTTCGTATTTAAATTTTACTTTTGCTTCCATATACGTTGACATTTTCTGAATTCTAAAGATTATCTTTATCCCGCCCACCGCCCCCTCCCACCAAAAAATAAAAAAAAAAAATCCACCACAACAAAAAGCAATTTCCCAGTCACCTACGAACAGGAATCAATTAAAATATCAACCCTCCAGTGGCCAGGGCACTAAACTTGATTAATACAATATATCAAAACAATTTTTCATTATAATTTTTAGTTATGAAAGAAAATTAAACTTTTTGAGGGCACTGACTTTTAAACACCTCACTTTACTTAGTACGCCTAGTTTCATTAGATTAAAAAAAAAAAGCTTAAATTTATTCTGCTCTGGACACAATTTAAATAATTTCTTTAATCTACGAAGTGTTATATATCAATAAACCAACATTAAGGCTATACGTTTAGTATTCCACAACCGAAACTCCATTGCTTTAATCATTTCAAATCAAAGTATGTTTCAGACTGTTAAAGTGAAATAAATTTGCTTACTAACATATTCAGATTTTACTAGTCTTGCTGCAGACCTCTTATAATGCAAAGATAATTTATACTTTTAATTACAAAACACCATTTTAATGCTAAACTAATTTTTATAAATAACTAATATCAATTGCCATGATTTGAGCAGTTTATTACATTTGCTTTTAGACAATGCACAGCATTTCACATTCAACAATATTACAGGCAAATCGAATAATAAGAGAAACAATTTTACTTGAAAAAAAAAATCTTTACGAAACGTTATTTTTTTTTAATAGAAACTGCTCTTAAATCAATTTTAATTTACTTTAATCTAGTCCAGAAACTGGTGTCTGAATTATTTTTTTTACGTACTATAATAATAATAAAAAAAATCGCTAACAAAATCACGAACCTTAAAATGTTTCAATCTTTTAGCATTTGAAATGCTCATACAAATAAATTTTCAATCCAGCAATTACAATGTATAAGCTTCAGTATTATCCCTCTTCCAAATCGAGAAAAAGAAAATGCATTCATGATTGCGGATTTTTTTTGGTACATGGCAAGAACATTAAATTCTTAAAATGTTAGGGTAGGACTTTGTACAACGTTTTTGTAAAACTCCACCATTAAATTTTCCAGCAACCTCAAAAATTTATTTGTATTTAAGAAATATTACTTTTTAAAGTTCTTGTTTGCAAGCTACTGTAGGCATTAATGGTTTCAAAGCAAAAGTTGTCCAAGCACTGGTCTTGAGGAATAACTATTTCCTGTCCAGACTAATTCTGAAAACAGTTCACGATTAAAATGATTTCCTGTGTAGACCAGTTAACCAATCTCAATATACAATTATATTAAACGAAACTTTTAATACTGAATTCATATACTTTGCATTTCATTTTTTAGTTTATTAAAATAATTTGTGTACTCATTTAACTAGTCTTCTCGAAATTCTAAATCACGGTTCTGTTGAGCCAAGGATAAATTTGCTTACTTTATATTTGGGGTTTATTCCACATCAATTTTTTTCTCACAATGGTAATAAAAATTTTAATCACGATTGTGCTATATTCCTCTGATTTGCCGAGGATTTCATTGTGAACGGACATTAATTCTTAAAAGCATCCAATTACTACTTTTGCACTTAAATGATTCCTGCTGCTAATGCAAATCGCTATATCTGGTTAGAAAAAGTTTCTAATGACAATTTCATATTCATTAATTTACTATAATCTTTTATTTTTCCGTGTAAAAAAAACACATGCAGCACGTTTCAAGCAGCAAAATGAAGAAAAAATATCAACGCTAAACTTATTACTTTAATAAACCTTAGTTTAAAATAATAAACATAAAACCTTGGTTTGTGTTTGTAATTTTAGCAATTAATAAACAAAAAAGTTTTATGGAGAAAGTAATAAATTTCACGTTGATATTTTTTGACATGTAATGTACATAATATTTATACTCCTAGGATTTTGTCCAGATTAAAATAAAGAAATGTATTTTGGTTGAAGGTGGTAATGCAAGAAATATGGCCAAATTTGTAGCTCACGACTTGAACCCTTTCAAATCGAAATATGTTTAATAGAGTATATTTTTAGGTTACAGTTTGGAACGAGATGTTTGGCAGATGTTATTGTCAGATTAAAACTTTCTGCAGGTATTTCTAACAATACAAACTAAGTAATAACATAATAAAATGGTTCATTGTGAAAAAATTAATATCTTCAAAATCTCTGAAATGTAATAATTTTTCATACACGAAATATATTTAATAATTTTTTAACATTTTTCACCATATTCCTCATTTCTTTAAGTTAGAACATCCCTGTAAGTAGGTGTTCATAAGTCCTGGTTTTTAGAGACTGTTTCGGTGACCTGAAACATATCTTCGGGTCATCTAAATGCTCCCCCTCCCCTTTTTTTGTGACGATATATAGTTGACTTTCGACATACTTGAATTTAATGCGCTTTTGAAATAATATGCTCAATTCATTTTCTTTAAATTACGTGAACCTTCTTCTTTCGTAAAAATGCGGTTCTCATTGAGCACCAAACAGTCGGTGCATGCTGGCAGTGTCGTGTTGTTAGCATTAGAACTTTATCGCAAGTATCGCTCGTAAGAACTTCGAATTATCGTGTCACCAAAAAAGTATTAATTCTCCCCAACAAGCTCCGTCAACAGTAAAAGTTGTGACATAGGCTTACCATCATTCTATGATATATAACTATGCAATTTGCACTTCAAGTCAGCAGATTATTGTTCCTCCTGCCGTCCCGTGGCCCAGTGGTTAGCGCGCTTGGCTACTGATCTACGGGACCTGGGTTCGAGCCCCGGGTAAGGCGTGGCTGTTTGTGTCGTTTTTCTGCTGAGGTCCTGCCATCCTCTCAGACCTTCTACTATGGCATATAAACTGACAGGCTACTGTCAGACCTCTGTAGCAAGCAGCTGCTTGAGGGGGTATTTATTTTTTTTACCGACTATGAATTGTCCGTCATGCGTATGTCCTGACTGAGTATTGCGCCATTGTACAACTGCATCAAATTTTCTGTGGGGTCACACTTCCAAGAAAAAATGCCCGTTTTAGTAAACTGAAATCGGAACATTATTAAACTGTCCCGAACCGTGATATTTTCAGTAATATCCTGGTTTTTACCACTCGAAATCTGGATACCTGTAAGGCATGCCATTTAATAGCACAAGCATGAGAAATATTTTCCCTTGATGTGTAAACAGTAGTTCCAAGTGAGAATTAATCACTTGTCCATAATTTGGAAAGGGTTAATATCATCTCCATTCCACCGTTGGTAAATGCCGTCTTGATTCTTTTGGGGTGATGCCCTTGTTGAACAACCACTAGATTAATACACAAATATATGAAATCCACGTTTGTTTCAAATAATAGGGATGCCGTCCTCCCATAAAAGTCGAATTAATAATCGTTCTGCAATTAAATAATTTTGCTTTGTACGTTATTTATGAATTGCCAAAAAAATTAATAGACTTTTTCCAGGTTATGCCATAGGAATCCTGTTTTTAGCATTTTAACGAATTTTTGAGTAAAATTGGCATAAAACTGCAGCATTTACTAAAATATAAGCATACAATCCTTCAATGTCCTCAGCAGTGACTGTCATATAGATGTGGATAAACGGTACAACATTGAACAACGATAACTATCACAATGTGGCCTCTCCTAAGTGCTTTGGTATTCAGATCATGTTAATAAAGATTGCTAGAACGACAATGTCCTGCTTTTTGCATTCTGGTTAACACAACCTTTTAGTAAACAGTCCACAATATCGGTAGCCAGGTATGTCAATTTCAGGTGGATCAAACTTTTCTTGAATCCAACTTACTCTATTCGCAGCCTTTAAAACATTCTTTAAGAAATTTATTTCGTTATTCCACAACATCAGGTGCACAGAATGTTCAATATAATTTTGAAAACGGTCAATATCTTGGGTTTGCTATTTTTTTTGTCAAAATTTAATATGCGGCCTATAAATATTTTTTGCTTTTTAAGAAGCCAAAAAAGCTGATGCAGTTTACATTTAAATAACTAATTTCTAGTGAAATTATGTAGTTCAGAAATATTCGAAAGCAAGTAAAAGCAATAATTGATTTTGAGGACTAACTAAAATGTCATTTATTAGATTTTACATGACTTCAGACTTGATTAATAAATGACATTATACAAATTCTGAAGTCACGTAAAATTTTTTATTTCTCCAGGTTCGTAACGAAAAATTGGTCTTTCCATAGATCCTTTGAGTTTTCATCAAAGATTCTTCCTGTTCCAAACCTTTGATATGGTAGACATATTTCTGTTTTTCTGCTGTGATATGGCTGGGATTGCAGATAAATTATTTACACTGATCATAGTTTGAGAACTCCACAACATTGGGCTATGCAACGGCATAATTTTTTCAATTTTGTATATCAATTAGGTAGTTTATATAAGGGTCATTATAAATGAATATTCATATTTTAAAGTGTTATATTTTATTAAATAATTAACAAAAACAACTGTGTACAAAATGTCAAGAAAAAAATTAAGTTTTGTATCCAACAGATTTCAATGTGTGGCACCAATCCATGCAACAGTAAACTTCTGACCATACTCGGTTCAGCATGTTTAGTGGAACACTGCATCTGTAGTGATTATTTTCCTTTAAATGCTGTAAATTAAGATTTTTTTTTTAAATAAACTTTTTATATATCCTCCCAAAACAGGAAACCAATGGTATCAAGTAGGACGTCTTGGAAGCCACAGAACAATCCATCACCACCAATCCAGAAATTTGGCTCAAAATGACATCTGATACTAACTCCACACCATCATAACATTGAAACAGTTTCTTCAATTTTGGACAATTATATTTTATTAAGTATCAAATGTACCACTTTAAAATATATGTATTCATTTAAAATGGCGCTATAAGTGTTAACACATTCAATACTATATAGATGTACTATAAACTTGTCAAACGATTTATTATTTTCTTCACTATGAAAAATACATAAAAAAAACATTTCATAATAATAAAACTAATCAAGAGCAATCCACCATTTTGCAAGTGAAAAAAGTATTAAAATTTTTTTCACATAATTGAATGAAATTGTTTAAAATGGCATGCACAAAACAATCAACACTTATTAAAAAATAAGAATTTAAAAGTGAAAAATATTTTCCGACTGCCAAGAATTTAGACACTGTACTGAGAAAAATGTACATAAAAAGTACACCATTATCCGAGACCAAGTCATATTATAAATAATTTAAACATGAAACTGGTGATTATCAGTTTTGTTCATAAGCTAACTTTAATTGATTGTATTTCAGAAGATATTTTCAACAATAATTTTACAATTAGATGCACTTATCAGTATTTAGCCCACTGGTACTAAGTTTTGTTTGCAGCAATTAATGTTCCTGCTACTTCTTTTTTCTCCCCCCCCCCCCCGCCAAAAAGAGGTGCCTTTCTTATTCTGATAATAAATTTGAAAAATCTCTCTAAAACTCCTTCCCTTCCTGCATCATCTCATCAATTGAATTTGTGATAAACCGTCAAAAAGATTTAAATCCAGATAAGCATATCGCTATCCTGTTCCTGCAAAATGATTCTGCCAAGATACCATTGACTATCACAACGACCCACTATATATATATGCAAAGTTAAAGTGTCAAATGAAGAACAAAGGGAAGCAATGATGATTTTAAAAGTTACAAAAGTGAGGTAAGGTAAAAAATAGTTATAACATGTAATATATTGGTAATTAAACAACATAAATATGTAACTGATACATTAGTCACGTTATATATTATCTATATGAATATCTTAATTTAATAATTTTTACAACTACCAATATGTTAGGAATTACCTATTTTAATATTTAGCCTCACTTGAGCAACAATTCAAGATACTATCATTATAGTTGGTTTATCTTAAGCAGCTTTCATCTAGAACAAAGAGCATTAAATTTGGCACTTTTCAGTGACAACTCGGTTTTGAGACTTTTAGCGTTTGAATAAAAAGCGTCAATATATCCTTTTCAAATTTTACTGTAATAAAATCAATATACTTCAATTTTAATTATATTCTATATGTGCACTTTTCTTGAAGAACAAAATTCACCCAGCACCAACTGGAAGTAAAATGCATTAAAAACAAAAACTAATCATGATTGTCAATTTAAACACTTTAATAATACTCATTACAATTAGTTTGGTCTATGAAAGCAGTTAAAAACATGCTGAGCTAACAGTTATGCTAGGTCAGCTTGTGTTCTAGAAACAGTAGCAGATGTCTAAAACCTAGCAGTCCCAGAATAACGTGTAAAACAATCTGAATCTGTTTGTTTCAAAAATTTAAAAGGAAAATTATTAGTCACTGCAATTACTCAAATATGCAATACATCTCATATAAAATCTAAATTCATTAGTAATAAATTTTGTTTGGTAATATATGTAAAATTTCAAATACTTTATGGCATAATTATGTCAAATACTGGATAAAATTGTAAACACTATTACACAATCATTAAAGATATCAGTGAACAATTTTTATTGTTTTCATTATTTATTCTTAAAAGTTAAATTTTGCTTTAAAGTCAACTTCCATTCATGTTTAACATTTGGTTAGATGTAAAGTTTGCATTTATTTCTTTTAAAGCATGAATTATTTAAAAAAAAAATAGACTTGCAATCATTCCATATTGCAATATACATCAGCAATAGTAAAATGACTTGGGCCACTATTTTCCGATTGTTGGGAACAGAATTAAGAAATATGCATACCATTTGCTAGCAATAGTAGTTTGTGATGGTGCTGTAAGATACTCCCATGATGTTCCAATATGCCTGTATACACTTAATAGGTCCTGTAAATTGATATGTGCGAAACAGTGAGAAGTATTAATAGACTGATAATAAAATATCCTGTTGTAGCTTTCAATCATCTTGATATAACGAAATATAGAATCAGATCAGTATATCAAGAGTGCTACAAACCAAAGTGAATAAAACTACTGATGCTTTTCACTGTAGCTTCGTCAATATTTTCCTGCAGGACCTAACAAATGCTTGTAATATTTCCTTAAAATATTGTCCAGCTACATTATCACAAAATACTACCATCAGACAGCCCTTGGAATGTATATTTACTTTTTTCCCCCTAGTCACTGAATGGTGATCTTAGACATTCAGCTATTAAGCTTTTTTTTTTTATGGTCAAACAATAGCCAAGGAATAAAGCAAATTAATAATATCAAATGACTTATATTAGGATCTTGGACATATGGTGATAACTGCCAACATTTAATACATTGCTTGATCAGAATTCAGTCTTGTTGGTAGTTAAACACAATTTACACTTGAAACCATAATTTCACTAAATTTAAGGAAAGAATAATAAAACTAAATTTTACAACTAGTTCCATTTATTTTTTTGAGATAAATAATAAATAAATCAAAACTTCTTCTCAACCTCAAACTCAGATAGAAAAATTAAAACATTGTGACATTGATTTAATACTTGCTTTTATTACAACAAAATAGCACCAAATTTTTTTTGTCTGGTATTTTTCCCAGCAAGAGTTCTATCTTTTTCAAATTCAAATTCCTAATAACATAATTTTTTTTTTACCCAGAGTAACCATGCATTGTCTTCTAGCTCACTCATTTGCATTTTTGGATGGCCACAAATTAATTCTCTGGCACCTGCTCACTTAGCTAGCTGAGTCTGAATGTTTCTGCTATATAGACATAAAAATATTTTGAAATTTGGGTAACCTCTGGGAAAAATAATGGTGTGTTTCTGACCATGTCAAACCCATTGACATTGCTTATGAAGTGTACATTTACCCCATTCACCCTAGATCACTTTGAATTTTTAAGCAGAAACATCTGTTTGATAAATTATCGAGGCAGATGTCATGCTGTATTATTTTTTGTAAATGCATATTTTTTCCTACGCATAACTATGATGTTAATTTTTTTTATAGTTTCACCGAACCATAAATTATATAGTATATATGTATACTTTCGAAAGATAAATTTATCGAGGCAAATGTCATGCTGTATTATTTTTTGTAAATGCATATTTTTTCCTATGCATAACTATGATAATTTTTTTTTATAATTTCACCGAACCATAAATTATATAGTATTTATGTATACTTTCAAAAGATAAAGTATAGTATTATGAAAAATAAAAAGTTGAAATATGATTGACTGGAGCAAATTTTTAAACAGTGAGAGACAGCTAATAGACCAAATGCATGTACTGATGGGACAAAAAGAGGATTCTTACTCTTTAAGTAAAACTGCAATTATTTTGGCACAGGTAGAGTTGTTTTTATTCTACCTATATTTTATGAAACTTACAATTAACAAATTTAACATGCATTAACAATCATAATGCTTCAAATGCATACTTTTACCTCTGGGGAAAAAAATTGTGCTTTATTCCTCTGTGCTAATTTGCAAGCCCATTATAATCACTTAAAACAAATTAATTTTAGCATCTAAGAATGATAATATAAAAAACATTAAAAAATAAAATCTTGCAATTACATTTTTAACACAAAATTGTTCTATTTCATAAATTTAATTATGAAATCCCATTTTACATTGCAGTTGTACTATTAAAAACTCTAAAAATTATACATTATTCACTTTTGCGAATACTTATTCAACGTAAAATAAATTGCTTGAGAAATCTGAAGTTTTCTAAAAAAAAAAAACCCTGAACTTTCTGAGCAAAAATAGGGTTTTGAAAATATTTGGAAGCAAAAGCTAAATTGCAATCCAAAAAAATGTGCACATAGAATAAAAGAAACAAACATTAAACGAGCCTAGTTCATCTGCTAACACTCAGGCACTGGCAAGCTTCATGAACATTAGTCACTCACATTTTTACCTAATGCAGTATATGCAAAATAGCACAACAGTGTATGAAAATACCTGCACTTTGTCAGCTGTTTGGGTAGGGATGTAATATAGAGGTATAAGTGAATAGCTTCTACTACTAAATAGTCTATCTAATGTAGGAGTTTTATTCAATACAACTACCTTATCAACAGGTAGCAATAACATCTCAGTTAAGTGTATAGCTGTGCCTGTACAAAATAAATATACAAATCACCATATATAATGGCAACAATTATGTACAATTTACAATGGTCTCCCATGATGCCATTTATGTCTTTGGCTCCTCTTATTGCAACAATGATGAACTTCTCTCTTTCCTTTGACATTCTTTCTATTAGTATGGCAGTCCTTTCTTAAATCTTTTCAACAAAGCCACTGTGTGTTCATGCATTTCCTTTAAAACTCTCAATATAAAAATGAAGCTGGACAAAACAACGAATTCCAACATACACACACAGTGGACCATAGTAACAAGTATCTAATATGCCTAAAAGTATTTTTCTTTTTAACTTTGACTTAAATAATATTCAGTTTTTGGTTAAAGGTGGACACAATCTAGAATATGAGAGGGTCAATTTTTTTTTTATCAACTACAGCTTCAAGTGGCAGTAAGCACATCTCATCTAGTGCCCTCAACATCCAGAAGTGCCAACTACGTTTCAAAACAGAGCAAATTTAAGGAGGGAAAAAAAAGTTAAGTGAGCATAAGCTCAAGCTCATATAAAATGTAAATTACACTAAGTCTGATATTAAATTATTACTTTGGTAGAGATAAGATTATTTCCTTTTACTTTTTGGCTTGGTCCCTTTTTCAAGACTTTGAGAGCCACCTCCTCCATATATGGCAACAATATTATGTTTCATTCATCATTGGTAAATAGCAGCAAATGATAAGAAAAAAAAAAAGGCAAATGAACTGATCATGAGCAAATCATCAAAATCTGGCACTAAATGCTGGTATGAAACATTGTTCTTGTGAAGCAATAGTTGCAGCATAGAGAAAGTGTGGCAGATAATCAAAGTCCTTCCCCCTAAGGCAGTGAAAGGATAGATATTCTTATAAGACAGGGGAACATGGTCACGAATGGACTGATGTGACCATTATGATAAGTACTTTCTGAAAATATTTGGGGTTAAATTTCTCTCCATAGCTTTTGGAAATATAGAAATTGTACCAATACAGGCCGGCAAGTTGAGTATAAAAATTGTATTAGCAGAAACCAGTCAGTAAAAACAGATGCAGTCTTTGGATTTTCTTCCAACATTGACAGAACATGAAAGAGTGCTTTGTACAACTATAAGAATCTTTGTCTAAAGCTATTTCAGACTTCAGCCTCACTGAAATTAGCTGTGTCATGATCTCACTGCTGTTACCTGTTCTCTCTCTTCCCCAAAGTATTCATTTTTATAGTAACTTTCTGCTGGGCATGAGTTCGTAGATTCTGAGTTATTTGATAAAGATCTAATCAACTCATCAGCACTAACAGGAGCCATTTTGACATTGGGCGGAGATAATGGCGATAATAAATCAAAGTCATACAGAGACAAATCAACATCACGAAATATTTCATCTTCACTGCTGCTTGTTGGAGAAGAACCAGAAATAGGGCTTGTGTTGCCAGAGCTGGGGCTTGTGTTTGGGCTAGTGGATGGGCTGGAGGAGTAAGTAATTGAGAGGCTACTCATGCAAGTTGACATAGTAGCTGTAGATGGAGGCATGAGCATGTGCAAGGATGTTTCTGTCCCAGAGGTTATATCAGTAGAAAGAGAAGAGTCACTACTTCCACTACTACTGTCACTTGAGGTATCAAACTGACCACTGGCTGATGGAACTTCTCCTACAGTTATGTGTGAAGATGGAGATGAACCAGCTGTACTGGTGCTGCTAGAATTGAAGTTAAGTACTGAGCTCCAGTTAAGACTAGTCAGCCTGTCTGCTTCATCAGTCCATAAGGCACCCGATTCAACTCGGTCATAAGCAGTTCTTACAAAAGGGGTTATCCTTCCTGATGAGGAAGAATCAATGTCCACCAAGCACCTATCATAGTCTGCAGAATAATTAGCACTACTGTTACTGAATGTGTTCTCATTCATTACCACAGGAGTGCTAATCACAGATGGCAAAGAGGGTTTTGAGTCAGTGTCAAAATTATAAGGGCTTGGGGAACACCCCACAGGTGGTGAACCATCACTATTGATGTGAGGACTAGGAGGTGGGTCTAAAGTCAAGACTTGACAGTTGACAGGAGGCAGAAAAGAGCCACCTGGGTAACAATTAATTTTGATGCCCTCTCGCTCCATTTCTTGTTCTATGCTACGCAAGGTATTGCAGATCAACACAGAGCGTAAGAGGCTTGGATCAGGAGTCTGTCGAAACCTATTGAGCTTGCAAACACTCATGTTGAAAACTGATAGTCGCTGCCGGCAATAATGATTTGGTGCTAGATCCCCATTTCCTGGATCATCATCATCTGGAAATTTGCGCTTCACGCCTCTTGGCTGGGGGTCATGTAACATGGCGCCTACATGAATGCTGGAAATTTGGAAACTCTGAAAAAGGGTAAAAACTACTATTACTATTTAAATGATTAATATAACAATAATTGAAATATTTTTGATTTTTAATATGATGCATATAAATTATATGCCTATAACTTTTCAGTATCATTTCACTGATGAAATTTATACTCAAAACACTTTTAGCTTCACTTTAACAATGAAAATTATTCAAAGATAATATTTACCCTTACAATAACTCAAATTGCAAATGTTACATTAATATAGAAAGTGTACAAAAGCATATTTCTCAAAATTTCCAGAACTACCTTGTTCAATCAGTATTATTAGACAAAAGTGCCTTCTAAAAGTCCTCAACTGTAGGGGGGGGAGGACACACACAACATTTCCTGCTTTTATGTGCAATTGAAAGAAAAAAGAGATCATTGACTTAAAAAAAAGGGGGGGGGAGTGTACTATTACAATATTAATCAATTAATAATTAAAAGTGATGCTTTTCACTCCTGGAAATATCACAATGAAAATTTTCTTAACTTTGAAAGTAAGATACTATATGTCAGAAAATTTGCTTGCCATTGGCAAGTGGATTTTTCCAGCCATATTAATAAACATCCTGAACACCAATATAGTTCAAATATGAAATTTGAAATACAAGGAACACACCAGATGACTACTTCCAAAAAAACGCTGAATAGCTCTCTAGAGTCAACCTTTACTAAGAGACAATAATTTCAACATTAACATTCAAAATCGAATTTTTAGCAAATATAAGGAGTATTTAAAACAAGCTTCAAAGTTTGAAAAGTTCCAAAAAAGGGAAAAACGGTTTCCCTTCTGTTGAGGACGGGGAAATATGAACCTTTCGGTAGCTAAGCAGACAAGGTTAGCTTTTCAAGATTTTATTGGATCAAAGAGTTTCTAAATTTATTAATATGCAAAGAAATTTTTGAAAAATATTCTTATTAAAGCTTTAACTGCTTATTTACAAGTTTAGTTTTTAGTACGAAATTTATATACTCGAAAAGAATTGCTGAGCACGAAAAAAAATTCTCACTAGTTACTATTTTATGGAAAATTTCTAGAAATTTGCTTTATATAGTAAAAGTCAGTCTTATTACATTGCAATAAAATTATCAGAGAAGCCACCAGATGTCAGTAGCATCGGAATCGCAAGGCCCAAGTAGAGCACCGCGTAATCAGAAAGCTTACAAAACAGGAAGTAGGTCAGGCCAGCGAGTAAGTAGATCGTGGCGTTGTTGTTGATGGCCAAGTAAGCTGAGTGCACCAGCACGAGGTGTGCAACTCAGCTCATCGTCGGCAAGCCACTTTCCTAAACACGCATCCTGTTTCGGGAATCAAAAAAAATCTACTACACCACTGATATATATATTGCAAAACTATTATTTTATCAAAGATATCTTCATTGAATAATTCTGTTAATAATCACCTAATAAGAGACCTAGGGTAGGGTGATCAGATTTAAAGAACAAGATCCGGGAACTTTAGAAAATTTCATCTGACGGATTGACTTGTTATTTAGGATGACTAATAGATAAAATATCGATATGACAGATAAAATTATTATATTAAAAAGTGACACAATCTTTTTCATTTAGAAAATATTTTATCCTTACTGCATATAATAACTTTAATACCTAGTAGTACAAAATAAAATTTGAATAACGTAGATTAACAAAAGTTAGCTATTTTGTGTATTTTTCACAGAAATGAATTTTCTGCCTAATATTTTCATTTTCGACAAGTTTTGCACTCAAGTTTTTCACTTGCTACAAAGCCTTGACGGTATCCACTTTTATATGTGATGTCTCATTCGTTCATATTTGAAAAATTGAAAAAAAAATGCATACATGAAAAAATCCTTTTCTATTGTATGGAAAGGGAAATTATCCGGCAGTTTAACTCAACATAGAGGGGAACCACACAGCGCCGAAATCTGTTGAAACAGAGATAGAACTTAATTAACAACTTGCATAATAATTAAGCCATCGGCAACCATAAAGCGCGCGATGGCGTCAGCAAGAAGAAAAACATGCATTTTTATTGGTCTTCTCTATACGGATATCATTATCATGTTGATTCTAGACTCAATTTTTCAGTCACCTGCATTTTTGGCCAAATATTTTTAGAACAGTTTTGTCGTTATTGCCGAGTGGTTAGCGCGCTTGGCTACTGATCTAAGGGACCTGGGTTAGAGCCCCGGGTAAGGCATGGATATATGTGTCGTTTTTCTGCTGAGGTCCTGCCTCCTCTCAGACATTCTACTCTGGCATATAAACTGAGAGACTCCTGTCAGACCTCTGTGGCAAGCAGCTGCTTGAGGGGGGTATTTATTTTATTTATAATATTAGTAAAGATTTACTCAAACTGGATAGTCAATTTAATATTCAAATAATATATCTGAAATCGAATTCCGGGAACATAGAATAGCCCTTTATCCAAGGATTGTCCCTGAAAAAAGGAGACATATGGTCATCCTAAAAACCTACGGCTCGAGCTTTGAATAATACATGGATGTTACTTTTCATGCATTGTCTTTCTGATGGGATCTCGTCTATCCAACTGATTTTCTCTGTTGCGCAATACATTGAAAGGTTCCTGTCAGAATTCTGCGGCAAGCATCTGCTTGAGGAACAATTTTACAATTTAGTGTACTTTGAGCTACTTCCATTTAAAAATACAAACTACTTGAAACTCGCACAAATTGAGCGATGAATGCAAAAAAAAAAATATTATTAGCACACTGTACGGGAGAGAGGCTAAGGTTGGGTTGTTTTACCTCTGAGCGGCACTTTTTTGCACACCATGGGCTAAATGGCCAGGTCACATGGACCCCGAAGGCTCAGAGAAGGTTGGGGGAGGGGACCCACTGGAACAGCTGTTGGGAGACATGGTAGCCTCCCGTCAAGGTCATCCAGCGTGTTCTTTAACGTGCACAGGGTATGGCTCTCCCGCACACGGGGCCACGGCTTAACGTCCCATCCGACGGACGGCGGCCTTTCCAAGCCCATCGGTGTCCCCTACTGACTGTGGGCAGGTTAGGGAATTTTGCGGAGATAAATCTCAACGCTGACCCAGCTGGGACTCGAACCTGGGAACTACAGATTACGAGCCTGGCGCGCTACCGACTGAGCCACCCCCGCCCCACAGGAGAGAGGCTAAAGAAAATTACTAAAATCATGAATAATTTCGTTTTCCAAAAGTGTTGGAACACTTCTGTGCTATGTGAATGGAGAGTCGGTCTCTAAATTCGAATTTTGACAATATTCGTTTAATATTTGGGAGTTACTGAACCTGGAACATTTAGTAGCGGTTTTACCATTGATAAAAGTTAACATTAACAGTTTCATCAAAGCCTGTTCTAACAAATAGTTTACCAAAGTAAATGCAACGATTCTTTCAGTTTTAATCAGTTTGAAAAAACGTTTAGGACGGGTCTTAAAAAAATTATTACAAAACATGAAAATTTTGGGTCACTTTTGGTATTATGTGAATGAAAGGCCACATTAAAGTTCTTTAACGCGAAAAAAATTATTTAAAATTTGAATTGCCTCTTGTGGCATTTTTATGCGGAAAAATGTCAGTATACTGAAACTGAAAGTAACAGTCAAACTCACTTTAACCTAAATATTTATTTCGAAATGTTAAGGAGTAATTAAAACTGGAACATTCAACAGACGCTGTTACATTCTTCCTAAACATTTCCCCCGAAAACTGAATTAAACAAATATCAATAATTACATCTACTTTGGTAAAGATTTGTTACAATTGGTGACTAGTAAACAATGCTATTAAATTTCCAGCTTCAGTAACTCCTTAAATATTATATATTATCGAAATTCAGATTAGAATATTAAAAGATTTCAATGACATCTTTAATTTCATCTAGAATTTTTTAAGCTTATTTTTAAAGTTGTGAAACTATTTTTTTAAAAGTTTTTTAAAGCGTAACATAGAAATGATTGAACACTTTTGGAAAACGCATTCGAATACATACTGAAAAATGGAAATGTTGAACATGGAAATTCAAGCAGATTTGATGCAGACCTATTAACTTATCAGCAGTGAAATGTTTCTATAAAAAAACGTTATTGATATTACAGATTTCAAATTATGTTTTAATCGCAAAAAAAAAATTGTTTTCCCAATAGTTTGGGAAAAATTTAAAACTTTAGAATAAATCATTCTTCTCAGTCCTCCTGGTTAGCCTTCTTGCCTGCAAAACAAACGGACTCGGGTTAAGAGTCTAGGAAAAGACATGACTATTTCTTTTCTGCTGTTCTTCCTATTGAGGATTTGCCTTCCTCACAGAACTTCTCTATGGCAAGTGCTAATGACAGGATCCTGTCAGATCTACGTTGCAGGTAGTTGCCTCAGGAATAAAAAAAATTTAATTACACAAAAATGTGTTCTCTTCATAGATATAAAAATAAAATAAATACCCCTCAAGCAGCTGCTTGCCACAGAGGTCTGACAGGAGCCTGTCAGTTTATGTGCCATAGTAAAAGGTCTGAGAGGATGGCAGGCCTGAGAGGATGGCAGGCCCTCAGCAGAAAAACGACACAAACAGCAATGCCTTACCCGGGACTCGAACCCTGAGTCCCTTAGATCAGTAGCCAAGCGCGCTAACCACTCGGCCATGGGACGGCTTATAGATATATGCACACAAAATAATACGAGAAGTATTTCACCAAATACATTGTTTCGTAATTTACCTTGAAAATTACAATTCTCGAAATGCTTGGATAATTTTTATAGTATATTTTTGGGGCACGCCACGAAATCGAAACATGAACGGTATTGTGTCAATCTGCATACGCTGCAATAAACAGTAATTTCTGAGTAAGAGTCTTCCGGAATAGTACTGAGTGGAATTCATGGGATATTTATAACAAGGCTAGTACAAAGCCGGAGGAACGACGTTATGAAAGCTGCTAAGGGGCTCGATATCGATACTTGTGAGGGAAATTTCTTTACCCCTTCCCCTTTTAATCCTTTAAATGTTTAGGAAGAAAACTGCTTTTATAGCAATATTTTGATTGGAAGTTACGTGTCTTCTGAACTTGTGTCTTATATACGGATTATAGATATTATTCATTTCAAATTCAGGAAGTATCACATGAACAAATAATTTCTACTCCTCTATCGAGAATCTCACTGAAGTAGCTGGTACTGATACTCTCATAATACACTATATTAATTGTTTCCGCTGTTTTTTGATAAGTAAATGGGAATACACATTCAAAGTTCTCTAAACCTTTAAAAGGAAAAACGTCACTAGAATCATTCAAAATCACTCGGAATGTCGTTTTATAACAATATTTAATATTTCATGTGATGGAAGTATTTAAAAGTAATGTTGCTAGGCATAAGAATTTACCTCAAAAGATAATTAAAGTGGATGCTGTTAAAATGTTTTAGCTCCAATAACTCTTTAAATAGTAAACGAATCTTTTTGGAAACTGCGATTTGAATCAGATATTGTTTATCTCCAGTAACGTTTTTCCTTAAAAAATGGCTTTCCATTCACATAACATGGAAGTATCTAGTGACTTTTGGACGTATATCATTTAGTGTATATCGCTATGCTTTTCCAGAAAGAGTATTGTTGAAATTGTAGAAAAAAGTATTGTAGAAAGATTACTACTTGGAAAATTACTTCTAAGATATTTAACGGGGGTGGCATAATCGGTAGCGCGCCTGACTCGTAATCCGCAGTTCCCAGGTTCGAATCCCAGCTGGCCCAGCGTTGAGATTTATCTCCGCAAAATCCTAGTCCTGCCCTCTGTCAGTAGGGGACACCGATGGCTTGGAAGGGACACCATCCATTG
Source organism: Ryuthela nishihirai (assembly GCA_038380435.1). Taxonomy (NCBI): domain Eukaryota; kingdom Metazoa; phylum Arthropoda; class Arachnida; order Araneae; family Heptathelidae; genus Ryuthela; species Ryuthela nishihirai. The sequence continues at coordinate 25,744,830 of JAWZYU010000026.1, forward strand.
GATGGGACGTTAAATTGTGACTCCGTATGTGGGAGAGCCATAACCTATACACGTTAAAGAACACGCTGGACGGCCTTGACGGGAGGCTACCATCTGTTTCAACAGCTGTCCAATGGGTTCCCTCTCCCCGAACCTTCTCTAAGCCCTCGGGGTCCTTGTGACCTGACCATTTAGTCTATTGTGTGCAGAAAAAGGGCCGCTCAGAGGTAAAACAACCCAAATCTAGGAAATTTAACCATTCGTTTCAAGCATTTTGATGGCATAAAAAATATTAAAATCCTTTTTTATAGGAATGAGTTATATTATAAGAAAACCTCTAGGCGTTTTCCCATATTTTACTTTTACCTGTTTCTAACTTCAGCGTTTTTTTTTTCTTTGCATTATAAAAATATTATCAAAAATAAATTTTTGCTCGCTTTTCTCATTAGTACATATCGGTACCTTTTCAAGAATATTTGAAGTATGAAACTTACCAGATTTGAAACTTGAATAATATTTCAAGGGACAATTGTAGCGATTAAATGGCTCTCCTATGAAAAACAGCACTACATCATATTGAAGACCATGTTTCCCCTATCTAACTCCAGAGACACATTTCAATATAAACAAATATTCTTGCTGTGGGAGAGCAGAAAAAGGACCTGCTGTAAAGAGTTTAAATTATTGCCGGTAATGAGGATCAGTGTAGGTTTTAAACAATGAGGTGCGCAGGAGGTCTTTTAGAAATAATTTCGGACTAAAAAAATGGCAATACTTTGAGCAGGAACGTTTGAGAAAGCTCCATAATTTAAGTCAAAACATAACGTAAAATAATTAACACTCAGAAATGATCAAAACTCCCCCTCCCCTTATTTTTTGTTTGCTACGCATAGATAGGCCAAAGAAACTAAGAAAGCAGTCTGCCAGGTTTCTCGTACGAGGCCATAATCACTGAGACAGAGTTAGGTTCTCTGACAACTGCAGCTGTAGAGCGATCATGCAGTATTTAAAGTATTTTATTGCATTTTCCACGAGCGTCCACAGAACACGGATCGGAATATAGGAATACTGCCTCTGCCCGCTAATTGAACATTAGTGGACAGAAGTAGTTTAAAATTAATGCTAAAAAACTATTTGACATGGATAATTTAGCTTATAAATTTTAAACCATCATATTTTAGATGTTCCGATTAAACCTCTGAACACAGAATAGATGATAGATATACGATATCATTAGTTATTTCGGATAATTTCCATTCTTAATTTCGTATACATAAAGAGACCTATCTTCAGCCAATAAACAAATGGCTATTTCCGATGTAGCAAGAGGCAAGTTTTCGAAATCTCCCGCTTCAACCAGTTTTCTCGAGGTCCACGCAAGACGCTTCGCGATGGGTAGAAGCGAGAGCCACGGTGCCTCTTGAAAACTACCTGTACACTGGCGCCGGGATTGGGAGCATCGAAGTAGGTCATAGCACTGCAGCCGATGGATGCCTCGGCCAAAGCCACTCGTAACTGGCATCAAGGGTAGGAAAGAGCCAGAGTGGGGTTTTTGCTTTTACCCTAAGGTGGTTGCAAACCTGCACAGCCAGATGCGTGCTTTCAGTGACCTTAAAGGACGAACGGTGTAAAACACACTGCCTCATATTGAATAGAAGCCTAAACTACAGTCCGATTACAAAACTGAAAATTTTAATATTCGTTGAAATCACCCCAATGAAATAGTATTTTCCAGTATGCATGTATGTAAAATAATGATTTTCTCTATCAGAATACGAAAAGTCGAATATTCTTGTTAATCTTTCTTCTTCATAGTTATTATCTCGTATATTCCAAATGCATTTGTCAACATACATTGGTGCTCAAAATTAAAGTATAATGCATTTAGAAAAGTATAACAAGACACGAAATGTGTACATCTAAATTTTGCAATGCAAAGGAATATCCGCATACATTTAAATGACGCGACCACGTGCATGCAAATTAGGGATGCTATAAAATTGCGTTTAGCTGCATGGCAAGAGCCATCATAGTGTTTAATTTGGGTAGCAATTTGAATTTTCAAATGTCACAAATACATCTGTATGATTGCGTACGGGTGCAGAGCGATAGGTAAGCTGGAAGCGGGCTAATCTCACATCAAAGCATCAAGGGCCAATGTACCACAAAATGTCCTCTCAAGACAATTTCATGAAACGGGAGAAGTTAGTCGTAGACCAGGATAACGTTGTTTCAGGGCCACAACTGCTCAGGATATAAGAACGTTTCAGGGCCACAACTGCTCAGGATATAAGCACTGTCTTCAAGTGCAAGACCACGGGGCCGCCATTAGAAAAGATTTTCAAGAAAATGTGTACATGAGGCTGCGAACGAATTCGTGTGCACGAAAACCAAAGATTTGTCTCCTTCAACAGACGATCTGTCACAATGTGGTCCAGCATCACCTTTGGTGTCCAAGTCTGTCACCAATCACAGGAACCATTTGTCAAGTGCAATGATAACTGAACTTTGCCAATTTTGATGCATTTTTTATCTGTAGTTGACGTTATTGTTAAATGATTCCATATATAAATACTGAAAGAATGTTATTAAAATACAAAATTGAAATATCAGTCTTTTTCACAAAAATCTTATTTTAGAAGTTACTTTATACCTCTTTGCTACAAACTCAACACAGAAATGAAGCACATGACTATACTGTTTTTACCTCCAAGAGCCACTTTTTGTCACACAATGGGCAAAGTTATCAGGTCACAAGAATCCAAATGGCTTCAAGTGAGATAGAGACCCAACTCTGAGCCATTTGGATTTTTTTATACAAGAAACGAAAATCTTTCCACATGTTGCAAAAATTCTTTCTTAGGTATCATTCAGATTCTAAATTTTTTTTGCAAAATTAAAGAATTATTAAAAATTTGTTTAAATTTAAAGTGAATATTTCTATTTAGTCTGTTAAAAGTAAAAAATTAAAAAAGTATCTTTCAATGACTTTAAGTAGATAGCTTTGTTTAGTCCTATATTTCCAAGAGAAAATGTTAAAATTGAAATGGCTATTTTTTAATATTTTTTAGCATATTGCAAGGAAAAATATATTTTTATTGTGGGAATGGCTCAGTCAGTAGTGCATCAGGTTCATAATCAGCAGTTCCCAGGTTCGAGTCCCAGCTGGCAAACATTGAGATCTATCTCTGTAAAACTCCTTTGCCCTGCCAAGGTTAGTAAGGGACACTGATGAGCTTGGAAAGGCTACCGTCTGTCAGTTTGGGATGCTAAACTGTGGCCCCAGATGCAGGAGAGCCATACCCTGTGCATATTAAAGAACATGCTGGATGGCCTTGACAGGAAACTACATCTGTCCCCAACAGCTACCCAGTGGGTCCCCTCCCCCAACCTTCTCTGAGCCTTCAGGATCCTTGTGACCTGGCAATATAGCTCATTTATGTCCAAAATAGTGATGCTCAGAGGTAAAACAACCCAACACATTATGCAAGTTATTTTTGTCTATTATAAGATCAAACATTAAAACTTTTCTCTAAAATAAGAACTATATCAGAATTAAAAAAAAACTATTCCCAGAACAAATTAAATATTATTTTCCAATACTTTTAATGAATAACATTCATCTAAGTTTTTCAAACTCTTATATGATAACACATGCCAACATCAGAAATAATTATCTTTTAACAGAGGTGGATGAAAGCAAACATGGATCACATCTCAAATTTTTTTTAAATTAATGGATAATGGTTTTACATATTTTAATCTTGAAATAATGAGTTGAAAAAAATTGGTTGTCCTGACTGGAATTGGAACCCAGGTCTCTCAAAAGCATGCAGGGCATATTAATTGCAAGTGCACTGAGGAACGGATCATTTATTCAAATAAATGACAAATAAGCATTTTCTATAGATTCATCATTGATGCCATACTTTTCCTGTGATAATTTATTACTGAATTGTTTACATAATGCTGTGAGCGTGAGCGACAAATATTAAATAAATAAAAAAAAATACCCCTCAAGCAGCTGCTTGCCACAGAGGTCTGACAGGAGCCTGTCAGTTTATATGCCATAGTAGATCTGAGAGGATCGCAGGACCTCAGCAGAAAAACGACACACACATCCATGCCTAATCCGGGGTTCGAACCCAGGTCCCTTAGATCAGTAGCCAAGTGCACTATCCACTCGGCCATGCAACATAAATGTGGCGGCATGGCTGCCCAACTCCCGATAATAGATGGCGCCACTGGTGAATCAACAGGAAAGCTTATATGTCAGTTGAAGAAATGATCAGTTTCTCGGTGGCCTAGGGGTTAAGATGCCTGGCATGCTTTTGGGAGACCTGGGTCCGAATCTAAGTCAGAACAACCAATTTTTTTTTTAACTCTTTATTTCAAGTGTTCCTTGTCTACAGGACTTTCCCTGTGATAATTTATTACTGATTAACCTTAATCTGTTTTGCACATATTGTAAAATTTCTATTTTGTGTAATTTCTTGTTTTGAAACACTTTCAAGAAAAAGAAAGGTTTGGATGTCACTTATTCTATAATCCTCAAAAGTAAAAAATTTTTTTTGCAGATTTTGCTCCAAAAAAGTTTCTTAATTAGTCCTACTAGTTTTCTTAAGAGCATAACTTCAAATCTAGATAACATCAATAATCGGGTTATAATCAAAAATATACACGTGTAAATGTTACTGTCATTGTTACACTGACATCTTCAGATAAGGGTTTTTACATAATCATTTTCCTAAGAGATCATTAGTCTCTTTTAGTATTCACTGATGTTATTCAATGATAAAATAATCTTTTCTCCACAAATCATTTCAGTTGAAATATTTACGGTATTTGTATTAACACTCAGTGAAAACTTTTCAAGCAGCCTGCTTATCATGGAGGTCTGGCAAGAACTGTCAGTAAAATAAACCACACAAATCTAAGATGAAGGTGAAAAATCATAAGATAAAATAGGTAAGGAAAAAAATCCTGGATGAGAGTTCAGGTGCCAGTATCTCAACAACAGCCACCATGGTAAATGGCTGCCATTCAGTGGTGTCACAAGTCAACTTTGACTGGCTCAACAGCTGTCAACAAGGTCACATGTGAGACAGCCATGTGTGGTCGATAGCCACGGTGAACATGTGCCCCATCTCATCACACAGCAACCCAGCTAACCACCTTGTACAATAGTGGTATGGCAATACCAATACACACGTGGACATTAGCTTGTATGGGCTATAAGTCATTGGCCGTCACAGGTTTATTCAAAAAATTGCACCTTTCATGGGCACATCAGCACCACTGACATGTGGAAATCTGTTGCTTGGTTAGATGACTTCCATTTCCAGCTCCATTATGCTGAGGAGCATGTTCACATTTGGAGAAAGCAACACAAGGCCATGCCACTAGGATGCAATGTCAGTGTTCAGCAGGCTGGAGGCAGTGGTGGTATGGTTTGGGCACTGTTTCATGGCATGCCTTGAGTCCACTGATCAGTGAACCTAGCTCATGGAACCTCTAGAGTTAATAACAAGATATATGTAAAGAGCCAAGTTAAATGGGTACATGTTAATTTTTTATGCACATGAAATCAAAATATGTATTGTTTTGCGGCAGCGATAAAAGGGTGCAATCAAATAGAGTTTTGACGTGTAGCCATGTAAAAGCACAATTAAAAGCCTGGATGCAATGAGTTGGGTTGTTTTTCCTCCGAGCGGCATTTTTTTTGCACACAATGCACTAAATGGCTAGGTTACAAAGAGAAGGTTGAGGAAGTAATTAATCTCATATTCCCTATTTCATCGGTAGCGCGCCAGGCTCGTAATCTGTAGTTCCCAGGTTCGAGTCCCAGCTGGGTCAGCGTTGAGATTTATCTCCGCAAAATTCCCCGCTCTGCCCACGGTCAGTAGGGGACACCGATGGGCTTGGAAAGGCCGCCGTCCGTCGGATGGGACGTTAAACCGTGGCTCCGTGTGCGGGAGAGACATACCCTGTGCACGTTAAAGAACACGCTGGATGGCCTTGACGGGAGGCTACCATCTGTCTCCCAACAGCTGTTCCAGTAGGTCCCCTCCCCCAACCTTCTCTGAGCCTTCGGGGTCCATGTGACCTGGCCATTTAGCCCATGGTGTGCAAAAAAGTGCCACTCAGAGGTAAAACAACAACAACCCAACCCTATTTCATAGATTCCAAAACACTTCAAATCTAGCATGTGTTTAATACAAAAGAGGATATCTTGGAAATGTCATAATTATTCAAAATTTATGTGAACACATAAGCACAGTTGGTCTATATACAATCCACGAGCAACGACAGGCTACGAAAGTTCGACCGCAATGTATAATTCTTCAAATACGTCTATAACCTGAACAACAGTGTAGCATTTGGTCACTGCCTATTCTATCAAATTCTTGTTTAATATTGTCCACCCACCTCATGCTAGGTCTGCCTTTTTTTTTTCCAGGCCTTTTAATAAAATAATGTTTATAACTCTTATTCCTTTAATCTGTAATTCTATATGCAGGCAACACGGCCAAATCGGTTGATCTACCATCAGCTAAATAAGTAATCGAAATATAAAGCTTTTGAAATTTTACGCTGAAAGTGATTTCAGTCAAGTTATTGCTAAACACAAAAGCTTGTACGACAAAATGTTTTATGAATTGGTGAGGCAAATGCACAGTATCAATTGCAATATTTTAAATCTTTTGTCCAATGCTTAATGAAGAAAAAAAAAATCAGTTACGTGCTGATTTGAAGGTACATGTGAATACATGAGGGGGTTGGCTACAGAAGTTTAAGCAAAGCCTTATTTGTCGTTTAGAGGCGCGTGGGGCAGGGACCTTTTTCTCATATATGATGTGTTTTGCGTTGGAAAATCAATATAGATCTAAGTCCTGTCGTGGCCGAGTGGTTAGCGCGCTTGACTACTGATCAAAGGGACCTGGGTTCGAGTTGTTTTCTGCTTATCTCACAGATCTTCTACTGTGGCCTATAACTGACAGGCTCCTGTAAGACCTTTGTAACAAGCAGCTGCTTGAGGGGCTATTTTTTTAAAAAAATATTTTTCGTGAGATGACAGTATTAACGAACGCCAGAATAAGGAAATATTCAGCATAACGAAATTTTTTCCCGACCCTATCCAATGTACTGTGCATCTCTACGTAAAAATATTTCATTTTAACAATACCACTATAACGAAAATATCAGTTTAATGAGAAATATGATCGGTATAACGAAATTTGTAAAAAGGAAATCCTTAAACAATAACAGCAACGTATATATTTCCCCATCTTTACGAGTTGTAACATCTGGCAACACCGAAAAATATTTTTGCCGATCTCATTGCGCTGCATAGATGTTCGCTACACGTGCGGGGCATAATGCTTTAAAGCGACGTTGCCACATTTTCCACGCATAAAAAAAGATTTTCAAACTTTGAGTTGTGGGTTGGGTTGTTTTACCTCTGAGCGGCACTTTTTTGCACACCATGGACTAAATGGCCAGGTCACATGGACTCCGAAGGCTCAGAGAAAGTTGGGGGAGGGAACCCACTGGAACAGCTGTTGGGAGACAGATGGTAGCCTCCCATCAAGGCCATCCAACGTGTTCTTTAACGTGCACAGGGTATGGCTCTCCCGCACACGGGGCCACGGCTTAACGTCCCATCCGACGGACGGCGACCTTTTTAAGCCCATCGGTGTCCCCTACTGACCGTGGGCAGTGCGGGGAATTTTGCGGAGATAAATCTCAACGCTGACCCAGCTGGGACTCGAACCTGGGAACTACAGATTACGAGCCTGGCGCGTTACCGACTGAGCCACACCCGCCCCTCAAACTTTGAGATCTACGCAATTGATTGTATTACAAATAACAGTAACATCAGAGTAAACTTCTTTCAAAGCAGTTCCACTACACGCTTTTTATCTTATTCGTTAAATTTAAGTTTTTGTTACACTTATTCATTATTATTATTGTTGTTTAAGTTACGTTCGTTAATTAGTTTGGTTTCGTTATTAGCAGCCAATATGGCGCGAAATCTTGGCCGTTTCGTAACGACAAAGTTTTCGTAACGACAGGGAAGTATATTCCGTACAAGTGTTGGATAGTTACATCAATTGAGAATTCACGGAAAGATGTTTGTTGGAACAGCAGAATAAAAAAAAAACTACTTTTTTAGAGTAAATTTCTTTCATAATGATTACTCTGTAATATGTAACTATGATAGCACATTTTTTTATTGCCTTTCAGTATAATGAAAATTTTGGTGATCCCTCTTGATTTCGTTATACTGACATTTCACGGTACTCTCTAAAATTTTCTTTGTTATGCAAAATTATTTTTCTCTTTGAAAATGAACTTCAAATAATGCATCATGCATGTTCATCAACCTATGAATCGTTTTACAGTTAGGAGCATTTAACAGGTGCCCATGAAAAACCGGCCGGAACAAAACCTTCGTCTGAGACTCTAGCGAGCTATTTCGGGTAACGGCAGAGAGTGCAAGTGGGCGAGAATGTCTCTACGACCGACAACATTCCGTGATCGACCAAGCGCGAGCTTCACATTGTTCAAGTACGATGCAAGTTGCCAATTGCTCTCTTCTGCACGTGGCTCTTCGTAAATAAACAGAAGAAACTGCTCCCCACGGGTTAGCTAATTTACACTCATGGGAATAATCACGACGCTATTATATCATCAGTAACGCGACTCAGTTGCCAAAACGGGGCGGGGGTGGCTTAGTCGGTAGCGCGCCAGGCTCGTAATCTGTAGTTTCCAGGTTCGAGTCCCAGCTGGGTCAGCATTGAGATTTATCTCCGCAAAATTCCCCGCCCTGCCCACGGTCAGTAGGGGACACCGATGGACTTGGAAAGACTGCCGTCCGTTGGATGGAACGTTAAGCCGTGGCCCGTGTGTGGGAACCCTGTGCACGTTAAAGAACACACTGGATGGCATTGACGGGAGACTACCATCTGTCTCCCAACAGCTGTTCCAGTGGGTCCCCTTCCCCAACCTTCTCTGAGCCTTCGGGGTCCATGTGATCTGGCCATTTAGCCAATGGTGTGCAAAAAAGTGCCGCTCAGAGGTAAAACAACCCAACCAGTTGCCAAAACCATAAGCAAATCCAAAATTAAGCTAAAAAACCCTCAAATTAATGAAGAAAAAGTTTTGAAATATAAATTAAATCACATGAATGACATGTAAAGCAATTTTTTTTTAGATTATCAGTTTTATTATTGAACGATGCTACTGTAATTAAGCTGTTGAATTTTAAAAACATTAGTGCAGAAGTTGGTGTGACGCGGGGCACTGATGGGCCCGCGAAAGAGGGATAATTACGGAATGAGTGTGATTCAATATTCTGAATAACAGAATTTGATGAATAAACGCAGTGATAAATGTTGAGAAACTGGACTGAAAACTTTTTTCTTTCATATTTATCTACGTTTGTCAAAGGCACCGGTCGTACACTTTTGAGAGCAAATTCAACAGAAACCGTCATAAAAATATTCGTAAATAATTTTGGTCTACTAATTTTTCAAAAATGTTTTTCGATAATGATTTTTTTATATCAATTCTTTACATTTTTGATGTTTTTTACACGAGATATTCTTTTCATTTTATTGTTTGTTCTTCCCGTGGGTTGTTTTAATCCGAGCTGCACTTTTTGCACACAATGGACTAAATGGCCGGGTCACAAAGAACCACAGAGGGCTCAGAGAAGGTTGGGGAAGGTGACTCACTAGACAGCTGCAAGGAGACAGATGGTAGCCTCCCCGTTAAGACCATTCAGCGTGTTATTTAAGTGCAGGGTATGACTCTCTCACACACGGAGCTACGGCTTAACGTCCCATCCGACGGACGGCGGCCATTCCAAGCCCATCGGTGTCCCCTACTGACCGAGGGAAGAGCGACGAGTTTTGCAATGATAAATCTCTACGCTGGCCCAGCTGGGACTCGAACCTGGGAACTATAGAAGGCAAGACTTAGCAAAAAGGCAAAGCGAAAAACAACTTATTCGGGGTTTGAAAGCAGGATCTTTTGATTACTACCGAGAGCTAATCATTCGGCCACGAGGTAGCATTCACATTCACATTTTCTGAATCTATGATTAGTTTGAATTTCTACGCTAAGGGCGCTAAATTTTGAAATGATAAAACTTTACTACTCGCTCAGTGGGAGTTTCCACTCCTCCCACTGAGCGAGGGAAGGGAAAACTCGACTTTTAGCAATTTATGAGATATAGCCGTCCCATGGCCGAGTGGTTAGCGCGCTTGGCTACTGATCTAAGGGACCTGGGTTCGAGCCCCGGGTAAGGCATGGATGTGTGTGTGTGTGTGTCGTTTTTCTGCTGAGGTCCTGCCATCCTCTCAGACCTTCTACTATGGCGTATAAACTGGCAGGCTCCTGTCAGACCTCTGTGGCAAGCAGCTGCTTGAGGGGGTATTTATTTTTATTTTTATATTTAACACATTTTAAACTGCGCGTTTCAAAGGACTTCGAGAGAAAGCGCAACTGATAGAGCATGTGCTGATTTCCAAAGATTGCAAAGATTCTTTATTAACATGTAGCCTGTCATCAACGATATATTTATTAACATGCAGCCTGTCATCTTTGAATAAAACTAGTAAAAAACAAATAACCATTAACATACATAGTGGCATAAATATATATAGAATTTAAGGAAGTTAAAAAATATTGACAGTTCTGAATGTAGAAACCAGAAGAAAATCATTCAAAACTTGAGAAATCTTTATTTTACTTAGGGATATTCCAATGAAATGAATGTAAATTGTGCTTTCAATTGTGATTAAACTTTGGATGGTCCTCAAGTTCTTTTATTGAAGAATAAAACGGTAGCAATCCAATTTCCAATGTTTGTTATTTATTTATTTTACATTACATCTACTGAGACAGTCGGTACAAAATCGCTCGCTCATCCAATTTCCAATGAATGCATTACATTTTTCATATGCGTCAATGTATAAGGTCCTCTGACACATGTGGAATCTGATTATGACAACGGTTCTAAACTGCGGTCGGTGGACCCCTGAGGGTACGCAAATTCTTGTAGTTATATATTCTTATATATATATATACTTCAACAGTTTTTTTTTTTTCAATTTAAACAGCGTCGAATATTCCTTTTGTTACCCCCAGTCTTGTTTACCGACTAAAAGTGGGGTTCGGAACAGATCGAAGCTTAAGAAAAGCTCAACAATGACAAAAACAAAGGAACCAAAACTGTACTGAAAATAATTTTATTTACATTTTGCTGAAAGATTTTTAAAAATGCTATTTTCTAAATAAATAAAATAAATAAATACCTCCTCAAGCAGCTGCTTGCCACAGAGGTCTGATAGGAGTCCTGTCAATTTATATGCCGTAGTAGAAGATCTGTGAGGATGGCAGGACCTCAGCAGAAAAACAATTATACCTGACTATAAAAGAAACATTTTGTTTTTGCTACGACATTAATTTCCTGCTGATTAAGAGACTCATTAAAAGAGGAATACCCACAAACCATGAAGTTCTGATGAAAAGTGTTAAGTTACTAATCGTAGATTAACATAGGTACTTTAAATTGTAGAATGGGAGAAAAATATGCCTTAATGACAAATCCTGAATTTTTTTACCCGCAAAAGAATGAATTAGTGCAAAAGCAATTGGAAAACTTCAAGGAAAGGATATTGAAGATTTTTACAAAGAACTGCGGCATTGAAAAAAGAGTTGGGTTGTTTTACCTCTGAGCGGCACTTTTTTGCACACCATGGGCTAAATGGCCAGGTCACATGGACCCCGAAGGCTCAGAGAAGGTTGGGGGAGGGGACCCACTGGAACAGCTGTTGGGAGACAGATGGTAGCCTCCCGTCAAGGCTATCCAGCGTGTTCTTTAACGTGCACAGGGTATAGCTCTCCCGTACACGGGGCCACGGCTTAACGTCCCATCCGACGGACGGCGGCCTTTCCAAGCCCATCGGTGTCCCCTACTGACCGTGGGCAGGGCGAGGAATTTTGCGGAGATAAATCTCAACTCTGACCCAGCTGGGACTCGAACCTGGGAACTACAGATTACGAGCCTGGCGCGCTACCGACTGAGCCAACCCCGCCCATTGAAAAAAAAAAAAGTCTGGTGTAAATAATAATTATATATAATGTACGCATTTATTTAACGCTAATGAGTACATAGCCTCGTGTATAATTGCCAGCTATAAAAAAGCCACCTTTTCCCTTAAAGAAGTAAATAAGTGCCTCTTTATATCAAAAATATTCACCATCTTCATAAAAACGATCTTAAGAAGCAATGACATACACAAGAGTGCGGGGCTTATAGGTTTTTATTTTACTTTCATCTCTCTACTTGACTTTTTAAAATAATTTCTAAGGAAGTCCCCGAAAACCAGACACAAGCATTTCAACCCTCCATTAGAAATTTCTGGGTACACCACTGTTAAAAAGTTTGTCTGGCACAAAATATACATAGGTAAAACATGCCAAAAGTTTATAGCACATAGTATAAAAGTGTATAGTTTGATTATTGATGTAATAACGGTGCAATTCGGTTAATGTTGTTATATGAAACAGTCAATAAAATAGAATCCAGTTAATTTATCCAAATATTTCCTTGAAAATTACTTTTTATTAACAAAAGTACAGGGTCAAAATAATTGAATGCTCCCAAAGGGATTCTTTATCTGGGATTTGAAACTATATATAAGTATTGTTCAATATAAATGTATGCTGTGAGACTCAAATTCAACAAATGAATATATCGTACTTCAGTGTTAAATAATAAATGAAATTAAAATTTTTATGCTTTTTTTCATTCTTCTTTGAGTATATACGCAAAATATGCATAGCTGATTTTTGTTTTTAACCCTGGCCAAAAACATTTACTTTAATTAAGGAATTTAGAATTGCACATGAGTTTATGCAAAAGTTCTATTATTCCTGCGTAAAAATATAATAAAAATAAATAAATACCCCCTCAAGCAGCTGCTTGCCACAGAGGTCTGACAGGAGCCTGTCAGTTTATATGCCACAGTAGAAGGTCTGAGAGGATGGCAGGCCCTCAGCAGAAAAACGATATAAACAGCCATACACATGATAAATTATCTTTCAAATCAAAAGATTAAAAAAAAACTTCAGAAAAACTTTTAATTCCAAGACTCATCAAATGAGAAAAACTTCATTTTCAAACACCTGACTCAAGTCGCAACCTTAGCCTAATTAAAATTACTTGCTAAATACGCTAATTTAATCTGCTTTCTCGCATTTTTGGGTCAGCCATCTGTGAAAGCAGCCTGTTTTTTACCCCGTCCAGAAAGAAAGGTCAATGCCACGCACAACGTCTGGCTTGGCTCGCAAGGCGGCGGCCGTTGCTGCAACCAGTGGCGCAGCCCGAGCATGCGCAATACGACGATGCACAATTCGCGGTCAGCTACAGGAATGACGGAGATAAATGAAAACTTCGGGAGGAAAGTTTTACACAGACATTTCAAATAATCTAAATACTGTATTACAATTGAATCCCTTTTAGACAACTCTTTCATTTCGAAGGAATTCCATGCAAATCGTTACACTTTTTCAGAATAGCCTTAGTGATTTATAGTATTCAGAATAGAACTGGCTTGCAAGCGGTTCACGTACCTAGCACTTTACACCATTGATCACCTGTTGAAATGTGTACCATGCTATGAAGAGGAAATGCGAGTTCAAATTCACTATTTCAAACATAAAATTCTGACGTTTAAAAAGCACTTTTCTGAAGGATAAACTAGAAGAATAACAAAATCGCCGCTTGTGAATTTGCATCTTTTTCAAACAGAATAAAATTTTTTAACTTTCCGACTTTAGCACCCTCTAATGGTGAAAATTCGAATTGTGGACGATTCTAGTACTTATTTTCTTAATAAATGGTCCAATCGCTACTATTATAATTACAACCCCTTTGATCAAACAAATTTCAATTTTCTAAGCATGGACTGATGGTTTACAATATCCCTTTAAAGTTTCGCCATTTCCCAATTTTAGTGCCCTCAAAGGGAAGAAATTAAAACTGTTGGAAGTTCAGAAAATATGAATGCTAATACCTATGTACAGGCTCAGATGTAAAATTTCCATTGCAATGTAACATTTTAATCTTTTTATAAGAAGTTTTTTTTTTAAATTCTTTAAAAACGCGTGAAATATTCACACGTCTAAATTAAGCAGCTGCTTGAGGGGGTATTTATTTATTTTTTATAATAATTTTCAGCCTCCCTTACCCTTTTCTATCTGGCGAAGCGCATATTCTTAATGCATTCCTGTCTTGAACGAGAAGTCTAATGAAAGTGTTGACTACTGGAAGTCGTTGAAGAAGAGCGTTTTATTTCCATAGCTCTGTCAGAGGGGCACAACTATGACTCCACACGATACAGTATAGTGAAAAGTAACTGGGACGAACTGCCTGAGTGCTATAAACAAATACACTATTTGAAAAAAGTGTCCGGACACTTCCATGTTATGTGAAAGGGAGCTTTGAAAGTGGCTTTCCAAACATTGAAAATAATTACGCAAAAACCGTTATTGGCGATAAATTGTAGATGCCGCTCAAATATCTCTAAATATATTTCCCGCAATATTTGTTTAATATTTAAAGAATGAATGGAAGCTGAAGTATTTATCTTCAACTTTTGACACTTGTGAAAAAAAATACTTCAATAGATAAAACACAACTCTTGTAACAATTTGTTCACTAATATAAATATCTGAAGTTTGTATGATGTTTTTTTAAGATTCATCAATTTGGAGGCAATGTGAAAGTGTCGTCTGCTGTTAAATGGTCCCGCTTCAATGACTTTAAATATTGATCGAAGATCGTTGAAAATAGGCACTGTCACATTGCTTCCAAATGTAAATAAATTGTTATAAGAGTAGTGAAAAAAATACTTCAATAGATAAAACACAAGTGTCAAAAGTTGAAGATAAATGCTTCGGCTTCCATGCATTCTTTAAATATTAAATGAATATTGTGGGAAATATATTTAGAGAGATTTGAGTAACATCTACAATTTATCGCCAATAACAAGTTTTGCGTAAATGGTTTATTTTCAATTTTAGGTAGGTTTGAAAGTGGCTTTCCATTCACATAACATGGAAGTTTCCGGGCACTTTTTTTTCAACATGTACAGGTTTTGTGTGATAAAGCCAAATAAAATCAGTCCTGCATTCCCTTCTGGTGAGAGCCAAGGCGTTTAATTTGGCCAACAACGCGCTCAGAGATTTTATGGTATTACAGGTTAATTTCAATTATAAGTAACAAATTTTGTTTCTTATTTACATTTTTAATTTATGATTATTTACTTGGGTGCCTTGAGGTTGGGGCTGGTACCATATCTCATTGAAATTGTTATATTTCCCGCAATGAACTCGGGACTTGCCAGTAACTCATCCACCGCGTAAAGCTGGTGTTACATGTACACATTAGTGATTCAGTCACGAAGACTGCAGCAATACTCTAGATTTCATGGCGATATTTTTAAATTCTATTATAAAGTTTTAGTGGTTTTACACGTGGTCCTACTAATAGGGCTTTTAAAATATTTTTTAACGCTATTATGCTATGTATCAATGAAAAATTATTATTTTGTCGGTGAATGTGATCAAATATACGAAAAAGTTATGTCATGGTGGTGCCAAACCATTTTTAACGTTTTCCTTATTCTTCTGCAGCAGTTTTTCAAGTATAACAAGAAAAAATGCCTTCAGAAACTATTATTTCAAGATTTATCTGTATAAAAAGGGATTGATCACACTAAATGCTTTACAAACAGCAAATTCGACACAGTTGGTGAGATCTTTAGGTTTCAGCAGCTATATCGTACTGTTAGCAGCAGTCGGCACATTTCTACGGTACCTACACATACTTCACGGATATTTTTCAACATTATCAAAATGATTAGAGGTACCCAAATGGTATCGACATTCTTTCTTCAAACCGATAAAGGTATGGTTGTTGGATATATCAAATATTGAAAATCCACGAAGTGCATAATTTAGATATACACCGAAGAGCCAAAACATTATGACCAGCGCATCTTTATGCAAATCGAAGCAGGTAAACTACGGAGCGTGGTGAAGGTCATGAAATAGTATAAATAAGACTTGAAACTGAGCTCTGTTAATCAGTGTTATTCCTGTTCTTCAGATGGGAAAGGCAGCGGACTCACTTGAGTTTGACAAAGGCCAAATTGTAATGGTCAGATGACAGGGTCAGAGCATTTCCGAGACGGCAAGGTTTGTGAGGTGCTCACAGTCAGCCGTGGTCAGTACCTTTAAAAAGTGGTCCGAGGAGGGAAAAACTACGAACCGCCGGCAAGGTGTGGGTCGACCACGGCTCATCGATGCGACTGTATGGTACGATCATTTTTGTGTCCTGTTTCTCACATATACAAGTTCTCTTCGTAGACAAGTCTTTTGAAAAGTATTCTATACATGTTTATATAGTAAAAAATAAATTACTCCTCAAGCAACTGCTTGCCACAGGTTTGACAGAAGCCTGCCAGTTTAACAGGCCATGGAGATCTGTAAGGCGAGACCTCAGCAGAAAATTAACACAAATATCCATGCCTTTACCTGGGACTCGATCCCAGGTCCCTTTGATCAGTAGTCAAGCGCGCTAACCACTCAGTCATAAGTACAGTAGGAAAAAAGTTATTTGATTGTGGGTCCACCTGTTTACCGATTAAAAAAAAGGAGGGGGGGGGGACAGAGGTTCCATTATCATAAGCGTTGTCATATTTGACAACGCTTATGATGACGGGGGGAGGGAAAGAGATAATTTTAGTATAAAAATTCGAATTTAATATTACTACAAATTCATGGGGATTCTTCATTCATTCTGTCATATTTACAGAACTAAAAATGAGATTGCAGGCGACAGAAGTTTAAGAACAGCTGCATAGAATTATTTCAAATTACTTTGCAATCGCATTGTATTTAAGCAGTGTTCGTTAGGTTTTAATGTTTACAAAATGGCGGCATCGAGGGATAACTTCTAGCTAATAAGTTAATTATGTTTAAAACTAAGCAAAGTGTTCGGCCAAATTATGAATTTT
Source organism: Ryuthela nishihirai (assembly GCA_038380435.1). Lineage (NCBI taxonomy): Eukaryota > Metazoa > Arthropoda > Arachnida > Araneae > Heptathelidae > Ryuthela > Ryuthela nishihirai. The sequence continues at coordinate 25,761,905 of JAWZYU010000026.1, forward strand.
TAAACGGTAATAAAAGAGAATCATTCTGACCAAATTGTATAGGCGATCAAGATTTTGTAGATATGTGGAACATTATTGTTGCCTCTAATACGCACTGTTAACGTACTTGGTAGCACAGCAAAGAGGCATGGACTTGAATCGCATAAAATACGGATTTTAAGATATTGCCTAACTCAGGCCTTTATTGAGCGACGAGTTCAGCTTCTGAATTTTAGTGGCTCTCGAGAAAATTTTATGTTTTAAAAATATCAAGAGATTTAGATGATTAAATAAGGGCAACAATGTTATTAAAAAATATCATACTCTTTCGTTGTCGCTGAAGCATTATTCAGATACAGAGGAAGTACCAAAAGGAGTTTTCTCCCCCCCCCCACACAGAGGCAAAATTACATGTTTCCGCCGTCATGAAGATAATTAATTGATCATTATTATTTTAACAATACGGAATCTATATACACTTACTGCAATCCCCTCGCTCACTTGTCAAACGAAATATTTCTATACAGGCCCAAATCCAGAAAAAAAAAATCGTGGGGGGGGGGGGGGGCAAGAGACTAAATTTCCAATACAGTGTAATATTTTTCCATCCATTTTACAGGTCTTTAAACAATTTATTGAGAAATGCACGAAATATAAATAAGTTTAAATTTTTTTGCCTCCATTACCCTTATATATCCCTCCTATATCCGCCCTTATTGCTGTACATTAATGGATTAATAATATCACTAGATTTAATTAAGCCTGAGCAAACGTCTGTCGCACTGGTGTTTCATGATATTGTTACACTCTACAAAAAAAAATACTTGAGCAAAAAAACAGAAACAAAAATCCAACTAGTGCAAATGTATGACCACGAGTTTGGTGATGATTTGCTTTGCGAATTATTCGTTGACACTGATAATATAATAACTGAAATCTTCTCTATGGACGGCACTATGATATAAAACCGACTTAAGCAATTTTCAATCAAACTTTGGTGACTGCATGCTCCCTTTTCCGACTAGCATGAATGACAACAGACCGCTACGTATGTCGTTAAGCCTAACGAGTGGCAGGAGATAGGGCGTAACAGAACACGCTGCAGCAAAGCGTAGCAGAAGCGGGCGCACTCACACACCCACAGACATAGCGACGAACTTTCTCGAAAGCCCACGATCGATAGCGTTGGCTGCCCTCACTGTCTGAATCTCTCTTCAGTTCAGCGCACCATAAGTCTCCGACTTCGGTGAACACTATCGATTGGCGGGAGCACTGTCTACATGCGCTGCGGCCTCTTCGCGTTCCACCTCCGCTCTTCTTCCTCCTTCCCTTCTACCCTCTCTTCGGACGGTACGATCGGCAGAGAAATCGGACGCAACTCTTCCGTACTTCAGAACATCATATCGTAAAAAAAAATCATTTTTCTTTGGAGGGTATGTGTGAGAAATGGACGGCTGAATTTATGACTAACCAGCAGAAACACTATTTTAGACTTGTTTTTGGCTTCTAAAAAGGAAGCATTTTCTCAATTGTTTGGTTGCTTATATTCGCCTCAATTCGTACCTGGATTTAGGTTGGGTTGTTTTACCTCTGACCGCCACTTTTTTGCATACAATGGACTAAACGGCCAGGTCACAAGGACCCCTAGGGCTCAGAGAAGGTTGGAGGGGACCCACTGGAATAGCTGTTGGGAGGTAGATGGTAGCTTCCCGTCAAGTGTTCTATAACGTGCACGGGATATGGCTCTTTCCTGAACACGGGCCACGACTTAACGTCCCATCCGACGGATGGCGGCCTTTTCACGCCCCTCGATGTTCCCAACTGACCGAGGGCAGGGAGTTTTGCGGAGATAAATCTCAATGCTGGCCCAGGTGGGACTCGAACCTGGGAACTGTAGATTAAGAGCTTGACACGCTACCAACTATCTACCCTTGCCCCAATTTATACTTGGAGATCTACACTCTACAGAAAACAAAAAAAGGTCAAGAACCGTTCGAAAGCAGGTGGGTCCTTTAAAAAATTTTATTCTTAAAGTATAACTAAAAGTAAACGTTCAGACATAATCACTGGAAAAGGGCACTAATAAAACCTTAGCGAATTTTATTATCATCTCTTACTTAAACCGGGGCGGGGGTGGCTCAGTCGGTAGCGCGCCAGGCTCGTAATCTGTAGTTCCCAGGTTCGAGTCCCAGCTGGGTCAGCGTTGAGATTTATCTCCGCAAAATTTCCCCGCCCTGCCCACGGTCAGTAGGGGACACGATGGGCTTGAAAAGGCCGCCGCCCGTCGGATGGTGCGTTAAGCCGTGGCCCCGTGTGCAGGAGAGCCATACCCTGTGCACGTTAAAGAACACGCTGGATGGCCTTGACGGGAGGCTACCATCTGTCTCCCAACAGCTGTTCCAGTGGGTCCCCTCCCCCAACCTTCTCCGAGCCTTCGGGGTCCATGTGACCGGCCATTTAGCCCATGGTGTGCAAAAAAGTGCCGCTCAGAGGTAAAACAACCCAACCCTCTTACTTAAACTAGGGTGTAGAAATAACAATGGCTAAAACGACAATGACCAAACTGTACACTAAAATAAATTGTGCATTTTGTACAAATTGTAATTTGTAGTTACTGACAAGTGTCAAAAGCTGAAGCTTCTTGGAACACGCCAATATGATAATTTCATAAACCTGTTACAGCGTTAACGAGTTTTTGCGGAAGCACTGAAAGGTGTCAGACGCAGAATACTTAACTGCACGTCAATGAATTTCCCACACTTCCGAGTTGTGAATGGTGGCCACGTGGGAGAGTTTGCACGTGGGTTCTGGGATCAAACAATCAGTTGTAACAACTGGCGCCACAGCTAGTATCAATGGATACAGAACACGTGACATTCTTACATAAACAAAGCTGCGCGAAATAAAAGAGGCCAAACTGCTGATAATTAAACTACAAGTGACCAACTCACTCCGCTGCTGATTTGGTACTGAATCGCTTCCGAAACAACACAATTATTGTTGGAGCACAGAAATATCTACAAAAGAAAATTATACACACTTCCCGTTCTTGAGATGGTTTTAAGGGGGGCAAGCCCTTATCCGTTTTAAACTGGAAAATTTGAAAGAAATGATTTTTTGAAAAATGAAAAAAAATGAAATGATTTTTTTTTCAATTCCAGTTCTTGAATCAATGCAAAATAATTTTTATCCACTTCTCAAACTTCCCATTCCATCCTCAACAGTCGGTAACGGCTCCAGGCTCGTAATCTGCAACTCCCTAGGCCAGCGTTGAGATATATCTCCGCAAAACTCCCCGCCCCTGCCCTCGGTCAGTAGGGATAAAGACGTCTGGGTAGGGAACACCGATGGTCTTGGAGAGGTCGCCGTCGGTCGGATGGGACGTTAAGCCGTGGTACAGTGTGCGGGAGAGGCATACCCTGTGCACGTTAAACACGCTGAATGGCCTTTACGAAAGGATACCACCTGTCTCTCAACAGTTGTCCATCAACCTTCTGAGTCCTGGGGGTCCTTGTGACCTGGCCATTCAGCCCACTGTGTGCAAAAAAAGTGGTGCTCAGAGGAAAAACAACCCATTCCATACCTTGCCTCATAAGTAGAATTACAACAGATGGAGTTGGATTGTTTTATCTCTGAGCTGTTCTTTTTGCACACAATAGGCTAAATGGCCAGGTCACAAGAGCTCAGAGAAGATTGGGGGAAGGGGGACAAATGGGCAGTTGTTAGAAGACAGATGGTATCCTCTCAAGGCCATTCATCAGCATGTTCTTTAACGTGTACAGGGTATGGCTCTCCCTCACACGCGGCCACGGTTTTACGTCCCATACGATGAACTTTCCAAGCCATTAGTGTCCTCTTTCTGACCGAGGACAAGATGGGGGGGGGGTTTCGCGGAGATAAACCTCAAAGCCGGCAGTGGTGCGACTCAAACCTGGGAATTGCAGGTTATGAGCCTGGAGCGCTACAGTAGAGGGTGATTAAATTAAGTGCGTATTTCCTATGGGATGTGAAAGTTCCCTCAGCCGCTGTTGGTTCACATTAACAAAGATGCTAACCGCTAATGTCATTAAGCGGTGAATACTGCACACTCTCCGGGGCGGGGGTGGCTCAGTCGGTAGCGCGCCAGGCTCGTAATCTGTAGTTCCCAGGTTCGAGTCCCAGCTGGGTCAGCGTTGAGATTTATCTCCGCAAAATTCCCCGCCCTGCCCACGGTCAGTAGGGGACACCGATGGGCTTGGAAAGGCCGCCGCCCGTCGGATGGGACGTTAAGCCGTGGCCCCGTGTGCGGGAGAGTCATACCCTGTGCACCTTAAAGAACACGCTGGATGGCCTTGACGGGAGGATACCATCTGTCTCCCAACAGCCGTTCCAGTGGGTCCCCTCCCTAAACCATCTCTGAGCCTTCGGGGTCCATGTGACCTGGCCATTTAGCCCATGGTGTGCAAAAAAGTGCCGCTTAGAGGTAAAACAACCCAACTGCAAACTCTCCACAGAAGGTATTTACAATACTGATAAGCCATTATTTGAATATAGCGATATCGCTACAAAAAGGGCTGAAACATAGTTAAGTAATTTTTTTTATTTAGGGTTCCTGCGATTTGTTTTCATAATGAAATACTCTTTCAAAATATAAGAATGTATTTTTTTTGGCCGCTTCGGGTTTTTAAAGCTAACGAAAAGCGGTCAATCTACAAATCTAGGGTGGGGAAACTCCCCCACCCTAGAATTTAAAGAATGTTTTACAACTTTTTGATCTGGATGAGTTGGGTTGTTTTACCTCTGAGCGCCATTTTTTTGCACACAATAACCATAACAATAGATTTGCAAACTTCCCGAATCGAATACCCCCTCAAGCAGCTGCTTGCCACAGAGGTCTGACAGGAGCCTGTCAGTTTATATGCCACAGTAGGAGATCTGAGAGGATGGCAGGACCTCAGCAGAAAAACAACACGAACATCCATGCCTTACCCGGGGCTCGAACCCAGGTCCCGTAGATCAGTAGCCAAGCGCGCTAACCACTCGGCCACGGGACGGCTTGCAAACTTCACCTTTCGAAAAAATATCAAAACTGAACGAAAATCTTGGAATTGAAACAAACTGAAATTAGCTTCAATTGTTTGTAGGAGAACGGGATAACAAATGTTCACTAAACAAATTGCGCCAAATTACAAGCAGCTAAATAAATACTTCTCTTTAAAAACCCGTAATAAAGTAATTTTTTGGAGAACAAATTTCCCAATAACCATGCAATAATTTTAATGAATATTCAATTAAGTGTTTTTTAACGCTCATTAACTGGTTTTTAAAGCTGTTTTTTAAGTGACAGGAAAATATGGATATAGAGGAAGAATTGTCTTGAGCTGGGTGGGATCTGAACCCACGAGCTCCCGACGACATGTCAGGTGCTGTGATCACTGAGCTACCGGCCGCTGATCAATCTCTACTGCTGATGTTATGCTATACTCCATCTGGACAGCAAGCATAACATCAGCTGTGGAGGAGAGATTGATCAGCAGCCGGTAGCTCAGTGGCCAGAGCATCTGACATGTCATCAGGAGGTCGTGAGTTCAGATCCCACCCAGCTCAAGATAATTTTTCCTTTACATCCATCTTCTCACTTAAAAAACAGTTTGATAGTGGATGAATATTCATTAAATCAATGATGAGCTGTGAATTCATATGTCAGAATCCAAGCAATAGTGTTAATAGAATATCAACTGCAAACATTGACACTAATTTTTTATTTTCTTCTGAGAACTGATGATCTATAGTCACTTAAAAAAAACTTTTCTAAGAACACGACTTTAAAACCGAAAGAAAAAGTCTTCTCATATCGCGTGGGTGGCTCAGTCGGTAGCGCGCCAGGCTCGTAATCTGTAGTTCCCAGGTTCGAGTCCCAGCTGGGTCAGCGTTGAGATTTATCTCCGCAAAATTCCCCGCCCTGCCCACGGTCAGTAGGGGACACCGATGGGCTTGGAAAGGCCGCCGTCCGTCAGATGGGACGTTAAGCCGTGGCCCCGTGTGCGGGAGAGCCATACCCTGTGCACGTTAAAGAACACTCTGGATGGCCTTGACGGGAGGCTACCATCTGTCTCCCAACAGCTGTTCCAGTGGGTCCCCTCACCCAACCTTCTCTGAGCCTTCGGGGCCCATGTGACCTGGCCATTTAGCCCATGGTGTGCAAAAAAGTTCCGCTCAGAGGTAAAACAACTTCTCATATCGCAAGATAAATCAACAACGCGCACACGGGCAGACTAGTGTGGTTCAAAAAATACTGGTTTGCTTTCGAAGAAAATCCTCCACCGTGCCAATATAAATAAACGTGAGGAGAATATTCACAATCCGTTATCGACGTTCTCTGATGATTGGCAGTTATTATTCGTAGATGTCAAAAGGATGCGATCCAACGTCCGTCAGCACGGACAAGGAACATGCGGCGGCGTGAAAGGTTAAAAAGGAAGATCAAGTTCTCAGGGACTGTCGGCTAATAGTGAACTTGGCCCCCTAACCCAGCCCTCGACAGATCTATGCCAGTACAGTCGCTAGTCGACTTTCACCTGTAGGTTCGAGGAGGGGCCATGGGATGTCTCGCAGAGGTAATTGACTCTTCCGGGTTGGGCACCGGCCACTAATAACCCAGATACTGTGACATTAGCAAGCGTTGTCCGGCGACGGATATATACATTCGTTGTCACACGTTGTCATTAATTGGCGTAAGCTGAATAGTCGCTGGAGTAATGACCCGGAATTAAGTTGGATTAAGCCGTTCGCTCCTCTAATGGCAGCAGTGAAAGCACACAGAACGGATTTCGTGCGCTCATTACTAAATAAATCATCAATCAGTGCTCAATGGGGAAAAGTGATTAAATTACTTCGCTGTGAAGCTGATTTTGTCACAATTATATAGTGGCTAGTAGATGGGATTAAATAAAACTAAGAAGAATTTATTTAAATCATTACGGTTAAGATAAACACGTTACCAAAGTTCCTTCCTTGAAGAACCATTTCTGAGGCAAAGATGCAGTTTGTGGATTAATGTTCTTTCGATAATAAGACATTTTATTTCAATAAAAATTTGTTATTTTACTAATAATGAAAACACTCACAGATTTAATTCAGAAATAAAGTTAATAAAAGTGTGCAACTGTGTTTTTCTCTTCAAAATTACACTTCGGAAACCTGTCTTAAAACTCACTAAAATTACAAGAAATTTCAAGATTTTGATAAGAAATATTATACACGTGTTTCCCTTAACTACTATGTACTACTTAGCCTAGTGGTTGCGAGCGCGCTTGGCTACTGATCAAAGGGACCTGAGTTCGAGTCCCGGGTAAGGCATGGATGTTTTTCTGCTGAGGTCCTGCATCCTCAGACTTTCTATGGCATATAAACTGATAGCTTCTGTCAGACTTCTGTGGCAAGCAGCTGCTTGAGGGATATTTAATTAAAAAAATAAACTATATACTATTTGTATCGTCTCAAAATTGGGTTGGGTTGTTTTACCTCTGAGCGACACTTTTTTTTTTGCATACAATGGGCTAAATGGCCAAGTCACAAGAACTCCAAGGGCTTAGAGAATGTTGGGGGGCAGCAAAATGAATGGATGGCCAAACCAAACTCCTTTCAAAGCCATCCAGCATGTTCTTTAACGTGCACAGGATATGGCTCTGTTAACAAGGTTTTTTTATTTAGATCTCCTGGAAAAAAATGTAACCGACATCCCCATAACTCACTTTTCAGCCGAGTGAAAGAGAAATTTTCGCGCCCGCTGGGTCAATAATACTAGAGAGTGGCGCTTTAGGAATCTTTGCGTTAGAAGCTTAAAACAAGTTTTTGCAGAATTACTACTGATTCCTTGTCAAATTGGTTAATAAGTCTGTAATTTCCCGTTTTCTTCGCCATTTGTTTTTCTTGTATTAAAAAAAATAATAAAATACCCCCTCAAGCAGCTGCTTGCCACAGAGGTCTGACAGGAGCCTGTCAGTTTATATTACATAAATTGCACGCTGGTTGTTTTCGTGCCATTATTTATTAGGTGCAAAATGAAAACATATGATATCACTATCATCGTATACATTGAGAATATGCTTATCATTTTTGTACAATGTTTTGGTTGTGGTAAGCATGATAAACTCATTACTTAACAGGTTCACAGTTATCAAAAAGGACTGCAACAATCAGCACTGATTAGACACTGGCTGTCAAAAAAATGGCATACTGATTTTAATATTGTGGATTAATTTTGCTGAAGGCGTAAAATTGTCAGGTACAAGATGCAGATGATCCCATGTGCACATAAAATCAAAGCTGTTAAGTAGAGGCATCATCAGTTCACCAAATTACTACACACGAAGCGTGGTACCATTCTTTTTATTCGACCACATGGACTATTACAAGTGTCCTTCATGGTCTGAAATGCTACCACTTGAAATAGTACAACTTCTGATGTGTGCGATGATACTCTGGGAAGCAAAGCAGTTCTCATATTTTATTCCCAGGGGCGTAGCTATGGGGAGGTCTCTCCCTCCCAAAGTAAATCGAAGTTGACAAAATTTGAAGCGACTTGATAAAATCCAGGTGAGTTGAGAAAATTGGAATTTTTTTTTTGCAAAATTAAGGGGAGTTGGTAAAATTCGGATCCACTTGATAAAATACAGGTAGGCTGTTAAAATTTGGATTGTTTTTGTGAAATTAACGAGAGTTGGCAAAATCTATACAACTTGGCAAAATTCGAAGTCACCTGGTAACACACAGGTGAAAAATTGGGATAGTTTTTGCAAAATTAAAGAGAATTGTCAAAATCTAGGCAAATCGCAAAACCTTGGGGAGTTTACCGCCCCCCTTCCCCACAAACACACAGAGAGAGAAAACGAACATCTGGGAATCTGACAGAGAGAGTGAAATAATGTAATCATTTTCTCAGTTGGCAAAATTTTAATTCCGAGTTGGAAAATTTTCGCTTTCTCTTCCCCTCCCCCAACCACAGTCCTTCGTCATTTTTTTGCGAGACTTCTTGGCTAGCCAAATTTCTTTTTTCGTCAATGAGACATGTTTTGCTGGCGCATTTTGTGATACAGCGAAAACTAAAGGCTGAATCAGCATAACATGAAATAATGCAGGATGTCTCTTTAAACGCTTTCATTGCTGTTTACTATGTTCAAGCCTGTCACTATTCAAAACAAGGCTCCTTGAACTATTCTGTTCTGGCGCAAAGAGTTCACAGCTATATACTGTTATTTTGGAAGTATAATTTTTTTTACCACTATTGTATATTTTTCGAAAGTATTTCAGAACAAAAATAGTGAAAGAGGTCGAAAATATTTCAATCGTTGTTTAGTTCTGATGTTCATATTAGGGGACTTTGATTATTTACATAGATCAGTGAGAATAACTTTGTAAAACTGTATTTTTAAATCAAATACCTAATGAAATACAGTGGACCTTCGTTATAGCGCTGCTCGCTATACCGCGCATTCGGTTATAGCGCGGGCGATGTTCGCGATAAGTTCAAACATGTTTATACAGGTCCGTGCGGCGTTAGTGAGTATCGCATTTTATTGTTACTGCGTATTGAGTGATTGTGTATGTATTGAGTTCCTGCATGTATTTTGAATAGTGTTTAATTATTGTATGCATGATGAGTAAAAGAAAAGTTTACAGTGTGAAATTTATTGTGTCGCCACCGCGCCGCTCGGTATAACGCGGTTCACCTTATAACGCGGGTGTTGTTTCCCGCCCGACATGCGCGTTATATCGGGGGTCCACTGTATATTGAAAATTTCAATCACATTGGGTTAATGGAATAATATTTTAATCAGCGATCCCAACTTTCGCAAAATCATAGAAAAAATAAATTAAAATCTGGACGAGTTAATCTGTGCTATAACTAATATTTAAAATAAAGTGATTGAGAAACTGAATATCATTATATAGATAGTTTCCCAAAAGTTTAAAAAAATTAGTAGAAAATATGTACTTTTGTTTTTTTTTTCAATTTGCGTGGTGCGAAAAAAATTTTGCGTGCGTTCAACAAGTTACGATCATTGTTCTCATCACAAACTAAAATTTTGATGAATTCAATGGCATGTTGCAATTACTCCTTTCACTGGTGATCAATGAACTTAGAAATCATGCAATTACTGAAAATTAGACATTTCGAAGGAAGGCAGTATGCTAATCAAGTCTTTTGTTTACCATATTTGAAATAGAAAAGCAATGCCAGTGATTCGCGGATAAAAAAATAAACTATGTTGACAATATATATTCAAGGATATTTAACTGCATGTTTAATATACTTGCAGTTGTCAGCACTTTAATGAAAAAAGATATAGTTTCAAATTAAATTGATTTAATCACTATAGGTTTCGATATATGCTAAAATAACTCGTTCTTTTTTCCCAAAATATTAAATATCCCTAAGCGCTTGGCTACCGATTAAAGGGATCTGGGTTCGAGTCCCGGGTAAGGCATGGATGCTTGTGCTATTTTTCTGCTGAGGTCTCGCCGTCCTCACAGACCTAATGGCGAATAAACTGACAGGTTTCTGTCAGACCTCTGTGGCAAGCAGCTGCTTGAGTGACGAGGGGGTATTTCAATTTTTTTAACATTTGGTTAAGAAATTCTATTATGCCGCCTACTCCACAATGCTTAGAGCGGGGGTGGTTCAGTTGGAAGCGCGCCAGGCTCTTAATTTGTGCCAGCTGTAATTGTTCCCAGGTTCGAGTCTCGCCTGGGTCAACGCCGAGATTTATCTCAGCAAAATCTTCGTGCTCACGGTCAGTTGGAGACATCGATGGACTTAGAAGGCCGCCATCAGTCGAATGGGACATTAATCAGTGATCCCGATTGCGGGAGAGCCATACCCTGCGCAATTAAGGTACACGCTAGATCAGGCATGGCCAACATACGGCCCGCGGGCCGGATCCGGCCCGCGTAATGAATTTATGTGGCCCGCGAACAATTTTTCAATATTAGCATTTAACTTCTAGTAATTAATCGAATGAATTCTCGATACTTCTATATTTTTTAAAAAAGATTCCGTTATAAAGGATTAAAACTTTTATACTCATCTGTACTCGATATGATCTGTTTGATGATTGAATGATTTACATTTGGAGGCTGTGTAAGAATACCTACTACAAGTATAGAACCAGATATTAAAAAAATAATAAGCGATGCAAACCGCCTCAACACGTCGCATTAGTTATTATGTTAATTTGTTGTATTGATTTACTTACAATTATTCATAAACAAATTTCATAATAAAATTTGTTTACTTAAAGAAATAAGTGTTTTGCTTAACATTTTTCAATTTTAATATTTCGTCCGGCCCGTGAAAATATTTTTTTTTCCAATCCGGCCCGGGGGCAAAAACAGTTGGCCATGCCTGCGCTAGATGGTCTTGACGGAAGGTTTCTATATGTCTAACTGCTGTCCAGGCCTTCTCTGAGCCCTCGGCGTCCTTGTGACCTGGCCATTTATAGCCCATTGTGTGCAAAATAAGTGCCGCTCAGACCAACCAAACTTTCAGAAATGTACCTTATAGACGATGTTCCGTCTAATTTTTCGAGAGTGCGCGTAGGGCCATCATTTGGAAAACGTTAAAAGGGCTTCGTGTGCGGGGAAAGCAGCTGCTAGCTAAAAACAGATACCACAGAATAGAAATTAGTCTTCAGTTCTCAGCTTATTTCAGAAATACGGAAACTTTTTTCTCTTACCTTGGCTACTCTCTGAAAGCTTTCCAAATATCAAGAAAAACGCTTTCGAATATCTTTCTAATGTAGTTGCTGTACAGCACCCGACTACTGCAGAACTGAATGACAAAACTACAGGATACTATTGCAAAACTGATCAATATCCGCGAAATGCCGATGATCCAGCTAATCTACGTTACACTGTTCTTCACACTACCACACCTTTTTAATTAAAAGAGCTATATTTTAATGAACTGTATCAACATAATCTAAAATTTGTTAATGTTCAGCTATCTTGCTGGCTTGAAACAATGATTTAGTTGAAACAGGAAGCTGACGTTTGTAGGAAGTGAGTAAGAGACGGGTGACGTCACCTGGTTTGACTTCCACATACGGATATCTTTGCTCATTTTCTGAATGAAATTTGCTATGTCATGACAACTCGTTGTAGAAGTAATATACATTTGCTATAAGATTTAAGTTGTAAATTTCCCATTAAAGATTTAACAACACCAACAAGTTGCAACAGAAAGAGATATTTTCAGGCTTTCAAACTGAGTATTAATATATATGACTTGATTATGTTCACGAAGTACATTTTGGGGCGATAAGTGATGCAGTCAGTAGTAATTAGTAAATCCATTCCGTTGAAAAAAATGCAGTAAACAGAGTTGTTGGTGGGTTGTTTTACCTCTGAGCGGCACTTTTTTGCACACCATGGGCTAAATGGCCAGGTCACATGGACCCCGAAGGCTCAGAGAAGGTTGGGGGAGGGGACCCACTGGAACAGCTGTTGGGAGACAGATGGTAGCCTCCCGTCAAGACCATCCAGCGTGTTCTTTAACGTGTACAGGGTATGGCTATCCCGCATACGGGGCCACGGCTTAACGTCACATCCGACGGACGGCGACCTTTCCAAGCCCATCGGTGTCCCCTACTGACCGTGGGCAGGGCGGGGAATTTTGCGGAGATAAATCTCAACGCTGACCCAGCTGGGACTCAAACCTGGGAACTACAGATTACGAGCCTGGCGCGCTACCGACTGAGCCACCCCTGCCCCAGTAAACAGAGGAATGAAAATTTGCAAAAATGTTTCCATAAGGGAGGGCCAAATGTTATTTTACATTGGGAAGATGCTCCTCTTCTCATCCCTTGCAGTCTTTCCCGACCTGATACTAAGTTTTATGATCTTATTTAGAACATTGTGCAAAAAGGGTAAAAACTAAATCAAACATATTTTATCTTCCTTATTAATCCATTAAAGATTTTTTATTTTCAATGACCTATTGCTTTACATCATTTTTCTTATAGGAAAAATATTTTTTACAATGAGAAAATATGTAAAGATAAATATTTTACGAGTGATTTTTGTTTGATCTCTAAATGGGGCGCCATTTTTTTTACAAATCTACTTTAATAAACCCCCAAATGAGGCTTATGGGAAGAAATGTGTTAACATGAATGTCCGTTTTTACAGAATAAAAATTTTTTACCATAATAAAATTATGACTCCCACTACATTTTTGACTGTGTACTAAATACCAGAGTTCAATTTAGCAAAAATTATAACCTCCAGGAGAGTGGGTGAGCATAATTTCTATTTCCTTAGTTAGGATTTAGTACAGCTATACATAACTTGGACTCTCCCTCCAGGATGGCATCATTAGGCTATCTTGAGATGGGGCTACCCATATATTTTTACTGAATATAATGCAATTAAATGCTACTTAATAGCACCAGCTATTTTATAGATCAGATAAAATATATACTGTATATAATATATAAAATATAGATAGTTTTAAATTTAATTAATTTTTATGAGACTATTGCCACTTCTATATTGTATATTTTTACTGTAGTTAATAGTTCATTACTTTTTAAAGCTGGAAAAATCTTGGTTTGATGCTAAAAGCAAACTACTTCATTCTTTCACAGTATTTATGAATAAATTATTAACAATAATATATTAATTAATATTAATATTTAATAATAAATTAATATTTATAATATAATAATAATAATTAATTAACAATCTTTTCTTCATCTTAAAGTTTCTAATTTATTATTTCCACCAATATTTCTGTGTTATGTTACACAAGATGGTCCAAAAACAATAAAAACACATTTGGATTTTAGTAAAACTTTTATTATAAAGTAATAACAATTGGTATTTATAAAAACAGTACTTTATGAACTGCATTTCTAAGATACCAGTTTTACTGCTTTATAAAAGTCTAATAATAATAAAAAATAAATACCCCCTCAAGCAGCTGCTTGCCACAGAGGTCTGACAGGAGCCTGTCAGTTTATAGCCACAGTGGAAGGTCTACTAGATTTCAAATACATATATTTCCTTATTTCTGGCTCACCTGGTGTTACATAATATCAAGCCCTACCTGGACTAGTATTTAGCATACCTGACTACTATTTCAATGGACATGTCCTAGTTTAAGTGTCTGTATGTTGTATTCCTTGTGTTGTATTGTTTGTACTGTGTACAAGAAACCAACACAAGCCAAAAGCTTACAGGTTATCTCCATCCCTTAAAAAAAAATAAAATTTACATACGAAGAGTTATCAATGATTAACAAAATGTATTTGGTTCCTTGTAAATGACTATTCCAAATTTGCCCCTTTTTTTAATCCCATCACAGTAGATGAGTAGTTAGCAAACCTGACTGCAAAGGTATCTGGGCTTGAAATCCCCTACAGAAGAAATGTATCTTTTTTCCTGAGTTCTCATCTTCCTCATAAATCTTTACTATGGTGATTTTACCTCTAAGCAACACTTTTTTTTTGCACACAATGGGCTAAAGGACCCTGAGGACTCAGAAGGTTGAGGGAGGGGGACCCACTGAACAGCTATTAGGAGACAGATGGTAGCCCTCCAAGGCAGACTTATGTATAAGCCAACTAAGCTACAGCTTAGGGCCTCAAAGTAATGCATTTCAGTCACATTTATGTCACAATTTTTCTTTTAAATATTTAAGTTAACCCATTCTGAAAGCACTGTCCATTGTAGCTTACCATTCCTAGAATAATGTTTTCACCATATCAGTTTCATGTTGATTTTTAATGTTTCCTAAAATCAAAATAAGAAATATATATTTTGATTTCTGAATTTTTAGACTCCTTAAAATTTGCATATTTTCTGGCCTCTTATATTTTCATAGTTTAGGGCCTCTTAAATCTGCCATAGCAAAAGGCCTCAGAAGATCAAAATCCAGCCCTGTCCAGCATGTTCTTTGATGTGCACAGGGTATGTCTCTCTCTAATACAGGGGGCCATAGTTTTATGCCTCATCTGATAGATAGTGGCCTCCCAAGCCCATTGGTGTCCCCTACTGAGTAAGAGCTGGGAATTCTGCAGAGATAAATCTCAACTCTGGCCCAGTTGGGACTCAAACCTGGGAACTGCAGATCGCGAGCCTGGCATGCTACCGACTGAAGATACTCCCTTTGAGATTGTTTGTAAGGGTAATAGAGGCAAAAGATGATTAAACTTGTGTATATTTCACACATTTTTAAAGAACATTTTCAGACCTATAGAGGGAAAATGTTACAATGGAAATCCAATGTCTTGCCTCCCCACCCCCTTTACTTTTTTTACGCTATTTTTTCTAGATCCAGACTTGTATGAATTGCATTTTCTTTTTTGCTTTTTGTATTATAAAGTTAAAATGGCAAAACTAAAGCAATTGGAGAGTTCAGCTTTTCAGAAATCAAAATAATGGAATAAAATTTAAAATGTATAAATAATAGGAATGTAGAGAAATAAAGTTAGCTTTCATAACAGTTGTCAGTAACCAGAAAACAAAGCCTGATATAATACAGTCAATGTCAACCAAGGATACACATCTCTCTTAGCACTTAGATTTTTCAACTGTACTGTACAATTAAATTTGATACCAAGTGCTAATTTGCAATAATTCTGGATTAAAAATTCATTTTAATTCAAATCTCTATCAATAAATGTTTAAAATTTTATTGTAGCTTAACTGATACACTACAAAAGGAACACCCAAAGAACCACAGCTAACAACTAGAAGGGAATATCATTGCTTTTATTATAAAAATAACATTAATCACAGAAGCAATATATTAATAAAATCATCATGCTAATATTGATAGACATATTTTTAATTATATGACTAGATTTATAGAGTGAAAGCTATCAAAAGTTGATCACATATAAAAACATACAATAGGCTTTTGGCATTCTATAAAAAGTGGTGAAATAGCTTAACTCAGTGTCCAATATTCATATATATATATACGCTTTTTCCATTGATATTAGCAGAAAAGTTGATAAATGTTCATATGAAAATGATATCATTAAGATAAACAGAATATATTATGATGGTCAGAATGTCCTTAGGAGCATTTATCAACTTCTGTGCCAATATCAGTAGAAAAAGTGCATATCTAATATATAAAGAAGAAAGTTTATGTGTCTGTCCACTTATGCACTAAGTCCCAGAAGAGCTAGAGACCCCAAACTTTCTTGAACATTCCCTTCACCCAGGGAAAGAATATAGACTATGTGCAAAATCACTGGGGTCAACCAAAATTGAGGTGGGAGAGTTTGAATTTCTCAAAATCCCCATACACTTAACATTAACAGTTGAAAGTTATTCAAAATAACTGTTGTTACCATTAAATTTGAAATAATGAATGCATCAAACTAATTTCTTTCTGATTTCGTGTGATAAACTCATTATTCAGTTTGCTGAGTCAAGAGTGCGAGCATCAGTGGATACTGAAGTCGTTCTAATTAAGCATGAACAGAACACAAGATTTAAGAACTAAATTCATATCAAAAGTTAAAATCATAACCTAATAAAAGTATATACAAATAATTAATAAATGCTTTAAATATTATGTAAAGTAATAAATAATTTTTTGGTACCTTTACATTTTTTATGCACCTCAGACGATAGTTAATTTTCTTTTGCTATCAAGTTGCATATGCCTGGAAAATTGTATCTGAGGAAATCTAGTGGGTAAGAAGTGATTTGAAAAGTTTGATTATCTGAACGAGGAAATTCCCGTTTTTGGTTTAGAAACTTCTGATGTAGAGAAGATAATGGGTATCTCGAACTATGTCCATTTCTTTTCTCCCTTAAAAGAGAGGGAGGTTGGCTTGTTTTATTTCTTAGTGGCACTTTTTTGCACACAATGGGCTAAATGGTCAGGTCACAAGGACCCCAAAGGCTCAGAGAAAGTTGGGGGAGGGGACCCACTGAAACAGCTGTTGGGAGACAGATGCTAGCCTTCTGTCAAGGCCATCCAGCATCTTCTTTAACATGCACAGGGTATGGCTCTTCCACACACAGAGACATGGCTTAACATCCCATTTGGCGGACAGTGGCCTATCCAAACCCATCAGTATCCCCTACTGACCGAGGGCAGGGTGGGCAGTTTTGCGGAGATAAATCTCAATGCTGACCCAGTTGGGACTTGAACCAGGGAACTACATATTACATGTCTGGTGCACTACTGACTGAGCAACCCCCACCCCCATTTGATGGGGAGGAGATCGAGATATTTATGCCAAATGGAAGCTTGCAACGTGGGGAGTGCTTCTACTCTACATTTTAGGAAGTTTCAGACCTGAGCAATGCAGGCGAATCTGCTAGTATATATATTTAAAAAGTGGTCAATTTAGATATTTGGCAAATTACAGAAGTTTCACTGTAATTAGCCCAAATCATCTGGTTTTATAACATTTGGATTAACCCTGAATACAGAATTAAATCATGTTTTTTTTTTTTGCATAGAAATTAACCAGAATAGAATCCTGTGATATTGTCATTGATTTGTAATAGTTATAATTTATGAACTCATAATGGTTGCAAGACACAACTGCATTCATTGCCCTTTCAACATTTTAGGTATTTGGGTTGATAACAGTGAAAAAATTGTTCGTACATGCACATTAATATTGCAAATGTTTTAGAATCAAATGTAATAAATTAGGAATGTTTCAAATTCTCAGTTTTTTTATTTCTGAAAACAAAAAGTATTAATGATAAGAAATATAACAGTGTTGTATAATTCACTAATAAAGAAACTTAACTACTACTGCCAGCAGTATAACTAGGAGGAAGAAGTAAATTCTTTAAAAAAAAAATTCCTCCAAGGAAAATTTAATTCTTACAAATTATTACTATGATTTTTGCATAAAAATGTTTTAACCATCCCTTCCTCCAGAAATTTTGACTACATCGCTGGTCACAACACACTAGACTATTATACAGTAGATAAAAAAGCAATATAACCTGCTCCCACTTCAGGCCTTACACAAACCTTAGGGCTTGATCTGCAGAGTCCAATATCAATGTAATGGTGCATATTTTCAATAATTTTGACTGATGAACAATAAATTGAACAACAGCAGAACTTGAAGGGTTGGTAACAGTGATATTCACAAGAATCACTGCATCAACTGAAATGGTATGTTCTTTCCGATGACGAAAAGCTCTGTCCCCTACAAATAAATGTCCCCAGTATTGTCTCTGGAATTTGTTTTTAGATGTTTATTAAATATGAAAATAACTGTACAGTGCGAGCAGATCTTTTATTAATAAAATAATAGTGGCAATCAGTGGCTAATGAGGAGCTGAAGGGCCCATGGCAAAACTTATGGACCCACCAACACCTTCACTACTTTTGTGGTTCACATTGAGATCTAAATTTTTTTGCCTAATTATATATATATTGAAATATATATCATTGAAAAAATTAGCCATAGATCAAGTATAGAAATTTATTAAAATATACATACAAAATCAGTATTACTAAATCTTTGTGATATTTCTTTTGATATTGATATGGCGAGTTAATTTTGAGTGGGTCCCTAGAAGTCCTAGGCCCATGGCATTTTGCCATCTATGCCACTCTATTATTATGCTATTGGTGGCAACAATGTAAAAAAAAAATGTCAGTAATGCAAGTGACTGAAGAAATGTGGCTAAATTTTTATAATGAAAGCTGTCGATTGAGAACTGTCAAGGTAGGGGTGACCAGATGTTCCCATTTTCTAGGGACATCTGGTCAATCCTTCAAATCAAATTTTCAAAAATCCCCATATCCTTTTCTTCATATCTGGTCATCCTAATAATCAGCTCATTGTTTTTCCACAAAACAATGTAGTTAAATACCAAATAATCTTAAAATCAGTTCATTATAACTGACAGAAAATGTGATCAACAATTCCAGTAGAGTAATGATGCGATTGAAATAATTTAAGGAACAAATTTTTTTATGGACTATGCCATCCTCTCACCATGTTCTCCTCTGTGTTCTTGATCACTAAACAAAATTTTCAATCCCAAAGGGATTGAAAAATCTATATAAACCTTTCATTGCGTGTTTCAAGTATAGACATAGTTCACAATGGTGAAATATGAATACGAAATGTTGCTGAATGTCAATGCATGCTTTAGCAAAATTGGTGAACATATTCCAGTACTCAGTTGAAATCCTTTAATACTTTAGGCACCCACAACACTGGGATTCTATAATTTTAATAATAGTGGATTAAATGATAAAAGAAAAGTATTTACAGGCTCCCAAAACTTTAGGACCTTGGGTATGTACCCCATTTGCTCTACCAAAAAGTGGTATTTAACACATTCAATATCCTGTTAATAAATAGTTGGGTAATTGAAGCACTGTGTGAAACAGAAACAAATTTTTGAAACCAATGAATAAATCCACATTTTAGTTTAAGTCCTGACGATCTAAAAATGGAATGGAAATTTTTATTATTTCAACTTGAAGATGATTATCTAAAATAAATGATTATAAATAATAGGCAATGTGAATAGAGGGTCTTTTCAGATAACAAAAAAGTCTGTTAAAGTCAATTCCCCAAAACCTGTCTCAATTTTCCCATAACTGAAATAAAATGCAAATAAAAAGTCCTGAACTTTACTTTTTTAAACATTCTGTACTATTTTGAAACAAAAGGAACTGTAAATATTGAAGGTGTTTCAGATTTTTCATTTAAAATGCATTATAACAATTTCTTTAAAACTTCAACTATTATAAATAATTTTTTAAGGAAAAAACAAGATTTAAGAAACCAAGTCAATGACATAATTATTAGATTGTAAAAACAAAATTCTATGAAATTTAATAACTTAACCAACAAAATTAGTATCTGCCCACAATTTATAGGTTTACACAATGTCTATACTGAAATAATGCTCCTATCACTTATTCAAATTTCAATTGAAAAATCATATTTTTCTCAAGATCAACAGAAAGAAATTAGCACTTATCAAAATCAACAGTGCAAACCTTAAACGATGTGGCCAAAGTTCATTAAAATTAATTCTCTAAGATGTTATATGTACTTCATTTTTATTCATCTGTACACAAAAGAAAATGTATTAGAAGACAAAAGTGTTTTTATAAGTAACAACAACCAGACTTTCTACTAAAATCCATAGCTAGAAACTGAAGCAATGAATTTCTGGGAGAAAATTTGTAGAGGTGGCAATCTGGCTGAAGTAATTACCAATTTGTCAATCAGCAAAGTTAAATGAAAGTAGTTTTTGAAATCTCCTGTAACTTTGTTGAAAGGGAACTTGGAGCAATGTTAATTAAGTGAATGTACTGCACCACTATTTGATGAGAGTCATAATTGTACTGTTTTTAATCTAAACTAAAAATATAATAATTCCAGGTTTTTTGATACCTTAAGCATTTCTCAAGAATTCACCCAATTTATAAATATAATGCAAACTTGTTCCTCTTCATGTTTGACTAATTCAATTTTCATTCTATATATAAAATAGACAGCCATCTTTATATTCATTGTTTTTCTGTTTACCACAAGCCTAGGCAAAAAACCTTTTGAACTTGCAATCCTTTTTGAAGGATAATTTGTAGTAAAAAATATTTACAACTTTTCATAAATTTGTCATATTAATCTTTATCATGTGAAAGCAGAATCGTTCCCATATATCATTAACAACTTATCTATAATTGGTACTTTGTGAAGTTTTAATTTACCACAGTATTTTAGATTTGGATCAGTTGTTCAACATAATTTAAAACTTTTGGCATCAGATTCTAATCGTATAATTTTTCAATATTCTTTAAACTACACCATATTGTTTTTCAGAAAATTTTTTACGATTTCAAATATCGTTAGTTAATTTTATTCTAAACTTTATTTTTGATAGTGTTTAGAAACGGTTTATATCGTAAGTGATTGCCACTTGCTACCTACCTATTTCATTAAGGTAGGTGAGAGTAGATGTACAACAAAATCGGTACTGTTCAGCAATGGTATCACATGGCCCCTGTGGCGCCATCTATCGTATCTTAATAACACTTCCTTCAAACGATATGATAAATCTATTACGATTGACAGTAATCGCTATGAAAAAATCAATATCTAACACATGCTTACAAGCAAAATTGTTAAAATATGAATTAATAGATTAATTATTCATTTATTATATGTAAATTTTTATTACTTCAAGGTTTTACAATAAAGGTGTTTCATTGCTCTTGCAGCTTTCTATAACTTCACTAATATTAATTTCCTAAAACAAGAATTGATCTACAGATCATGCCATTAATTAGCATACTGTGTATATAATATTTCTATTGAACTTTTGAAGTAAAATATAACAGGAAACGAGACTCGAAACAAAAAATGACGTCACAATTCACAAGAACAGCAGTTTGCAGCGTCACCCTGTGTTAAAATTGCGAACTAATTTCAAATTTCGCTCCCTTCTAGAGATAACAAAAACTTGCATTAGTAACCTTAACTACAGTCATTCCCATATTTATAAACATGTTAGCTATGATAAAGCATTTACATCTTTCTCTAAATGCAGTTTGTGTATACGCATGATAAAGTTTAATAGCTTCGTGACGTATAATGTAACGGTCATAAACAGATGTTTAAAACTGACTCTGACAAACAAGTTGCAAACTTCAGTTATAATTAAAATTTATATTTTTATTCCTACTCACGATAATTTTAAAGCTCAGTTTTGACTTTCGATAACATACATCATAACAAAACTGAACACACACGATATCTTTTTAATAAATATTTCTATAAATTTTTGACGTTATCAAAAAATGGTATTTCATTAACTTCAGACACATGATCCATGATTACATACCATGGATACCGTGACTACGTGTACCTCACTAAGTTTAATTGTACAATTTATCAGCATATAATTAAAGCCACATTAAAGAAAGTTTCTGAATACTACACACTTAGCAATAATAATAATAATACACGTTTTCTGTTAAATATTAAGCAGACTGATTAAAACGATTTAAAGTGACACTTCTTACTATGTTAGAAAATACCCTATAATAAAATTTAAGTTCCATAAAGTGAACAGGGAATAATAATTCTTATAATATTCTATATAAATAATTCTTTACTAGCCTAGTTATATTAGCAGTCTCCAAGAATCCTGATCGTACCGATACATACACAATGATATGTGTTAGAAAGTAACTCAAATCTCACATTGTATACAAAATAATTTTTAAAATAGGTCATTTTACATTATTTCTGTTTAAAATGCTTGATCATTGTATCAGTGGAGTTAAGGAAAAAGAAAATACATTTTGACAATTAGTTTTGAATAAAAAAAGCTATTCAGATCAAGAGTGTAGACAAGAAAAACATTAGACACACTGGAGAATCAAATCAATGATCTACCGTTGAGGAAAAAAAGAATCATTAGTGGCAATAATTATTACAAAGTTGCCATTCTATCCAATGGAAGTTAACTTTGGAGTAGTTGACAGCATTGCACCACATCAGATAAGGCTCGGAAACTATTGCGAAAGAATAAATCAAACATTTATTAAACGTACCAATCGAAAGACTTTTATTATACATCTCTCGAGGAAAAAATAAAGTGAATGAATGCCAAACGTCAAAAGTTGTACGCCAAATGTCAGAAGTTATATTCCAAACACTATCAACTTTACGGAAGTTCCAGAGCTGTAGCCTGAGATATGAACGAATATCTCTTGTTTCACAGTAAGTTTCGATTGCTTTTGTCACACTAACAAACTAAAATTTAATCTCAACACTCAATGTTGTCCGATTGCCATTTAGGCCTAAACAACCAACAGGCCCGTCCAGAAACAACGAGTTGTCTCCCATTCACAATCGGAAAATTTTAAAATGGGATAAATATAAAAGTCTGACAAACCTTAAACTCTGATTTATGGACGGGACAAACTTCTACACCCATGCCATCGGTGTTCGGGCCTCAGCCTCACGAAGTCACTCACTCCTTCACACGTCCTAAGTGGAAGTCCAGTCGGTAGCTCCGTGACACGCCACGGCTCAGTCACCTGTATGGCACTCCAGCAAGCCAACAATCGGACTCTTAACAGCTCCTGCTGCAGCACAACATGGCGACGGACAGTGGTGTGTCTCTAGCCAACGCTCTAGCAGCAGCACAGCGGCACTGAATCCTTGGTAAAGGGAGGGGGCGCTCGGAGGGGCCACGGATGACCTGGATGCATGACGCAAGCTGCTGACGTCACCAGCCGCTAGCCAGCCTCTTGCCCAATTTCGGATCTCGGCAGCCAATCGGAGCCCGCCGTCGCTCGCAGTACACATACAAGCACGTGCGCACCAGCGAACAGCTACCTACTCGGTTGGCGGGTTGCCAAGCTCGGCGCCGAGGTTTCTGCAACGTTATGGCATAGCCCCAGCCGAGGAGGCCCGAGAGATCTGCTTCTGAGAGATCGCATTTTACCACACTATCGAAAGAACTATCTAATGAACCACACTAGATATTTACTACCGTATAGAAAACGTCCTAACTAAAAGGATTAATATAAGTGACAAGTATAGCAGTGATAAAAATAGTAACTGTGACGATCTATCGCAGTTTTTTCTACCACATAGAATTCACTTTTTGAACAGATTCTTGATTACGTTAAAAATTTTGACTTTTGTCAGTTTTCTTTAAAAGCATAAAGTGTAATTCAGTTAACAAAATATATCAATAAAGAATGTATTTAAACCTAAAATTTGAAATTTTGTTCTTGACAAAACCATGTGCTTCGACTTTAGCATGTTTATTATATGACATCTGATATGCCTTCTGACACTGATAACACATACAAATGCAAATTATTCCACGAATCGAGTGAATGAGGCTCCTTTTCAGAGCCAATCGTAGCTACCGCCACTCTTACAGCTGTAACTGTGTTTCTAGTGGCCACTAGAAAGCCATTTCCAAAAGCGCGCTTTTCGCCCCGTGTGGCAAAACATACCGTCAGAGCGCGACAGCAGCCAACGGCCAGCCAGGTCCGGACGCACGAGTCAAGCTGCTTTTGGCGGGCGCCAGGAGGAACACACCTGTTGCAGACACGGAATGGTTCGTCGACTGAGCTAACTGAGCACACAGTTAACGGGTGCTTGACGCTCTAAATCGGCAGTATACTTAAGAATTCCTTAACTTTCGGAAATATATATTGGCGGCATTTTGCGACATCCTTTATGATTCAATGTTAAAAAATTCCATTCAGTAATTCTTTCCGTACAATTTACTACGCTATTTACTTAAAGTATTAATCGAAATCTAAAAACAGAACACATCACACGAACACAAGTCCCGGTAGGCCAGTGATTATTGTGTACGACTGTGGTGCAGAGTTCTTTTCTCGCGCGAACTGTGGTATTAAAAAATTATTAATTAATAACGGCTGGGAATACAAAAGGGAAAGTCAGTTTTAATGTTATGTCAAGATGTTGATGTCTTTTACGTCTGGTCATGATACACTCCCCCACCCAAAACATTATGTCAATAGCAATCTAACTTTGAAGCCTTATTAGTTCTAAAATATGCATTAAATGGAAAAATGTGGGATTAATTCGTTAGCCACCGTTGGTGGCGGTCGTGTTTTGTGAGCTGTGCCTTTTGCGATTGATTTTTGTCGTCATTTTGAATTTAGAGTTTTACTTAAAGTTTTTCCAAATTTTTTTGAACTATAAAGTATTCAACTGATTGTTAGAAAAGAAGATTCTTCTTCATTTTGGATGAAGATATGCCAAAATAAAATGAAGAACAGCACAAAAAAGAAAAAAACGTCCCCAAGCTCTATTAAAATTAGGATAAAAAGAAATAAATCATATAATGTTACTAATAAGAACTTGAAGGAACCTAACAAAGCGAACAAGAACCTACAGAGCATCAGAAGACTTAAAAATTTCAAGCGGACTTTAATTTATATCATAAACCCAATAATCAACTAGATATAAAATTAAACAATTCCAATATTCTTCATAAAACAATTGATTGCAATAAAACTAAATATTTAAATTTTACCTTTTACCATGTTTGAATTACGAAATGCAATTAAAAGTTTAAAACCAAAAACAACTCCTGGTCCAGATGAAATAGCGAATAAATTATTAAAAAATCTCCCACCAAATTGTTTAAAGAAATTACTAAATTTATTTAATAAATTCTGGAGTTCTAAACAATACCCAGATAGCTGGTTTGATAACCATATGATTTTCATAAAGAAAATAAATAAACCTTCGGAAGAACTGAACTCGTATAGACCCATATGCCTGAGCTCGAATGTTCTAAAACTATTCGAGAGAATGATTATTTACAGATTAAACTGGCATATTGAAAAACATAATATTTTAAGCAAAACTTTTTTTGGATTTCGCTATGGTCGATCTACCAAAGATTTGCTACTTAATTTCATCTCAGATGCGGAATATGCCTTAAAACATAAGCTATATATGGTCCCCGTAGCAATTGACATAGAAAAAGACTTTGATTCCATCTCTCACAGTGTACTCTTAACAAAAATTAGAGAATTAAAAATATGTGGTAATTTATATCAACTTCTTTTCCAATTCATACAAGAAAAAAAATTCAAAGTCAAAATTGGAAATATATATATTCTTCTGAATATAAATTTAATAACGAAGTAATTCAAGGAGATATTTTATCTCCTTGTTTATTTAATATTTATTTAAAAGACATATATAAAATCTTTACTTCTGACATAAATTTTGGAATATACGCAGATGATTTAATATTCTGGACAATAAATAATGATACAGATTTAATACAAAAAAGGTTACAAGACACATTAAATAAAATAAACCAATTTTGCTTAAATTATAATTTAAAAATTTCCACAGAAAAATCTGTGATCATGTATTATTCATAAAAAAAAGAAAATTACCTAGAGATTTTAATATTAAATTAATTAATAGTAATATAAAGATAGTTAATAATTTGAAATTTTGTTAATAATTTGAAATTTTTAGGAATAACAATTGACTCAAAACTATTATGGAATGAATATATTAATAAAGCTAAAGATATATCAAATAAATTGTTTAATTTTTTGAGACATCTTGGCACTTCTAAATGGGGATGTTCGAATAAAAATTTAATCTTAATATATAAATCTATTATTCTACCAAAAACTTTTTATGGTATTGAATTATTAAATCAACTATCAGTTACAAAATTTTAGAAACTATTCAAACAAAAATTATCAAATATTGTCTGAGTCTCTTGCAATTCTCATATAATATGAATATATATGCAGAAACTTCAATTCCAACTTTAAAATTACAAAAAAAAATATCTTCTCTCTAATTTAATTTTCTGAATAAAATTAAAAAATCAACATCATCCTATTATAGAAAAACTTTAAATAATTTTCAAGACATATCCATAAATAATTTTATAGAGAAAAATCAAGCAATAGAAATAATTAAAAAGAATATAAATGGTAACTACAATCCAAACTTCCCATACTGGATTTCAGTTACACCAGTTATTCATAAAGATATTCCTGGTATTACATAAAAAAAAAATCTATAGATCAAGACAATCTAAAAACACTTTCTGAACATTACATTGAAAGTAAATATAAAAATTTTATACAAATTTACACTGATGGTTCTCTTAACTATGAAAAAACTATTTCTTCTGGGGTCTTTGTATGCCCAAGTCAAAATTTCGAATATCAATTTAAATTTAAAAATTATAACCCAGTTATAGTTACTGAATTATCAGCAATCATTTTAGAATGCAATCATTTTAGAAATTAACTGGGCAAAAAAATTCTCTAACAAAAACATAGTTATACTTTCAGATAGTAAATCATCTTTAGGTATTTTATTAAACAATCCACATAACTTTAATTCCTTATTAAATGATATTTTTATTTTAATTTATGAACATTTAAACTTAAATAATTTAATTATCCTACAATGGATACCATCACATTGCAATCTAAAATTTAACGATTTAGCAGACATTTTGGCAAAAAAAAAAACGCTAAGGATTTAAATATTTCCAGTGATTCTCCTTATTTCTTCTATCTACATAAGAAAAGCAATAAACAGAAAATCCTAGATCTTCAAAAATGGTAAGAAACCAGAGCTACTCATAGATATACAATTTCTCAAAAAATATCAAAATTTCATAATTATGGCTTACAAAAGAAAGAAATTACTGCAACATTACGTATTAAATTAAATTGTGCACTAACAAATGTGATGTTGTTCAAATCGAAAAAGATTGAATCCCCAAATTGTTTTTACTCTAACTCTCCCCATTCCATCGACCACATCATTTTCAAATGTGACCACTTCAAGGATGAAAGAACTGTCTTTTACAACAAACTGAAAAAATATAACCTAAATCAGATTAACCTTAAAAATATATTAGAAACTTCAAAATCTTTACAAAAATCCATACTTTACCCTATACTGATTTCCTTTCTAAAAAACATTGAAATTTTAGAATCACTTTAAAACCTTTTTCAGGTTGCAGAAGAATCATGAAAATTTGTCTGAATGAGTCTGCATTGAGAAAACTAACTCTTTGTAGGAATATTCAAGTGTTGATTTGTTTTCTATCTATCTTTGGGAAAATGTGACTGAAGACATTTAATTGTGATTGATCTCTTATTTATTTAAATCTTGATTTTCAACCTTATTTTTCCAGTGTTTAAGGTGTTATGAAAGCTAGATTATTTCAATAGACTTTAACCATTACAGTGAAGAAATGAGCAAAAAAAATAGATTATTTCACACCAATTAATGAGTCTTAAAATTTATCTCGGAAATTAATTAAAACTTAAATAATAAGTATTGTTTCGTCATTTAATAAAATATACAATTTAGAAGTCTGCACAATGACTATTTTAATATTAGACAATTACTGAATAAATTTTATAAACAAAGAAAATTGTTTTAAATTATCTAATATTTTGGAAGTGCAGTGACTAATAAAATTTCTGCAACTACTTGGGATTCGACTACGATATACTTTTCAGACCTGCATTTAACGGAAACAAAAATGCTGCACAAAACTTTTCGTAAAAACATGCCTATTTGGTTGTTCTCCAAGTCAAAATATTATAAATTGATATGCGATAGCCAAATTATTGAAAACATTGTTGTTATCCAAGTGAAAGGCCAAATTTCGAGAGATGTAACATAAAAGATGTTTTTGTTGGAAAATGAATTTGTTTTAATTCACATTTGAGGCAAATTCTTCTGATTGATAGCACCAATGCTTGGTTCCAGTTTTCTTAACTTTCAAATACTCGAATGAACATTCTTGAAAAACAAAATTTCTAAGGATTTGATAAGTGATATTTAGTTTGTTCCATTTTTCCGGCGAATAAACAGGTACAATGATATAAATAAAATCTCTGCATTTGCTAGGAGTCGATCTATCTTTTCTTTGTACTAGATCTACATTTAATCAAAATTAAAATGACTATTTGTAGATTTTATTAATTTCTCAAAAGAAAAACATGACTATATCAACATTTGTTTTCACACAGTTCTTATAGTCTATAAACTATCTACTGTTTCCACACTGTGTTACAATAAAGCCCCACATTTTCATCTCATGCCACTCCATTTCAATAAGACACTTTATTTCAACAGTAAATATTTTACATGACTATATATCTCCTTGCTTTCACAAGTCATACCTCAAAGAGTTTTGAATGTGGCCTTTTATTCTCCAAACATTAAAGCTTTCTCTTTTAGACTGAAGATATCTGATTTATCACCTTTTCTAAAACGCTTTAAATTTCATTGCACTGAATCATGTTTGGTATCAGTGTACTGATATTATACCTTCCTGTCATTTATGTAATAATAATAATAACGTACATGAATTATAATGGCTTGGATGAGAGTAAAAAATATCTTTTCAAGGGCTTTTGACTTTAAATACCATGATTCTCACAATATATACGTATTTATAAACTAGTACAGAGAGTTCAACCTTTTTCACTGGAGGGCCATTTTTCAATAACAAAGACAGTACACGGGCTAAATTAATGCGCGTTATGCTGATAAAATAAATGGTAAAAAGTTTTGAAATAACAATTGAAACACTTTACCTATCGTCCATTTGTTGGTTTGCCAAGACGATTGTTTTACTATATCTTTAAAACCCGAAGGCCAAAATATTGTGTCAAATGAAAGCTTGTGACGCGACTAATGACATAAGATAAAAAAAAAAATTCTCCTCTCTCCCCACAATAAAGTGAGATGTGAAAAAGATTGTCCCCATGTCTTCCAAAAGAGAAGACTGAGATTAATGGGATATGTATCAAATGGGAGCTTGTAACGTGTGGAGCGGTGACACAGGTAAAAAAATTTACTTCCATGAGTTCTCTCGCCTCCCCCCCCCAAAAAAAAAATAAGGTGGTAAATATGTAAAAGATTTATGTGCTATATTTTTCAAACGTGAGGGCCAAACAAAACAAGTTGTGTATCTTCTGAACTATATCTGCTCCTACAGTTACGAGTTAGGTGTCAAATGGATGCTTCTCGTATGTGGACTGTTGCAGGCAACTTCCGAGTTTCCACAAAGGAAAAAAAAAATTCTCGCTCAAAAAAAGAAGGGCAGAAAGGCTATTTAAAAGGACAAAAAAAAAATTATTATCTTATCCATATAAGAAAGCTAAACAAATTTAAGAGAACTCATTAAGATTCATAGGAAAAATGAATAAATTTAAGTTGAAAAACAATAGTAAATACTATTTGGAGAAAAATAAGAATATAATATCCTCCATACCCTTGGTATAGCTTCTTGCAGTATCAAGATATTGATATTCAAGAAGTATTCAATAAATTTTTATCTCAGTTTATTAAAAATAATAATTCACATGCACTGAGAATCTTAACTCTTATGTGAAAAGTAACATTCATAATATAAATTACTACAGTGAAAATATAATTAATGTTAATTTTATAGAAAAAGAACTCTCATGGACCATACAATCCTTAAAATAAATATACTCCAGGTCCAGATGGAATAACGTATTAAAAACCTTTCATATACTGCTCAGAGGAAATTACTTCAACTCTTAATTAATAACTATTGCTGTTCTGAACACTACCTTCCAAAACAATGGAATGAAGCATACATTGTGATAATACTTAAAACCAGGGAAAAATCCTACTAGTATTGAAAGTTATTGAGCAATTACACTGTCATTGTGTTTACTGAAGGTTTTCGAAAAGCTAATTTGTTACAGATTAAATTATGTATTGGACAAAGGCAGAATCTGATCAGAGTACCAGACAGGATTCTGAAAACATGTCTATTAACGAAGGATTATTTGATCTTGTTATTGATGCCCATGATTCAATAAAAGACAAAAAAAGTCACATTATGTGCCTCTTCACACTTGAAAAAAGCATACGACCCAGTTCAACATGACATCTTACTATATAAACTGAAAGAAATTGTATATATTTCATTGTATATTCATATATATATGTTGGTATATTTCATTGAAAATATTTTAAAATCTCTATTAAACGTGTGCAAACTGTTTTTCAAGTAAAAAATCAATTACGGTGGGACTTCCACAGGGCAGTGTCATCAGTTCCATCTTGTTTAAAATGGTTTAAGGAATATAATTCAGGATGCCATCAAACATTCGATTCTTGCTGATAACATTGCCTTGTGGACAACTGGAGAAAAATTCAAATTTACTTGTCAGAAATTGCAATATTCCTTAGATTCGCTGAACAATTCTTGCAAAGAAAGGGGACTTTCAATTCCCACAGAAAAATCAGTCATTCTACCACTTACCAAAAAGAGAGTTGATAAATGCAACTATTAAATGTAAAATTGATAACAACCTTATTCAAGTTAAAAGATCACAAAGTTCTTTGGAATTCTTTTGGATAAAGTATTAATTTGGAGAGAACAGACTAACTTCTTGGGTTATGGGTTGTTTTACCTCTGAGCATCTTTTTTGCAAATAATGGGCTAAATTTACAAGGATCCGAAGTCTCAGAGAAGGTTGGGAGAGAGGACCCACTGGAACAACTTTTGAGAGATACATAGTCAAGGCCATTAAAAGTGTTCTTTAAAGTACACAGGGTATGGCTTTCCTGTATACAGGGCCAAGGTTAAATATCCCATCCGACGGCCGGCGACCTTTCCAAGCCCATCGGTGTCCCCTACTGACCACTTGCACAACTCGGCGGTCCCCTCTGTCATTTTACGTGGCCTACCGGGTTACAATTGCGCTGTTGTTACACCTAGGCGATTCCACTTCACAATAACATTACTTACAGTTGATCGTGCAGGTTGATCTGCAGCAGCAGCACCGAAATGTCCCGAACTGACTTGTTGCTAAGGTGGCATCCTATGACCGTATCACGTTGAAAGTCATTGAGCTCTGCTATGTGGCCCATTCTCCTGTTCAAGTATGTCCATAAGTTTTGCCAAGCCACATGCGACATTTTATACCTGTTTGGACCACGGCTGTGACATATATGGGGGAATCCACAACTCAGAAGTGGTGTCCGGATACTTTTGATCAGGACAGTGTATGCTAACTAAAGGATACTTTGATTAAAAAAAATTAACAAAAAGTTTTTTTTTTTTAATTCCTGCTTATCAGGATAGCCGTCCCGTGGCCGAGTGGTTAGAGCGCTTGGTTACTGATCTACGGGACCTGGGTTCGAGCCCCGGGTAAGGCATGGAAGTTCGTGTTGTTTTCTGCTGAGGTCCTGCCATCCTCTCAGTTCTTCTACTGTGGCATATAAACTGACAGGCTCCTGTCAGACCTCTGTGGCAAGCAGCTGCTTGAGGGGGTATTTTTTTTTATCAGGATATTTATTTTAATGAAAAAGATTATTTTTAAAGCAAAATCTGAGTTTTTATTTTCCGAATTCTACAGACACTAATTTTTACAAAGCACTCATTTAGAGAAGATTGGAACATTGCATGGCAAATTTTAGCAAATGAATCCTTTTAGATCATTAATTGATGTAAATGTCCACTCTACTAATTTTGACAATATTACAAGGAAAGGGCAAATTATAATTCGAAGATTAAAAACTGGATTGCCAAGATTAGCAAAATTTAATTTTACGATCAAAATTACAGATAATCCCCTTCTGCAATTTTTGTCAAGTAGAAGAAGACACCGAACATTATTTTTTTCATCATCATCATCATCATCATCCTCAAGCAGCCATGGGCTACGGAGGTCCAACCAGACCGTGCAATTTAGTTCTCCAAGCAAGTCTATCCTGAGCT
This sequence comes from Ryuthela nishihirai, assembly GCA_038380435.1. Lineage (NCBI taxonomy): Eukaryota > Metazoa > Arthropoda > Arachnida > Araneae > Heptathelidae > Ryuthela > Ryuthela nishihirai. The sequence goes on from JAWZYU010000026.1 coordinate 25,794,170, forward strand.
ACATCTACTGCATCTGGCCACTGCACACCAATTCTAACAAGGTCCTGTTTGACATTGTCTGCCCACCGCATCCTAGGTCTCCCCTTCTTTCTGAGGCCTTTAGGCACACTGTTCATAACCCTATTCGCCAATCTATAATTATTCATACGGGCAACATGGCCAAACCAACGGAGTCTCTCTCTGCACAATATGCTGCTTAAAGGAGGTTGCAAACTCCTTTTCCTAATCTCATCATTAGTTACAAAGTTGAACCACCTAATGCCCAAGATACTGCGTAAGCATCTGGAATCAAAAGCATCTAGTTTCCTGTTATCTTGTTTACAAAGTGTCCAAGTTTCACTACCATAACTAACCCTAGAAAGAACCAAACTATTATACAGTCTAATTTTAGTCTTTAGGTGTATACACCTGTTTCTCCACACTCTCCATAGATTCTTAAAAGTCCCAGCAGCAATCCCTATTCGTCTGTTAATCTCATGCCGCACATCACCATTATCTGTTACATAGCTCCCAAGATAATTAAACTGTGACACCTGCTCAAGACTGCAACCATTCAGATTAACTGAATCACAGCCTGCCTGACCAATTTTCATCACTTTAGTTTTCTCTCTGTTTATAACCAAACCTACTCTACTACCAGTCTCATCAACAGCTCGAATGAAAGAGTTCATCTCATCAACATCATTTGCCAAAAGGGCTAAATCATCAGCATAATCTAAATCAGAAATTTTCGTATCTCCAGCCCATTTAAGGCCAAAATCTTTCCCTTGAAGTGAATTTCGCATAACATAATCAATAACCAAGCTAAAGAGAAAAGGAGACAAAATGCACCCTTGTCGAACACCAGAAGTAATGCTAAACCAATTGCTACAAGCCTTACCAACTCTCACACACGACTCAGTGTTATTATAGAGAGCTTTCATAATGTTAACTAACTTGTCTGGTATACCATATGATCTCACAATCAACCACAAATTATGACGATCAACAGAGTCGAAAGCCTTTTTGAAATCAACAAAGCTAGCAACCAAAGGTTTCTGAAACTCTAAACATTTCTCAAGAATCTGCCTAAGTGAAAATATCTGATCTACACATCCCCTACCACTTCTGAATCCACATTGCTCATCACGCAATTGCCTGTCAACCAGATTCTTAATTCTATTAAGCACAATCATGGAAAGAACTTTACCTGGAACAGAGAGTAGGCTGATACCCCTATAGTTATCACAAGAACTGCGATCACCTTTTTTGAAAATAGGGATAACAATAGCTCTGGTAAAATCCTTAGGAACCATGTCTTTATCATAAAAGAGATTCAGAATTTCAGTCATCCAAGTGGTAACCGAAACATTCCCAGCTCTAAGCATTTCCGTAGTAATTTCATCTACCCCTGGGGATTTATGAAGTTTAAGTTTAGAAACAGCCAAACTAACTTCAGATTGTGTTATAGGGCCAACATTAAAGCCACCAATGCATCTATCATCATTGCAAACAATGGGAGTAGAACTAACTACATTGTTTAGAACATCACTGAAATGCTCAGCCCACCTAGCCATGACAGAATCCTCCCCTTCTATAACCTTACCTTGTTTATCCTTCAATCCTTGTATGCCTGTCCGTTTTCTACCACACAAAACATTAACTATCTGGTACAGCTCTCTGCTGTTGTGCTGTCTAACTGCTTCCTCGGCTTTGTCAGCCAAACCATCAAGCCAAAAATTTTTATCAGCAGCTAACTGATCCTTTACAAGTTTATTAAGGTCTCTGTAATGCTTTCTATTAGGACTAGTAGGGTATTGATTAAGGGCATTCCTGCAGTTCTTTCTTTCCGAAATAAGCTCAAGTGCCTTATCACTCAGATAATTTTGCCTCTTCTGCTCCTTTTTTCCTAAAAGAGTACTGTTAGTGTCCAAAAAAGCCTGTTTAAAATGATCCCATTCTTCCTCCACTTCAGTAGTAAGCAAACCATGACTGTCATAATGACTAAGTAACCTATCATGGTAAGCTTTGGCTATATCTGGATCTTTCAGAGCTTCAGTATTAAAAGTAAATTTTTTAACCCTAGCACAACACTTTTTAAGTTTAAGTTGCAACACACTTTTAACAAGGTAATGGTCAGATCCAATTTCAGCTCCCCTATATGCCCTGGTATTCCTAACAGAACTAGTCCATTTGCTGTTAATTAATATGTAATCAATCATATTCTTATGCAGCCCATCAGGTGAAACCCATGTGTACTTATGTATGTCGCGGTGTTTGTAATAAGTGTTAGTTATTCTGAATCCATTGAGTTTACTTACCTGTAGGAGACGTTGCCCATTGCTATTGCAGCTACCAATACCAAAAGGGCCTATTACTCCTCCCCAAAGGTCAGAGTCAGTACCAACTTTGGCATTGAAGTCACCAAGAACAAGGGTAATATCTCCTTTCTTGACAGAATTCAAAATATCCTGAAGTTGTTCATAAAACCTATCCTTCTCATCCTCATCGGCATCCTCAGTGGGGGCATAACAGCAGATAACATTCAAGTCTTTAACGCTTGTCTGAAATTTTGCTGTAAGAAACCTTTCATTAATGCACTCATATCCTAGAAGAGCATCACTAGCGTGTCTGCTGAGAAGCAGACCCACGCCTTGCTGATGCTTTTTGTCGTCCCTCCCTGAAAAGAGAAATTTAAGATTATTTTTAAGAATCTGACCTTTATCTGTCCATCTGGTCTCTTGCAAGCCGAGAATATCTAAATTATAACGGTGGAATTCTTGTGTGAGGACATCAAGAGAAAAAGCTCTGTGCAGAGTCCTCACATTCCAACTACCTATGGAGAGAAAATGGTTAGTGGGATGTTTAAAGAAACTATGTTTATTGAGAGAGGGAATGCCGACAATATCAAACAGCCCCCTAATCGCAGACATGGGGCAAAGACCCGTTCCCCCACTACTAAAGGCTGAAGCCATCTACACTGGAAGACTTCCTCCAATGTAGAATTTGACGATGCCAATAGAAGCAAAGAGTTCAGGTGCCTGCGATGACTTCTGCTCAGGATTATCCACCAGCTGATAAACATATCCTGTGGATCTATTCACTTGGGGCTGTCAACCCACAAACAAAAAGAAAACACAGCGGAAGATTTTCCCTCCACAGAAGCCCACCAGTGCAGCAAAATCAGGATCCATAATCAAGCTCAGAGCCATATATCTGTCCAGTCCAGTAGGTTTATATGGTCAGCACCAGGACCCTGTGTGGTTGACCACTCCTCAGCAGGGTAGAAAAAAAAGAAAAGTAGCCATAGTTGTCCAGATCAGTAGGCCACACTAATCTGGCAGCCCTCCCCTTCCGTTCACTTCCACAAGAGAGTATCTCTTTTGAAAGTTACTAACGGTCCGCACCACGAGAAGGCGGGGTTGGACATTAGGTGCTAGGCCTGGCCGGTTCTATGCATCATCACAGGGGATTGGTGCATAGCTCTCCTTCCAGTGACTACCTAGCTACCATTTACTTTTTTACACTGTGTAAAATATGAAAAGAGAATTATGCTACGAAATAAGTTTAGATCCATTGGAATTGAGGAACTTTAATATTTTGAACCTATGGGAAGGTAACTTTTTTTGGAAAGTGGGTTTTTACTTTTGAATTTATTGTTTCTACTGGGAAACAACTGTGAATCTAAGGGCGGAGTGGCTCAGTCGGTAGCGCGCCAGGCTCGGTAATCTGCAGTTCCCAGGTTCGAGTCTCAGCGTTGAGATTTATCTCCTCAAAATTCCCCGTCATGCCCACAGTCAGTAGGGGACACCAATGGGCTTGGAAAGGCCGCCGTCCGTCGGATGGTACGTTAAGCCGTGGCTCCGTATGCGGGTGAGCCCCCCGCACAAGATCATAAAAGAAACTTGAATCTTTCCTTCTCCTTCAGAGAATATTTGCTTTTATCAGAATATATCTCAGTTTCTCGCTGAGACCTGATGGCCCATTCGGCCAATTTCTTCGTCACGTGATAACACTTTTCGAATTTCGCGAAAGTTTAAATTGCGCCCTCTGGTGCTGGAAAATTTTGAACATTTTAAACAGATATTGCACACAATCTATTTGGGCTAGAAGTTTGATATTTTAATAATAGAGTGTGATGATCAAGGGGTTTGCATTGTCGACAACAATTTGTTCCTGTACCCCCAGGGAAAACGCAACGTTATCCAAATAACTTACTAACAGAAATACAATTTATATTCATGTATTTTAGTTAAACTATCATTGGTTAAAGTACGACCGGTAGTTTTTCATTTTTAAATAGCATTTAATTTTTAAATTTTCAATAATAATAAATAAATAAATAAATAAATACCCCCTCAAGCAGCTGCTTGCCACAGAGATCTGACAGGAGCCTGTCAGTTTATATGCCACAGTAGAAGATCTGAGAGGATGGCAGGACCTCAGCAGAAAAACGACACATACATCCATGCCTTACCCGGGGCTCGAATCCAGGTCCCTTAGATCAGTAGCCAAGCGCGCTAACCACTCGGCCATCGGACGGCTTATAATAAGCAGCTCGGTGGCAAGCAGCTGCTTATTATAAGCCGTAATATAAACTGTTTAATAATTAAACAATTAATATAAACTGACATAACATTAATAATAATACATAAACATTAATTACAATAATAATTAACTAATTAATATAAACTGACAGGCTCCTGTTAGACCTCTGTGGCAAGCAAGCTGCTTGCCACAGAGGTCTAACAGGAGCCTGTCTGTTTATATGCTGTAGTAGGTCTGAGAGGGTTTGGGTTGGGTTGTTTTACCTCTGAGTGGCACTTTTTTGCACCCCATGGGCTAAATGGCCAGGTCACATGGACCCCGAAGGCTCAGAGAAGGTTGGGGGGAGGGGGCCCACTGCAACAGCTGTTGGGAGACAGATGGTATCCTCCTGTAAAGGCCATCCAGAGTGTTCTTTAACGTGCACAGGGTATGGCTCTCCCGCTTACTGGACCACAGCTTAACGTCTCATCCGACGGACGGCTGTCTTTCCAAACCCATCGGTTTCCCCTACTGACCGTGGGCAAGGCGGGGAATTTTGCGAAGATAAATCTTAACGCTGACTCAGCTGGGACTCGAACCTAGGAACTACAGATTACGAGCCTAGCACGCTACCGACTTAGCCCCCACCCGCCCCCTAAATCTCGAATTTCAACAATATCCCCTTAGTATTTAAAGAGATTGAAGCTTGAATATTTAGCAACAGCAATGCCTAACGTTAGAATTTATCTCAGAAGTTAATTATAATTTGAATAAGAAGTATTATTTCACACCATTTAATACAACAGATGTATATTTAAAAAGTTAATGTTAACAATTTTCGATATTTTCCGAAGACTTACATTATTGCTGTTAAATATTCAAAGTCTATACTGCAAAGCGAACATTATTGAAAATCGAGATTTAGACAGATTTGATTGAGATCTTTATCTTCCGTTACATTTTCTCATAAAACGCTCAGAAGTTACAGAGCCTCGAAGTCAGCTTCCACTTATATAACATGGAGGGAGGAGGTCATAATTAATTAAGCACTCAGTGTATATGTATCGTATATGAAATTAAGAACTGTAGTTAGTTTATAAATGTGTATCATGAAAATGTACTATGATTAACTGAATAAAAAAAGAATAATTGAAAAAAAAAAATTTATTTTGAAAAATTTGTCTCCTAATTCTTGTTTTGCTCGCAGTAAGAAAAGTGACACAGTTCGGCTTGGAAACACCACCGTTCGTCCCATGGAACATTAAACCGTTGTCCGTGTGCAGAAATGGCCTTAAAGGGTGTCTTCTGCCTTCCTTCAGTTTTTTTCTCAAATTAAGATTTCGTAACCAATCAAAACACTTAAACAATACTTAGAGCAATTAGTGTAGGCTAGAGGGAAGTGTAAAAACGAATTTCCTTGACATTTCTGCGTAATTCTACGTGTAGAAAAAAAAAGCCACATAAATTTAATAATATCGACGTTTTAAAGAGTAAGCGTCGAGAAGGTAAAAAATAGCGCTTTGGGTTATACCATTCCTAAGATATTAAGACGAAAAAAAAAAAACATGTTAGTAAAAATGAAATATCCCGAAAAATTTTCGCCTGAAAGTAATATGCTTCATCGCAAAATGATAGGGAATATTCTACACTTCATAAACAAATTTTCAATAATCTCATTATCTCTAACAGTCAAAAGTTATGGCTAAATTAAAACCAATTCCTAGGGAAGCGACAAAGGAAAAAACTGAATATGCTAACCTGTCGTATGGCTGAAAATCGTCGACTGACTTTTGTTTAATAAAATACACAAATGAAAAAGCTACCATTTTGCTATTTGAACTTTAAACAGCAAGACATATCGTATCCAACTGTTGGAATGGCGAGAAAATATAAAACAAACTTCTTTTCTATCGATTTCGACTTCTAAGCAGTTAGTCATATACTTGCAGTAATTAAGTAACCAATTTTATATAATATATAGCAGTGTCTCTCAAACCTTTTTACTCTGCGGCACACTGAATCTAATTTTTTTTTTCCGCGGCACACCTAAAAAAGAATAAAAGCAAACTCTCTATAATCGTCATTATATTTGCGCTTTGTTGAAGTCATCAGCCTGGTTTTCCTTGAAGATTTGCTCTCGTTCTTTAATTCATAACTCGGTGTTTGTTTTAAATATTTGTCCATTCTATGGCTTGAAATAATCAAAAATTAATACCAAAATTTGGAAAAAGCTTGATAAATACTTACAAGATCCCAGTTGATAAAATCTGAAAGATTTTTATTAAAGCACGTCGATAATACAAGTCAAGTCAAAATGAAATCTTTGGAATATCTAGTGTCAATTAGAAAATCTCTCGCGGCACACAGTTTGCGAGTCACTGATATATAGAGTGGAGAAATTCAGAAAACTGCCCAGCCAGCAGTCTTCTACCACAAGCCAGAGCAAAGCATATACCAAAGTGAAGAAGAGGAAAATATTTTTCTGCTTTTATGCGCATTAAAAAACATTGATTTTAAAAGGGGATGCACTAGTGTAATACTAATGATTAATCAAATTGGATGGGTTGGGTTGTTTCACCTCTGAGCGGCACTTTTTTGCACACAATGGGCTAAATGGCCAGGCTACAAGGACCCCGAAGGCTCAGAGAAGGTTGGGGGAGGGGACCCACTGGAACAGCTGTTGGGAGACAGATGGTAGCCTCCCGTCAAGGCCATCCAGCGTGTTCTTTAACGTGCACAGGGTATGGCTCTCCCGCACACGGGGCTACGGCTTAACGTCCCATCCGACGGAAGGCGGCCTTTCCAAGCCCATCGGTGTCCTGTACTGACCGTGGACAGGACGGAGAATTTTTGCGGAGATAAATCTCAACGCTGACCCAGCTGGGACTCGAACCTGGGAACTACAGATTACGAGCCTGGCGCGCTACCGACTGAGCCACCACTCAGCTGGGACTCGAACCTAGGAATTTTTTACCTCAAATTGGGTGAAAGAGCGAACTTAGTTAATGATACCGTAAAAGTTGATGTTCTTCCCCTTGGCTTAAGCAAAACAAATAGTTCTCATCAACAAAGGTCTGAGGTTCCCGTGATCCTCAGACTTTTGTTGATGAGAACTATAATAAATAAGAACTATATAAGAAAAGATAACTATAGAAAGTATGCAATGCATTGTACATTTAAAGAATAGAATAAAAGCGATCTGTTGCCATGATAAATGCATTTGGAATATTAATTCATTTGTCAATCGCCATTTACAAAAACTTGTTCCTTTGTCAACCTCTATAATCCATAAGTCATAACCTAAGTTATTTAAACAACTTTGGCAATATTCTGTAGATTAATCTCCAAAGGAAAGCTTTGATTGATGATATCGATTCGTGTTCTTGTATAATGATATAGATATTATAGAAAGGAATGTAATGAATTTGAGCAGCTAATTTGAATCTGAGCGCCACTTTTTCGCACACAGTCGGCTAAATGGTCAGGTCACAAGGTCCTGAAGGCTCAGAGAAGGTTGGGGGAGGGGACCCACTGGAACAGCTGTTGGGAGACAGATGGTATCCTCCTGTAAAGGCCATCCAGCGTGTTCTTTAACGTGCACAGGGTATGGCTCTCCCGCACACGGAACCATGGCTTAACGTCCCATCCGACGGACGGCGTCCTTTCCAAGCCCATCGGTGTCCCCTACTGACCTTGGGCAGGGCGAGGAATTTTGCGGAGATAAATCTCAACGCAGACCCAGCTGGGACTCGAACCGGGGAACTACAGATTACGAGCCTGGCGCCTTCGGTTATGGCAAAAAAAATGGAAAAGGCAATGTATAGGGAAAGTTTACTCTTTACATAAGTAAGCTGGAGTTCTGGTAAGGCATGTATTGATGGGAGGATCTAAATAAAACCAATAGTACAGTTTTCGCATATTAACTAAACGATGATACGCTTCTGTGAGATGTTAATTTTGGCCAAGATTAAAGGTAGAATTTGAGCAATATTGCAGCTTTACAGACACTAAGATAACTGCCGATATTATATGCTCCTGCCTTGGAATAAATTACCACTGCATTTAAGAGCCTGGTGTTGGGCCATTCAAATGTTGATTTATTGTAAAATAAAGGAAATAATTCTTTGAAAATGGCAGTTTTTGTTGTCAAACATTTTACCATTATCTCATTAAATCTAAGAAACCCGCATCCGCCTTTCTTAACTATCAAAGACTATTACATTTACCGACTGGAGATGTCAGCAACATTAGATGTTTTCGAAAATAAAATATGAAACTTATTTGCTTTCGCAAATTAAGAAAACAAACGAATTAAACAATTTATACGACGGTAACCACGTCTTTTTGTCTTCACTTCTAGTGATTAAATATATATGTTTATATGAATATATATATATATTGAACATATATATATACATAAGCCGTCCCATGGCCGAGTGGTTAGCGCGCTTGGCTACTGATCTAAGGGACCTGGGTAAGCCCGGGGTCCCTTAGACCCGGGGATCCCTTAGACCCAAGGCATGGCTGTCTGTGTCGTTTTTCTGCCGAGGGCCTGCCATTCTCTCAGACCTTCTACTATGGCATATAAACTGACAGGCTCCTGTCAGACCTCTGTGGCAAGCAGCTGCTTGAGGGGGTATTTTTTTATATATACACAGTCGTATCAGAATAATATGACTACCAACCATAGTATATGTATGGTAGGTGGTCATATTATTCTGATAAGACTGTGTATATTTAGAAGATTTGACTGAAGCCTTCCAGTAGCGCGTTACAAATTCTTGAACCATTGAAAATTCTTTAGGAAGAATTTGCAATGGTTCTTTCATTAGATAATTAATTAAACGAAGAATTTCCATTTTTTTGTCATAGCCAAAGTCATATGCTGGAGCAAAGGCATGCCAGATAAAATTATAAAATATTATATTATATATAATAATTCATTATATAATAAAATTAATTTATATGGCATTATACATCTACTCCTAAAGAATTTGCAATGGTTCTCATAACGCACAAGTGCAGTGGTTCTCAACCTTTCATGCTTCACATACCCCCTGGAAATGTGTAATGTAACTGGCATACCCCTTGTATAGATAGATAAAACTATAGTTAATAGTATAACAATTGTTATTTTTACTTTGTTACTAGATCTAGCGACTTTTGAGCTCTCCGGCGTACCCCAAAAAATTTTACCGCATACCCCACGTTGAGAACCCCTACAATAGTGGAAGGCTTCAGTAGAATCTTCAAGCCTTAGGTAAAAAGGTTGCTTGTTTCGCTACTAGTTAAACCACTTAGAATTCTTAATTCTTAAATATTTAATTTAAAATTAATGACTTGCCATCCTCTCAGACCTTCTACTTTGGCATATAAACTGACAGGCTCCTGTCAGACCTCTGTGGCAAGCAGCTGCTTGAGGGAGTATTTATTATTTTATTTTTTTATTTTAACCTTGCAATTTTGCTGAGGTTTTGGCTTCCTCGCAGATATTCATTATGGGGTACTTAATGGATAGGCTTCTGTTAGATCTTCGTGGTTAGAAATTTGCTTGACCATTTATTATTCATTATAATTAAGATACTTAGAATTAGCAGTAGGAGAGGTTTATACGTCTTGGTAAAAGTTAATGATTATCTATATAGCCATTAACGTTATATCATTCACAAATTGTAAAGTCGATTAAACATACCGAAATGTATTTTCCTTTAAGCTCTTGCGGCAAACAAATTTGGAGTTGAGATACAGACTAGAATGATAAGGATAAGCCAAAACTTCGATGGCTGCACACTGCAATCATTCAAACCAGATTATAATCACAGAGTAACGAAGAACACAATAATATTCAGTGTATACAAATTCATTATCTGCGACATTTTAAAAAGTAAATACCATTCATTATTTTAGTTCCATTTTTACAATTTAACATTAGGTTTGAATGTTACGGCTAATGTTCATGCTAACAAAAACATATGCAACCCTTTTTGAAAGCTATATTAAAAATATGTACTAGCTCTGAAGCCCGTACATCAAAGAGTTGAACAGAGCAAAAACATTTAAAACTTTAAGCCTGTTACATTTCATTCACGACATCAGAAGCTCCTCTTTCAACTGTGCTATAAAAATGAAGTTTTCAAGAGACAATAAATGTCTCACTTATACAAGGAGAGAAGTGAAGAGAACAGACAAATCAAACGACCTACAAGCTGCTCAAAGTACTTATTCACTTCCGCTTATGGAGGCAACACAGCGCCATCTACACTTCAAGTAAACCGGAAGCTGTCAAACTTAATAACAAAGCTTCGGCAAAAAATGGAAAAGGCACTTAAGGGAAAGTATGTTTTTTGCATACGTTGGTTTGTGATCTGGTAAGCTGTCAATAGATGGTATTTGTAGGTAATCCAGAGTTAAAACCGAAATAGTAAAATTACATGAACGTCGACCCAACTGTCGTTACTGATCGAATGCTGGATGGGGTTTTAAACCGTAAACCGAAGTTTGCTTTAGAGCCAAACGGCTAATTTTTTGATCGACTACTCAGCAGAAGCTAAATATATTTTTTTGCTACAAATCATAAACATTAAATTTAAGTCCACCATTTAAACAGTCGCATCTCTTGTTCTGATTATGAGATCAAACCCATATCGTTGACTCTTCTCTGTTGGCGTAGAGCAGCAGATAACATCGCTCCTATCAGTAAAGATAAAAGAAATACGTGTGTAGTAAGTATACGCAGTGACCATTTAGGGGGGGGGGGGGAGGAATGACAAGAAACAATAAACAGTTGAAAATAATGTGAACAATGTGGTATTAGTTACAATTATTAATTGGTTTATTTTCTTTAATATTAAAAGCTGTGTCTAAAACAAACTAGATGGATTCAGAGTTGCCAACAAAGGAGGTGGGGGACAAAGAGACTCTAAAACATGTTAATATAAAAAATGAGAATCATTTGCGATAACGATGATAAACAAATTCTTATTTTAGAGATTGCGTGCCTAATTTGCCACGTTATATACGCGTTTCTCTACTCCCCGCATTTCGATTTGCTCAGCTTTTAATTTTATTCCATTTGTGATACTTAACAAAGCTTTTAAATCCATACTTTATCAAAATAAGCTTTGAATCTTCATCCGCATATATATATATCATGCAATGGAAAAATGTATAAAAAAATATGGCGAAAATTGACTAATGTTAATAGGCTGTCTTTTTCACAGAACATGATTTTTCAATACCATCATAGAAAAATGCGTTGTTTAAATGGCAAAATCATTTTATATCTCTATAGCGAGGCCATTCAAAGTTAACGCAGACATGCGAGCATGTGCAGATACCGAAGAATTGATTTTCGGCAATCTAGCTTCAAAACTAGAACGAGTCTTGCGTTAAAAACATTTTTTTTCCCCACCAAAGTGTGAATTACAAAAGACATTCAGCTAGGAAATAAATTTTTTGTTTAAAACGTAAACAATAATAACAGTAACAACAAAAGCGAATGTATTCTTCTTCCCCCATGCGACTTTAATACTTCATGTAAAGGTATCGTTAAAAAAGCATTTCACTATATCACCAATTGATAACTTTAAGTGTCGTAAAAATTCCGTAATATCTGACAGTACAACTGAAATGAGAGAGCTGGCTTTATGTACCATATTTCTAAGACATCACTATGAACTTGAAATTTAAAACTAAAGTAGGGAAAAAACCTTAGAGGAAGCTCTTTTTTTTTCATATCTTCAGAAAAAAATATAAATAAAATAAATAAATACCCCCTCAAGCAGCTGCTTGCCACAGAGGTCTGGACAGGAGCCTGTCAGTTTATATGCCACAGTAGGAGATCTGAGAGGATGGCAAGACCTCAGCAGAAAAACGACACACACATCCATGCCTAATCCGGGGCTCGAACCCAGGTCCCTTAGATCAGTAGCCAAGCGTGCTAACCACTCGGCCACGGGATACCGAGTCTTAATACCTAAACCAAGTTTGCTGAGGGCAAATAGTTGGGAAGGGGGTGAAATAAAAAAAAAATCATTGTTTATTAAATTTTACTTGTTTAAGTATACGTACAAAATAATAAGGAAAATATTCAATATTAATATAAAGTTTATTTTAACGTCAAAACATAAGTTGACTTGTCGAAGCAGTATGGAACTGGATCCCAGAAATGAGCAGCTGAACATTCGGCTTCAATAAAGTTGTATAATGTTATTCAAATTATCAAAACACTATCCCTTTAGTAGAGAATGATTAAAATATTATTTTTCAATTTTCAAGCGGCCAAATGAAATTGTTAAATAGGCCGAATTGACTCACAGGCTGTAGTTTGTGCAAGCATAACCTAAACCATTGTGAAGACCGAAAGAGTTTACTGGTAATTAATTACTTTTTTTTTGATGAAAACTTTTATGACCAGGTGGAACTCAAACCACATAATCAATGATTGCATGCTAAATTGCTTTAATCACTGAGAGAGTAATTTGTTTGTGGTGTAGATATAACTAAAAACTTAGAACAACTAAATACAACTTACTGAGAAAGTATTTGTTTTAGCTGTTAATACATTATTTCGCTTAGTTTAGTTGTTTTTTCTCTGAGAGGAATTTTATTTTAATTTGCACACAATGGACTAAATGGGCAGGAAATGAATCGTTGATAGCCTGGAAGAGGGCTTTTTAGGTGGTAATTATAAGTCTGATGATGACTTTTAGTTGAGGTTATTAGATTGATAAATAAATCTTCGCCTTGTAGAAACATGATCATACCTTAGAAATAGGTATACCATTAGAAAGAGGAAAGAATTTATCTGTGACTACTGCATCCAGAACACTTCACATCAGTGAAATCTATTGGAGCAAACATTTGGTTTGTATCATCAGTGATAGAACTTGCTATTATTGTGCCATGGGCAAAATTTCTGGATCATATTCCCCTAGCCCTCCTGCACACACAACTATCACTATGAATTTATAGACTAATAAAATTGCACAGTTCTACCTAGTATTTTCACCACAAAGAAAATGTAACTGTAAGGAATACACATGAAAAAAATTACTTATATAATGAAATAAAAATAATATACACTACGAACATAAATTTGTAAAAACAAAAAAAAAAACAAATAAGAGACTGGAAAAAATAGTAATTTTAACGTTTTCTGTATAAAGATGATATTATTTATCTCTATGAATTTAAACACAGAATCTAAGTAACATATGTTGAAAATTGTAATAAATAAAGAATTGTAATAATAAATTCTTGAATTAAAAAAAAGTAATTCCAAAATACATCTGTGCACATCTTAGAATTTTGCACATGGGGCAGGTGATCCTAATCTGTTGGTTCTAATCACTAGACCTAGGGTGGGCCTCACTCACCCTACCCTAGTTCTGGTACTGTTTGTGTACCTCTCATTCAGACAGGTATGACTGAATTAGTGACAATATGTCAATTGGATTCTTTTACCTTAAAGCGATTTTTTGCACACAATGGGCTAAATCGTTAATCCACAAGATCCCAAGGGCTCAGAGAAGAGGACCCACTGGACAGCTGTTTAGGAGACAGATGGCAGCTTCCTGTCAAGGGCATCCAGCATGTTTTTTAATGTGCACAGGGTATATCACTCTCCAGCCCATGGGGCCATGGCTTAAAGTCACATCCGATGGACAGAAGTATTTCCAAGCCCATTGGTATTTCCTTAATTATTGAAAGCAGAATGGGAATTAGCAGAGAAAATTCTCAGTGCAAGCAGAGTTGAGGCTTGAACCTGAGATCTGCAGATTGTAAGCCTGGTGTAATACTGTTTGAATCAACCTCTGCCCAGATGTCAATTGGGTTCTGATCTGGTTGCTGATGAACCCTGATTCTTACTACAGACAGGGTCAAGATTTCTGATAATGAAGAAAAATAGACTGTCACCTGCAGTCTAACTTAAAGAAAGAACATCATATTGTATATGGTGAAGGAAGTGAATTAGTCTGGGGATAAATATTCTTAGGTGGTTGTATGCAAGACTGGATCTAGAAAAAAAAGGGAGGGGGACTGCTATGAAATAGAAAAAAATACCATAATACCATATTTCATAAAGAGTTTGGTTTATGGTATATATACCAAAATAAAAAAAAATTCAATGTTTTTTTGGGTAGTATTTAATAAAAATTCTTTGAATTATGAGAAAAATGAATGTTTTCATTATTTCAACCTCAGTTCTGTGTATTAAAATTCTCTGGGGGTGGGGTAGGGGTGATAATAGTCTTATTTGCATGTAAGATCTTGCATCAATTAATAAGTAAGAACTTGCTTCTAATCCTTTATCCTTTGAATCAATGATCACTACCATCATGAATCAGCATTGGGAGGTGTGCATTGAGGTTAGAGGGACTGTTAACGATTATCACATTCCACTTTTATTTCAAACATTTTAATGTAAACATTTTGTGCAATTTAATAGCAATCTTTCAACTTGTTTTCAAATTGCATTTATTGCTCGCTAACAAAACACCAATCCAAATTTTGCATATTATCTCCACAGTTTGTAAGAAATACAATTGTTATTGATGCTTTGATTTAGATTTACAATACATTTCCAACTTTTTACTAATATTTTGAGTAAATCAAGAATGCATAAATTTTCTGGTTATGTTTTAAGCAACAAAAAGCTTTTCATGCAATATATGTAAACCGTCTGTAATTTCTGTGAAAGTGATTCAGCACGACACAATGCAAGCCTTTCAAGTTGATATTATTAACTCCCATAACCAACAGATTAGTGAGCTTGGGTTCCTTCACCTCTGAGTAGGAATTTTTTACATATAATGAGCTAAATGGCCTTGTCATTGGCACTCAGAGCTGCATAGAAGATTTACTAGGGAGTTTTTAGGATATAGTAGCATCTAATATTTTTTTTTAATGTGCCATGGCCTCATGTACAGAAGAACCTGTACATGAGGCCATGGCTTAATATTCCATCTGAGAGAGAATATTTTAATATACACACAATTGAGAGTCAAGCCAGAGAACACAGAGTTATGAGCCAGGTTCATCAAAAACTGAAATAATCCACATATTAATAGGCTTTTCTCTTACTCAAAACCAGGATTTATTTTATATGTGACATGCATATTTCATGAAGAGCCTGTCTTAGGCTTATGGTAAATCTGAATCAAAGTTGGGATTGTCATGGTGATTTACATAAATGTCTGGATGCATAAAATGCACAATTACCTTGAAAAATATATTTTTGATCTGGAAAATAAGGGTGTATAAATTACATGTTGTTTATAGTATGCAATTAGATATCTTTTAATAGCATAACTCCAAAACCTGTTGTTTTGGAAAACTTGCAAATGACAATTCTTATAGTAGGGGATGGTGAGAAAAGCAGAAGCAGGAAAATAATTTTAGTTTAATAAATAAAAAATAATAAATACCCCCTCAAGCAGCTGCTTGCCACAGAGGTCTGACAGGAGCCTGTCAGTTTATATGCCACAGTAGAAGGTCTGAGAGGATGGCAGGACCTCAGCAGAAAAACGACACATACATCCATGCCTTACCCGGGGCTCGAACCCAGGTCCCTTAGATCAGTAGCCAAGCGCGCTAACCACTCGGCCATGGGACGGCGTTAACTTTAGTTTACTGGCATTAAAATATCAATATTTGGATAATCAGCATTGAATTAATAATCAGACTATAATTTGATAACACATTTTTTTTCTTTTGCAAATACATAAATTGTACAATTACTGGTCAATTATAAATATAAAATTAGGATGAATTCAATAATATTACAATGGTGAAAGATCATAGCTGAGACAAGCAAATTTATATTTGAAATTCTGAAGGAAATTTAAAAGTAAAGGAGAACACTTGGTTCATGAGTTGATGGTGCTCTTGAACACAAGATTCATTATATATGTAAGCAAACTACAACCAACACTATAGTTTGGATTACGTTACCTCTAATTGCACTTTTATGTGCACCAGGAGTTAAATGGCCATATTACAAGAATCCAGAAGCCTCAGAGATGGGTAGAGGAAAGAGATACACTGGACAGCTCTTGGTGATGGAAACTTCATGTTAACACCATTAACCATGTTCATTAACATGCAAAGGGTGTGACTCTCCTGCCTATTAGACAATAACTTAATATCCCATCTGATTGATTATAACCTTTCCAAGCCTATCATTTCCCCTTTTACACTGAAGGCAGAATAGGGTTAGCAGTGTAAATCTTCAATGCAGACAGAAGTGGGACTCAATTTACTATAGGCTACTACTAGTAAAAGCATAAATCCTTTCAGCAGTTAGGCAGAAGTGAAAAAATTACTTTTTCATATCAAAGTAGAAATTAATTAGATTGCTTACCTTACTATCAGGTTTATAGATAAGGCACTACATGAATGCTAGCACAATTACCATTGTGGCAGAAATAAAGAGTAACAATTTTCTTATAGCTGCATGTTAGATAAAAAAAAATGTAAGAATTTCCACCCCTATACTTTTGTACAGCCTAAGTGGTAGATATTCAAAACGAAGCAAATGAGTTTAAAAGATGCTGCTCTGCATTTGATATAACCTTTGAACTACCATTTTCTTTTTCATTAGTATTGACAACTTTATATTATTGCAGCATAAATTTTATAAAAATTTTTTTCAATATCAGTGTTTCTTCCATTTTTTTGGGTTGCTTTGGGTTGCTTTACCTCTGAGCGGCACTTTTTTTGCACACCATGGGCTAAATGGCCAGGTCACATGGACCCCGAAGGCTCAGAGAAGGTTGGGGGAGGGGACCCACTGGAACAGCTGTTGGGAGACAGATGGTAGCCTCCCATCAAGGCCATCCAGTGTGTTCTTTAACGTGCACAGGGTATGGCTCTCCCGCACACGGGGCCACGGCTTAACATCCCATCCGACGGACGGCGGCCTTTCCAAGCCCATCGGTGTCCCCTACTGACCGTGGGCAGGGCGGGGAATTTTGCGGAGATAAATCTCAATGCTGACCCAGCTGGGACTCGAACCTGGGAACTACAGATTACAAGCCTGGCGCGCTACTGACTGAGCCACCCCGCCCCATGTGTTTCTCCCAGCTTGGGTCTCATTATTCCATGGGCTTCAGGATGGTCATTCATTTGCTTGGTGGTTGCACCAGCCCTACACAGTATAAGTGGTCATCCATAACACCTTGAGGGAGGAAACAGTGGTCAGTAGTGTATTTTGAAAACATGTTTGGGGAAGAATGATTTTTTAAAAAGATTGAAATATAGGTAGTCAATATGCAAATATTAAAAAAAGGTATAATAAGTAAATAAAAACCAGTGGTACATTTTACATCAATGCTTAATAGTTGCCAAATGTTTCAAAAGAATAAAAAAATGGAAAAACTATTTTGAAACCCATCCTGTCAGACCTCTGTGGCAAGCAGCTGCTTGAGGGAGTATGAACCCCAAATCTCTTCTTTAAATATGCCACTGGCAGTGATTGTATTATGATTTTATGAGGTGGGGGAGGGGGAGTGGAGGTTTGGAGGTGATATCAAAGCTGGGAACTGCAGATTATGAACCTGATGCATTACTGACTGGGCAACCCATGCCCCAAAAAATTATTGAAGTAGAGGAATGTGCTGGAGAGGATACCCAAAGAAAAAAGCAATTGAGATGATATGGGCACATTAATACAGTTGTATGATGAAGATGATTAAAGCAAATGTGAAAACGGGAACTCATTGGAAGTGGAGGGATATAAAAATGAAAAATGATGTGGAGGAAGTGATGAGGGAAAAAACGACTGCGGAGAAGATGATAATTGAATGAGAAAGTGATTGAGATGGACAAAAAGAAAAGAGATGCTGTCTAGGCAGATAATACAAAAGTAAGGAAAAGCGTGAGAAATTAAAAATTAACTACCGCTGATTTCAAATTCAAATTTATTATAACATAAATACATGAGGACAATAAACACACAATGCACAACACTTTGTCAAATACATTATCAATACAACACTTTACAAAGAACAGAGAAACAATAAAAGCATAAAACTAAGTAAAACAATCAATAAGTATATATGAACAACCAAGGAGCTTCAAGCTCTTCCAGGTTATAAAAAAATTAATTCATTTATTAAAGAAAATAAAGTAAAAAATAAAAAGCGAAAAAAATTAACTATCACAGGTGGTGTGGGTATGTAGTTTTTATAAATATCAGTTTTTATGTAAATGCTAACAAAATATTATTTAACCACAGTAAACATACATTCAATGTTGTCTAACTTTGACAAATATGCACACAAACATTTCTTAAAAGCTGTAAAACATTTTTCGTTTCTTATTGTATACTCCAGTAAATTAAAAAAACTTAGGCAAAATAAAATAAAAATTTTTATGGAAAATTTCCCTTTTCGTTTTTTCTATATAAAATTGTAAACCCAAAACTCTGGAGTTAAAATTAGGATTTCTAATTGGAATTAAATCTTGATTTTAATACAAAAAGATAGTTGAAATGTATATATATAATTTCCTTAGTGGCAATATATTGCGTTTATTGTATAATATTGTGATCCCAACAAAATAATTATAATTAAGATTATGAACTATTATATTTTGCATATAAATTAAAGGCAATAAATTTGATTTATATTCTCCTCCCCAACAACAAATTCCATAAATTAAGGTAGACTGAACCCATGCGAAATAAATATCCCGTAAGAAATTATAATTAACAAATCGTTTTAAATAGTAAATTTTATATAGTATTCTGTTTAGTTTTGAAGAAAGTGAGTAAATATGTTTTTTCCATTTTAAATTAGTTTCTATTATTAATCCTAGATAATTGTAGCTATCAGTCACTTCAATAATATCACAGTTACAGCAGTCTGTATTCCAACAGTTCAATTCGTGAAGTTTGATGTTATTTCCAGATGTATATAATGAAGTTAATGTAAAAGATATATATACTTAGTTTTTTTTTTATATTTAATTCTAGTTCATTTTCAGTAAGCCATTTTTTAATAATTATTAAACTACTATCAATATTTCCAAGTAATGCTTCATTATCTTCTGCATCAAAAACTATGGATGTATCATCCACAAAAGAAATAATTTGTCCTGCAATTTTTAATTTACAGAAATCATTGATATATATAAGAAAAAGTAAAGGACCCAACACAGAACCCTGTGGGACTCTACTTACAGTCAACAATGTTTCATTCCTAAAACGTTAATAATCACAATTTGCTTTCTATTCTCAATGAAACTTTTAAACCAATCATAGACTACACCACGAAAACCATAAAATTTCAGCTTATGTAAAAGTATTTTATGATTAATAGAGTCAAATGCTTTTCTGGTGTCTAAAAAAAAACCCAATAGTCTTTTTATTATTATTATTAATGACCTTATAAATCAATTCATTAAATTTTATTAGTGCATGATATGAACTGCAATTTTCACGGAAACCAAACTGGTTTTTTGCAAAAAACTCAATGCTATCCAAATAACTAACCACTCTTTTTTTAACTATTTTTTCAATGATTTTAGAGAAAATTGGCAAAATTGCAATGGGTCGATAATTATTATAAAATCATCTCTGTTTCCCCCCTTATAGATTGGTTTAATTATAGAAAATTTCAAATCGTCCACAAAGGTTCCTGTTTCCATTGACAAATTAATAATATAAACTAATAAATCTAATTTATGTCTAGCTATTATTTTTAGTATTTTTGCATTTAAGGTATCGTATCCTACAGTTTTATTTGTATCTAAATTTGAAATTAAATTCAATACTTCTCCTGCATCTGTATTCATAAAATACATAGAACTCAAGACTGGTTGTTGATCAGATAAGCTAAAATTTGATTCCGATTGCCGAGATACAGATAAACTTCAGTTACTATTAACATTTGTAAAAAATTCATTAATTTCATTCACTACAAAATTAGTTTCTTTATTATTTGAAAAAATATTATGTGCTGTTGATGTACCTGTTATGTCATTTACTAATTTTCACTGTCGTTGTCGATCATTGTTACAGATAGTAAATAAATTCCTATAATATAAATTCTTTGCAATTTTTATAATTATTTTAAGGTTTTTATTGTAATCTTTATATTCATTCATATAAGTAATAAATAAAGAATACTTTTTTGCTTTTTTATATAACCTTTTTTATTTATACTTTTTAAAATTTCATATGTAATCTATTTTTCGTTAATACCTTTATTTTTTATCTCTCACACCATCAATATTATAAGTACAATCCTGCATAGCTGTATAAACCATATTAATAAATTCTTGATAAACCACGTTAACGTTTTTGCAATCAGAGATATCGTTATCCAATTTATAGTCCCTTATTTTATATTCCAGTTTCAGATAATTCATCCTAGTGATGCCATGCAAGTTTTTATTATTTGTATTTGTTTTGTTTATTTTTTGTGATTTTATAATCATAAAAAGTGGGTAATGGTCTTTTATTTGGAAGTAAATCGCAGAAAAAGTGAAGACCCTTTCTTTATGTAGTGTTTAATCAGAAGTGTAGGGGGGGAGGGGTTTACGCCAAAAAAAAAAAAGCGTTATACGATTTATGAACGACTACTAAAAATATACGACAAATCGAAATTCTTGGTGATCCTTGTCTTTATATTGTAAATAATGAATATTATATAATTTAGGGATCAAAATTAACTAGCCTTCACTGTAACTCAGGCTAAAAACTCGCAAAATTTAAAACACTGTACAGTAAGTAATGGACTTTGCTTTACAATAAACGCTTTATTGCTTGCGCAGTTTGAATTGGATAATTTTCAGCGTTGAAAAAATTCCACAGCACACTTTCACTTTATCAATAAGAGTGCAAGCTTCTATATTACAAAATGTTGTTTAATGTCATAAACCTTGTGTCAGTAGAAATAATGAAACCGATAGCGAAACATTTTGGCGGATTTAAGAGCATAATTCCACAATGGAATTATATTCTATTATTAGGCGGTTAAAAGTAGTTCTAGTGGAAAAAAGAATTTCAAAGTCCGGACTCGCGTCGTATAAATATCTGTAAACAAGACGACTTAAAATATTTGTTAGCTCTCTCTTCAGAATGCGTTCATGATATGTTTAAAATCCGAACAGTTTTACATTCATTTATAAAAGTTTAATGTACTGCCCGAAAATGAAAGTGTAACTTCAGATGCAATATCATTTGAGGGGGTGAAAAAAATTGAGTTACTCCAAATATTTTATTCCTACATTAGTTAAGAAGATACGCTTAACATATCTTACCGGCCAAGATAAAACAAGCAGACTGTTGATGAAGAAATAACACCGCAGAAAAACGGGAGTCCGTCCAGACGACAGCAAATCTAGCGGAAGCAATCGGAGCACGTGAGCATATACTGGGCCCGGTTATCAGCGAGAACCGCAATCACGGACCAACAGCCACGCGCCAGGAGGACGAAGTAGCTGTCAGAGACAGTACAAGGTCCACACTTAGCTATCGCAGAAAACCACTATTGGCAAGAAAATAACAGACTGCGAGATTGCTACAATTTAAAACGTGAAACATATAACTTTAGCTGCAAGTTTTGTCCTCTTTATTCCAGAGAGAATAATTGAGTACTATGGAAAGTGAAGAAGGAATTGATAATCCTATCCTTAAGAGTGACTCCCATTTTCGCGAAATTTATCATAAAAGGCTCTCTTTTAAGTTAACTATCGTCTTTTTTTTTTCTTATGACTTCTGCTTGATTAACTTAAACAGTGTTTTGTGGAACTTTTTCAAACTTCCATCTTTCAGTGCTATAATGCAGCCAAGTGAAAACGTCACTTTCGATTACAAGAACAGGAGCACACGCAAACCGGTTTGGGGCCACAAACAGTGCAGGAACTATTCCAAGGAAGTTAACATCAAACAAACACGTGGTAGAGTTACAGCATTTGCTCTAGTGTTTGCAATGGAAACTGGACAAAACAGTTACCGCTAATGATCTATAAATATATTTTTTTTATCTTACTAACGGCTGGGAGTCACAGGGTCAATTTTGCAGAATACTTCAGCAACGTAAAATTTTGGGTTAATTTTTATGTTCCTATCGACTTGCGAAATTGTTAGTTTTCGATATACCTAATTAAACCTTTTGTTGCAGGACAGGTTAATATTGTCCCAGGGCTTTAAAGTATCTCAATCGGGCCCAGTTTGCCTATACAAAGTTGATTAGTTTGGGTTTTAAAGTACAAGGATAACCAAGGTTACGCTGCGCCAATTTCTCACAGATTCGTTGTTAGTAAAACCGCAGATCAAATCAATTTTGGGAATTTTAGCTTCTGCGCTTCAATTTAACGAAAGCATTTTTTTTTAATATCGGGTCTTTTTTGCGAGTAAAAAATATACGATGTCAATTAAAATTACGATTGCTTTTACAATGAATGTGTCGTATTTCTTATTTAGTTCGTTTGTTAATTTTTCATACTTTTTTTTTAAAGGCAAACACGCCTCTTCCCCTTCCCCCTTTTATTACTTCTCGCATTTTTCGCACATGACAAATCATTTGCCACCATTTGAATAGCCTTGGATTAGATATTGAACATTTGATGTTGAATGTCTTGCCCGATTAATAGTAGCCATATAGTCAGAAAATACTTTCCAAAAGTCGCTTTTTTTTACCTCGGAGAGGAACTTTTGCGCACACAATGGACTAAATTGAGTTTTTTTTTTAGTCATGAGGGCCCCCAAGGATCAGAGAAAGTTGGAAAAATGGATGTACTGGATAACTGTTAGGAGACAGATGTCAAGGTCATCCAGCGTGTCTTTAACGTGCGCAAAGTATAGCACTCCTGCACAAGGAGTCAGGGCTGTCTCATCCTATAGATGGTCGCATTTCCAAGCCTGTTGATTTCAACTTTCTCATCGATAGCATGGTGCTGATTAGAGGATATAAATGCCAATAACCGTACAGTTCGGAATCGAATCTGGAAAACATCGGATTATGAATCTGAAGCGGTACCCGCACTCTATCATTTTCGAGATGAACATACCTGGCTATGTGCTTATATCTTCAAGCAACTACCAGTGACGTCACCAAGTTTTTTTTTTCTCCTTTTTTGGTATTTAGGTACTCTCTTTTGCTAACTCTAGCTGTGTGAAAATAGAAGCTCAATGCCTTGTCTCTAATACTCCACTATCTGCATAATTTAAATTACAGTAACTAGTTAAATTAGTGAAGTCAGTTGAAGAAGGAGTGAGCTAGATTATTCAACATCAGGGTTGGATTAAATACTAATTATGCATTTGTAGATTTTTCCGTTTTGCTCCGGAGTCCCAGTTTAGTACAAATCCGCTAAAGAGAGGGTTTCAACAAAATTCATTTTTTACAGGAGACTGGATGGCCTTGACGGGAGGCTACCATCTGTCTCCCAACAGCTGTTCCAGTGGGTCCCCTCCCCCAACCTTCTCTGAGCCTTCGGGGTCCATGTGACCTGGCCATTTAGCCCATGGTGTGCAAAAAAGTGCCGCTCAGAGGTAAAACAACCCAACCCAACCCATCCAGTGTGTTCTTTAACCTGCACAGGGAATGTCTCTCCCACACACAGAGCTACAGCTTAACGTCCCACTGACGGATGAAGACCTTTCCAAGCCCATCAGTGTCCCCTATTGACCGCGGGCAGGAAGGTGGGTTTTGTGGAGATCTTCACTGAGGAGTCTAATATGTGAAAGGTAGGTTTAGGGCAACCTTAGAACATTTAAAGTTCTTTTAGGAAAACGGATATTGCTCTTGTGTTTAGCAAACTTATTAACAGAAGAGATAGGAGAAAACTTTATTATTACCTTAAAAGTATTTTAAAAACGAATTTAATAAATGTTTAGAGGAGTAATTGAAAGCTGATAGAAATTCATGTAGCTTAGAAGAGAGAGCGATAAAGAGCACAACAGGAAACTGATTGCATTATAATATAATTTGGAAACAACTATTTTACCCCCTCCTCATTTATTAAGATTTCTCTTTGAGTACCATGTGACAAATGGTCAGGTGAGGCTAAGTGTGTAAGACATACACTGAGTAACTGATGGGAGCATCATGTCATGGGCTTTCGGCCATTTTTTTTTTATTAAAGTAGATGCTTTTGATTCCAGATGCTTACGCAGTATCTTGGGCATTAGGTGGTTCAACTTTGTATCTAATGATGAGGTTAGGCAAAGGAGTTTGCAACCTCCTTTAAGCAGCATATTGCGCAGAGAGAGACTCCGTTGGTTTGGCCATGTTGCCCATATGAATAATTATAGATTGGCGAATAGGGTTATGAACAGTGTGTCTAAAGGCCTCAGAAAGAAGGGGAGACCTAGGATGTGGTGGGCAGAGAATGTCAAACAGGACCTTGTTAGAATTGGTGTGCAGTGGTCAGATGCAGATGTAGCTCAGGATAGACTTGCTTGGAGAACTAAATTGCACGGTCTGGTTGGACCTCCGTAGCCCATGGCTGCTTGAGGATGATGATGATGACATAGTAAAAACCAGATCATTCAAGACCAAAATATGCTAAGCCAGTGTCTTTGTAAATTCTATTACAGTATCCTTTCTCAATGAAGGTGAAAACTGGATGAAAATCTCAATGTCAATAAGTTTTGAAATCATAATTGCAAATTTCAAGTTAAGAAGCATACTACTAACAGCGATCTTAGGAGATATTTAAAAATTTAAATGCACTTACCACAAAATGAAAATACGTCATGACTCCATGATGTTTTATTAGTCCATGTGTAATGATTCCGATTCAATAGATTTGCGGTTTGTAGGAAAACTCCAGAAGTTTCTCGATACAAACAGTAGGAACAGATACCATGCAAGAGAAATAATAAACATGGACAACTTGAAATAAACTTCACCATTGCTGTGTAACATGAAATCCTATGTTGTTGATGCTTGACACTGTGATATCTGTTAAATAAAAGGAAATTATCAGATCAAGAATGAAAACTCTATAATTATTTCCTTTTTCAAACTAACAAATTTATAGCATATTTATATTACGAAATAAAAGTTTTATTTATTAACATTTCACACATTTCTTAAGCAAATAAAATTTACATTAATCAAATCATAATACACCCATCCCTCGATTTACATGGTAGATAGGTTCCGGGAAATCACAGTGTAAATTGAAATCAAAAACTTATGTGGGGGGGGGGGATAGGTTATGAAAAAATATCATTATTAATAAAACATGCATTGGAAGTTTATTTACACATGTTTATCTCAAATTTCAGTTCAACGGTAATAATTAGAATTAATGTAACATTATTTTGTTTTATTTGCACTAATTACGTTTAGTGCAATTTCTCATATATTTCCTTTTGGTCAAGAAAAATACTCATCGTTAAGGTAAACGTACACTATCGACTTTGAAGACGAAATTTGAAAAAAGGATATTTATGAACGACTGGAGGAAATCTTCCAGTATAGATGGCTTCAGCATTTAACGCTTGGGAACGGGTTTTTGCCCCATGCCTGCGATTAGGGGGCTGTTTGATATTATCGGCATTCCCTCTCTCAATAAACATAGTTTCTTTAAATATTCCACTAATCATTTTCTTTCCATAGGTAGTTGGAATGTGAGGACTCTGCACAGAGCTTATTCTCTTAATGTTCTCACACAAGAATTCCACCGTTATAATTTAGATATTCTCGGCTTGCAAGAGACCAGATGGACAGATAAAGGTCAGATTCTTAAAAATAATCTTAAATTTCTCTTTTCAGGGAGGGAAGATAATAAGCATCACCAAGGAGTGGGTCTGCTTCTCAGCAGATTTGCTAGAGATACTCTTCTAGGATATGAGTGCATTCATGAAAGGTTTCTTACAGCAAAATTTCAGACAAGCATTAAAGACTTGAATGTTATCTGCTGAAGGATAAGTGTTACGGACAACTTCAGGATACTTTGAATTATGTCAAGAAAGGAGATATTACCCTTGTTCTTGGTGACTTCAATGGCAAAGTTGGTATTGACTCTGACCTTTGGGGAGGGATGAAAGGGCCTTTTAGTATTGGCAACTGCAATGTCTCCTACATGTAAGTAAACTTAATGGTTTGAGAATAACTAACACGTATTACAAACACAGCGACATACATAAGTACACATGGGTTTCACCTGATGGGCTGCATAAGAATATGATAGATTACATTTTAATTAACAGCAAATGGACTAGTTCTGTTAGGAATATCAGGTCATATAGGGGAGCTGAAATTGGATCTGACAATTACCTTGTTAAAAGTGTCGTGCAAATTAAACTTAAGAAGTGTTGAGCTAAGTTTAAAAAAATTACCTTTAATTCTGAAAGACCCAGTTATAGCTAAGCTTACCATGATATGTTACTTATTCATTATGACAGTCATGGTTTGCTTATTACTGAAGTTGAGGAAGAATGGGACCGTTTTAAATAGGCTTTTTTGGAAACTAACAGTACTCTTTTAGGAAAAAAGGAACAGAGGAGGCAGAATTATTTGGGTGATAAGGCACTTGAGCTTATTTCAGAAAGAAAGAACTGCAGGAATATCCTCAATCAATACCCTACTAGTCCTAATAGATAGTATTACAGAGAGCATAATAAACGTGTAAAGGATCAGTTAGCTGCTGATCTTTTGCTTGATGGCTTGGCTCACAAAACAGAGGAAGCAGTTAGACAGCACAAAAGCAGAGCTGCACCAGATAGTTAATGTTTTGCGTGGTAGAAAACGGACAGGCATACAGGGATTGAAGGATAAACAAGGTAAGGTTATAGAAGGTGAGGATTCGTCATGGCTAAGTGGGCTGGGCATTTCAGTGATGTTCTAAACAATGTGGTTAGTTCTACTCCCATTATTTGTAATGATGATAGATGCATTACTGGCTTTAATGTTGGCCCTAAACCCTGAAGTTATTTAAACTTAAACTACATAAATCCCCTGGGGTCGATAAAATTACTATGTTTCGGTTGCCAAATGGATGACTGAAATTTTGAATATCTTTTGCGAAAAGGTATGGTTCCTAAGGAATTTACCAGAGCTATTATTATCCCCATTTCTAAAAATGGTGATTGTAGTTCTTGGATAATATAGGGGTATTAGCCTACTTTCTGTTCCAAGTAAAGTTCTTTGCACGATTGTGCTTAATAGAATTAAGAATCTGGTTGACAGTCAATTGCGTAATGAGCAATGTGGATTCAGAAGTGGTAGGGGATGTGTGGATCAGATATTTTCACTTAGGCAGATTCTTGAGAAATGTTTAGAGTTTCAGAAACCTTAGGTTGCTAGCTTTATTGATTTCAAAAAGGCTTTCGACTCTGTTGATCATCATAATTTTTGGTTGATTGTGAGATCATATGGTATACCTGACAAGTTAGTTAACATAATGAAAGCTCTCTATAATAACACTGAGTCGTGTGTGAGAGTTGGCAAGGCTTATAGCAATTGGTTTAGCATTGTTTCTGGTGTTCGACAAGGTGCATTTTGTCTCCTTTTCTCTTTAGTTTAGTTATTGAATATGTTATGCAAAATTCACTTCAGGGGAAAGTTTTTGGCCTTAAATGGGCTGGAGATACGAAAATTTCTGATTTAGATTATGCTGATGATTTTGCCCTTTTGGCAAATGATGTTGATGAGATGAACTCTTTCATTCGAGCTGTTGGTGAGATTGGTAGTAGAGTAGGTTTGGTTATAAACAGAGAGAAAACCAAAGTGATGAAAATTGGTCAGGCAGGCTGTGGTTCAGTTAATCTAAATGGCTACAGTCTTGAGAAGGTGTCAGTTTAATTATCATGGGAGCTATGTAACAGATACTGGTGATGTGCGGCATGAGATTAATAGACAAATAAGGATTGCTGCCGGCAATCCCTATTTGTACACGGGCCGGCACTTTTAAGAATCTGAAGAGTGTGGAGAAATAGGGATATACACCTTAAGACTAAAATTAGACTGAATAATAAATAGTTTGGTTCTCTCTAGGGTTAGTTATGGTAATGAAATTTGGACGCTTTGTAAACAAGATAACAGGAAACTATTTTTTTTTCTAAATGCTTACGCAGTATCTTGGGTATTAGGTGATTTAACTTTGTAACTAATGATGAGGTTAGGCAAAGGAGTCGGCAACCTCCTTTAAGAAGCATATTGTGCAGAGAAAGACTCCGCTGGTTTGGCCATGTTGCCCGTATGGATAATTATAGATTAGCGAATAGAATTATGAACAGTGTGCCTAAAGGCCTCAGAAAGAGGGGGAGACCTAGGATGCAGTGGGCTGACAATGTCAAACAGGACCTTGTTGGAATTGGTGTGCAGTGGCCAGGTGCAGTTGATGTAGCTCAGGACATATGCTTCGAGAACTAAATTGCACGGTCTGGTTGGATCTACGTAGCCCATGGCTGCTTGAGGATGATGATGAAATATAAATTAGATATTAGGCAACACATGAAAAATCACTTAGTGCTTTATTTTGTAAAATTAATGTAAAATAATATATAAATAAGCTAAAAAAAATTAGTAATCTCCTACCGTAAGAGGGTTACGCCCGTTCGACAGCAACAGAGGGTGCACCAATAATAAAAGATCCCTACAAATAGATGTGCCGTGCGCTAGAAGTTTCATACAGTGACAAGAAGTGGTTGCGTGCCATGTGTTAGTTGATCCGTGAAATATGGGTCGCAATAAAAGGTGTGAATGAGTGGTAAAAAGGTGCTATTGCGTTTGGCCGAGCCAAAGGGCATAGTGAACAAGAAGTTGCTGCCTTTGCAGGTGTGTCAAAACGTAATGTCCAAAGGGTTTCCAGCAGTGGAGTTTCGCAGTCCACCGCTAGTCGTCACCAAAACTGCGGCAGAAAGACTGTGCTCACCAGTAGGGGCCGCTGCAGTGTGTCATGCATTGTTAGGGCAAACCGCTTTGCAACGAGGTAGGAATTGCTCCCGTCAGTCAATGCAGGCCTACAACAAGCTGTTTCCGAATGAACACTCCGAAGTGAACTGCCTGCCATGGATATCTGGAGTAGAGTACCGCGGAATATTAACCATGTTAACAGCTCTGCATAAGGCTGCATGGCTACAGTGGGTATGGCACCACAAAGACTGGACAATTGCGATAAATTTTATGGCAAGTCCCGATGTTCCGCTATACATAGACAGCACTACATCTTGTGGAAAATGCCATTAACCGCCATCCACCCTCCAGTAAAACCTTTAATGAAGAAACCTTAAGCTGTGGAACAGCAGAGAAAGGACCTGTTATTATGAGCATGACCATTGCTGAAAATCAGTAGGAGTCTGGGTTTTTAATCATTCAAGTGCGTGGGAAGACTTTTAAAATTTAGAGCGGAAGTCAAAATGGGAATGCTAATCCAACAGTAATTTTGATCTAAATATGGGAGTCCAACCACAGATGAGAAATTTTGAGACCAATGTAGGTATATAAGGCATTACTTAAATTAAGCCGTTAATTAGAATATACAGTGTTTGACTTAAATTAAGCATTTTACTATAAGTATACATTTTTATACTTAAAGTGAGCCCTTGGAAGTAGGAGAGTAGGATGATAGGAAAGAGTGTGGTAAGAAAGAGATGCGTTTACTGGGGACGGGAGACAAAGGTCCCGTGCAGTGGTACCCCACCGGACCCCGTCTGCAATGAGAGGGGAAAAGATCAACGGGAGCCTGTGAACCTTAAGGGGGGAAGAAACTGGCCCGGAAGAAGTGATGCTGGTCAGGGCCCTCACCCCTAACCCCCACCACCCACCAAGGCAGTGTGGACCAAGGCTTCCCTGAGTCCCCACTGAAGCACGTGACACAGTTAGGTGAAGACAAGATCAGAATGAGAACAAGTATGTGGGAATAAGGTTGGGTTGTTTTACCTCTGAGCGGCACTTTTTTGCACACCGTGGATTAAATGGCCAGGTCACATGGACCCCGAAGGCTCAGAGAAGGTTGGGGGAGGGGACCCACTGGAACAGCTGTTGGGAGACAGATGGTAGCCTCCCGTCAAGGCCATACAGGGTGTTCTTTAACGTGCACAGGGTATGGCTCTCCCGCACACGGGGCCACGGCTTAACGTCCCATCCGACGGACGACGGCCTTTCCAAGCCCATCGGTGTCCCCTACTGACCGTGGGCAGGGCAGGGAATCTTGCGGAGATAAATCTCAACGCTGACCCAGCTGGGACTCGAACCTGGGAACTACAGATTACGTGTGATCTGGTAGGATGAGACATTTTTGCTTGTACTCGAATGATGCGAGGCGACAGGTACATCATAAGCCGCATGAAGCCTTCCATGCAAACTGTGTGCAAGGTTCTGTTCAAGCTGGAGGAAGCTCTGTGGTGTTCTGGGGGTGTTTCACGCTGAGGAAATGGGTCCTTTGGTTGCAGTGACATCACACTTGAACCAGAAGGCCTATATGGAGCTACTGGACAACCACATGTTGCCTTTTGAGCAGCATCTCCACAGTGAACACCAGAAGGTACCTGTACAAGATGTTTTTTTATACAGGTTTGTTTGAGCCCTGTACAAGATGACAACTGTCACCTGTACAGGGCTCAAAGTGTGTCGGATTGGCTCGACGAGCATTCTGAAGCCTTCGAAGATCTCAACTGGATCACCAAATCCCTAGATTTGAATCCCATAGAAAATTTGTGGAATTATTTGGAGCAAGGTGTGAAGCGCCGTCCCAGCCATTGAGACCAATCTAGCAGAACTGCGGCATTTGCTGTTGAAAGTGTGGATGAATATTGATGTGCACTACTTCCGCACACTGGTAGCATCCATGCCAGACAGGATTTTAGCTGTTCTTCAGTCGCACGGAAGCATTACGCGCTATTAGGTGACACTCAGAGTCTGACAGAGGTGACTAATTTTTTGTCCAGTGAGCTTATAATATATATATTTTATACTGTACTTGGAAATGAGCTGTATTTAGCCTATTTGTATATAGTCGTATATTAAGATATTTGCTTTTGAATAAGTGCTGAGAGAATTTGTTTACAGTCGTATATTAAGATATTTGCTTTTGAATAAGTGCTGAGAGAATTTGTATATAGTCGTATATTAAGATATTTGCTTTTGAATAAGTGCTGAGAGAATTTGTATAGAAATATAACACAGAAAATGTATCCTAGGTAAATTTCCAACTTACACTATTAATTTACCTACTATATATTTCAGAGTTTGATCATGAACGCTTCCAAAAAGGAAGGAGCTATCGCTACCAAATTCGGTATACAACTTCTACTTATCTCAATTTAAAGAAACCTAAGGGTTTGATAGTGCACCAGAAAATGGGATGCTTGGAATGGGATTGCTTTTCATAAAACTATAGGAACAGAATTACCGAATCAAGGACAATCTTCAAATTTGGCGTAATTGGGCAAATGTTGACACTAAAAGAAGATGAACCACAAAAATATGATGAGCCTGGAATATGATTGCTTCTTACGAAAAACAGATAAACAGCGAAATTTGGAGTAATGCTCTGTTTTGGCACACCTAAATCGATGCTTAAAGCAGTGTTTCCCAAAATTCAAATACCTATTTACCTTGCAACTCAATAATTAAAATCTCATTCATCTTCCAACTCCAATAATAGCGGTAGCTACGGGTTAAGTGGTAAGACCAAGCACCTTTGGCATCCAAGTTCGGATCGTGATCTGAGTTAGAGAACCCCTTGGCTTAAGGTTTCAAAAACAGGAGAAAATCTTACTGGAAAGGAAATTGACTGTAATCCTTTTTGTTAAAACTTAGCAAACATACAGATACTGGAGAGAAAAATGGAAACCTTTCCATGTTAAATCAATGGAGAGTCAAATTGGGTTGGGTTGTTTTACCTCTGAGCGGCACTTTTTTGCACACCATGGGCTAAATGGCCAGGTCACACGGACCCCGAAGGCTCAGAGAAGTTTGGGGGAGGGGACCCACTGGAACAGCTGTTGGGAGACAGATGGTAGCCTCCCGTCAAGGCCATCCAGCGTGTTCTTTAACGTTGGGTTGTTTTACCTCTGAACGGCACTTTTTGCACACCATGGGCTAAATGGCAAGGTCACATGGACCCCGAAGGCTCAGAGAAGGTTGGGGGAGGGGACCCACTGGAACAGCTGTTGGGAGATAGATGGTAGCCTCCCGTCAAGGCCATCCAGTGTGTTCTTTAACGTTGGGTTGTTTTACGTCTGAGCGGCACTTTTTTGCACACCATGGGCTAAATGGCAAGGTCACATGAACCCCGAAGGCTCAGAGAAGGTTGGGAGGAGGGGACCCACTGGAACAGCTGTTGGGGGACAGATGGCAGCCTCTCCTCAAGGCCATCCAGTGTGTTCTTTAACGTGGACAGGGTATGGCTCTCCCGTACACGGGGCCACGGCTTAACGTCCCATCCGACGGACGGCGTCCTTTCCAAGCCCATCAGTATTCCCTACTGCCGTGGGCAGGGCGGGGAATTTTGCGGAGATAAATCTCAACGCTGACCCAGCTGGGACTCGAACCTGGGAACTACAGATTACGAGCCTGGCGCGCTACCGACTGAGCCACCCCCGCCCCAGTCAAATTGGACGATCCGTAATATCTACAATAAACTTTTCATAAGAAAAATAGGAGGAGTAGCAAAATTTAAATTTCATTCAAATCTATCTAAATCTCGATTTTCAACAATATATGTTTGGGTATTTAAAGAGCTATGGAAGCTCAAATACTTAACAGCAACAAAGTCAGGCCTAAGAAACTTGTGTGAAACTGACAATTATTGAAAGAACTATTTGCACAAAATTCTGAAATATAAACTTAATTTATTAAATAGTTTGATATGCTTTTTTTTTAAAGTTTGAATTAACTTCTGAGGTGAACTCATGACTGATATCTTTGTTATTCAACATTCAAACTTCTATAACTCTTTAAATTATTGAACGGGGCGGGGGTGGCTCAGTCGGTAGCGCGCCAGGCTCGTAATCTGTAGTTCCCAGGTTCGAGTCCCAGCTGGGTCAGCGTTGAGATTTATCTCCGCAAAATTCCCTCGCCCTGCCCACGGTCAGTAGGGGACACCGATGGGCTTGTTGGAAAGGCCGTCGGATGGGACGTTAAACCGTGGCGCCCTGTGCACGTTAAAGAACATGCTGAATGGCCTTGACGGGGTGCTACCATGTCTCCCAACAGCTGTTCCAGTGGGTCCCCTCCCCCAACCTTCTCTGAGCCTTCGGAGTCCGTGACCTGGCCATTTAGCCCATGGTGTGCAAAAAAGTGCCGCTCAGAGGTAAAACAACCAACAACCTTAAATATTGAACGGATATTGTTCAAAATATATATTTAGGCAGTTTAATTATCTTCAGTCATATGTTTCTATAAAAATTTATTCAACTAGTTATGCAGCCTCGAATTTAATTCTCCATCCGACATGTTTTCATTTTTCTGTTAGTTACCTGTAGCTTATAGGGATGGAGGAAAAGAAATGCACGATGAAATTCCTATTTCAAAACATTCACTAAACTATAGGGGGAAAAGTTTAAATTGCATTTAAGAGATCAGGAATAAAATCATCAAAATCTACAAATTCTAGAGTTTGTAAATATAGGTTTGTTATTTGAATAACAGTTTAAAGAAAAATTTGTCATTCCCTCCAAAAATATTGAGTTAAGGATCCGAGCAACACCAGGTAATCTGCTAGTGCGTTATTTTGCCAAAAGTATTAGGACACTTTCGTATTAGGTGTATAAAAAAATGCAAAAAGTTATTGGGCTGGAACGTTAATTGCATATGGAACTATTGCTCTCGTTCGACATCGTTTTCTCACAATTATGAAAACTTAAAGATCATTACGGAAACTTCTACAATTACATTTTTTATTTGATTATAATTATCAATCATTATTGCTTTAATCAACTTTGGGGTAAATTATTCAAAAGTAATGCTGCTGTCAATTGTATAACCTTCCAATAACTTTTTAAATATTAAACAAAAATTGTTGAAAATAGAAATTTTGGATAAATTTGAGATCTAGAATTTATCTGTAGCGACATCTTTCCATAAAAGCATATTCTCGAAGACAAAGCATTTAAACTCTCTGACATTAAAATTGTGTACGCTATGTTGAGAAAGATTTCCACACAATAAGATAAAATCTGGTCCGTGCTGTCAATGATACCAGTAGCTATAACGTGTCAAGTCTCGTTATAGCTACTAGTAAGCCTCCAAGGAAGCTAGTTTTATTTTATGTAATAGTATTTTTTTTTTTCGAAATTCATAGATGACTGTACACTGTTTACACTTCACAACTGGCGAGTTGGGTTGTTTTTCCTATAAGTCTTACTTTTGTGGCACAATGAGCTAAAGACCAGGTCATAAGGACCCCAAGGACACAAAATTGAGCGGGGGGAAGGTGAACCAACAGGAGAGCCTCTTAGCCCAATTCAAGCTTCCCGTTAGGGGGGCGGGGGTGGCTCAGTCGGTAGCGCGCTAGGCTCGTAATCTGTAGTTCCCAGGTTCGAGTCCCAGCTGGGTCAGCGTTGAGATTTATCTCCGCAAAATTCCCCGCCCTGCCCACGGTCAGTAGGGGACACCGATGGGCTTGGAAAGACCGCCGTCCGTCGGATGGGACGTTAAGCCGTGGCCCCGTGTGTGGGAGAGCCATACCCTGTGCACGTTAAAGAACACGCTGGATGGCCTTGACGGGAGACTACCATCTGTCTCCCAACAGCTGTTCCAGTGGGTCCCCTCCCCCAACCTTCTCTGAGCCTTCGGGGTCTTTGTGACCTGGCCATTTAGCCCATGGTGTGCAAAAAAGTGCCGCTCAGAGGTAAAACAACCCAAACAACAACCCTTCCCGTTAGGACCATCCTTGGTGTCCTTTAATGTGTACTGGGATGGCTCTTTCGTAGAAGAGTTTATGATTAAAAGTTCTATCTAATGAACGATAAGTTCTATCCACAGTGGTGATTATCGGGTGGCGATAGAAAGTAATTCGATTAGTAAATTCTTCGGTGATCTTTAAGTGGCAAATAAATAATAAATGAAGCCGAGCGTTTCAAAATAAATATGTGAAACCATAAAATTTTTAACTTTTTACCCTCAAGTATTTGACGTTATTAATCCAACATCAATAGCATACTCAGGAACTGGTGGAGATGAGGGTGCATATCAAAGTCCCATTACAATGCCATGTTTCGTTTTCTTTTATGGTCAGATGGAATAGTGGTTCAACACTAAAGCCCACCCATTGCCTGCATTGGATTGGATTGTTTTACCTCTCAGCGGCACTTTTTTGCACACCATGGGCTAAATGGCCAGGTCACATGGACCCCGAAGGCTCAGAGAAGGTTGGGGGAGGGGACCCACTGGAACAGCTGTTGGGAGACAGATGGTAGCCTCCCGTCAAGGCCATCCAGCGTGTTCTTTAACGTGCACAGGGAATGGCTCTCCCGCACACGGGGCCACGGCTTAACGTACCATCCGACGGATGGCGGCCTTTTCAAGCCCATCGGTGTCCCCTACTGACCGTGGGCAGGGCGGGAAAATTTTGCGGAGATAAATCTCAACGCTGACCCAGCTGGGACTCGAACCTGGGAACTACAGATTACGAGCCTGGCGCGCTACCGACTGAGCCCTCCCCCT
The DNA here is from genome assembly GCA_038380435.1 of Ryuthela nishihirai. Lineage (NCBI taxonomy): Eukaryota > Metazoa > Arthropoda > Arachnida > Araneae > Heptathelidae > Ryuthela > Ryuthela nishihirai. The sequence goes on from JAWZYU010000026.1 coordinate 25,830,253, forward strand.
TTGCCTGCATCACTGTCAGTCGGGAATTCATAAAAGCAACTTCTCAGTGGCCAAGTGGTTGGCTGCGGAGTGAAGAGAGCTATGTAAGGTATTCTTGATAAGGTTCACGATGATATCTCGCCTTCCATACAGTTCTTCTTAAAGCCTACTGTACTGACAGACTCCTGTCAAACTTTGGCAAGTAGGTTGCTGCCTGAGATATAATTTATTTTTTATTATTTACTGAAATCTGAATAATATTATTCTAAAGATATTTTTTCTGCGTAAAAGTGCCTAAAGTTAAGTCGCAGTCGATATACAACAAATGTTCAATGTAGAGAGAAAGTAAGAGTTATGCGATATTCTGATTTAAATTCACTTTGCTACGGATATGGTCATTTGTAAACTTTAAATGACAAATTCCATTTAAACGTGCTTTACTTTGTATACGAAATTCGTTAAAATACAACAAATCACCCAGTGACGCTTACTGAAATGAACTATGACCTGCGCCATCTAGCGGCAATTTTCGCTTGTGGTGAAACATCTGTTAAAAAATTAAGGAAGGAATAGCGATAACTACACAGAACACATATTTCAATAGTTTATTTTTTGAATGCTGGTAAAGGTGAGATTAAGTCTTGATTTACTGAAAATGGAACCTTCATTAACGTTAATAATATACATTGTGTTGTAAAAAATAATCTAGTTTGATATGTGTGGTTTGTACGAATTAACACCTTTAACATTATAAATACTATGCAATAACAATAAATAAGCAGTCAATAACAAAAAGAACTGCGACTTTTTATGAATAGAATTATTAATTTTTTTCAATTAAAAATTCAGAAGGTTTTTTAGTCGACAAGAGGAAAGAAAAACGTTAGAATAATGTTATACGATTACGATAGAAATAACTTTATTAATCACACGTTCGGAAATTTTTGGGTGGCTTAGAATGATTGTGGTGGGTTCGAGAGTTGTAGTAGAGAACTGTCATCTTCACTTAAGTCTTGTTTCGAGCAATTTACTCTAAAATCTTGCTTAGGTAACTCGAGTGTTTTATGAAATAATATTTTAAAAAACTTTTTACGTCTTTTTAAGAAATCTTTAATGTTTAGCTCCAAAAAAGAAATATGTATAATAATCAATGTAAGTTACATATCACTTTGTCCACCATTTATGATCAACCAGAGGAAAACAAAGCCAGACAAAAGTCGTAAAACTGCATATCCTCTACCGAGTCAAACCGTCGTTATTCTCCGGCCTTCCACAGTGTCGGCAACGAAGGACTTTACACGAAACCAAGTCCCAGTTCCAGGCAAGCCAAGCCAATCGCCGCAATAAACCAAGGGAGTAACCGGCGGCGCATGCGCAGAGCGGGCCGCCTGACGTCCCGGCGACAGCAGCAAGCAAAGCAACGGCGTCGGGAAAGAACGCGAACAACAACTGCCACTAGCGGCGTGGCGTCGGCGGCCGACTCGTTGTTGCCTAAGCCTAACGCGCACACACCAGCTAGCGGACCTTGGAAAGGGTCCAGGCCCATTGCTTTGGCGAGGGGGAGTGCTGGCAGTCGACGCTGGGCGAGGCCATGATGCTCTCATCTATGGCGGCGACAGGTTTCCATTAAAAGATATCTAAAATGCGCCATTAACATAACATAGTACATAGGATTTAATTAAGATTGCTACGCGTCACACAGCGAACATTTGTGGATAGCGACAAATTGTCAGAGCATTGGCTTGCAGCGAGATTGTGGCCGCTAGTCCCTCCAGGAAATGATAAAAACTACTTTACTGACTCACGTCGGTAAGTAGTCTACTGCTAACATCGATGCTCCTCAGAGCTTCGAAAGACAACGGATTTTCATTCCACTTACCTATCTTCATTATATTTCCTCAAAAGGGAAACGAAACAGTCTCACAGCAACGGGTCAACGGTTAAAGTTACCGGGTACAGTTTGAAACAATGTGACAATTATAAAGCGATAACAAGACATCAAATGTCGTACTGTCCCGCCTAGTTTTAAAATATTACCTCGCTGGAAATTTGCCTTCAAAACCATTTACATCTAAGCTAAGTATAAATGACGATCGGCTTAAATTTTAATAACGATGTCGGAATTTTAAACTTCAGTTTAAACTTTTGCTCTTCAAATATACTCTCAATTATTTGGCTTCTGGATTAACCGGCAAGCAATCAGAGGAATTACACAACCAAAAACACTTTAAAACTTTGAAATGATCATTTAATATTATGTTGGTAAATCCTATCACAAGTTATTCATATTTTAAATGGATAATTTTATTTAGAAATATAGGCAAGTTTTTTCCCCCTCGGGTATCGCATTTTCAATGTTTTTGCTTTATCCATGCAGCCCTTCTCTGATTTATTGACCCAAATGAGTTTCCTGTATGGTGGGATTTTACACTAACAAGTTTTTGCTACTTATCAGACTTCAGTCAGAGGCAACAGCTTTCTTTGAATTGGGTTATTTTACCTCTGAGCGCACTTTTTTGCACACAATGGGTATAATGGTCAGGTCACAAGGACCCCAAGGACTCAGAGAATATTATGAAAAGGAAACCTACTGCCGCATTTTCAAGCCTATTAGTGTCCTCTCTCACCGAGAGCAGGGTGCGGGTTAATAAAATAAAATAATAAATACCCCCTCAAGCAGCTGCTTGCCACAGAGGTCTGACAGGAGCCTGTCAGTTTATATGCCATAGTAGAAGGTGAGAGGATGGCAGGACCTCAGCAGAAAAACGACACAAACAGCTTTTAACGGAGATAAATCTCGACGTAGGCACAGATGGGACTCAGACCTGTGAACTGCAGATTACGAGTCTGGCGCGCTACCAACTGAGCCAACTAACAATAAAACACTGCTGGAAAAATTCGGCTGCCTCAATGGGTTACGGTCATCTGAATTTTTGCACACAATTGGCTAAATGGCCAGGCCATAAGGACCCGGGAAGCTCAGCAGTTTGGTGGGAGGAGACCCACTGGACAGTTCTAGTGAGACAGATAACCTCCCGTCAAGCGTGTTCCTTAAGGTGCACAGGGTTCGGCTCTCTCGCAGATTGGGCCACAGCTTAACGTTCCATCCGACGGACGATTGCCTTCCCAAACCCATCGGTGTCCCCCTATTGACCATGGGTAGGGCGGAAAGTTTTGCGAAGCTAAATCTCAACACTGGTCGAGCTGCGACTCGAACATGACAACTGCAGAATATGAGCCTGGAGAGCTACCGACTGAGCCAACTAATAATAAAACAGATAGATAGCTAGCTAGATAATTTTTATTTCAGATAATGTTTTACAGTATACAAAAACTTTTGAGGTCTCACAAATGTAGGCCCGTTCGTGAGATCTCCATACAAGAAACAATTTCAATTGGAAACATCAGTCGTCACATTGAATATAATAAATAAATAAATAAAATAAATACCCCCTCAAGAAGCTGCTTGCCACAGAGGTCTGACAGGAGCCTGTCAGTTTATATGCCAAAGTAAAAGATCCGAGAGGATGGCAGGACCTCAGCAGAAAAACAATACATACATCCATGCCTTACCCGGTGCTCGAACCCAGGTCCCGTAGATCAGTAGCCAAGCGTGCTAAATACACAAAAAACGAAAACAACTCAAAACAAAAAATTTCTAGAAATCCAGAAGTGAGAAAGTCAGAAAGGAAGAAACATTTAAAATCTACGTTACATAAACAGTTTTAGTAATTTAATGCAAAAAAGTTGCTGGTTCGATTGTCTCAATGGGATAACGGTGATCTGCAGCAGCATCTACCAGCACTAGTGTGCCAAGGTAGAGTTGCCAACTTTTTATTTTGCCAAGGAAGAACGTTCAAGAATGGATGGTGTCCGTCCCTTTGGTATAAGGGCGTCTGAGTTCCCTCCCTGAGAAAATTCTTAAAATGGTCTCATTAACCGGAAACACAAATTTGAGATGGTTTCGTATTAAAATTACTAAAAATGCAAACATTTTACACGCATCGATGCATCAACAAAAATAACACGCTTTTATATACAGTATATGCTAAAAAAAAATTTATTGCATAAAATAGGCATTGTTTGCACAATTTAAAAAATGTTTATATTACATTTTAAACTTATACTCTTGAGAACCCCCCGCCCTGCCCACGGTCAGTAGGGGGCACCGATGGGCTTGGAAAGACCGCCGTCCGTCGGATGGGACGTTAAGCCGTGGTCCCGTGTGCGGGAGAGCCATACCCTGTGCACGTTAAAGAACACGCTGGATGGCCTTGACGGGAGGCTACCATCTGTCTCTGAACAGCTGTTCCAGTGGATCACCTCCCCCAAACTTCTCTGAGCCTTCGGGGTCCTTGTGACCTGGCCATTTAGCCCATGGTGTGCAAAAAAGTGCCACTCAGAGGTAAAACAACCCAAATCCTTCATCCCCCATAACTTTTCCCATGGATTATCATAGAATTCTCGAGCCCCTTTTACTATGCCAGAACTCTCATTTATGCTACTACTGAGAGCCATACCCTGCGCACGTTAAAGAACATACTGGATGGCCTTGACGGGAGGTTACCATCTGTCTCCCAGCTGTTCCAGTGGGTCCCCTCTCCCAACCTTCTCTGAGCCTTCGGGGTCCATGTGATACTGGCCATTTAGCCCATGGTGTGCAAAAAAGTGCCGCTCAGAGGTAAAACAACCCAACAACTTGAGAACCTTTTGCACTTTTGAGGAATATTTTATCATCTTTAGATATGTTATAAAACTCACGACATGTTTCCTTGAAATTAAAAGTAGTCAGTAGTTAGCCTTAATTAAAGATAAGAGAGCATCGGTTCCGTTCCTCTCTTCTCCACATTTATTTCCCATTACGGAAGAAAATGCTTTCTGAGAACGCAAAAGAGGCAGGACTACTAAAGAAGAATGAATTGATACTAATCAAGTAAGCAAAATCAGTAACTTCATTATGGAAGTTGAAATTAAGAGAGAAGTTTAAACTCGGATAGCTACATCTGAGTTAGTTTGCATTGCACGCAACACGGATTCATGGGCTAGCCAGACCTTTGAACTTGCAAAATTTTCTTTCGTCTGCGCTTTTTCAAGAAAGGACATTTTGACTCCAGAAAGGGCATTATTTCAAAAAGAAAAACTTTTTCCCAAGTAAGGGTAGTTTGGCAACCCTAATCCGTGGCAGAGTCATTTTTAATTACTATATATAATGTTTAGACATGTGCAAATTTTGAAAGTTTGATATCGATATACACGAGATGTCTTGATTTGAAGCACAAATCATCTTTAAGTTTTTGCGCAAAATCTTATAAAAATGGGGATAATAAATGTAAATTTCTACTCGTTGCAGACTGGATTTTCAAAACATGCGCCTCAGGAAATCTGAATACTTCAAAGACTTTCCAAACTGTACCGGAATTTGAAAATTTGTCTTGTTAATTCAAACTTTGTGGAATGCGGGATTGTATTTTCAGCCAGCAGTCAATAATATCTATTAAAATTAACTATCTTCCATAAAATATTGATTCATTTTCAATGAAAAAACTTTACATCCCATTAAGACAAAGCGAAAAAAACAAACATTTGTACCTCCTATAAAGAAATCAATTTCTATACGAGATACAAATTACATAAGTCCAAGACTTTATAATGAACTTCCTTATGAACTAAAAAGGATTCGCCCCCTGAACTCATTTAAAAGGAAACTCCATGATTGGTCAGTGATCTTCAAATGATATGTATCGTACTGCTAATGAAGTTGTCAAAAATGCATTTCATATACCATTTAAATGATTATATATCCAGCACACAAGTCTTACTTACGCTGGATATGTCTTTTGCATTTTGACTATATAACTTTATAGTGAATTTGTTAATCATAATTGCTATTAATAATTGTAAGTGATAACTTGTTAAACTTTAGGTTTTCAAGAAAAGATATTAATGTTCAATTTATATTAAATTATTACACATCCGTCATTCAAATTCAGTAAGGTGTTTACAACTACATTAAGGATATAATGTGTATTTTTTTTTAGAAATAATGTGAGAAATTAAACCATGCGTAACAAGTAGCATAATAAATAATAATAATAAATAAATACCCCCTCAAGCAGCTGCTTGCCACAGAGGTCTGACAGGACATAAGTAGACTAAATTGTAACTTGTGTTGAAAATAAGATAAGCTGCTGGGTAGTTTCTAACTCGAATACTGATATAAGAGTAATCACGCATAAGTTGCAATCATGATGACTATATGCCTAAGAAGAAAGACTAAAATAAGTGTACTAAATTGTTTTAGCTTCGCTTTCCACGTTCCTTTCTGCTTGTTACATATTGGATGTAGTCTTTTGCTAATATGCTAAAAGCTTTTATACTCTACAATTAAAAAATCTGTGTTAAATGCATTTTATTCCGGCGACAGCTGCGGCTTGCGTTTATTTTTTTTAACAACTATTACACTGTAATATCATTCAAAGTTTTATTTCATACATTCCTGCATTTATTTAATAAGCAAAACATTTATGCTTACGTACTTAAAAGTACCAATACAGTAAACGTTCGTTATTGCGAGCTACGATAAACGCTTCTAGAAGATTTTAAAAGTTCCGCCGATTATTATACACTTGTATGTGTTACTCCTACATAATGAGATGTTCATTACAGATGAAAATTTTCCCTGTCCCTTCAGTCTCGTTGTAAGGAATTTTTACTGTACTACTGCATTTTGTTCTAACAAATAAACGGTTTATTACATGCGCAAAAAATTAAAAACATGTCTGGCTTATAATTCAAAGTTTAATTAATATATCAAGTTAAATGTTTCCATCCTGCAGACTTAATATGGGGATTGCCGTCTTATGTCGTCAACAGATGCACACTGAGTTGGCGTTACATTAGCAACACCAAGGGGCAGGATGGCTCAGTCAGTAGCGCGCCAGACTCGTAATCTGCATTTCCCAGGTTCGAATCCCACCTGGGCCAGCATTGAGATTTATCTCCACAAAACTCTCCTCCCTGACCTCGGTCAGTAGGAGACATCGCTGGGTTTGGAAAGGCCGCTGTCCGTCAGATGGGACGTTAAACTGTGGCGCCGTGTGCGGGAGAGCCATACGCTGTGCATGTTAAAAACACTGGATGGCTTGATGGACGGCTGCAATCTGTCTCCCAACAGCTGTCCTGTGGGTCCCCTCCCCCAATCTTCTCTGAGCCCTCGGGGTTTTTGTGACCTGCCCATTTAGCCTATCGTGTGCAAAAAAATGCCGTTCAGAGGTAAAACACCTATTAGCAACAGCCCCTTGTGCACGAATGGATCGGTTTGTGATGCTAGCTCGTGGTCAGGAACAGCCGATATTTGTAGAGATAGCTCGTGATCAGGAACGGCTGATATTTGTAGATTGTAGAGAACATAAGTGAAAATCAGTTTTCGCGTTACTTCGAGGAAGAGTGGGTAAGCAATGTGATCTTTCTGGCTTCGGAAGTGGTATGATTGTGGAGGCAATACGACACATTCCATGGTGTCACAAGCAATACAACACATTCCATGGTATCACAAGCAATACAACACATTCCATGGTGTCACAAGTCTACCATTACTAGCTCAACATTCTGTGCCATACTGTTGTACAACCGCTGTTGACAATCTCAACAACAGTCAAATATCCAGCCAATGGTCATATGTGAGAAAGCCATGTGTGGTCGACAGTGGTGGTGAGCGTAATGTGTCCTGTCTTGTAACGGCCCAGGCCCAGCTAATTACCCAATACAACATTGGAATGGCAAGACCACCATCCACCTAGACAATATGAGGGACATTAGCTTGCATGGTTATAACAGTTGAAATTTTTCCTGGGTAGCCATGCTTATTGTAAGACACAAGAAACTATGCCTTGCATGGGCACGTCAATACTTTCTTTGTTGCTGCACAACACAGCAACCACGACAAACCCCGATTCCGTCGTTAGACACTACCAGTTATGGAATGCCGTGTACTATCTACTGTCGGGGGAAAGGCTACACCACATAGATGCATCTCATCCCCAACAATCCTATGGCGAGCAGTCCTATAGAAGGAAAGCTCATCCATCGGTCTAAACCTAAATTTACTCTATTCCCCGATTAGCCATGAACAAAGATATATAGATCCAGGTTCGCTCGGCTCCCGGGGTGGAGACTCTTAGTGGGACCCAGACTTTGAAAAGGGCCCTTGCTTACAAGGGCACCACTCCGTTCTGCAGGGCCCTTAAACTTGCTCCACTGAGCACCTGATTTTGAGGTCTTAGCACTGTCCAACTGGGCCACTAAACCGGTCAGCAATGCCTTCGACCTCGGGTTGGTCTTGGCTCTGTCCAACCATGGACCAACAAGCCCCCCCCCCCCACCACCACCACCACATAAAGGTGGTCCCCTATCGGGGGGGGAGGGGGGGCATGGGCACGTCAGTACCAAAATTGGGGACTGACGTGGAATTCCGTCATCTGGTCAGATGAATTATTTCCAACTACATCATGTTGATGGACAGGTTCGTCTTTGGGGAAAGCAACATGAGGTCTTGTCACCAGGATGCACATCATCAGTACGAAATCAATGCTCAATGGAACCGCCTACCTATCTACAATCACTGACCTAGTACATATATATATATGATATAATGACATATATTATTATAATGACATATATGGGAAACTCCAGCTTCCATCAACCAGACAGCAACCTGCTGTTGTTAACTGGTTTTAGGAACATGACAATGAACCAGATCTCAACCCAATTGGGCAGTGTTGGAACCTAATGGAAGAGGTGATTCGCTGCTCTGACCCTCCCACCTGGCAATGTGCAGTCATTACAACACACATTGTGCAACACATGGGTAACACTACCACAGAACACCCTGCAATGTATTTTGGAGTCCACGCCTCAATATGTACGGGGAATATTATGGGTAGAAGTGACCTCACAAGGTATTAAGCACATATTATTAATGCAAAGTCAACTCAGTGTACATTTTTAATTTTAACTACGCAGCAAGGGATGTAGTTTTTAGGATGAGGCGCTTTCCTTCGTGAAACAAGACTTAAGTGTTTCTGTTTTTAAGGATATTCAAAAATACAATGGCGCTCAAAATTGAAGGATAACGTATCTAAATAAATTGTACATTGGTGTTCAAAAGTTTAATTAACAAACTGTTAAACATCTCCCAAACTGTTGAAATTATTAACATTACATTTTGTTTGTAAATGAAATAGAATATACTCAAGGTCGTACGCCTCTCAAAAACCACCTGACACCACAACATTTGAATATACGACTCGAAAACCAGAAGTGCTATAGAAGCTGGTTATGATTCCGCACCACTCATTTCCTGTCGAGCAAACGTTGCATTCGTGTTCGTAGATCTTTTTGTAAACAACAGTATGGCACAGAATCATAATACGCTTGCTTTTACACTTAGGAACAATCTGCATGTTAGAGTTCCGTCTATAGACTGATGTGACTAGCACTGTAAATGTTCTCTAATCGGTGCTATTAAGACTGTTCCAACAGACAGGAGACGCTTGTAACAGGAACGGGGGCGAAAAAAAGTATTAAACATACATATATTAAAAGCATTTTTCAAGAAATTCTTCAAAGATAATTAAAACGGAAGGAAAAATTACTTACCGGAGTTCCTGCTCGTTTCCCCCCCCCCCCCCACCTCTTTTCACTCGCATCCCTTGTCTTCCCCCTCCGATTTTTTTTTCTGGATCCGAGCTTGGATGATGGTGTATGGTGGAATGCGATAAAGTAGGGTGGAAGTGGGTGTCAATCCCAAACCAAGGTGGAAATATGATTGAATGGTGCCATCGGATGCTCCACTATACAGGACAGTATTACGTCTGATGGGTGACACCACAATTCATATTCGCGTGCTAATTTAGGCCTAAATGAAAACTGATGATAATGCTGCGAAGCAACGGAGAAGGTACCTTTCGAAGAGAACTACATCATATTGAAGATATCAAGTTTAGTTTGTTCATTCGTATCTGTAACTTTGTGGAACTGTTTCGAATTATGAGCCGTGCCAAAGATTTGTTGCCGATATTTTATTGGTAGCATTGTGGTCTAAAGTTGTTTTGTAACTCTGTATATGAATTGTGCCAGATTCCAACCGTCTATGAAAAGGGAATTTCGAGTTTTTAATGATTATCGCTACTTTAATTTTAAATAGTTGGGAAAAATGTCCAAGTTACAAGACCTCGTGGAATCAGGAAACGGACTGAGTCGTTTATACATGACCATATCTGTCTCTCAGAAACAAGAGACAGTCAACAAATTATATTGTCATTTTTGTGTTCAGCACCTCGAAATTAGTAAAGATTGGCTATTTTCATTTCCCAGTATTATTAGTTACTGCTATTACAATCACAACTACCTTCCTGTGCGTGTCGTAACAAAGGTGCCCCAAAGTTTTTAGTTGCTAATTAACTTCTGTACGCTAATAAACGCTCGATGCACGCTATCTACGGAAATCTTTAATAATTACTTAAAATATAACGTTCGGACTTCTTGATTCCGGATCTCAATGTGAGGACTTTTCACATCGAGATCTACTGCAGCGAAGCTGAAAAAAAATGCGATCTTGCATTGAACCGTAATGTCATTAAACTCCTTGCGACTGAATCTCAGATATAAAGTCTGAGGGTCATGCCAAGGAAGGAGAGAATGAGGCATACGCCTTGGGCGCAGTTTATATATATTTATTACGTACAGAAACTGACAAAACCTAACTATTTAGTAAGGGTGCAAAATAACTTGCTTTCCTCTGGTGCGAAAGTGAATAGTCACGGCACTGTGACTATTCACTTTCGCACCAGAGGATGCTCTCCAGAAGTGTAGTATCATTCAGTTGTGGTTCGTGTACAAAAGAAACATTTGTACAGAAGTCCAAGAAGAATTTTTGCATATTAAAAACGCACCTTAAAACGAGTTTCCCGTAAAGGATAGCCTTTGCGGGAAGCACCTATATGGTCTAACCAGTCGCGGATCTAGAAACAATAAAAGACCAAGTAATCGGAGTGAAAAATGGGGGCAAGATTAAGTGGAAATGAACCGAAACTCCGTTCCGGTATAAACTTTTTCCCTCCTTTATGTAGAAGCGGAATTTTAGCGATACATGTCATATGTACGTATTACTCTATTATATAACACATATTGCGTATTTCTCAGAAATCGTAGCCAATTTTGCATTTTCATTGTCATATTCGTGTTCAGCACCTTAAAATTTTTAAGAAATGGCTACTTTTATCTCATAAGCACAACTTTTATGAAAATTTGTTGCCCAGTGTAATGAGTTGGGTTGTTTTACCTCTGAGCGGCACTTTTTTGCACACCATGGGCTAAATGGCCAGGTCACATGGACCCCGAAGGCTCAGAGAAGGTTGGGGGAGGGGACCCACTGGAACAGCTGTTGGGAGACAGATGGTAGCTTCCCGCCAAGGCCATCCAGCGTGTTCTTTAACGTGCACAGGGTATGGCTCTCCCGCACAAGGGGCCACGGCTTAACGTCCCATCCGACGGACGGCGGCCTTTCGAAGCCCATCGGTGTCCCCTACTGACCGTGGGCAGGGCGGGGAATTTTGCGGAGATAAATCTCAACGCAGACCCAGCGGGGACTCGAACCTGGGAACTACAGATTACGAGCCTGGCGCGCTACCGACTGAGCCACCCCCGCCCCAAGTTGGGGGAAAGTGATCCACTAGGCAGCTGTTAGGAGGCAGATGGTAGCCTTCCATTATGCCATTAAGCGTGTTCTTTAACATACACTTATGGCTCTCTCAGATACACGGCTTAAAGTGCCTTCTACGGATAACGGCCTTTCCAAGCCGATTGATGTCCTCTTTCTCACCGAGGATAAAGCTGGGAGTTTTGCAGAGATAAATCTCAACGCTGGACCAGGTGAGACTCGAACCTGAAAAAGTGCTGATTACGAGCCTGGAGCCCCGGCTATGAGGTGAAGAGAAGAATGGGATGACCCGGGAATCAGATTTGCACTGGAGGAACCTTAAAACTAATCAAGTTTCTAAAGTATGCTTGAACATTTTTCGACTTGATGGATATTGATGGAAGCACCCGTCCCTATCAGGACACCACTGAAACATTATTCATGATCAGCAAAGAGTAGGGTTGGGTTGTTTTACCTCTGAGCGGCATTTTTTTTGCACACCATGGGCTAATGGCCAGGTCACATGGACCTCGAAGGCTCAGAGAAGGTTGGGGGAGGGGACCCACTGGAACAGCTGTTGGGAGACAGATGGTAGCCTCCCGTCAAGGCCATCCAGCGTGTTCTTTAACGTGCACAGGGTATGGCTCTCCCGCACACGGGGCCACGGCTTAACGTCCCATCCGACGGACGGCGGCCTTTCCAAGCCCATCGGTGTCCCCTACTGACCGTGGGCAGGGCGGGGAATTTTGCTGAGATAAATCTCAACGCTGACCCAGCTAGGACTCGAACCTGGGAACTACAGATTATGAGCCTGGCGCGCTACCGACTCAGCCACCCCCGCCCCTGATCAGCAAAGAGACTGAACTACACTATGGTATATATATAACAAGCAAACACTAGTAAGTACCTGCAGATTTGGACAAACATGAGTATAGAGAAAAATTGTCTTGAGCCGGCAGTGAGTTACAAACCTACGTTCTCATGATATCAGAGGTTCTGACCACCGAGCTACCGACCAAGACCTCTATTTTGCGATACGAAGTAGTCTGTCTGCAGTATACAACTTAAATATCTGTCACTTGAACACAGTGTATTCTCCGCTTAGAAACAGCGTCGTGAAGATGGAAATGTATGTTATGGGCATACTTAATTACCTATTTCTCGATTAGTTAAAACCATGCCAAAAGTTTGGCGCGAAATCATATACGCGTATGTTCATTGATAACTCTTCCCATCGGTAATTTCATAGCTTTCCATCGTTAATGAATTTCTCCAGTGACAATATAATCCCGCCAAAAGTTTGTATATTCATTCATAACTTCATTACCAGCTTTACACACATACTACTCACAATGTAGTACTCCATTCACAGGGTAGGCGACGGCAGCGCCACCAGAATTTCGGACTCTTTTCGAGGAATATCCCGATCTATGATAACCAGGAACAAGATGTTACCCCAACAGGTATTAGAACTGGGTATGACACCCCGCACCAAATTTAAGATAGATCGCTCAAGTAGCCGCGGAACTACAGGGAAACCGACATTTCTGCCACTGATGACGTCACGCGTGTTCGTCCGTACGGAATTACGGCTATTATATAATGTTTCTTCAGTTGAAAGGTATGAAGTCACTCTAACATTGATATCAATTTTGTCTTGAACAGAATGGGATACGAATCCACGATCTGATAACATGTCATGTACTTGCAGGACTACAGCGTTACCGGGGGCGGGGGTGGCTCAGTCGGTAGCGCGCCAGGCTCGTAATCTGCAGTTCCCAGGTTCGAGTCCCAGCTGAGTCAGCGTTGAGATTTATCTCCGCAAAATTTCCCCGCCCTGCCCACGGTCAGTAGGGGACACGGATGGGCTTGGAAAGGCCGCCGTCCGTCGGATGCGACGTTAAGCCGTGGCCCTGTGTGTGGGAGAGCCATACCCTGTGCACGTTAAAGAACACGCTGGATGGCCTTGACGGGAGGCTACCATCTGTCTCCCAACAGCTGTTCCAGAGGGTCCCCTCCCCCAACCTTCTCTGAGCCTTCGGGGTCCACCTGCCATTTAGCCGATGGTGTGCAAAAAAAGTGCCGCTCAGAGGTAAAACAACCCAATAGCGTTACCGGCCGCCAATAAAAGATCTGCTTTATTTATGGCTTTATATTATAGGATCAGCAATTGAAGTAGGGCAGATCCCCTACTCTTACGACCGAATTGGTTCCTGAACGATGATGGTTAAAGAAGCCTCGTAAGGCGAACCCTCATTTCCCACAGAAGCAATGTTAAAAATTGGGGTTCTGTTCTCGGAAACACTTTTCACACTTTAAGATGTATAAAAAATTGAGCATTCAAATATACAAAGATGAAATAAAACACAAATATATTTATTTCCGCTAAACCCACTCCACACCCTCGGTCAAAAAGACGGCACCGATGGACTTGGAAACGCATTAAGAAGTGGTTCCGGATGCAGGAGAGCCATACCATATGCATGGTTAAGGAACACGACGGATGGCCTTGACGGAAGGCTTCCATCTGTCTCCTAACACCTGTCCAGTTCAATCCTATCTTTTCTGAGCTCTTCTGGCCTACCCAGTTAGTCACTGTGTGCACAAAAGTTCCATTCAGAGGTAAAACAACAACAAATCATCTAATGACAGATGGGTTGGGTTGTTTTACCTCTGAGCGGCACTTTTTTGCACTCCATGGGCTAAATGGCCAGGTCACATGGACCCCGAAGGCTCAGAGAAGGTTGGGGGAGGGGACCCACTGGAACAGCTGTTGGGAGACAGATGGTAGCCTCCCGTCAAGGCCATCCAGCGTGTTCTTTAACGTGCACAGGGTATGGCTCTCCCGCACACGGAGCCACGGTTAACGTCCCATCCGACGGACGGCGGCCTTTCCAAGCTCATCCGTGTCCCCTACTGACCGTGGGCAGGGCGGGGAATTTTGCGGAGATAAATCTCAACGCTGACGCAGCTGGGACTCCAACCTGGGAACTACAGATTACGAGCCTGGCGCGCTACCGACTGAGCCACCCCCTAATGACAGATGTTTTGGAAAAGTTTCTATAAAAGAAAAGTCGCGAATAGGTAGTCGGCAGCAAGCCACAATCGTAATTTGTTTGCCAGGTTCGATTTCTTCTGAATAAAAATTTTCAGTTAACCTCGGCTTTGCCCTTAGTAAAATGGAAACTGCCGATGAGCTGAAAAACAAGGTGCATCGGATGACACTTTAAGCTGTGGGTCCGTGTGTAGAAAAGTCACACTAAGTTCCATTAAAGAGTGCATGATGGCCTCCATCTATTTCTTAACAACCTATGGATGTCATTTCTCTAAGCTCTGTCCCCTTGAGTCTTTATGCTAGCCACTTAGCCTTTGTGTGCACAAAACTACCACTCAAAGGTACTACTAAAAAAACTGTCTTGTCTACCGTGACATCTTTCATTATTACTGGCAACATTTCTTCCAATTTGAAGAAGTTTCTGCGTTAGGTTATTTTACTCTCGAGCGGCACATGTTGTCTACACAATGAACTACCAGGTTGCAAAAAGAAAGCTCAAGGAATGCTTTTATCTATGTGAACTCTGTGAACATCTGCTGTTTGAAATATAAAGATTGAATTACCGCCTAGTCATTGGCGATTTTTCGCAGCTCCAGTTCAGTAGCATTGACCTAAGATGTCAACGGCAGCCATACCATCTTTAAAAATATTAAACCAGCAATTCCTCAACTCTTTAGTCGGCTACGGACCTCCCATTTTAGTCCATAAACATAGCGTACCCCCATTTGTACGGTAAGCACTTGATATTGTTTAGGTATTTATTTCGATATTGTTTAAATTCAAAAACAATGTTGAATAATTGCTCAGAACTGAAAAAAAGTATGCGAGTTTGATCGTAGATTAAAGGTCTCAAACTCGTATCATATAGAGGGCAAATCAGTTATTTCTCAAATATGATTGGCCGCATTTTATTTTCGTCCTGGTGGTCGAGTGGTTAATGCGCTTGGTTACTTGATCATAGGGACCCGGGTTCGAGCTCCGGGTAAGTCATAGATGTTTGTCTTTCTGATGAGGTCTCGCCTTCCTCACAGATCTCTATGGCGATTTAAACTGACAGGCTCATGTCAGACCTCTGTGGCGAGCAGATGCTTGAGGGTTATTTATTTTGGAGCGGCATATAATTCTCCCTCAAGCCGCTGTTTGCCACAGAGGTCTGACAGGAGCCTGTCCGTTTAAAACGCTATAGAGATCTGTGAGGAAGTGTACTATGGTTTTTCCGTCTCCCTAGTGAATTCTCGCAGATTCCGGTTCAAAAATTTATTGGATTAAACAATCTAAGACAGGGATCACAAACATGCATCTCGCGATGTCATTTTGTGCTGTCATTAGCAAAATGCCACATCATAATCATGATAACAAACTGTGGCTTAATTGCTTGAATCGACTGCGATGATCTCCGTCAGAAGGGAGAATATGGCCGTGTTCAGTCGGAAATGAAAGAACTACAAATGAAATTAGGTAAATATTTTAGTATTAAAAGTATTTAACATTTAAATAATTAAGCATCAATATAAGTAATTATGTTTTCCTTATTATTGCTTAAAATAAAATATTGCCCTTCAGATATAAGAACCAAATTAATTTCACATATGACTGCTTTAAATAAATACCCCTTTAAGTAGATCAGGTACTTGCCACAGAGGTCTGACAGGAGCCTGTCAGTTTAAAGCGCCAGAGATCTGTGAGGAGGGCGAGACCTTAATAGAAAACACATAGTCCATGCCTTATCCGGACTCGAACCCAGGTCCCTTTGATCAGCAGTCAAGCGTGCTAACCACTCGGCCACCAGGACGAAAATAAAATGAGGCCAATCATATTTGAGAAGTAATTAATTTGGGCCCCTTTATATGATACACGAGTTTGAGACCCTTAATCTACGATCAAACTCGCATACTTTTTTTCAGTTCTGAGCAATGACTTCTAATACGTCGGGGCCGAAAACACTACGATGAAACTTTTAAGAACGATCCATGCCTATTCGCAGTGGGAAAGAAGTGTGTGTCCACTGTGAATATAAGAATGAAGGTAGGTCATTAATATTTGCGTTATGTCCTTCAATTCACGCTCAAACATGATCATATTAAATCTCCACGGTAAACAGCGATACAAGATTCCTTTATGGCCTTGAAATGACGACATAATAATATGGGAATGAATCCATCAATCACACGATGTGACAATAAAGCAGTTCAAAATTCTTTTAATAAACCTCACAAACTACTGCTACAAAAATCGACAACTTTGAAAACTTGGAAGGGGTCTGACCGACAGCGCTAATGGAAAGGTTAGGTACCAGTCGCGATTTCAAACGACAAATATTCAAAAGCTTCGGCAATTGCTACCTTACATAAATGACTTTAAAATCATCCAAAAATGGTAAAATTCGTTTTATTTACATATGATCTTATTGCTGACAATTTTCATCCTCAGATCAAAATTAAAAATGGCATATTTGAACCTTCGGAGTCCCATGTATATATTCATGCCATGAATGACAGAATACGCTGAATGGCTCTGAAGTGAGGTCCATCCGCTTTTAACAGCTATCCACTGGTATTCCTTACCCCATCCTACCTACTGTTCCAAAAATTTCTTCCACCTCCCAACACTATTCACCTATCCATAAGTCCCCTTAGCCCACTAAAATCCTATTTCGTAGATCTAACTCCAACTCTATATTGTTGCAGTATTTTTTAAAATTTTACCATTGGTTTCTCTACACAGGTTTTCTCACTCCGCCTTAACCTTTTTACCTACATTTAACACTTTTTTTATTTCACATTGTACAAAATAAAGCATATGCGAAATTCTTTTTATAACAATTTTCAGTCATCGAAACAAGTACGCAACAGAATATTTTCGTTATGTTCAAACTCAAATGCTATTGAAGCAAGAGGTATTAGCCTATTTGTTTGGTTTGGTATGTACCTAGGTTAAGTACACAACGTACTAAATGACCAAGTCAGAAGGACACCAAGGGTTGAGGATGGGGAAGGAGTCCACTGGACAGCTATTAGGTGATATATGGTAGACTCCCGTCAAGGCCATCCAGCGTGTTGTTTAAAGGGCAGAGGGTATGGCTTAACATCCCATCCGATGGACGACGGCCTTTCCACTCCTACCTGTGCCCATTTTGTCAACGTAGGCGCAACTGGGCCTTGAATCTGGGAAATACAGATTGCGAGCCTGGCTCATTATCAATTGAGCCAACCCAGCCCTTAGTCTATTTGTGATCTGGTGTTTAAAAATTATACCTTATTCGAGAAAAATAAATTGATTATTGTCTTGTACACCCCCACAATTCTTTTTTCCCGTTGAGATTTCTTCCGCACTAGTTTTGCTGCGCAGTGCGCCACTCATGGTCTACGGGATTTTTGATCTATTATTTTTTTTTTAATCATAACATTATATATTACAAATAAATCATTGACATTATATATTACACCTTCTTTCTGTCTTCATCCGGTGATCTTAATAAAGTTAGATCTTGTTGTATTTGTTATACTGTTTTACTAATTCAGTTGAAAACTTCAACACTGAATAATTTGCTCTATTTACTAAAATTTTTACCTTTTTTCCCATTTCGAATATTTCATTATCACATTTTGATTTTTATATTCACCTTCAGCACTACATAATTGTTAGTAGGTGTTAATTTCAATTCAAATTCATTTTTTAAAAATCTATTTAATTCACATTTTAACTCTCTTAAAAGAGATTACGGCTACAGTTCCTTTAATAAGAGCCTTGTACCAAAATATAATGACGTCGCGGTTCAAACCCGAAATCATCCAAATCCTTGATTAAAGCAAAAAAGACACCGAACCATAATTTGCAGTTTTTTTCCCTTCCCGTAAGTTCGACGTCATCGGTAGCACAGCATTGCCGATATATTATTATCTTGTGATTGTCAATTTGCGTATGCGGTAGGCGAAGCCACCGAGCTCCGTCGACCACGACTTGCGCTACTGAAACGGCCGACAGACTGCCGATCTTGTTAGTCGTCGGGGGTCGATCAAGTTGCTGGATTTACTGAATGCAGCTCACACTCTCTCATGCTGTATTATTGCGGGATTTAGCCGTTACACGAACGGGCAACCAAAAACGCACAGATCGGCAGCCCGAAGTTTTCTCCGGAACTAGTAACAGGTGGTATAGTAAAGATGGAGGATCTCGTTATTTGTCAATCGATCAAAACGATTACGCCGAGCACTGAAAGCAGTCAGCAGCCAAACCATTAAGGGGCGTGTTTGTTTATGTAGCAGACAGGGCATTCCCCGCGCACTAGTGGCACGTATCAGTTGGGCGTGTCAAAGGCTGCTTGGACACTTCGGGATAGTCGTTTAAAAGCTAGTTTGTTGTTATCCGAAGATTTTCAATGATCAGAAGGAAAGAATACCGGCAGTGAGAGTATTGTAATGCGCCAACTACAAAAAGGATGATAACAAGAGTTTGGAAATTAAATTCTTCATCTCTCAGCAGCGGGAAATAAAATAAAAAATAAATTCCCCCTCAAGCAGCTGCTTGCCACAGAGGTCTGACAGTAGCCTGTCAGTTTATATGTCACAGTAGAAGATCTGAGAGGATGGCAGGGCCTCAGCAGAAAACTACACGAACATCCATGCCTTACCCGGGGCTCGAACCCAGGTCCCGTAGATCGGTAGCCAAGCACGCTAACCACTCGGCCACGGGACGGTCAACAGACCTAAAAAAAAGTGATATTTTCAGTCATAATGGAAAAAATGAACTAGGAGCAGAACGCATAATGATGGGAAAATAATCATTTTTCAAATGCCGCTGACGTAATTTTGCCCGGATTAAAGGAAGTGCCGATCGTAGTTAACATGCACTAATTAAAGGCAAATGCACACTCAAGACCATCAAATCATGCAAGAGGCACGGTGTCCTACTCTTCACTCATGCCAACCAAGACAACACATCTACATTCTATTAAACATTCTTTGCCCGTCATACTGAGAGGACATCAATAGTTTCCGTTAGATAAATATCGAACGGGTTTTATGTGCTCCAATACTACTACCAAGAACGCCATTCTTCAGTTTCTACCGATTTCGATGGTCATAAGTCATAGGTGAAGGTCGTAATAAGATCATCAAGTTCACGCATTTATTAGCTTTCGAATAATCGCGGCTTCTGTAATGTCCTCACAACCAATTCTATACTGCCTATGCACACGTTCTCTGCTATTGTTTCTTTCAATCGGCCGACGCACGAGGAATGCACTACTCTAATCGTGTATAATTTCTAATATGCCGTTACATTTACGTGCCTAGCGTTATGAAAAGTTTTTAATATTTAATTGTACTTAAATAGAACACTGACTGTATAACCCAAATGTCCAAGTCTCTATTGTATAACCATGGGTTCCGTTTTTTCATACAAATATGACATTTATTGTGAAAATAAATATATTTTTTTCAGGATGCGGAGAGTATTCTAATACAAGTGAAGTTTCTTCTGTGACTTTTCGTTATCTACCATACTTACCAGAAGCACTAGAAAAACAACTGGCAAAGCAAGATCTACAGCAGTGGGAATGTGCGCTCCACTAGGGACACGCTGCGCATGCCTGATTTCAAAATGTCAGCGTGTCGATTTAAATATATATAGTTAGCAGTGGCGGTTCGTGACTAAACTTTTTGGTGGGGCACTTTGACTAGCGCAAGCAAGACCCGGATACAGAAAAATTTTTGGGGGGGATATACCTACGTTGACCATTCGTCCTACATCTTTATAAAAATTTTCAGAAACACGTTTTTGCCCTATATTTTTTTGTTCTGCCCTTTAAAAGTCCTATATATTTCATACCAAATAAAGAGCGACCTGTTTTGCCACTATTTTGATAAATTTTTCCTATTATTGTTCGCCAGGCTCGTAATCTGTAGTTCCCAGGTTCGAGTCCCAGCTGGGTCAGCGTTGAGATTTATCTCCGCAAAATTCCCCGCCTTCCCACGGTCAGTAGGGGGCACCGATGGGCTTGGAAAGGCCGCCGTCCGTCGGATGGGACGTTAAGCCGTGGCCCCGTGTGCGGGAGAGCCATACCCTGTGCACGTTAAAGAACACGTTGGATGGCCTTGACGGGAGGCTACCATCTGTCTCCCAACAGCTGTTCCAGTGGGTCCCCTTCCCCAACCTTCTCTGAGCCTTCGGGGTCCATGTGACCTGGCCATTTAGCCCATGGTGTGCAAAAAAGTGCCGCTCAGAGGTAAAACAACCCAACCCTATTATTGTTCGTGTAACTGAGAAATTATTAACATAAAACTATATTTTAGACATTAGATTTTTTTAATGAGAGTCTTCTAATTAAAAAAAAATAATAAAATAAATACCCCCTCAAGCAGCTGCTTGCCACAGAGGTCTGACAGGAGCCTGTCAGTTTATATGCCACAGTAGAAGATCTGAGAGGATGGCAGGACCTCAGCAGAAAAAGAACACGAACATCCATGCCTTACCCGGGGCTCGAACCCAGGTCCCGTAGATCAGTAGCCAAGCGCGCTAACCACTCGGCCACGGGACGGCACCATTTTAATTATGAATTATAAAATAATACTTATAATTCATAATTATTTAATTATATTATTAATTAATTCTTGTAATGGTGTTAATGTTGTATAGTAATTATTGTAATAAATTAAACGTTGACAAATTAAAAGCTATTTCATTGATATATTTGCTTTTCTTTTGCTTCGAATTATTTTTTGCATTTTAAATGAAATTAACATATACATATCATCATTTAAAGGATATATTCTTTTAAGGATAGTCAAAGAAGAGATTTTTGAAAGATGACTTTGCTAGGGAAAGCATAAAATTAATATTATCATAACAGAAACTGGCGAATAAATAGTATTAATGAAAAACATGGCCAGAAAATATATTTTTCAAAAAGTGTCCGATATTTTCCTGGAAAAAAAAAAGGTCAACCTATACAGGGTGTCCCTGAATTCATGGCCCAACGTGAGGGGATGGTAGTACACACCGAACCCACCGATATTCGTCATAGAATATGCCGCCGCAAACGCAGCCCGGTGCCGGTAGGGGGCGCAGACGATGCGGCACGGCTTAAAAGCGCTGACCGAAAAGCCCGGTGTTTACCAGCAGGTACGCCGATCACTACTCCGCCGTTGTGCCGCCTGTATCAACATTGGTGGGCGGACGTTTGAGGATTTGTTGTAATGATCTCCAATAAATGTCATTCTGGAAACCTCTGTGTCTGTCCTTCATTTCCGACAGGGCGGGGGTGGCTCAGTCGGTAGCGCGCCAGGCTCGTAATCTATAGTTCCCAGGTTCGAGTCCCAGCTGGGTCAGCGTTGAGATTTATCTCCGCAAAATTTCCCCGCCCTGCCCACGGTCAGTAGGGGACACCGATGGGCTTGAAAAGGCTGCCGTCCGTCGGATGGGACGTTAAGCCGTGGCCCCGTGTGCGGGAGAGACATACCCTGTGCACGTTAAAGAACACGCTGGATGGCCTTGACGGGAGGCTACCATCTGTCTCCCAACAGCTGTTCCAGTGGGTCCCCTCCCCCAACCTTCTCTGAGCCTTCGGGGTCCATGTGACCTGGCCATTTAGCCCATGGTGTGCAAAAAAGTGCCGCTCAGAAGTAAAACAACCCAACCCTTCATTTCAGACTCCTCACTGCGTTTGCGGCAGCATATTCTATGACGAATATTGGTGGGTTCGGTGTGTACCACCATCCCCTCACGTTTGGGCAATGAATTCAGGGACACCCTGCATATGCCTGATATCGGATCGGACTGGGTTATTTTACCTCTGAGCGGCACTTTTTTTGCACACAATGGGCGAATAGCTAGATCACAAGGACCACGAGGGTTAAGGTTAGGGAAAGAGGACCCATTGGACAGCTGTTAGGAGACAAATAGCCTCCCATCAAGGCCATCCAGCGCGTTCTTTAACGGGCACAGAGTACTGCTCTCCCGCACACAGAAAATGGCTTAACGTCCCATCCGTGTCCTCTACTGTCTAGGGCAGGGAGGGTAATTTTGCGGAGATAATCTCAACGCTGGCCCAGGCGGGACTCGAACCTGGGAACTGTAAATTACGAGCCTGGTGCGCTACGGACTAAGGCCGTTATCTCTTCTTATTCCCATTATCGGACTGGAACGATGCACCGTAATGTACATATTATATATATTTTTTTAATTACTATTCAGCTATTCTCCTCACATTATTTGGGGGAATTTTTGAGAAAAAAAACTTTGAAAGGCATTTTCAGTTACAGTTGAATTCAGTATTTTCCCACTCCTATATAATAATTACCTATATTTTTTTTCCCTCTCCATTCTACTGGTATTTGAAGAAACTATTCTCGAAAAGTGCGTGTAGTATATAGATTTACTATTTTTGAAGACTCCGTTCTAGTTATAAATTTATGTTATTAATTATTTTAAACTGAATTACTCATCGTAAATTATCACTTTAATAGTTGTCTTTTTTCGGCGACAATAATTCATTTATATTAATTTATTATAAAATAAAGTGTAAAAAGATGACTGAAAAAAAAAAAATCCCTGAGGGGGTGGCTG
Source organism: Ryuthela nishihirai (assembly GCA_038380435.1). Taxonomy (NCBI): domain Eukaryota; kingdom Metazoa; phylum Arthropoda; class Arachnida; order Araneae; family Heptathelidae; genus Ryuthela; species Ryuthela nishihirai. The sequence continues at coordinate 25,853,550 of JAWZYU010000026.1, forward strand.
CTTGTATCGAAAAAGATTTGTATGGCAGGTCAAATGACATTGCATTGAGTTAATTCTGCTGACGAAAGATTTTTGTTCAAATACATTAATATTCCATTTTAAAAACCAAATTTCAACATAATTAAAATGTTATGCCGTCCCGTGGCCGAGTGGTTAGCACGCTTGGCTATTGATCTGAGGGACCTGGGTTCGAGCCCCGGATTTAGGTTATGGATGTGTGTCGTTTTTCTGCTGAGGTACTGCCATCCTCTCAGATTTCCTACTGTGGCATATAAACTGACAGGCTCCTGTCAGACCTCTGTGGCAAGCAGCTGCTTGAGGGGGTATTTATTATTATTTATTTTATTTATTTAAAATGTTATATTTTCATTTTTTAAAATGTTCTTTCTACACTGTTCATATTTAAGTGTCCTTCCTTGGCAAAATAAAAAGTTGGCAACCCTAATGATACAGTCAAATGAAGATTTTTTGAGAAAAGTAAACAAGCTTCGCCTTTTCGTTGAATTGGTTAAATCAGCTAATCAAGTGCAACGGACCATTTTGAATTGATTGCCTATATCTTCCAGCTCATCGCTATTGCATTTCAATCTCATATATGCAATCGACAGGGGCGGGGGTGAATCAGTCGGCAACGCGCCAGGTTTGTAATCTGCAGTTCCCAGGTTCGAGTCCCGCCTGGGCCAGCGTTGAGATTTATCTCCGCAAAACTCCCCGCCCTGTCCTCGGTCAGTAGGGGACACCGATGGGCTGGAAAGGACGCTATCGGTCAGATGGGATGTTTATCTGTAGCCCCTAGTGCGGGAGAGCCACACCCTGTGCACATTAAAGAACACGCTGGATAGCCTTAACAGAAGGCTACCATCGGCCTCCCAACAGCTGTCCAGTGGGTTTTCTCCCCCCAACCTTCTACGAGTCCTTAGGGTCTTTGTGACCTGGCCATTTTGCCCATTGTGTGCAAAAAAAGTGCCGCTCAGAGGTAAAACAACCCAACTTGTGCAATCGCCAGAGTAGATAATGTTAAGATTCCGGCGATGCCCGTAATATAAATTTAGTATCGTATAAACTAAAAAATAAACAAAAAATAAATACCCCCTCAAGCAGCTGCTTGCCACAGAGGTCTGACAGGAGCCTGTCAGTTTATATGCCACAGTAGAAGGTCTGAGAGGATGGCAGGACCTCAGCAGAAAAACAACACAAACGTCCATGCCTTACCCGGAGCTCGAACCCAGGTCCCGTAGATCAGTAGCCAAGCGCGCTAACCACTCGGCCACGGGACGGCTAAGGCAGACGATATATCACCCCTTTCAGAAAGTGAATGCTAATTGTCTACATAACACGTCAAATAGTTATTACAAAATAATATAAAATGTTATTATGTTTTTTTTACAAAATAAGACAAAAAATGAATACTAAATATCAAATTCACCTATTATCTATCTCTTGTGGTTATTTTGGTAAGGCAGTATTTCAGGTGACTATGCTGGTTGGTCATGCCATTACTGAATAAAACTACAAGGTGCTAAAAAATACAGCAATATAAACTGAAGGGATTCCCTAGGAAATATATGTCGTTGCATTATTTTCTCAGGGTGGGATTTAGCAGAGATAAATCTCATCGCTGTAACACTGGTGCTCGAACCTGGGAAATGCCGATTACAAGTCTGGCGAAAATGACCAAACCCCGCGTCGAAAGTTTTAATACAGGGTTATATTTATTTCTACACAATTCAGGGAGTTCAGAGATAATCATTTTAAGTGCTATATGTTCAAGTAATCCGAAGATCAATCAGTCACTTAAAGTGAAACCTTGTTTATCAGGAGATTCTTAAGGTTAATAAACAAAGACCTTTTGCACGCACATTTCTTTGGGTCTCGGTCTGCCAAGCCAGTAGTAAGCGTCGGAAAAGAAAACATCAAGAAGAACAAGAGGCCAAACCAGTTCAACGTGTGTTTTCAGCTTATGCTAAGTACACAAATATGGATAAAAATGTCATCGTGACTTAGTTTCTTTGTTTGGTAGAGTGATAGTCCTCAGTATACTTTGCACTTGTTTTCTGCAAAGCAATAACTGAAGTTATGTACAGAAAAGATTATAGATTCTACAGGATTTAAATGTTACTAAACACCAGTAAATCAGACCGGAATGACAAAGGAGATATTCAACAGAAGAAAATTATCCACCAGATGGCGTTGCTGGAGACGATAACTAAAGAAGTCTTATTGCAGCAGCAAACTCCTTACAGTTATTTTTTAACAAACTTACATAGATGTTGAAAAGACTTTGCCTTGCATCGCTAAAAATAAGTCAGACATTAAAGTGTTTAAAAAAAGTTTTTAACGGAAACTAAGAGCAAGTTTTACGCAAACACCGAACTGCTAATGTAATTCATGAATACAACAGTTTTATGAAAAACAACCCCATAACAAATAACTAGAAATCCTTTTCTGTAACAATATTTTACGTGCTTTGCACTGGTCATCTAGTGTTGATTAGCTTACAAGTTACCAAAGTCGAGTTAATTTCCGTATTTTGAATTTATTTAAGCGAGTGGCATGTTTATTAGTTTACCAATTGTGCGAATTCAGTTAATTTCCTTTACTTAGCACAAGTCACGCAAACTTAGGCTAGTCCTACCTGACGTTGCTAGCTTTCGGAAAATGCCTTCGACTCCACAAACACAGAATGCTCCGGATTCGTCGGGATGGAGCCTATCGGGACTCGGCCAAAGACCACACCGGCAGTCAGTTCCGGCGATAATTATGTCTTTCGACGGTCGCAATTCCCATTGCTTTTATTGTGTTTTATCCCTGAGCAGTAAAAGTGTAAGGACTTTGCTGTTATTACAATCATAACGAATCAAACATTACATTTAAATTATCATCGAAGCTTTAAAATCCGGGCAGTATAATATTCAACATTGAACTATTATTAAATAAATACAAAAATAAATAAATACCCCCTCAAGCAGCTGCTTGCCACAGAGGTCTGACACGAGCCTGTCAGTTTATATGCCAAAGTAAAAGATCTGAGAGGATGGCAGGACCTCAGCAGAAAAACAACACATACATCCATGCCTTAACCCGGGGCTCGAACCCAGGTCTCGTAGATCAGTAGCCTATTATATGATTTAATTTTACTTCTGTTAAACTGAAATCAGAAGTACAATAAAATCGACTAACCAATAACTAGTTATCACGGTCGATCCAAAGATAAAATAAAACTAACATCCATACTTACTGAATTTATATGTACCCTAAATAAAAAAATAATTATTTTCATGCAAGCTTTGTATGGAGATATACAACGATTTTAATCACAGAAGAAAGGTATTTACAATTTCAGAACGGATTCAACACGCAAAAAATATTATCGTATAAATATACTCGCATGATTAAAAAAATATATTTATAATTTACAGTAGTAATAGTTCCAATTTGTCAGCTTATATTTGAAGCAAGATTTCAGCTTATATTTGAAAGATTGTCAGCTTATATTTGAAGCAATTAAAACTGAATTAAAAAAATATATATGTTCGGGCTAATTTTTTTGTACTGCTTACAATTAATGCAACTTTTATAACTAATGTTTTTGAAGCCATTTCTTAATAAAACAATGCATATTTTTCTGCCTATATTCTATTTGGAAGAGTATCGTAGGAAATTGGAACTAAATTAAATGCCTCTATAAGATATATTTATGAGCAGATAATACAACTGAAATTAAATTTTATTACATCTATTATTTCAAAACAGAATTTTAATAATTAAGTTTAGTAAGAAAAATTTCCGATGTTGATTTAGTTGAAAGGGCATGAAATCACTCATAGACAATCAAATTTACATGAAAAAATGTCTTTAGTCTGGTAGGATACGAATCCACGACCTCTTAATGACATGATAGGTTCCCACTAAGCCATTAATCGGTGATGGAGATCACTTAGCATATATATCATTAGTAGGTCGTGGGTTCATATCCCATCACTCTCAAGGCAATTTTTTTCTCTAAATTTGTGTATTTGCTTGTGAAAAGTGATTTCATAACCTTTCATCGAGTCCCTGGGCCAGCGTTGAGATTTATCTCTGCAAACTCCCCGTCCTGTCCACGGTCAATAGGAGACATCGATGAACTTGGGAAGACTGCGTCCGTCGGATGGGATGTTAAGTCGTAGCCCCGTGTGCGCGGAGAGAGCCATAACCTGTGCACGTTAATGAACATGCTTGATGGCCTTGACGGGAGGCTACCATCCATCTCCCAACAGCTATTCCAGTGGGTCCCTTCTCCCAATCTTCAGGGTCCTTATGACCTAGCTATTTAGTCCATTGTCTACAAAAAAGTGCCTTATCCTCAAACGCGCTGCGAGAAGGCACAGTCGATAACAGTGTGTATAATACGAGCTTCAGTTGTGTCAAAATCTAGATTTTTCTCAGTTCTCCAGCACATATCTAGCATATATCTAGGTGAGGAAAAGAGCAACTTTGGGATACTAAATCATGGCTAGTGTACAGGTTCTGGATTCAACTCACAAGAGGAACTCATCTATACCTAACACTACCACAAGCGAGTATGCTTTTTTAACCTTGCTTTTACAGTACTGACGGCCAATTACCTCATTTTGCATCAAAAAATTTCCAAGGATCATCCATATCAATGGACGCATTTTTTAGTGCTTTTAGTTTACAATGGGGCTAAAGAGGTAAAAGGCGTATCCGGAGGAGATTGATGCTCTAATGAAACTTTTGTTTTTGCTTTTATCTAAATTTAACACGTTGACTGCCGTGGCCTGTAAATGGTAGCTAGGCATAAACTGGAAGGAGAGCTGTGTACCAATCCCTAGTGATGATGCACAGAACCGGCCAGGTCTAGCACCTAATGTCCGACCCGGCCTTCTCGTGGTGCAGGCCGTTAGTACCTTTCAAAAGAGATATTTTCTTTTGGAAGGGAACGGAAGGGGAGGGCTTGCCAGTTCAGTATGGCCTACTGATCTGGTCATCTATGGCCACTTTTTTCCTTTTTTTTTAACCTTGCTGAGGAGTGGTCCACTTCACAGGGTCCTGGTGCTGACCATTTACCTACTAGACTGGACTTGTTTATGGATTTGAGCTTTATTATAGATCCTGGACTTGCTGCACTGGTAGGCCTCTGTTGAGGGAGAATCTGCCGCTGTGTTTTCTGTTTGCTTCTGGGTTGACAGCCCTAAGTGAACAGAGGCATGGGATACCTTATATCAGCTGGTGGATAATCCTAATCAGAGGCCATCGCAGGTACCTGAATCTTACTTAGCTAGTTGGGCATCGTCAAGCCTAGACTGGAGTAATGTGTCTCAGGCAGGCCATATGGCTCTTGAAAAAGTCCGCTTGAAAAGGTGGTGCCTGAAATTCCTACCAGCATCGGTTACTTCAGCCTTTAGCGGAGGAGGAACAGGTCTTTGTCCCATGCTGTTCCTAGGCTGTTTGATATTGTTGGCCCTATCAATCTCAATAAACCTAATTTCTTTAAAAATCCTACTAATCATTTTCTCTCTGCAGGAACGTGGAATGTGAGGACATTACATAGAGATTATTCTCTTGATGTCCCCACGCAGGAATTCCAACGCTATAACTAGATATTCTAGGCTTGCAAAGAGACCAGATGGACAGGTAAAGGCGAGATACTTAAAAATAACTTTAAATTTCTCTTCTCATGGAGGGAGAATGGAAAGCATCACCAAGGCGTGGGTCTGCTGCTCAGCAGACATGGTAGTGATGCTCTTCTAGGATATGAGTACATTAATGAAAGGTTTATTACAGTAAAATTTCAGACAAGCATTAAAGACTTGAATGTTATCTGCTGTTATGCCCCCACTAAGGATGCTGATGAGGATGAGAAGGATAGGTTTTACGGACAACTTCAGGATATTTTGAATTCTGTCAAGAAAGGAGATATTACACTTGTTCTAGGTGACTTCAATGCCACAGTTGGTACTGACACTAACATTTGGGGAGGGGTGATAGGCCCTTTTGGTATTGGTAGCTGCAATGACAATGGACAACGTCTCCTACAGGTAAGTAAACTCAATGGTTTCAGAATAACTAACACATATTATAAACACTACGACATAAATAAATACACAAGTGTTTCACCTGATAGGCTGCATAAGAATATGATTGATTACATATTAATTAACAACAAATGGGCTAGTTCTGTTAGGAATACCAGGGCATATAGGGGAGCTGAAATTGGATCTGACAATTACCTAGTTAAAAGTGTCTTGTAACTTACTCTTAAAAAGTGTTGTCCTAAAGTTAAAAAATTTACCTTTAATACTGAAGCTCTGAAAGACCCTGTTATAGCTAAAGCTTACCATGATAGGTTACTTAGTCATTATGACAGTCATGGTTTGCTTACTACTGAAGTTGAGGAAGAATGGGGCCGTTTTAAACAGGCTTGAAAACTAACAGTACTCTTTTAGGAAAAAAGGAGCAGAGGAGACAGAATTATCTGAGTGATAAGGCACTTGAGCTTATTTCGGAAAGAAAGAACAGCAGGAATGTCCTTAATCAATACCCTACTAGTCCTAATAGAAAGCATTACAGAGAACTTAATAAACGTGTAAAAGATCAGTTAGCTGCTGATAAGAATCTTTGGCTTGATGGTTTGGCTGACAAAGCCGAGCAAGCAGTTAGGCAGCACAACAGCAGAGAGCTGTACCAGATAGTTAACGTTTTATGTGGTAGAAAACGGACAGGCATACAAGGATTGAAGGATAAACAAGGTAAGGTTATAGAAGGGGGGATAGGGGGAGGATTCTGTCATAGCTAGGTGGGCTGAGCATTTCAGTGATGCTCTAAACAATGTAGTTAGTTCTACTCCAATTGTTTGCAATGATGATAGATGCATTGGTGGTTTTAATGTTGGCCCTATAACACAGTCTGAAGTTATTTTGGCTATTTCTAAACTTAGACTTCATAAATTCCCAGGGGTAGATGATATTACTACTGAAATGCCTAGAGCTGGGAATGTTTCGATTACCACTTGGATGACTGAAATTTTGAATATCTTTTATGATAAAGGCATGGTTCCTAAGGATTTTACCAGAGCTATTGTTATCCCTATTTTCAAAAAAGGTGATCGCAGTTCTTGTGATAACTATAGGGGTATCAGCCTACTCTCTGTTCCAGGTAAAGTTCTTTCCATGATTGTGCTTAATAGAATTAAGAATCTGGTTGACAGGCAATTGCGTGATGAGCAATGTGGATTCAGAAGTGGTAGGGGATGTGCGGATCAGATATTTTCACTTAGGCAGATTCTTGAGAAATGTTTAGTTTCAGAAACCTTTGGTTGCTAGTTTTGTTGATTTCAAGAAGGCTCTCGACTCTGTTGATCGTCATAATTTGTGGTTGATTGTGAGATCATATGTTATACCTGACAAGTTAGTTAACCTAATGAAAGCTCTCTATAATAACACTGAGTCGTGTGTGAGAGTTGGTAAGTCTTGTAGCAATTGGTTTAGCATTACTTCTGGTGTTCGACAAGGGTGCATTTTGTCTCTTCTCTTTAGCTTGATTATTGATTACATTATGCGAAATTCACTTCAAGGGAAAGATTTTGGCCTTAAATGGACTGTAGATACGAAAATTTCTGATTTAGATTATGCTGATGATTTACCCTTTTGGCAAATGATGTTGATGAGATGAACTCTTTCATTCGAGCTGTTGATGCGACTGGTAGTAGAGTAGGTTTGGTTATAAACAGAGAGAAAACTAAAGTGATGAAAATTGGTCAGGCAGGTTGTGATTCAGTTAATCTGAATGGTTGCAGTCTTGATCAGGTGTCACAGTTTAATTATCTTGGGAGCTATGTAACAGATAATGGTGATGTGCGGCATGAGATTAACAGACGAATAGGGATTGCTGCCGGGACTTTTAAGAATCTATGGAGAGTGTGAAGAAATAGGCGTATACACCTAAAGACTAAAATTAGACTGTATAATAGTTTGGTTCTTTCTAGGGTTAGTTATGGTAGTGAAACTTGGACACTTTATAAACAAGATAACAGGAAACTAGATGCTTTTGATTCCAGATGCTTACGCAGTATCTTGAGCATTAGGTGGTTCAACTTTGTAACTAATGATGAGGTTAGGCAAAGGAATTTGCAACCTCCTTTAAGGAGCATATTGTGCAGAGAGAGACTCCGTTGGTTTGGCCATGTTGCCGGTATGAATAATTATAGATTGGCGAATAGGGTTATGAACAATGTGCCTAAAGGCCTCAGAAAGAGGGGGAGACCTAGGATGCGGTGGGCCGACAATGTCAAACAGGACCTTGTTACAATTGGTGTGCAGTGGCTGGATGCAGCATATGTAGCTCAGGACAGATATGCTTGGAGAATTAAACTGCACGGTCTGGTTGGATCTCCGTAGCCCATGGCTGCTTGAGGATGATGATGACTGCCGTATGAATTGTATCTGATGAGCACTAGTTCGAAACTACACCGTGCGAATCATATTTGCTTCGCATCTAGATTTTTACCGCACGAATCATATTTGCTTCGCATCTAGATTTTTACCGCGCGAATCATATTTGCTTCGCATCTAGATTTTTACAACACGAATCATATTTGCTTCGCATCTAGATTTTTACCGCGCGAATCATATTTGCTTCGCATCTAGATTTTTTCCCGCGCGAATCATATTTGCTCTGCATCTAGATTTTTACCGCGCGAATCATATTTGCTTCGCATCTAGATTTTTAGTTCAGGCCGCTAGCTCACCCATGATTCGTGCTATAAGGAATTGTTTATGAGCGATAGGTAAGTTTGGTCCCATGAACAACTCAACATGTTTAGTGCAGACAGTATTGAACAATGAATAGACATGTTCCCGTATTTATACACTAGAAATCAGAGCGCACGAACTTGTGAAAAATCCTGTATGTAAACTTGAAAACCCGTTAAACACGTGATTCCCACTTAAAAAGAGGGTATCAATTTTTTTGGCATAAATTCATCATAGTCATTTTATGTAGTTTGAGCCAAAAACAAGAAAAAAAAATAGTGTGGCCTGGGGGCGTCCTAAAATCCCTAACATTGCGACAGTAAAAGTGTTAAATAGTTTTCTCCTAATACTAGAAAACCATTTTTTAGATGGATCATTTGAATTCGTATATCATTATTGGGGGGGGGGGGGGGACTGATTTCCTGTTCATTTCAACGTACATCCTTGCTAAGGACCTCAGCAGAAACACAACATAAGCATCCATGCCCTACCCGAGAATCAAACAGAGGTCCCTTTGATCAATAGTCAAGAACGTTACTATACTTTTATCATATTAAATAAATAAAAATAAATACCCCCCATCAAGCAGCTACTTGCCACAAAGGTCTGACAGGAGCCTATCTGTTTAATAAGCCATAGTAGAAGGTCTGTGAGGATGGCGAGACCTCAGCAGAAAAACAACACAAAAATCCATGCCTACCCGAGGTTCGAACCCGGGTCCCTTTGATCAGTAGCCAAGCACGCTAACCACTCGGCCACGGGATCATATTAATGTTAATATTTCATTTATTGAATACAAAATCTCTCAATCTGAGCCTGGACACAAATTATCACTTAGCTACTAATAAAGATGACAGTGATCATACAGAATAAAAGTCTGTGCATTAAAAAATATCCCACTCAAGCAGCTACTTGCCACAGAGGTCTGACAGGAGTCTGTCAATTTGTACACCATAGTAGGGATGTGAAGAAGGCATTAACAGCTATTAAAAATGTGCATATATTCCGAAGAACTTTTTTTTTTTAACCACAAAGGACTGCAGAAATTTCGGTGCCTCTCGTAAAATGTAAACACCAAAGGGGTAATCTCATCCTTTATGTACAGCCTACAAAAGATGCTCACAGAAACTTATGAGCCTGTCGCAATTCAACTTAAACGCTGTTCATACCGGTTCTGGTAACCAGTTTCCTGATGGAAATACATTTTTACACCGACTAAAGCGAAGTAAATTTCCGGTTTGTAAAGAGCGTTTCGCTCTTTACAAACTGTTTACTCGAAGATTTGCTGCTTTTCTCCCTTCTATTTCTTGACGATAAAATACAATTTTCTGAAACGGTACAAAGAAAAAACTTTATATATTACATTAAAAAAAATACTCCCCCCCCCCTCAAGCAGCTGCTTGCTACAGAGATAAGTGAGGAAAGTGGAACCTCAACAGAAAGACAACCTAAGCCCTATTTCATCCATGCCCTACCCGAGATTCGAACCAGAGGTCCCTTTGATCAGTAGCCAAGAATGTTACTATACTTTTATCATATTACTCTTAATATTTCAGTTATTTAAATATTACATGATTGATATTCTTGGGTTCGGGAGATTAAGATTATTTACACCTTTCTCCCTTTTTATGTGGGGGGGAGAAAAAACATGGGAGATATTTTACGCCATGTGACACTTTATGACACAGGCTTTCATTTGGTACGTAAATGATATTGGAACGTTGGATGTAATTACATCGCATTACATCCAACGTACCAAATCATTTTGGTACGTTAGATGTAATGTTTAATCCTTGCATTCCGAATATATAGTGAGACAACTGTTTCCACTTATTCCATTTTTCTCGAGAGGGGGAAAAGAAAGAAGCGAAGGGAGTAAAATTTTTATTGCTTATAGCAGAGATTAGCCAGTAAAATAGGGTTGGGTTGTTTTACCTCTGAGCGGCACTTTTTTGCACACCATAGGCTAAATGGCCAGGTCATATGGACCTCGAAGGCTCAGAGAAGGTTGGGGGAGGGGACCCACTGGAACAGCTGTTGGGAGACAGATGGTAACCTCCCGTCAAGGCCATCCAGCGTGTTCTTTAACGTGCACAGGGTATGGCTCTCCCGCACACGGGGCCACGGTTTAACGTCCCATCCGACGGACGGCGGTCTTTCCAAGCCCATCAGTGTCCCCTATTGACCGTTGGCAGGGCGGGGAATTTTTTGCGGAGATAAATCTCAACGCTGACCCAGCTGGGACTCGAACCTGGGAACTACAGATTACGAATCTGGCGCGCTACCGACTGAGCCACCCCCGCCTCCAGTAAAAGAGACCTACATGAGAGCTGTTATAGACGGCAGGTGTCAAGCCTTCTGTCAAGGCCATCGAGTGTCTTAGCAAATGTACACCGGTTATGGCTCTCCTGCTCACAGAGTCGCGGCTTAACACCCCTTTCAACAGACGGCGGCCTTCTGAAGCCCCTTGTTGCACCCCTTAATGTGCATCAGAAAGCTTTACATTCTCATACTCAGCTCTAGTTGACATAGTCCAGCTTATTTCTATTTACCAAAAATTAAAAATCGAAAAAATTCTATTCAGAGTGAGTGATACTCTAATGATAGTTGATTTAATATCATCAGAAAACGGAAAATATTACTAATGGCAGAATTAGAAATACTATAGTATTTTATAGTTACGTAACATCATTACTCCCCTTCTAACTATTACATAACTTAGGAACAGCCCCTAAGAATGTTTTGCCCTAAATTGACGAAAACAGAATCATTTCGAAAACGTAAAACATTTTTTGTATACCGTTAGATACAAGAGTTATTTATGTTTCACAATTTGTGATAAGTTCTTATTGCTGATGCCTCTGTTTAATTTGCCACTCTTTTGAAATACAGGATGGATAATTGGTTGAAAATGATTGGATTGTTTACCTCTGAGCGGCACTTTTTTGCACACCATGGGCTAAATGGCCAGGTCACATGGACCCCGAAGGCTCAGAGAAGGTTGGGGGAGGGGACCCACTGGAACAGCTGTTGGGGGACAGATGGTAGCCTCCCGTCAAGGCCATCTAGTGTGTTCTTTAATGTTGGGTTGTTTTACCTCTGAGTGGCACTTTTTTTGCACACCATGGGCTAAATGGCCAGGTCACATGGACCCCGAAGGCTCAGAGAAGGTTGGGGGAGGGGACCCACTGGAACAGCTATTGGGGGACAGATGATATCCTCCCGTCAAGGCCATCTAGTGTGTTCTTTAATGTTGGGTTGTTTTACCTCTGAGCGGCACTTTTTTGCACACCATGGGCTAAATGGCCAGTTCACATGGACTCCGAAGGCTCAGAGAAGGTTGGGGGAGGGGACCCACTGGAACAGCTGTTGGGAGACAGATGGTAGCTTCCCGTCAAGGCCATCCAGCGTGTTCTTTAACGTGCACAGGGTATGGCTCTCCCGCACACGGGGCCACGGCTTAACGTCCCATCCGACGGACGGCGGCCTTTTCCAAGCCCATCGGTGTCCCCTATTGACCGTGGGCAGGGCGGGGAATTTTGCGGGGATAAATCTCAACGCTGACCCAGCTGGGACTCGAACCTGGGAACTACAGATTACGAGCCTGGCGTGCTACCGACTGAGCCACCCCCGCCCCCACTGTGAGAAGATGCAAAAGTCAGAAAATGACATACTTTATTCACTTGAAAATGAGCACTACATATTCGCCAGGGCGCAATATGGCATTAGTTACCGTCGCGCCATAAAACCCCAAACAACCAACAAACAATATTCGTCAGAGGCGATATGTTATTCTTTTAGTTAAAGTTGTGGAACTTCGAATGTGGCTTTTCATTGACGTAACATAAGAATTATCACTTTATTGTTTTGAGCAGTGTAGTATACATCTAAAACAGGTTTTATTTTCCCCAATTTCGTCTCCGCAAAATTCCCCGCCCTGCCCACGGTCAGTAGGGGACACCGATGGGCTTGGAAAGGCCGCCGTCCGTCGGATGGGACGTTAAGACGTGGCTCCGTGTGCGGGAGAGCCATACTCTGTGCACGTTAAAGAACACGCTGGATGGCCTTGACGGGGGGGGGGGGGGGGGCTACCATCTGTCTCCCAACAGCTCTTCCAGTGGGTCCCCTCCCCCAACCTTCTCTGAGCCTTCGGAGTCCATGTGACCTGGCCATTTAGCCCATGGTGTGCAAAAAAGTGCCACTCAGAGGTAAAACAACCCAACGTTAAAGAACACGTTGAATGGCCTTGACGGGAGGCTACCATCTGTCTCCCAACAGCTCTTCCAGTGGGTCCCCTCCCCCAACCTTCTCTGAGCCTTCGGGGTCCATGTGACCTGGCCATTTAGCCATGGTGTGCAAAAAAAGTGCCGCTCAGAGGTAAAACAACCCAACCCCAATTTCGTGGTGCAGGAGTCAGTCGGTAGCGCGCCAGGCTCGTAATCTGCAGTTTCCAGTTCCGTCCTGCTCTCGGTCAGTAGGAGCAAAGGCAGGGGACACCGATGCTGTCCATCGTAGGGACATCAAGCTGTGGCCCAGTGTGCGAAAGAGCCATACCCTGTGCGAGTTAAACAACACGCTGGATGGCCTTGACGGGAGGCTACCATCTGTCTACTAATAGCTGTCCCTTCCTCCCCTCCCAACCTTCTCTGAGCTCTCGGAGTCCTTGTGACCTGGCCATTTAGCCCACTGTGTGCAAAAATAGTACCGCTCAGAGGTAACCCAACCGAACAATGAAAAGATGTTTATGAAACAATAAATAAAAATAAAATAAATACCCCCTCAAGCAGCTGCTTGCCACAGAGGTCTGACAGGAGCTTGTCAGTTTATATGCCGCAGTAGGAGATCTGAGAGGATGGCAAGACCTCAGCAGAAAAACGACACACACATCCATGCCTAATTCCGGGGCTCGAACCCAGGTCCCTTAGATCAGTAGCCAAGCGTGCTAACCAATCGGCCATACTTAAGAAAATTCTGTATGAAAAAACTCATGAGAGATATATATGTAAAGATGTGGCATCTGTATGACCAATTTATTATTTTCTACTAATTTTCAATGCATATGTGTGAGATGCACAGCAGCCTTTCAAATAAAAAAACATTTTCATTCATAAGCCAGTCTAGTGAACGGTTAGCTTTCTCCTGAGAGGAACAATATTTTTTTTTGCTGCATAATGGGCTATTTGACTAGGTCACAAGAGCTCCAAGTCGTTGAACATCTGGTGAATGATTCAACTTGTAACACCGGCAGCAAAATTTCGATGCCATAAAGTGATAATTTACCGTTTCATCTTTTTATCCCTTTCTTCCAGAGGCTCGAAACGTAAATCCCTCTATAATATTTTTTGCCAGCTACCGCATACAAAGTACGTATCACATTTGCTTCCATTCGTGATTCCCTTATCAATTGCATCTAACAGGTGGGTTCTCCTACTGTGACACATTCGCCGTGAAGGAAGTGACGTCGGCAGACGGCCGTGGAACTCACGGCCGGCTGCTGACCTCCCCCACTGTTCCGCTGACAAGCACGTCGCTGCCTCAGGTGTTAGGGAGCGGGTCTCCAAGATTCAGTTAGCTGTTTGTTGACAAGTTCATGCTCGTTTGGCATTTATCACGCTTTCTAACCCCACAACATATAATTTACAAATTACTGATACCATTGTGAAGACAGGAACATCTCTCATATTGAAAACTTTTCTAGGAGTAAGTCAGCTTCTTTTTTTTAGTTTGCATCCTTATTTAGCGCAAAGGGGAAACACCTGAATCTATTCAAGAGCTGTTTCTCGTGTGAATTACACCGTAGAGTGAAACAACATGGAAATCCCGGAAAACACCGCTGATGCGATTTCTCATTGAATAAAGTTCGTAAGATTATTTCGTAAGTTTATTCGATTTAGTTACTGTAATAATGAATTCGCTTGATATTTTATCTCATTTCAAAAAATATCCAGAAGTTGCCGAGTAGTTAGATTAATGGTTCTCAGAAGGTGGTCCCGAAATTTCGAATGATATTGCAGATAAAAGAAAAATTTATGAACCATTTCGTTGGTACTTTCTGCCACTGATTCTTCATTCAACTTTTTCCGTTTAACCAAAATACTTATCCATATTAAAGCCAAAATTAATACAAAACATGCCCATAACACGTACGCACTAGCCTCAATGCACGTCAGAACTTGAAGAGAAGAGCTATGCGTTTACAACTTCCACAGAAAGTTTACAACTTCCACAGAAATTACTATTATTGAAGGCAAACTGCGCATGCGCGAGTCTTCCGTAATGTTGCCAACTTCAAATTTTAGTGTGCCGAGAGTATTCACGGCGAAAAATACTGTGCAGTGAGCAAAAAAAATGTTTGATAATCACTGAGTTAGAAGAATGTATGGCTTTGAGTAGATAGCAAAGGAACCTGGAAAAGGCAGCTGTGTCTCGACTTTCCTTAAGTCCTCCCTGTGGATTATTAATGTACTTATCATACGGATAAATGTCCTGTTATACCTTCATAGTATATATGGGCTGGCTGGAGATAAAATTCGTGCAAGTAAGAAGTCAGAATTTATTTCCTAGCCTTGATCGAACAGTTCTGCATTTTTACCTATTAGGACAAGCATATTCCACAAACATTCACTGGGTATACTATACAGATTGGCTACTTTTCTATAACTGAATTTGCTGAACAATGGCAGGTTACAAAGGCTCCTCCAAATAGAGTAAATCAATTAATTGCTCTTGATTAGCAGCTAGGAGTGCAGGAGACCCTCTATTAGTGCCAGTAACAATGCAATAGTTCTCCTGTATATAGAATAGTAAAATAACTTCCCATGTGAGAAGCGACGGTCTTTTTTATCTCCGCCAATGCCTAGCTCGCTTGAATGAGGAGACTTGACTGCATCAGGAGTTACTATACCGATCACAACTACCACTCTAAACCTGGCGCATTTCACTAGCATTTATTTCAGAGAGTGCCCTTCCTAACCCATACACAATCACCTTCCACGAATGTCCGACGAAAACTTTTCAGTATAATGCATCAAATAAATCTGTGTATGAAAAAGAGACCTCAGCAGAAAAGACAATTCGGCATATATGCCTCATCTAGGATTAGAACTCATATCCTTTTGTTCCTCAGACAAACAACACACTCCTCCCCTGACCCATTCCACTCTGTACATACGGAGAGTCTGAAGAAAAATATTTAATTTGAAATGAGCTTTAAAGCTGAAGTGATGTGCTGGCTTTCTGCCGCGCATATGGAATAGTATTGTTCATGTATAGCTTAACTCTCTTTCCATCAATTGTATCACAGTTTTTATGTATCATAAACGCCAATGGCTCAATGATTCCATACATAATATTTCTGAATTTTAACATAAGATTACTTTTGCTTCAGACGATATAAGCTACGAACCCAAGATGCAAACGGTCTATATCAGTGGTCCTCAACGTTACTCATTCACGACCAGGCAAATTACGATTATATTACAGGTCCCTCTAGCAGAACGTTATAAAGCTTAACTCCCAACTAAACAATGTATGAAACAGATACAAACAAAGGTTGGGTTGTTTTACCTCTGAGCGGCACTTTTTTGCACACCATGGGCTAAATGGCCAGGTCACATGGACCCCGAAGGCTCAGAGAAGGTTGGGGAAGGGGACCCACTGGAACAGCTGTTGGGAGACAGATGGTAGCCTCCCGTCAAGGCCATCCAGCGTGTTCTTTAACGTGCACAGGGTATGGCTCTCCCGCATACGGGGCCACGGCTTAACGCCCATCCGACGGACGGCGGCCTTTCCAAGCCCATCGGGTCCCCTACTGACCGTGGGCAGGGCGGGGAATTTTGCGGAGATAAATCTCAACGCTGATCCAGCTGGGACTCGAACCTGGGAACTACAAATTACGAGCCTGGCGCGCTACCGACTGAGCCACCCCCGCCCCATACAAACAAAGAGTTTCGATATTGTTTCAATAGGAAAAAAGTATGTTAGAGTACAGGTTCTGTACAATTCGTAGAGCACAGTTTAAGAATCCCTGCTCTACTCTTTTTTAAACATAATAACTTTAACATTTTATATGAATCAATATATTATTTTATTAAGCATTTCCCCGTGGACAAGTGATTAGGTGTGCTTGGGTCAAAGTGCCTTGGTTCCAGCCCTGGATAAAGCATGGATACTTGTTTTCCTGTGCTGTCTTTCATTCTTCACATAATGGCAGTCTCTTGTCTGACCTCTGTGGCAAGCAGCTGTTCAGGAAAATTTTGAAAACTCAAAACTTGAACGATAAAATATTGCATCTACTTTTGCAATCAAATGACATTAAAAAGAAGTTTGTTAAGGATTAATACCTTGGAACTTTCTAGCAATATATTCTCAAAGTTCAAGTATATTACTTTGTGGTTGGGCATCGGACTGCACTCAGCTGTTGAGAACACTGGTTTAAGTTATTTTAAAGAATGACGCAGTAAAAGTAGCATACTCGTTTTAAAATTCGATTTTTTAAGTTATATCTAATGCAGGTTTTAAGTTGTTGTCCAACAACTTTTTCCTTTAAAAAAATACAACTCATTGAATTTTAAATTATGTTTCCTTTGGCAACACATTGACGTGTCCGAATACTTTGGGAGCGGGGGTGGCTCAGTCGGTAGCGCGCCAGGCTCGTAATCTGTAGTTCCCAGGTTCGAGTCCCAGCTGGGTCAGCGTTGAGATTTATCTCCGCAAAAATTCCCCGCCCTGCCCACGGTCAGTAGGGGACACCGATGGGCTTCGAAAGGCCGCCGTCCGTCGGATGCGGGAGAGTCATACTCTGTGCACGTTAAAGAACACGCTGGATGGCCTTGACGGGAGGCTACCATCTGTCTCCCAACAGCTGTTCCAGTGGGTCCTCTCCCCCAACCTTCTCTGAGCCTTCGGGGTCCTTGTGACCTGGCCATTTAGGCCATGGTGTGCAAAAAAAGTACCGCTCAGAGGTAAAACAACCCAAATCCGAATACTTTAATAGGAACATGTCCGTGGCCAAGTTGTTACAGTGCGCTGAGCTGCAGTGAAAAGATTTGATTGGATTCGAAACTTGATTTTGTATTGTCTTTCTGTCAAGAAGCTGCCAAAATAGCTTACAACCCAAGAATAGAGGACCATCACTAACAACCTTTAACTTGAAAACAAAAAACATACTATCTTCCCATTTTAGAACATGAAACATCAGATTAACAAGCACAAGGTTTACGGTCATTTCTGAATGATTGAAAGTCAGTGGGGTAAACACTCCCCATATAGATAAATGTAAAACAATCTTCTGAGGAAAAATTTCTGGAGGAACGCGTTGTTAATTACCGCTACCAGTTAGCTGCCAAAATCAGAGACGCAAACCGAAGTACCGATCTGACGCCAAATGCCTCGAGACTAAGGTTTGCATCTGCAATGGTGGCACGCAACAAGTGGCTCGGCAAGCATTGTTCAGCCGTGGCGCAAGCGCAGTCTGCAATCCGTCGCGTGTCGTACAGCCGCCAAAAATCAGTGAACCCGCTAGTCACGTGAACGGGTGAGGTTCTGGCCGCCGCTTGTCACGGCCTATGACCTTAGATGGAGCTAGAGGTCGTGTCATTAGTTTCTCCATGCAAATTACCGTTGGAAACAAATGGCGCCAAATATAGATAGCATACAAATAGCAGTTCCAAAGGCCATAAACCTGAGTAATTTCATTTACACTTCTATTACGGTGAGAGTAAAGCTTACATAACTTCTGGGCTTACAATATATTGTATTATAATACATTCACAATATTTATAATACAATATATTTTTTACCAAAACGCCAAAATATTTTTGGAAATTCATACCACAAGAGTTCAAAAAACACACGTGAGTTAGAAGATTAAAAATGCATTAATGAACATTAAAAGCAACATTTTTTTATATATTATATATATTAATATTTTCTATGATGCTCACATAAATAACTTGGAAACCAACAAAGTTAATGAAATAACTGTAATTACAACAATTATTTCTTTCAAAATTTTAAGGATATCAAAATAAGAAAAATGTAAAAAAAAATCAGAAATATACGAAAAGTCCCACTAATTTTAATTAATTTTTTTCTACATCTTCAAATTTGTAAAACCAATTTTTTAGTTTTCGTGAAAACGCATGAAAATTTATTTCATATTTTATGATTTCTGCTGTCCCATGGCCGAGAGGTTTGCGCGCTTGTTTACTAATCTAAGGTACCTGGGTTCGAACCCCGGGTAAGGCATGGATGTATGTGTCATTTTTCCACTGAAGTCCCGCCATCCTCACAGACCTTCTACTACTGGTATTATAAACTGACAGGTCCTGTCAGACTTCTGTGGCAAGCAGCTGCTTGAGGGGATATTTATTTTATTTAATTATGATTTCTGATAAGCTATTGAATGGGTGCCAAATATATAATGTTTCTGCGTAATGGTTTTCCTCGGAAGTGGTACAATAAATATTTTAATATCGTTTTCTCTAATTCTTCTATTAAAATATAAGATCATATTATAAACATAAATTTTTCATAATGGTAAAATTTGCAGATCATTATAAAAACATTTAATGCTATCATATTTTCTTTTTTTTTAATATACATCTAATTATTCTGTTTTGGATAGTAACTAACGAATTAGCATTATTGTAATACATTCCTCCCAAGATATTATTCCATGATTTAAATATGACTTAATTCAAACATTATATATAAGGTTTAAGAATATAATATCGAGAAAATTTTTGATATAAAACAATATAGAAATCATTGCCTTAATCATTTTTGTCAAACGTTTGATGGGGCGGGGGTGGCTCAGTCGGTAGCGCGCCAGGCTCGTAATCTGTAGTTCCCAGGTTCGAGTCCCAGCTGGGTCAGCGTTGAGATTTATCTCCGCAAAATTCCTCGCCCTGCCCACGGTCAGTAGGGGACACCGATGGGCTTGGAAAGGCCGCCGTCCGTCGGATGGGACGTTAAGCCGTGGCCCCGTGTGTGGGAGAGACATACTCTGTGCACGTTAAAGAACACGCTGGATGGCCTTGACGGGAGGCTACCATCTGTCTCCCAACAGCTGTTCCAGTGGGTCCCCTCCCCCAACCTTCTCTGAGCCTTCGGGGTCCTTGTGACCTGGCCATTTAGCCCATGGTGTGCAAAAAAGTGCCGCTCAGAGGTAAAACAACCCAACGTTAAAGAACACGCTGGATGGCCTTGACGGGAGACTACCATCTGTCTCCCAACAGCTGTTCCAGTGGGTCCCCTCCCCCAACCTTCTCTGAGCCTTCGGGGTCCTTGTGACCCGGCCATTTAGCCCATGGTGTGCAAAAAAGTGCCGCTCAGAGGTAAAACAACCCAACCCAACCCAAACGTTTGATATTTTCATCCCAATTTATCATATTCTACACCTTCAATTGTTTTACATGCAACACTGATGTAAAGCAATTAAAAGCAAAATATTAAACAATATTTTGACAATTAAATATTAAAATTTACATAACTTTTATAACAAAATTACTCCGAGCACACGGCGACTACAAAGGACACAAAATTCAAAAGTATTAATATTTTTTAGCAAAATTAAGGCCGATCCTCAGAATAGGGATTGACAGTCGTGAGAGCAGCATGACTTGTGCTTACTCATAAACGTGAACGCAGACTGGTATTAAAATTAAATGAAAAATATTCGAGTTTTTTTGTATTTGCAATATTAATAAATTGGTTTAATATCTGATGAGCCGACTCATTTTCGTGAAAATTTCGAGACGCAAAACGAAAATCTTGCATAGGGCGCAAGAATGGCTAGTTACGCTGCTGGATACAAGCTAGAGATTGATCAGCAGATTATATTATTTAATCTCTTTCTCTAAAATCTACCTCGATTGTGTATGGAATGGTATCAGCAATGTTTAACGTTAGACTCTCTCTTAATCTGCCAACTTCTAGAGTTTAATAAGCCATATACTGGTTTGCGCTGCTACATTATTTTTTCATTGCTATCGATGGGGACACACTAATTAGACTAGAAGCTTTCGAATTCTGTTCCCTGAAAATCTCTCTAGGGTTTCATAAGAGAGCGAGAGGGGATGAAAATGTTTCTCCCCCTCTCGCTCTCTTACGTTTTTAAGTGTTTCTTTCCTTAATATTAACTATCATTTGTAATTATACATATATCAGGACTTCATATGCATGAATGTCAATATTTAACCGATGTGTATCAATTATTTGTAACTGCAAATATTTAAAGTTTACTGCGAATAAGCTATACCAAGCTTCGCGGGGCTTTTATTAAATTATTTTAAGTATTTACTCTATATTCTCTGTCAATTGCATGTACTATTTGTAAGGAGTATATAGCATTTGTTCTTACAGTCAAGCTTTCAGAGCTTGCTATGATCACTCTGTATATGTAAATAAAAAAAATAAAAAATAAATACCCCACCAAGCAGCTGCTTGCCAGAGAGGTCTGACAGGAGCCTGTCAGTTTATATGCCATAGTAGAAGGTCTGAGAGGATGGCAGGCCCTCAGCAGAAAAACGACACAGACAGCCATGCCTTAACCGGGGCTCGAACCCCAGGTCCCTTAGATCAAGTAGCCAAGCGCGCTAACCACTCGGCCATGGGACGGCGCTATATGAATTTTTCGAAATCACAAGATTATTAATTACACAATGAGTATTATTTTTATTATATTATCGACTCTCGATCAATATTCTAGGCAAAAATATAAAATATAATTACACCTATCCCTCAATTTGCACGGTCAAAAAAATGCAACCAGTTTCGTTTTACACGGTACAGATTGAATACTTTTTAATATATATAGATATGATACCTATTATGAAATAGCAATGGTATAATCATCAAAGGTGATTATTATACTATCATCCTAAAGTAAAAATCACCTAAATGATTTTAATTGATATAGTTTCAAGAGTAAATAAATAATAGTAAATTATTATAATAATAAAATATTATTATAATAAATAATAAAATATTATTATAATAATAAAATCATCATCTGTAACAATTTATATTCTTTGGATCAAATTATATTCTTCCAATTGTAATGCAATCTATCTTGCGACATCCAAATGAAATCTGTTTTGAATCGGCAGCGAGATCTACCTTTTTCTAGACTGAATTTTTTCAGTCTAGTAAATAGTAACAAGTTTAGTTTTCTAGACTATTATACAGGCTAAATACAGCTGATTCGTAAGTACATATTTCATATATCACATAAATACTAATTACAAAATAAAGCCCTAAATGTTAGTACAAATGCTTAATTTCTAATTTATATTCATTCAGTTCATAAATATCTCCTTCAGATACTTTAATGTACGTCTACATTAAAGATGTGTAAAAGAAATGTATAAAAAAATTTATGTATCTGAATTAGCACAAAAAAAGTACAAAATAATGTTATTATTATTATTCCTTGCTTATTATTATTCCTGAGCTGAAATTTCAGATAAATATGTATAAATGAATTTTCAATGCAAGTTTTATTCATAAGAATTTTTTTTTTTTGGAACTTCTCCCACTTTTTCCATACGTTGTTAGTTTTGATTTGCACGGTTTCACTTTACACGGTTTTTTCACGGAACCTATCTACCGCGTAAATCGAGGGATGGGTGTGTATATGGCTCCCATAGGGTAAAAACCAAAATATAAATTTCAAATTTAGTATTCGTTATTAGTCATATCTAAATGAACATATCAATTTTTATATTCGTTTTATAGTCATTATTTGCCGTGTTACGTAGACAATCACAGCATTCACTTTGTTAATCAGGGCTACGTCGGCTGCCTTCGTATTGTCATTGTAATTGAATACCATTTTTAACATTATGACCACTGTCAGGAATCACAGCGATGACACAAATGCGCGTGCACTGAACTTCAGGAGCCATGTCACCATTTTGTAGTGGCCCGTACACTTGATTGGATGATTCAACCAATAGTTGAAGGTCTTGTTAATAAAATAAATAAATAAATACCCCCTCAAGCAGCTGCTTGCCACAGAGGTCTGACAGGAGCCTGTCAGTTTATATGCCACAGTAGGAGATCTGAGAGGATAGCAGGACCTCAGCAAAGGTCTTGTTACTTAGCGAATATCTTCATTTGACTGTGGCAGGCTTAACAAGCCTAAACTTACCTGATGTGTTTGAGCTGAGCTACCAACTTTTTATTTTTCCAAAGAAGGATATTTATGTGTGAAGTATTTAAAGAACATTAAATATGAAAATATAAAATGTGTTGAACATATTGTTATAAATTTTTAATAGAAAATTGAGAGTCCAAAAAAATTGTTTACCAACAAAAATTATAAATAAACTAATTTAATTATATAAGCAACCAGATTAAAAAGGAACGATATAATCTAAACACAAATTTGTCTACTATCAGTATGAAGTCAAACCATCAAGAGAAAGCTTCACAATTCTTGACTACATTTAAAATAGTTTTATTACAATCCTCACAAACTCTATTCAAAGCATAAAGGGAATCATTATATAATATTCATGAAGTGATACAATTACCTTTATGAATAAACTTACAAGTTACTACCCCTTATCAATTCTTTTTATACATCAGATCACCACACATTAGACGACGAACTCTTCTTATGAAGAAATTAAAGCCAACCAATCATTTACTCTACTATCATATTGTCTCTTCGGTTTGATCGCCAAGTTTCTTAAACAATCTTCACTAAGAATAACACAAATTATGCACTTTCTAATACAACCGAAAACTTTTAAATTATCTCTTTTTAAACAGCGTTATTGTTTCAAGTCTCTGTCTGTTCCAATAAACTAGTGAAGTAATTCTCACGCTGAGACACAACGCATGCGTCAACGACACATCAATCATGGTTTTATTGTAGCACGTTCAACTGTCGTAACAATATGATCTACAAGAGAATGCTGATATTATATTTTAACATTAAATATCGTTAGTAATCCCCTCAGCCGGCTAAATGCTTTTTTGGACTTGCAACTTAAAGGTTTCCGGTTGGATCCCAACGGCTTCATTATAGTTTTTTTTAATCATAATTCATTTCACTGCCATATCACTTCTTCACAATTCGTTGTAGAGTACTTGTAAATTGATATATGTAATGATACATATATAAAATAAATTAACATAGTAAATTAAATATAAACAAAATAGACAACTTTTCAAGTGATAATTTACGACGGGTAGTTCAGTTCAAAATAATAAATATAAATTTATAATCAGTCAATAGAAAAGGAAACCTATTATATATTAGATATAAATTTCCTAAATAGTTTTTTTTTTAAAACTACTAGAACGGGGAGGAAAAAAAAAACATATAGGTAATTATTACAGTGGAGGGGCAAATTATTAAATTGAAGTAGAAAGAGCAACAACACCTTTTCAAATTTTTTCTCAAAAATATTTGTTAATGTATTTTGAGAATAGCTGAAAAATATATATGTTCAATTGAATATCAAGCATCTCCCACTTTTTTTCCTGCATACGGGCCCTGCCTGTAGTAGTCAAAGTACCCGTCATCATCATCTTCAAGCAGCCATGGCTACGGAGGTCCAACCAGACCGTGCAATTTAGTCCTCCAAGCAAGTCTATCCTGATCTACATCTACTGCATCTGGCCACTGCACACCAATTCCAACAAGGTCCTGTTTGACATTGTCAGCCCACCGCATCCTAGGTCTCCCCTTCTTTCTTAGGCCTTTAGGCACACTGTTCATAACCCTATTCGCCAATCTATAATTATTCATACGGGCAACATGGCCAAACCAACGGAGTCTCTCTCTGCACAATATGCTGCTTAAAGGAGGTTGCAAACTCCTTTGTCTCTAACCTCATCATTAGTTACAAAGTTGAACCACCTAATGCCCAAGATACTGCGTAAGCATCTGGAATCAAAAGCATCTAGTTTCCTGTTATCTTGATTACAAAGTGTCCAAGTTTCACTACCATAACTAACCCTAGAAAGAACCAAACTAATATACAGTCCAATTTTAGCTTTTAGGTGTATACCCCTATTTCTCCACAATCTCCATAGATTCTTAAAAGTCCCAGCAGCAATTCCTATTCATCTGTTAATCTCATGCCGCACATCACCATTATCTGTTACTAGCTCCCAAGATAATTAAACTGTGACACCTGATCAAGACTGCAACCATTCAAATTAACTGAATCACAGCCTGTCTGACCAATTTTCATCACTTTAGTTTTCTCTCTCTTTATAACCAAACCTACTCTACTACCAGTTTCATCAACAGCTCGAATGAGTTCATCTCATCAACATCATTTGCCAAAAGGGCTAAATCATGAGCATAATCTAAATCAGAAATTTTCGTATCTCCAGTCCATTTAAGGCCAAAATCTTTCCCTTGAAGTGAATTTCGCATAACATAATCAATAATCAAACTAAAGAGAAAAGGAGACAAAATGCACCCTTGTCGAACACCAGAAGTAATGCTAAACCAATTGCTACAAGACTTACCAATTCTCACACACGACTCAGTGTTATTATAGAGAGCTTCATTATGTTAACTAACTTGTCAGGTATAACATATGATCTTACAATCAACCACAAATTATGACGATCAACAGAGTCGAGAGCCTTTTTGAAATCAACAAAGCTAGCAACCAAAGGTTTCTGAAACTCTAAACATTTCTCAAGAATCTGCCTAAGTGAAAATATCTGATCCACACGTCAACCAGATTCTTAATTCTATTAAGCACAATCATGGAAAGAACTTTACCTGGAACAGAGAGTAGGCTGATACTCCTATAGTTATCACAAGAACTGCGATCACCTTTTTTGAAAATAGAGATAACAATAGCTCTGGTAAAATCCTTAGAAACAATGCCTTTACCATAAAAGATATTCAGAATTTCAGTCATCCAAGTGGTAACCGAAATATTCCCAGCTCTAAGCATTTCTGTAGTAATTTCACCTACCCCTGGGGATTTATGTAGTTTAAGTTTAGAAACAGCCAAAATAACATCAGACTGTGTCATAGAGCCAACATTAAAGCCACCAATGCATCTATCATCATTGCAAACAATGGGAGTAGAACTAACCACATTGTTTAGAACATCACTGAAATGCTCAGCCCACCTAGCCATGACAGAATCCTCCCCTTCTATAACCTTACCTTGTTTATCCTTCAATCCTTGTATGCCTGTCCGTTTTCTACCACACAAAACATTAACTATCTGGTACAGCTCTCTGCTGTTTTGCTGTCTAACTGCTTCCTCGGCTTTGTCAGCCAAACCATCAAGCCAAAGATTCTTATCAGCAGCTAACTGATCTTTTACACGTTTATTAAGTTCTCTGTAATGCTTTCTATTAGGACTAGTAGGGTATTGATTAAGGACATTCCTGCTGTTCTTTCTTTCCGAAATAAGCTCAAGTGCCTTATCACTCAGATAATTCTGTCTCCTCTGCTCCTTTTTTCCTAAAAGAGTACTGTTAGTTTTCAAGCCTGTTTAAAACGGCCCCATTCTTCCTCAACTTCAGTAGTAAGCAAACCATGACTGTCATAATGACTAAGTATCCTATCATGGTAAGCTTTAGCTATAACAGGGTCTTTCAGAGCTTCAGTATTAAAGGTAAATTTTTTAACTTTAGCACAACACTTTTTAAGTTTAAATTGCAAGACACTTTTAACAAGGTAATGGTCAGATCCAATTTCAGCTCAACTATATGAGCTGGTATTCCTAACAGAACTCAATTTTAATCACTTGCTGCCATTGGCAAAAAATCAAATGTGAATGTTCGGGGGGGAGGGGAGTAATAATTTCGGAAACTTTGAAAACCTCTGTGTTATACTGATCTCGTTCCAAACATACGAATATGGTTGGGCTGATTCCATGAGAAGACTGGGAAAGGGATTTTAAAATAAATCAAATTAAAAACCTCCCTTTAGGCAAACGGTTAATGTTTGCCTGGAGCAAGGTGTTGAGTTGTTTTACCTCTAAACGTAAATTTTTTCCACAGATGGGCTATATGGACAGGTCACAAGGACCTCGAGGGCTCAAGATGAGTGAAGGGAACCCACTATATAGTTGTTATGAAACTCTCCCGTCAAGGCCATCCAGCGTGTTCTTTAATGCGGGCAGGGTATAGTTCTCATGCACATGTGGTCACAGCTTTATGCTCCATTTGACGGACGGTGGCTTTTTCAATTCCATCGGTGTCGCCTTTCTAACCGAGGCGAGGGGGGAGTTTTTTTAGTATATCCAGGGGGTGTCAAGCCCCCAAATAAGTAAATAAAATGACCGAAAATAATTTGGCACGCTTCAAGGAAATGTTGCGAACTCCTGATGCATTTGAATCTCGATTTCGTATAAAACTCATTTAAATAAATAAATAAAAATAAATGCCCCCTCAAGCAGCTGCTTGCCACAGAGGTCTGACAGGAGTCCGTCAGTTTATATGCCACAGTAGAAGGTCTGAGAGGATGGCAGGACCTCAGCAGAAAAACAACACAAACAGCCATGCCTTACCCGGGGCTCGAACCCAGGTCCCGTAGATCAGTAGCCAAGCGCGCTGACCACTCGGCCATGGGACGGCTAAAACTCATTTGGCATTTAGAAATTTACCGAAGCTAAAGTCGCTAAGCAGAAGTTGGCTTTGGGTTGGGTTGTTTTACCTCTGAGCGGCACTTTTTTGCACACCATGGGCTAAATGGCCAGGTCACATGGACCACGAAGGCTCAGAGAAGGTTGGGGGAGGAGACCCACTGGAACAGCTGTTGGGAGACAGATGGTAGCCTCCCGTCAAGGCCATCCAGCGTGTTCTTTAACGTGCACAGGGTATGGCTCTCCCACACACGGAGCCACGGCTTAACGTCCCATTCGACGGACGGCGGCATTTCCAAGCCCATCGGTGTCCTCTACTGACCGTGGGCAGGGCGGGGAATTTTGCGGAGATAAATCTCAACGCTGACCCAGCTGGGACTCGAACCTGGGAACTACAGATTACGAGCCTGGCGCGCTACCGACTGAGCCACTCCCGCCCCCCAGCAGAAGTTGGCATTGACATAATAAGTCTAGTAGCAAAAATAAAATTACCACTAAAGAAGATTTTATACTGCACAATGGATCAAAGTCTTGAAAATATAATCACAAATACATCACAAAGGCTTGAAAGAGTATGGATGGGCTCAATACGTCGCTTTTGGGACATATGGAAACCTTTTAAAGCAAATTCAACTTATTTGGTAAGAGTGTGCAAAGGTTGTCCTACAAATAGAACATGGTTTAATGTCAATTCGATGAATCTCAGCACTAAAAAGAAATATAATCTTGTAACTAGCAAATCTCTACTCAAGCCGGAGCCTCAAAATATCCTACACACCGAAGAACCAAAAGGTTATGACCGGTCTATAATGATGTTGGTCTTCCAAGTGCCGCCAAAACAGCTCTTACCCGGCGGGGCATGGACGCTACAAGATTGTCTAAAGGTGTCTTGCGGTATCTGGCATCAACACGTTACCAGTAGACCCTTTAACTCTTGTAAGTTGCGTGGTTGAGCCGCCGCAGATAGGATATACTGTTCCAACACAAAACACATATGTTCGATTGGATTGATGTCTAGGGAATTTGAAGGCCAGAGCAATGCCTGGAAGTTTTTCTCATGTTCCGCAAACCATTCTTGGACAATCCAAGCAGTGTGACATGGCGCATTATCCTGCTGAAAGAAAGCATTACTAGAGGGGAATACCGTTGCCATGAAAGGATTTACCTGATCTGCAATGATGTTTAGGTAGGTGGTAGACGTTATAGTTTCCTGCACATGAATGACAGAGCACAGGGTCTACCAGTAGGCTTGTTTTCGTCCCATGGTTCATCCTGGTGCTAACACTTCCCTAGGTAAACGACGCACACGTACACGGCCGTCCACATGGTGCAACAGGAAACGAGATTCATCGGACCAGACAACCTTCTTCCAATCATTCAAGGTCCAGTTTATATATGCTCGCGTGCCCATTGTAGGCGCTTTCGACGGTGAACCGAGGTTAGCATGCGCACTCGAAGTGGCCTGTGGCTACGCAGCCCCATTTTCAACAAGTTACGATGCACTGTGTGTTGTGATACATTGCTCCCGTCACCAGCATTCAAATTACTGGCGAGTTGCGCCACAGTATCCCTTCTGTTGGCTCGTACCATACGGATAGCCTCCGCTCACTTCTAGCGTCGATGAGCCGTGGTCGGCCCACAACTTGCCGGTGGTTCGTGGTTTTTCCCTCCTCGGACCACTTTTTAAAACTGAAGGTACTAACCACGGCTAACCGTGAGCACCCTACAAGCCTTGTCGTCTCGGAAATGTTCTGACCCAATTGTCTGGCCGTTATAATTTGGCTTTGTCAAACTCACTTTCCCATCTGAAGAACAAGAATAACCCTGATTAACAGAGCTCAGTATCAGGTGTTATACCGTTTCATGATCTTCACATGCGCCGTCGTTTACCTGCAGTTGCTTCGATTTCCATAAAGATGCGCTGGTCATAATGTTTCGGCTTTTCGGTGTATATCATAAGCACTTATGGAACCCTTTCCCGAAAGCGAATTGGGGGTTGTATAGGTTCAACTTTTCCTGGCAGGATATGATAAACTAAGAAATTTAATTAAAACAGGCTAAGAAATCAGAGAAAATAATTGACTCTAGCCTGTTAAATACTCTACACTTCATAACTCTTTGAATCGTGAATAAATATTGTTTAAAATCGAAATTTTGATAGATTTGACTGAGATCGTTAATTTTTCTTTAGACATATTTTTCATTAAAAATCATATTAAAGGAGTTATTGAGCTCTGGATGTGATTTTCTATTGAGATAACATGGAACTGTTTCCATTTTTCAGTCCAGTACCTGTATATATATTTTGGTATGCTTTTCATTTGCCAGTTCCAGTTAATAATGTCGACGCAGATGGATCAGATGAAGTTGAAACTACATTGGTCACACTTCTGTAGATTCTGTGATTTCGCGGCTCCCTGACTTAAGCTTCGTGTCTTCCTGTAGAGCTTACTTAGCCCACAGGCTGAGACGCACTGTATTGGGCATATCCATGGATCCATCAGATGCATGAATCCACTAGACAGATGGAAGCCTCCCGTCAAGATCATTTAGCGTGCGCATTGTTTAACGTGCACAGGTTACGGTTGTTTCGAAAGCAGAGACACGGCTTAACACCCCATTAGATGGAGGGAATCATTTCCAAGCCCATCGGTGTTCCTTCTCTCAGCGCAGTGGTTAGTGAAGACAATTTCAAAGCAAGAACAATGTTGGGTTGGGTTGTTTTACCTCTGAGCGGCATGGGCTAAATGGCCAGGTCACATGGACCCCGAAGGCTCAGAGAAGGTTGGGGGAGGTGACCCACTGGAACAGCTGTTGGGAGACAGATGGTAGCCTCCCGTCAAGGCCATCCAGCGTGTTCTTTAACGTGCACAGGTATGGCTCTCCCGCACACGGGGCCACGGCTTAACGTCACATCCGACGGACGGCGGCCTTTCCAAGCCCAGCGGTGTCCCCTACTGACCGTGGGCAGGGCGGGGAATTTTCCGGAGATAAATCTCAACGCTGACCCAGCTGGGACTCGAACCTGGGAACTACAGATTACGAGCCTGGCGCGCTACCGACTGAGCCACCCCCGCCCCACCAAGCAAGAACAATGTGTACTCGAACCTAGAAGCAGTAGTGCAAAGGTAGGAGCCGAACCTATGAGCCTTAATCATCCTAGTACGTTACCAATAGGCTTGTCAACATCTAACAGTATATAAAAATTGTATTTTACCACTACTCTTTTATCTCGAAATGTAATGCCCCTAAAAAATAGCAAGTTATAAAAAGAAACAAGCATTACATCCTACGACGTCTTTTACAACAAGTAGGGAAAGACGTCGGAAAATTCCATACGACCCTACTGCTGTGAGTGGATGTGCAAGCAACAACAGTCGCCATGACAACAGCAGCTCCTTTGGCCGTGTGTCCGAACAGTGTGCACACCTGTCCATCCAGAGGCTGCCCTCTGTCGGCCGAAGCGGAAACCGTAGCCAGGTGTCAACAGCAATGATTTATTTGGCGGCGCGTCTTGGCTGTACAGTGAGTGGGGTGCTGCTACAGGTACAGCACAACGCGAGGCTGCCAGAAGCTGGCTGGCTGGCTGTGACTCGTAAACGCAATGCCAAACCTGTCCCGGCAGCATTGTTGTCCTTACAAACACCCACAGGTAGAGGCAACTGCATCTGTTATTGCTCGTCTGTGTTTGTAGAATAATAAAATTCAACACTGGTGATAAAACCAGTGTTGAAACTAAAACAGAGTTAGAAAAGTTATGATCAAGTAAATAATTTAAGATACATTTTTAAAACTAGATTACCAAATGAAACATCTGTTGAAGCAAATGAAAAAAATAGGTTTAATCATATGTATTGATACAGTTTACGAACTCTCGTTTTCCAAGAAAAATCTGTTCATTTGTAAACAGATGGTGAATATATCGTAATTTTTACATTCTCTATCTATTAAGGGAAGCCGTCCCGTGGCCGTGTGGTTAGCGCGCTTGGCTACTGATCTACGGGACCTGGGTTCGAGCCCCGGGTAAGGCATGGATGTTCGTGTTCTTTTCTGCTGAGGTTCTGCCATCCTCTCAGATCTTCTACTGTGGCATATAAACTGACAGGCTCCTGTCAGACCTCTGTGGCAAGCAGCTGCTTGAGGGGGTATTTTTTTTTTTATCTATTAAGGGACTATTTTATAGACCAGTGGTTCTCAACCTTTTATGCTTCACGTACCCCCTGGAAATGTATGTAACTGGCGTACCCCTTGTATAAATAGATAAAAGAATAGTTATAGTATAACAATGGTTATATTTACTTTGTTACTAGATCTAGCGACTTTTGAGCTTTCACGGCGTACCCTAAAAAAATTTACCGCGTACCCCACGTTGAGAACCCCTATTATAGACTATAAAATAAAAATATTTCAAATACAATAAATATTCTGTACTACCGCCATGAATGGTTTACACATCAAAAAATGTTAACCAGTTTCATTCAAATGGCTCTTTCGTCAAGACTCCAGAAAAAATCCTCAAAACCTGTAATAACTTTCAGTAACAATATTATTCTTATCCAAACTGAGAAAATAGTGGCGACACGTCCACGGAATATAGTTAGCGAGTAAGAGTGAAAATAAGAATGCAACCATGTTTTATTATACACTTCATTACCAATGAATACTTTAATACCTCTATGCTTATAGGCTAGTACGAATTTATTTGTCATATTTGAGTACTACATATGATCGACTCCAGCAAGCAACATTCCTCATACTACGTTGAAATTTGACTAAATTGATTATCTTTCGGACAAAGTCAAAATCTTGTGTCATTTTTTTTACGCTATCAATTAAAATTTAGTAGACACATATAAATTAAACGAAAGAAATTGGTTCCCAACGGAGTGTTTTCTTTAGTTCTTTGATAGAAATAGATTAAATAGAACATCGACTAGTTCTTAGATTAGCAGAGTTATGCATGTTTTGTTTCGATATAAAAGCGTTAGAAATTCATGGATACAGTATCAAAATGCACATTTGTATACACCGTAAATATAGTTTCACACCGGAAAAAAGATTTTTGAATTCCATTCGACTCAAACAATTCCGCTCAAACAAGTTTCCTCATGCTCAAATACGTTCGACAAGTTAAAATGTTGCAAAGGTGGATGAACACAAAATATACGCTGGCACAGGCGAGGCTCGAAACAGGAAACACAGATTTACGAGCCTGGCTTTGCTACCAACTGAGACAACCCCTTCTCCTTGCAATTCAAAATAACATAAAACACCTGATTGAAGAGATTAATGTTAATGTGGGAGCATATGCATAATAGTTAAGTTAGTTAATGTGGGAGCATATGCCCTGGTAGTTACAATCATTACAAAATCACGCTGCACTATGCTTTGCACGGAGTGAATTAACCACAAGTAACAATGACGATATGCTCCTTTTATTTAGTGATAAAGAGTTTTACTAATAACCTGCAAATTCAACCTCAACAAATCAGTACTTTACATTAAAAAAAAATGTTAAGACCGCTTTTTCGAAGGCTGAATGTTTCGCGTTTCTCACAGATCTCTATAGCGTATTACAATGACAGACGACTGTCATTACAAGAAAAATAATCAATTTTAATTTTATACTTGTTGCAGCATACACTTGGATCAGTTGGGTTGTTTCACCTCTGAGCGGCACTTTTTTGTATACAATGGGCTAAATGACCAGGTCACAAGGACTCAGAGAAGGATGCGAGGGTTGGTTTGGGTTGTTTTACCTCTGAGCGGCACTTTTTTCCACACCATGGGCTAAATGACCAGGTTACATGGACCCCGAAAGCTCAGAGAAGGTTGGGGACATTGGAACAGCTGTTAGGAGACTGATGGTAACCTCCCGTCAAGGCCATCCAGCGTGTTCTTTAACGTTCACAGGGTATGGCTCTCCTGCACACGGGGCCACGGCTTAACGTCCCATCCGACTGACGGCGGCCTTTCCAAGCCCATCGGTGTCCCCTACTGACCGTGGGCAGGGCGAGGGAATTTTGCGGAGATAAATCTCAACGCTGACCCAGCTGGGACTCGAACCTGGGAACTACAGATTACGAGCTTGGCGCGCTACCGACTAAGCCACCCCCGCCCCGAAGGATGCGAGGAGGGGACCCACTAGATAGCTGTTGGGAAGCAGATCTAGCCTCCCGTCAAGGCCATCCGTGTTCTTTAACGTGCAAAGGGTATAGCTCTCCCGCACACGGAGCCACAGCTTAACGTCCCACTAGGGGGACAACGGCCTTTCAAGACCATCGGTGTCCCTTATTGATCGTACTTGGGCCAGTGACTTCATAAGTATCGAGAAATTGCTATCGGGGCCGGATCTGGGGGGTGGGAGAGGGCAAGAGTTTCATGGCCCTTGCTTTTCAGAATGCTAGTAAGGGTAACAGAGGCAAAAAAAATATTTAACTTATCTTTCATACATTTTTCAAAAAAAAAAAGACCTGCAAAACCTGGGTTCGAGCCCCGGAATTAGGCATGGATGTGTGTGTCGTTTTTCTGCTGAGGTCCTGCCATCCTCTCAGATCTCCTACTGTGGCATATAAACTGACAGGCTCCTGTCAGACCTCTGTGGCAAGCAGCTGCTTGAGGGGGTATTTATTTATTTTTTTTTATTAAAACGGAGGAGGGGGAACTGTTATACTACACTGGAAATACAGTCTCTTGCCCCCCTCCCCTTTTATATTTTTCGGCTAGATTGTGTCTCTTGCCTCCCCCCCCCCCTTCTATCTTTTTTTCTAGATCTGGACCTGCTTATTACTAAGCAGCATACTTTAACACTTTTTAAATAAGGCTTTTAAAAGCTTGCCCTCAATCTGTAATCAACAACGTTATCTATTGCGCACACATAAGTGAATGCAAGATACCGGTTCCAGCAAATAAAAGTTGAAGACAACAGTATGCCACTTTTAAAACACAATAATGCCTTTTGAAACTTTTGGCTCGTTTCAATTACTAAGAATCTCACTTCAACCTGAATTAACTCTATTAAGTATAGGGCTGTTTTTTTTTTTAAATGTTAGCTCATTATTCCATTTGTTCCTTTTATTCCTTCCAAAGGGAATTAAATGATAAAAGTATTAACGCAATAAGCAAGTTATCACTTTCATTCACAAAACATTTTTAAGGATTTCTACTTTTGCATATATAGTAATAATACCCTGCTGAAAGCTGATTCTCTATTAAGCTGTGAAAGTTTTAGCAAAAAGTGCTGTATTCTGAAAGAACTAAAACGGAATCAAGCTTTTTGGTGGAAACTTAACGACACGCAAAATTTATAGTTTCTAATTACAGGAACAGAAATGTCACAGTGGCTGCTCACTAAATATTTTCTGTTTACATAGTAAATGATTAACTCTATGAAGTTACCGAAAATTAATTAACCGAAAATTAATGCTAAAAGGAACAATTATGGTGCGATATATGACGTTTCAGCACGTTAGAGGCAAGCTTCGAACAATAAAATTGTTACTAATTTAATTTATTAAACGAACTGAAATATTCAGGTGAAACCTGGCAAGTTATTGGGAGACGTGGGTTCGAATCTCACTCATGGCAAAACATTTTTTTTTTCAGCTGAATATTTCATGAGTCCAGGACATCTGTGATACTACTTCAATAAAAAAAAAGTACCCCCTCAAGCAGTTGTGCTTGCCACAGAGGTTTGAGATAAGAGCTTGTCAGTTTATACGCCTTAGGTCTGTAAGAATGGCGGGACCTCAGCAGAAAAACGACACGAACATCCATGCCTTACCCAGGGCTCGAACCCAGGTCCCTTTGATCAGTAGCCAACTGCGCTAACCACTCGAACTACTGAATTATTAAACGAAGCTTATCGCTGTGAACACACTGCTGTAGTATATCGTGCGAATACAAACAGTAACTGTAGTGTATGATACTACAGCTTCTTCAATAAAGCAAAAACGAAATGTTCTTAACAGCAATCTCTAGAAACATGCGAAATAGTCAATTTTCTATACATTCTTCGATACTGATACATTCTATGAAACCTATCTCCGCAAAATTCCCCGCCCTGCCCACGGTCAGTAGGGGACACCGATGGGCTTGGAAAGGCCGCCGTCCGTCGGATGGGACGTTAAGCCGTGGCCCGTGTGCGGGAGAGCCATACCCTGTGCACGTTAAAGAACACGCTGGATGGCCTTGACGGGAGGCTATCATCTGTCTCCCAACAGCTGTTCCAGTGGGTCCCCTCCCCCCAACCTTCTCTGAGCCTTCGGGGTCCATGTGACCTGGCCATTTAGCCCATGGTGTGCAAAAAAAGTGCCGCTCAGAGGTAAAACAACCCAACCCATTCTATGAATCCAAACCTATATCATCTTCCCGGTAATAACGATCATCATAGCAAAATTTAATTTTAATTGTTAATATCATTTTACACCATGCTATATTTATTAATTTATCCGAGATAGTTTTAAAACTTACTCTTTAACGTCCACATCAGAGAATACTAGGCAGGCAACATGACGTCTGCTGTTCCACACAAGAAAAAATTAAACTCGTTTTGATGATTTACACGATATCCCACGTTCGATTTTTCTAACTGAACTTTTTTTTTGACATTCATATGAAGTATACTAATAATAATATTTACAGAAGAGCTAAAAAAACACCTGATATATTCTTACCGCCGAAATAATGTGGAAGTGAAAGGGTTTATACATTGCATTTTGGTTTACAGTTTATCAATTGTCTATGTGTGCTAGATGCAAGATTATGTTTCTTTAACCCTTTCAGGATCATAAGGTTTCTAAGAGTAAATATTTACACCGTGCTGAAATGATGAGTATATATAACACAAATTATAGTTAGGCTTATTATGCAATGTCTTTTATTTATTGGTTTATTAGAACAAAATGTTAACTAAAATAATACAAAATTATGAAATAAAATTACTATACAAAATGATGTGCTAATTATGATATTCTGCGAAGCAATTTCTTTTGGTAGTGAGGCAAAGATGGACATTGCACATAGTACATATATTATGCGTCCTGACAGTTCTGTTTTTGTTTTCTAAACGTTCCCGTTTACGTAATTGCGTTCGGCATACGTTCTATTTTGACATTCTGTATAAAAAATGCAGATAAGGTTATAATTAAATACGACAATCACCAATTTTAAAATGGGAAAAATGTTTCCCTTATTCGTGAAAGGGTTAAGCGTCTCATAGGTAAGAAAAAACATTTATCTCTGTATCAAGTTATGATGAGCACAGAAATCTCCCATCTCCAGGAACGGATCCCGAACGTCCAAAAGGGATACCATATTTTCCATAATCATATCTAAAGACAAATACGTGGCAAATATGTATATAGTTACAAAAGAAACGGCGTGGATCTAGGAAAAACAAAAGGGAGAGCCAAGATCGAGCCGGGATGTCGTTCCACTATAAATATTTTTCTCTGTTTCAGTGGTATTTAAAAAAAATTCTTCAAAAATACGTACAACCAAACTATTTTTTCGCTTTCTTTCCGATTATTACCATTCTCAAAAGTGGAGAGGAGTTTGGCCTCTCCTCTATCCAGCCTTGTAAAAGAATGATTCACAAAAGAATTTCAAAAAATAAAAATGTGTACAAACTACACTGTTTAGCAATCAGGTAATTAGGAATAAATTTTAAGAGGATCAATTGTATAATGCGAGGTGAAACTTAGGAACCTAACTAAATTCGTAAACAATGATTTCTTCTTAATTAACAGCAATTACATTCGATGCAATCTGATTAAAATCAGGGCAAAATCGAGTGAGGCATCCACTCGGGATGCAATTTCAAATTATTACAGTCAGTTTTAAAACAAAAACTATTTATGCAGTATGTCCAAAATATTTCCCTTACTCTGGGAGCAAAATCAGCTAAGTACAATCCTAAAATTCCTTGACATTATAAAATTATGTTTAGGAGCTTCGGCACTGAAAATGAAATTTTCCAAGTGTATTTCTTAGTTCAAAAAATCTTGTTCTTCGTAAAACTATGTCATGAACTAAAGCTTATTACAGAAGGCAGATGAATGGCTTTTGCAGGATATTTATACACGTAATTTTCACTTTTTAATTGTATATCTGCCATTCACAGAACCATTCTTTTTTAACGCTGACATTTGCAGTGGTCTTTCGCAGAACGATCATTAATCATCCATTTAATTAAATTTCCTTATCGAAATTGAGAATTGATTTCAATTCGGAATTGGAATATAAATGCTTCTTCCGTCGACAGCGGAAACGATCGCTATTAGAAACAGCGATACATATTACACTGCTTTTCTGCATATTGACAACAAATCATTTTAACATTTTTTAGCTTGTTTTTTAAGTTGGGTTGTTTTTCACTTTGTCGTCCCGTCAGTCTGTGTGTATACTCTCAAATCTTGTTTTCAGAGATAAATGAAAAATTACTTTTGGGTCGATTAGATATTAATGAAATATTAGGATTTCCATTTATCGAATTTACCAATAAATTTAATTCCAGCCGTTAGAGGGCGCTAAAACTGCGAAACTTTAAAGAACTACAGCAAGCGTTCTCATCCTGGCGTACGTCAAATCCAATCATGGTGATACAGAAGATATTAGAAAAAATATATATATTTTGTGTTCAAAAACTCAAATTCATACGATGTCTTTAAGAATCGAAAACGTCCGGGGTTGTTATTTTTTTTGGATTTATCCTTTTTTTTTTCAATCAAAACCAAATCGAGGAACAAACAAAGCCGAGCATGATATTCTTGTATCTTTCTTGAAATGCGTTACCAGGGAAAAAAATGTTGACTGACAGTAAACAAGAGCAGAGTCGGGCTCAGTTTGGTGTTTATCAAACACTAGAATTGTTTCTTCATTTTGTCTATACTCCAGTTTTTTTCTATATTTGTGGAAAAAAAGTCTTCCATTTATGTCTTTTCCTATATGTGGTACACAATAAAATGTCCTCCCTATTTAAAAAAAAAAAAACTTTTTACGAAGTCAGCTACCGACTGAAAAGGGTAGGAACCACTGCATTAAACGATCTATTCACGCTAGAAATTTGAATAGCAATCTGTGGCGGCCAAGGTATGAAGAGATGATTTGACCCCTTATTCCTTGACGTAAGTGGGAAAGTAACACTTCTTTGTTTTAAGAGATAAAAAAATCCTATTGGGTTTGATGAAATATTACTATTTGCATCGAGTCTTACGCACCGACAAAACTTTTTTTTTTCACTACACTTTCTTCCTTTTTGGAAATGAATATTCCAAGTGGGTTGCGTGCTTGACTGCAAACCCAGGAACCTATGTAACACATGATATTTTCTGTTAATCTCTATGGTCATGTTGTTTCTCTATGGCATATTATACTGATAGGCTCCTATCAGACCTCTGTGACAATTAACTGCTTCAGGGATAAATATTTTTTATTTCATATGAGCTAGATGATAGATGTTATTCGTGATTACAACTCGGAAAGGGGAGTGGTATGATTTCAATTTCATTTAAGTGACATGGGGAATTAATGCATTAATGAAAGGTTTCTTACAGCAAAAATTTAAGACAAGCATTAAAGACTTGAATGTTATCTGCTGTTATGCCCCCACTGAGGATTCTGATGAGGATGAGAAGGATAGGTTTTACAGACAACTTCAGGATATTTTGAATTCTGTCAAGAAAGAAGATATTACCCTTGTTCTTGGTGACTTCAATGCCAAAGTTGGTACCGACTCTGACCTTTGGGGAGGAGTTATAGGCCCTTTTGGTATTGGTAGCTGCAATGGCAATGGGCAACGTCTCCTACAGGTAAGTAAACTAAATGGTTTCAGAATAACTAACACATATTACAAACACCGCGACATACATAAATACACATGGGTTTCACCTGATGGGCTGCATAAGAATATGA
The DNA here is from genome assembly GCA_038380435.1 of Ryuthela nishihirai. Classification (NCBI taxonomy): domain Eukaryota; kingdom Metazoa; phylum Arthropoda; class Arachnida; order Araneae; family Heptathelidae; genus Ryuthela; species Ryuthela nishihirai. The sequence continues at coordinate 25,892,800 of JAWZYU010000026.1, forward strand.
TTGATTATATATTAATTAACAGCAAATGGGCTAGTTCTGTTAGAAATACCAGGGCATATAGGGGAGCTGAAATTGGATCTGACCATTACCTTGTTAAAAGTGTCTTGCAACTTAAACTTAAAAAGTGTTGTGCTAGGGTTAAAAAAAATTACCTTTAATACTGAAGCTCTGAAAGACCCAGTTATAGCTAAAGCTTACCATGATAGGTTACTTAGTCATTATGACAGTCATGGTTTGCTTAATACTGAAGTTGAGGAAGAATGGGGCCATTTTAAACAGGCTTTTTTGGAAATTAACAGTACTCTTTTAGGGAAAAAGGAGCAGAGGAGGCAGAATTATTTAAGTGATAAGGCACTTGAGTTTATTTCAGAAAGAAGGAACTGCAGGAATGTCCTTAATCAGTACCCTACTAGTCCTAATAGAAAAGATTACAGAGAGCTTAATAAACGTGTAGAGGATCAGTTAGCTACTGATAAAAATCTTTGGCTTGATGGCCTTGCTGACAAAGCTGAGGAAGCAGTTAGACAGCACAACAGCAGAGAGCTGTACCAGATAGTTAATGTTTTGTGTGGTAGAAAACGAACAGGTATACAGGGATTGAAGGATAAACAAGGCAAGGTTATAGAAGGTGAGGATTCTGTCATGGCTAGGTGGGCTGAGCATTTCAGTGATGTTTTAAACAATGTGGTTAATTCTACTCCCATTGTTTGCAATGATGATAGATGCATTGTTGGCTTTAATGTTGGCCCTATAACACAATCTGAAGTTAGTTTGGCTATTTCTAAACTTAAACTTCATAAATCCCCAGGGGTGGATGAAATTACTACGGAAATGCTTAGAGCTGGGAATGTTTCAGTTACCATTTGGATGACTGAAATTTTGAATAACTTTTATGATAAAGGCATGGTTCCTAAAGATTTTACCAGAGCTATTATTATCCCTATTTTCAAAAAAGGTGATCGCAGTTCTTGTGATAACTATAGGGGTATCAGCCTACTCTCCGTTCCAGGTAAAGTTCTTTCCATGATTGTGCTTAATAGAATTAAGAATCTGGTTGACAGGCAATTGCGTGATGAGCAATGTGGATTCAGAAGTGGTAGGGGATGTGTAGATCAGATATTTTCACTTAGGCAGATTCTCGAGAAATGTTTAGAGTTTCAGAAACCTTTGGTTGCTAGCTTTGTTGATTTCAAAAAAGGCTTTCGACTCTGTTGATCGTCATAATTTGTGGTTGATTGTGAGATCATATGGTATACCAGACAAGTTAGTTAACATAATGAAAGCTCTCTATAATAACACTGAGTCGTGTGTGAGAGTTGGTAAGGCTTGTAGCAATTGGTTTAGCATTACTTCTGGTGTTCGACAAGGGTGCATTTTGTCTCCTTTTCTCTTTAGTTTGGTTGTTGATTATGTTATGCAAAATTCACTTCAAGGGAAAGCTTTTGGCCTTAAATGGGCTGGAGATACGAAAATTTCTGATTTAGATTATGCTGATGATTTAGCCCTTTTGGCAAATGATGTTGATGAGATGAACTCTTTCATTCGAACTGTTGATGAGACTGGTAGTACAGTAGGTTTGGTTATAAACAGAGAGAAAACTAAAGTGATGAAAATTGGTCAGGCAGGTTGTGATTCAGTTAATCTGAATGGTTGCAGTCTTGAGCAGGTGTCACAGTTTAATTACCTTGGGAGCTGCGTAACTGATACTGGTGATGTGTGGCATGAGATTAACAGACGAATAGGTATTGCTGCCGGGACTTTTAGGAATCTATGGAGATTGTGGAGAAATAGGCGTATACACCTAAAGACTAAAATTAGACTGTATAATAGTTTGGTTCTTTCTAGGGTTAGTTATGGTAGTGAAACTTGGACGCTGTGTAAGCAAGATAACAGGAAACTAGATGCTTTTGATTCTAGATGCTTACGCAGTATCTTGGGTATTAGGTGGTTTAACTTTGTAACTAATGATGAGGTTAGGCAAAGGAGTCTGCAACCTCCTCTAAGCAGCATATTGTGCAGAGAGAGACTCCGCTGGTTTGGCCATGTTGCCCGTATGGATAATTACAGATTGGCGAATAGGGTTATGAACAGTGTGCCTAGAGGCCTCAGAAGGAGGGGGAGACCTAGGATGCGGTGGGCAGACAATGTCAAACAAGACCTTGTTAGAATTGGTGTACAGTGGCCGGATGCAGCAGATGTAGCTCAGGACAGATATGCTTGGAGAATTAAACTGCGTGGTCTGGTTGGACCTACGTAGCCCATGGCTGCTTGAGGATGATGATGATGATGATGACATGGGGTCATTGTGACCCCAAATTTAGAATCGCAAACAAAAATGCTCAAAGAACACAAAAAGTAAACCTTTTCTCTTTTCTAGTGACCTTAGGACATAAACGAAAAGGAAAAAAAGTGGCAACTATATATTGATTTTTTTCCCGAATCATAAAGTAATATGAATAGAAAAAAAATAGCCTTTTTTAGTAGATGTTTTTGTAGGAAGACAACACAAACATCCATTCCTTACTCAGGTCCCTTTGATCAGTAGCCAAGAGCGCTAACCACTCGGTCATGGGACGACACAATATTGATTGATCCCATTAAATTTTACAGCATAAGAAAATCGTATTATTTATCATTAAACATCCTACATCCATTTCGATTGCATATCTCCTTTTTTTCTCTTAGATTCGTAAATAAAAAAATATATCAATCATGAGAACACACTACCACTTCGTGTGCCTAGGGGAGCGTGACGTGTAAATCCGGCCCTGCGTAGGGGTCACTTTGACCCCAAAAGACCTCTTGGAGATATGTAGACTAATTAAACTGCGATCTACGCGGCAGGTGAACTGAGGAAAATTGACACAAAACGGTAGGATTGGTAGCGAGCATAAGATTTCTGTTGTGACATTAGTGAGCTATGAGGTCCAACTGACACGCCTTCGGCAAAAGTTCAAAATTTAAACATTTTAGAATTTTTAAAAAATTAGTCCATGATTAAAATGAACATTTTGCTATTATGCATCTACATTTTTTAACCCTATTTTTTTCTTAGATACACTACTTAATTACTCTGTTACTGGACATTACGGACTGAATTCGTATACCTTGTTGAACCAAAATATGGGTGCAGTGACCCACCTAGAACTCACTCTATTGGTCTAGTCAAGTCAGTCCTTGCTTTTTTACTTAAATTGTAGTTTCGAAAAACGCCATTTAAGCAGAATTCGTTTGAAACTTTTATTTACTTGCTTTCACCCCACAAAACATTCCCACGAAAAAAATGTATTGTATAAATGCACCATCAAAATAAAGTTTCGCAAACCAGTTTCGCTACTCACTGTGCTGTAAACTATCGAACTGAAATGAGATCAAACCTTTTTCTAACCAAAAGATGGCGCTACATACTTTGCTACAACCTTTGTACAAATAAATGGCAGCAAAGGCACGCCTGACCAACGCTGCTGTAGAGGTAGAGGCCACGTGCGCTTGCTACTATCCAATGGGAAGCACAGACCTTGGCAAGTACAGCGGACATTGGAAAGGACCAAAACATAACAGCATCCAGAGAAGGAATATAACCAGAAACACAACTAGCAAATCCTATTTTAATAATCTGCTGTATGAACGGAAACTAGTTGATTCCATTGAAATTAATAACTAATGGAATAATATTCTGCAGTCCGACTTTCACCAAACGCAGCTTTACGAAAGCAAATTCTAGTGATCTTTACGAGCATCGTTGATGACTTCGATGGAACTTGACTGCTAAAATTCGTTTACAAGTTATTAGCAAAAAACATAGTTCCCTGTCGCGAAAGAATACAAATTCAAAGGAAATGTTCATTTGCAACCAGATATTTAAAACAGTTTTCACGACGGCTAAAACGCATTTTACTTTTTTTATTATACAGAATTATTATGTTTCAGTTTCCTTTTGAAAATAAAAGATGCTAACAAAAGTGAAAGTCAAAGCATATTTTACGGTGAATTTGATTTAAATGTCATTATAAATTGTCAGAGTCGAGCTAATAAACATATACTGAAAATATCAAAGTCTTTCACCTAGTTGTCGCTGTAAGTGGTTTGACATATCTTGTCAACATAATTTTTGTTTGCCAGTAAAGAACGGCAATCATGTAGCAAAAACACAATAGTCATGCTCAAAGACAACCTTGACTCTTATTAATCTTTTATGTGATTTTGCTAGGTTTTATTTTACCTTCTACTTACATGAAAATATCTATGATTCACGATCCACCTGTTGAGTAGAAAAATCCTCATGCAATCACTTGCCACGAAAATCTGAGGGAGTTTGTCAGAAGAAATCGCCATTAGATTAATAACAACTCTTTATAATAATAAACCTTTAAACCAGTGTATTATAATTTCAATAAATTTGCTTTGTATTATTGTACCAAGTCGTAAGTATTCCACCAACAATTACGTTTTTCTGTGAAGTTCCAAAATTAGTTTCTTTTTATTCTTTATAATCTACAGATAGAGAAAAACTGATGCTTTCCATCATCAAATGTCTATTTAACGAAGCTTCCTATTACTTTTCGCTCGTCATTTGTAGATTTGTCAACACAGTTGGTTCTACTAGTTTCGAACACCAGGACCGAGCATAACGGATCAAGAGCCAAATGAAAGCTTGCTACGTGGGGAAATATCAGAAACAAAAAATTTACCCACAGGCTTTCTTCTCCCCTGAAAAAAAAAGGGTATGTGAAAATTATTGTTCTACTACACTGCTTGGCCAAATTATTACGAAAACCTACCAAATTCTTCGTCGGGCCTGTGCGGGCAGAAATGACAGGCCGGAAAACTTCAATTCTCTGCGCACAATTCTCGTTGAAAGGGTTTTGACGTACTGTTAGCAGTCCTTTCATTGAAGTAGTAATCATTTTATTTCACCTTAGTTGACGTACTGTTAGCGGTCACACCTCTCAGCTGATGAACTGTAGCAGATCTGTTTTGCCGTACAGTTCGTATCAACAAACACCTGTCAGAGCCTTTTTCCTTCCACATTTCCCATGATTGCTGACGTTTCATGAGACTGTTAGCGTTCTCCACACTCTTGTGATATTGTGGCCCGTGATTTGCGGCTGAGTTACATCACCTTCGTTACGGATGTTTCTGCCCATCGCGCTCCAACATTAGCCCCTTTTCGAGGTCAATCAGATTGACGCTTTTATCCATGTCGCACTTGACTTTTCTTTTCATCATGCCTTTACGGCTTTCCTAGGTTGGACTGTTACTTCTGAGCGGCACTTTTTTTGCACAAAATTGGCTAAATGGCCAGGTCACAAGGACCCCGAAGGTTCAGAGAAGGTTGGGGGAGGGGGCCCACTGGAAAACGTTAGAAGACAGATGGACATTCAGCGTGTTCTTTAACGTGCACAGAGATGGCTCTTCCGCACACGGAGCAGAGGGTAAACGTCCCATATGGTGGCCTTTCCAAGCCTCGGTGTCCTCTTTCTCATTGAGGGAAGGTGCAGGTTACAGGAGATAAATATCAACACAGGGACGGTTGAGACTTGAACCTGGGAAGATCAGATTTTGAGCCTGAGCTCCTACTTCCAAAGGAAGAGATAATGATGCAAACCAGTAGTTCTGAAACTTTTCCAGTCAAGGTACCCCTTTACACGTTGGCGGAATTTTTCGCATCCCTTTTACTATTGATGGAATATGTCTCACCGATTCTTTTACCATTGACAAAAGGAACCGAATTCAGATAAGAATATTCTTACAACTAAATACTCCAGAGCAGGCCCGGAGAAAAAAAATAAAGGAGAAGAGCAAATAACGCAATCGAGCCCGTAATAAAAAGGGTGTGTGTGTGTACAAGAGAATGGATTTTCATTGCAGTGTAACATTTTCCCCCTTCGTTTCAGAGGTTTTTAAAAATTTTCATGAAAAATGCGTGCAATATGCAAGTTTAATAAATTTTTGACTTTCATTACCCTTACTAACATTCTCAAGGGGAATTCACATCCCTCCCCAATCCGGTCTTGCTCCAGACAATAGAATACTGTTCATCACCAGAAAGTTCCGGTACTAAGAACAGGCAAGAAGATGGTGGAATACTCTCGGAGTGATTCATACGGCTCGGGAGGTCCAGGAAAGTACCGACCACCAGGTGGATGATTATTTCACTCGTGTGACAATATTTAATTATTTCAAATATGGTTCTTCAGAGCTTTGCGACCCATTTTCAAGCTCCTTAAGACTGCCCTGGGAGTCGCGACCCACGGTTTGAGATGTTTTAAATAATCAGTTTTACAATGTCTTTCCATGTAGTATATTTCCTTTCGGTATGTTATTTTTTACCTTTAATTGATAAGTCGAGGTAGATGGCTCTGGTGAAGTTAAAATTGATGTTGGTAACACTTCTATCTATTCTACGATATCGTGGTTTCCTGACTTTAAGCTTCGCGGCCTACATTTTGAGAGGGACGTGGGTGGCTCAGTCGGTAGCGCGCCAGGCTCGTAATCTAAAATCCCAGGTTCGAGTCCCAGCTGGGTCAGCGTTGAGATTTATATCCAGAAAGGCCGCCGTGGTCCCGTGTGCGGGAGACCCATACCCTGTGCACTTTAAAGAACACGCTGGATGGCCTTGACGGGAGGCTACCATCTGTCTCCCAACAGCTGTTCCAGTGGGTCCCCTCACCCAACCTTCTCTGAGCCTTCGGGAGTCCATGTGACCTGGCCATTTAGCCGATGGTGTGCAAAAAAGTGCCGCTCAGAGATAAAACAACCTAACCCACATTTTGAGATGTATCTTCCGAACGTGAGAGCTGAGAGTAGAGTTGCTTTCAAGTGACAGCTTCTGATATGAGGGCTAACAAAGTCTAACTCAAATTTTGTACCCCACTCTCCCCCCCCCCCAAAAAAAAAAAGTTAGCAAGAAAATCTCAACGTAAGCATAGCAAGTACTCGTACCTAGGAACACCAGGTTACGAGTTTGGCGAACTACAGACAAACCCAAACACACGCATAGACAACTTAGATCGAGAAACACTGCATTAAACAATATGAATAATCTGAATTACACACAATATTTATATAGCGAAGGAGTAAATATCCTATTGATTTTAGCCGTCCCATGGCCGCGCTTGGCTACTGATCTAAGGGACTTGGGTTCGAGCCCCGGGTAAGGCATGGCTGTTTGTGTCGTTTTTCTGCTGAGGTCCTGCCATCCTCTCAGACCTTCTACTGTGGCATATAAACTGACAGGCTCCTGTCAGACCTCTGTGGCAAGCAGCTGCTTGAGGGGGTATTTTTTTTTTCCGTTTTTGTTGTTTGTCGGTCGGTGACTTCGTCGGTTTGTGGATTTATCAAAACAAAAACAAACAATGTTCAATTATATCTTCCCAAACATGTGGAGATCGTAACGATTTACAATCAAATGAAAATTTGTGACTTGGGAATGCCATCTCTGTTTGGGAGAGTTTGTGTGTTTGATCAAGAACTCCTGCTAAACATTAAGAGCTGGGATCACCAAGTTAACTTCCTCTTGTTATAACTTAAAAAACACAAGGTTTTGGCATGCACCAACCTCTCCCCCTTAAAAAAAGAGGGACAAATTTGTAAACGTTCATTTCCATAAATCTTTCGAACACGAGGTTGAAGTACAACGAGTTATAGGTCAGTGAAAGTTTGTGATGTAAGGAATTTCACAAGCTGTAAATAAATTTAATCCTCATTCATCTTCCCTCCTCAACAACAAGAAATATTTAGACCAGAACCGCCCATTCCAAACTTAGTCACAATAGTATATGGGAGAAGTAAAAAACTATATTCTTAAAAGAATGGCAAGAAAAAATTATCTACTTAAAAAAAAAACGAAAACATATATTTCTAATGCCAAAGGAATTGAGAACTATATTTTGAAAGAATCAAGCAAATATCTCGATTAAAGAACAAAAACGTAAATATTTAATGGGTACTACGAATTGATGAAATCATTTAATTATGCACTTAAAAATGTTTGGGCGAAAAATGAGCCATATTCACTATATTGATTATTTCTTTCATGAGCACAAATTATTTTGCAATGAGCTACGAGCTGGATGAGCCTGATGTAGACGATTGCTCCACTATATCTAAAGAACTTGTGGGCCAAGAGTAACCGGTTATATGTCAAAAGAAAGTTTATAACAAAGAAATGTCATACTACCTCATATCATGCTCTCTAATTGTCCCTCCCCGAAAAAAAAATGGTGGGGGACGGAAACTTGACGAGGGTTGATCGTATATCGAGTTATATATGTCCAATGAAAGTTTCTAACTTGAAGAATAGCAAAAGGGGGGAAAATAGTAATATTTCTCTACCAAAGTAGGGGAAATGTAGATGTTTTTAATGAAAGGGTTCTTGCCACTAAAAAAAGGAAATTATTTCAATTCATTTAAAAAAAACTGTCTCTCCTTTATGAACCCTATAAAGTAAAAATTAAAAGTAAATCATGTCAATGATGAAATCACTTACTCGATTCTTATTTATTTCAAAGTTGGGTTGTTTTACCTCTGAGAAACACTTTTTGCACACACTGGGCTAAACCACAAAGGCCCTGAGGGCTAAGAGATGGTTGGGTGGAGGGGACCCACTGGATAGCTGTTAGGAGACAGAGGGAGCCTCTCGTCAAGGAAGGCTATCCAGCGTGTTCTTTAACGTGGTGTTTCTCCTGTACACAGACCACGGCTTAACGTCTCATTCTCTGGACGGCGGTCTCTCCAAGCCCACTGGTATCCCCTACTGACCGACGGTAGTTCGGGTTGGGTTGTTTTACCTCTGAGCGGCACTTTTTTGCACACCATGGGCTAAATGGCCAGGTCACATGGACCCCGAAGGCTCAGAGAAGGTTGGGGGAGGGGACCCACTGGAACAGCTGTTGGGAGACAGATGGTAGCCTTCCGTCAAGGCCATCCAGCGTGTTCTTTAACGTGCACATGGTATGTCTCTCCCACACACGGGGCCACGGCTTAACGTCCCATCCGACGGACGGCGGCCTTTCCAAGCCCATCGGTGTCCCCTACTGACCGTGGGCAAACGGCAGTTCGGGGAGGGGGGAGATAAATGTCAACAATGACCCAGCTGGAACTCAAACTTCGGAACTGCAGATTAGGAGACTAGAGCACTACCGACTGAGCATCCCCGCCGTTTTATTTCAATGGAAGAAAGCTGACCAAAAGTGGTTTCTCTTAGCAGTTGAACAAAAAATGCCGACACTCTATTTTTCCTTTGAAATTAATGTGAAGTGAGCAAATGATTTTATCAATGGCACATTTTACCTTTTTATTATGTGAAGACATCACTGAATTTGCTGGATCCCTCTATAAACTTTAAGTCTATCCACTTTAGGATGGCTTTACTAAATTTACATATTTTATATTTTGTTTAGGCTTACTTCACAGTTTCATACTGTTTACTCGTTGTGTTACCGCCACGGACATTTCTTCTTGAAGTGACATAAGAAGTTCCATGACATTTGCGCATCATTGAAACCTTTACCCCTCCAAAAACTAGACCACTTCAAACGACTGATTCACTTACTCTGCGAAGGCGCGGACATATATATTTCTTCCATAACTTAAATATCGTTCATTGGTTTGTTACCGTTTCGCCCCATGCACTCTTATAATGCTAATGAGGTGCAGAAGGCTGTAGTTTGTCTTGACTCAAGAAATGCTGGCTTGCCGGATCTCTCTATAAAATCTAGCATATTCAATGATGTCTTCACATATTAAACTTTCAAATCTGCTACGATGCCTTAATTCATGGATTGGCTTAAGGAGTGATGTTCGACTACAGAAACATATCTTTAAAATAAGGGTGAAAGTCGACTATGTAAACAGAATGCCAAGTGGAATTTCCGAAGATGAGTAAAGCATTGACAGAAAGGGTAAACTCATTGCAATATTTCGACATTTTGATGTAGAAATTGTTCATAAACCAATCTCCAGTTTCGCAGATATCCAGGTATTACTTGCACGCCAATTCTAATTAAGTCTCGTTTGTCAACACACCTCGTTTTTTTGTGTGTCTTTCTGCTGGAGTCTCGCCTTCCTCACAGACTTCTCTAGGGCATATTAAACTGACAGACTTCTTTCATATCTATGTGGCAAGTAGCAGTTTGAGTAGTAAATTTTTTTTTATTCCATATAAAGTACAACCATTCAAATAAATTATAAAGTTTCATCCACATTATCAGTCTTCACTTTCTCTACATTGATCACCAAGCAAAATTCCCCGCCCTGCCCACGGTCAGTAGGGGACACCGATGGGCTTAGAAAGGCCGCCGTCCGTCGGATGGGACGTTAAGCCGTGGCCCCGTGTGCGGGAGTGCCATACCCTGTGCACGTTAAAGAACACGCTGGATGGCCTTGACGGGAGGCTACCATCTGTCTCCCAACAGCTGTTCCAGTGGGTCCCCTCCCCCAACCTTCTCTGAGCCTTCGGGGTCCATGTGGCCTGGCCATTTAGCCCATGGTGTGCAAAAAAGTGCCGCTCAGAGGTAAAACAACCCAACCCAACTCACCAAGCAAATTCTACTACCAGCTCTTATAAAGTATCTCTTATATATCATTTGCTAAATGGCGAAACATATGAAAACACTTAAAATTAGTTGAATAAAATTGGTTGTTCCGAGTGGAATGCGAACCAACGTCTCCCAGAAACATGCCAGGCATCATAACAGCTAGACCACCAGAAACTAACCGTTTCTTCAACAATGTGACACATAAGCATTCCTGCTTTTTTGTTGATTCGCCACTAGCGCCATCTATATCGGAAATCGGGTAGACAAGCTGAGCTACCTCACATGATGGAAGTATTATATTTGTCACTCACGCTCACAGCATTATATAAATAATTCAGTAATAAAGTATTATAGGAAAATGCCCTGCAGACAACACTTGAAATAATTAGTTGAAAAAAAAAAAATTGGTTGTTCTGAGTGGGCAGAACAACCAATTTTTTCAACTTATTATTTCAAATGTTTCTTGTCTGCAGGACATTTCCTGTGATACTTTATTACTGATCTCTTCTTTCCAGGCCATTCCTCACATATAATAAAACTAAACAAAAAAAGGTGACGGAATGCACAGTAATATGAAATATTTATCAATGTTCAGAGAGGCTATCAAATTTTCGATTTCAACTGGGCGTGTTCCAGACTCGTAATAACGTGTCGATTGCCCTGACCACTGAGATACCAGACTCACCAGTTAACAGCAGATCTGAAAGGTATCAGATCGATTGATGTACCAATTATCAACCGGAAGCTGACATAACTATTGTCATATAAAAATTAGTCAAAATCGCTGAGGTAACCTCGGTATCGATTGAAGTAAAAAACAATTCATCTGTCATACGTAAAAAATATTTTTTTAAGCAAATTGCATCAAATTTCCTTTTTTCTGCTGCCGAGCGGCTAAGGCGCTGGTTTAAGACACCAGTCTCTTCGGAGGCGTGGATCAGAATCATACCCCTACCAACTGTTTTTTTTTTAACCGTCCCGGATGCCGAATGGTTAGCGTGCTTGGCTACTGATGAAAGGGACCTGAGTTCGAGCTCCGGGTAAGGCATGGATGTTTGTGTTGTTTTCTGCTGAGGTCTCGCCGTCCTCACAGACCTTCTACTATGGCGTATAAACTGAGACTCCTGTCACACCTCTGTGGCAAGCAGCTGCTTGAGGGGGTAATTTTTTTCTACTAAATACAGCAACCTTTGTCTCAGTGGGAAAAACTCTTGCAGCCGAAACAGGAAAACAATCTATATAACTACTAGCACACTTCCTACTTCTACTTTTCGCTTTTTACTATGACGCAAAAAGGAGATATCAAGTGAAACGGGACTGCCTACTCAAAGAATTGCTAGAAAGTAGGAAAAATCCCAGATATGCTTTCCCGAGGTACTTTTCAGAGCTTCCCGAGCCGCAACTTGGTTAGTCAACATCTGCCTACGCAGGACCTAGCCTCGACAGGCGACCTGACCAGTCAAGAGGAGATACACAAGAACCCTGGTCGCCTGTGCCTGAGGCAATCCCGGCGCGTGGCACAGCCTCCGGCATAGAACTCTGTTGTTGACGTGTGCACGCCATAGCAACTCACCAATGCGTGGTGATGGTAGCAGTAGGTGCTGTGTAGCGGCTACTGGAATTGCGATGTTGTCCGCAATATGTTTAATATTATTTACGACTGTGATATTTTGGCCATAATCTACAGTCAAACGAACTCGGAGATTAAATATAACACAAAGTTTTTATTACCGAATCGAGCAACAGAGCGAACTTTTGTGAGGCCGTGGGGCAAGTTATTCTCGAAGCCCCATCTCCATAATAAATGTGACGACCATTCACTATCAGGTCTGAGACCTTTTGCTAATCCGTGCCTCTGACAGCGCTAAGCCTAACAGCTGTCGAGAACTGATTAAAGCTCATCATCCTCAAGCAGCCATGGGCTACGGAGGTCCAGGGCTGCAGTTTAATTCCAGACCGTGCAGTTTAATTCTAAAAGCATATCTCTCCAGAGCTACATCTGCTGCATACAGCCACTGCACACCGCATCCTAGGTCTCCCCCTCCTTCTGAGACCTCTAGGTACACTGTTCATAACCCTATTCGCCAATCTATAATTATCCATACGGGCAACATGGCCAAACCTGCGGAGTCTCACTCTGCACAATATGCTGCTTAAAAGAGGTTGCAGACTCCTTTGCCTAACTTCATCATTAGTTATAAAGTTAACTCATCATTAGTTACAAAGTTAAACCACCTAATACCCAATATACTAAGTAAGCATCTAGAATCAAAAGCATCTAGTTTCCTGTTACCTTGTTTACACAGCGTCTAAGTTTCACTACCACAACTAACCCTAGAAAGAACCAAACTATTATACAGTCTAATTTTAGTCTTTAGGTGTATATGCCTATTTCTCCACAATCTCCATAAATTCTTAAAAGTCCCGGCAGCAATCCCTATTCGTCTGTTAATCTCATGCCGCATATCACCAGTATCTGTTACATAGCTCCCAAGATAATTAAACTGTGACACCTGATCAAGACTGCAACCATTCAGATGAACTGAATCACAACCTGCCTGACCAATTTTCATCACTTTAGTTTTCTCTCTGTTTATAACCAAACCTACTCTACTACCAGTCTCATCAACAGCTCGAATGAAAGAGTTCATCTCATCAACATCATTTGCCAAAAGGGCTAAATCATCAGCATATTTTAAATCAGAAATTTTAGTATCTCCAGACCATTCAAGGCCAAAATCTTTCCCTTGCAATGAATTTCGCATAACGTAATCAATAACCAAACTAAAGAGAAAAGGAGACAAAATACACCCTTGTCGAACACCAGAAGTAATGCTAAACCAATTGCTACAAGACTTACCAACTCTCACACATGACTCAGTGTTATTATAGAGCGCTGTCATTATGTTAACTAACTTGTCAGGTATACCATATGATCTCACAATCAACCACAAATTATGATGATCAACAGAGTCGAAAGCCATTTTGAAATCAACAAAGCTAGCAACCAAAGGTTTCTGAAACTCTAAACATTTCTCAAAAATCTGCCTAAGTGAAAATATCTGATCTACACATCCCCTACCACTTCTGAATCCACATTGCTCATCACGCAATCGACTGTCAACCAGATTCTTAATTCTATTAAGCACAATCATGGAAAGAGTTGGGTTGTTTTACCTCTGAGCGGCACTTTTTTGCACACCATGGGCTAAATGACCAGGTCACATGGACCCCGAAGGCTCAGAGAAGGTGCAAGAATTGCGATCACCTTTTTTGAAAATAGGCTGATACCCCTATAATTATGGGGGAGGGGACCCACTGGAAGAGCTGTTGGGAGACAGATGGTAGCATCCCGTCAAGGCCATCCAGCGTGTTCTTTAACGTGCACAGGGTATGGCTCTCCCGCACACGGGGCCACGGCTTAACGTCCCATCCGACGGACGGCGGACTTTCCAAGCCCATCGGTGTCCCCTGCTGACCGTGGGCAGGGCGGGGAATTTTGCGGAGATAAATCTCAACGCTGACCCAGCTGGGACTCGAACCTGAATCATGGAAAGAACTTTGCCTGGAACGGAAAATAGGCTGATACCCCTATAGTTATCACAAGAATTGCGATCACCTTTTTTGAAAATAGGGATAATAGCTCTGGTAAAACCTTCAGGAACCATGCCTTTATCATAAAAGATATTCAAAATTTCAGTCATCCAAGTGGTAACCGAAATATTTCCAGCTGTAATATACAATAATACATAATAGCCAAAATATATTCCAGCATTTCTGTAGTAATTTCATCCACCCCTGGGGATTTATGAAGTTTAAGTTTAGAAATAGCCAAAATAACATCAGATTGTGTCATAGGGCCAACATTAAAGCCACCAATGCATCTATCATCATTAAAAACAATGGGAGTAGAACTAACCACATTGTTTAGAACATTACTGAAATGCTCAGCCCACCTAGCCATGACAGAATTCTCACCTTCTATAACCTTACCTTGTTTATCCTTCAATCCTTATATGTCTGTCCGTTTTCTACCACATAAAACATTAACTATCTGGTACAGCTCTCTGCTGTTGTGTTGCCTAACTGCTTCCTCAGCTTTGTCAGCCAAGCCATCAAGCCAAAGATTCTTATCAGTAGCTAACTGATCCTTTAAACGTTTATTAAGCTCTCTGTTATCCTTTCTATTAGGACTAGTAGGGTACTGATTAAGGACATTCCTGTAGTTCCGTCTTTCTGAAATAAGCTCAAGTGCCTTATCACTAAAATAATTCTGTCTCCTCTGCTACTTTTTCCTAAAATAGTACTGTTAGTTTCCAAAAAAGCCTGTTTAAAATGGCCCCATTCTTCCTCAACTTCAGTAGTAAGCGAAACCACTGTCATAATGACTAAGTAACCTATCATGGTAAGCTTTAGCTATAACTGGGTCTTTCAGAGCTTCAGTATTAAAGGTAAATTTTTTAACTTTAGCACAACACTTTTTAAGTTTAAGTTACAAGACACTTTTAACAAGGTAATGGTCAGATCCAATTTCAGCTCCCCTATATGACCTGGTATTCCTAATAGAACTAGCCCATTTGTTGTTAATTAATGCATAATATATATCATATTCTTATGCAGCCCATCAGGTGAAACCCATGTGTACTTATGTATGTCACTGTGTTTGTAATAAGTGTTAGTTATTCTCAAACCATTAAGTTTACTTACTGTAGGAGACATTGCCGTTGCCAATACTAAAAGGGCCTTTCATCCCTCCCCAAAGGTCAGAGTCAATACCAACTTTGGCATTGAAGTCACCTAGAACAAGGGTAATATCTCCTTTCTTGACAGAATTCAAAATATCCTGAAGTTGTCCGTAAAACCTATCCTTCTCATCCTCATCCTCAGTGGAGACATAACAGAAGATAATATTCAAGTCTAATGCTTGTCTGAAATTTTGCTGTAATAAACCTTTCATTAATGCACTCATATCCTAGAAGAGCATCACTAGCATGTCTGCTGAGCAGCAGACCCACGCCTTGGTGATGCTTTCCATTCTCCCTCCCTGAAAAAGGGATATTTAAAGTCATTCTTAAGTATCTCACCTTTACCTGTCCATCTGGTCTCTTTGCAAGCCTAGAATATCTAGGTTATAGCGCTGGAATTCCTGCGTGGGGACATCAAGAGAATAATCTCTATGTAATGTCCTCACATTCCACGTTCCTGCAGAGAGAAAATGATTAGTAGGATTTTTAAAGAAATTAGGTTTATTGAGATTGGTAGGGTCAACAATATCAAACAGCCTAGGAACAGCATGGGACAAAGACCTGTTCCTCCTCCGCTAAAGGCTGAAGTCACCGATGCTGGTAGGAATTTCAGGCACCACCTTTTCAAGTGGACTTTTTCAAGAGCCATATGGCCTGCCTGAGACACATTACTCCAGTTTAGGCTTGACGATGCCCAACTAGCTAAGTGAGTCTCAGGTACCTGCGATGGCCTCTGATTAGGATTATCCACCAGCTGATATAAGGTATCCCATGCCTCTGTTCACTCAGGGATGGCAATCCAGAAGCAAACAGAAAACACAGCGGCAGATATAACCTCAACAGAGGCCCACCAGTGCAGCAAGTCCAGGATCCATAATCAAGCTCAAATCCATAAACAAGTCCTGTCTAGTAGGTATAAATGGTCAGCACCAGGATCCTGTGAAATTGACCACTCCTCAGCAGGGTTAAAGAAAAAAAGTGGCCATAGATGACCAGATCAATAGGCCACACTGAACTGGCAGTCCTTCTCTTCCGTTCCCTTCCAAAAGAGAATATCTCTTTTGAAAGGTACTAACGGCCTGCACTACGAGAAGGCGGGGTCAGACATTTGGTGCTAGACCTGGCCGGTTCTGTGCATCATCACTAGGGATTGGTACACAGCTCTCCTTCCAGTTTATGCCTAGCTACCATTTACAGATCGATTCATTGGTCTGTAAATGATTAAAGCTAGTGTCTTTTTAAGTTGGAGCTACTGCTTTAATGCTGATACAGATCAGATTTACCCCATTATTCTCTACATACACCAATACAAAATTCTCTACCTACGAATATCCAACCAAATTACATTTCAACAGTTTTTCAAACACATTTATCCTGACCAACCAACCTTTCGGCACAAATTCCAAAAAATTACATTCGTTTATTACCTTTATTCGATGAGACATTCAGTTCCTTTCTTGCCAATTAAAAAAAATTTTACTTCAAAAGATAACAAAATCTGTTAAAATGGTGCGTTTAGTTGCTGAGCAAAGGGATCCAGGTTTGAATTCTAAAGAAGGCATGGATGCGTTGACCAGTGACATTGAACGAATATCAATCAAACTGGTGAGACTAGGAGACAGCAATTGAAGCTTCCATAATTCTCACAGATCATAGGTTGACATGTGATTGAAAGAAATCGATTTTCGATACACGAGAACCGTTCAAGCTTTGCTGCACAGTCTCTTAGTCTATCCAGTTGCCACAAAGTCTTCCAAATGCGAAAAGATCTAACTAAAAGGAAGGTCTCACCTTCCTCTCAGACCTTCTGTGTCGATTTATACCGAGACTCCTGTCAGATTTTACAGCAAGTGGTTGGCATGAAGATTTTATTTTTATATAAAAATTATAAAAATAAATACCCCCTCAAGCAGCTGCTTGCTACAGAGGTCTGATAGGAGCCTGTCAGTTTATATGCCACAGTAGAAGATCTGAGAGGATGGCAGGACCTCAGCAGAAAACAACACGAACATCTATGCCTTACCCGGGGTTCGAACCCAGGTCCCGTAGATCAGTAGCGAAGCGCGCTAACCACTCAGCCACGGGACGGTATTTTTTATATACAATGTATTAAAATAAAACTTAGAATGTATATAAACCATATTCATGCTACGGGTGGAGGCAACGTAACCAGAGTTCTCAAGAAGGAGATCTATCGAAATATCCTGAAAAAAAAAAAAGGTTATGAACGTTTGTAACTAATTAGCAGTTACATCTCTCGGACTATTTCTTTTTACTGTCTAAATTGATTTGTGTATTGTTTTTCCTTCAATTGGTTTTTCGTTTAGAGCTCAATATCAGCTATAATTTATTATATATATCCCTGTAATTATATATATCTATCCCTGTAAACTGTTTACTTACACTTCGAACTTCTGTATGAATACATTAATTCATCCCTAACACAATTAGTCAGATGTCTTCATTTGTTAATTACACGTTGTTTAGCATGAAAATTCCTATCAGTTACAGCGTAAGGATGATCACGCAATAATAATGCAGGAAAAAAAAATATTCTAAAAAAACAGGAAAAATCCCCCGTAGCAAGATATAAGCCGAAATCAACAATTTTTGTCAATGACATAAACACAGGAAATGTCCCTGACGGAAAGAATAGCCTGGAAACAAACAACTTGTAGGCGCTAGACAGGAATGAAGGACAATCATCACAAAGGTCATTAGATGAAAAACCTAGGGCTACCAGTTGGTCTGTTGTTGACAACTTGAGCGCCAAACACTTTTGTGATACACAAGGGTTATAGCGATTATTTCAGAAATTACAGATCTAGAAATACACTGCTAATTTTGTTTAACTGAGTATATGTAATCAAATAGCTAATAGGTGCTTCTTCTTATAAAGTTGCTCTGCCCCATTATACAACGTAATTTCCCCAATACCCACCTTGTTCTTCACGCCACCGTAAGGGATGTACGTGTCAAAAACGAAAAAATCCACTACACAGTCTACAGAGTGATTCAAAATTCGCGTAACCCGAAATGTAAATGCTTATTATTTCGCGCCAACTGAACGGAATTAAATACCGATTCTAAAGTTGGCAACCCTGTAGTCACTGGCATAACGGTTGAAATATGCAACAATCAGTTTATCAGTCAATTAGTTTATTATAATAATAAGGTTACAAAGAGCATATATTTGTAATACTCTTATTAACTCAAGAGCATCTAAGCTCATATAGACTAACATACAAATTATTTAAGTACATAATTTTGACCACATTGACACTCAAATTTACATAAAGAAGAAAAAGTATAAAGAATCACAACTATGATAAAGATAATAGCAAGTGGCACAAATATCGCAGCAACAATTCCCATATGACTTTTTTCCTTCTTTTCGGGTTCTGCTTGTTCATTATAATCGGTAAAGAATTAAATTTTTTTTGGGGCCAAATAATCAAAATATTTGTGCATTTTGCATTGAAATTAGGCTACTTAATGATGAGATGTATACAGGGTGAATCTGAAAAAGTGGGCAAAACTTTACGGGGTGGTAGAACGCAGCTATACGAGCAATATTCGTCATAGAAAGTATGGGCGGAACGCAAACGGCGAGCCGCTAGGTGGCGTTGGAAATGGTATAAAAGGGTCGGTCCTCGCACCCAACGGCATTTCTACCGTGGATCCCGCAGGTGTGAAGCCTGCATTACAGCTGGCGGCAGCTCTTTTGAGCCATTAATTTGAGCATGTACCTCAATTACATTCCTGTTAATAAAATGTTTTCTGAAGTATCTCCTCTCCTTCTTGTGTTCATTCTTTAAATGTGACAGTGGAAAACTACCTTTTAACTTCTCACCGATTGCGTTCCGACCATACATTCTATGACGAATATTGCTCGTATAGCTGCGTTCTACCACCCCGTAAAGTTTTGCCCACTTTTTCAGATTCACCCTGTATTCCTCTCCAACTTGTAATACTATACTTTATAGCAGATTGGACCTAAGATTTATATAATATTATTAACATTACTGAGAATTTTGTTAAATAATAAAATTTATAACATCTGTCTAAGTGTATTTGTTAGATTTCCAATGCGCATTTTCCAACTTAGGGAGCTATCAATATAAACACCTAGGTATAGTAGACTTTGAAACTGTCAATTTCTTCACAGCAACAAGCCGAGTAATTATTGCATGAAAAGGTAGGCAATTTCAATTTAATCAAATTTGAATTGTATGATTTCTTTTTTAGATTAAATAAAATATAATTAATCTTTTTCGTACTTAAGTGTAACCTATTTAAGTTTAACCACTTCACACATTTTAGATCAATGTTCATGTTATAAAGGAGATTTTGTCATACCCAGCAATAATGGAAATATTATCATACCCAGCAGTTGCTTTAATTTTTAACCTTTTATAATGTCAATCAATTCCTTTTTACAAGTTGAACCTAAAACATGGATTTGGAATTTTTATTCATACGACTATTTTCATTTCTTACAATCCTATTCGTTGACAGATTTACTGCTATATTTACAAAGTGTTCATTAAATTCGTCTGCCGATAACTTAGGATTGTCACTTGAATTAGAACCACTTTCTACTTCTGGATATTTATTTTCTACCTTCTGATTTGTTATTTCGTCTATCAATTTCCACTGCTTTGATATATTTACAATCATAAATTTGAAATTGAGTTTTAAGAAAACTGTTTTTGGCATAGAGAATTTTAAAACTTATTTGGTTTCTAAAAATTTTAAAGCTACTTTCGTTAAGTTTCATTTAAAGGGTACTTTTATATTTTTTTATATAGCATATTTTTATACATATATATAATTTCGGAAGCAAGCCATGGGTTTGTTGATTGCGATTTATTATGAATTTTTCTTTCCCTAGTTGAATTTTCAATTACGGGATTAAATGTGGTTAAAAATTTTCCATAAGCTTCATTTACATCATTAAGAATTAATACCTCATCCCAGGACCATTCACTTAGAAGTCTGTTTAATAACTTATAATCTATGTAGTGATAAAGAATAGGCTTGGGTTAATTATCACACGGTGTATTCATATATTTGTTCAAATTTAATTGTTAAGGCAATGGGATAACGGTCAGTCACTGCTAATTCAACAATATTACTCTTGAATGAACTTTCGATTTTGCTTTAATAAAAATGTGATCTAAACAAATAGTAGATATCATACTTTTCCTAGTCGGTGAATTAATGAAACTTTTAAAGACATTTGATGAAGCAAATTTAGGTATTCATTTTTTATTTTCACGCTGTCAGTATTTTGTTGGTGACATGTATTGTACTAGTTGCCCATAATGAAATTTCCCCAGGCCCGAACGTTATTTAACAACTAAATCCTTTTTAACTGTTCAAGCTGACTTCAATGAACAGTTTCCTGATTCTCCGTTACCTAAGAAGTCTACAATATCAAGTTTAATTGTAAGATTCCGCGAAACTGGAAAAGTACATGACAAAAAACATACTGGTCAGCCTTCTGTATTAAGTGATGAAAAACTTGAGGATATTAATCAGTTGTATCTATTGTAACCCTATGTTAAGAATTTCTAAACGTAAATTGAGAACAAATGAAATTTTCTAATATGGGTTGGGTGAATTTTGAATCACTCTGTATATCGTTGCATCGAACAATGTCGTCTCCAATTATAATCTTTTTCCAATTTTATTCCTTCTACCCATATTGTAGAAGCATTTTCGCAACTTTCGAGTTATTTTTAACAATTCCCGCGCATCGCTATTCGCGAAGGTCCTCCTATTTAATCTATTGTACTTGAGGTTAACAGCAATGAAAAAAAAAAGATGATAAATATGGTACACTTTAGAAGTGAATAAGCCTGTAATAGGGTTCGTCGGATCGCTGGTCCCTCAGCAGCTTCCCAAGGGAATAGGACAACTGCCCAGAAGCCAGCGATCCGACGCAAAAGTATATTAAATTTTAGGGGGGCCCCACGAAGGATCACTTGCCACAGACATATTCCAGATCTGGAGCTGTGCAATACGCTGTTGAAACACAAATTAATTCTATCATATATACCCCAGCGACCATTTTATTAGGTACAATTCCATGCTAATATTAAGTCATATACAAAACTCAGTAACTTTTTAAATGAGCTTTCTATAAAAAAAAAAGGGGGGGGGGGGGGGACTAATTTAAAGATCTCCATCAAATCTACTTAAATCTCAATTTCCAACAATCTCCGTTCAAAATTTAATGTGTTACATTTCAGCTAAAATCGTTAGCTCGTTCTGCAAAAATATCTTAAAAATCGGAAAAATTTATCATTATTACTAACTGCTAAAAATACTCTTATACGTGTTAGTAAATATCTATTACTTTCGTTTTGTTTTCAATAGCTTTCAACAGTAATTATTTAAACTAGCATTGTTGCTGTTAAATATTCCAATCATCTCCAATATTCCAATCATCTCCATCTCCCAATACTCACTGGAACAGCTAGCTGTTGGGAAACAGTTGGTAGCCTCTCGTCAAGGCGATCCAGCGTGTTCTTTTAGGTGCACAGGGTATGGCTCTCCCGCACACGGAGCCAAGACTTAACGTCCCATCCGACGGACGACGGCCTTTCCAAGCTCATCGGTGTCCCCTACTAACTGTGGGCAGGGCGGGGAATTTTGCGGAGATAAGTCTCAACGCTGACCCAGCTGGTAAGATACCACAAGACACCTTTAGAAATCTTGTAGCGCCCATGCCTCGCCGGGTAAGATGTTTTGGCGGCACGTGGAGGACCATCATCATATTAGGCAGGTGGTCATAATGTTTTGGCTCTTCGGTGTAACTTGGAACTGTACTCAATAACATGGCCGCTGAATATGTGTTTATCATTAATTAGGAAAAGAAGTCCGCATTTTACAGATAACGAATTTATTTACCACTCTAATAGCTAAAAAGTAAATAGGAAATTAACAAAATAAGAATTTAAAAATTTTCATATAATAAATCAGCTGGATTTCGACTGAAAATGTTTTTTTTTATCTTGTCTACAACTGGATAGGATACTTGAGGAAGGAAATATAACATCGAACTCAGATTTATATCGCATCGATCGCGAATATTCGAGGTGCACACATGCCTATCTTACTCTGTTCTTAGAAATTGTAAAAATCTATATACTTAGCGAAAAAAAAAAAAGGGGGGGGGGTTGTAGCTCAGTCGGTAGAGTGCCAGGATCGGGTCGCATTTGGGCGAGTATTGAGATTTATCTCCGCAAAACTCCCCGCCCTGCCCTCGTCTAGTAAGAGGTATCGATTGGCTTGAAAAGGCCGCCGTTCGTCGGATGGGACGTTAAGCCATAATCTGTGCACAATAAAAAAGCTAGATGGTCTTGACGGGAGACTACCCTCTGTCTCCTAACAGATGTCCAGTCGATCCCCTCCATCCAACCTTGTCTGAGCTATTTCGCCCATTTGTGTGCAAAAAATGTGCACATTAAAGAAGCTAGATGGGCTTGACGGGAGGCTACCTTCTGTGTCCTAATAGCTGTCCAGTCGATCCCCTCCATCCAACCTTGTCTGAGCTATTTCGCCCATTGTGTGCAAAAAATGACAAGGGGTAAAACAACCAAACTTAGCGAAAAAAATTTACAAACTGTCAGAGAGCAATTTCCTTAAAGCAACCAGACCTAACACTCGCCAAAGTGAAAAGGATCGATTTTCGTTCAGCATAGTTGCAAATGACTCGGGTGGTGATTGCCAACTTGAAATCCAAAGTTTGCTTTATTACTTGCTAGCCGTCCCGTGGCCGAGTGGTTAGCGCGCTTGGCTATTGATCTACGGGACCTGGGTTCAGCCCCGGGTAAGGCATGGATGTTCGTGTTGTTTTCTGCTGAGGTCCTGCCATCCTCTCAGATCTTCTACTGTGGCATATAAACTGACAGGCTCCTGTCAGACCTCTGTGGCAAGCAGCTGCTTGAGGGGGTATTTATTTTTTTATGGCCACCTGAACTGCATTCTCTTACAAAGTTTGATTGACTTCAAGGTCATGCATAGGCTAACCGTATTTGCACTTAATTTTTTACTACCAGTAATAAATGCGATGGCAATTAAAAAAAAATAGCCCAGATGCCCGAAAATTCAGCTACCTAATAGTCATGTGCTCGATAGTTAAGGTGGTAAGAAAATAAATACCCCCTCAAACAGCTGCTTGCCACAGAGGTCTGATAGGAGCGTTAGTTTATATGCCACAATAGGAGATCTGAGAGGATGGCAAGACCTCAGCAGAAAAACGACACACACATCCATGCCTTACCTGGGGCTCGAACTCAGGTCCCTTAGATCAGTAGCCAAGCGTGCTAACCACTCGGCCACGAAACATTAAGCAATAAATTTTCTCCTGAAGTGCTAAAGTACTCGATTCACCAATTTCTGAAAAACATTTGTCTTTACTGTTGGCCAATTCAAAACTCCTCAGTAGCATCTAAAACATGGCAAATATGCGGGAAAATATCTACAAAGTAGCCTCGAAAGAATTCAAAATTTATAATTATGCGTAGGTGTAGTGTAGTGATTCGCCGTAACTGGTTCTTCTTCCAAGTAATAAAACTGACTTTCGGCAATTGTATTCCCTATCATCGCTTAACTATCAAACGAATTCTGTCTCACTGCATTCCGTGATCTGCGATATTGAAGTTACGGAGGAGTTGCTAACGTGGTGGGACGAATTGAAAAATCGACTACCTCAATAACATTATGCAATAGGTTCCTTTCATACTTCCTTGCTAAGTGACTACCAAAAAGGGTATTACATTTAATTAAAAAACATCAACGAAAAAACTGATGCTTTGGGCATACTATCACGAATTGGAAACAAAATACTGTGACAAGGCTGGAGGTCAAAACGATCTGTATCAGCTCTTAAGAGGTTTCTAAAGTTTCAACATATACAAACATGGCTAAACACAACTTGGTTATATAATCAACCGACCCTAACTCTTTTAGTCTATTCATCGTAAATTCCACAATAAAAAGTTAACAGTATTAGATGATATGCTTGAAGAAGCTGCGTTTCTTTTCATTCGACTTATGTACTGCACCAGTTATAACAGAGCCTTACAAGATAGGACAGCTGTGCAATACAGAGCCACTAGCTACCACCGGATCTAAATATAGCGGCCGCCAACCACGGGCTGCGCTGGATGATGATCGCAAACGAGCTATTGCGCATGTGCTACATGACTATAAACATCAACTTGCTGCGAGAGGCCTTAAGATACATCAACAGAATCCTGTGAAAGTATACCATAGCGTCAGAACTAGTCGATTCCTTCGTCACCTATATGCTTAATATCGTCAAAAATCATTCCGGATGTTTAATTACGTTAATATCGATTCGTTTAAGACGTTTAGTTTGCGATTTGAAAAGTATGTTTTGCACGACACTTTCGACTATTTCCCTAATATTGCCTATAACAGATTAGAAGGTGCTGGCAGTT
This sequence comes from Ryuthela nishihirai, assembly GCA_038380435.1. NCBI lineage: Eukaryota > Metazoa > Arthropoda > Arachnida > Araneae > Heptathelidae > Ryuthela > Ryuthela nishihirai. The sequence goes on from JAWZYU010000026.1 coordinate 25,917,562, forward strand.
ACCAAAACAGAAAATTGATCAAAAATTTTATTAAAAACCTAGAATTTCATTAATATTAAAACGTTTTTCGCATCATCTTGAGAGAGCAGCATACCTAAAATAATTAATATAATAACATATTTCTTGGGTTGGTTTATTCTGACGACTTGTTGGGTTGTTTTACCTCTGAGCGGCACTTTTTTTGCACACCATGGGCTAAATGGTCAGGTCACATGGACCCCGAAGGCTCAGAGAAGGTTGGGGGAGGGGACCCACTGGAACAGCTGTTGGGAGACAGATGGTAGCCTCCCGTCAAGGCCATCCAGCGTGTTCTTTAACGTGCACAGGGTACGACTCTCCCACACACGGGGCCACGGCTTAACGTCCCATCCAACGGACGGCGGCCTTTCCAAGCCCATCGGTGTCCCCTACTGACCGTGGGCAGGGTGGGGAATATTCTGACGACACTTTCGAATAATACGCTAGAGAGTACTACCACCTAAAAATTCGGGAAACAATAGATTAGATAATAATAGTGGCAATTACGCAAAGAGATCTCACACAGCAGTGGTCCAAAACATTTTTGAACTCGAGCACCAGCAAAATTTGTATCAAAATATAGGGGGGACTATTATAAAATCCACAGGAAATTTTCAGAGACTAGTGTAGAATTAATGATAAAATTTAACAGATCAATGTAAATTAAAGCATATACAGAAAATGTTTTGCGAGTGGCAACATTTTCCACTCTCTTCGGAGAGGCTTCATATTACTACGGTCCAATATATTTTGTGAAATGGAAACGAAATCAGTTGTTAACAAAATCCATATATATATATAACTAGCAGATTTAGCCATGGTTGCTCGAGCCTGAAACTTTCAAAAAATATAGATTAGATGGTATTTCCCACATCGCAAGCTTCCATTTGGCATAAAAATCCTTACGATCATTACCTTATTATCATACCCCTCCGGTTTAATATTCCTCTCTTTCAGCGATGGAAAGAAATGGATGTACTTCGAGGTATCGTCAGAAGTTTCTAAACCAAAACACGGAATTGCCTCGCCGAGTTAATTGAACTTTTCAAATCATTTCGTACCAACCAGAGTCCCTCGGACACAATTTGCCAGACATATGTAACTTTATAGAAAAAGAAAAATATGGTCTGAGTTGCCCAAAAACTATATAGTACTATGAAAACATTATTGAAAAACACTATTACTTAATATACTAAAACTTTTATTAACATATGAGATATACGTTTATTAACTTTTACATATTTTTCAAATTAAGTTAATGATTTTAATTTCTCATATGAACGAAGTCTTCGTTTTTGGAGCTTTCCTTTCAACAAAGAATCGTGTCCCACTCGTGCTTTATTAGAAAGACTTCCAATTTCCACAGAAATGCTCGTGCGCTTTACCCAACAAACCGAACAATGACTATTACGCGAAAGCAGAAAGGTATTAGTTTGATGCATTCTTCTTTCAAATTTATTGTTGTTCTACGTTACAAAAATTGGGTGGTCCTTACTCAGGCTTACCCATTTAAATTATGAAAAGTCAAAAAAATTAAAAATAAATTTTCTTTTTTTTTAATTTTGAGTATATAATTTTTCTTTTTACATATTTTTTTAAATTTTTTTTATATTTTCTCATATTTTTTTTTTATATTTACTCATATATTTTTGATATTTACTCTTATTATCTCTTTTTTTTATAATTTATTCCATGTATCTGCTTTTTTAATAAAATCAAGTAAGAGTCTGAAAATTTTTATCTTTGTGGAATGCTTGGGGAAATCAAGAATAGTTTCCACATTAAAATCTGTAATTCCAATATTTTCTAGTTCTTTAAAGAATTCTTTTCGTTCAGTATTATATTTTTCACAGTTTAAAAGAAAATGAGTTGAATTTTCAATTAACTTGCATTTAGAACAGTTTGGATTATTAATTAATTTTAGAAAAAATTTTGATTTGTTTAAAAGTGTGGCATCAGTTCTTAGTCTCAATTTCTTGCCTGTTAAATGGTAAGTTTTGGAAATAGTTAATTTTATTAGATAAATTTGATCTAAAATTTGGTTTTAATAGGGATTGTGGTTGAAAACATTTTTCACTTAAATTATATTCTAGATTTTTAATCTCCCTCTTAATTAAGATGAAAAATTTGTATAAAGGGGTTATAGTAGATAAATTATGTGCAGATTTTGCAATTATGTCTACATGTTCATTTTCTTGAATTCCAGAATGACCTGGTATCCAACTTAGATGTATTGTTATTAATTTTTAAATTTTCGGCATTTATATTTAGAACTGAATTAATATAAAAATTGTAAGAAGAATACATAAATTCTTGGTTTAAGGCCAAGAGTGCACCTTTAGAGTGAGAAAAAATTACTGTGTGTTGATTTTTAATGTTTTGTAAAATCCAATTAAAAGCCATATAAATTGCATATATTTCTGCCTGTAAAATGGGTGTGTTATCCGGAAGTTTATGTGCTATTGAAGCTTTATAAGTGGGGATATATACAGCAGCTGTTGCTGAGCCTGTGTTTTGAAAGTAAGATCCATCTGTGTATATTTCTATAAAATTATTGAAGTTTTCAAGTTTGAAGTTATAAAATAATTGAGTTATTGCCTCATTTGAGGAACTGTTTTTGGAAATTAATAAGGGAATATCAATGAAAATTTTTGGAAGTTGTAGACACCAATCTACAATGAGAGGTGGTGAATCTCCTCTGAAATCATTTTTAGAAAATTTTTTGAAATACTGGAATATTGATGAATTGTTTTTTAATATTTTATAAAAAGGAATTCTAAAAAATTTTTGTAAAAAGGGTGTTCAGGTAATTTAAGATGTAATTTGGCAAAATATTTAAGTATTAGTATAGTGCGTCTATTTTCAAATGTGGGAAAGACAGTTTCTGCTAAAAGGGCAAGTGAGGGACAGAATTTAGGCAAGCCTAATGCCAGTTTTAGACATTTGTTTTGTATTATATTTAATTTTTTTAATTTAGTTATACATGGTTTATCTATTAAGTCTAATCCATATTCCATTTTTGGTCTAATTAGGTTTTGATATAATGTAATTAATGTTTTTTTGGAAAGATCCCTCTTTTTTAAAAGCAAAAAGTTTGAAGACATTTAGTAATTTGGAGCCATTATAAAATGCTTGATCTAGGTGTTTATTCCAAGCTAATCTTGAATCTAGATAAAATCCTAGTAGTTTACAATTTGTAACCTGTAAAATTGTATTAAAATCAATTTTTAAAGTAAATTTTGGAAAATAAGATTTAAATTTAGAAAAGTGAATGCAAATGTTTTGTTAATGGATAAATTCCATTTATCACAGTATTTAATAATTTCATTAATTTGTTCTTGAGTTTTTTGTTGAATATTGTATTCATTTTTTTCTGAAATCCAGAAAGTCAAATCATCTGCATAAGTTGTAAAAGTAAAGTCTCTGCCAAAAATTTTTTTAATATCTGCTAAATATATGTTAAATAATATGGGTGAGAGGGTTGATCCCTGAGCTAACCCCTGAGCGACTTTGTAAGGTTGTGAAAGTGTTGTCTAGTTTTACTCTTAAAATTCTATTAAGTAAATATTTAGATAGAAATTGTATTAAATTATGATCTATTTTAGCTTTGCATAATTTTAACATTAAATGTTCAATTGGTACAGAGTCAAAGGCCTGAGACAGATCTGTTGAGACTGCCAAAAGAGTGTTTTTTGTTAGCTTTATATATATGAGATAATAATAATGAAATACTTTGTTTTGCTGATCTAAATTTTCTAAAGCCAAAAAAGTGATATGGAAGAATTTTATTTGTTTCAGTTTGCCAATTTAATCTTTTAAACAAAATGTTTTCAAATAATTTTAATGTGTTGGAAAGCAACGATATTGGCCGGTAAGAATTTATTTCTGTAGGCATTTTATTTGGCTTTTGAATGAAAATTATTAAGATTTCTTCCCATATGGGAGGTATTTCATGTGTAGTCCAAATGTGATTAAAAACTGATTAAAAATTTCTAATAATTTTTCTCTCCAACGCATAGGGAGTTTTTTTTTTTTATTTATTAGATATATAGTCAGCTCCTGTAGCAGACTTGAGATCGAGTTTGTGAATAGCATTATTAAGTTCTGTAATGGTGAGGGATTTATTTACTTCAGAATTTATTGATTTTAAGTGGTTTAATTGGATTTTTAATTCAGATCTTTGTTTGACATTCAGACAAGGAGCTGGATGTGTAATTTTTAGATTTTTTTGCAAAATTTTCAGCTGTTTGTTCAATAGTATGGTTATGTTTAATAGCATATTGAGCTATGGGAAAATTTTGTTTTGGTTCATTATTAGTACTTTTGAAAATTTTCCATATGTTTTGTTCTGTTGATGTGGTTGTTAGTTGGGATGTGAAGTCTCTCCAATCTTGTCTAAATGATTCCTTTAATTTTTTTCTGACTTCTAGTTTTTTAAATAATTAATGTCTTGAAAGTTTTTGGTTCTTTTGGTTTTATTTTCAATTTTTTTGCGAATGGTTATGAGTCTGTTCATATACCAGAAGTTGCGTTTTAATTTTGGAATTTTATTGATTATGGTTTTGAATGCAGTCAGTTTTTTCTTTAATAATACCAAAAAATTCATTATAATTTATGTTATTAAGGGGTAAATTTTGTTTTAAGATATTATTAAATGTATTCCAGTCATTTAAAAAATTTTTTTGGAATTTTATGTGTAATTGAGATGTTAATAGAATAGGATGATGGTCACTGCCTCTGGTGTCTGATAGCAGTGACCGTTTAAATTTATCAAAAATTTCAGGAGAAATAAGAGTGAGGTCTATAATTGATCTATTATTTGCAGGATTTTCATGTGTTGCCTCCTTATTATTGAGTAATATGAAAGTAGATTTGGTAATAAATTTGCATAAATGTATGCCCGCTGGATCTGTTTTATAGGAATGCCAGAGGGCATGGTGTGAGGAAGTCTCCTATTATAATTAAAGAATTATCTAGTTGTACAATTATATTATTATAGAATTTTTCATTAATTGCAATGCCGGGATTATATATGTTTAAAATAGTTACAGTAAATTCATTAATATTTTTATCGCTAATATTTCTAGACCGTCTAAGTCGAAGTTTATTTTAATAATATTATGCATAATATTTTTATGTACTAAAAATCTCACACCAGTGCAGCTGTGTGGTGAGAAGTAAAAATAAGAAAGAAAACTGGGTATTTTAATGTGTTTTCTAGTCTTGATTTCCTGAGGAGCAAATATATTCACCTTCTGATACTTTGACATCATAATAAGATCTTTTTTTTTTTGAGATAATTCCCCTGCAATTCCATTGAAGGAGAGTTATTGTTTTGTATTGTAATAGGATGTCCATTATGAGCACATAAATTTCCTCCGTAGGACAGATGAATTTTAATATGTGCAAAACTAAGTCTATTAGTAAATTGATAGTCACATTTTCATCCTTTGTCTGGCTATCGTGTTGGGTGATAGCGTATGCTCAATTTTTTTGTTTGTGCACTTTTAGAAAGTAGTTTTTTCTTAGTAACATTAGCGTAGGAAAGTTCATTTTGATGGTCATTAGTTGCTTGCACAGTGCCCTTTTCAAAGATGGAAAGTTCTTTGGATGTAGATGGTTGTGAAAGTAAGTTATCATTTTCGTTAGTGCTAATGACTTTTTTTTTCTGTTCTTGGTTTGTGCTTTATTTTGTGCTAAAACAAAAGAGTCCATGCCATGAAGTAATTGATTATTATACATATTTGTAGAATATCTTTGATCAATAAGTTCGTCCTTTAAATGTGGTAAAAGATGGGAGTCATAATCATGGTAGATTCCAGGATAAAAGTGTGTGGAAGCAGGCGGATTCAAATTGCGTAAGGAGCGGACCTGAGAGGGTGCTTTACTATCGCGAACCTGGCTGAGCTACCTCTTGGCTTGACTAAAAAAAAGCACTCGTCCAACTACATTGTTGTATTGGATTTTCATTGCTTTACAAGCGATTTTTTTAGTTTGACAGCCATAAAACGTTGCGAGATGATTTCCTCTACAATTCGGGCAAAGTCCGTGTTTTGGTATATTTTATAGCTGTGCGAACCGCTGCAAACGTTTGCATCTGACTCTACTGCGGCAACTGGTCCCCAGCAGTTGCCACATAATGCAGGGGATCCAAAATAATCACGAACATAAAAATGGGAGAAGCCGATGTTAACTTCGCGTGGTATTTTGTTTTTTGAAGAATAAATTACAACATTATCAGTGAGTTGTCGGACATATCCGTCCTTGGCACTATTGGGTAAATAACGGACCATACGCCTAACTCTGTAGATGTCGTATTTCTTAAGGCACTGCAAGAGATAATCCTCAGAATATTTAGTGTTCACATTGATAACATACCCATCGAATGATCTTGATCGGGGAATCTAAAATTGACATCAACACCTAAAATATTGGTGATGTTCTTAAGATTATTTAGTTCAGATTCATTTTCGGGAAAGATAATGATATCGTCTTTTTTTGTAAATCTGCCTTTTAGATCTTTATTAAAGGTTTGGAAAAAGAAATCCGTTATCTTTTCGTCATCCAGATCGGATAATTTAGTATTATCACTGAAAAAGATGATAGCAAGGTCTTCTTTCCGGAATTTTTTTCTCGGTGGAATGGGAATGATGTCTTCGTCAATGGAAAGTTCTTCCTCGGAAGGAAAATCCTGTTCTTGTGCACTTTCCGGTTCCAAGTTGTTAACCATATGTTGCGAGTCTTTTATTTTGGACAATTACACTGTTTTCTTTATTGATGGTTCGATGTCCTTTAGTTTGTTTATCAAAAATCTCGCTTGTCTCTAATATGTCATTTGGATCCTCCTCGGACTCTGTGTTGTAGATCGAGGCCATTTGTGCTTTTCTAAGTGTTTTTGCATTTTTTTGAGTTGACTCTTTTCAGAACTTTTAATAGGTATTCCGCTGTTTTTTTTTCATTTTGTTGTTAACATTCGTGGGCTTCTTCTTGCCTCCCATTAAAATCAAGGCCAAAAAATAAGTTCTATTTCTTTCCTGATAAATGTTTTTAATCAGCTGATCTATTTTTTCAGAATCTCAAATGACGCTCCTTTTGTTAATTTCTTCCACTCTCTATTTTTTGTTCCAGTCCTTCATGCTGTTCAATATATGGACAAATCGGATATCTCACACACACACTCTAAATGGCTACTGCAGTTGATCCTTAATTTTCTTATTTGGCTTCTTAGTCGTACTTCTAGCAGACGAAGCCCATTTTTTATTCATTTATTCATATTTAGTTATTATTTATTTTGTTTACTCATTTATTTATTCCTTTATTATTTATTTGTTTATTTATTTATGTATTTACTTATTTAAGTAATTAATTAATTAATTATTTATTCTTACTTTCAATTATTATATTTAAGAACATATACGGATACATAATATTAAACAATATATGTGAATAATGTGGTAAGTATGAGCAGCTTGGGATGATTTTATTCATCGGTGTCCTCATCCTCGCTAGAAGAGGGGGTCATCTTTAAACCCTTTGCTATCTTTCCTAAATCCAATTTCTCTGGTCCTTTGCCCTTGACTTCACTTTTTTCCCTTTTAGTTGCTTTTACTAGTTCTATATTTAAAGCATTTCCAGTGATAGCATGTGTGTTCTGAAATGGGCTCTTTTTCGGTAACAATAATTGATAAAGCATTTTTTCGGATTGAAAAATCACATCATCTCTGTCTTCAGTGTCCTCTCTGGCCATGTCCTCAAGATTAAACATACTAACAATTAGCCCTAAGCTATACTGATTTTCACTTTTTAAATTAAGCACGTAGCCCATGAAGCTGCAGGCAGACTTGCTGTAATAACATTTTTGCAATCGCAGGGCCCATAGGCAGCAATCAAATCATGGTATCTAGAACAATTTATAACCCAGGGGGGCAGGTATAGCTCTTTGCTTTTGGAGGTTTTGTCCAACATTTCAGGGATGCCGGGCACATGGGTGAAGTAATGGAGAAGTTTCTGCGAGGCATCAGCTCCTCTGACTTTTCTGCCTAGGCTGTATATTACCCTCTGCCAGTTGTAAAAGTTAACAATGCTCAGCTTTAACTCTTTGAATGCAAAGAAGAATGATGTGAACAATAAATCTATGCTGGATCCTTGCTGGTAAAAGTCACCAGTGGTTGTACTCATTTTTTTGATCATCTTATTGTCTTTGCTGCCTTCATTGGCTTCAAAACACTTTGTGACCGAATCTCTGAGGCTGTAACCTTTTTGGTCACTTGCTAGTAATGCGGTGGTAAGCAGCAGTGGACCTCCGTCGAATGCTACAAGTTTACCCTGGTCATCCACGTCATGTGCTCCAGCTAAATGTCCTGCTCTACGTGCAAGTGGTCCATATGGTAGCATTGGATCTTCAGGTACTGTGAATGCATTCATTATGTCGATAAGGTGATCAGCACCAGATGATGATGCCCCCAATCTCCTTCCTCTTTTGTTAATCATCTTATGAAGCATCCTGTCCAAGGTGAAAGCAACATCTCCTACAGCAAGTCTTGTACTGACGCTACCATCTATTGCCTCCATTCCTGGCAGGATTAGGTTTCCCATATAGTCCCTCCATCTCTTTACGGTTTCTCGATACAGCAGTAATTCATTTGGATCCTCACACTTGGCTCCAGGTGCCAGATACTTGTCATAGATCTTCAGTAGCTCATTTGCATCTTCACTGAAAAATCTGTAGGTCCTTCTGAGAAATCTGGAACCCATTACATACATCTGTAAGACTTGGGGTGCACCGTATCTTAATACATCCCCAATCATTTCAGCACAGATGACATTAACAGCTGTACCTGTTTTGCCAGTAGCTTTGTTGATGTAGGGTAGAATGTCTACATAGGCAAACTGGCTTTCTTGGTAAGTGTAAGTGAATCCTAGCTTTTGCTTAACGATCTCTGGTAAGGCTGCTTTTGCAGAGGCATAGCTGTCGATGTCATCAAATGGCGGAGGGATTGGTTCTGGTGCTGTGGCCATTTTTGAAATTCTAATTAGATCTGAGATCAATCCTCCGATTTGTAGATCTAGGGAAGAGAAAGAGAGAAAAAATTTGAAACAAACTCACCAAGCTAGTGTCTTTGTGTTACCTTAAATTTCAAATGTTAGGTCTAGGCGGATTTTGAGAAATTCAAACCCGCCCACCTCAATTTTGATTGACTCCAGAGGGTTTTCAGATAGCCTATATATTTTCCTTCGGTGAAGGGAACGTTGATGAAAAATTTGGTGCATCTAGCTCTTCTGGGGGACGAGTGCATAAGCGGACAAACTTTCTTCTTTGTATATTAGAATGTCGCAAAATCTCGAAGATTCAATGAAATCAGTTGGTCGAAAACAATGTATTTCGTCAGCATTTATTGTTTAAATCGGTTAGTGGAGGCCGGATAAATGAAGGCAGTTTGGCGAAATCAGCAGATTTGTTTCAGGGCTCAAGATTAACCAATCCAAATGGGTCTACTGCGCCTTTATCTTGTCTTATCTGCGCTAATCTTGCTTATCTGCGCTAATAGAAAACAAATCTTGTAATCTATTCAATTCGTGTTACCTGCAGTACTGAGGTTAAGTTACACGGCATACCTGTAGAATATCGCATACCTTTACACCATCGATCATGCTCGATCTGGTGTTCCTTCCTGTTCTGCAGCAGTTGCCCTACAGTGTACCTCCCCTTGCAGTAGGCTTCAGCGAAACACTGTCATATCTAATCGGTCCCATTCCGTTTTACAAGCTTTCCATAATCGATCAACAGCCAACGATTTACGTTTACCCAGAGACCGAAGTTTTCAAGAGTACGAACGCACAGAAGTCCATGGGCGAAGCATCTGGCGACTTCACAGGAATGTCCTCGAATGGTATAACGTGGATTCCGGTTTCCGGCGCCTAGAAGCTGAGGTATTACTCAAAGCTTTGTCTTGATATGTTGGGTTGTTTTACCTATGTGCACGCAGTGAGCTAAATGGTCAGGTCACAAGGACCCCGAGGGTTCAGAGAAGGTTGGGGGGACACTGGCCAGCTGTTGGGAGACAGATGGTAGCCTGTCGTTAGGGCCATCCAGCATGTTCTTTAATGTGCACAGGGTATGGCTCTCCCGCACACGGTGCACAGTTTAACTCCCATACGACGGACGGCGGTCTTTACAAGGCCATCGGTATCCCCTATGCAGGGAGTTTGGCGGAGAAAATTCTCAACACTGGCCCAAGGGGGACTCGAACTTGGGAACTGCAGAGATCACAAGCCTGGCGCGCTACCGACTGAGCCACCCCCGTCCCCCATTTGTCTTGATGTAACCATATGGTATCGACGTCTGTACCATACAAGGCAGGCAGTTCGTCTCGGTATATTGGCCCCATGACGTTTGTCTGAGACAGTAGAGGGAATTCACTTTGACGTTCTTTTTCACTCTATGGATTAACATCTTACAGTTAAAGCTGTACCCAGCAATTACCGTGAAATCATTGGGGAAACGTTCGGTACGTTCTCTGTACCATATGTGATATGCTCTTTGGTCGATAATATATTGAATGGGAATTGTTGCAGTTGTCTAGGTAGACGTATCCATCCCTCCAATGTGGCCACATTTTTCCACCTGTCGACCATCAGGTAGCGCTCATACAGCTTGCGGCAATTGGTACGCCGTTACATGGCTGGCGAGGCAGCAACTTGTGAACACCGGCTTTACACGTGCGTTGTAAGCAAAGATTGTCTCGAATGATATTGTGGACAGTCAAATGCGACATCTTCATGGCTTTGGCGATCGTTCTCTAAGGGGTTGCAGAGTTTTCTCTACTGACCATTGTGCAAACCTTCTTGATAACATCTTGTGTGGATCTGGGTGCTCTACTCTTTTTTGATATACTTGCAACCGTTTCCGTTGCAGCGTTGAATTACAACCAGCGGCTACTTTATTACGTACAATTCCATGTTATGTTAATAGTAACTGATATATAGAACTCAGTAACTACTTAAATATGCTTTTTATGAAAAAATATGATTGAAGTTAATGTAAAGATCTCAAACAATATGCGTTTGATACTTAAAAAATAATGAAAGCTGAAACATTTAGCAAGTTAGTTCATTCGTTCTGCAAAATATTAAAAATTTAACTTAGAAAAAAAAAAAGCGAAAATTTGCCTATAAATGCTCTTATGTATGTTAGTCAAGTTTAGTGTAAGTTTTTTCTATCGTTTTAACTTGTTTCTGTTGACCCTTCAGAGCAATTATTTAAACTGGCATTGCTGCTCTTAAATATTCCAACAATTTCGTTCGGAATACCGAACGAATATTATTGACAATCGCTACTAAAATAATAGATTTGATTAATATCTTTAAGTCACAGTTTTCTTTAAAAGCTTATTTAAGAAGTTACTGAGTTTAGTACTTGAGTTACTTTTGCCATAAGATGGAACTGTACCTGAGCAAGTAGCCGCTAAGTATATGTTATACAACTACTATAAAACATGCTACAGCTATCAACACTGAGGACGATGTGTGGGGGAAAGCAGTTGAATTCGCAGTTTCCTTAATTTGCACAAGATATTATAGTGGCTGGAAAACCAAATGCACACGCATATGCTGTTCACAAATCGGTGCCACATGTTCAAAAAAGGAAGTGGAAATAATTTTAAATATTTTTCATGGATTTCAAAAACTTAACATTTTGAAAAGCAAATCTCCCCCCCCCTCCCCCCGACAAACATATATACCATTATTTAAGGGTAGATGACAAATTAACTAATAGTTCCAAAAGAAAAAAATATTTCATTTTATGATATACGCGCGATGGATTTAGATAATAATTGAATGTTCCGAAGGCTGCATGTTATTAGAAATGTACATCGAAAACAATGTCGCAGAGGATATAAAAAACGTCCACTGGTTGCATGTGACTCTGGAGCGTTGCATGTTTGACAGATTTACAAGATCATAACGAAGCTGAAGTGAAGGTTAGATTCCGCTGTCTTCCGACATGAAGACAAAAGGCGAATGCAAAACATTAAAGGTATAGCTCGTTGGTGGTATAGTCACGCATGCGTAATAGCGTCACGAACTAAGCACATATACAAAAAAAATACCCCCCCCCAAGCAGCTGCTTGCCACAGAGGTCTGACAGGAGCCTGTCAGTTTATATGCCATATACACTCTTCGAGAAACTAATGCAACACGTAATTTTCATGACTAATAAAGTTTACGACCACAATATCTCTAAAACCTTATAAAAAAAAACTCTCACCTTTGTTAAGAGAAACTGTTAAGCCACGGTGTTATATAATCTGCAACTTTACTCAAAAATCCTTAATGAACCTCTCTATCTCATCTAAAATGTTATCTAATATTGGTTTTTCCGCCTATCAATCCATTGATTTCGTCTTTTGTGAGGGAAAAAAAGTTCTTTAGGTGTAAACAGGGCCGGCGGAGCTCTGAGCAAGCTATTAAGGTTGTTGGGTTGTTTTACTTATGAGCAGCACTTTTTTGCACACAATGGGCTAAATGGCCAAGTCACAACGACCCTAAGGTCTCAGAAAAGGTTGGGGGAAGGGGACCCACTGGAAAACTGTTACGAGACATGGTAGCCTCCTGGAAGGCCATCCAGCGTGTTCTTTAACATGAAAAGACAGAAAGGAGCCATGGCTTAACGTCACGTGGGACGGACAACGGCCTTGGCAGGGCGGAGAGTTTTGCGGAGATAAATCTGAAACGCTGGCCCATGTGGGACTGGAACTTGGAAACTACAGATTACGAGCCTGGCGCGCTACCGACTGAGCTACCACCGCCCCACAAGCAATTAGCGTAACCTCAAACATATTATATCTATACTTATTTATGTGTATTGGTACAGCATCGCCCCTTCAATAAAAGCAATGGTGAAATGCTATATCTATATGCCTCGGAGTACACCTTGTTTATCGACTAAAACCGGGCTAATCAGAGGACTAAAGTTTAAAATTATTGTTCCATACAGAATTGAAAAGTTAGATCACGATATTTTTCAAAAAGTGTACTTATGGTGTCAGACGTACAACCTTTAAATGGGTTGAAAATTACCTAATAAAACAGTGCGTTACTAAAATCGTGTTTAGCAATAAAAGAACAGTGTGCACAGATGTTCCGCATGATTCAATGTTACCTACATCAGTCATGGCTCACGGGCAACCCGTGTTTGATTAGGAAACATTGTCCTCTTGCAATTTTCAAACGGTCGTGGCTTAAATATTTTACTTTTAATATATGTTAATATAGAGTTATTTACTTAGTTATATAGAGTTATTACTTAGTTTAGTTTATGGGTTGTTGTTGGGTTGTTTTACCTCTGAGCGGCACTTTTTTGCACACCATGGGCTAAATGGCCAGGTCACATGGACCCCGAAGGCTCAGAGAAGGTTGGGGGAGGGGACCCACTGGAACAGCTGTTGGGAGACAGATGGTAGCCTCCCGTCAAGGCCATCCAGCGTGTTCTTTAACGTGCACAGGGTATGACTCTCCCGCACACGGGGCCACGGCTTAACGTCCCATCCGACGGACGGCGGCCTTTCCAAGCCCATCGGTGTCCCCTATTGACCGTGAGCAGGGCGGGGAGTTTTGCGGAGATAAATCTCAACGCTGACCCAGCTGGGACTCGAACCTGGGAACTACAGATTACGAGCCTGGCGCGCTACCGACTGAGCCCCCCCCCCCCCCCCCCCCATTGGTTTTATGATTCTCACGTTCTTTTTGCAATAAATATGTACAGTAACCTTCCCCCCACACACACGTATTCGCGCTACAATATTAGTAGCCATTTATTCAGAGTATTCGGGAGTGTAAATACACGTGTTCACGACCGAGGCACGATAAATCATTTTTAACCGACTTGCCATGACTGAAGCTTGAAATTTAAAAGAGCCGTTGAAGTTACAACCCTCCCTTGTGTTTTGCGTTCGAAAGAATTAGGCAGGCTGAACAACTAAGGTGACTGAGCGAGATGGTAGCCTTCCTGTACACAAGTTTAAGCAATTTTCCATAAACGTTTACATAAAAAAAATAATCAGCGCGATTAGCAACTATACCTGGAAAAGAAGTACATAAAACTATCAAAATTAATGATTCGTTTATAACATATATGCTAAATCTCATTGAAGAAGTTCATAAAGCTTCTAAAGGTGAGGAGGTGAATATTAAAAATTGCAAAATATTTAGAATAATGAAATGATATATATCGAGTGGTTAGCAGGCTTGGTTACTGATCTAAGGGACCTGGGTTCGAGCCCCGGGTAAGGCATGGATGTATGTGTCGTTTTTCTGCTGAGGTCTTGCCATCCGCTCAGACCTGCTACTATGGCATATAAACTGGCAGGCTCCTGTCAGACCTCTATGGCAAGCAGCTGCTTGAGGGGGTATTTATTATTTATTTTTAATTGAAGAAATGCATAAATCTCCTAGAGTCGGGATTCTCAACGTGGGGTATGCCGTGAGAGCTCAAAAGTCGCTCGATCTAGCAACAAAGTAAAAATAACCATTCTTATACTATAACTATAGTTTTATCTATATATACAAGGAGTACGCCAGTTACATGCACATTTCCAGGGGGTACGTGAAGCATAAAAGTTTGAGAACCACTGTCCTAGTGGGTGAGGGAAAAAAATTTGAGAATTTCGCAAAAATAGGAGTAAATAAATTAATTCATATATAATAAACCAACTAAAGAAATACAGAAATCTCCCAAAGAAATGTGGAAAAATATTAAATATTGCACAAAATTGGGAGTGATTCAATTAATTTATATATATAATAAACCTAATGCAGAAATGCAAAAGCTTTTACAGTGAGGAAATATTCGCATAAAATTAGCCTGAGTGATTTAATGCAATCATATACTAATTCAAATGAAGAAATGTTTAAAACTCCTAAAGTTGAAGGGGAAAATATAAAGGAAATAGAAAATTAACAGGGATAATGAATAATTTAAGTCATATATATATTCAAATAACTTTAAAATACACATTAATCTATGAATGATGGAAATAAAAGTTAGTAAATAGAACACAAAATGAGTCTAACTCCGTCAAGGTCATCCAGCGTGTTTTTTAACGTGTACAGGGTATGCCAACGCCAACTAGAGAGAAGGCCAAAGCGCTTGTCCAATGACGTCACAGAAGCAGACCTGGAGTGAGAACAGCGAGCAACTCTAACATTGTAATCGCTGCCTCGCTTCATACAATATTACTAAATTTTGAATGATATTAATATTTTTTGTCTTGAATATTACAAATAGTTTGAAAGTTTATATACTGTATATTTTTTATGTGATTTGAGGGATTCACTTTTCTCCAAAATAACTTACAATAACTAACTAGTTTTCAAAGAAAAAAAACGAGGAGAAAATTTTTCCACATTTTCGAGATTTTTCATTTTCTTATATTTAGAGATATTATTTTTGATTTGGATGGGTACGTTTCCGAGTTGGTCAAAGTTTACATTGTCCGTAATGATTTGACCACTTAACCTTAGAGTAATAATTTGAGTTTTTTTTTTTGTTTCAAATGAAAAGTCTTTATGTACTAATAATATTAACATTCATATTTCCATAATCATCGATTAGTTGAATTTTCACTGTTAGAATGTGGTAGAGGCAGAATGTAAAAACTATCTTCTTGAAAACGGGCATCCCATATTCACTAGACGCAATATAGTTTCCTAGTTTTATTAATGTATGATACTTAAGAAAACACGACTGCTACCACAAAACCGACTGTAATTATTAAAGTTAAAAAAATTGCGCATTTACAACCGCAGTCCAAAGCTAATTTATTACATCATTGCAATAAGCTCTTCTTAATATATAAGCTTTCTGAAATAGAGTTTATCAAAATTTTAGCAATGAAACCATTTTGTGAAGTACATTAGTAGCCAAAGTTTTAACACAACTCGTAGTGGTCAGCCAAAATGATGCAATTTAAATATAACAAATTTTAATTGCAATCATTTACTCGAAATCTAGCTTTACAATATATTAGAAAAAAACAGTATTGATCCATACATTATTTTCAACGTAATATAGATACTGGGTATTTTTTTTTATTGATAAAAGGTACAGTAATATTTTTCTTTTCCTAAATGACAATTTATCGCTTAATAATTTTAAACAAATATATTAGAGGTAATTATTATCACTATACAGTATTTTAGACATGATCAAAGCTTTCAGGTTTCAAGCCAAAAATGATACAGACACGAAACCCAGAAGGACAATTAACCTAAATAGTAGCTCTAAATCAGACCCGTCTAACACAAACTTAGTGAAGAGCAAGAAAAGGAAAAAACTGTATTCTTAGAGCAGTAGGAAAAATTTTCTACTTAAAAACGAAAACACACATTTCTAATAAGAATTGGGAAAAAACAATTTTTAAGGAACAAAGAAAATATTTTACTACAAAAATGGAAGAAATGAGCCCATTCAGTGTATTGATTATTTGCTTTACTAACCGAAAGGTTCTTTCCAATGAGCAGCGAACTGGATGGGCTGCTCTAAATAAATTCTCAAAGATCATCTTTTTGTAGAGCATTAAGAAAGACAAAACATTAACTTGCTATACCTTAAGAAATTACTATCTTCAACTAGAGAACATAAGACCGTTTAAACGGGATGGGTTGTTTTACCTCTGAAGGGCACTTTTTTGCATATCATGGGCTAAATAGCCAGGTCACAAGGAACCCGAAGGCTCAGAGAAGGTTGGGGGAGGGGACCCACTGGAACAGTTGTTGGGAGACAGATGGTAGCCTCCCGTCAAGGCCATCCAGTGTGTTCTTTAACGTGCACAGGGTATGGCTCTCCCGCACACGGGCCCACGGCTTAACATCCCCATCCGACGGACAGCGGCTTTTCCAAGACCATCGGCTTTCCCCGTCCTGCCACGGTCAGTAGACCGTAGAAGGGTGGGGAAATCGACTGTGCCATCCCCATGTAGTATAGTGAAGTATGCTGTAAATATATAGCAGGCATTTGCAGATCGCGAGAGTTACGTTCATAAAAATTACCGCGAATGACAAATCTGAGATCTGCGAAACCAAAGGCCTATGGGAGGAAAACGGGATTACACACTCTCAACACGGTACAAACACTGGTTCCCATAGAGGTACTTTTGGAGGCTCCGGCCCTCGCCTAGGCTGATTTAGGTACCCAAACAAATGTTAGGGATAATAAATTAAGCTACGAATAATTCGATAGTATTGTACTGAGCTCTCAAATTTAACCTCGGGTAAGGAGAGGGAAATCTCCGATTTATTTGGTAGATTATTTCACAGAAGCTATGAACAGGCGAATTCGAAGTTTACTTTGTCTGCGTGGTCCATACAATATTTAAGAAGATTTTAATATCTGATATTCTAAACGTTATTTCGAAGGTATGTTAAAAACGGAAAGCCATTAACAAAGAAAACAAGTAGGATATTCTTCCCATTATTTCTATTTTACAAAGCATGTTTTATTATTGCTTTTGTATTAAAGTTGTATTTTCAGTACAAATAAGATGTTTTTAATTTCAGAACTACTACTAATAATAATTTTAACAAAATAAAGTGAGAATAATGCCGTTTCTTACATTATGATTTTCTTTTAATAAAAAAAGAAATGAGATAACCGATAGCTTTTGGCTTGTGTTGGGTTCCTCGTACACTATACGAACACTTACACAAGGAATACAACATAGAAACACTTAAGGACATGCCCGCTGGAATAGTAGTCAGATGCGCTAACCACTAGCCCAGGTAGGGCTAAATAGGGTAGGATTAAAATATCTGAGATGTTTAGGGTCGGTTTACCTCTGAGAGGCACCTTTTTGCACACAATGGGCTAAATGGCCTGGTCACAAGGACCCCGAGGGCTCAGAAGGTTGGGAGGAGACCCACTGGACAGCTGTTAGGAAAGATAGTAGCCTCCTGTCAAGGCCATCCACAATGTGTCGGTTTACCTCTGAGAGGCACCTTTTTGCACACAATGGGCTAAATGGCCTGGTCACAAGGACCCCGAGGGCTCAGAAGGTTGGGAGGAGACCCACTGGACAACTGTTAGGAAAGATAGTAGCCTCCTGTCAAGGCCATCCAATGTGTTCTTTAACGTGCACAGGGTATGGCTCTCCTGCACAAAGGGGCCACGTTTAACGTTTCATCCGACGAACGGCGCCCTTTCCAAGCCCATCAATATCCTTTACTGGCTGAGGGCAGGGTTGGTGACCCGATGGAGGAGATAAATCTCAACGCTGACCCAGGTGGGACACGAACCCGATATTTTTAAGTACTCCTGCTATAAAATCATCTGGAAGATAATTAAAAAACAGCCGATATTTCCACCAACCTTACCGACTCGCACTTTAAAGATTTTTAATTCAGATAACTGTTAAAAGTGGTGTTCACAACTATTTTACATTCATATGCGCCCTTGTCAGCACAAATGCTGGGAATCCCTGCTATATAGCATTCGGTTGTTTTACCGCTGAGCCCTTTTTGCACACAATGGGCTAAATGGTCATGTCGCAGCTGTAAGGAAACAGATGGAATCCTCCAGTCAAGGTTATCCAGTGTTCTTCCTCTTGCACATAAAGCAACGGCTTAATGTCTCGTCCAACTGACGGGTAGTTTTATCCAAGATCACTGTCCCCCCTTTCTCACGAGGGCAGAGGTCTTCTTTATCACTAGAAAGCTACCGACGGAGCCAATTTAGCCATCTTTACGGCATAAGAGAGTATGCAGTGTTCATTGCAGTGTAGATTTCAGCTTACTATACACTAAAAATAGCCTGAAAAGGGAAATTAAACACAGTAGTGTTAAAAATAATACTTGATATGAAGATGGTGCTAGTGATTATTTTGGAGATTGGTAGTTCAGTGTCATCAGGGGACGATGGAAACCTCTAGAACCTGCAAGGAGTTGCAGAAAAGCGGTGTCAGCGCGATCCTCAGCAAGCTTTTAGACTGAGACCACGAGCTAAAAGGGTAAACATATTCCAGTTATTTTATGATCAATTTTTACAATTGGTCCTAACATCAAGTATTTCCTTAGATATTGCAACACCGTGTGCAGTTTTTAGCTGTATAAACGGTCAAAAGATATTAAGGTAGGGATGATAAATGTCACTTTAAACGATTTATTTCATCGTGTTTTTAGTATATAGTTAGCCTATATTTCAGTTGGATTTTCAAATTACCTTTACTTTTATTGGTACTAGTGTGATTAAATGAATATTTGAAAAATCGTACAGTAATAAATGTGAATTTATAAAAGACCTTTTCCATCTGTGGTTACCATGCTTCTCAACTAAAATAGAAAAGTATAATTTCATAGTAATAGCAATTTTATGTGTATTTTATCACTTTTTTTTACAAGTGGAATAATCAAAATTTTATATATTAAAAAAATTTAGCTAATTGTAAAATTTGATTTGTTTCAGTGGGCATTTTTTTTGGTAGAAATGCCTTGGCCGGCCTGCTATCGGCAAATCAGGGGGTACGAAATTATTTTCGGAAATAATTGAATTCGCGAATGGCAAACTTACTATCGGCGAGAACCTACTGAGTTTCGTTTCATTCAGGCTTCGTTGGATACATCCGTTAACATCCACAAATCTCCTTCAATGCTACTGTTTCTTCTCTAATTTAAGAATAATTTCTTAAACTTCTGTGAACACAATGCAACGCGAGTTTTATCTGCTGTTAATACCGCCACCAAATGCTTTGTTTCGCATGTAACTCCGATTTTTTTGTTTTCTGCAATTTGTTAACCTAAGCACAGTAGAATTGGAAGCACGGTAAAGGAATATAGTCACCTGAATAAACCAGAAATTTTGTACAATTCACATGTACAAAATGTACCCAACATTTCGAATAAATAGTATTCGGTCAACAGATGGCACCACCAGCAATTTTGCGAAGTTGTCTATTGCATCCACGATGCGAAGCACTTCTGCTCATTAAAATATTAATCTAAAATTTCTACCGTAATGTCTTTAGAATTACTATTTCTTAGCTATAGGCCTGGAGTAATTTCTACCACCATAACGGGTTATGGGATACTTCAAAGAGAAAATATTTAATCAGAATACTAAAGTATCAACTGCCAAGTTATATCTTGAGGTACACGTCCGCTGCATAATTGACAGGGCAGTGGAATACAAAAAAAGATTTTCTACAGGAAGTAAGTTTTGGTATTTGTTTTTGATTGTTACCATCCGCGAAAAGTCAAACGCACAAATGATTTTATAATCATTGGTGAATTTAAAATTCCACTTTCGAAAATATCACATGACGGATGGGGTCGCATGAGATGGCAAACTGGGGTCAGGGATGACAGGATGGTCAGGGATGACATAAGATTGCCTAGTCAAAAGTTTGCGACCCACTACTGTTCTACATATTATTCTATCATTCCAATAGATTAGTGGCAAAGAGTATTTCGAAGTGATTGACGCATCGAGAATTCTCACATGTTGACTGAACTATCAATCTATTATTTTGTTATTCATTATCAAAAAAATAAGTATGAAACTGACAAGAGATTGATGCTCAATCATCCAGTGATCAATGTAAAACTGTCAATGCAATCAACTGTGCAATCTCATCGTCGCAACTGCTTCTACAATGCTTCGTCACTGAAATAGACTAGTGCGAAGGCTACTAATTACTTCTTTGTAAAGGTATAAACATCATCTTCCAGGGCTGAATCTAAGGATGCTTAGTGGGCCATAGTTTCTCCATCACTGGTCTAACCAGATATCTGCAGACCTAATCTGACAAGTATCACATGAAATATGGCAGTACTTGCTGCATATTTTTTGGCTTAAATTATACCTAAGGAACAGAAACGTGCAATAATCCTGCCCAAAAGGTTGAAAGATGGTACTTAAGATTCTGGATAATTCCAATGCCAGGCTCATAATCTACAGTTCCAGGTTCGAGTCCCAACATTAAAATTTATCTCCGCTAAACCTTCACCCTACCTTGGTCAGTAGGGGGCACTTACGGACCTGGAAAGGCAGCTGTTCGTCTGATGGAACATAAAGCTGTGGCTTTGGGTTGTTTTACTTCTGAATGGCACTTTTTTGCACACCATGGGCTAAATGACCAGGTCACAAGGAAGCTGAAGGCTCAGAAAAGGTTGGGGAAGGGGACCCACTGGTAGAGCTGTTGGGAGACAGATGGTAGCCTTCCGTCAAGACCATCCAGTGTGTTCTTCAATGTGCACAGGTTATAGCTCTCTCTCACACATGGAGCCATGGCTTAACGTCCCATCCAACGGACAGCAAGCCTTTCCACACCCTTCGGTGTCCCCTACTGACCATGGGCACGGCAGGGAAATTTCCGGAGATAAATAAATGGCCGAGTGGTTAGCACGCTTGGCTACTGATCTAAGGGACCTGGATTCGAGCCCCGAGTAAGGTATGGATGTTCGTGTTTTCTGCTGAGGTCCTGCCATCCTCTCAAATCTTCTACTGTGGCATATAAACTGACAGACCTCTGTGGCAAGCAGCTGCTTGAGGGGGGTATTTATTATTTTTATTTAAATCTCAATTCTGACCCAGCTGGGGCACCAACCGGAACTACAAATTACAAGCCTGGCACGTTACCGACTGAGCCACCCCCACCCCTCTAAAGCTGTGGCCACATGTGCGAGAGAGCCAGACATGCCATGTGCCCATTAACGAAATATTGCATGGCCTTGAGGGGAGGCTACCATCTGTCTTGTAACAGCTCCCCAGTGTGTGTCCCCTTCCCTCCAACCTTCTATGAATTCTCATGACCTGGCCATTTAGCCCATAGTGTGCAAAAATGTGCCACTCAGAGGTAAAAACAAGTTAATTCAACCTTCAAAGTGAAGACAAATTCAGTGAGTGTTTTCATTATTAGTATATGATTCAGTTACATTTATCAGTTTGTAGAATATAGAAAGAAAGGTATATTTTTCAAAACTTTCAATTTATAGATTTTTATTAGCAAATGTACCTTTCTTATGCATCAAGTCATTCTTAATACAGACATCAGAACTAATATCAGCTCCCAGGTATGATCTCATTTTGCTAACAGAACTAGTCTATATAGTATGAATACATATCATATTCTAATATAATCCATGCATACATAAAAATGTAACTTTTTCTCACACCATTAAGTCTGATGTCTGTAATAGACATTCTCAGGAGTATGGAATGCCTGCAAAAAATTTTTTATGAGGGACCAGAAACCATGGGAATTGGAGATTAGGGGATATGATTAGTTGGAGCCAAAAATATTTCTAAGCTTGCAAACAGTAATCTACATTGTCAGATAAGTAACATACACAGTTATAGCTATCCCTGCTAATGACTATGGGCAAAATATGAAGGGTTGGGTTGTTTTACCTCTGAGCGGCACTTTTTGCACACCATGGGCTAAATGGCCAGGTCACATGGACCCCGAAGGCTCAGAGAAGGTTGGGGGAGCGGACCCACTGGAACAGCTGTTGGGAGACAGATGGTAGCCTCCTGTCAAGGCCATCCAGCGTGTTCTTTAACGTGCACAGGGTATGGCTCTCCCACACACGGGGCCATGGCTTAACGTCCCATCCGATGGACGGCGGCCTTTCCAAGCCCATCGGTGTCCCCTACTGACCGTGGGCAGGGCGGGGAAATTTTGCGGAGATAAATCTCAACGCTGACCAAGCTGGGACTCGAACCTGGGAACTACAGATTACGAGCCTGGCGCGCTACCAACTGAGCCACCCCCGCCCCACCAAAATACGAAAGAACAAACTTTACCTTAGCATTATTTAAAGAATATTCACCTGCAGTAAATACACATAATACCTGTATATATATAATTCAATAAATAATTTTTTTCCAAATATTTATTTATTTAATATTCACCCGTAGAAGGGCAAGAAATAATCCACTTTCAAGTATCTTTATGCAGTTACGTGAAATATGAGCTTTTTTATTATTTATGAAAAAATTGCATGCATTAACACAAGAATATTTGCAATTACAATAGAAAAATCATACAAAACTTGGTAAATATGCAGCAACTTATAAAATAAAAATTATACCCCCTCAAGCAGCTGCATGCCACATAAGTCTGACAGGACCTCAGCAGAAAAACAAACATCCATACCTTATCCAGGGTTTGAAGCAGGTCCCTTTGATCAGCAGCCAAGCACACTAACCACTCGGCCACAGGATGGCTACTATGCAGCAACTTACAAAAAACTTTGTAATATGTACTGTACATTTAAATTTTCATCAAGCTACCACAAAAATCTTGAAACAACAACCATTTTAGTATCTCTTAGTGCAAAATAACGAAAAGTAAATTATATCTATAACAGAAAAAAAGTTCATCTCCAAACTTTTCCAATTAAAAGAAACAGAAAATTTCTGTATCCAATGTTTCGTTTAATATATTTAAAAATAACATTTCTTATACCATTATCCCCCCCCCCAACAAAAAAAATGTTCCATTCAAGTAACAATAACCAGGAATAAGCCACATGTGCAATTTTTGGTAAAGTATAGGGAGAAGGAAATTTCATGTGAGTATTCATGCTCAGTTATGTAATATCAGTTATATCAACAAGTTTTCAACATGTCAGCAGAAAAGATGGAGACAAAAGTACTTTAGTTTTATTGGATTAAATGAGGGTCTCTTATGCTTAACATTTTAATTACAATTAAATATTTGGTTTTCAAAATGGGTTTGACAAACGAGTCAAAAATTAACAAGTTCCTAGTAGTGTAATTCACCCCCAGGTGTTTTCCATTGTAATTCGGAATGCTGAAAGCAAATGTCACTCATGCCCAAAAAGTTCAGGCAAACTTTGGTACTGAAGTCAACCACATAACAAGAGTAATAATTCCTTTATTATACAATTCAGAATATATTTAATATGTCTATAATATCTGTAACTTCTCCCTTTCATTAGAATCTTCAGAAATCTTTTTAATAACTGTTCTAAGTTCAGTTGTAAAAAATCATTCGTTAACTAAACTATATTATAAATGATTCAGGCTGGCATTCCTCCTCAGTTCTACAACTTGAAGGTCCAGATCAAAAAAATATATATATTAGGAGAGGGTGGTACAAGAAACTTAATTGAGCTAGAATATTATAACACAATTCTGATATATAATTTCCCATCCATTTTAGTTGTCTTTAATATTAGCTTTTTTAAAATCAGCTTAAAATCAATTTTTCTGGTGTAATACTTGTAACAGCTGCAGGAATTCTTTCCTTTAAATGCTGT
Source organism: Ryuthela nishihirai (assembly GCA_038380435.1). Lineage (NCBI taxonomy): Eukaryota > Metazoa > Arthropoda > Arachnida > Araneae > Heptathelidae > Ryuthela > Ryuthela nishihirai. The sequence goes on from JAWZYU010000026.1 coordinate 25,941,856, forward strand.
AAATTATATATTTTTTTAATAAATGAGATTTTTAAAGCATCCCCTGAAACAGAAGTCCAGTGATGACATGGCTTCTCAGGGACCACAAGATCAGTCCACTTCTACTAATCCAGTGATTTGGAAATTTTGCATTTAAGGAAGTTACATGACATCATAACAAGGAAGTTTTTAGCATTTCTTGACATTTTGGACACAGTTATTTCACTTAATCATGTAATAAAATATGGCTATTCTTTTATAATATAACCTTATGTTTAATAATATAATGCCTCTATTTTGACTATTAAATTTCTCAATTATCATCCCCTCTAAATTGGCCCTTATATGATGGTCATCTTCATGACTAAAAAATAATTTTTTATAACATTTCTGATACCCTGTTAGTCCAAAAAAATGTTGTACTCAAGTAACAATAATCAGGAATATACCACATGTGCAATTTTTGTTAAAGTATAGTGAGAAGCAAATGTCACCACTCTTCCCTTACTGTGGGCATCCATGCTCAATTATGTAATACCAGTCAATAAGTTTGTCACACTAGTTTATCTGCAGATTACGACAGAACACAACAACCATATCTTCCAAAAACTTGAACCTGTCCCCCAGCACTTGCAGTATCACTGTGAACTAAAAAATACCACTAAGTCAGTGAAGTGGTACCATGTTAATTTTTGCAACCTAGCCTTTACCTGTTTATCTGATCTCTTACAAGACTAAACATTTCTAAAGTATAATGCTGAAATTATTATGAAAGGATATTGAGACAATAACTTTTGATTTCAAATTTAATGAAATTCTCTAAACTCACTGTAAAAGAAATACCCTTCATGCAGCTGCTTGCCAAAGGGGTCTGACAGGTACCGGTTAGTTTAATATGCCATAGAGGAAATCTGTGAGCAAGGCAAAACCTCAGCAAAAAGACAGACAACACAGAGATGTCTATACTTTATCCAGGGCTCGAACCCAGGTCCTTTCTATCAGTATACAAGTGTGCTAACCACTTTGGTCAGTTTAGAAATACTCATTTATCTTGTGGTGCATACATTTAAGAGATAGAAGTTATGATGCAGAAATCAGAAACTTGCATAGATAAAATAAGACTAAATATAGAAAGATAATAAATTAGCTTTAATTAGGTGCAAAATTTCTTAGTTATTTCATAAGTACACTTAGTTAAATGAAATCCACTGATGTGAAACACAAATTGTAGTCCTCAAGAAAGTTTTAAAGGCAGCAGAAATGACTGATATCCAGAAGAATAATGGGTTGCTACTACAATGGGAAATGTTGGGGTTTAATAAATCAATGAAGTCAATGAATATTGTGAAGATGTAAGTCAATGGAACAACAGATTCCAATCAGTATCTGTAACAGCAGATATGAATTGAGATTGCAGTTAGAGAACTTAAACACTATAAAGAATATAGTACTCAGGTTGTGTCAAACAGCAGGATAGGACATCACAGAAATGACTGAATGAATGAATGTATAATGATAGCATTATTTAAAGAATATTCGCCCAAAGAAATCATCACAAAGCAATGATAATTTCTTTAAAATTATTCTACTCCCTCATACGATTTATACACTTAAAATCATAGAAATCACACACACACACACATTTCATTAAGATGTGTAATCTAAATTTCTAATTTTTCTTATAATTGTGATCCTCCTTTGGATTTCAATGCTTTGCCAAGTCTCTGGCAATTAAAAAAGGCCCCATTTAGACTTTGATTATTTTTCTACACTCTCTCTCTCTTCTACTAATGAATAGCTCTTAGCATTTATGATGTTATAAAGAATAAATTTCTGTGAATTACTTCTATTTCTCATTATAAATAACACTAAGATTTTAATTTTAGCATTAAATAATTATAATTGTTAAAAAATTTGTTATAACCAATATGAATTAAAAAATGGCTTAACAGAATGAGTTTCTGTACATATGTTACAATACAACAAAGAATTTTCTTTCCCATAACTGGGGTTGAGCTTAGTAATTATTGAACAGCTTGGACTAGAGTTCAACAATTTTATGCTGGAGTAGACTCAGGTAAAAAAAAATTGGAGTCATAATTTATCTCTGCAGGCCCTTATATAAAATCATCATCATCCTCAAGCAGCCATGGGCTACGGAGGTCCAACCAGACCACGCAGTTTAATTCTCCAAGCATATCTGTCCTGAGCTACATCTGGCCACTGCACACCAATTCTAATAAGGTCCTGTTTGACATTGTCTGCCCACCGCATCCTAGGTCTCCCCTCCTTCTGAGGCCTCTAGGCACACTGTTCATAACCTTATTCGCCAATCTATGGCCACTTTTTTCTTTTTTTTAAACCCTGCTGAGGAGTGGTCAACTTCACAGGGTCCTGGTGCTGACCATTTATACCTACTAGACTGGACTTGTTTATGGAATTGAGCTTGATTATATAAAATGGTTTGTAGATATTAACACAATACATTTATGCCATCATCTAGAGCAGAGGTCTTCAGAATTTGTTATTGGGGACCAGACTGGTGATTGTCTAAAAGCTGACAGGTTGAATAAGCATTTTATAAGATCTTTTTCCTGTGAAAACTTAATAATATGGCTCCTATTAAGGGTACATAATACTTTCATGAAAGGGTTACACGTGGTATTAAAATCAAAATATTAAAAAGATAATTTCAAAAAAACTTATCTGAATAAAAAATAGACAAACATTATTTAAAACTAATAAGTGAGCAGAAAACAATATTTTTCACAATAAAGCATGACATACATTTCAGAATTAAATGTGAATGGTGTGCCTGAATTTTAAGAAAATCTAACTATACACCAAAGAGCCAAAACATTATGACCACCTGCCTAATATGATGTTGGTTCTCCATGTGCCGCCAAAACAGTTCTTACCCAGCGAGGCATGGACGCTACAAGATTTTTAAAGGTATCTTGTGATATCTGTTACCAACATGTTACCATCAGATCCTTTAACTCATAAGTTATGTGGTTGAGCCATCACAGATGCTCGATTGATGTCTGGGCAATTTGGAGGCCACGGCAATACCTGGAAGTCTGCCTCATGTTCTCAAACAATCCAGGCCGTGTGGCAAGGCACATTATCCTGCTGAAAGAAGGCACTACTAGAGGGATATACCATTGCCATGAAAGGATGTACCTGGTCTGCAATGATGTTTAGGTAGGTGGTAGACATCAGTTTCCTGCACATGAATGACTGGATCCAGGATTACTCAGCAGAACATTGCCCAAAGCATTACACTACCTCCACCGGCTTGTGTTCATACCATGTTGCGTCCTGGTGCCAATACTTCCCCATTTGCTTACTCTGATTTATTCTGCTACTATAGCAGGTAAACGATGCATACATACCCAGCCATCCACATGGTGCAACAGGACACAAGATTCATTGGACCAGATGACATTCTTCCAATGATTCATCTAGTTTTGATGCTTACGTGCCCATTGTGACAATGAACAACGGTGAACCGAGGTTAGCATGAGCACTGAAAATGAGGTCTGCAGCTAAGCACACCCATTTTCAGCAGGGTTCGATCTACTGTGTTGTGAAACATTACTCTTGTCACCAGCATTCAAATTACAGGCAAGTTGCACCACAGTATCTCTTCTGTTGGCACGTACCATATGGGATATCCTTCATTCACCTCTAGCATTGATGAGAGGTGGTCGGTCCACACCTTGCCGGTGGTTCATGGTTTTTCCCTCCTTGGACCACTTTTTGAAGGTAATAACCACAGCTGATCATGAGCACTCCTCAAACCTTGCCATCTTGGAAATGCTCTGACCCAGTAGTCTGGCCATTACAATTTGGCCTTTGTCAAACTCACTTAAGTCCGCTGCCCTTCCCATTTGAAGAACAAGAATAACACTGATTAACAGAGCTCAGTATCAGATGTTATTTGTGCTATTTCATGACCTTCAGACACTCCATTGTTTACCTGCAGTTGTTTTGATTTGCATAAAGATGCGCTGGTCATAATGTTTTGCCTCTTTGGTGTATGTGCAAACACTGATTTGAATTTTCTAGTTCACTATCACTCTGTGTATTATGTACTCTGTGCAAATCATTCTGTGTATTGATCTTTGCTTAAATTTTGAATCCAGTGTAATAGCACTACAGCCTTAGTGATCATAAAACAGATTAGTCTTCCAGAGGGTTTCCTACTTAGCTCATACAATAATTGAATGTCTGAATATATTTAAGTACTGGCAAAGATTATGATTTCCATATTCTAAAAAAAAATCAGAATACTCTCCATTGATGAAATTTTAATATTTGAACAGAGAATGAAATATTCAAACTTTACTTCTGGTTATTATGATGCAGTAGGAGATTCCTTGCTTACCGTGATTTATTCTGCTACTATAAGAACTCAGGCATTATAGTATGCATTCTATGACATTTCTGTAAAATTATTCTGCCTAATTTTTTGTGAAGTTTAGCTTGTTAGTTCTTGAGAATAATATTAAGTCATTCCCTAGCTCAGTATATTATACTATTATGATGAGCTATAGGAAATCGAAGAATTGGCTTACAGCGGAACATTGCTTGTTTCTCAGTTATACATCCCAGAAACTAATGGATGTCACTTCAATTGTACAAAAAAGTTTGTTTTCAATTTTTTTTTTTTTGAAAAAAAATGGAAAAAATACATTTTGTTTTATAGGTTTTGCGAGTGGTTAGCATGCTTGGCTACTGATCTAAGGGACCTGGGTTTGAGCCCCAGGTAAGGCATGGATGTATGTGTCGTTTTTTCTGCTGAGGTCCTGCCATCCTCTCAGACCTACTCTGGCATATAAACTGACAGTTTCTTGTCAGACCTCTGTGGCAAGCAGCTGCTTGAGGGGGTATTTATTTTTTATTTATAACAACTAAGGGTTAAATTAATTTACCTCTGAACAGCACTTTTTTCACACAATGAGCTAAATTGCCAGGTCACAAGGGCCCTACTGGCTGAGAGAAAGTTGGGGGAAGGGGATCCACTGAACAGTTGTTAGGAGACATATCAAGGCCATTGAGCATGTTCTTACCATGTACATGGTACAGCACTCCAACATATGGCACCACAGCTTTTTATCCCATCTGAGGGACGGTGGCCTTTCCAAGCTCCTCAGTGTCCCATACTGACCAAGGGCAAGTTTGGGGTTTGGTGGAGATATCTCAATGCTGGCTCAGGTGGGAATCAAACCTGAGAACTTCAGATTATGAGTCTGGCATGCTACCAAACCCACCCTTCCCCTTTACCAAACTATAGTTTAATCTATCTAAGGTTAAACTATCCAGAATCTAAAAAAAAAAGTATTCTATTCTTTTTGGTAGGATTACTGAACATTTCTTGTCCCTTAGGTAAAATCAGTGGCAGAATGGCACATTTTTCCAGAGACACAGCTGTAACATGGGGGGGAGGGGGGGCAGGCTGTAATAAAAATTGTTCTATTTTTCAAGATTTCAATACTTATTGTGTTAATAGTTCGTACATGGTGCTTAAAATTGGTTTCCCCCAATTCTGTGCAATTTGTTTAATAATAATATAATAATAATATTATTAAAAAAAAATCTCCTTTGAGGTCCCAGGGGCTCATGCTACTGAGGGCCCGGGACACTACAGCACCCCTTACCAGTTGCACCTGGGTAAAATCAAGCCAAAAAAAAACTGCAGCAAGGACTACCACATTTCATGTGATACATGTCTGACTAGGGCTACAGATATCTGGTTAGACCAGTGATGGAGAAATTATGGGCCACTAAGATTTTCAAAGGAATAACTTCCAAAGTTGTAATTTATTGTTGAGAATTTTTCTGAAAAGCAAACCATGGTGTGATTGTCATTAGTTGCAAGTTGCTGAATGCTGCAAATTCAGACCTGCTACGGTTTATTGATATTTCTTGCCATGACTGACAGCCCCTACTTCTGGCCTGTGTAGCTTCAGAGTCTACTCCATCCAACGGGAATGCATTCGTAAAAAAATTCACCACTACTGGGCTAGACTCCAGGTCGCACTGACCATAAGCTTACTTTCTAGAATATAGACATTTTCACAAATCACAGCTGGGGTTGCATTCTCGCAAACCAGCATGTTTCTCTTGTCTGCCATATATTGTTTTTGCAATTTCAAAATAATTTGTTACTTAGGTTGAAGAAATGGCATCTCGTATCTTTGTTCCCATAGTAATCAATTTTATTATTACATGCATTCCTTAAATGCTAATGTAGAATTATTAAAAACTAATTTTTTTAACTTGTTTTTAAATTGAAGCTTCATCTTTCGCATGCATTTTTATTATGATAACCAGAAAAACCCATTTTAGCCTAACTGTACTCCTACCCGAGATTAAAGTGAATTATTCGGCAAAAAGAATGCAATATAAGAAAAAATTGCAAACTACTTATAATTATTACGTTTGTACACAATTTCTTTTCACTGCAATGATTGAGTTTACATAATTAAATACCAATTCAATTTATTTTCAAACAGGGGAACACTCTTAACTATTATACAGTATATGCTTTACAATTTAGTATACAAACCTTTAACTTGAAACAGTAGCGGTAGTTTTTAAGTGAACACACCCAACATGCTACCATCCATTCGGTTTCACATAACTCGCGCTCACATTTCAAGAGACTGTGGACGTTAATCCCGCATTTATGATAACTCATTCATTCAATGGTTAAAATAATTTAATCTTAACTTCCGAAGATAAAGGAAAACGCTGATCTCAAAGATAATAAATTCAAATTATTATATGAACATTATTAAATTCTTATTAATATCTTTACTATAAAACTATAAATATAAACAGAATTAAATTGCATCTTTAGGGACAGTAAAATTAAAGGACAAGAAGAAGGGATAATTTTAAAACTTGACTATGGAGGTAATAAGAAAGGAATAGGCATAATTCTGGGGGAAATTTGTTCACGCAACGAGCAGAATAACCAGACTCCAGACAGGAAACAAAGACTCCAGACAGGGAAGTACCGAGGGGGAGGGGGGAAGGGGAGGGCGGCGCAAGGAAATGGACTTTGTGGATGGCATTAACAATATTTCCACCTGAAAATGGCAAATGTGAAATTTAAAGTATTTTGGGATACTGTTGTCCATTGATCAAATCTAGTGCATTCTTGGTTCATAATATATTGGATATTTTAATTACAATGTACAAGTAATAAATTGTATAACTTCATTCAATATTTTTGTACAAATTATTCAAATTTGGAAATAAACTTATAGTTCTATTTTTGTCCCATTAAATAATATACAAAGGGGGACCAGATATCCCACCACAAAAATTCGGTCATCTTAAACTAAATGTAATACAAAACAATTGTCTTTAAATGATTTTATTTTAGCCCCATATTTTATGTTCGACGCTAAAAATAGATAGAAAAAAAACTATAAAATTTTATTCCATATAGAATATCATTTTAATCTTTTCTACCCGGTGGAATATTTCAGTAATTGAGAAACCCTATACAAGTCTTATTCTTAACACCCCCCCCCCCCTCTCCTCGAAACTAAATTCTCGGAACCTTCTCTAAAGACTGATTAAAAAAAATTGAAATTATAATAAAAAAGTCATATATATATTTTTTTTTTGACAGTTGCAAGAATTATTTGAAATTTAAATTATTCCGAGCCCGACCCCGAAGTTGTCTGTGCTCTTTTGTGCCCAACAAAGCCTTAGCCTGCACTTGTCTCTAATATATACATACATGTCCTCAAGTGGCCATAGGCTGTGGAGATCCAGCCCAAAGGCGGTCATAAGTCTCAAGTCTGCAAGGGGATTGAAAATTTTATGAATGATTTTGTAGTTCAAATATGACACTCTTTACTAATGAATTATTTAATAATTGATATCCTAATAAAAATAAAATTAAGGATATAAACCTCAAGCCATTAATCCGTTCAAAAATGCAAAAATGTCTTCTTGTTGGGGGAAAAATTGCAGGGGTTGCAGAATGACCTTGTATGATCCCCACTGGCTAGCCAGACTATTCAATTTAGTTTCTCATATACAGTGCCTGGCCAAATTATTACAACCACTTACCTAAGACTTCGTCATATGTATCATAATACATTTCCAAAACGGTTTATGTCATGTCACACATCATTAGTTTCTGCAGCACAACTCTGGAGATATTAAATTGAGAGACTTGCTCAAAACCCTTGCTGCCATTCAAAGGAATAAAGCACCACCTACATGATCAATTATTATCAATCCAGTTTTTTCTCTGTTTATTATTAAACCTATCAATCTATATTTATCACTATAACCAGTTTATTTATATTTATGTTTACCAAACTGTAACCAGTCTCATCAAAAGCTCTAAGGAATCTCGTCAACATTTACCAAAAGGCACAAATCATCAGCATAACCCAAATCAGAAATTTTCAGCTCTCTAGACCAGAGGTTCTTAACCTTTTTTAGGTCCCGCATTCCCTGCAGCAATATATGGAGGCCTCGCACCCCTATTTACAGGTCTCATTCCTTGGTTTATTTTTGAAATGAAATGAAAATATTTTATTTCCAAATATTTCTCCATCACCCTCTAGACTTCCTTCCCTCACCCTAGGTTAAGAACTCCGGCAGCTATCCGTGATATCCCCAAATGCAGTGAATTCCACATTACATAATGAGTAACCAAGCGAAAGGGGATAAAACGCAGCCTTATCGAACGAACTCCAGTAGTAATGCTAAACCAATCACTGAAAGAATCGATCAAGCTCTGCCAACTCCCCCGAACTACTCCGTGTTATTACAGAGAGACATCAGTATGATAATTCATTTTTCGGGTAGGCCATCACGATCAACCGCAAATTATGGCGGTTAATGCAATCAAAACCCATTTTGAAATCTACAAAGCAGTTAACCATAGGTTTTTGAAACTAACATTTCTCAATAATATGTCACATATCCAAACATCACATGTTAGAACATATGTTATATCACGTGTCATTCGAAGAGTTTACCAAAGAGCCAATCAAAACGATCACTTCAGCGCTCTGATACATAAAGAGGAATGCGGTTTGTTTTGATCGAACGGCCTTCAATTTTCTTCGTTTTAAAAAAATATACTTACTCAAGCGTTCTATAAGTTTTGTTAGTTAAGTTAAAATACTTAGGAATAATATGCATTTGCATGGTAAAATCATTGCATAAATGCTTCTATGTTTAAAAGTCATTGAAAAGAGAAACGTCCATAGACAGTAATGTTAACGAGGCAAGCATATCGTTCCCAGCGCCCTCTACTGGTATGGGACACTTTTTCTGCCAAATTTTAATAGGCGAATGACACACTATACTTATAGGCACTATAACACAACTAATATTATTTAGCAAAAATTAATTTTCGATCAAGTTTTAGAAAAGTCGGACAATTTTTCTTCTTGCCCCCTTTTGTTTTAAGGAAGTGAAATTTTCTTACTTATTTATATATTTCAATAAGAATAATGCAATGGCCTAGTGATTGAATAAAGTGGAAAGAGGCCCAGGTTAAAACCGCAAAGTCGTGGCTGCTACAGGTGGTTATTTTACCTCTAAGTTGCACTTATTTGCACAAGTAGGCAAAATAGTAGGTCACAACGACTCCAAAAAATACTTGGGTAAGGTAAAGATATTTACTGAACAGCCAGGAGCAGGGGCGTAGCGAAGGACTATTGTTGGAGGGGGGGAAATGTCGAAAATTTACCAACTCGAAATTCAAATTTTGCCAACTGAGCAAATAGAAGTTTTTCGCTCCGTGGGGAGGGGGAAGTTGAGGCAATTTTCAGTTTTCACAAATCTCCTACATTTTGCCATTTGACTTCCAATTTTTCCCAACTAACCGTAATCTGACATTTAAATTCGAATTTTGCCAACTAGCCATAATTTTACAGAAATAATTTCAATACTTATATCTCGTCTGAATTGTAGCAAGTCAGTGTGAATTTTCCCTTGATTTGAACAACTCTCCTTAATTTCATGAAATTAATCCCAATCTTTACATCTCTCTTAAATTTGCCAAATCACTTCAAACTTTACAAACTCAAGATTTTTTCAAGTTATCTCGATTTTAGTCAACTAAAGTCGTCCCATGGCCGAGTGGTTAGCGTGCTTGGCTACTGATCTAAGGGACCTGGGTTCGAGCCCGGGTAAGGCATGGCTGTTTGTGTCGTTTTTCTGCAGAGGTCCTGCCATCCTCTCAGACCTTCTACTCTGGCATATAAACTGACAGGCTCCTGTCAGACCTCTGTGGCAAGCAGCTGCTTGAGGGGGTATTTATTTTTTTATCCTGAATTTCACAAACCCAATCCCAATTAACACAACTCGCCCATATTTTCCAAGTTGATTCGAATTTTGCCAACTGCCCTACATTTCGTTAAGTTTCCTCAATTTGTCCAACACTCCTTAATTTCACAAAACAAATCTCAATTTTCACAACTCGCCTATATTTTACCAAGTGGATTCGAATTTTGTGAACTTGCCGTAATTTTACAGAAAAAATCGCAATTTTTACATCTTCTCTGAATTTGCCAAGTCACTTTGAATTTTATCAACTTTCCTTAATTGCACTAGAAAGGCACAATTTTCACAACTCCCGTGTATTTTACCAAGTGACTTCGAATTTTGCCAACTTCCCTGTATTTTACCAAGTGGCTTCGAATTTTGCCAACTCCCCTGTTTTTACCAAGTGGCTTCGAATTTTGCAACTCCCCTAGATTTTGCCAAGAGTTCTTGGTTTTTCCAACTCTCCTTAATTTCAGAAAGCCAATCCCTATTTTTGCAACTCACCTATACTTTACCAAGTGGTTTCCAGTTTTGCTAACTTCCTTTGATTTTGCCAAATTTTCTCGATTTTGTCAACTCTTCTTAATTTCACAAAAACAATCCTGATTTTCACAAATCGCCCGTATTTTACCAAGTGAATTCGAATTTTGCCAACTGCCCTAGATTTTGCCAAGTTTCCTCGATTTTGCCATCTCGTCACAATTTTACAGAAAAAATTCCCAAGTTTACATCACACCTGATACTTGCAAAGTCACTCTGAATTTTGTCAACTCCCCCAAGATTTGCCAACTCTCTTAGATATTGCGAAGTTGCCTCGATTTTGCCAACACGCCATAATTTTACAGAAAAAAGATTGCAATTTTTACATCTTACTTGAATTTTGTCAACTCTCCACGATTTTGCCAACTGCAACTAGATTTTGCCAACTCCTTAAGTTTTGCCAGCTCTCTTAAGTTTTGCCAACTCGCCATAATTTTACAGAAAAAAATCAAAATTTTCACATCTCACCTGAATTTTGCCAACTCCCCACGATTTTGCCAAGTCATTGCGAATTTTTCCAACTGTCCCTAGATTTTGCCAACTCGCCATAATTTTACAGAAAAAAATGTTAATTTTTACATCTCACCTTAATTTTTGCCAACTCCCCAAGATTTTATCAAGTCACTCCGAATTTTGCCAACTCCCTAAGATTTTGCCAAGTTGATCTAAGGGACCTGGGTTCGAGCCCCGGATGTAGGCATGGATGTGTGTGTCGTTTTTCTGCTGAGGTCCTGCCATCCTCTCAGATCTCCTACTGTGGCATATAAACTGACAGGCTCCTGTCAGACCTCTGTGGCAAGCAGCTGCTTGAGGGGGTATTTATTATTTATTTATTTATTGTCCCGATTTTGCCAACTCACCTAAATTTTGCTAAGTGGTTTACTAAGTATTTTACTAAGTGGCTTCGAATTTTGCCAACTGCTCTAAATTTTGCGGTCTCTCCATTTTCCAAAATGCTTTAGATTTACCAAGTTGCCTCGATTTTGACAACTCCGCTTAATTTTCAAAAAAAAATCACAAATTTTCGCAACTCGCCTAGATTTTACGAAGTCGCTTCGAATTTTGCCAACTCCTAGCCCCTGGCTAGGAGATATACGAAAGCCTTCTGTTAAGGCCATCCAGAGTGTTCTTTAACAGGCATAGAAAATTGCTGTCAGATGAGGTCATAAGTTTTTAAGGACATTTAGGGGTATATGAAGGATTTTGCAATCCAGAAATGACACTTTTAGTTTTACTAATGTATTGTTTAGTAATCGAGATCCTTTTTAACAGTTTGTCATTTGATCTCTAAGGGTATTAGGGGTTTTCCTTTCTAAAAAAAAATGACGACCAAACCTTGCACCCCTAATTTCTTCAGAAATGAAAAGTGTCACATCTCTTTATTTCGGGGTGGAGGGCGGGTCCCGAAGGACCCGCCCCCAAGGGGAAAGCACGTATTTCGTCTCACGACACTACACATGCTTGGCAAGAGAAGCCAGGAAGTGGAAGATGAAGTCTGTCTCAGAGACCAGTAGGGACTTAAAGGGGGTGCAGAATGCAGCCCAGGTTGAAAGTGGAAAATAAGGTAGAGAGCAAAAGCAGCTCCGGTCTGAGGGAAGAGAGCCCTGGAGCAGGCAGACAAGCCAGCCCATGTCCCTCAAGTGTGCCCTGATACGGGCACTCTCGATAGACACCGTGACCACCTCGCCTGCTACCTCATTGATAGCCTGGGAGCTCCTGAGTTCTTTAGCGAATCCTTTCGTAATCGGGCACTTGAGGATATAGTGCCCGACAGCTGCATCTGGAGCCCCACAGCCGCAGTAACTGTGGGTAGCGATCTTAAAACACTCCAGATATTTTGGGAAGCTCCCATGTCCCGTTAGTACTTGCGTCAAATAGTGGTCAGAGGACATCAGGGATAGACTGACCCTTTTCAAGAATGTCTTTGTTTGTAGACCATTCTCAGTCGTATCCCAGAGCCGCTGCCATTCAGTAATTTCTCTTCGACATAGTATAGACTTCAGGGTAGTTTTTGAAGTCTTTACCGCTAACACAGGTTGAGTATTATTACCTGTTGAGTGGGCCAGTTGGTCTGCCCGCTCGTTCCCCTCATGACCTACATGTACCTTGATCCAGGAGAAGGATACTCTGGGCATGTTCTGATTGCCCAGGATGCACTTGACTTCGTTTACTATTTGATGCCTGTTGGTTGCATCTTCAAGCGCTTGCAGAGCTGCCTGGCTGTCCGTGTACAGCCGGATGTCGCTGTTATGACCGCTGTCATTGAGGATCCATTTAAGGGCTTCTCTGATGGCGAGCAGCTCTGCTTGGAAGGCTGAGCCATTATTTGAAACCTTCCTATTATAGTCATACACCTTGGCTCCTTGATTGTACACATTATAGGCTAAGTCCACACCATCCTCGCTCTTGGAACCATTGAAGTATATCTCAGTTCCTAATCCTGATGGTAACTCCGTGGACCATGACACACTGAGTCTTCTGGTGGGATGGAGTTCCCACTTAGCAGTATTCGTCTCGTAATCCTCAGGGTCATACTGGACTCCAAGGAATGTTGCTTTCTCCTTAGCTTGCAGGACTCTAAAAATGGTCGCTTCTTTGCCAACCATCAAAAATAGCGGAGGGATCCCTGCTAACACCAGGAGGGCATCCATATATGTGGTCCTATAGGCCCTGGTGATTCGCAGTAAAGCCGGTCGTTGGGCTACAATCAGCTTTCTACACATGATGGAGTGGTCCGTCGGGCACCACCTGGCACCCGCTCCATAGGTTAGGATCCGCTCCATGCCCCTGAGATAAATTTCTTTGAGGACTTCACCTCTGAGTCCCCATGAGACGCGAGCCATTTGCCCCAGTTTGCACATAACATTTGTGCATTTTACTTTGAGATCCTGCAAGTGAGGGATCCAGCTCATCCTTTCATCCAGAGTGATCCCCAAGTATTTAATAGTCGTCATATGGCGGATATTTTTGCCATGTAATTTAAAAATTTGGTACCTCTTTTTGAGGACACCCTCTTTGGCTACAGTCATGGATGTTGTCTTTGCAAAGCTTAACACAAGCTTATTGCGCAGACACCATCCTAGTACAGACAATGCTGCATTGCCAGCAATCTCCAGTCTCGCTCTCTATGGTACCGTTATAACAAGCAGCATATCATCAGCATAAGCCTGGAGCCAGACGCCCTCTGGTAGGGTCAACTCCAGGGCAGTATCGGCGACCAAGTTCCAGAGGAACGGCACACTGCATGAATCCTGTGGGCAGCTTCTTTCCAAGTTTCTTGAGGCTGTCCCGCTACCATGGGAGTAGTTGACCATCCTCTCACTGAGGTAATTGGCCACTAGAACAAAGATGTTCCTAGGACAAGAACAATCTTTTAGCCTACTAAGAATAGCAGGTCACCAGACGTTGTCGAAGGCTATGAGAGAGGTATGCATCTTGTGCATCTTGTTCACCTTAGTCATGTCCACCACTTAGTCATGTCCACCACAGAAGTTTGCCACCTCACTTGCAGGATCTCAAAGTAAAATGCACAAATGTTATGTGCAATTGTTTAATTGCTGCAGTGGTGGACTGTTCTATTCTGAACCCAAATTTCTTAGCGTTCAGGAATCCGGTTTTAGAGCAATGGAAATACATCCTGTTAGTCAGGAGTTAGAGTATTTTACCCAACACCGGCAGCAGACATATTGGTCTGTATGGTCTTGCGTCTGCCGGATCCCTGCTTGCCTTATTGAAAAGGACCAGGTCGACCTGTTTCCAGGCTTGTGGGAAAATTCCCAGTTTCAAACAGATGTTGAAGAGCTGGGTGAACAGATCTTTGTGTTCATTAAACACCTGAGACAATATATCCACAGTCAGACCATCATACCTCGGGGCTTTACCCCGTGCCATATCTTTGATTACCTCTACTACCTCCTCTTTCGTGAACGGAACGTCATCTTCCGTGTCCGGTGGTAACCTGCTATATTCTCGTAGGAGTTGATGTTGAGTATCATCAGAGCTCCTGTTATCTGTCGGGAATATATTATCTAATAAAACCTGGATTGTTTCGCCAAAGGAAGAGGTCTTGGACTCGTCTTCTTTGTGAACATGTTCAATTTCCAGGGGTTTAAAGTCCTTCCCCGTACCCAGCTTGAACTGCAGAGTAAATGGGTTCTGTGCAGAGACATCACTACAAAACCTCTGCCAAGAGGCCAGCTGTGCTTGGCGTATAGCAAGCTTATACTCCGCATGTTCCTTCCTATATATTTCCTCTCTGGAACTTCTGTCCCCATTGCGGCACCTTTGGTACCTTTTTCTAAGAGCTCTGACCCTGTATTATATTACATATTACCGTTTTCTCTTAACACTGAGCTCAGGTGTCCACCAGGGAACCGTTCTACTGCCTGTGCTGGATTGCCTCTTATACCCAAAGGTTGTCTCACATCCAGAGCGTAAACAATCCGTCAGATCTCTGAGGATGTTATTTAGAGATACACAATCGCCAATATTATTGACGCGCTGGCTGATCTCCGCCAGTCCCAGTGCAACACAACGCGCGAGTTTGCACCAGTCAGGAGTCCGGCCCACCCCAAACTTTTTTACATAGTGTGGAGGAGGTGTTGTTCCACTCACAAGGAACACGATATAGTTGTGGTCGCTGTTAGTGACCTTGTCGCTAACGCACCAATCCTGGATCAGAGGAAACATCCGAGGCGTTGCCAGGGTCAAGTCGATCCAGCTTTGACCACGAGAGCCATAAAAAGTAGCTAGTGTATCCAAATCATTTAAAAAAATAAGATCAGCAGAGTTGATAAAATCCAGAGTCATATCTCCTCTGATGTCTTGTCTATTTGAACCCCATAAAGGGTGCTTCGCTTTGAAGTCACCACCTATCACTAAGTTCTTATAGTTAACATGAGCCAGGACGTTTTGCAACTCGGAATGAAAAGTGACAAAAAAAAGTACTCGCAGGTCCCTTAGAGCAATCAGTGGCGATCATAAGGAGGATGAGCCACCCCTGGCCCCCTCCTTATGATTGCTTTCCTGTACACGGTACCACGGTTTAACGTCCCATCCAATGGTCGTCTACCTTTCAGAGCCCTTTTGGTGGGGGTGGGGGTGGCTCAGTCGGTAGCGCGCCAGGCTCGTAATCTGTAATTCCCAGGTTCGAGTCCCAGCTGGGTCAGCGTTGAGATTTATCTCCGCAGAATTCCCCGCCCTGCCCACGGTCAGTAGGGGACACCGATGGGCTTGGAAAGGCCGCCGTCCGTCGGATGGGACGTTAAGCCGTGGCCCCGTGTGCGGGAGAGCCATACCCTGTGCACGTTAAAGAACATGCTGGATGGCCTTGACGGGAGGCTACCATCTGTCTCCCAACAGCTGTTCCAGTGGGTCCCCTCCCCCAACCTTCTCTGAGCCTTCGGGGTCCATGTGACCTGGCCATTTAGCCCATGGTGTTTTAAGCAGCATATTGTGCAGAGAGAGACTCCGTTGGTTTGGCCATGTTGCCCGTATGAATAATTATAGAATGGTGAATAGGGTTATGAACAGTGTGCCTAAAGGCCGCAGAAAGAAGGGGAGACCTAGGATGCGGTGGGCAGACAATGTCAAACAGGACCTTGTTGGAATTGGTGTGCAGTGGCCAGATGCAGTAGATGTAGCTCAGGATAGACTTGCTTGGAGAACTAAATTGCACGGTCTGGTTGGACCTCCGTAGCCCATGGCTGCTTGAGGATGATGATGATGATGATGATGATGATGTACAAAAAAGTGCCGCTCAGAGGTAAAACAGCCCAACAGCCCAGCCCAGCCCTTTTGGTGTCTCCATCTCTCGCTGATGGAAGTAGGGCCGGACTTACTCATAAGCTAACTAAGCTACAGCTTAGGGCCTCACGATTATGAGGGACCTCAAAAATTTAAATTTAAAGTTCACTCTCACGATTTTTTTTATATTGGGATTAATCTCTTGGGAAAATCTGTTTGTTTCAGCTTTACATAGTCATTATTGTATACCAATGCTAATATAATGTTTTCATCGCATCAGTTTCGCATTTATTTTTCAATGTTTCTTTCAATCAGAATATTAAATATATAACTTATTTGGACTTTCGAAATTTTGGGGCCTCATAAACTTATTGTAGCTTAGGGCCTCTTGTCATAGTTTAGAGTCTCAGAAGGTCGAAGTCAGGCCCTGGATGGAAGAGTTAGCGATGATAGAATACCAGCGAAAATCTCTGCTGGCATACAGTAGTAGGGACTCAAACCTGGGAACATCAGGTTATAAAAGCAAGGGCGGAATGACCTAAGGAAGGATCGAGGGAATCCTCGGTGGGCCGGTGGGGGAGTTGGCCACCATATTCACTGACGTAGAGTCTTTGAACTTTGAACTTTGCAAATAAATATACATTTTGCTTTTCTTATGGTTAGCACGCTTGGCTACTGATCTAAGGGACCTGGGTTCGAGCCCCGGGTAAGGCATG
This sequence comes from Ryuthela nishihirai, assembly GCA_038380435.1. NCBI lineage: Eukaryota > Metazoa > Arthropoda > Arachnida > Araneae > Heptathelidae > Ryuthela > Ryuthela nishihirai. The sequence continues at coordinate 25,959,153 of JAWZYU010000026.1, forward strand.
GATGTGTGTGTTGTTTTTCTGCTGAGGTCTTGCCATCCTCACAGACCTTCTACTATGGCATATAAACTGACAGGCTCCTGTCAGACCTCTGTGGCAAGCAGCTGCTTGAGGGGGTATTTATTTATTTTTATTTATAAACAACCCACAAGGTAAGCTTTTTCGGGTTCTTATATTACATATTACCTTGTATAAAGATAACATAAATATATACATAGAAATTTAAACATATTAATATGTACACACACATACGAAAAATTTCATACTATCGGAATACTCAAATATTACAATTCAAATGCAAAATAATTAGCAACTTCAGGATTTTGACAACATGATTTATCTTAGAATATTATACATAAATTCGATATCTGCAAGCTCCATAAGAAAAACCTTTAACTTTTTTTTGAACAAGAAAATATCGCCAGAGAAATTTTTCAATTCATAATGTAAGCTATTGAACATTTTGGGAGCTAAATACATCGAATTCTTATGTACAATCTCCTTTTTAACTACTGGAACAATATACTGTTTCCCCTCCGCAAGCAAATGTTCACATATTTTTTCTTGAAGATAATTGCTATTTCTATATACATATATCATTAGTTTATATACCTTAAGATGTCTTAAAGGCAATATATTTATATGTACATATCTACAATGTACATTAGACGACCTATTAATATTTTTGTAAAAAATTTTATTATTCCATTTTGTATAGCGATTATTAGTTTAAGAATTGTTATATAGGTTCCCCCATACAGCAATAGCCCATAATAAAATACAGACTGAATCCAGAAATTATATTATTTTAAGGAATTATCATCATTTTAAGTAATAAATTTTGTATGACATTGATCTTAATTTTATTTTCATTTTATCCATATGTTACCGCTAAAGTGCAGAAATCATTATTCTACAGATTATCCAGGTATTGTGCAGATTAACTAGGGTGATCCGTTAACGTGCGGAAAATTGTTTCATTTCTCAAATTACCTAGGTAATCTGCAAATTACCTGGATAATCTGCACTTTACCTACTAGGCACTCGTTAAAGTGAAAATAAGATCTTTGCTGGAACAACAGGAACGTTTCTGTACGCTTAAATTAACATAATGTTATTTATCTAGTGTCCGAGAGTAGAGTTGAAACCAGGGTCATCCCTCTGTCAACATGAATCAGTCGTCCGAATTATAAAAAACGTCCCCAAAATGAGCAGGCCAAGTGAGAACGAATCATTTTAGTGATTCGTTATCAAGAATCAATCACTTTACCGGTTCGTTCTCACTTGGCCTCCGCTCATCCGGGGCGTTTTTTATAATGCGGACGAGTGAATCACGTGACACGAAGATTCATATTCAAGAGATTCACCACTATGAGAGAAACAAACTTTTGAATTTTAACGATACGGAAGCCGTTAATGCGCACATTACCTAGGTAAAATGCGGAAAACTCTTGATTCCGCGCGTTAACGGAGCAAATCAATTAATCTGCAGATTAGCTAGGTAATGTGCACATTAACGGCTTTCGAGCTTTAGCGATAACACATATACGGTTTCCAATTCAATTTAAGATCGATTTTTATACCTTAGTTAGTTACATCAACCATTTCAATAGGCTTACAATAACAGGCTAAATCGTGATTGCAGGCATCATTATAATCCTAATAGCTAAATCTTCTATAATTCTGCTCTTTAAACTGAAATACATTAATTTCGTTTTATTTAAATTCAAAGTTAATTTATTAATATTAACCAAGTACAAATAATTTCCAATTCATTATTGATTAATGTTTTTAATTCTATTATATTTTTAGCTCGAAAAGTGATGGCAGTATCATCAGCAAAATTAGTAATTCTCCCTGTTATGTTCATCTGACAAAAAACATTAACATATATTAAAAATAAAATCGGCCCCAGTACAGAACCCTGTGGCACGCCATATTTTACCTCTAATTTTGAACTAATAATGCCATTTATTTTAACAGCTTGTATCCTGTTCTTTAGATAACTTTTAAACCATGTTAGTACAATTCCTCTAATGCTGGCATGTTCTATCTTATTCAATAATATATTATGAGACAGTGTAGAATGCTTTTTGTATGTCCAGAAATATAGATATAGTTTGATAATTATTATCTAAGTAGTCATATATATATATACTTAGTAAAATGAATTATGGCATCCTCCGTACTTTTACCCTGTTTAAAGCCAAACTGCCAAATGGAAAAAAATTATTTTCAATAAAAAAAACAGTTAATTATTTTCTTAACTATCTTTTGGAACGATTTTCGATTTTTCGTTCTCTGTTTCATAAAAAGAATAATTTTAAAATTATTATTGTAACCGAATGAATCTGTAGGATACTTTGCTGATGTCATAGTTGTATAATATTTCAAATATTTTTTCTCGAATTAATAAGATAGTTTGTTATTGACTGATTTCTGTAATTTTTTCTCTAAGAATATTCCTGATGAACAAAAAAACTGCATCTTAGCAAATGGAAATAAAATACATGGAAGATTTTTAAAATACATGTAAAAAATAATCAAATAAATAACATTTCATAATATTGGACGTTTTATTGAAAAACTCCCTCGGGCCGATCAGAACCTTCAATCCGCTCCTTGTTACAATCCTGACGCATTGACCACAAATACAAGCGAATTAGAAAAAAAATGCTGAGTACTATAATCTTGGCGTTAATACGCATAGTCATAAAGTAATCCAATCATCAAAATCTTCGTATTTTTTACATGATGATGAATATATATAATTTAGCGTATTATTTTTAATATTAAAGCTGGGGAAGTTCAAGATCTGTATCCAATATGATCTGTGATTCTTATTCAAAATGTGGCAGAGTGGTTAGCGCGCTTGGCTACTGATCTACGGGACCTGGGTTCGAGACCCGGTAAGGCATGGATGTATGTGACGTTTTTCTGCTGAGGACCTGCCATCCTCACAGACCTTCTACTCTGGCATGTAAACTGATAGGCTCCTGTCAGACCTCTGTGGCAAGCAGCTGCTTGAGTGGGTATTTATTATTTGTATCTAGTAACCTAATGTTAATATAAGTCATTGCAAAGCATAACGAAGTTGGGAAATGTGAAAATCATCCCCAGTTGATCACGTCAGCGTTTTCTTTTGCTAGCAAACAGAAACCGAATAGGTGACATTTTGAGCATTGAAAATGATGGAGAATCTGAAATTGCTTGTTTTTTAGAGCGAGACGGAAAGTAATGGATAGAATTTAATCTTGTTTAATTCTTCAACTTTTTAAAGTTCTCCAAGCACAGAGTCCTAACAACAATAATTCTCCCAGGGTCTCTTCCACATACGTAGCTGCTGGCAGCGCCATCTATATATCATGAGCTGCAGACATCGTCAAGGACGATGCTCGGATCGATAACGGAGCAGACAGCCAGACATTGGAGGACTGTGGCACGTGCAAAACAGGAGCTCTATGGTGTCTGCACAGTTGCTTATCATCCTCTTCAGACGAGAGCAAATAATTACAAGCGTTTAATTTCATTAACCCACAAACCACTTGAAAAATGCTGGATGATGTATAAATAAGAACATAGAAATCCCCCTTTGTAACTTATAAAATGTCCGTGTTTTTTAAACATCTCTTTAGATATCAAGATTCTTTAACAGTAAAAAAAGTACCTACACTTCTTAGAAGCATGGACAATTAAAATGCTAGCATATATATCACGCAGTTAAGGAATTTTTAAGATTACAATTAAGATTATTTTAAAATAAACGGGGAATTATTAGTAGTCGTTTTTCAACTTACAAGTTATTAGTGGGGTTAGTATTGTCAAACAGAAGATAGAAATAAAGAAATTACGTCTGGGAATAAAGGAATGAGCCTGCACGAGCTTCAGTGTAAAAAAAAACATTGTTGAGGGGAGAGATGTTGGAGGAACTTTTCTTCTGTAAAAAAACGCAAGCGTTCGGTTTTTTCACCTCAAAGCAAGTAGTGGCAGTTCGTTATAAGGAGCACACGAGCGCGTAAATTTCCTGAAATAATTAGAAAATGAAAAAATTAGATTTCGATAATAAGATTTATTCTTTCCCATTGGAAAATTACGTATTATTTAGATGAAGCATTTTTCCTCCACGACGAAGATCGGATTTTCACTGTCAGCCGTGCACTGTCAACACCTCGTATAAACAGAAGGCTGTACAACTGAGATATGACGTCATCATGGCTAATTCTAAAATCTAGAATATTCTTATATATTTGTTTTTATTATTATTACTGGTGCACTTTTATATTAAACTTTATGCTAATGTTTATTATCTATACATTATTTCGAAAAAAGAATTATTCGTATGTATTAGCACTATAATAATGTTAATAAATACGCTAATAATACGAATTACCTACTCTCAGATCTTCTACTGTGGCATATAAACTGACAGGCTCCTGTCAGACCTCTGTGACAAGCAGCTGCTTGAGGGGGTATTTATTTTATTTTTTTTACTTTATAATTGCTAATAAAATAGTAATGATAAATACTAATTGCTAATAAAATAGTAATGATAAATAGTAATTGCTAATAAATACGCTAATATTGCTAATTGCGTACAATTGCTACTAAAATACTTATAAAATACGAATAAAAGTTAGGAAAAAAAACATTCTCTCAAGCAGCTGCTTGTCACAGAGGTCTGACAGGAGCCTGTCAGTTAATACGCCATAGTAGAAGGTCCATGAGGAAGGCGAGACCTCAACAGAAAGATAGCGCAAACATCCATTCCTTGCCAGCGGCTCGAACCCAGGTCTCTTTCATTAGTAGCCAAGCGCGCTAACTTCGGCCACGGGACAGCAAAACTTAATACTAATTGCTAATAAATACGCTAATATTAATTGCATATAACAAAAATACCCCCTCAAGCAGCTGCTTGCCACAGAGGTCTGACAGGAGCCTGTCAGTTTATATGCCATAGTAGAAGGTCTGTGAGGATGGCAGGACCTCAGCAGAAAAACGACACATACATCCATGCCTTACCCGGGGCTCGAACCCAGGTCCCTTAGATCAGTAGCTTTGTGAGGATGGCAGGATCTCAGCAGAAAAACAACACACATCCATGCGTTATCCGGGGATCGAACCCAGGTCCCTTTGATCAGTAGCCAAGCGTGCTAACCACTCGGCCATGGGACGGCTAAAACTGTTAATAAAATACTAATTCAAATGAAGTAGTGATGGCAAATACTAATTGCTAATGAATACGCTACTAATAGTAATTGCTATAATTACTAATAAAATACTAATATTAAATACTAATTATAATTGCTAATAAAATATTAATACTAAATACCAATTATAATTGCTAATAAAATACTAATACTAAATACAGTAATATTACTAATTGCGTATAATTGTTAATAAAATATGAATACGCTAATAATAAGCTAATAAATACGAATAATAATACATCAGTAATAATAACAGAAGTAAATTTTTGAAGTATGGTTAGATTTTTTAGGACTACCTATGGTGACGTCAAAACTTAGTTGTAAGGCCTTTCGTGCATAAGAGGAGTTGGTGCTGTTGGGCTCATTATATCGAGCCCCGCCTGAACCATTTTGATAACTGTTGAGTCCGAACCCTGATTTGGATAAAATATTTCTCTGACACATCAGGACATACTATATATAGAAACGGATGTCATTCATCGTTTATTTTATTCTTATAATACAAATTATAATCATTTTCTGTCAAAATTAAAATGTTAATGTTAATTGGAATGAAAGATATTGTAAAAACTAGTAGAAACCAAAATTTCGTGAGTATCATCATTATTAACGTCAAGAGCCATTCATTTATTAAATATTGAGAATACAAAAGAAATAATCAAAAGTCATATAATGCTTATTTTTAATTACTAAAAACTGAATAAAAATTTTGAAATTATAGTGAAAAAAATACTTTATGTTTTTGTTCTTTATTTCATGATTACAAGAAATATTTGAAATTTAAATTATTCTGAGTTCGAACCCGAACTCACTTTTAATGCACTGATATTTAGTACACTTTTTTTGACATAAGCGATATCACGTGACAGAGAATTGGATCTGGAGATAGAAGAGAGGGGTTTCCAAATGTGGGAGGCGCGAGGATGGATTAAGGAGGGCGCGGAGATTTCGTCAGATTTCAGACAGAGCAATAATAACCCTTCGTGAAGTTTCAACAAAATATTTTTTTAAATGATAGATTACCCCCTCAGCAACAGATTACTACTCCGGTTAAAAATAAAAAAATAAATACCCCCTCAAGCAGCTGCTTGCCACAGAGGTCTGACAGGAGCCTGTCAGTTTATATGCCATAGTAGAAGGTCTGAGAGGATGGCAGGACCTCAGCAGAAAAACGACACATACATCCATGCCTTACCCGGGGCTCGAACCCAGGTCCCTTAGATCAGTAGCCAAGCGTGCTAACCACTCGGCCACGGGACGGCGCGAAAAAATCCGGAAGAAAAAAATATGCATTTCATTAGAGCTGACTGCTTTTTCTTATGAAAAAGGAGAGCTTGAATTAGTAACTGTCGGCTTGTTTGAGTTTGTTATTTGCCAACAGTACATAAGATACGGAGATCGTTCAAAAAGTTCTTTATATGTGTCTGTAGATTTGCACTCGTTCCTTCGAAGTTAACGGGCTACAACTTGTTTGAAGGCTTGTCTAAACTTGTTATTAAAATAAAAATAAATACCCCCTCAAGCAGCTGCTTGCCACAGAGGTCTGACAGGAGCCTGTCAGTTTACATGCCATAGTAGAAGGTCTGTGAGGATGGCAGGACCTCAGCAGAAAAACAACACACACATCCATGACTTACCCGGGGCTCGAACCCAGGTCCCTTAGATCAGTAGCCAAGCGTGCTAACCACTCGGCCATGACGTGTTACAAAACAAAGGCCGTATCATCATTTCTGCCTTCATTAGCGAAGCGTAAAGTTCGGTCTGCGAAATCTCTGCGTTGTTGCTATGGAGACTACTTAAGACGGGGAAAGATTTAATATTTTCACAAGGATGCAGATTGGGGACGATGCGAAAAAAATTCATGCCGATATATCAGAAGTATATGGGAATCATGCCAGTTCATATGGCACTGTTACAGGATGGATGCGCAACTTCAGAAAACGACGGCAGGGTTTCGAAGACCTCCCTCGTTCAGGAAGACCGGAGGAGGCTGTGAACGAGAGAACCATCGCTGCTGTTCGTTAAAAAAGCAGTGGAATGTAATAAATGAAATATGTGGTAACTTTAAAGAGAAAGAAAACTATCCCCGTACAATTAAAAGAAAAAACGAGTTAATTAAATATGATGAAGACCCTTGTAAATTTGCAAATTTGTTCAAAGATTATTTTGCCGGAATTGCACGGAATTTGAACAAAGATTTAGTTCAAACAAATGCTGATTGGGAAAGAGACGGAAAATCATCAACTGCGGTAAGTTCTTTCTTCTTAACGCCAATAATAGCTAAAGATATTAGGACTCAAATTTTACTTCTACCAGAAAATAAATCTCCAGGTTTTAATGGCTTAACCGCAGAAATAATTCATCTATTGGGAGAAAAATTTATCGAAATACTTGTAAATCTATGTAATCGATCCATTGAGCAAGGAATTTTCCCTGATGTTTCGAAAAAAGCTACTATTGTTCCTATTTTTAAAGACGGTGACCCAAAGGAATTAGGAAATTATAGACCTATTGCATTACTCTCAGTAATATCTAAAATTTTTGAAAAAATAGTGAAAAATAAATTATATGAATATCTGGAAAAAAAATGCTTTTACTCAGTAGCAATCAGTTTGGGTTTAGAGAAAAAATGGGTACGGATGATGGATTATTGCAGGTAACAAATACGATTTACACAGCTATGAATAACAGTGATCATGCATTAACAATCTTTCTGGACATTAAAAAAGCATTCGATACGGTAAATCATCAAAAATTAATACAAAAATTACAAGCTGCTGGAGTTAGAGGAGTGGCATTGATTTGGTTTCGCAGTTATTTTGCTAACAGAAGGCAAAGAGTAAAAATAAAAGATACATTCAGTGCTTGGACTAAAGTTGAATACGGAGTGCCCCAGGGATGTGTTCTGGGTCCCTTATTATTTATTATTTACATTAATGATCTAGATTCCATTAACCTAACAGATAAATTAACTATTTTTGCTGACGACACTTGCCTGACATATACCGGTTCTGATTCTTCGATTATTTTTAAACAAGCAAATAGTGATCTAGAATTAATTAGAAACTAGACCACAAGTAATTTTTTAACAATTAATCTGACAAAGACAAATGCAGTTTATTTCTACTTAAAGAAAAATAGTTCTGTTACAGATATTTTGCACCGCAATAAATTGAAATATCATGATACAAATTGTTCATCGAAAAGTCACTGTAATTGTCCTCAAATTCCTTTTGTGCCGTCAGTGAAATATTTAGGTATTTGGATTGATGCAGGCCTAACTTGGAAAGTGCATGTAACATGGGTAAAAAGAAAGGTCATCCGTAACCTGGCACGCTTATATCTCGTAAGACATTTAGTTTCATTTAAATTTATGTGTACACTGTATTATGCATTAATCCATTCTCAATTAACATAAGGTATAAAATCTTTGGGAGGCATGTATTTCAATAATTTTAAACAACTTTTAGTGCTGCAAAAGAGATTTATTCGCTTATTAACTAAAAGCCCCAAAACGCAACCTTCATTACCTTTGTTTCGAGAAGCAGGAATTTTGCCTTTACGCTATGATTATTTTTTCGAAATAATTAAATACTTTTACTTTAGAAATGATAGCATTAAAACTGATACGAATAATTACCAATTACGACGAGATAAAAACATAAATTATGAAATTCCTGCATTACATAAGGAAATTTTTAGGCACTATTATTTGTATTTAGCACCGAAATTCCTTTCCTCTCTCCCAGTCAGCATGAAAAATATCACGAACTATCATTTGTTTTCTAAAGTTCTCAAGAACTACATTTTGAAAATGGATGATGTGGAAACTTTTTTGCATTAATCTACTACAACTGTTTATATGTAACATGGATATTGAATGTTTTCTGACTTACTGACTTTCAGACTTCTGGATTACTAGAAATTTTTTGTTTTGAGTTGCTTTCGCTTTTTTGTGTATTATTCAATGTGACGACTGATGTTTTCAATTGAAATTGTTTCTATATTGAGATCTCACGAACGAGCCTGCTCTTGTGAGACCTCAAAAGTTTTTGTATACTGTAAAACATTATCTGAAATAAAAATGATCTTATCTTAAGATCCACACATCACCTTTCAGGTAATAAGTTTAGATGTCATTGTATCGCTTGGCAGTGTGGAAACAATTATTCATCAACATTTAAAGTTCCGAAAGATCTACTCCAAATGGGTACCACACAAACTGACAGAACAGCAAAAAAGGGTTAGACTTGTGCAAGAAGATGCTGGCAATGTTTGAACCTAATGGCCCCAAACGGTTAACAGGCATTGTCACAGGTGATGAGACCATTGAGGTTGTGAAAGATTAACCGCATTCCTAAATCCTTCGACAAGATTTTCGCTCAAGGAAGAGGATATTCACCATTTTTTTCAAAAAAAGACTATAAATAGACAATACTCTACTAACATTGTTCCAGCAACAGGCTTGTCAAGGGTTCGACAAGTTATGGCCTAAATGGAGCAAGAAAATATAAACAGATACCCCATCCTGCATATTCATCCGATCGTACAAAATGCGATTTTTGTTATTTTTTTTTCTTTCTAGGAACTTTCTGGGAAGCCTTTTTCAAGGGTGCGAGACCTTGCAAAATGCGTTCATTCAGAGTTGCAGAGTATTCCCCAAAAGGAGTACCACCAAGAGTTCCAGAATTGACGTAAACGTCTGCAACTTTACGTAGGTGCTGGAGGGGAGTACTTTGAAGGACAATAAAAGTTTTATTGAGGTAAGTGCAATGCTTTTTGTTCTGCAGATGCATGTCGAGTACTTGTTGAACGTCGTTCGTAAGAGAAATAATTATGATTATTAATTTTTCTACGTTATGTGGCTGTGCACGAGTATTGCTGATGCAAGATAAGGGACACCATATTACATTAAATTCAGGGGTATCCATTGCAGAGCTTACGGCTATTGATCGCTCTTTAGCAAGGTAGGAATCACCCACGGCATGAAAAGATTAGAGTTCATGAAATATTCAGCTGAAAAAAAAAATATTTTTGCTGTTAGTGGGATTCAAACCCACGTCACTTAGTATCATGCCAGGTATGCTAACCACTACACCATCAACGGCGTTTTAGACCTGTGGGTGGGTTCGAATCCTACTCACGGCAAAGCAAATGTTTTTCAGCTGAATATTTTATGAGTTCCATGTCTACAGGGCATCTCCTGTGATACTTTCCTACAGGTTGGGTTGTTTTACCTCTGAGCGGCACTTTTTTGCACACCATGGGCTAAATGGCCAGGTCACAAGGATCCTGAAGGCTCAGAGAAGGTTGGGGGAGGTGATCCACTGGAACAGCTGTTGGGAGACAGATGATCCGGTCAAGGCCATCCAGCGTGTTTTTAACGTGCACAGGGTATGGCTGTCACGTCGGGCCACGACTTAACGTCCCATCAGACGGACGGCGGCCTTTCCAAGATCATCGGTGTCCCCTACTGACCGTGGGCAGGGCGGGGACTTTTGCGGAGATAAGTCTCAACTGCTGACCCAGCTGGGACTTGAACCTGGGAACTACAGATTACGAGCCTGGTGTGCTACCGATTGAGACCTGCATCATACTGACCGACAGGGGCCAGATATTATCTGAAAGCGGGTTCCAGCAGGAAGTCTGTGTATGAACTATGCAACGTTCACTTCATCGTCTCGGCTTCGGGAGCCGCCGACCTACGAGAGTCCCACATCTAACGGCACGACACCAGGCTCAACGCCTTGCCTGGGCTAAAGAACATCAAAACTGGACCATCGAAAATTAGCAATGGATAGCCTGGAGTGATGAATCCCGATTTAAACTTCATCACACAGATGGGTGACAGGGTACGGCGCCAATTCCATGAAGCCATGGATCCTGCATGTCAGGTCGGAACAGTACATGCTGGTGGTGGCTCAGTGATGGCCTGGGGTGTCTTCAGTTGGATGTATGTGGGACCTTTGATATGTGTACCGACGACACTCAATGCATCCTGGTATGTAGAACTCATGGCTGACCATTCACACCTATTTATGGCCATCATGCATTCCAATGAAGATGGCGCCATCCCACAGGTCCAGGTTGGCTACTGCATGGTTGCAGGAGCATTCTTCTAACTTTGAAATAATGAATTGGCCACCTAGAAGCCCAAATTTAAATCCCATCGAAAATTTTTGGGATACCGTCGAGCACAGTGTTCGAGCCCGTGTCCCATCAGCAACGACCTTGAGAGAATTGCGGATAGCTCTGGAGGATGCATGGGTTGCCATACCTGTGGAACATTTACACAAGCTTGTGGAGTCCTTGCTTCGTCGTGTGGCGGCCGTTATCAGGGCCAGAGGGGGTCCAACACGTTACTAGGTTACTATCCTTAATTCAATGGCACTTCAGTGCATGTGCAGAGACGACTGAAAATTGTCTATGTATCTTGGAAAGAGAAATTTTGTTTGGAAGTAGATCAGCAGTGCATCTTTAATCTGAGTCTCATTTCTTCCATATGTGACGCATAACTAGTGTTAAGGTGATTGGAAAAAGTTATACCTATGCTCTGATTTGAGATTCAGTTTTCTAATGTTATAGTTTTATCAGTTAATTTTTGCCTATCTTCCTATCGGGGCGGGGGTGGCTCAGTCGGTAGCGCGCCAGGCTCGTAATCTGTAGTTCCCAGGTTCGAGTCCCAGCTGGGTCAGCGTTGAGATTTATCTCCGCAAAAATTCCCCGCCCTGCCCACGGTCAGTAGGGGACACCGATGGGCTTGGAAAGGCCGCCGTCTGTTGGATGGGACGTTAAGCCGTGGCCCCGTGTGCGGGAGAGCCATACCCTGTGCACGTTAAAGAACACGCTGGATGGCCTTGACGGGTGGCTACCATCTGTCTCCCAACAGCTGTTCCAGTGGGTCCCCTCCCCCAACCTTCTCTGAGCCTTCGGGGTCCATGTGACCTGGCCATTTAGCCCATGGTGTGTAATAAAGTGCAGCTCAGAGGGGGTTTCAGATAAAGGTTCCGTTTCAGATAAAGCATGGGGAGGAAAATCTGCAGCTCAAGGAAACAACCAATGAAAAGATTGCAGACGTATACGAGTTCTTGCGAAAACCTTTCTCTCTTCAAATCAAAACATGTCGAAAATCAGTATGAAGATCGAATCTCTATTCGCTAATGAAGAGTACATGCACTCATTTTTCTGTTGGGGTGTTTCATCCCTGAGTGGCACTTTTTTTGCACACAATGGGCTAAATGGCCAGTTCACAAGGACCCTGTGGGCTCAGAGTAGGTTGGGGAAAGGGAACCTTCTGTACAACAGTTAGGAGACAGATGTAGGCTCCTGTCAAGGTCATCCAGCGTGTTCTGTATTATGCCCTGGGTATAGCTCTCCTGCACATGGGGTCACAGCTTAACTTCGCATCCGATGGAGACGACTTTTCCAACCACATTGGTGTTCCCTACTGATCCAGGGCAGGGTTGGGTTGGGTTGTTTTACCTCTGAGCGGCACTTTTTTGCACACTATGGGCTAAATGGCCAGGTCACATGGACCCCGAAGGCTCAGAGAAGGTTGGGGTAGGGGATCCACTGGAACAGCTGTTATAAGACAGATGGTAACCTCCCGTCAAGGCCATCCAGTATGTTCTTTAACGTGCGCAGGGTATGGCTCTCAGTAGTAGCATAAATGAGAATTCTGGCACAATAAAAGGGGCTCGAGAATTCTATGATAATCCATGGGAAAAGTTATGGGGGATGAAGGATTTGGGTTGTTTTACCTCTGAGTGGCACTTTTTTGCACACCATGGGCTAAATGGCCAGATCACAAGGACCCCGAAGGCTCAGAGAAGGTTGGGGGAAGTAATCCACTGGAACAGCTGTTATGAGACAGATGGTAACCTCCCGTCAAGGTCATCCAGCGTGTTCTTTAACGTGCACAGGGTATGGCTCTCCCGCACACGGGGCCACGGCTTAACGTCCCATCCGATGGATGGCGGCCTTTCCAAGCCCATCGGTGTCCCCTACTGACCGTGGGCAAAGGCGGGGGAATTTTGCGGAGATAAATCTCAACGCTGACCCAGCTGGGACTCGAACCTGGGAACTACAGATTACGAGCCTGGCGCGCTACCGACTGAGCCACCCCCACCCTTGGGGGATGAGGGAAAAAGTATGTTTCTTTTTCACAAAAACCACAAGAAACGTACTTTTTCCCTCATCCCCCATAACTTTTCCCATGGATTTTTATAGAATTCTCGAGTCCCTTTTTACTGTGCCAGAACTCTCATTTATGCTGCTAGTGCTCTCCCTCTACACGGACCACGGCTGAACGTCCCATCCGATGGACATAATCTGCAGTTCCCAGGTTCGAGTCCCACCAACGTTGAGATTTATCTCCGTAAAACTCCCCGCCATGCCCTCGATCAGTAGGGGACACCGATGGGCTTGGAAAGGCCATGGGACGTTAAGTCGTGACTACCCTGTGCACGTCAAAGAACGTGCTAGATGGCCTTGACGGGAGGCTACCATCTGCCTCCTAACAGCTGTCCAGTGGATCCTCTTCTCTGGGTGGGGCGGGGGTAGCTCAGTCGATAGCGTGCCAGGCTCGTAATCTGTAGTTCCCAGGTTCGAGTCCCAGATGGGTCAGCGTTGAGATTTATCTCCACAAAATTCCCCGCCCTGCCATCGGTCAGTAGGGGACACCGATGGGCTTGGAAAGGCCGCCGTCCGTCGGATGGGACGTTAAGCCGTGGCCCCGTGTGCGGGAGAGCCGTACCCTGTGCACGTTAAAGAACACGCTGGATGGCCTTGACGGGAGGCTACCATCTGTCTCCCAACAGCTGTTCCAGTGGGTCCCCTCCCCCAACCTTCTCTGAGCCTTCGGGGTCCATGTGACCTGGCCATTTAGCCCATGGTGTGCAAAAAAGTGCCGCTCAGAGGTAAAACAACCCAACCCAACCCTCTTCTTTGACACTTGTGATCTGGCCATTTAGTGCATTGTGTGCATAAAAGTGCTGCTCAGAGGTAAAACAACTCAACTCTGTTAGTAGCATTAGGCGTTTTTTTTACCGTTGTTTCACCAAAGGTTAAGCTGACAAGTTCTTGTCAAACCTTTGGGCAAATACCTACTTGAGAGTCAGTATAATACACCATGACAGAAGATCTGTGATGAAAGCGAGATCTCAGCAAAAAGACAACAGAAGAAGAAAGACATCCATGCCTTAGCCGGGACTCGAACCCAAGTCCCTGTGATCAGTAACCAAGAACGCTAACCATTCAGCCACAGGGTAGCACCTGATGCTTACTTTTCCTTGTAGTAAAAGAAATTAAAATTAAAAAAATAAACGCTAGAAAGATCTCGTAATTAAAAAGGGGTCGTTAGGTTGGGTTGTTTTACCTCTGAGCAGCACTGTTTTGCACACCATGGGCTAAATGGCCAGGTCACATGGACCCCGAAGGCTCAGAGAAGGTTGGGGGAGGGGACCCACTGGAATAGCTGTTGGGAGACAGATGGTAGCCTCCCGTCAAGGCCATCCAGCGTGTTCTTTAACGTGCACAGGGTATGTCTCTACCGCACACGGGGCCACGGCTTAACGTCCCATCCGACGGACGGCGGCCTTTCCAAGCCCATCGGTGTCCCCTACTGACCGTGGGCAGGGTATTTGGAGGAGATAAATCTCAACGCTGACCCAGCTGGGACTCGAACCTGGGAACTACAGATTACGAGCCTGTCGCGCTACCGACTGAGCCAACCCCGCCCCAAAAAAGGGGGTCGTAGTGAGTTAACAGATTTCTTAATGCATCTTCTAGTCGTTTTTTACCTTATTTCCTTCCATACGACAATAAACGGCCAAGAGAGATGCTTCTGTTATTCTGACGTCACAGAGTCCATCTCAACCAATCAGCGCAAAGCCCCAAGCTCTAAAGCAGACGACAGTTACATAAATAACAAGCAAATGGCCGTCAGTCAGTGCGAAAGAGCATCGCCTAGTAGTTAGCGTTCGGAGATCATTTTGGTCACGGACTTGAGCTGCCTGAATTTGGATTGAATCCTAACTACAAAGAAGAATTAAGAAGAAATCGAAGCTGAAAAATGGCGCTGAAAAGCAGCTGCATTCGTCTGCGAAAAGAAGCGCCAAACGGGAACGGGTTCCCAAGAGATCGGAGCCATTACGTTCCAGCAGACGACACCGTTGCAGCAGCGCGCGCAGTGAGTGACGGTCGCTTGCGACCGTTCTCGTTATTGATCGGACGATGAGACTTCGTTCTTCAGAAGGGTCCATTGTTGCTCGAACAGGGGAGGCATTTGTCGCACTCTTTTAGGACTGCATTCGATTCCTAAAAGAGCAGACACTCTTTATTTTATCGAATTAAAAGTTTCGTGAATCTCCAGAAGCTCAGAGTTGGGTTGGATTGTTTTTCTTACCTCTGAGCGGCACTTTTTTGCACACCATGGGCTAAATGGCCAGGTCACATGGACCCCGAAGGCTCAGAGAAGGTTGGGGGAGGGGACCCACTGGAACAGCTGTTGGGAGACAGATGGTAGCCTCCCGTCAAGGCCATCCAACGTGTTCTTTAACGTTGGGTTGTTTTACCTCTGAGCGGCACTTTTTTGCACACCATGGGCTAAATGGCCAGGTCACATGGACACCGAAGGCTCAGAGAAGGTTGGGGGAGGGGACCCACTGGAACAGCTGTTGGGAGACAGATGGTAGCCTCCCGTCAAGGCCATCCAGCGTGTTCTTTAACGTTGGGTTGTTTTACCTCTGAGCGGTACTTTTTTGCACACCATGGGCTAAATGGCCAGGTCACAAGGACAAAGAAGGCTCAGAGAACGTTGAGGAAGGGGACCCACTGGAACATCTGTTGGGAGACAGATGGTAGCCTCCCGTCAAGGCCATCCAGCGTGTTCTTTAACGTTGGGTTGTTTTACCTCTGAGCGGTACTTTTTTGCACACCCTAGGCTAAATGGCCAGGTCACAAGGACAAAGAAGGCTCAGAGAACGTTGAGGAAGGGGACCCACTGGAACATCTGTTGGGAGACAGATGGTAGCCTCCCGTCAAGGCCATCCAGCGTGTTCTTTAACGTGCACAGGGTATGGCTGTCCCGCCCACGGGGCCACGGCTTAACGTCCCATCCGACGGACGGCGACCTTTTCCGACGGAAGCCCATCGGTGTCCCTTACTGACCAAAGGCAGGGCGGGGAGTTTTGCGGAGATAAATCTCAACGCTGACCCAGCTGGGACTCGAACCTGGGAACTACAGATTACGAGCCTGGCGCGCTACCGACTGAGCCACCCCCGCCCCCAGAAGCTCAGAGAGTACGCTGTAATCTGCTCTCGCATGTTAATAAGCTCCTATCGGGTTTAGATTGACGTTTTGCGACAGTTCCCGTCGCTAATTCTAAATAGATCTTTTAGTACTTACGTAAAACTGGTGCGTTTAAGGTGTTTTGTTTGCGTTTTAAACGGAAAACATTATCTCATTGCAAAAATTAGCATTGAGAGGGCAGCTGCCTTATTCTGAGCTCAGCTTGGGGAAGTGGACCGTCGTTCGATGTGCATGTCCGTAATTACCGTCCATCATTTTTGACCTTATATCGAGGGGACGGTATATCGAATGTGTTGTTGTCTAGTATGCACCGCTCTCTAAACGTGAATTTAAGACAGTTCTATATCATTTGAATGCTAAGCCACATTTTATAACTCCCGAACTTTGAGGGCGGGAGTGGCCCAGTCGGTAGCGCGCCAAGCTCGTAAGATGTAGATCTCAGGTTCGAGTCCCAGGCGGGTCAGCGTTGAGATTGATCTCCGAAAAATTCCCTCTCTGCGTTCGGTCAGTAGGGGACATATTTGAAAGTTTTTTTTTGGAAAGGCCGCCGTCCGTCGCATGGGACGTTAAGCAGTGGCCCCGTGTGTGGGAGAGTCATAGCCTGTGCACGTTAAAGCACACGCTGAATGGCCATCTGTCTTCTTACGTTCTCTAGTGGGCCCCCTCCCCCAACCTTCTCTGAACCTTCGGGGTCCTTGTGACCTGGCCATTTAGCCAATTTTGTGCAAAAAAATGCCGCTCAGAAGTAACAGTCCAACCTAGGAAAGCCGTAAAGGCATGATGAAAAGCAAAGTCAAGTGCGACATGGATAAAAATGTCAATCTGATTGACCTCGAAAAGGGGCTAATGTTGGAGCGCGATGGACAGAAACATCCGTAACGAAGGTGATGTAACTCAGCGGCAAATCACGGGCCACGATATCACAAGAGTGTGGAGAACGCTAACAGTCTCATGAAACGTCAGTAATCATGGGAAATGTGGAAGGAAAAAGGCTCTGACAGACAGGTGTTTGTTGATACGAACTGTACGGCAAAACAGAGCTGCTACAGTTCATCAGCTGAGATGTTGTTTGGGTTGTTTTACCTTTGAGCGGCACTTTTTTGCACACCATGGGCTAAATGGCCAGGTCACATGGACCCCTAAGGCTCAGAGAAGGTTGGAGGAGGGGACCCACTGGAACAGCTGTTGGGAGACAGATGGTAGCCTCCCGTCAAGGCCATCCAGCGTGTTCTTTAACGTGCACAGGGTATGGCTCTCCCGCACACGGAGCCACGGCTTAACGTACCATCCGATGGACGGTGGCCTTTTTTTTTTAGAATATAATTTTTATTCATAAGAGTAAAGAATACAAATACATTTACAATTTGACCCGCAAAGCTAAATAGCTTATCTGCAGGAAAATGAATAAATTATATTAAACATAGGTCATTCAGCCACAAAAATAGTGTACATCAAATATATCCACAAAACACAACACATAAAAAACAGCTAACTAGAAAATACCAAATAATTTTTTAATTCCATTTTAAGTCTTCTAAAAGAATCTATATATTTCCAAGCCCATCGGTGTCCCCTACTGACCGTGGGCAGGGCAGGGAATTTTGCGGAGATAAATCTCAACGCTGACCCAGCTAGGACTCGAACCTGGGAACTACAGATTACGAGCCTGGCGCGCTACCGACTGAGCCACCCCCGCTCCCCAGGTTCAGGAGAACCATACTGTGGTCACATTAAAGAACATGCTGGATGGCCAGCTTCCATCTGTCTCCTGCCCAGTGGATCCCCTTCCCAAACCTTCTCTGATCCCTTGTGCCTTGGCCATTTAGCCCATTCTGTGCACAGAAGTGCCTCTCAGAGGTAAAATAACACAAAGCACTGGCGATTTTGTAAAAATCACCATTTAGTAGGGCGGGGGTGGTTCAGTCGGTAGCGCGCCAGGCTCGTAATCTGTAGTTCCCAGGTTCGAGTCCCAGCTGGGTCAGCGTTGAGATTTATCTCCGCAAAATCCCCCCCCCCCTGCCCACGATCAGTAGGGGACACCGATGGGCTTGGAAAGGCCGCCGTCCGTCGGATGGGACGTTAAGCCGTGGCCCCTTGTGCGGGAGAGCCATACCCTGTGCACGTTAAAGAACACACTGGATGGCCTTGACAGCTGTTCCAGTGGGTCCCCTCCCCCAACCTTCTCTGAGCCTTCGGGGTCCATGTGACCTGGCCATTTAGCCCATGGTGTGCAAAAAAGTGCCGCTCAGAGGTAAAACAACCCAACCCAACCCACCATTTAGTAGTATCATAAATGAGAGTTCTGGTGCAATGTTAAGGTATAGGGAATTCATTCAATTTTCAAAAATGAAGTGTATGATAACTACAACATTTTCTAAACAAAACCCATCGTTTTATCTCTTTTACACACACTCCATTTTTCTGATAATTAGTTTAAACACCCCCTAAAAAAAGTTAAATTAGATTTTCAAGTGCTAAAAAACTCTGTTTTTCTGATTTTCACACATTATCTCACAGAAAACCACAAGAAAGAATGTTTTTATCTCATCTCCCAAAACTTTTCCCGCAGAATAATTACACCTTAGGGGCGGGGGTGGCTCAGTCAGTATCGCGTCAGGCTCGTAATATGTAATACCTTAGGGGCGGGGGTGGCTCAGTCGGTAGCGCGCCAGGCTCGTAATCTGTAGTTCCCAGGTTCGAGTCCCAGGTGGGCCAGTGTTGAGATTTATCTCTGCAGAATTTCCCACCCTGCCCACGGTCAGTAGGGGACACCAATGGGATTGGAAAGGCCGCCGTCCGTCTGATGGGACGTTAAGCCGTGGCCTCGTGTACGGGAGAGCTATACCCTGTGGATGTTAAATAACATGCTGGATGGCCTTGATGGGAGGCTACCATCTGCCTCCCAACAGCTGTTCCAGTGGGTCCCCTTCCCTAAACCTTCGGAGTCCTTGTGACCTGGCCATTTAGCCCATGGTTGCAAAAAAGTGTCACTCAGAAGTAAAAGAATCCAACCTGTCCATTTAGCAAATTGTGTACAACAAAAAAATCACTCAAAGGTAAAACAACCCAACTATTTCTGCGACTCTCTGCACCAATTTAGGGATGGGGGTGGCTCAGTCGGTAGCGCGCCTGGCTTGTAATCTGTAGTTCCCAGGTTCGAGTCCCAGCTGGATCAGCGTTGACAATTATCTCCACAAAATTCCCTGCCCTGCCCACGGTCAGTTGGGGACACCGATGGGATTGGAAAGGCTGCTGTCCGTTGGATGGGACGTTAAGCCTGTGCACGTTAAAGAACACGCTGGATGGTCTTGACGGGAGGCTACCATCTGTCTCCCAACAGCTGTTCCAGTGGGTCCCCACCCCCAACCTTCTCTGAGCCCTCGGGGTCCATCTGACCTGACCATTTAGCCCATGGTGTGCAAAAAAGTGCCGCTCAGAGGCAAAACAACCCAACCCACTGCACCACTTTAGCCTTACAGAACACAGTAACCTATCATATACCGCTGCTAAGTTTGCAGATCAGCCATTGCATGCCGAAAAAACTACAAACATGAAAACGGGTTGGGTTGTTTTACCTCTGAGCGGCACATTTTTGCACACCATGGGCTAAATGGCCAGGTCACATGGACCCCGAAGGCTCAGAAAAGGTTGGGGGAGGGGACCCACTGGAACAGCTGTTGGGAGACAGATGGTAGCCTCCCGTCAAGGCCATCCAGCGTGTTCTTTAACGTGCACAAGATATGGCTCTCCCGCACACGGGGCCACGGCTTAACGTCCCAACCGACGGACGGCGGCCTTTCCAAGCCCATCGGTGTCCCCTACTGACCGTGGGCAGGGCGGGGATTTTTGCGGAGATAAATCTCAACGCTGACCCAGCTGGGACTCGAACCTGGGAACTACAGATTACGAGCCTGGCGCGCTACCGACTGATCCACCCCCGCCCCAATGAAAACGGACCTTTCTAAAGCTAGAAAATGAGACTGACTGAGTACTGTTTGGCCGTTACTTGCGACCGTATCGCAACGTGTTTCAATTTGCAGACAAACGCTCTCTTCCTTTGGAGAGTTACTGCGTTGCCACATATCGTGTGTCAACTCATACAAAAAGCTGTTAATTGTTGGCATGGCACTACACGAATTAAATGATCTAACTATGTATTTATGCCCTCTATATTTCTGCTAATATACATTATCTGTTACATTAGTAACATTTTAAACCACCGCACTTCAGCAATATTTTATATACTATTATGCCATACGTCATCGCGGGAATAGATTAAAATTGTCTTGAGCTGGCTGGGATCTGAACCCACGACCTCCTAATGACATATCAGGTGCTTGGCAGCTCAGAGCACTTGATATGTCATCATGAGGTCTTGGGTTCAGATCCCATCTGGCTCAAGACAAATTTCCTCTATGCCACGTTGATCTACAGTATAATAGTGTAAAAAATAGTTATATTCTTACATTCTATAATTTAAATTTTTTTGTAGGATATGGTTTACTTCTGAAAGGCTTGGTTTAGTTTGTTTTATCTCTGAGGGGCACTTTTTTGCACACCATGGGCTAAATGGCCAGGTCACATGGACCCCCGAAGGCTCAGAGAAGGTTGGGTGAGGGGACCCACTGGAACAGCTGTTGGGAGACAGATGGTAGCCTCCCGTCAAGGCCATCTAACGTGTTATTTAACGTGCACAGGATATGCTCTCCCGCACACGGGGCCACGGCTTAACGTCCCATCCGACGGACGGCGGCCTTTCCAAGCCCATCGGTGTCCCCTACTGACCGTGGGCAGGGCGGGGAATTTTTGCGGAGATAAATCTCAACACTGACCCAGCTGGGATGCACACAATGGATTAAGTGGCCTGGTCACAAGGACCCCGAGAAGGTTGGAGACCTATTGGACAGCTGTTGGGAAACAAATGGTAGCCTCTCATCCAGCGTGTTCTTTAACGTGCACAGGGTATGGTTCTCCCACACACGGGCCCACAGCTTAATGTCCCATGCAACAGATGGCAGCATTTACAACCCATCAATGTCCCCAACTGACCGAGGGCAAGGTGTCTTGGAGAGATAAATCTCAATGATGGCCCTGGCAGGAATTGAACTTGGGAACTGCAGATTACGAGCCTGGCATGCTACCGACTGAGCCACCCCGCCCATTAAAGCTT
Organism: Ryuthela nishihirai; assembly: GCA_038380435.1. NCBI lineage: Eukaryota > Metazoa > Arthropoda > Arachnida > Araneae > Heptathelidae > Ryuthela > Ryuthela nishihirai. Next base: position 25,980,838 of record JAWZYU010000026.1, read on the forward strand.
GTCATGTCCACACTGCCGTTGGTCCCTTCAAATTTAGCCCTCATTTACCATAAAAAAGGGTGGAATGGGGTTCGACCTTTAAGAGTATGAGCAGTGTGAATTCTGGTGATAGGACTGGCCCGGGAAAACTACGTCTCACGTGGCGTTTGCTCCCCATGAGCTACTAATGACAAGTAAATTCAATTTGCAAAAGAGAAAAAAAAAACGTACAATGGACAAGTACAACTTCGGTGAAGCGGAATCTCATTAAAAAATGTTTTGTTCCTTTTTTCACTTTAGATTTCTTTGAGTTGGTTGCACATACATTGATATTTCTTTGGCTGCCCGTCATTCCATTTGTTTTCTATGCTTTCCTTCAGCTAAAATGTTTGCTCAGGTCTGTGATAGGGGATATATTGATAAAATATTTTGGCTGAGGCAGATACACTATATGGGTTGGGTTGTTTTACCTCTGAGCGGCACTTTTTTGCACACAATGGGCTAAATGGCCAGGTCACATGGACCCCGAAGGCTCAGAGAAGGTTGGGGGAGGGGACCCACTGGAACAGCTGTTGGGAGACAGATGGTAGCCTCCCGTCAAGGCCATCCAGCGTGTTCTTTAACGTGTACAGGGTATGGCTCTCCCGCACACGGGGCCACGGCTTAACGTCCCATCCGACGGACTTTCCAAGCCCATTGGTGTCCCCTACTGACCGTGGGCAGGGCGGGGAATTTTGCGGAGATAAATCTCAATGCTGACCCAGCTGGGACTCGAACCTGGGAACTACAGATTACGAGCCTGGCGCGCTACCGACTGAGCCACCCCACCCAGATACACTATATAATCAAAGATATGCGGACACTCGCTCATCCACAACTTCTGGTAGTAAAGGAATTATTATCAAGTTGGCCCATCTTTTGCTGCTATCACAGCCTTCATTCTGTGGAGAAAGCTTTCTACTAGATTTTGGTACGTTGGGAATTGCCTGCCATTCTGCCACAAGAGCATTAGAGGCCAGTCACTGATGTCAAGCGAGTTCAGCCTGGCTTGCAGTTGGCATTCCAATTCATCTCAAAGGTGTTCCATGGGGTTGAGATCAGGACTCTGTGCAAGCCAGTAAGGTTCTTCCACATCCATCTCCTCAAACCATTCCTGCACAGTCCTCGCTTTGTTGACGGGGGCTTATCATGTTGGTACAGGAGTTTTCACGGAACTGTTGCCATAAAGTTGGAAGCACAATATTGTCGAGAATGTCATTATAGGCCTTGGCATTCAGAATTCCGTTCACTGGAACTAGGAGGCCCAGCCCAAACCACGAAAAACAACCCCAGAGCATGATGTTTCTTTCACCAAACTTCACAGTTGGCACAACACTCAGGTAGCGTTTACCGGCATCATCCACACACAGACTCGTCCGTCGAACTGCCAAATGGTGAAGCGTGATTCTGATCCGTCACTAGGGACGGGCGTGGCTCAGTCGGTAGCGCGCCAGGCTCGTAATCTGTAGTTCCCAGGTTCGAGTCCCAGCTGGGTGTGTTGAGATTTATCTCCGCAAAATTCCCCGCCCTGCCCACAGTCAGTAGGGGACACCGATGGGCTTGGAAAGGCCGCCGTCCGTCGGATGGGACGTTAAGCCGTGGTCCCGTGTGTGGGCGAGAGAGACATACCCTGTGCACGTTAAAGAACACGCTGGATGGCCTCGACGGGAGGCTACCATCTGTCTCCCAACAGCTGTTCCAGTGGGTCCCCTCTCCCAACCTTCTCCGAGCCTTCGGGGTCCATGTGACCTGGCCATTTAGCCCATGGTGTGCAAAAAAGTGCCGCTCAGTGGTAAAACAACCCAACCTGATTCGTCACTCCGAAGAACGCGGTTCGACTGTTCAAGAGTCCCCCCCCCCCCGATAGGGGACCACCTTGTCGTGGTGGGGGGGCCTAGGGCCCAGCAACCCGGCTGAGGAGGCATTGCCGGTCGGGATGATCCCCAGCTGGAGCAGGCCAGAGGATTTGCCGGCTGCCGTGTACTCAGCTGGAGCATTCCAAATTTTTCCCGGTTGGGGTGGTCCCCGGCTGGAGCATTGCTGAAGCCACCCGAGGTTGAAGACGCTGCTGGCCGGCTTGATTGCCGGTCGGATGGTGACGGCGTTGGAGACCTCACCTCTCAGGAGACCTGTGTGGTCTGTTCGACGGCTCTGCCGAAAGGCACGAACTGTCAAAAAAGTCTGGGTCTTACTAAGAGTCTCCACCCCGGGTGCCGATCGAGCTTGGATCTTTATATCCTTGCACATTTGCAAACCGGGGAATAGATTAAAGTTAGGTTTCTTCCGGTGGTCAGCTTTCCTTCTATAGGACTGCTGCCATGTGAGGCCGGGGTTGAGGTGCGCCTATAGGGCGTATTCCTTGCCCCCGGCTCTAGATAGTCATGGCTTTTCTTCAACCAGGTAGTGCTGTCAGGCGGAACCGGGAATTGCCGTGGTTGCACAAGATCGCAACATAGAGATCCATTGTTCAAGAGTCCACTGGTGCTGTACTTTACACCACTCCAACGGAAATTTGACGTTAATCTTAGGCTTGTGTGTGGCTGCTCAGCAATGGAAACCCATTTCCTGCAGCTCACGACGAACTATTTAGTACTGGGTTGGGTTGTTTTACCTCTGAGCGGCACTTTTTTGCCCACCATGGGCTAAATGGCCAGGTCATATAGACCCCGAAGGCTCAGAGAAGGTTGGGGGAGGGGACCCACTGGAACAGCTGTTGGGAGACAGATGGTAGCCTCCCGTCAAGGCTATCCAGCGTGTTCTTTAACGTGCACAGGGTATGGCTCTCCCGCACACGGGGCCACGGCTTAACGTCCCATCCGACAGACGGCGGCCTTTCCAAGCCCATCGGTGTCCCCTACTGACCGTGGGCAGGGCGGGGAATTTTTGCGGAGATAAATCTCAACGCTGACCCAGCTGGGACTCGAACCTGGGAACTACAGATTACGATTTAGTACTGGCGTTGCTTCCAAAGGCATTGTGCAACTGGGGACAGGCGATTTTGTCGCACTATTCGGCGGTCCCGCCCTGTCATTTACGTGGTCTATTAGGTCGCGATTGCACGATTTTTGCTCCTAGGCGCTTCCACTTCGCAATAACATCACTTACAGTTGATCGGGGCACCAGGGCCTAAATGTCCCGAACTGACTTGTAGCATCCTATGAGTGTGCCGCATTGAAGCACTGCTGTATGTCCCATTCTCCTGTTCAAGCGTGTCTATGAAGTTTGCCAAGCCACATGCATCCTTTTATACCTGTTTGGGCCCTGGCGTATATGGGCGAATACACTACTCAGAAGTAGTGTCCAGAGACTTTTGATTATTTAGAGTTGTTCCTATCTTTGTAGATTTTAAATGGGCTTTTGATTCTGCTGATCACATGGCATACCTAAAAATTAATATAACGACTGTCTATAAAAACACTGTGGAGTTGGTATAGCTTGCAGTGATTAGCTTTATTACTGTAGTTTCATAAGGGTGCATTTTCTCTCCTTTTCTTTTTATTTCTGTTATGCTATGCGTAGTCACTGCAAGATTTTGGCTTGAAATGGTGTGAAGATTTTTCTAGATCTTCTTCACCAGCTAGCTCCAGCGATAGTCATACGAAAAATTTTAATTCAGAGTGAATGGGAAATCCAGTTTCTTGTCCCTCCCCTTTACATTTTTTTTTCTAGATCTTCACCAGCTAGCTCCAGCGATAGTCATATGAAAGTTTTTAAATCAGAATTACAGCACCTTTCATAAATTACACCAGTTTGACTGGGTTTAGGTGTTTCCCAATGAATTCCAATACGCTTTACTAGTTCCATTTAAAATATCAAAATTTAAAATGTTAAGAGAATTTACATGGAATCGAACTTCGGAGCTCTGTAACCTCCAAAATATGCATTTAATGAGAAAAATTTTACGATTAATTAAAGAGCATAAATCCACTTGTGATTCAGCTTGTTAATAGTTATTTCCTTTAACTAGTTTTATCATAAATTGCAATTTAAAAATAAACTTGGAATGTTTTACAAAAAGAGGCAAAACACAGTTATAAACCTTTTTATTAATATAGTTTTTGGTATGATGTTAAACAATAAAATGATTACAAATGAGATATTATCACCAACACTGTTATATCCGATAAAAATGTTTTTTTTTATGAAACAACACTTTACAAAAATGTCGTGCGTTTATGGATTTTGCACTTTCCCGTAATAAAAATTCAGGAGTATAAAACAAAATTAAAACTTATATGAAATAATTACGGAAAATATCAGACACGGTCTTTGCGCTAATTACAAAGGTGCTTACTTATATTCAAAGAAAAGTACACAAAATTCATTTGTTGAAGTTATATGTATGGTATGTTCTTGGATTCATTTTAGGAAGCGGTTTTTTTTGCACTGTTGATATTTATCAGCAAGGCATGAATTTTCACCGATTTTACAATGTTAATCAATGAATAACGAAAAAGATAAATAATACCTGAAAGTATAACTACATAGAAAACAAAGAACTGGAAACACAAATTATTACAGTAATTATTCTTTCCCTTATCAATGAATTTTGACATTTTTGCATACACAGCATCCTCTCTCTATCACAGGTATACTTAGTAATGCAACCTATCATTCAGCCATTCAGATAGACAATGAGCATTATCATCTTTGGTACTAGCTTATTTTATTTGGACAATGACGACTAATTTTCACATGATTAGACTATAAAGATTTTAACAGATATCAATTATTTAATCATTGCTTAGTACATGGGCAATGCTATTAGTTGTACCAAACTATGCAAATGTCGCAGTAAAATAATAGCCGTTACAAATTTCTACACTCTAACTGCATAGAAAATATTAGAAATATATATATGCAACTTTCAAGATCTAATTCAAAATATGTAATCGATTGTTAATGATAACTATGCTAATAGTTTGTTTAGCATTCTATTAACAGTGAGGAAATGCTATTTACAAAAATGTAAAAGTTGGATGCGAGAAGGTTGAAACTTATGACCAGAATTGTCATTCTAATTCATTAAATGATTTACCGCGGCTTAATTTTGCTATTATTTTTTAAGCTAGGAGAATCAACTTTTTAAATCAGTAAAAGTAGGGCCAACCATAATTGTTTCCTCTGCGTACATTTTTTAGCAATTGTTTATATTATTATTTACGTCATTTCAAATCTGCTGGATGTAATTTCTGCTTACAGCCAACGTGCTTGGCACATCGGAATGAACTATGATATAGGCTAGGGGTTCTTAACGTAGGGTATGCGGTAAAATTTTTTGAGGTCCCCGTGAGATCAAAAGTCGCTAGATCTAGTAACAAAGTCGCTAAGTTGGCATTATTATAACTATAGTTTTATCTATCTATATAAGGGGTACGCCAGTTACATACACATTTCCAGCGGGTATGTGAAGGCAATAGAAAAGTATGTAAATACGAACAGTTGATTCCTAATAACTGCGATATAAATAATATAGCTATTCTATTTTTTCTGCCATGTGGAACATATTTCTATCAGCAATGGCGTACCCAGAAAGATCTAATGGGAGTGGGGTTAGAAACCACTGTCTTGGGTTGTTTTACCTCTGAGCGGCACTTTTTTGCACACCATGGGCTAAATCGCCAGGTCATATTGACCCTGAAGGCTCAGAGAATGTTGGGGGAAGAGACCCACTGGAACAGCTGTTGGGAGACAGATGGTAGCCTCCCGTCAAGGCCATCCAGTGTGTTCTTTAATGTACACAGGGTATGGCTCTCCCGCACACGGGCCACGGCTTAACGTCCCATCCGACGGACGGCGGCTTTCAAGATCTAATTCAAAATATGTAATCGATTGTTAATGATAACTATGCTAATAGTTTGTTTAGCATTCTATTAACAGTGAGGAAATGCTATTTACAAAAATGTAAAAGTTGGATGCGAGAAGGTTGAAACTTATGACCAGAATTGTCATTCTAATTCATTAAATGATTTACCGCGGCTTAATTTTGCTATTATTTTTTAAGCTAGGAGAATCAACTTTTTAAATCAGTAAAAGTAGGGCCAACCATAATTGTTTCCTCTGCGTACATTTTTTAGCAATTGTTTATATTATTATTTACGTCATTTCAAATCTGCTGGATGTAATTTCTGCTTACAGCCAACGTGCTTGGCACATCGGAATGAACTATGATATAGGCTAGGGGTTCTTAACGTAGGGTATGCGGTAAAATTTTTTGAGGTCCCCGTGAGATCAAAAGTCGCTAGATCTAGTAACAAAGTCGCTAAGTTGGCATTATTATAACTATAGTTTTATCTATCTATATAAGGGGTACGCCAGTTACATACACATTTCCAGCGGGTATGTGAAGGCAATAGAAAAGTATGTAAATACGAACAGTTGATTCCTAATAACTGCGATATAAATAATATAGCTATTCTATTTTTTCTGCCATGTGGAACATATTTCTATCAGCAATGGCGTACCCAGAAAGATCTAATGGGAGTGGGGTTAGAAACCACTGTCTTGGGTTGTTTTACCTCTGAGCGGCACTTTTTTGCACACCATGGGCTAAATCGCCAGGTCATATTGACCCTGAAGGCTCAGAGAATGTTGGGGGAAGAGACCCACTGGAACAGCTGTTGGGAGACAGATGGTAGCCTCCCGTCAAGGCCATCCAGTGTGTTCTTTAATGTACACAGGGTATGGCTCTCCCGCACACGGGGCCACGGCTTAACGTCCCATCCGACGGACGGCGGCCTTTCCAAACCCATCGGTGTCCCCTACTGACCGTGGGCAGGGCGGGGAATTTTCCGGAGATAAATCTCAACGCTGACCCAGCTGGGACTCGAACCTGGGAACTACAGATTACGAGCCTGGCGCGCTACCGACTGAGCCACCCCTGCCTCTCCACGTCTTGGACACATCACATCTATCAGGGCAGTATGTAGCAATTTGTTTGCAAGTGATGCAGGTAGGTTTGCCTCACTTTGAGACAATCACACTCGTGATACAATTCAGGCAATGACAATAGTTTTAAAGATTAACACAAATAGTCAAACTATTGGTAAACAAAAAAATTAAACCTTTTGTATCAAATATAGTTTTCAGCAAAAATGGACCAATGTCAATCATACTATTGTATAAATATATGTATTAAAATTATATAACATTTTCAAAGATTAGAAATTTTTTTGCATTCTGTTGCACCTTTCTTGTTACAGATTTGGTTCCTATTTAGTTCACTGTCATTCAGATAGGTGTTTTAAACTGGTGCGGTTCTGAACAAAGAATAAAAAAAAACTAGGCCTAATATGATAGTAGTTAGAACTACCCTATTATGCAGCAAATAAGTCTTAATTTACTGTTTATTTTTGAATAGTATTTTCTTTGCTTCACAATATGCCAGTTCAAAAAGACCCAAAGCAGGGTTGTGAAAGAGGACCCACCGGACAGATGTTAGAAGCCGCTCATCACGTGGCTTTTCATATGCACAATGTGAAGCATGCGGAGAAGCAATTGAGACAATGAGGCTGCGCAGTTTCGTTTACAATCAACGATTCTTCTATATCAGTGGTTCTCAACCTTTTATGCTTCACGTACCACCTGGAAATGTGTATGTAACTGGTGTACCCCTTGTATAGATAAAACTAGAGTATAACAATGGGAATAAAACATATATATGTACATTAAATTTTGTATTCATAAATTTCATATATCGATAAACACAAAAAATGACATTTTTGCACAGCAGTGTTGCCAACTTAGCGACTTTGTTACTAGATCTAGCGACTTTTGAGCTCTCTCACGGAGTCCCCAAAAAATTTTACTGCGTACCCCACGTTTAGAACCCCTACTCTCGATCAAATCACATTGATTGAGCAAAGGCATTTGTCAATCAGAAAATGATCTCAACTGGTTGAATCAGAATTGGTAGTTCAACTAATCAATGACCTATGGAATATTCGATGAGTCAACTGCGCAGACTCCTTATCTGAACTCCTTCCAAGCAAGCTTTGCCATTAGTACACAAGTTATTGTTCTGCTGTAAGAAAATGAAACTTGAACTCTTATTTAAAATGACGATGTTTATTTAGGCAGCTCCGGATTAAGTAAAAAGATCAAATGGCATAAACTGCCTAATCCCGAGCTGCCTAAATAAACATCGCCCTTTAAAATAGAGTTTAAGTTTCATCTTCTTTAATATCAGAAAAAAAAAAATCCTTTTTATAGATTGTTTTCCTGCCATGAGACGTAATGTCCCTTCTCTGAATGTTAATTTTTGGTTTTAATCCAGATCAAATCAGAGAAAATCTGGTCACTTACACAACCCTGTCAACTTTTAATTCTTCAGCAATATGAGCTTTCCACCACGTACACTATACTGAGATCACTGTACATGTGTATATTGAGAAATGAGGTAAAAATTCTAGGTTTGTTTATTCTTAGAGTTGGAAAGTTTTGACATCTTTTATTAGAAGTTTCGAGTTTTAAAAATTGAGATATCTCAATTCCTCTACACACTCCGGAAAATTAATCGAAAAATTTACATTGAATAATACAGTTATACCGAAAATTAATGTCGCTTTTCCTTAATGAAATGTAATTTTGACTTTTTTTAGTTTTCTGTTTTCGGAATCATACCATTTTTATTTTGTTAATATGAAAAATCATTTTTTAACACATATTTTGAATAAGTTTCCTTTTATTTTCAGGCATTTTTAGTTGTAATTATGGAACTGATTGCTGTATTCGCAACTGCGCTCATTAATGAACAGCTCGACCTAAACAGTTCTAAATTTATTTTTGCCCCCTCCCACTGAAAAGCAAAATCCTGCCAATGCACATTGGCAATTGATGAAATACAAATATTATGCATTGTTTGAACCCTTTTTAGTATTTCTATATACATATTTCAGTTGGGTTGTTTTACCTCTGAGAGGCACTTTTTTGCACACCATGGGCTAAATGGCCAGGTCACATGCACCCCGAAGGCTCAGAGAAGGTTGGGGGAGGGGACCCACTGGAACAGCTGTTGGGAGACAGATGGTAGCCTCCCGTCAAGGCCATCCAGCATGTTCTTTAACATGCACAGGGTATGGACTCTCCCGCACACGGGAGCCACGGCTTAACGTCCCATTCGACGGACGGCGGCCTTTCCAAGCCCGTCTGTGTCCCTTACTGACCGTGAGCAGGGCGGGGAATTTTGCGGAGATAAATCTCAACGCTGACGCAGCTTGGACTCGAACCTGGGAACTACAGATTACGAGCCTGGCGCGCTACCGACTGAGCCACCCCCGCCCCACACATTTCAGTAAAGTTTGCTTTCAAACATTGGCTTAGATATAGGGTCGGTCATAGGCGACAGGGCAACATTTACAGATGGCAAAATGCAACGAACTATGGAAAAAGAAAAAGAGCGAGACTAATTCAATAACTATATTACGTGAAATGTTTAACGACAATGAATAATAACTGCTTTGGTTTGTATCAGGCGACATACACTTATCACTGAGCTGAAAAACGTTTACAGTTCTGAAGCCAAAAACATATACGGCTCAAGTTTAATGATTAACAAATGTTATAGATTTCAAATATTAAAGCACGGAGAGTTGCAATGTGAGTTTCACAATAGTTGGTTGATTATTTTATCCAATTATCGAAATTTCGCAGCCGCCACACGTTTATGAAAGTTCAGAGAGAAGTTAGAGATTATAAGAAGGTTTTCAGTACTTAGAAAGTAATGAGAAGATTTCACATATTTGAATCTAATAACGAACTTGAGCTTTTTCTGGAAACATCTTGGAAAATATATGTTGTTAGTGTCAACTAGGAAGAGAAATGTAGTTTTTTTTTTGCCATTCCCATATACATTGATTTACTTTTTTGTTTGAAATATGCTTTTCAAATACAGTGATCGTATATGAGGGCAATCGCTGCACCACAGCACAAAAATAGTTGAATTCTTTTATTACAAGTCACATAACATGGGGTAAGATTTGTAATACAAATATTTCAATTGCGTTTCTCAATCGGGCAATTTATGGAGATCTTACTTTATATATGTATTTTTAGGTATACACTATATTTACATCAATACATGAAAAATAAACTATTTACACTTTTAACGCCACCGCGTCAATTCTTCCTTTTCTACAGTCGCTTCTATTCACACTTTTGCATTCTTTAGAGGAATTGATTCAAGTTATGATCTTCCCTACAAATAACACGGCCAATATAAATGGGTTTTCATTAGATATACATGTGATGTTAACACAGCAATTTTGCAAGTTTCCCTGTTAATTACTTGCAGGGCCGAATTTAATGGATGGGGCCCCACCCTCTTCTGAGAATGCTAATATGGGTAATAGAAGTTGGGTTGGGTTGTTTTACCTCTGAGCGGCACTTTTTTTGCACACCATGGGCTAAATGGCCAGGTCACAAGGACCCCGAAGTCTCAGAGAAGGTTGGGGGAGGGGACCCACTGGAACAGCTGTTGGGAGACAGATGGTAACCTCCCGTCAAGGCCATCCAGCGTGTTCTTTAACGTGCACAGGGTATGGCTGGGCACACCATGGGCTAAATGGCCAGGTCACAAGGACCCCGAAGGCTCAGAGAAGGTTGGGGGAGGGGACCCACTGGAACAGCTGTTGGGAGACAGATGGCAACCTCCTGTCAAGGCCATCCAGCGTGTTCTTTAACGTGCACAGGGTATGGCTGGGCACACCATGGGCTAAATGGCCAGGTCACAAGGACCCCGAAGGCTCAGAGAAGGTTGGGGGAGGGGACCCACTGGAACAGCTGTTGGGAGACAGATGGTAACCTCCCGTCAAGGCCATCCAGCGTGTTCTTTAACGTGCAGAGGGTATGGCTGGGCACACCATGGGCTAAATGGCCAGGTCACAAGGACCCCGAAGGCTCAGAGAAGGTTGGGGGAGGGGACCCAATGGAACAGCTGTTGGGAGACAGATGGTAACCTCCCGTCAAGGTCATCCAGCGTGTTCTTTAACGTGCACAGGGTATGGCTCTCCCGCACACGGCGCCATGGCTTAACGTCCCATCCGACGGACGGCGGCCTTTCCAGGCCATCGGTGGAGCAGGTTGGGGAAAGGGGACCCACTGGAGAGCTGCTAAGAGACAGATGAAAACTTTCGTTTAAGACTATTCAGTGTGTTCTTTATATACACAGGGTATGGATTAATGTGTCATCTAATGGACCTTTCCAAGCTTACTGGCGTTCCCTTTCTGACGAGTGTACGGGCACAGCAGAGATAAATATCAATGCTGGCACAGTTGGGGCTCGAACCTGGGAACTGCATACAGATTATGAGTCTTACATGCTACTGACTGAGTCAACCCCTGCACCTACATTTAAGGGAATTTTTACCAGCTAATAAAAGGAGTAACCACAGTGGCTTCCTTCATAAACTTGCAATTGTTCCATTATCAATAATGGTAGTTTATATTATTATATTATTTAATATTTTTTCAATTATATAATTTCAAGATCAACTGACAAGCTTGTCAGAATTAACTCTAACTCCAATTTTATAATTACATTTCTCCATAATATCTCAGAACCTGTATATTTTCCAAATATTACATTTCCTTGATGGATTGTACTGGCAAATTTGATAAATTCATTCAGAAAATGGCTTAGAAAAGATGAAAAGAATTTTCTTGTGATAATTGGTTTTTCATTTTAATCTATATATATTATACCTAGGTTGAAGAATTTTTAAAAACTAAGCTTCATCGAACAAGCAACCTCCAATATTAATTATGTTAATTGGGATGCAATAACTTAAAATTATATGATGCTGAAATAATAGAATTGCAATATTATAATTGGCTAACGATTGATGGCTCATAGAGTATCTGGTTTCATGCAATTACTTGGTGTGTGCTTTGTTAATGTTGTGAATGTTTTGTGTAATGCAGGTTACTATTAGTTGCCCTAATTGGTTCACAATATAATCACCATAGGTGTACAAACCATTGTTGAAGGTGAGAGTAGAATGTTTATCAATGTTAGCAATATGCCAGTTAGGAAATTGATAGTTCTGTAATATCAATTTTCAGTGTGAATTGGCTGACATTATTTACAGCACTTAAAATGGGACGTAAAAAATAAAAGCTTCAGCATAATACAATGAAATTGCTGTCTTAATGCAACTTGTATAGGACTAAAATGTCTGAAGAATAAACAGTTAATCAGATCTATTAACAATTACATCATATTTGTTTTACAAAAAGAATAAAGATATTATTCATTTCCCAAATTACAATATGTAATTTTTAATGCAATTTATAATTACTTCATATAATTTAAAAATTTATTTATAATCAAAATACTGTTTTAAAATTACCATACATTGCAGCATATAATATGAAATTAGCTGATATCAATTTTTATGCGGTCTAAATATTCTATTTCTATGCATATATCACCTATATAACATAAATCACATTCAATGTTATGGTAGGTGCTTTAAGAGAGGATTATATAAGTTGTTTTTTGTCTTCACCAGAGAAGAGTTCTTAGAATTTGTTGGGGGTTATGTCTATGGAAACATCCTACACAGTATTGTATCAACACACATGGTTTGAAAGAGAAGAGAAGCTAGAATTGACTTATACCGCAAACATGTAAAAAAGGACAAATTTTTAAGTCTAACAAAGGAGTCAACAACCTCCTTTGAGCAGTATATTGTGCAAAGAGAAACTACGTCAGTTTGGCCATGTTGCCTATATACATAACTATAGATTAGCGAATAGGGTTATGAACAGTGTGCCCTAAAATGCCTCAGAAAGAAGGGGAGACCTAAGATGTGGTGGGCACAAAATGTCACACAGGACCTTGTTAGAATTGGTCTCTAGTGGTCAGATGCAGCAGATGTAGCTCAGGACAGAAGTTTTTGGAGAACTAAATTGCATAATCTGGTTGGACCTCCGTAGCCCATGGCCACTTGAGGATGATGCTGACTTATATGCTGCAACGTACAGTAATTAAAAATGGCCTACAACAATTTAGTTAAGTGGCAAAATTTTTTGATAGTGATAGCATTAAAAAATAGTTAAAGAACAATATATCAGGTCAGCTATTGGAACATACAGGTAAGAATGGCAACATCATTCTTACATAACGAAATGTATTATTTTAATGTCAAGGCAACAGATTAGCAGAATGCTGTTTTAATATATGAACACCACCAAATGCACACCTTTTACTCTAACAATCTGCATTTTTGAATAACACAAATTATTTCTCCAGCATCTGCACTTGCCCGCTTGTCTAGCTGACCTCAAATGTTCTGGCTACGTAGCCATAAACATTTTGCCACTTGAACAGTACATTTTACTGTGGTGGTGTGGAAAAATCATGTATGATCCAATCATAGCATGCTTACTGACATTACTCATTTTGCATCATGATTTTTAAAAAACTTAAAAAAAAAAAGCAAACAAATAATTTGGTTTACTTTTTTCTTTGCAACCTTATATACTTTGGGATATGAAATTTCAAATTATGTTTTAATAAATTATAGATGCAAAGTCATTAATTTTTAAGTCTAAAATCCCTCCATGTTTTTTGATGGACTATATATATATAATTGAAAATAAATGAGAATGATGTTTTAAGCAGTCGACTTTAAATATCAATCAATTGGCTTTACAAACTAAGGAATGACATCATAAAAAAAGAATCTATCAAATGTCCAGAAATAGAATATAACACCACTTCTTCAATGCTAGTGATAAATAAGTAAACATTAATAAAATTAGTGTGAGAAAGAAATGTAAAGATCTTGTAGAGGGACTCATACTATTCTATCAAAAATATTATGTATCCTCATATGCATGATGCATAAATATATCAAGTATATTAAACTCTTGACACAAATTTCATATGTTGCTTGCTTACTGTGAAGAAAACAAACAATGTAACAAACAGTGACTGCAAGCTAAATATTCTGACCACACTTGTAAGATAATTATGCTTTGATAAATTCAGTTCTTATAATTCAAATGGTACAAAAATTTAAACCATAAAGTTGGAAACATAAAAAATAAGTTTTCACATATTAATATTCAAACAAATAATTAATTACAAAAATATAAAAAAGTATATCAAACCCACAGTTCTACTAAAAGGCATGTTTCATAGTAATTTTCTTGTTTTCAGGAGATATGATAAAAGAGAATAGTGATTTTTTTTTACACAAAAAAAAAAGGTTCATAAAAGAGCTATACTTTTAGCATCATTGTTATGACATGGGAAAAAAATATAAAAGACTAACACAACAATCTTTAAAATTATTTTTGAAACTTAACGTATTTGTTTGAACATTGAAAGTAGGAAACTTATAACTGCAATATCCAGAAATTAACTATACAATCTAGGTTCTCCTTAAACTGCTCTTATTGAAGAGGGAGACAATGGGTTTTAAAAAGTTAATTGAATGGAATGTTTAATTGTGGTCCTTCTTACAAAAAAGTTATATTTTGTGAACTATAATGAACGTAATGATTTCTACAGCCTTCATTAGAAGTTCTTATCTGTCTAAAATTTCTCTCTAATAAGGTTTAAAAATTAACTTATGCATTCTCAGAAATTGTCATGAGTACAAAATAAAGTCCTGCTTACTAACAATAATAACAAAAAGGAATACATTGCACAATGGAGCTAATTTTTTTTCGCCTAACTTGTATCAACAAGAGTTGTGAAATACAGTTGTTAACTTGTAAATATTCAACATCATGTTTTTAGAATTAGACAAAATTTTAATTCTGTAATGTTAAACTGGGTAGTTGGAAATGCAACTCTGAAAGTAATGTTTCCTTTTCGTATATTTAATAATATTCTAAAATTATGCAATGAAGGAAGCATATTCATACTCACTATTTACATACACAGATAATAAAAATATTAATTGTTCATAGCATAAAAGCTACTAATGCTATAATATTATAGAACTTAGCTTTTAAACTGAACACTGAGTTATAGTTATACAGTGCTTATTCTTTAAAATACTGGCTTCAAAATAAAATTCTTAAATAGCACTGGAGAAACTGAAACAGTTAAAGATATACTGATGATTATAATGGCTTCCCAAAATCGCACAAAAAATATGGTTTGATACTGCTTTTAAAATATAGCTAATACTAACTTTAAAAATATAAAAAAATTTCACAGAACCTGGAAATATAATTTTTGCTATTTTAATTACTGTTATCACCATTATGTTTGATCCTCCACAGTTTATGCACAAAACAAGCCAATCAACAGATAAACTCTTGGATTATACCATTATCAAGAAATCAGAAAGTCATAAGTACTGCAAACATTAGAAGTATTAAACGTGCAGAATCATATTTTCATTGCAGGTACTTTCAAAACTTTAGTTTCTTAAAACATTTCAATATTTATTCATTTCTCTATTGTCTCATATTATGTTCCTGATATAAAAAATACTAGCCAGCTCAGGAAGAAAATCAGATGTGATTAGTTATTGTGAAAATGAAGACAGGAAAAAATACTTATTCCACTGATATTTCAACAGTATCTCTTTGCCATATTTTTAATTCTATGAACTGCAACAATGGCTAATTTAGTAATAACTTCTGCTGACACAATGAAAGATAACTCTACAAACAAATTAAAAAATGAAAACTTCCATGAGATTAGATAATTTATTAAAAGCACACCAATTTGAAAGTTTCACTACCTCAAAAACACGTGGTTTCAATAGTACATTGTTACAACAGGAGTGAATCATAGTTGCATTGCAAAACATAGTCATAATTGTTTCTCTAATGTATGTGCAGAGCTTTTTGACTATTTTATAAAGTGGACCAGATTCTTTATTTCCTCATAGACCAAAGGTGAAGACAAAGAAATATACAATATATTTCACTACTCATTTCTGTTTTTTGCATAAACAAATATTTTTGTCTTTGCATTGTTTTATACTTTTTCTTATGTTAACTGTGAGCCACAAATTTCTCTTGCAGTTCAGATGCAGCTCACGAGCTTCCATTTGAATCACTATGTGTTAGTGTTATAAATGGTATATTTGATGTAATTGTTTGCTACACATTGTAAATGAATTCTTTTTCATTTCTATTAATATGATTATCCTATATTTAGCGACCAAGTGAATTGACAACTATATTTCATAAGTGTTTCAAACAATCTTCAAATTTATTAGATACAGGTTATTGGTTGATACAACAAAGTAACATTTTATAACCTTGAACTAAGCTGATTGTGAACATTATTTCTTTTGCTTAACTGGCAAAGCAACTGGTGTACTTCAGACATACAGTGTTTTAAATCAACAGAAAATTAAATTTTGCACATTTCTTAATTAAATATAAAGTTTATTTAAAAAATAACATCCATAAGTAAAAATATACTGTACTCTAAAATTTCCTGCTCAAAATGATTAGGGAAAATGCATACACTATATCTGTAAAGTCACATTCAAAGCTCCATAACTTCTAAAACAAACATTTTATACAAAAAATGAGTGGTGTTGAAATCCTAATCCAACTTAGCTAAATCTCAATTTTCTACAATGTTTGTTCAATATTTAAAGAATTATGAGAGCTGAAACATTAAATGTTTTGTCCATTTCATCAAAATTAATGGAAACTGAATCATTACACAAACTTAAAAAATACACTTAATTAAGTATAGCTGAATAAAACAGTTATCTGTTAATCCTTAAATATGCAGCATATAAAATGTATTTCTTTTTGCAAGACTATGGCAGGGTTGACCCTAAATGCATGCAGAACAATTAGGGCACCCCTATTTCTAGCTTAATCAATACTTCAGCGTAGTATATTGGAAGAAAATATTTTCATAGGATGGTAAAAATGTTAAAAATTGAGAGATGGGAAGGAGCCAAGGAAAATTAACAGGGGGAAGTGAAAATTTTGATATAGGTAAGATGTTTTAACTGATAATTAGCACAGGTTATAATTATTCATAACAGGACTAGGAGCTTTACCTGGCGTTGCTCAGGTATCTGAATACCTACATTTCCATAAAAACGTTCATGACCCCATTGTGTTTCATTTTCTCATTATCACCTCTGATTTAAAATATTTATTTACCCAATTCTGAAACAATGGCTTTATCACAGCAAGTTATATTCAATAAATACTATATTAAGTCTAGAGAAATTTCGAGAACTTCAACCCTCCACTCCGGTTATTAACCATTAACATTAAGACTGTAGGAATTTTGGTTTTTCTTATATTACAATTCTCACTTACATAGTTACTCACTTAATTACATGTTTCCATGCATAAATTATTGTTTTAACTCATATTTATTTGTAGGATTCCTCTTAGACAGGCAGTTTAGTGAGTTTTTTTACCTCAAATGTTCTCTATGGCTCAAGTCCAGAGACTAGCACTTAGCAAAGGTTCAATTTTGATGTTGCTTTGACAAAAGGCATTATCATCTTAAATTATGAAATCTCAAAATGAAAACATCTCCCTAGCAGTTCATAATATCTTATTCTGGGAACATCTACATATTTATGCCAACTCCTAGAGTAGACATGCAGGTCCATACATTACAGATATTGGGTGTTTGATTATCTATGATCATGTTGTGCCCTATAACCTGAAATTTTTACCAGGATATCTTCTTACTTAACCAGATTGTAAAAGATAAATTATTGGGGAAAAAAAGGAAAAGTTTTCCTATTCAGCAAATGTCCAAAGGTGATGGATGCTTTATTGAATGGCTTTTTGTTAGATTTGGGACAAAAAAAAATTTCTTAAGTCCAACATGGACTTAATTATTTTTTTAAGTCCTTAAGTCCAACATGGACTTAATTAAATTAGGAGTAAAATTACATGTAAAAAAAAAAATAATGGATTTCTAAAAAAAACATATTATGTAAATATTATAGACTATCTGTAATGGGAAATATACTCTGGAGATATACTGTAATTAAAAGCTGTAATATTTTGATTCCAGTATTTGCAGATGAACTGCATTATGTACAGGGCTTTTCACCCCCTGTGGGTATGCAGGTTTATATCATATCCTCATGTTTTTCATTGGTCTAAAAATAAAATTTAAATGTGTTTGAGAGCCAGTTTAGTTACAGATTTTAATATACAGTTGGCGATACTTTTCTTTACCCCATTTTTGACTGGATTAAAATTCCACAATGTCAACACCAAAATCAATGGGTGAAATCGAAATATATTGAACCCCTGAAGGCACGACTCAGATTTGGAATCTGTTATAAAACTTGCCTGAAGGTGGTTCTTTTTTCTTTGTAGTTTTGTTCTAGTTTCAGTAAATAAAATTTATATTAAAATATAGGTTTCACTAGCCCCAGATAAAGAATGGACGTTCATGTTGTTTTTCTGCTGAGGTCCTGCGATCCTCAAAGACCTTCTACTTTGGCATATAAATTGACAGGCTCCTGTTAGACCTCTGTGACAAGCAGCTGCTTGAGGGAGCATTTTTAAAAAAATATTTACTTGTGCTTGGGCCATTTTCTACAAACACTCCCGTTTCTCACAACAAATTGTTGGAGGATCAGAGTATTCCCACTTTGTTTTTCTATAAAAAGAACATTTAATACATATATTATTCACTAATATTTTGTAACTTAACATATGCATTGTCAAATAGATTATCACTTGTGAAAATATCGTAAAAACCAAATAAAATTTATCACAGTATTACTACTATAAGAGGTAGTGTCTTCCCATGCCACTTCAACTATACAAAGGAAATAATTTCCCAACTGTTCACAAGGTGGAAAACCGTTTTTTGCATGTTTCTCATTTACACACTGCTCATTTGTTAACACCAAATACTGGATTGTCTATGAAATTTTTCTAAATGAATATTTCTCAAAGAATATACTGGCCTCATAAGAGTTCAGTTTGGGATAAATTCTTATGACTCACACCATGCTTAATGTTCTAACTTTCACAACTTTTTTACGTACCTAATGAATATTGTTGAGAACCAAAATTTAGAGGGATTTATTGAAATTTAAAAGAGAACATCTGGAATCTTTGTTGCATTTTTCCCATAAAAAATTTATTTAAACAAAATCCATAAAAGCTTCTTTAGAAGTTACAAAATTTTGAATGTTGCTCTACACTGAGACATGCCAGGGGTGTGCAATCTACAATCCATGGCCCACAAAGGTTTAGTCAATTAAGTGAATGTAGATGGATATTAATATTTTACAGTGGCTGGAAATGGCTTTCAATTTAAAGCAGTTTATATTTATTCTTATGAGTAATTGTACAAAGCATCTAAATTCAATCATCAGAGCATTATAGATACAAGAGACTTTAATTCATGGTCCACAATAATTGCATTCATCATTGAATGACCTACCACTGAAAAAGGTTAAGACACTTAAATAAATAAATACCCCCTCAAGCAGCTGCTTGCCACAGAGGTCTGACAGGAGCCTGTCAGTTTATATGCCAGAGTAGTAGGTCTGTGAGGATGGCAGGACCTCAGCAGAAAAACAACACACACATCCATGCCTTCCCCGGGGCTCGAACCCAGGTCCCTTAGATTAGTAGCCAAGCGAGATAACCACTCGGCCATGGGACGGCTAAGACACTTAACATATGCATTATTTCCTAATTGTTTCAAGCAGTGTACATCAGTTTCCCTATTATTAAATATTAGATAACTGTAAAAATTCTCATGATTATTAGCTTTATATGTTAACTGAAAAAATATTTTCTTTTTCTAAAAAAAACTCATATCTATAAAAAGATATAACTCCTCTTAATATGTACTATTATTCATACATAATTTCATCAATAATTCCTAAACTAAGATATTTACATTCCTAGTTTGTTACTGTATATACCTTTGAGCATTACAGACTGAAAAAATAGCTTTGCCATTTTCAGTGGTTAAAACAATCATTAAGACAGATTCAGGCAATGAAGTTTTTAATGTTAAGCTTTGAAAACAAAGCTTGATGGCATTTTGCACTTAAACCATGCATTATGGTTTGATAATGATGCATGAATAATCATACTTTTTTTTAATAAATGCAACTCTTAGTTCCTGTTAACAGATGATCGAGGAAAACCCTTCTGCAGAATCAAGCTCATACACTTTCCTTACACTCTGAACATGTATAATAAAATATCAATTTTAGTCTAAAGGAAGAAATTTTTATCACCTTGAACATGATTGTAAGAAGTCTGGAGTCCCTGAAAATAAGGGATTAATGCTTAAATTTGTGGCTCTTTCATCTGAATTAAGATCTGATTTTGATATTCTAGATGTATTAGAAGTTGCTTGACAAGCATTGGTTGAAGAGTAGTTTTTGGTATTAGGATTTGAAGACTCCCCTGCTGCAGTAGAGTTAGGAATTGATATGCTAACAGAAGGGTGCTCTGTTTGTGAAGGCCTCAAAGAAGGTAGCTTAGGCAATGAAGCAGGAAAAGAAGCATGCTGAGAATTGTATGGTGCAAACTGTGGCTGATATGGAGGAGATTTTATATTTATGTTTGGAGATGATCCTTGATAGGGCAACCTTAAGTGATTGCTTGAAGTTGCCGGAGAATTGTAAGCTACAGATGGTCCTTTACTATCACTAATATACTGCATATTGCGTTCTTGCATTGTCACTGATGGCAATGAAGAAGTTGGAGGAAATTTTAAAAATGATTCATTCAAAACCTGGAATGTACTGCTGCTCCATGCCCATTCATCTTTAAACACCTAGAGAAACAATTTAAAATTTACTTAATATTTAATAATTTTAAAACATCTGATGTTGAAACAGCCTAAAAAAGATAAATTATTTGCAGTAAAAAACTTCAGTACAATAACAGATAATCTTATATTTTACCATATCTATTAATACTAATAATATATATATATACAAATCCACATGCACTCTCTTAAACCAAATATCATCTACCTGCCATTTTTCTTAACTATAAAACATAACCCATTTATTGGAGGGTAGTACTTGTACAACTACGCATACATGTCTGTTAGGGGATAGATGGAAGCCTCCCATCAAGGCCATCCAGTGTGTTCTTTAACATGCACTGAGTATACCTCTCCTGCATATTGGGTTATGACTCTGTGTTCCCTCCAATGGTGGTGGCTTTTCCATGCCCATCGGTGTCTCCTTTCTCACAAGGGTTGGGTTGTTTTACCTTTGAGCGGCACTTTTTCGCACACCATGGGCTAAATGGCCAAGTCACATGGACCCCAAAGGCTCAGAGAAGGTTGGGGGAGGGGACCCACTGGAACAGCTGTTGGGAGACAGATGGTAGCCTCCCGTCAAGGCCATCCAGCGTGTTCTTTAACGTGAACAGGGTATGGCTCTCCCGCACACACGGGGCCATGGCTTAACGTCCCATCCAACGGACGGCAGCCTTTCCAAGCCCATCGGTGTCCCCTACTGACCGTGGGCAGGGCGAGAAATTTTGCGGAGATAAATCTCAATGCTGACCCAGCTGGAACTCCCTTTCTCACAAAGGGCAGGGTGGAGGTTGAGATAAATCTCAATGCTGTCACAGTTAGGACTTGAACTTGAAACTACAGATAATGAGCCAGGTGTGCCAACCCATGCCCCATCATTTTGATGATCTGCAATATATACATAATGCATAAAAATAATGTATTATGAGCCATATTCATGACTCTGGTAAGTTTACTATTTTTTTGCCACTCACCACTTTGAGGCTCCCAGGTGATGATTGAAATGTATCATCCGGTCTTAACATTACTTTTAATGTTTAACTGTTATGTGGGTAAATTTTACACTAAATGAGCAAGTCTCTAAAATGGATCAGTGTATATGACAAAAAAGGTTGGAAGAGTGGAATTCTCCAATGATACAGCCAGTGCAAAGAAACAACAAAGACCAACCACTTGATGGACTGGTATCTGGAAAGAACAGAAATAACCAACAGTTGACACCAAACACCTCAAGTGTCATTGAGCTGTCAATCATACTGAATGAGCCAGTCAACAGAAAGTCTTCAAAAAAGTGGCATGGTACTTTAACTTTCCATCAGCAAAGATCGCTATTGTTGTGGCAAATTGTAGCTGATCAACCATCTTTAAATTTAAGAACTTTAATGTTGTAAAATGCTCTTACAGTAAATTACATGACTCTAACAAGGGTTACTTCTGTTGCCAAAGTGGCAAAGAAAGAGTAAACTCCCCAGTCATGGATACTTGCTTGTAAGGCATTAGTTTTTAATATAACATTTTCACGAAGAATTACATCAAAACATACTGTATTTTTACATTATTATAAAAATAATATACTTCAATAAAAACAAAAACGATTAAAGCCAAAATAATGAAACATAGAGGCTTCCACTGTGTTTTCTGTTTGCTTGTGGGTTGACAGCCCCAAGTGAATAGATTCACAGGATATGTTTTATCAGCCGGTAGATAATCCTGAACAGAGGTCATCGCAGGCACCTGAACTCTTTGCTTCTACTGGCATCGTCAAATTCTACATTGGAAGAAGTCTACCAGTGTAGATGGCTTCAGCCTTTAGTACTGGGGGAACAGGTCTTTGCCCCATACCTGCAGAGTCTGTTTGATATTGTCGGCATTCCTTCTCTCAATAAACATAGTTTTTTTAAACATCCCACTAACCATTTTCTCCCCATAGGTAGTTGGAATGTGAGGACTCTGCAGAGAGCTTATTCTCTTGATGTTCTCACACAAGAATTTCACCATTAAAATTTAGATATTCTCGGCTTGCAAGAGACCAGATGGACAGATAAAGGTCAGATTCTTAAAAATAATCTTAAATTTCTCTTTTCAGGGAGGGACGACAATAAGCATCACCAAGGCGTGGGTCTGCTTCTCAGCAGACACGCTAGTGATGCTCTTCTAGGATATGAGCGCATTAATGAAAGGTTTCTTACAGCAAAATTTCAGACAAGCATTGAAGACTTGAATGTTATCTGCTGTTATGCCTCCATTGAGGATCCCAATGAGGATGCGAAGGATAGGTTTTAAGGACAACTTCAAGATATTTTGAATTCTGTCAAGAAAGGAGATATTACCCTTGTTCTAGGTGACTTCAATGCCAAAGCTGATACTGACTCTGACCTTTGGGGAGGGGTGATAGGCCCTTTTAATATTGGTAGTTGCAATGGCAATGGGCAACGTCTCCTACAGGTAAGTAAACTCAATGGTTTCAGAATAACTAACACATATTACAAACACCGCGACATACATCAGTACACATGGGTTTCACCTGATGGGCTGCATAGGAATATGATTGATTATATATTAATTAACAGCAAATGGGCTAGTTCTGTTAGAAATATCAGGGCATATAGGGGAGCTGAAATTGGATCTGACCCTTGTTAAAAGTGTCTTGCAACTTAAACTTAAGAAGTGTTGTTCTAAGGTTAAAAAAATTACCTTTAATTCTGAAGCTCTGAAAGACCCAGTTACAACTAAAGTTTACCATGATAGGATACTTAGTCATTATGACAGTCATGGTTTGCTTACTACTGATGTTGAGGAAGAATGGAACCATTTTAAACAGGCTTTTTTGGAAACTAACTCTTTTAGGTAAAAAGGAGCAGAGGAGGCAGAATTATTTGGGTGATAAGGCACTTGAGCTTATTTCAGAAAGAAAGAACTGCAGGAATGTCCTTCGAATTGATTTCATAACCTTTTCAATCATTTTGTAATGAACTTTTACTATATCTAAATTTATTACAACACTAACAGTCTTAAGAATATTACCTGAATTGTATATTTCCATGTTTTTTGAACCATATGATAGAATTGTTTTACGATAGAAAAGTTTTTCTACTTAGGTGTTGGAGTGGAGGTCTATGGACTGAATTTAATATTTATCAATCATTAAATTAACAGGGTCATTCAAGTCTTTAATGCTTGGAGTACCTTAACTGCTCAGGACTTTGCTCCTGAGTAGTTAAAATATCCTCCTCAACTTCCTGCTGGATAAAAAGTCAACACTGCAGGATGGACTTGATCGGCAACAATATTAAGATAATCCTTGGAGGACACCCGACTTTCTAGATACTTTCTAACTTGTCCCATACATTCTCAATGGGGTTCAGATCCAAGCTTTTTGGTGGCCAGGGAAGATGGTGGAAGTCACTGTCATGCTTGCTTTAAATCACTCTTATTGAAGAAATTATTTAATAAATCTCTTCAATACAATAAATAAATTAACAGGTTCTTTATTCTAAAATTTAACTTTCAGAATGAATTAAAAAAAGACTTTTTCAAATCATAGATCAGCTTAGTTGGCAGATATTAATGGTCAAAAGCCATGGCATTAATTTAACTGCAACTGGTGTGTAATCAATGATTTTTTTTTTGTGCAGTTTGTTTTACAGTACTTTATTCAAAAGCACTTGGATGGATACTTCATTTTATGATTTATTAAACTATTTGTAATAGGTGCTTACATTTTCAATCCACATACAAGAAAATCAAGGACTCATCCTATATAGCCAGGTGTTGGAGTGAACGTTTTTTTTTTCATAGCCTTTTCAATCATTTTGTAATGAACTTTTACTGTATCTAAATTTATTACAACACTAACAGTCTTAAGAATATTACCTGAATTGTAATATCAGCAACAAGATTGGATAACTTGTCCAATAAATGAGTCAGAACCAGCTGCTCATTAGCATCTCTTCGTATTCTAACATGCACTGAACCAACCTGTTTTTTTTTAAAGTAAAATATATAGGTCCACTTTCCATGTTTTATTGCAATTATATATATATACTTTATATGTATATTATACAGAAAAAATTAAGATTATTAATGAGAAAATTATGAACATATTAAAATAAGTTAGAAAATGCAGTTAAAATATCACAAAGAAAATTAGGTAAAAAAATTAAAATTATGGGCAAAGTTTAATTTATTTATCATTTCAGTTTAAAATTCCAGTTTTGCATTGCTACATGTATTTTAAGAAATCAAAATACACACACGCCGGCCACTGAATTAGAACCTTTATTCAATACCGAGTTGGACTTTTAGTCCAAATTACAGCATGTATGCAGTTTGGCATAAATTCTACAAGGTGTTGGAGTACCTTTATATCTTCAGCATACCAAGCATTCACCAATCCTTTAACTGGTTCAGATTTGACAGAAGAGGACTTTGCTCTTGGATCTGTTTTTCTAACTTGTCCCATACATTCTCAATGGGGTTCAGATCCGGGCTTATTGGTGGCCAGGGAAGATGGTGGAAGTCACTGTCATGCTCGCTGAACACATCTTGTGCGATGGACAGTAGCATTGTCATTCATGAAACAGCCGTCACCTGCTGGATAAAAAGTCAACATTGCAGGATGGACTTGATCAGCAACAATATTCAGATAATCCTTGGAGGACACCCGACCTTCCAGCAATATCAGGGAACCCATTTCATACCAACAGAATGTGCCCCACACCATGACACCACCTCCAGAACCTCGAGTTGTGTTTACAAGGCAGGCTGGGTCCATTGCCTCATGAGGCTCCCACCAAACTCTCTGCCTACCGTTGGGACAGAACAAAGTGTACCACAACTTTTTTCCAGTCTTCCAGTGTCCAGTCACGGTGTTCCTGACACCACTGTAGATGAACATTCCAGTTCTTCATAGAAATAAGTGGTTTCCATATAGGCATGCGACTGTTAATACTGATTCTCTAATTCCTTGCACATAGTTCTTTATTCTAAAATTTAACTTTCAGAATGAATTAAACAGGTCAGAAACAGCCTTCATTGAATGCTTCAGTCAATTGCTGCACACAGGAAGTCCTGTTTCTCTGTACAAGCCTTCTCACACAATGGAAATCTCATTCCTGACAGATTGTTATCATGCCAGACTTATGCCTCTTAGACAAGCAACGTGGGTTATTTTTCCACTGATTAAAAACCTGAGATATATCACATTTTGAAAAAACAGTCATCTTTGCTGTTTTTATAATCATTGCTCCAGCCAAATGGGCACCCACAATAAGCCCTTTATTGAAACCCAAAAGATCCTTTGTTTTTCCCATTATGATCAACACTAATGACGACTATTGATGAACAGTAGTCTTAAATAGTTGCCTAGATCATGTGACCATGTATTTTGCACATATGCTGCACAAATGACTTATGTACATCTGCATAAAGGTTTCTAATTCAATTGCTGGAGTGTGTAGTAGATATATAAAACTGAATGACTGAAAATATACATTTTAATCATATCAAATAACAATTCATAGTGTAAACTTTCACACAATGCATGCAAATTGTGGTCAAGATTATTTTAATGTTTTTAAGTAGAAAAAAAATTAACTGAACATTAGAATCTTAGTCTTCTGTGACCAACAGGCATATATATATCAATCATGTCACATATCAAATGAAAAAACAAAACAAAAAAAAATAATTTAGCTCTAAAGAATAACAGAAATTGATATTAAAATGTAGGCTATTTATGCTAAATTTTAAAAAAAAGATTAAAGGCTTTAGACATTTAAAGAGTTAAATATCATGCTTAGAGGGGATTAAAATTGAGAGACTGCAAGAGACCATATCATTTAAACGTGGCAGCCAGTTCAAAACATGATTTTATGAAGATTTGGGTTGTTTTATCTCTGAGCAGGCCATTCAGTGTATTCTTTAATGTGCCAGGGTATAATTCTCCTGCATTTGGAACCATGACTTGTAGAGATGAGATTAGCCTCAATTTTTCGAGCCAGAGTCTATCCAATCTTATTTAACAATTGTTGAGCCTGATTTCAGGGAAAAATTTCTCTGATGCACATTAGCCATATATACAGAAATTCATTCCTTATTTTCTCACAATCACAAGAAATATTTGAAATATAAATTATTCTGAGCCTGAACTCCTCTCTAATGACTTAACATCCCACTTGATGAAAGTGACCTTTTCAAGGCCACCAGAAGTCACATGAAGAGGTTCATGCAGTGGTTTCTTTGGACATATCAACAGCTATCCATTACAAAATCCAAGGACCATTGCCCAGATGTTATAGAATAAGTTAGAAAGATGCACATTTCATAGGGAACATTTTATACTGATTGATGAGTGCATCAGCAAAAGGTTATCATCCGCAACAAGTGACAACACAGCATGCATAGAGAGCTTGATTCAAAATGACCAATGGGTGACTTCTATCTGTTCAGACCATCAAAGAAGTACTTTAGAGAAAAACACTTCCAATGTGATGATAGTTGAGGTGGCCTAGTGTGTACACACATACACCAAAGCCTGATTTCTGCAGCCTAAAAAATAAACAGGCAGTGTATTATTGGAGGAAAATATTTCAATCATTTTTATAATCATGCAGAGAAATGTTTGTCTGATATTCTTTGTTATAGATGTGTCTGCCAGTGTAAATAATGTGAGTATAACATGCCTCGTTGACTACAATAAAATCATACTTACTATTTTATCAAAACCCAAAAGCCAGAAGTGTTCATTCCTAAATTCTAAAACACCATCTAAAGTAGAAGCTTCTCTCAGGCACTTGTCAAGAAGATCAACAATATGGGGAGGTGTACTCTATAAATGATATTAATTATGTCAATTCAGTTACTTGTTATAATGTCTAGATATTATTATTACATTCAGTAAAAAAAAAAAAACTTTTAACCTTTGTGCTAAAACACACAATTTCATGTTGATAATGAGAACTGACAATTTACATGCATAATTTTAATATGCTAAAATCTATTCGATTCAGGGGACAATTATTTTAAACAATGATCATAATAGCTTTCTCAATGCTATATGCAGTGTAGTATATACTTCAATATTTATATGCAAGAATTTAAATGCATTTGATATATTCAGTGTATAACTTATAATATCATTTGGTAAAAAAATAAAAGGAAAATAATACACCGTTAACTTTAAAAGATCATTTCATTATTCTTACCTGCAATAATATTTTTCCACTGTAGGCACTCATTGGAAACATAGTAACACAGATCATGAAAGCAATACAGATAGCAGCCATAGAATCTGCAGCATGGTAATTGCTGTAGAGAGAAAGTTAAGTGAAATATAATGTGCAGCAATTCTGTAGTATATTACTAGCACTTACTATACCATAAAAGTTTTTATCTGATAATAATATGATGACAAAATAAATAGTAAATCTGCAGTTACCTGTTGACTTTGAAGTCAATAAATAGTTTTGTGGAATGAATACTTTTTCAACTATTTATAAGATGACTAATCATTATTTTTTTCTTTACATCTTTTCTTGCTTTCAACTAATATATACTTTGTACTCTTGTTGAGGCTTCCCAATAGTTATTGCAACAATAAAAGATCATTTTCACAGACTTAAAGTTAATAAACAGATAATTAACCCTTATGGTGCTGGAAGCTGGCAAAGCATTTGTCCAAATACAGCTTTCTTTGATTTTATGCTATTTTATAATTCAGATATAAATGTTCTTTTGTTTCGTATAAAATATGATAGTTATTTTTTGTTAAATATTAAGAATGAGATTCCAATGCTTATTTGCTTTGCCATTGTAAAAGAAAAACTTGGCCACCAAACATTCTACGTTAAAAGCTAATTGAACTCCTTAACTACAAAAGATAAAATTCAAAGCTGCTCAATGAAGAAATATGCCTTTTTAAATCAGATCAGTTTTGTATCTGATTGTCATAATTTCTATATTTTGACAACTTCTTAGCATATATATAAATGATTTAATAGGGTTTTTTTTCTTTTTTTTTTTCCTATTCAAAAAGTTTTATCAAAAATAAATCTGCCCATAAAATAGGCAACATTGGCCTTTCTCAAGGTCTATACTTTTCCTCTCCTTTCTACTTTCATAAGAATTCCTCAGTCAAATAATTCTCACCAGTCCTCAGCTTTAAACATGCTGATCAGATGTTTTCTGTAAGCTATAAGAAAATTGGCATTACTTCTGAACTGGGTATTTCTATTCTGTGTGGCAAACCATTTCTTCCCTGAAATATGGACACCTGATCTACAGGTAATGGAAAGGAAAATGGAAACAATTCCATGTTATCTCTAGAAAACCCCATTCAGAGCTCAATAGCTTCTTCAATATGATTTTTAATAAAAAATGTCTAAAGATAAAGATATTCATCAAATCTATCTTCAGATATTTTTTTTCATTCAAAATCATATTGAATAAGTTATTGAGCTCTGAATGTGACTTTCCATTGAGATAACATGGAACTGTTTGTTTTTCTACCCAGTACCTGTATATGAGAGTGGTAACTCTCCCATAATCAGTTTCATAAATATATATACATTTTCTTATTAAATTAAATCAAATACACAAATTATAAAAGTAGACATCATGTACATATTAACCTTCTGTCTCAGCTGTAAATATGGAAATAATAATCAATTTCAAAATTATTTCCAGTGTTTGCATAATTATTTATAAGCTAGGACATTAGCAGTGATAAACACTGGCAAACTTTATATTATTTTTTGATTGTTATTATACATGCATAAAATAATTAACTTTAGTTAAGAAGAATTAGTTAATGAAACATATTTCCTAACAAGGACCAACTCTAAGTTGGAGATGACTGACAATATTTGCTTTTTCTGCTAATTTTATTGAAAAGAATTTTTCAACCCGAGTTACAATAAATATTAGTTATTAGCCAATGTATAAAACAAATTTTTAATGTGATTTTATGTGGCATTAAACAAATCTGAGTGAGTGGCATAAAAAGTAAAATACTTACTATACATCAATAAGCAATTGAGCAAAAAGCAATGTTCCACCAGCAGTCCAACCAATCAGAACAAAAGGATTGACTCGAGGCAATAAAAATATGCTTAGGCCAGGAATAACACGACACAGACTAGAAGAATAAATATAGTTTTACTTATGATAACTTAAAACAGGTAACAATCTTTTATTTTAATATAATCTTAATGTATAAAGATATTAAAATATTTCCCCATAGGTCAAATGATTCCTTTCAAGAATTATTAAAAATATAACTTAATTCAAGGTAAATATTTGATGGAATAAATGTTTAAAGATGACAAAATATAAAACACAGAAAAGAATTTGTGACATGATTTTTTTTCTTGCAGAGATCTCTTATAGTATGAAGGAATAAAAAAATTCAAAATGCTTTTGTAGATAGTTGTTTCTCATTCAAAACTTTTTTTTTACTGAATACTGAAATCAAAAATCTCCTTTAATGTTGAAAAGCATTAAGCAGTGAGCATTATAATACTACAAGTGTTTTTTTTTAATTATCTGAAGTACATATCTGTATCACAACATAATCTACATTCTCCACAATTATGCTTATTAGCTGTTTCTTTATATTGTAATTTTCATATGGAGTAGTAAAATAATTAAGTATTCAAATGGATAATGTACATTCAGTTGTTGTAAATTGGGAAATGTTACGTTCAAGAAAAGAATCCTCTTAGTTTAATGTTGAAATGGACTTTAGAGGAAAAATTGTCTTGAGCCAGGTGGGAAATGAACCCATGACCTGATAACATGTCAGGTGCTCCAATTTCTGAGTTACCAGCTGCCAATCAAGATCTACTCTAATTTTGATGTTATGAATTTTCTACTTACAAATTTTACAGATTTTTGTGTTACACAAAGGCACTGTGCCAGTTGCTCATAAACAGCCTCAAGAAGCCAATGAGAAATATGTCATGAAGATGGCATGTTACAATACAACTGAATAAATTGAAGAAATTTCTTGACATTTCTGTTCAACTGTCATGAAGGTATCTCTCTTAATATTAAAATCAATTTTTCTTAATTAATAAATTAATTCTTTTGTTCAAATCAAATTCTTTCCTTGATAGTTCAAAAATGTTGAGCAATTTCTTCAATTTATTCAACTGTATACTTGTAATATACTTGCCATCTGCTTCTTGAGGCTGTTTGTGAGCAACTGGAATGCCTTTGTGAAACACAAAAAAAGTGTGTAAAATGCAAAATATAAGCCAAAATAAGACACATTTTGTCGAAAGAACTATGAAAATCAAAGTGCAGAAAACTGAAATATACCTTATAAATATAATTGTGGGTGTACCCAGTCTGTGTGTGGATGCATCCAGGCACAGACTGGCTGAATACTGTTCTGCAGATTGGTCTGGCAAGTGAGATCACAGAGAAGATATTAATTCAAGCTTAAAAATGAATCTAAATATAATGCTTATTACCTTTGGCTAATATCTGCTACATGACTCTGGAGCCAACTGGAGCTTGAAGCACATATGACATGGTTTAATGCCCTGCTTTTCATGCTATAAGTTATTGTTAAATGGCATATAAAAGCTAGAATTACACCAGGAAAGAGTCGTCCACTAAGGAAAGAAAGTTAAAATATTTCACTACGAAAAATATTTTTATCACATCTAAAATGCTATATTTCAGTTATGAAAATCTAGGTAACAATTTTATATGATTAATCTTAATCCATTGGCTTACTTATGAAGTTGCCTTGATATATTATGGCTGAATATCCTAAAAATACTTTAGTATTTCTATCAAATATAAAATGTGGTTTTACCAAAATATGGGTTTTTAAGATAGCACAGATATATACATATGTGGATCATTTAGTTCATGGAATGCCATGGCAAAATTTAGCTTTTTTATAAGTTAATACAATTTAGAGTCCCAGTGTATTCACATATGTGGCAATACAGTGAGACCTTGGAACGGCAGAGAGCAGTGTGTGCAAGCTGAAACACATTACAATAGGTTCACAAGTAACAAAAGAACAGTAAACTCTCAGTCTCTGTTGTTCATCACTTTAGAAAGTTGTTCATTTTCACGTGATTTTTTGCAGGCTATGGCTGATCTGGAAATTGAGCAGTGGTATTTGATATGTTATGGCATTTGGTGAGGCTTAAGTACTGCACAGACAGTTGCAGAAATGCCTCAAGTGTATGGAAAGCAATGCTTAAAACAAAGCATGATTTTCAGGTAGCACAAACATTTCAAAGACAAGTGCGATTCTGTGGATGACAATCTAAGCAACCAGAACAGGTCTCTATACACCCCTACTTCATTTCTGATTGTCTGTGCACCACTTAATCCTCACTGAACACATTTGGATAATGTATCAAATACCACGACTGTTTCCAGATCACCCATAGCCCACAAACACAAACCCTTAACACCTTTCCAAAGTCAGAAAATTGACTGCATAGTTTTGTTGTTACTTGTGATGATATCATGTTTCAATTTGCACATGCTACGCCATACCCTAGAAAAGTCACTGTGTTGCCACATGTAATGTATTAATTTGTACAAAACAGTTGCTGACAGCTGTCCATGAATTAAATGAGCCACTCCTGTTTCTGTGATTATGTAGTACTATGCTTCTACTGCATAGTAAAATCTCCATAGTCATTTTCCTTATAGTGAGATAACACAAGATGATAATCATTGATTGGCTGGTTACTGTTCATAAATCCCCCTCCCCCAATTAAGTATAACAACAATAATATTCCTAATCTTTCTGACAGTGAAAAATGGTATATGTGCAAACAAACTAAAATATTCAACAACTGTCTAAGTTTAAAAAGAATAAATCTTGGCAAGAAGTTTTAATGGTTTCTGCAAAATTTTTTGCCATGAAGCCTTTTGAATATTGAAATTGAACATTGAAATAACATAAATTTCATATTGGGGCCAACTGACCATCATTCAATTCGAAAAGTAATAGATAGTTGCTAGCTTTCAATTTAAATGAAATTATGTAGCATAATGACATTTTAATTAACTTTTGCTATGCTCAGAAAAAAAAATTAAAATCATATAAGACTTTATTTTTAACTGTGTTCAACAAATTAAAGTGGACATCATAACCTTATTATTTACCAACAAATACATGAAGTTGGTGGTTGGTTACTTGATTAGGGTTTTATGGTTCAATGGCAACTAAGCCATATGGCACCAAACAAGATAAATCGGAAAACAAAGAAATAAAAGTCACATAAACCTACAACCAAAGCTAAAAAAAAATGCAAAAATCCTAGACACAACAAGAATGCAATAAAATGGGCAAAAAAAGGCTTAAGTATAAATAAGAAACAAGTGTAAAATACAATCAACAAACATGGGTGTAGAAGACACATGTAAAAAGAAAAAACAAGTGTAAAGAATCATAGCACAAAGGCAAAATTATAAACGTTTAAAATAACCAGTAAAATGTAAAACAGTCAAAGATGGGGGGTAAAAAGGAATTATCAGATAAAAAGTGTCTGAGTGTAGGGTGCTTGGAAGTGCTAAGAACTAAAATATGGCATTCAAAATTAAAAGTTGAACATGTGATGAAAAGTTGAACATGTGAATAGTGTCACAAAACTCGTATTTAGGTTCATTATCTGCCCATAGCAGAAATGAATGTGTAATAAACAAATGACATAAGCAGAGCTGAGCAAGTAAAATTCCTTCTTGTGATTCCAGTGGAAACTTGACTGCCATAGTTTGAGAATAGGCTTGATCTTGAAAAGTTTATTTGCAATCTGTCCTGACCAAGATCTCTGCCACTGTGCCTGGAGCTCAGTGGAAAAACACTGCCTGAAATTCAAGTCTGAAACTGGCAGTGGAGAGTGGGACAGGGCATGGAAGACTTGGATGGCTGACCCCTGATGCCAATGTGACTGGGATCCAACAGAAAAGAATGGTGGCTGTTGCCAGATGATGGAGCTGCTGGCAGATCTTGGAAAGAACAGGGAGCAGAGAACTCGAAGCCTGTAGCAAACTAAGCAAGTCAGTGCACTAAGCACCAATGATGATGCTTAGTCACTATGTGGTCCAAGGCAAAACTGATAGTGTGCAACTCTGCAGTGATGATGGAACACTGAAGTGGAATCTGATCTGCAATGACATGAATAAGTGAAACTGCTCACTGGCCCTATTGGTCTGGGAAGGGTTTAACACATATATCTTTATCTACTGTTTGCACTTTGCCATGCATGTTTTATCATTCTATATTCATTTTGAAAAAAATTATTTATGTATTAACCATTTAAGAAAATAGGTACCCATACATTGAACAAATTAAATTATATTTCACAGACAGAACTTAGAGATGTTCATTGGGAAACTTAAAGAGTTAAAAAAAAAAACTTAAGAGCAGTGAAATGTTAAAAAATCTCAGAATGCAAAGGACTGACTTATTTGGTTTGAAAACATACTGCATGAATTTGAAAGCAGTGTTTATTTTACCTTATAACTTGATATGATAATATTCACCTAATCTCACTAGAATTCTAAATGCTACAGAAGTAAACAGACATTAAATCCACTGTGTATATTATAGAAAATAATGGAAATTCTATTCTCTGTAAATATTTTTTTTTTATATGAACTATAAATTACATATATTAAACTATGATTACTCTGGCAGCCAGCAGAGAATGTGTAACATATAAGAAAAACAAACAATAAATATATTTGTTTTCAAAAAATATGAAAAACAGGTGAAAAATATAAAAACATGCTACATAAATATCATTATGCATGTGTAACCCATACATATTTTTTTAATCTCTTGATTGAAAATTCAACTTTATTATGAGCTTGTAGTTAAGAAATACAATTTCCGCATGAATGATAAATTATAGTTTTATTGGAAACTTTACAGAAACATTGGAAAGTACTGAAATCATGATAATTATAATTAAACATTGATATCTATGGTGAACTGTAATTTCTCTCAATGAAAGTGTTGTGTGCTTCAGTTATGTTCCACTTGTTGCAGAGTGTCTTATGTGTAATATGCAAGATATTTAAGAAGATTAAAAGTTTCAAGATTCTTCCAGAACTGACTATGGACTTATCTTTAAAGCATGTCTAACTGTGGATTTAATACACATACTAAACTTCACCAACTCTTTACTATTATATATTTATATCATATATTAGTGCAAAAGTGTCATCCATTTATTTTGAACTATATATTCTTTCATACACATAAGGAAACAGGACTTTAAAATAATGAAAATATAGATTCCAACAATAATAACACAATTATAAAAGTATAGCAATAATGGAACAGTTCATAATAGTATGAAGAAAAAAGAATTCTGTGGGTAGGAAAATTTTTGCTGCTCAAGTTAAATATGAAATATACCTCATCCATATGTCAAGAAATTAGTATTGTATAAAAATATGACCTTACAAGACTAAATTTAATCTCACACACAAAAGAAATAATTTTAAAGGAAAGTTATCTAGAATGATGGCTGCATTACATTTAATAAATGATAATTATTATTTATAATATTAATAGCATGAAATATCAACAATTAGTTACAATTGTAATCACCATATAGTTATACAGTGACTATTAATACATTACATGATATTACCCAAGCATTAAAAATGTACAAAAAAAAAATATTTATAGCAATATATTTCAGGAAATGTAAAATATTTAAATAATGTCATATTAACTTTCATTTTTATTTTTTTCTATGCATTTAAGTTATTAAACTATATAACTTACGTGTGAATCTGTGATTGGTGTATCCACCTCACAATACTGCAATTAACAAAAAAAAAGGATATATGAACTCAATAGCAAAATAAGTTTTGGGATGCCAAAAATCAGTGATTAATTTAAAATCAACAAAATTTATATATTTAAAACATATGCCATAAACAGCTGGAGCAGCTTTTTTTTTCTGAAGTTGGAGGTCAAAACTGTTGCATATTTTCTCAGCTCCCACTCCCATTTTTTTCGCTCATCTTTCCCTTACAGAAAAATGATCAAATGAGCCAATTACTAGAAATTTGTTCATGACATTTGTTTAGACATGTTCATGATCCAGTAGTTTGATCACATCTTACTACTGAATCTTAAACCAAAATATTATCCAAAGTGAAAGAACACAAGGTGTTCTAGTTAATATATGTCCTTAAAAATATACATTGGTAACAATTCAATGAATGAGTCCAATTAAAATGAGGGAGTCCATAACCATTATTATAGCACTGAAGCACTTTAATCAGCTTGGACTAATCATAAAGTTATCTACTTCTGATCCTTCAATCCTAGGATTAACTTTATTGATATGTTTTAGCTATATGCATTGTGCAACATTTTTAGTTGTATACAGATACTGATGAGCTTTCATTTTTTTAAAGGTATAACTTATTAAATTCCTTTAGTATGAAATATGATGCATATCTCTCCTATGATATAAGAACATAACATGCAGTACTGATATTTATAATCTATTTTCGGTACTTAATAACAGTCAATATTAAGTATTTCCATTATATTGTAATACTTCATCCTATTGTTTGATGCCACTTGAGTACATGGTAAAAAGATTTTCTAAGATGACAAGTTACATTTCCAGTATCAAAATTGACACTGCAAACAGCTAAACAAAACATGCAGCAGCTCAGACATACACCATTTTTGCAGTGCTCATGAACATTGTTTCACAAACTTCAGTGTCTTCCTGCATTGGCAAGGACCAGTGTCATACTGAACAAGTGAGTCACTTTGGGATCACTGATCTAGTAATACCTGCTACTTGTGGCATCCAAATAATATTTTTAAGTTTGTGTATTTATGGAAGGACTTTTTAAAAACTTTTGCACTTAATTACATTTTATTTTTAACATCATATTGCAGTTCCCAAGTTCTTTAGAATTTTGGAAAAAAAATAACTAATCAAATTTTTGTATTCTTGAGTTGGTGAATAATACATAATGTACAGATATTTTACTGAGTTTTAATATGTGCTTAACATTTGAGAAAATTTAACTTTTACAATTTTATGCTGCCATGGCATATTCCTACAACAGAATGATACATAATTTTCTGCTCACAATGATGGAGCACTTAGCCATGTATGATTACCCATATTTAACCTTTGCATCATATATAGTATTGTACACTTTTTTATTTCATGGGAATAAAACTTTTATTAAACTTTGTTTCATATTAATACACTATGATTTAATCACAATTTTAATGCAAGTTCAACGACTCACATGATACAAAGATGTTGTTACTTACCTTTCCTTTGCTATAAAAAAAGAGCTTACTCCTGCAAAAGATGTTGCTAAGAAAACAGCTAGTACTTCGAACCTTTCATACCTGGAAAACAATGCCATATTAGAAACAAACTCATATAAGTGATCCCTGTAATGTAAACTGACAGTAGTTCTAGTTCAATGCTAGTGATTTTTATGACTTTATGTATTCGAGGATACATAGAGTCATAAATCACACATATAATTAAAATATAGTTATATAGCTGAAAATACAATTTAATCACTATATTTCACTGCAAAAATTTATTAAAAGCAATTAGTTAAACTCTAAATATCATCAACACAATGGCACCCAACCTTGAGGTTACAGTATGATTGTGATGGGGTCATTATGAAAGTACTTAAAGCATCATCCTCATCCTCAAGCAGCCATGGGCTATGGAGTTTACTTAATCACTTCTAAGTTTTCCTCAAGCTGGTTTCAGGCAATGATTATGTTCTGAAATTGTGCTCAAACCAATTTAGGCAAAATTGAAAATGCTTCATAGCTTTGAGAGCATGAATAATAATCTTTTTTTTTCTGGCTTAAAAGCTCTTCACTGATGGCAGAATTGTAGTGTTTCCAGATTATTTTGCAGCCTTCAAAAGGGTTGTTTACATTTTTGCTCAATTTTATTTCTGTAGCTGACAAAATGAAAACCAGCACAGTTTAGCAGTTATTCTTAATTTTTTTTTTTCTTTTTTAGCATTTGGTTTTGGACAAAAATTATGGTTTTATAGTAACAGTGATGATGAAGGAAGCTTAGAGTTGTTTGTGCATTGCTTACTGCTCAAGTATGAAGTAGATCAGGAACCAGAGTATCAAAGTCTATCAAAATAAAAATCTCGATAATCTGAGATGATGTATGTGGCTACACTGATGTCAGCAAACTGAGAAAATGGTGGGCAATTATTCGTGTTGAATCTGTGTGTGTGTGTATGGGGGGGGGGGGGATAGTGCAGTAAAAGACAGAATATACAGATTAAAGGCGAGACCTGGGTAGCACCAAGTGCTGTTCAGCTAGTACTGAATACAATTATGTTGATGCCACAACGAGTTGAGCTCATATTGCTTTGCAATGAAAATGAGAGCTGTAGATGAATTCCATCATTACACATTTCTGACTTCTTTGCAAACTGACTGTATATAAACTGTTGCACAAAGTTAAGAAGGTGTACACACTTTTGATTGTCAAGTGAAGCAACTAAAAATAAAGAGCTCACGGCAGAGGCTGTTGGCAAAAACGAGTTGGGTTGTTTTATCTTTGAACGGCATTTTTTTGCACACAATAGGCTAAATGGCCAGGTCACAAGGACTTCGAAGGCTCAGAGAAGGTTGAGGAAGAGGACCTACTGGAACAGCTGTTGCAAATGATGAGAGATGGTAGCCTCCTGTTATGGCCATCAAGCATGTT
Organism: Ryuthela nishihirai; assembly: GCA_038380435.1. Classification (NCBI taxonomy): domain Eukaryota; kingdom Metazoa; phylum Arthropoda; class Arachnida; order Araneae; family Heptathelidae; genus Ryuthela; species Ryuthela nishihirai. The sequence continues at coordinate 26,019,316 of JAWZYU010000026.1, forward strand.
CTTTGGCAAAAATGGCATTAAACCCTAAAAGATTTATTTGGCACATGGGAACAGTATGTAAAGAATCTCTTACAAAATACTGCAGCAGCATTTTTATCTGTACAACTGAAGTATATGGCATCTACTGCATGACACACAGAATTGATCAATCTTCTAAGCACTGACCATGGTTTTATGTATAAGTTCTAATTCTTGGATGGTATGCTCACAACCTTTCTATATTTATTGATGCCAAACTAAACATATACAGTTACAACTTGGTTTATCTGTGACAAATTGAAAAGTTTGGTAGCCAGTTCAATGGCTTTCTCAATCAGTTAAGCTCCTTATTTTTTTCATCTGGGGTTATATGAAACTATTTGTATTCATGACGAATTATATCCCTTGATGAACTGAAAGACTGAATTATATATATGATTTGATTCTGAGAATTAGCTAAACAACATAGTACACATTCAATATAAATTCAAAAGTCATAATGATCAATGCAGTTTGATGACAGCATTTTGAGCATTTCTGCTAATTCACATTAGCAACTGACATTTGATCACACCTTATAAGCCTTAAAAGGCTAAATTTCTAAAATTCAGTCCTATTCTACAAGACAACACAAATTTGCCCTGTAGAATGTGATGAAGATTGGCTCAATTGGTACTGCACCAAGCTCATAATCAAATGTTCCCTGGTTTGAATCCCAATTGTCACTTTTGAAATATATTTCTGCTAATCCCCACCTTGCCAAAACAAACTCTTGTAGAAGTATCACAACAAAATTTTTAAGAATAGAAAATATTGATGTTTAAATATGAAATATATATGGCTGATTGCCAACTCATATATGTGACTGATTGTTGATGAGGCAACCCAATCCCTGAATTCATATTCACTTTAAAGAAATGCCACTGGTAATCTTGTTGAGTAGGTAAATCAGTGCCCTACAATGAAGAGCCAAAACATTTTGACTAGCTGTCTTTATGCAAATTGAAGCAACTGCAGGTAAATGATCGTGCATGTGAAGGTCATGAAATTGTATAAATAACACCTGATACTGAGCTCTGTTAATCAGTGTTATTCTTGTTCTTCAGATGGGAAAGGCAGCGGACTTAAGTGAGTTCAACAATGCCCAAATTGCAATGGCCAGATGACTGGGTCAGAGCATTTCCGAGGTGGCAAGGCTTGTGGGATGCTCATCATCAGCCATGGTTAGTCTCTTCAGAAAGTCATCTGAAAACCACCAGCAAGGTGTGGGCCAACCATGGCTCATCGATGCTAGAGGTGAACGAAGGCTATCCCATATGGTACGAGCCAACAGAAGAGATAAATGTGGTGCAACTCGCCTGTAATTTGAATGCTGGCAATGGGACTAATGTGTCACAACACACAGTACATCGAACTCTGCTGAAAATGGGGCTGGGTAGCAGCTCTGAGTGCTCATGCTAACCTCAGTTTACCATCACAAGTGCCTACAATGGGCACGCAAGTATCAAAACTGGACCTTGAATGATTGAAAGAAGGTCTGGTTTGATGAATCTCATTTCATGTTGCACCACGTGGATGGCTGGGTACTTGTGTGTCGTTTACCTGGGGAAGTGTTGGCACTAAGATGAACCGTGAGACAAAAACAAGCTAGTGGAGGAAGTGTACTGCTTTGGGCAATATTCTGCTGGGAAACCCTGAGTCCAGTCATTCAGGTGCAGGAAACTATGACATCTACCACCTACCTAAACATCATTGCAGACCAGGTACATCCTTCCATGGCAACAGTATATCCCTCTAGTAGTGACTTCTTTCAGCAGGATAATGCACCATGCCACACTGCCTGGATTGTTCGAGAATGGTTTGCAGAACATGAGGAAGACTTCCAGATATTGCCCTGGCCTCCAAACTCCCCAGACATCAATCCAATCGAGCATCTACGGTTTGTGTTGGAATAGCTATCTGATCAGGGGTGGCTCAACCATGTAACTTACAAGAGTTAAAGGATCTGTTGGTACCAGATACCACAAGACACCTTTAGAAATCTTGTAGTGTCCATGCCTTGCTGAGTAAGAGCTGTTTTGGAAGCACGTGAAGGACCAACATGTTGAAGTGAATATGTTTCGTTGGCTGTTGAAATGTTTCGGCTTAAAGTGAATATCAATTTGGTGATTGATTGCACCATCAACATGTTTCAGATTTGTTTCCTACTTTTTAGAGTGCATATAGGAAGATAAGCATTTTTTAATTTATATTTTTTGTCACTAAAAACACTTACCTTAAGAAACTTTTGATATATGACTCATAAACACCGATCACAGTTTTGATTCCCCTTTATTTGGGGTCATGTTTGAGGTAGCCCATGACATTGGAGACATCATAAGCTTTAATTTGCTATGAGTCATTTGGTTGAACCCCCAATTTCCATCTCTTTTGGGGAGAGGGATGAAAGGGAGGAGGCATAAATAAAAATAGTCTATGACAGTCATCATATGAGCTTTCATTTGACACCTAAGTCGTAACTGTAGGTCATTGTATTTGGAAGATATAATAGAATTACTTTCACATTTCTCCTTTTCCTTTGTGGGGAAGAAATCAAGGTGGGGGGGATATATATTTTTTATTCCTCACAACATTCCCCATGACACAAGATTTCATTGGACATAATGTTAATATTCAGCCTCATGTTCCAAAGATATAGTAGAACAACTACTTTCATATTTCCTCATTTTTAGGGAGGAAGAAAACATGGGGGGGGGGGGCTAATTTTTATATCTTGTGACACTCCTCTGTCACAAGCTTTAATTTGATGCATAACTTTTGGCCCTTGCATTCCAAAGATATAGTGAAATAATTGCTTTCATATTTCATCTTTGGGGGGAGGGGGAGAGAAAGCATGGGGCTCAATTTTTATATCCTATGATACTCCCTGATTCACAAGCTTTCATTTGGCACATAGATTGTTACTTTCAGCACTCACTTTCTGGAGATATAGCAGAACAATCATTTTCATATTTCCCCATTTTTAGGGGGGGGGAAGAAAGCATGGGGGGGGGGGTTCAATATTTTTATAGTCTATGACACTCCCCATATCACAAGCTTTTGACAAATAAATCAGTATGTCTATTATGTTTGAAAGATATGGTGGAACAACTATTCTGACAAATCCACAAACTGACAAAGGATGAGAGAAAAGCAATAGGAAGATAGATTAAAAAAAAACCTGCTGTTTCTTTTCAGCTACTCTTACATTCTGAGTCATGGGTGGATTAAAATTTCCAGCTTAATTTTGGTTAAGAAGATTCCTTGGAGTAGTCTTTAGCAAATATTTCCATTAAACATTACAGCAGAATATGTCAAATATCATTTTGAAGTATAGCATAGTATTTCCCACTGAATAAAGTAAGGTGGGTAAGGTGTCATGTTGCTTGGTGCACGAAACTAATGACAGCAGGAGTGGATTTCTTTCTAACTTGGTCAAACATACTCTTCTCTGAGCCTGCAAATATTTGTTCCTTTACAGAATACATTTCTGTGAGCTATTAATGTGGAATGGATAAAATTTATGTATAATTTTCATACTACACTCAATATATAGAATTTGTAACAATAAATTGCATGCCTAGCATTAAGTAGCATCTTTTCAAGTAACATCTGATAACACTGACAGAACCTATAGCTGTTGACAGAAATGCTTAACAAAGACTGCATAATTTTCAGAATCAAATAAAAATATGAAAAACAGATTGTAAGCAGCAGCCCAGATATCAAGACCAAATGATATGTGATCATAATCTAATAATTTCTGTTTGCATTCATTATGAAACAGACCCAGAATTCTACTGTAATAAAGTCAGAAATGGATCATGCATTTTTGTACTATTAAGAATTTATGAAAGCTCAAAGATATTTTACATTTGCTCTTATATAATCTAAAAAAGGGTGAAAAAATAATGGTCAATAGGATAATATTATCAGGATTTTAGTTACTTAATTAAATAATTACTTCTATAATTGCTAAAAACTATATTTTATCAATATTTTATTTTTATTTTTAAATAAAGGACTGAGATAACTGGTAAACTTTTGGCATGTGTTGGTTTCTTGTACACAATACAAACATTTACACAAGGAAACAACATAGAAATACTTAAGGACATGCCTGCTGGAATAGTAATCAGGAGTGCTAACCACTAGTCCAGGTAGGGCTAGTGATTAGAACACCTGTAGGTAAAATTTCAACTATATAAAATAATTTATGTATTAACAAATGAATTAACATAATTATACTAATACTCTTGTTGAAATCTCAGTATCCATCAGTATTTTTAATACTATATAATTATTTTGTGTGTGAACTGATATTTATTAAAGAACTTGCAGTCTGACATTTTGTTTTGTGAATGTGACCTGCAGTTTACAAAATATGAAAATATTATGGAAACTAATTTGACTTTTTATTGAAAACACTGATCAAAAATTCATAATTATTAAGCTGCATTTCTAGAATCATTTAGCAACATAATCTCTCACAAAATGATCAATTGAAATGAATTACATCAAAAGTGGGAAACCAAAAACGAGTTGGATTGAATGTCAATTAAATAAAACTGTTTCACAATGAGTTATTTGCACTTTTTTATAACAGTTTATATGAATTGTTTGAAAATCTGCCATATTTATTTTTGGGGTTTAGTGCAATTATTCAAATTTGAGCAACTAGTTTTCCAATGACTGTTCATGAAACTTACAAATTACAATGATTTTCAACATTAGAGAAAAAGAACTTCCTATTCATATTATTGGTAATGAAAGGGTTTTCTTGTTACCTAAAGGAAAAAGTGAGCTGGTAGTTTTTAAAACAAAACTACTCATATAATGCATGTATACTTGCTGAATGTCCTGAATGCACTGTTTCCTAGCTTTTGCTAAAACTGATAACAAAATAAAATTTCTAACTTACCCAAAAGTAAAGCTCTGGTTAGGTTTCTTTTGCTCAACCCATATACTTAAAGTACATATGCACAAGCTAGAGAAAGGGGGAAAATATTAAATCTTACTTATATAAGATTATATCTTCAATATTATCTTAAATTGCTTTATGTTCACATACTTATATCTGAATATTAGTGCTATAATAATTTTTCCAAGTTTTATTTAACTTTAATCATATGCTAAGCTGCAAATTAAATTTTATGTGATAAAGTGATATCATTGGTTGTAATTCATTAAATATTACAGAATGAAATATTTAAGTAATGTAAATAGAAAAAAAAAAGGGTAAAGAAGCTATACTACACTACATAATAATTATTCCAAATAAATACTGTATATTTCTGCAGATAAGACGATAGTTGAATCATAAAAAAGGGCCCCAAAATCCAGGTCATCTTATAGGACAGATACAAAAATTAGATTGAAATTTATATAAATTGAAACCATTATAAAATAAAACAAATCACTCACCAATGTATTTAAAATCCTGCAAAATCCTCACATTCATCATCTAAGGCAAATAGCTCCTCAAGTACATCCTCACTTTCGTTGTTGAGAAGCTCGTCATATGGGTCCCAATCTGTACCTAGTGAGTCGATTTCCGCTTCATCATCAGTATCCCATAACAAATCGTCCTCAGTGCCATCCATAGCATTAGAAATCCCACACTTTTTGAAGGATTTGATCATTGTTTCGACTTTCACTTTTCCCATGATTTGATCACGAATCATCACAACACATCAAGTGACGCAGCCCGCATAGCTCCACCTTTCGTATACGACTTTTCGCCACTCATCATCCAGTTATTCCATTGTTCACACGTGATCTTTGAATGGTTTATTCAGAGAGACATCTAAAGGTTGTAGCATCGAAGTTAAACCACCTGGTATAACAGCAATCTTAGTATTGTTCCGTGCTAAGCGATTTTTAGTGTTCTCAGTTATGTGACTGCGAAACATATCCCACACCAACAAACTGTGTTGATTTCATAGAGCATCTGGTCGCCTCTGCCACACATTTTCCATCCACAATTTTACACCATTCTTGTCCGTCCATCCATCCCTTTTCATGAAAATGTACGAAAATGTCTGGTGGGAATTTTATTTTAGTAGTTTTCCTCTTGAAAATGACCATGGGTTTTAACTTTTTTCCATCTGCCATGCATGTTAATACTACTGTAAACCTGGTCTTTTCATGGCCTGTACTTCTTACTTTAACAGTTTTTATGCTCTTTTTTCCATAGTTCTATTGTTTATCATGTCGAAGTTAATCGGTGTTTCATCCATATTTCCAATATTAGATAATGGAAAGTTGTATTTCTGCCTCATACCAATAACAAACTTGTGAAAACTTGTGACTTTATGGTCAAGATCTTGTGGTAATTTCTGTGCAATTTTTGTTTTCTGTCGTATTACCAGATTTTTTCTGTTCATGAAACGATTGCACCAACCTACTGTTGCTTTAAATTCTTTGCCTTGTTCTGGATTGGCCCTTGCCTACTTCAATGCATAAGCCTTAATCATATTTCTTGTAACAACATAACAATTCTTCCTCTGTTCTTGTACCCATTCTGCAACGTTATTTTCTAAATCTGGCCAGCAAGCTATTCCTCTCCTCATAGAACATTTTTTTCATTGGCATTTCTTTAATAGCATCTTCATTCTTTCTCCAATCTCTTACTATCTTCTCTGTTATATCGAAAGCCCTTGCTGCAGCACAGTTGTTCGATTCTTTAGCCTGTTTTATGTCTTTTAACTTGAAGCTTGCTTCATATTTCCTTCTTTTCGTTGGTTCTATGATTAGGCCAACACTTTACAAATTTTACGCTTATTACACTTATAGTACAAATTGTTGAACACACGACACAACCTACAACGAAACTTGTTAGAGGTACATGTGAGTTCGTGATTCGGCACGTGCTTCTATAGGCAAAAACGTAACAATGCTAAAGGAGGCTTTTCCTTTATGCGTGCAACCACCGACTGCGACTGATCTTGAAAATTACTATAACTTATCAAAAAATCTATCATATTATTTAAATAAGTGGCCGAGTGGTTAGCACGCTTGGTTACTGATCTACGGGACCTGGGTTCGAGTCCCGGGTAAGGAATGGATGTTCGTGTTGTTTTCTGCTGAGGTCCTGCCATCCTCTCAGATCTTCTACTGTGGCATATAAACTGACAGGCTCCTGTCAGACCTCTGTGGCAAGCAGCTGCTTGAGGGGGTATTTATTATTTATTTATTATATGATAATACATTACATTGTAATAGTAAATAATACATTACATTGTAATAGTAAAACAATACTAAAACAAAATGAATATTAAAAGTTATGTTTATTGAGTTACTGAGGAAAAAATGGACAAACCGTAATTATTTACTAGTACAGAGTAGGGTATGTCCACAAAATAGAATAGCCCATACAACGATTTTGTGAATAGTCAAGGTACCCGAATGCTCGAATCAGTGCGAATGTTTGCGAATAGGACATAATTCCGTATACGCTATACAGTATTATTATCCAGATGATGATCGCTGATCTAAACTAAATTCATAGGCCGTTGATAGTTTGGGGTTGTCTTATAGGACAGATATATGCTAAAACTATAAAACTTTGACGAAAATTTATACCTCGTATTATCTGAAGGTCAACTTATCTGCGGAAATATACGGTAGTTAAATATTTCTGGTGCATTTATGCTAGCTAGAATGCAAGTATCAATCATACTTAAAACAAATATCCATCATAATGAAAAAAATGGCCATCATAAAGACTACCATCAATATGTCTAGCAATTCCTGATATATACCCAGTGGACAATAACGAGAAAATTTTCTAGGTAACAATATATTTAAAAAATACACTAATAATTTAACACACAGCTATACTTTATAAAGGATTTAATCACGATAATGCTGTGTTACAAAGTTAAAACATAAAACTTCCAGGGAGTAAATTTCAAACTAGGAAAGTGCTGTACGTATCGTTACCATATATGGAATCCACTTAACTACTACCTTAGAATTACCCTTAGCTTTATACATTTACTTCAAAATTAACTCTCCCTTCAAGAGACCAATTATATAAAGCTTATATAAAGCTTTATATAAGGCTCTAATTGGTCTCTTGAAGGAAGAGTTAATTTTGAAGCTTTATACATTTACTTCAAAATTAACTCTCCCTTCAAGAGACCAATTATATAAAGCTTATATAAAGCTTTATATAAGGCTCTAATTGGTCTCTTGAAGGAAGAGTTAATTTTGAAGTAAATGTATAAAGCTAAGGGTAATTCTAAGGTAGTAGTTAAGTGGATTCCATATATGGTAACGATATGTACAGCACTTTCCTAGTTTGAAATTTACTCCCTGGAAGTTTTATGTTTTAACTTTGTAACACAGCATTATCGTGATTAAATCCTTTTTAAAAAATACACACAAAAAGAAATGGTGATTAAACATTTTACAAAAAGAATTTAATTTTTAAAAACACATAAATAATCTTACCACAAAATATCAAATAAGATCAAATATGAATAAACTTGAAGCCCTAGGAAAGAAATATTGCTTTGTCAATTACATGCATTTTTTAGTCAATAACAACAAATAAAACCAATTACATTTATTTCTTAATTCTAAAGTTTTACATTTAATGTTATAAGCATACTACCTAAGAATTGAAACACATTTGTTAAAGTGCTTTAACATCAAATTTCTGAGAATAGAACATTTCATGTTTTAATACTGGAAATACCTATTATCATAATAATTGGTCCACAAATTTAAAGGAAATGAAAAAGGGGAGTCATTGGGTTGTGTTGCTTTACCTCTGAATTATTTTTCAGTTCATATATGATCAAAAATAACATGTTTTAAAAGTAAAGATAGATATATATACATAAAAAAAAACATGAACTGTATTTAAAATAAAAGCATCTTATCCACATTATAAAAAATTGTCAACTTTATATAGTTATTATACATGTAGGTACATGAGGCAATCCTTTGTAGCATGAGACCTCAGAAATTATTAGTGGTAGAAAGAATATTTTGTACAATTGTTTCACAATTCTGTGAAGATTAGATTTTTTTGTTTAATAAAAAAAAGTTTACATTTGAGTCCAGGAACTTTTTTATTCCAGAAAATTGCACTTTCAAGTGTTCTTGGCAATGACAGAGATAATCTGTATTAACACAGTGCTTGGCAAAGTTCTAACAAAAAGCATGCACCATTTTACTGATTGTTGCAAATTTGCTGTCATTTTGACTATTATAGTGTCAGTAATTTATCAGATACTTGACCAACTAACTCAAAATTTCATATACAGGTTCCCTTGTACCACCTTTAATTAAAATATAACCCCCCCCCCTTCAAAACTGACTCCCCAAATTTCTCATATGGGTTTCCCCCTTGTAAATCTTCCCCTATATTACATTAAAAATGTATCTACAAAAAATAACTTTTATTTTAGATACTTTTTTTATGCATTTTTATTAGCCAAATGACTAATTTAATTTCCAAAGGAAGTTTGTTGCATTGAAAAAAAGTCCCTATTTCTAATAGAACCTGATTTTGAAAACTGGAACCACTTTTTGCCTCATTCCTTTTAGTTTGCCATTTTGAATTTTAAATTTCTGACAGGCTGTATACGTAATATCTAATAATACATATATATATCTATTACTGTTATAATTTGTTTACAGAGACTTACCCATACTCTTTGTAGCTTTGCACCATTTCAAAAGTATGAATATGCATGATGTATTAAGCATTCCCAGCCATAAAATTCGACGAAACTAGAAAAAAAAAATATTATATAAATTTTTAAAATAGAGACAAAAAAAAACATTTATTTTAAATATCGGATACAGAGCTGGGCTGCCTGTGAATTTCTTTCAGTTGTTGAATTGTATCATTGAGCAGCACTTTTGTGAGCACAATGGCAAGTCCTTAAGGACTCCAAAGGATCAGAGTTGGATACGGGAACTATTGGAGGCATTTTCTCATTGAGGGCAGGTGGGGGCTGGCAGAGATAAATCTTGATGCTGGTTTTGTTAGGATTCAAACCTAGGACAAATCTGATTATGAGCTTGGATTGTTACTGACTGAACAATTCCTGCCTTATTATATTCCATAATGCTGTGATAATGTTTCATCCTGTGAGCAACAGAGATGGGATTATTATTGGACAGTTTTCCCAATCATAACTTTACAAGAGTATAATGCTTTTGAGAAAAAATACACACAAAAAGAAATGAAAAAAAAAAAGGATGAAAGCTTTTGAGAAAAAATTTAGAGTCAACATTACAAATTTAGCTGTTCTGTTATATATTGATTGGTCAAAAATATAAGCAAATGCATTTTGAAAAGTATAAGGGACTGATATGAAATAGGGCATATTTGTAAAGTTTGCAATGCAGGAGAAAATGCATTGCATGCACAATCATGAACATGCAAATTAGGGTTGCCCATGGTCACCCCTCATTTCCATTTTGGACAGCCTGGTGTTAACTTGGATATCAATTTGATTTTACCTTGTCACAAAGAAAGCATATGGATGATTGTGTATGGTGGAAAGCAATAAATATGATCAAAGCAGACGAATCCAGACAAAGGATCCAGAAGTTTAAAATGTACCCAGAATGTCTTCTCAAGACTGGAATAATTTCAAGAGATTCTTATTATTTACATTCAAGATGTGATCAGGGCAAGGTTCTTTCAGTGCCACTGTTCTCTGTAACAGCAAGGCAGCATAGAGAAATGACAACTAGGCAACTGTTAAAGGTCATAGAGCTGACAATTTGAAGACATACTGTATACACAAAGCTGCATGAATGAGGCCTGTATGCATGAAGACCACTGGTTTGTGTTCTCACTCCATTCAACAGAACTCATTATAAAGATTGCAAACAATCTCACCTTTGGCATCCAAACCACTGAGCAAATGAGTTCAGATTGACACACATTCTCAATGTGTACTTATTTGGAAAGAGCAAGGATCTTGTCACAATTACGGTTACATCACAGAAATCATTTGGTGGTGACAGTTGGGTTGTTTGGGTTGTTTTACCTCTGAGCGGCACTTTTTTGCACACCATGGGCTAAATGGCCAGGTCACATAGACCCCGAAGGCTCAGAGAAGGTTGGGGAAGGGGACCCACTGGAACAGCTGTTGGGAGACAGATGGTAACCTCCCGTCAAGGCCATCCAGAGTGTTCTTTAACATGCACAGGGTATGGCTCTCCCACACACGGGGCCACGGCTTAACGTCCCATCCGACGGACGGCGGCCTTTCCAAGCCCATCGGTGTCCCCTACTGACCGTGGGCAGGGCGGGGAATTTTGTGGAGATAAATCTCAACGCTGACCCAGTTGGGACTCGAACCTGGGAACTACAGATTACGAGCCTGGCGCGCTACCGACTGAGCCACCCCCGCCCCAGGTGGTGACAGTGTAATGGTCTGGGTAACCATCATGATGACTGGCCACACAGAGTTTCACATCTTTTAGGGAGGCTCAGTGATAACAAGATGAGACTTGAATTAGGTGTTTTGCAACACCATCCCAGTGGCTGAGTGGTTGGCATGTTTTGGTTATGGAGCAAAAAACCTGGATTCAAAACTTGACAGCATTGATGCTTTTTCACTTATGTTAATTTTCTGTTGTCTTGCCTTCCTAATAATCTTTATTGTATATTATAGTGAAACACTCCTCTCATATGCTGTGACAAATTGGGATGAGTGACAATCTTTTAATATCTTGATATAACATGAAAGTCTATATTAGTCTGGTAATTCTTAGTCATGCATAAATTTTAGTAAAGAAATACAAAAATAAGAAACAAAAATACTTACTCTGTTATCCCCAAATACAGGTTTCAATTCCCGGATTATTGCAGAAAAAGCTGACAAAGAACGTTTTCCAAATGGATGTATTCCCTGCATAATAATAATTTTTTTTAATGACCATTATTTGAAAAGAGTGGTTTTTTAGGTTATACTGTATGAATGAACATAAAACAAAAGCTGTGAATTGGTGGTTACTGTGCTACACTTACATAGCAGATATGTCTGCTGATATTTAGAGATTGAATTCAGTTAGTTTTAATAGCATCAACATATAATAAATAAGGTAAACTTGAATTCAGTTAGTTTTAATAGCATCAACATATAATAAATAAGGTAAACTATCTACCAGTTCCTGAGATTAGTATCACTTAAATCAGTAAACATCTATACTGAAGTAGCATGCATTGCTTAACTCACATATGTGCTGGCATTTTAATGAAAAGGATGAGTACACATAATTTTTCCTTTTTCTTGAAGATTTACATCTGATAGCTAATAAGCATCAGGAACTACTGGGTTGATGTAAAAGTAATGGAAAAACACAAGACAAGAAAGAATAATCATTCCCATGATTAACCAATGTCTTATTTAATCAAGTATGATATTACCATTAATACACATGACCATTTTCTAATGATCTACAAGTTTGTAGACGACATTCCTGTAGAAATGCTCATCCTTTGTGACAACAAAGTCTGTAATGCACTCTTTCACCTCATAATCATTCTGAAACTTCCTATTGCAAATGAAATTGTTCAGGGATCAGAACAGATGTAAATCTGGGGGATGCATATATTAATATGGGGGATGCATCATTATTTTCCAACCCAATTGCCACAGCTTCTGCTGATCCATAATGCAATATGGGACTTTGTGATGTCCTGGTGGAACGCGAGACCTTTTCTGTTTACCAAAGCTGTGCTTGGTTTTTTTACTTCTGAGCAGCACTTTTTTGCACACAATGGGCTAAATGGTCAGATCACAAGAGATCACAGATTCACACCGAGTGCTCAGAGAAGCTTGGGGAATGGGAACCACTGGCCAACAGTAAATAGATAAATGGAAGCTCCCCATCAAGGCCATCCAGCATGTTCTTTAATATGAACACAGGGCCAGGGATTAATGTCCCATCTGACTAGGGGGGGTCAGATTTTTTAGCCCTAACTTTAAAAACCAATAGCTTCCAGCATATATCTGATAAAATATCTGAGAGGGGGTAGCTGCAATGGACAAGAATGTCATTCCAGTATATATTTTACCTCTTACTTTCTTTAGTAGTTTTTAAGAAAATATTCTTCAAAGATTTGTGAAACATTTTTATCTTTTTTTTCGCAACTGTTCTGGTTGCTTAAATGCTAAAACAAATTGAGAGCACATACCTCTGTATTCTACCTTGCCCAATGTTAAGATTTACTCTGTTAAACTCCCACCTTATCTTCAGTTAGATAGGGGGCACAGACGACTTTGGAAAGGCTGCCATCCATCAGATGTGGCATAAAGCTACAATCCTGTGTGCAGAAGAGTCATACGCTGTGCACATTAAAGAACAAGCTGGATGGCCTTGATGGAGAGGCTACCATCTCCTAACCGATGTTCAGTGGGTTCTTTTCCCCAACCTTCTATGAGCCTCTGGGGTCTTTGTAACCTGCCATTTAGCCATTGTGTGGAAAAAAGTACTGCTCAGAGGTAAAACAACCTAAACTAGATAACTTCCAGCACAATGTTAAAACTGATACATAGTTATTTTTACCTTTCAGAGTTAAGGAACAATAAGAATCTGCACATATAAAACACATTTGTGAGGTTTAGAGAGGTTCCTTTAATCCAGCTGTTTTTGATGGTTTCCTGATTTGTTTTATAACCATTGCACTAAATACGTAACAAGTGAACAAAGCATTGTTTCCAAAATATTTTTACTTCAAAAGATTCTAACAATTCCAATGAAATTTTACTACTTTAGAAATTATAAAACTCACCAATTCTATAATATAAATACACAATTGTTAATGAAAAATGTCAAATTTGACATTTATAAAAAAATTATATTAAAAATAAATATAACTTACTGGACCAAATTTTCCTTGGCTTCCTCTTTGTCTGAAGTCTTCCCAATTATAAAATAATAATGAAAAATTATTAGTTGAAAATTACATAAAGTGTTACTTCACAGGTAAAATATATGGGAACACATATGGTAAGATATCAAAATTCTTAATACTCCCTCTCTCTCACCCAATCCTGTACAATAGCAGTAAGTAGTCTTTACAAGTTAAATGAATTCCATAATTTAGTGGTTCCCAACTTAGCCATGATCAATTTTAGCAACAATCCGAAGAACCCTTAGCTCCACCTATTTTCATTAGTAATAACTTACAGAGAAAGGCTGGTTGGCTGGAGTTTCATGGTGTAGGAACAACTAAGGCCAAATTGCACTGAACTAGATAAAAGGGGGAAAAATTCAGAGAACCAAAACCAAAGTTAGAAATCAAAAGGCAAATAATCAAAAACTACAACAATGATAAAACAAGAGAAATGAAAGAAAATAATGAATGTAAAGGGCCTGCATAAAAATTAAAAAAAAAAGTTCACATTTATAAAACATCAAACATGGGTTGTTTTACCTCTGAATGGCACTTTTTCGCATATAATGTGCTAAATGGCTAGGTTACAAGGACCCCGAGGGCTCAGAGAAGGTTGGGGGGTGGAGACCCACTGGACAGCTGTTAGGAAATGGTAGCTTCCTGTCATGGCCATCGAGTGTATTCTTTGATGTACACAGGGCATGACACTTCCGCACATGGCTTAATGTCCCATCTGATAGATGGTGGCCTTTTCAAGCCCATTGGTGTCCCCTACTGAGGGCAGGGCGAGGAATTTTGCAGAGATAAATTTCACCACCTCTGGACAGGTGGGACTTGAACCTGGGAACTGCAGATAACGAGTCTAGTGTACTACTGACTGAGCTCCCCTCCCCTCACTAAACATGAAGAAATATTCAAGAGTAAGGGGTATGAACAATAAATAATGCTGGATAAAATATAACATATATTCTGAATTAAAATATGGGCAATTGATCAATATATGCTGAAACTGGTGTCACAAAACTCGCATATAAGTTATCTGAAGAATGCATTAAAATTCTATGAGCTGTGCAGAGCCAGGTGTGTATAACTTTCTTCTTGAGATTACTGCAAAAAACAGACTGCCATTCTTTGACAACAGGCTTGATTTAGAACAATGTGTTGCTAGTCTCTTATGATCAAGATATTTGACACTATAATAGGAGCTTGATGAAAAGCCATTACCATAAGTGACATATGAAACCTACTGTGAAGTCGCAGACAGGGATGAATCTCAACTGGCAGCAGGATCTGTCAAATCATTGTATAAGCACCCAACAAATCACTCAATAATAAAACTAGCAACACAAAAGTGGAATTGCTGACAAATGTTAGAAAGAACAGAGTAAGGCCAAGCATTATCTGATATCAAAGCCTGTAGCAGTTTAAGTGAATCAGTGTAAATCATACACTGATGATGTTGCTTAGCTGCTGCTACATTATCCAAGGTAAGAGAACTTTTCAGTTGGGTTGTTTTACCTCTGAGCGGCACTTTTTTGCACACCATGGGCTAAATGGCCAGGTCACATGGACCCCAAAGGCTCAGAGAAGGTTGGGAGAGGGGACCCACTGGAACAGCTGTTGGGAGACAGATGGTAGCCTCCCGTCAAGGCCATCCAGCGTGTTCTTTAACGTGCACAGGGTATGGCTCTCCCTCACACGGGGCCACAGCTTAACATCCCATCCGACAGACGGCGGCCTTTCCAAGCCCATCAGTGTCCCCTACTGACCGTGGGCAGGGCGGGGATTTTGCGGAGATAAATCTCAACGCTGACCCAGCTGGGACTCGAACCTGGGAACTACAGATTACAAGCCTGGCGCGCTACCAACTGAGCCGCCCCCGCCCCGAGAACTTTTCAGTAAAGATGGTACATTCAGGAGAGAACTGGTTTTGCTGTGATGTCACAGTAGACCATGACCAATTACACAAGGGCAGAGAATAGTCCTGTATCATATGAAACAAGTGAGGAGCCAAAAAACTTTAGTTTTGGGAGGTGTGCGAACCAAACCTATAACCTCCTAATATGTCAAGTATTCTTCTTATTGAATTATCTAGGTTGTTTTACCTCTTAGTGGCACTTTTTTACACACAACAGGCTAAATGGCCATGTCACTAAGATACCAAGAGCTCTGAAAAGGTTGGGGGAAGGGGACCCAATGGACAGATGTTAACAGACAGATCATAGCATCCCATTAAGGCCATATAGCATGCTCTTTAATATGCACAGGATATGGCTCTTCTGCACACAGAACCACGGCTTTATGTCTCATCTAACAGATGGTGGCCTTTCCATGCCCAGCAGTGTACCTTTTGGCTAAGGGCAAAGTAGGGATTTAACAGAGATATATCTCGATGTTGGTTCAAGTAGGACTTGAACCTGGAAACTGCATATTATAAGTTGGATATGCTACTGGCTGAGCCAACACCTGCACCACTGAATTATCGAGCTCAAAGTAAACTCTTTGGGCAAGCACAAAAGTGACTTCCAGATCAGGAGTCCATCACATCAGTTATCATTAAATTAGTCATTAGGTTTAACTTTCATGCAAATATTGTTACTGCAAGTCATTGATAATTTCCAAGAGAGCTCTGTTTACTAAGTGACAGATACTAAAATCTACTAGAACCTTTAAAAGCTAATCATATTAAAATTTCCTTGAATTGCTAATAACTTTTAGATGCAGAGTTTTTGTAAAGTGTTCATTTGACACATTTGCTTATTGTTAATTTACTTAGTTTCAAATATTAATAACTTTTTTGTAATTTTTAATGGCACTCCCCACACCAATCTATCATGAAGTATGAATGTGATTGTGTTTTCGTTACATTTTCAATTTGGCAACCTTATTTCTCAAAAGTTGTGCTACATCTGAAGTAAAATGTTATCTTTCTATAACAGTGACATAGATGATTATATATGATTTGTCAGTGACAAAATTTCCGAAATTCAAAATGTTCTTAAACTGACGTGCAACCTTACTTTTTGTCATTTCATAAAAACTAAGTAGCAACAGGAGTATAAACGTTTAACAATATTTCCCTATGAAAATATACCACGCTATATATAACTTATAGGAAACTCAATCACAATATTTTACCTTCCATATTCGTAGTTACTGGATTTTTCAGAAAGTAATTTATAAACTAATATACCGCAAAAAATTCAATTTCAAGCCAGTCACGTAGTAAAGTACCATAATTCCGACAGAATTTACAAAAACAACAACCTCAACTCCCTACCAACACTCCACGGTGTAACATTTCTGCATCAGTGTTGCCAGTTCTATATTTAAAATAATATTTTTCAATTAACTGCAATGTAATGCAGGTAGTGCTTGGGCCACACTGTGTTTAAAAGCAACTTACATCGGAAACATTCCAGTTTTATTTATTACAAAATTTGGAATTTTAGGTGGTATTACGATATCTCTAATTAAATTTAATTTGTTTGAAGTTGATTATGTCGCTCAAGTTGAGTTGTTTTACATTCAGGTCACAAAGAAGGGTCCTTCAAAGGCCCAATGGCCCAGAGAAGGTTGGGACAAGGGATCCACTGAACAGTAAATAGGAGACAAATCAAAGCCATCCGACATGTTTTTTACATGCACAAGGTGTGAGTTTATTCTACACAGGCCCATGACTTAATGACCCATCCAACAGACAGCAGACTTTCCAAACCCATCAGTGTCCTCTTTCTCACTGATAGCTTAACCTGCATTAAGGGAGACAAATCTAAATGCAGACACAGTCAGGATCTTTCGGTTAGAACTTGATGGACCCTCCCCGTCCCCCCAAAAAATCCTGTCCTCTTATACTAAATCTCAAACCAGTCTTCTGCTTTGAAATCCAAAGCAGTTGCCATTGTATAATTTTATTTTAGTCCTATGTTTTATGTCCAACATTGAAAATAGATTAAAAAAATAAAACATAAAATCTTTTTCCATGTAGAATATCATTTTAACCTTTTCTGTTCAGTGGAATATTTCAATAACTGGGAAACTCTACTCCAATCTTATTTTCAGACCCCCTACTCCTCGAAGCTAATCCTAGATCCAGTTCTGAAGATAAATATACAGTGTTCTCCAATTTATTTGAAAATATATTCATATTTACTCTTTTTCTGTGTTATTTTAGCGCTATTTCCGAAAAAAAAAAGAAGTGAGTTTTTTCGTACATATTGCTTAAAACATTACATCATATTTTTAAATCTGATTATAAGTTTTCAACAAAATGGAGTTTTCTAAAAAAGTTTATACATTTTTCTGCTTTTTTTTCTCAACTTATTAGCTTTATAGTACAAGTTCATAAATAAATAATAATGGTAGAAACCATGGATATTGAATATACTTTGTAAACGAAAATTCATGAATTAACGCTTTCTGAAAATTAAATTGCTTACTTGCTGCGATTTTGATAGACGTATTTATTAATATTTACCATGTTATCGTATTTTAAAAAAAGTGATCTCAACATTATGTTTTTTAACCTTTATTCAATTTCTTTAGCACATTATTCATAATGTTACTTCAGCCATCCCATGGCCGAGTGGTTAGCACGCTTGGCTACTGATCTAAGGGACTTGGGTTCGAGCCCCGCGTAAGGCATGGATGTATGTCGTTTTTCTGCTGAGGTCCTGCCATCCTCTCAGACCTTCTACTCTGGCATATAAACTGTCAGACTTCTGTGCAAGCAGCTGCTTGAGGGATATTTATTTATTTTTTTTTATTCAATACTTCTGTTAGCTTCTGTTACTTTTCGACAGAAGCTAAGAGATTATATAACTCCGGAGATAAGCAGAACACGTGTCTTGAAAGTTCAAATAATTTGTATTTCTGAACCAAGAGCGAAATTCAAAAATTCATATTTGCAGAAGATAAAGCTGAATAAATAGGGCATTTTTCAGTTAATTTTTTAATGTTGCCCTTTTAGAAAAGTTGAAATTTGAAACTTTTTGCGCATTTTCCTACATTTTAAACTTTTGTAACTCGAAATCAATCCATAACTACAAACCACTACTTACTATACACAAAATAAAAAAGAATATTTTGCAAAATGTTTTAGAATTTGAATTTTTTTTAACGAAATTAGGATCTAAGTACTTGAGGTTTTTCACAATTTTAAAATTCCCTAAGTGTAAAACAGTAATTCTCCGGGTGAGTTGTTAAATCTCCGAGGTCACTTTTGTTCATACAATGATTCCAAGTGCTTACAATGGGATTCGAGAGCGATTTGGATCCACGAGACAGCTGGTAGGAGTCAGATGGAAGCCTCCCGTCAAACAACAACATTATTTTTTTTAACTTCCACAAGGTATTGGCTCTCCTGCACGCAGGGTCATGATTTCACTTCCCATTTTTAGAAGAGAAATTTTCAGACTTAAATGTAATCAAAATTTTGATTCTGTCAATACATGTTCTATCTTGTGGCTAGTCCTATATTAATGTGCTGTATTAGAACTTATAACTACTCCTGTACTGACTACAAAATATAGTAAATAATTCGTCAAATAATTTGATAGCTTCTATTCATGCCTGTTTGAACTTGATGGAAAATTTGTAAGCTTTATTGGAGAAGGATACCTTTTTGAAGGAGGTAGAACATTCTATGATACATTCTATTTTTCAGACTTAGACAAGATTTTGTCATTATTGATGATATAGATTGGAATTGCCACTTTGACAGTGAGATTTGTTTCTTTATCCCTTTGATGAGAGATTAGACACTATCTCCTCTTGTTTGCCTGGAGAGTTTTGGATGTTATTGATATTGATATTAGTGTATATTATACACATTGATATTAGTGTTCTTCCTGTTAATAGGGATTCTATTCTTGGGGAATAGAGCATTTTGCTTTCTTCTCTTGAGACGATATTTTTCTTTAAGTCTTTGTCACGTCAACTTTTTTCATTTTTCCTACTTCATTTATTCAGCTTTATCTTCTGCAAATATGAATTTTTGAATCTCTAGTGATCTTCTTTTTACGAGAGAGCCGTTTTATTAGTGGATTCTTATGAAGAGCTGTCTTGTTTTGACTTGTCCAGATCATAGGTTTAGACATATCCTGACGTTCTGACCTTCCCAGAAGTGTTCTGTTTACAAAGCTAAGGATTACTTTTGGGTTAAATTTCAATTACTATTGTTAAAAGTTGCATTAGTTTCGGATTAAAATTAGATTAATCTTGAATTTTTTTGGATCGAATTTGTTTTAGTTTTTGATTAAAGTTGGAATTACTTTTTGATTAAAGTTGGATAAGTATAAATTAAAGTAGGGTTGCATTTGGATAAAAATTGGATTTAGTTTTAGATTAAAGTTGGATTATTGGTGGATTAATTTTGATTAATTTTGGACTAACATTGGAGCTACATTTGAAAAGTTGGTTTATTTCTGATTAAAATTGGATTAGTTTTGGAATAAAGTTGTATAACTTTGGCTTAAACTTGGATTAGTTTTGCATTGACGTTTGGTTAGTTTTTTTAATTAAAGTTGGATTACTTTTGGATAGTACACTGAAGTGCCATTGAATTAGGGATAGCAACCTAGTAACATGCTAAACGACGTGTAACGTGTAATGTTAAAGGACGTGTAACTAGTAACGTGTTAAAGGACTAGTAACGTGTAACTGTGGGCAGTTCTGGAAGAGTGATCCTCCACCAGCTGTCCACAATTCTCCTTTCCACAATTCTCTCAAGGTCGTCGTTGATGGGACACGGGCCCGAACACTCTGCTCGACGGTATCCCAAAGATTTTCGATGAGAATTAAACCTGGACTTCTAGATGGATAATTCATTATTTCAATGTCAGCAGAATGCTCCTCCAACCATGCAGTAGCTAACTGGGACCTGTGAGATGAGCAGTTGTCTTTCTGGTAGACGCCATCTCAATTGGGATGCATGATGGCCATAGATGGGTGTAAATGGTCAGCCATGAGTTCTATATACTGGGATGCATTGAGGGTCGTTGGTACACGTACCAAAGGTCCCACAGACGTCCAACTGAAGACACCCCAGGCCATCACTGAGCCACCATCAGCTTGTATTGTTACGACCTGACATGCAGGATCCATGGCTTCATGGGGTTGGCGCCATACCCTCAGTCTCCAATCGGCGTGATGAAGTTTAAATCGGGATTCATCATCCAGGCTCTCTGTTGCCATTTTTCGATGGTTCAGTTTCGATGTTCTTTAGCCCAGGCAAAGTGTTGAGCCCGGTGTCATATTGTTAGAAGTGGGACTCTCATAGGTCGGTGGCTCCCGAAGCG
This sequence comes from Ryuthela nishihirai, assembly GCA_038380435.1. Lineage (NCBI taxonomy): Eukaryota > Metazoa > Arthropoda > Arachnida > Araneae > Heptathelidae > Ryuthela > Ryuthela nishihirai. Next base: position 26,040,511 of record JAWZYU010000026.1, read on the forward strand.
GAGACAATGAAGTGAGCGTTGCACTGTCCGTGTTGCGTGCACTGACTTCCCGGCTGGAATCAGCATTCAGATGGGAGGTGATTTCAGATAATGTCTGGCCCTTATCGGTCTGTACGATGCGAGTCAGACGGCGAAGGCCACGATCATTCAAGGCTGGTTGTCCTTTGCAATTTGTCCGGGTGCTTGTTTTTTTGCCGGAATTTTCATATTCATGGAACACTCTTCAAACTGTCGTACGAGAAAATCCAAGTTCGTTGAAAATTTCGGAGATCGAGTGTCCAATCCGTCTGCCACTTACGATCTGCCCTTTGTCAAATGCATCTAAAATCCGCATCTTTCCCATTACGCTTCTCAGGAATGCTTGGGGAAGCCAAAGCTGATAGCTATATATGACAAGAGTTTCAGCCACGCATGCGCGCAAATGCGGAATTTGCAGTACTAAATTTGGATAACGTCTCCTATACTAATTCAATAGCACTTCAGCGTATTTTCATTACTTTAGTTTTGGATTAAAGTCACTCGAAAGCCATTGTCCATCGGTTGTGATTTAACCATGATTTAATTCATTGTTCCCTGCGATGAGAGCCATCCCCTGTGTACAGTAATGAGTTGGACTGTTATTAAAGATTGTGTTCTTAGGTATTTAGGGATCCTGTTCTTCAGAACCAATTGCCTAGTTGGTTTCTGTCCCCATCATTCTCTGAGCTTTTAGAGTCTTTGTGACATGGCCATTTAACCTATTGTGTGCAAAAAGTGCTGCTCAGAATGGAAACAACTGGGCCAAATCAAATGACTGGCATTGCTGATGCTAAATTCTCAAATCTCTATTAGTCTTTAAATATTGAACAAACGTTTAAATTAAAATTTAGATTTGACAGAGATCTTTATTTTTAGTAATTCTTACCATAAGACGTTTATTTCGGAAGTTATGAAGCATAGAAGTTGGCTTTCTACTGGTAAAATACGGAAAGTTTATAGATTTTTATTTGGAACAGAAGTTAATCCAACTTACATGTACTTAACCAAATTAGTATATTATCATTTAACCGTTCTGGTGGGCGAGTGGTTAGAGTGCTTGGTTACTGATCAGAGGGCTTGGCTGTGATGTCTTTCTGCTGAGGTCTCGCTTTCCTCACAGATCTCTTTGGTGGACTAAACTGACAGGCTCCTATCAGACCTCTATGGCAAGCGGCTGCTTCAGGGGGTTATTTATTTATTTTTATTTATTATCAGTTATAATTATCCTAGCACTGTACTCACTTATTTTCTCATTACCATATAAAAAATATGAACCTTGGAAAAACGAAAGCACTAAAAAAAAGAGAGAGGAAGTGTATATGGAACATTATATTAATGACCCAGGGGTGTATGGTTAAAATAGCTATGTGCAATTTGTTCATCCCCTTAAGAGGTCCAGCATACACTCTTTGCACTCGGACCCAAGAATTTTCAAGCAGTAATCGTATGGCATCGTATGGCAAGCAGATAATAAACAGACGCGCAACTCCTAATGAACGCTCTCCGTAATAACACTGAGCCGTTTATGAGATGCTAACTAAGGCTTATAGCGATTGATTTAGCATCACTAGTGGAGTTACACAAGAGTACATTTTGTCTCCTTTTGTTTGGTTATTGATAATTTTATTTGTATACCACTTTGCATATATTGCTGAAATAAATTTTGGATAGTTAGTTGGAAACCAGTTTTCAATAACATGAAATTCGCCCTCCCGTGGCCCAGTGGTTAGCGCGCTTTCCTACTGATCTAAGGTTCCCGGTTCGAGCTCCAGATAAGGCATGGATGTTAGTGTCGTTTTTCTGCTGAGGTCCCGCCATCATCACAGACCCTCTACTATGGCGTATAAACTGATAGGCTCCAGCCAGACCTCTGTGGCAAGCAGCTGCTGAGGGGGTATTTATTTTTATTTATTGTTTAACGCTATGGAAAAGTAATGAAAGCAAGAAAGTTGAACTGCAGTTTTTCTGTATTTTGGCATCACAGTTAAATGTGTCCATTCTTTAACGACTGAGGAGCAAAAACAATCTTTGAAAATTAGATTATTTATATTCAACAGTGTATTCTATTAATGCTTTACATTTATTTCAAAAATAAGAATTGTTTAATATCAATTGATCCATAGTAGATACACAGATTACCTATATATACATATATAATTCATTAAATATTTTTTTCTAATAATATTTTTTGCTATAATTTTTTTTCAATATCAAGTTTAAATAAGATGATCGTACTTTGGTTGAATAAAATTTGACATTTGACAATTGAATAAAATTTGTAATTTGTTTGAATGAAATGAGACATATGCTGACTGGATCATTTTACTTAGAACAACATGGAGAGAAAGAAAAAGTAATATATGTGAATTGAAGGGAAAAAAAATCTATGGGAAAAAATGACAAAAATAGGTAAAAAAAAATTTCTTAAATTCTCTTTGAGACTGGTAATAACGAACGGAGATTTAAAATTGTGTATAACTGAACGGCGTTCTGTTAGATCCATTCACTTGCTACCCAAATCCCTACTTTTTCCTTTAGATACAGACTGTGTATTGCATAGCGATGCATTTTTATAGCTTCGAAATCAACGTTACATACATTGGAACTATAGGCACTATAATTGGAACTACTTTATAACCCACTTATAAAATAATAAATAAATACCCCCTCAAGCAGCTGCTTGCCACAGAGGTCTGACAGGAGCCTGTCAGTTTATATGCCAAAGTGGAAGATCTGAAAGGATGGCAGGACCTCAGCAGAAAAACGACACACACATCCATGCCTAAATCCGGGGCTCGAACCCAGGTCCCTTAGATCAGTAGCCAAGCGTGCTAACCACTCGGCCACGGGACGGCAACACACTTATATCTCTGTTTTTTTTCAAGACGAAAAAAAAAATTGTTAGCTGACATATATAACCGTGACCGTATATATATTATCCCAAAAGAATAAACGAAGAGTGTAAGTATGATTTTCTCTTGTCTACTGCGATATAAAGTGAGAATTTGAATAAAGTGAAAACTAGCTGAGCTTTAGACTTCGAAATACCATGCTGTGTGGCAGAGGTGTATTGAGTTTTAAAGACGCACATCTTTTGAACCTTTTACATACCTGACGGGTTTGAAAAGTCGCTACGGTGGTGTAAAATAAAATACTGGGAAAAAGTGGGAAATTGACGCGAAACACATATTATATATGATATTGTAGCAAATTGTTCAGTGCATCTGAAGATTTTTTTTTTTGAATAATATAAACCATATATTTTACTCCTTAAGTATTAAAAAAAGTAATTTTTCGGATTAAAAATTTTTTTTTCAAGATTACTTTCAATATTTTTATTTAGAAATATGTGAAATTGTCTTGAAAGATGTTGGAAGTTTTTTTTATGTTCTAGGATGACATAAAGTAAAAATAAAATTGGAGGAGGATGTTTTGGATGCTCTGTGATACACTATGGTCTCAAAGTAGGGAAATGGATAGGTTCTTAGTAGCCCGGTTAAGTGCGAATTTGCGTAAATTTGGGTTCCCTTATAGAAAATTATAGTACATATACAAAGGTAAAATTATGTTAACCCTTATAAACTATGCACATGTGTTTATAAACTTTATTTGTATAAATATAAATTTTGCAAAATACTGTTCCGATATATTATTTTTTATTCTTGAACTACCTCCTCCAACCTCAGTAGATAGATAGTTTTCTGGGCCGCTTGGGTTTCAAGGCATTTTGGTCAGAGATTTCAACCTTTTTTGTGCAGGTGATGAAACAGTTTCAGTGATGCAGTGGGAGACTAATGCAGAGGATAGAGATGGTGTCTTTTGCACCATATTCCTGAAGAACACTGATAGAATTTGATGAACATGGTGCATCTTCTTGTGCATAGTTCTTTGATGGGAAGAAATATCTGTTCACTTCCTGAGTGATTCTTAAATTATTTTCCATTGAAAACTTGTATTGCTGTACTTGTTAGCTGTTTAACGAGTTGATGGGCTTTCATAAACTTCTGGAGGCCCCACTATGCTTGCTTGATCTCTTCTGTTTTGTTTTCGGCAATTTTGACAATTTCTTGTAGGTTTTATTGTGTTATAACCCATCCCCATCATCACTGTGTAAAACTGCTGCCCAAAAGTAAGCACATGAATTTTTTACAATGTATCTACACATAATCTCGAAGACCAAATTTTCTAAAAACACGAATATTGGGCTAATAAATAGTCAATGTGAATAATGTAATATCACTTAGGCAGCAGTGTATATTGAAAGAAGTTTAAAAGTAATGAGACTGGCAACACTGCTTTTTCTTTGCTTTTCAGGGGCGGGGGTGGCTCAGTCGGTAGCGCGCCAGGCTCGTAATCTGTAGTTCCCAGGTTCGAGTCCCAGCTGGGTCAGCGTTGAGATTTATCTCCGCAAAATTCCCCGCCCTGTCCACGGTCAGTAGGGGACACCGATGGGCTTGGAAAGGCCGCCGTCCGTCGGATGGGACGTTAAGCCGTGGCCCCGTGTGCGGGCGAGCCATACCCTGTGTACTTTAAAGAACACACTGGATGGCCTTGACAGGAGGCTACCATCTATCTCCCAACAGCTATTCCAGTGGGTCCTCTCCCCCAACCTCTGAGCCTTCGGGGTCCATGTGACCTGGCCATTTAGCCCATTGTGTGCAAAAAAAGTGCCGCTCAGAGGTAAAACAACCCAACTCAACCCTTTGCTTTTCAGTTTGTCTGCTTTTTGCAAGACGATATTATATTGCTTGCCCATTTGTAAGAAAAGCATGCAATGCTAACTGTGGAAAATGACTTTGCCAATTTAGAATTCTGAAATAAGTCCAAAATTATGTTCTTAGATACTGAAGCAAAATAACCCATTTACCTATGAAATGCCTGACTAACTTGGGTGACTAGTAGGAATATTTTGGAGGTAAACTTTGCAATAGCATTGGATATTGAAAAACACATGAAGAAATCAACAAAAAAGCCAAAAAATAAAAGGGAATTTTTAAACGTGCAGTGTTTTCATACAACAAATATGGCGCCACATACATTCTCTGAAAATCCTTCATAGTACCATTACTATTGTTCTTTAATGCTGTCCATATAGTTAAATCATGAGAGAACACAAACTGAAATTTGCCCTTGGAACTTCTCATCTTGCAGCTACGTGTGCATTCCAAGGAGAAGTTGGTGTATCAAATGTTCAAGATGAAATTCAGTCAGAGCTGCAATACTTGGTAAGACGGCCTTAGCAATGATTGGTTTGTAAGGAAATATTTTTCAGTGCAAGTGCCAAGATCTCACTGGCTGAGAAGAATGATATTTTTTTAGGAAAAATGTCTTCTGGGCATTGTCAGAATAATTGTACATAAAGATGAGAATTAAAAAAAAAAGAAATAAATTCTAGAGTGAAAATGAAAGCACATCAACTGTGGAGAAAAAATTTAAGCAAAAAATCATGTGGTTGATCTTTTTCATGACGCATCCATGCTGATTTCATCATGACACACCCAGTACTGGTTTCACTTTGCCATAACATACTTAAAACTGGGTTCACGTCATTGTGGCATACTTGGTGCTGGGCTCACTTCTTCATGGCACATTAGGGTTTTTAGATTTCTTCATGTGAATGCTATGGCATAGCAGTTGGGAACTACTGATCTAGGAACTGAAAGGCAGATATATTGCCTATTAGGGGTGTAGTGAAGGGACTATGGTTGGGGGAGAGAGAATGAAAGTTTTCCACTCAGAAAGCAAATTTTGCCAACTGAGAAAATAAGTACTTTATGTATATTTAATTATGTCTGTCATGGATGCACTCAGGATTCAGTTGGGGGGTGGGCTCCCCTAGATTTTGCCAACTTGCCATATTTTTACAAAAAAAAAAAAATCCAAATTTATATATCTCACCTGAATTTTACCAACTCCCCAAGATTTTGCTAATTTGTCTCAATTTTGCCAACTTGCCATAATTTTACAAAAAAAAAAAAAAATTTTTTTTACGCCTCAACTGAATTTTGCCAAGTTGCCTCAATTTTGCCAACTCTCATTAATTTTACAAAAACCAATCCCAATTTTCACAACTCACTATTTTACCAAATGGTTTTGAATTTTCCAAGTGCTTTGATTTTGTCAGCTCTCCTAGATTTTGCCAACTTGCATCGATTTTGACAACTTTCCTCAGGGTGCTCTCCCCATCCCCCATTGCTATGCCCTTGCTGCCTATAAGTATTACTATTTTAGGCTGTTGTATGGCTATGGTCCCGAAGAGGGCGGGAAAATTGCTTAAATCTCAGTAAATAATATGGGTTGTGTTTTTTTTTTTATAGAGGTTTTTTTGTACATTTAAGGCTGATGCAGAATGCTTTTTTTAATAATATTTTTCAACCATGACCCATGTATTGAAAATCTGACCCAGTCGTTGTATTTTGTTAGTATGTCATTTTGAATTTTCTGGAATTTTTTTTTTATGCTATGCTCAGTGTCTAGATACATAAGTTTCTGGGACTTTTGTATAGTTTTCTCTGTTGGAATAATAATTTATTATTGTATTATTGTGTCATGTTGAACCTGCATCTTTTAAATTATGTTGCAGTAGGGTTCTCAACTACATATATAGATGATAGCAAACTGTCTATATGCTGGATAGCTTTACGATATATCAAGCAGACAAAGCAGCAGAAAGTATAATGTAATAGCCTATTGATGTAATTTACTGGAGAGACCAGGGTAGTATTCCTACTGCAGTTTTACACAACCTTTACGATAGAGGTAGGCGCAGGTGATAATTTACAGAGGTGTTACGAGAGGAATCAGTTTTTGTGATGCAGATATCAAGTACACGTCAAATCGAAATTGGGAAACTGAAATTTTAATGTAAAATCTTTATGTTAAAAATTTAGTGTGAGACCCTGAACAGACACACAGTAACTTTTTCTTGCCTTGGATTAGGCATCTCACTCTGTATTCCTCTGAATTAGGCCTTATGTGACATTCTTAAGTGGAAATCTGAAATTTAAGATCAAGAAAAAATCTGAAAAGGAATGGTGCAGGCAAGAAAAAAAAACACAAGATTGAAATTGAAGAAATCAATGACATTGAAATTTTGTTCAAGTTACATAATAATTCAAGCAAAAAACTCCTGACTTTTGGTAATGGAGAAATTCAACTTTTTTTTATTCTGTTTTTTTTTATAGTTATCAATTTAGGCTTTGTAAGTCTGATGATTATGTGTTTAAATATTTTTATGATCTGTTTTTAATAAAATTGAAAATCATATATCTTTTTTATGCCATTTTCTTGATAGTGATTTCAATTTCAAAAGATTCTTTATGTAAGACCTTAAAGTATGATTCGTGGTCACTGATCTTTCCATAAAATTCTAATGTCCAATCAGTCTCATGCTAGAAGTAACAGATGCCATTTTATTAAAGACTATAATTGTACATTTGAGTTATCACTATAGATATTTTCCCCCAAATCTTGCATTTCATAAATGAGCAGTAAAAGAGACTTTTATTCTATTTTTATATTTATTACAATGAGTGTATACTTATTGTATCAGTTTATATTATAAATAAGTAGAAAGGAAAATGTGAAAGAAGTCTGAAATAAAATTTTTGTTTTTCTTAGGTATGAAAGAAGAAATGAAAATATATCCAGACTACTACCGTACAGCACAGAAAGTAAAATGGTTTTTTGGAGGACTTATAGCACTTGAATTTGTAGGATTTATAGGCTCATATGTGATGTATATAAAGATGAATCGTTCAAGAGGTAGCTGCAATACATTGTAATTTAGATTAATATAAAGTCTTTTGTGTTAAAAATTTATATATACAATTTTAGAATATATGTATAGAGGAATTTAAATATAGCTTCCAGTTACTTTGAATTTTCCAAATCAAATGCTTTTATGTAAACTGCTCTTATGGTATAAATTTAAAGAAATACTTTTGATAATGCACTGAATGTAGTTAATAATGTGTTTCAAACCATATTTTAATTTATATTTTATATTTAAATTTATCAAGTTGCATAATAAGGAATTCACCTTGATACTGGAAAAATGTCATGAACCCTTCTAGGGTCTTGCCTGAAAATTTGGAATACATCCAGAGGTCCATCCATTTTTACCTATCTTCCTATTGCTTTTGACATTTGTTGGTTTTGAATTTGACAAAATGTTGTTGTCACCATATCTTTAGAATGTGACAGAGAAACAATGAATTATGTCCCAAGTGAAAGCTTGTGACATGAGGAGTGTCATAGGCTATAAAAAATTAGCCCTCATACTTTCTTCTAAAAAAGGGGAAATGTGAAAACTATTCTTAAGATATATCTCCTGAATGTGAGTGCTGAAAGTAACGAGCTTGGTGTCTAATAAAAGCTTATGATGCGGGGAGTAATGTAGGCTATGAGAAATTGATCCCCATGCTTTCTTCCACCCTACGAAACAGGAAATGTGAAAGTCATTCTACTGTATCTTTCGAATGTGAGGGTCTGCAGTTATGAGTTAAGTATTGAATGAAAGCTCTTATAATTACAGCCGTAAACTATTTCGAATTTTTCCTCCACTTTTCTCCCCTGATAAAAGGGGGTGTCAACTTTAACGAGATGTATCTCAAAGCTTGTGATATCTCTAATGTTGTGGGCTACCTCGAACATGACTCCAAAAGGGGAGTAAATGTGCTTGATGTTTATGAGTTACAGATCACAGTTTTTGAAGTTAGGAGCTTTTAGTGACAACAAAAAAAATATAAATTAATTAAAAAAATTGCTATCTTTCTATAGGGCCCTAAAAATAGAAAATAAACCTAAAGCTTATTGATGGTGCAATAAATCACTGAGTTCGTATCCACTTCAAAGGAAGATAGGGTGTTGATTTACCTACTTGACACAATTGCAATTGCTCTGTCTTCCTTCGAAATGATCAATCAATCACTGAGTTTATACTCGGTGACTGATTGCACCATGCATATGCTTTAGGTTTATTTTCTACTTTTTAGGGTGCTATAGGAATATAGGCATTTTTTAAATTTTTTGATTTATATTTTTAACTTCTCAATCCCTCAAAAGTAAGCTTTAGAATCTTTTTTTTGTTGTTATTGTTTCTGTTAAGCAGCTAATTAACATAAATAGGCCATGTCCTATGCTGAATTAAATAATATTTAATTTCAAATTTTATGACAATGAAATTTCTATAAAAATAGGAAATATTTAAAACTTTTTCAGAGTGATATGGTGAAAAAAAAAAAGATTTGGCAAAGCAATTGAAGAATAATTCTGGAAAACCTAATGAACAAAAACAGTTATATATCAATAGAAAAAAGAAATCTTTTTGAATAATATATAGAAAATGCCTGAAACAGAAGGGTCATTGTTTTTGGTAATATTTTCTCTAGGTGTACAGTTTCTGATAAGGGCATGACTAGTATTACACAAAATAACAGCATTGTTCACAGTGTCTTCTTGGCTGGTTTTTTTTGCAATTCACACCACACATTTTCTGTTTGGCTATTGCATTTGGAGACTTCTGGCAAAGTGCTTACAAGTTAGATGCGATAAGGCTAAAAGTTTTTCTATTATCTTCAGTGTGGCATAGCTGAAATCTTTTGAGAGGTGGTGGTGGTGGTGGTGGTGGGGGGGGGGGGGGTGGTAATCATTTTTGAAATGTTCAATATAAATTATTGACTAATAATTTCTTTTAAATAAAATTTTTCTGGGGAAGGAAAGGTTAAAACACTCTTGCTGAAATTGCATCCTCCTCCTCCCACCCATTATGTATGGTTGTTAGGGGGAGGGACTCTGATTTTTGAGTCAATAAAATCCCCTTTGTTGCTATTTCCAAACCTGCATTCAATTTTAAGAAATTGCAAATTATTGAAGTGTTTTAAAGGAAAACCAAGAAATAATAAAATTAGGAAATAATCTAAGTTAAAAACATCTACAGCAAGCTGCAAGACTTTTCATAGGAAAAATATTTACTAATAAATAAATTTGTGTAAATCATCATCATTCTCAAGCAGCCATGGGCTATGGAGATCCAACCAGATTATGCAGTTTAGTTCTCCAAACACAGCTCTCCTGAGTTATCTGCTGGACCATTGCTGCATCTTGCCACTGTAGACTAATTCTAACAAGGTTCTGTTTGACATTGTCTGCCCACTGCATCCTAGGTCTCCCCCTCTTTCTGAGGCCTTTAGGCACACTGTTCACCAATCTATAATTATTCATACGGGCAACATGGCCAAACCAACAGAGTCTCTCTCTGAACAATATGCTGCTCAAAAAAGGTTGCTGACTCCTTTGCCTAACCTCATCTATACTTACAAAATTGAACCACCTAATGCCCAAGATACTGTATAAGCATCTAGAATCAAAACTATCATTTCCTGTTATTTTGTTTACAAATGGTCCAAGTTTCACTAACATTACTCTAGAAAGAACCAAACTATTATACAGTCTAATTTTAGCCTTTAGGTGTATATGCCTACTTCTTTGCACTCTAATTAGTGCTGCTGCATTTCTGCTTCATTCAGTTTTGGAACATACTGTATTCAACAAAGACTCTTAGCAGTTGAAGTTTTCCTTTTGGGAAGTTGCGCAGTGAATGATAAAAATAATTCTAGAAGTGCTGAAATAGGTTTAAATGAGAAACGATAATAAAAATGAAAATGAGAAGTATATATTTAGTGACTTTTCAAAATCCTCCAATTTTATCTGATTTAAGCTTTTCATTAATTTTTTAAAAGCATTCAAAACTTGATGGAAAAATTGAATTTGCAATGCTGTTTATCAAAAATAAATATACCCTGAAATTTGAAGATTGGTGGTTCTTAGACAATCTAATATTCAGACAAAACCTGGCCGATATTTGGTCTAGTGGTTAGTGCATCTGACTACTAAACCAGCAGGCCTGTGTATGTGTTTGAATGTTGTATGAGAAGCAAGGACAAGCCCAGCAGAGTTTCTAGGTTATCTCCATCCTTTGTGTAGGGGAGTACCTTATTATCTTTAAAAAAAAAATGATAAAAGTTTTGAAATAATTTAAAAAAAGGGAAAAAGTTGGAGTATTTGGATTTTGTTGTTGATAAGACTAATATATATTCTGAGAACTAATTACAGGTGTCTGAAAAATAATGGTGGGGTTTCGAGAACCAATATCTAGGAAAATAATATATATATGTATATTCCAAAAAAGTGTTATTTTAATTTAAAGTGTACCTCAGATAAGTTTGAACATAATTAGTGAATTTCAATATGTGTGCCATTCGTGACCTTGCATATGTCCAATTGATATTCTTGCCATACACACTGCAGCATATCTCTTGTTACTTGCTAAGTTGCTTCTCTTATTCTGGCTTTCAAATGATTCAGGTCTCAGATTTTGTTTGTGTAAACATATTTCTTTACAAAGCCCCAGAAGGAAAAAAAAAAAAAGAAATCAAGGGGTGTCAAATAAACTCCTTGGTGGCCATAGAATTGGACCACTCCTAATCCATCTGCAAGGAAATATTGCACTAAGAACTTTTGTAATATCTCCTGAGAAATTGGCAGTGCAGTACGTCTTCTGTTGGCTGTCCATGAAACCGAGTGGGGAAATACATAGGTACAACATTCAATGTTTGTACTTTGTATGATGCCTTTTGTGTATTTGGGGACAGGCTTCTTGAAACCCCACAATTATTTGTAGGACACCCTGTATAAGAATGACATACAATAATACACATTTTGTTCAAAAGATTAATTTTGGTTCACAAAAAATAGGTATATTAAAGAGTATTTTAATTTTTACTCTTTCAAAGCAGTGAATATTAATGTTTTAGTGTATTATTGAATTTAATTATTTTCTTGTGAAAAGGAAGCAGTGTACACTCAAAACGTTTAACGAAGTACCAGGACGAAACTATGGTACACCTTGGTTTCATCCTGTATAGTACACAGAGCTGCCAATGCTTGGTCCCTCCTGCCAACAACTATGTGTAACATTTATTGCTTTCCCATTGTATTTTTGCAATGTATTGAGTAATCTATTATTGATCATTGAATGATGCCTACAAATTGATTACTAGTGATTAAATTTAATTTAATTAATATCAAAAAGTACACATGCTACAAACTTTCTATAGTGCAAAATATAAATAAACACATTTAAATATGTTATATTTCATAATAAGATACTCTTTTGGACAAGTAATTTTCTAACAAGAAGAATATTCTTATAAGAAATGTAATTCATAATCAGTTAATGGATGCCATAAAATGACCATTGCATCTGTAAAACTGATCATGTGAATGGGAAGGCCTATTTTATTTCATGCATAGTGCATCAAGGCTTGGAAAATGAGCATGATTGTGACAGTGGCTCTCAGTAGCTTCAAGACTGAAGTCTGTGGCATGCGTACTTTTTGATATTATGAAAAGTTTAACACTAAAATGAATTCATAGGAATCATTAATTAATTATTGATTGATTAACTTAAGTATTTCATAAATTTACGGTACAGAAGGGATAGCAAAAAATGTTGCTCACCCTTGGTTTGTGAGTGAGTTCTTCAACTGGCAATGGGAAATTTTGATATATGGTGCAAGAAATGTTAGCTGCCACAGCCACACCCAAAATCTGTGCTTGTGTACTATTTAATATTGAAATTTAATACACACATACATATATTCCTCAAGCAGACATGGGATATGGAGATCTAACCAGATTGTGCAATTTAGTTCACCAAATATATCTGTCTTGAGCTGCAGCTGCTGCATTTGCCCACTGTAAGCCAATTTTAGCAAGCTTCTTGCATCTTGACATTATCTGCCCACTGCATCCCAGTCTCCCCCCCCCTCTTTTTATTGCCTTTAGTCACACTCTTCATATCCCTATTAATTAATCTGTACATGGCCAAACCAAACAATCTCTCTCTGCACAATATGCTGCTCAGAGATGGTTTGCAGACTGCTTCACCTAACCTTATTATTACTTACAAAATCAAATCCAATGCCCAAGATACTGGGAACAGGGGGGGGGGGGGGGAGTTTTCAGTTGGTAGCACTCTAGGCTAGTAATCCATAGTTCCCAGATTCAAGTTCCCACCTGGGCCAGCATTGAGATTTATCTCTGCTAACCCCCACCCTGCCTCAGTGAGAAAGGAGACACTGATGGCCTAAAAAGACCACTGTTCATTGGATGGGACATTAATTTGCACCTCTGTGCAGGAGAGCCACACTCTGTGCATGTTAAAGAATACACTGGATGGCCTTGACAGGAAGCTGTAAAGCATCCGTCACCTAACAGCTATCTAGTGGATCCAGTTCTCCAATCTTTTTTTGAACCTTTGGGGTTCTTATGATCTGGCCATTTAGCCCATTGTGTGGAAAAAAGCACTGCCGAGAGTTAAACCAACCCAATGAAAATGTGTTAGTCATTGGAAGAGTGGCTTAAAATATTTTTTTTACATATAGGTGAGCAATTTTACAGGTGTTACTCTGTGGTTTCTACTGTTTGTTTTCACTATCAATAAAAGTGTCATAAGTACCCAACCTACCCCCATAAGAAGATTTTACTTTTTATTTGTATTGGTAATAGACATCCAGAACAGTTATGTTTAAATTTTGGAAACTTTTGTACAAAAATATAAGTAAAGTCAGATTTCATTGTATTGTGTATTGTGATTTCTTGTGCTTCCTGATTAATATTTTATCTTATTTACAGATTTTAGATACAAGGTATATAATTATGACCAAAGGATATTAGATGGTAAGTAGGTGATGTATTTATTCTATTATTAAATTGAATACAAAGAGCAGTTTTTAAATTATTTAAGATTTGAACTCAACTGTCAGATTTGCAGTGTTAAAACTGATCCTTTTGATACTCGTTCAATACATAAAATATGTAAAATTTGTAAATTTAATTAAGCTTAATTTTTGTAACATTCAAAACTAAGCACAATTTTCTGTAACTCTTTTCTAGAGTTTCCAGCCTCTGTGCATAAATAAAGCACATTGCAATTTTAGCAAATAAATCTTTGAGTCTAAATCAGGTGTGAACTAGAATCTCCAGAGCTCTATGTGGCTCTGAATGTACTAAAATATGGGCTTTGGCCATATTTACCTTATCAGGCTTTTGGCCTTAAAGCTTTTTGGTTCAGCATTCAACTGTGAAAAAATTTTTTTGGAGTGAGTTTCATTAAAACAAGCTGGAAGGCTATAGTGTAGAAGTACTGATGCAATTCAAATTCTCTAAATATAGTTCTCCAAATTTAATAAGTTGGCCAAGAAGACACAAACTTAACAGTTGCACTAATGAATGATATTTTTTTCAAATAATTGTTTTTTCAGTAATTTTTGTTATACACACTTGAATATACCTATTTTAAAATTATACATTATGGTTTTTAATAAAATTATTTGAAGCTCTCAGATTTGTCTTGTTTCACAGTATTTGATCTTGACCCAATAAAGGTTCCTGACCCCTAATATAAATGTTCACTGAAGTAGCTATAGCAGTCTTAACACTTTTAGAGTCCAGCCTTAATAACTAGAATACATACAAAGGTTGAACCATTTTTTCTCTACTCTACCAACACTAGAATAATATAACTCAGGTGAATATGGGATTCGCATTTTCAAAGAAAATTCATATTAATGGGTGATTGAAAATTGTAAATAGTAATGTATTATTAGCTCTATACAGTACAACACAAAAAGAAATCTCATATATCCCTTAAAATGAAAAAGTTCCATTTTCTCATCCCCGAGGGTTAAGAGGAAAATTAGTTAATGTATATAAGATAAAATAATTTTCTTATTATTACTATATTAAAATAGTATTAGCATTTTAATATTAAGTACTATTTAAAAATAAAAAGCTACTAGTTTAATTTTAGCATTATAATCTAATTAAAATACATGAATATTAATTATACTTTTGTCAATAAGTCATCTGGGTATCTGTTCTTGAGCAACACATTCTATCAACAGAATTTCTAGCATAAATATATTGTTTGCACTATTACTTCAAGTTTTTTGCTTTCTACATTTAGTACCCTCTAACGATGTAAATTAAAGTCTTTTAGAGGATTTGAAAATTATGAATCAATTGTCACACTTCATTACTTCATTCAACTCAAAAAGAATTTTTCATTACTCACTTAAAACAAAAAGTTGCATTTTCCCCATTCCCTCAGGGGGTGAAGGAACAAATTGTGGCTGTCAGTGTAAACCCCTAGATCATCATACTCCATCATTAAAATATTAAATTTCTAGCCCAAATAAAATGCAATATTTGCCCAAAAGTGTGAAAAAATTTTTTAAACTTTTTCCACCAACACAGGGCACAATTAAGAGTTTTGGGAAATTTGAAAAGTGTGAATCATAATAGTTTATGAATACCTAGCCAACCCAAAAAGATTTTTTTATTTTTCTCTAAAAATGAACAAATATCTCTTAAAGTAAAAAAAAAAAATGCATTTTCCCACTCCCTCTTGTGGTAAAGATGAAAATTGTTGTCAATCATTTATCAAGAAACTTATTTTTTTTGGTTGTGAAATGTCATGAAGTTTGCCTGCAAACTTCATGATATTCACTTTTCATAAATTTTTTTTATTTCTAAGTAATTATATTGCTTGCAATATTTGTTTGAAATTTTCTACTTTTCCCATTACATTACAGATTTTAGATACAAGGTATATAATTATGACCAAATTTTATACCACACAGTTATAGCTATTGGGAGATTACAAAAGTGTGAATCATAATATTTCATCAATATCTATCCAACCAGAAAATAGTTTTTAATTTATCTCAAAAAACAAAGAAGTTCAATGTTGATGGATGGATGGATTAACAGCAAAGTTACATTAGTTCATTTTTTCTGAATATGAGCTAATTTGAGAACTTTTTTTTGTCTAGTAACTAATGAATAGAAATAGATCATGTTGTATACCAAATTAAACAGCATTTAATTGTGAATATTTTTTTTAAAAGGTAAGTACCCCTCCTACACAAAGGAGGGAGATAACTAGAATTTCTATTGGTCTTGTAATTGGTTTTCCTACAATATACAAACACATATACAGAGACATGCCTGCTGATTTAGTAGTTAGGTATACTAATTACTAGGTCTGGTATGGGAATTTCACAAAAATAAAATTTTAATTAAAATAAAAAATGTTAATTTAAATGCTAATTTTCCAGGATGATATAATGAGATGCGTCACATTTCTGAAACAACAAGCAGAAAAATGAATACACGTATGTAGTGTCTTAAGTTAAATACATCTTCAAGTTTTAAGTTTCCAAATAGAAATTGCCATATGTTTTATACAAGGATTTACAGTTTTTGATTACTGACTTGCAGGACAGAAAATAAGTTTCTGCATGTATTGGTTTATGTTTTCATTTCATAAATTGCCTGGCATAGGGGTTAGGGAGCTAGCTACTGTTCCAGCAAGGCAAACTTTGTGTGTTATGTTAGCTCTCATTGAGACACTGGTCAACAGTGACTTCTGTCTTAGTAGGGTATGTCCTTGTATGAGAAGGCCTGTAAAAGCTAGGAATAGTTTCTAGGCTTTTTCTCAGTCCAATATGTTGCAAATAAAAATAAAAGAATGCTTGCATTTGATTAAATAATTTCTTATCTAATAATTTTTTTATAAGATTTCTTCTATTTTCCCCCCATTTATTAGTTTAAATTGTTTGTTTTTCTTTCAGGTAACCATTCCCTAATCAAAATATAAATGCTCTTTTAAGATATCTGCCTTTTGTAGTATTAAATTTTTCTTTCCCCTTTTTCACTAGCATATTATACAGTTGGTGAGAAACTTGGAAAGACATATGCAATAAGGCAGGAAGACTATAAAGCATGGGACATCCATGAAATAAAGCGTTTTAGGATGTTCAGGTGAAAAATGGAACTAGAATGTAAGTTTTGCATGAAATGTAAGGTTTTTTAAAAGAGTAATAAAGGATCTCTTAAAGTTAGTAGGATTACTAAGATTAGAAGACTTTTAGGATTACTAAATTTGAGTTTTTAATATAACAATGATATTCTTGGTTAAAAAGTTACTTGATTGTATTCCTGACTAGTGATTAGCAGTGATAATAAATTCTGGGTTGGACATTCTGCATTAGTAGGTTTGTCTGTTAAGGGAAAAGTTATCTGAGTTTTTCTAACTAGTTGAGCTTTTCTGAAAGTTACCATTCTCATTCAGTGAGGTCAGGTACTTCTGATTGGAATGCAAAGCATTTGAGTGATCTCAATCTGATTTCTGATCAGAATTATCCACCAGGTGGCATAAGGTATCCCATTGTTCACTTAGGGCTGGTGGCAAACCCACAAGTAAACAGAAAACAGTGGCAGATTCTCTCTTAACAGAGGCCCACCAGTGCAGCAAGTCCAAGATCCATAATCATGCTCAAAGCAATAAACCAGTCCAGTAGTGGGTATAAATGACTTGTGACCAGGATCCTGTGAAATTGACCACTCCTCAGCAGGGCAGAAAAAAAGAGACAAGTGGCCACAGATGACCAGATCAGTATGATGCACAGATGACCAGATCTGAATCTGGCATCCCTTCCAAAAGAAAAGATCTTTTGAAAGGTATTAATGGACTGCACCATGAGAAAGCAGGGTCACACATTAGATATTGGGCCTGGCTGGTTCTGTGTATCTTCACTGAGGAATGGTATACAGCTCTCCTTCCAGTTAATGCTAGCTACCATAGGATTCTTTAATCAGTTTGTGGTTGAAATCATGATATGGAGATTTAACCCAAATATCCACACTACTTTTAATAGTGTACAGTAAATGAAACTGCAGTGTAAGGTTTTGTACAGAAGCAATCAAGAATTGGGTTTTTTTAGGGTAGTAATATATGTTTTTGTTACAATAATGAAATTCTTGATTAAGAAGCTATTTGATTGTACTGTTGACTAGTAGTGATAATGATTTTTTTGTAGGATAAAGTTATACATATTTTTGTAACTAGATAAGCTTTTCTGAAAGTTACCTTTTTTTATTTGTTCTTGTGTCATAAAGTTTGATACAAGCCAACAACCAGCCGATTTTTCATTTGTGATACTTTGGGTGAGGTCTTGAAGGTTTCAACTATTTGTGTTAACCTTTTGTGAATCCATTCAATATTCATAGCAGTTTCCAACATCTACCCATTAATATAAAGCTTTTATTCACATACCACCACCAAAAAGATTGTTACCTAGCTTTTATTCACATGGGTGCCATGAGGGTATTGCTTGCAGTGAATCCTATGCTAATTGGATTCACTGCAAGCAATACCCTCTTACATGGACATTTAGCATCTTGGAGTTTATTGATTTTTGTCATGTGTTGTATTTACTTTTAGATATGTACCCTTTTGATTATCAACTATTTGTCTATTGTGCCTTCAAAATATAAGCAACTCATATAACATCATTGACAGCTGAAAGACTTCTACTGATTGCCACTTTGAAGTCATAAGTCAACCATGGATATAGTAAGAAATCTGAGCAATAGATAAAAGTAGTATAGATTATATTCTTCAGAAACATCAGAAATTGCTAAAATAGCCAAGGACCTATGTATAAAAAAGAAAAGAATGCACTGCATATCTGGATAGGAAAGGAACCAAAGGAAATGTCTTTTTAATAGCCATTTTATCCATGGTTAGTTTTCTATATGATAGTTTCAGTGCAAGGATAATCCAAAGTTATTCAACAACTACACAAATATTGCCAAGCATCCAAAGGTTGCTGTCCAAAATTCAAGCTGAGAAGTGCCGTGCATAATATTGAGGTTATAGTTGAAACTGCTTTGGCTGAAGCTATATTTGTTGCAAGCTCTTCTAAAAAGTTATTGAAAATCTTTGAAGAGAAAGGATGCAAACTTGAACAAGTTTTTAATGCCTTTAGATATGCTAAGAGATATTGTTCAGGAATTTTTTTAACAAGCATTCTTGTCCAAAAATTCTCTTGTTTTCATTTTGGATAAGAATACTGGCAAGAAAGACCTCAGGTTTTTAGGTGGCCAAAGCTAGTGTGATTATCACATCAGGTGATGGATAAGCCTGTTAAACTTTATATTATATATCTTTAAAGCTTCTTCCTCTTAAAAATGACTAGAAATGTTCTCCAGTGAATGCTATTTGAAAGAGAACCAAGTTTGTCATTTTCAGCTTTAACCCTTAAAATATTGGATTTTCAAAAATCACTATAAATGAACTGGCATCATGTTTTTTATGCTTACCTACCATTTTTTTCTTAATTTTTATATATATATTTTTTTGTTTAGAATTAAATGCGTTTTCCTTAAATATATGACGTAAATTGTTTCATTCATTAGTTGTTTCATAATAAGAAGAAGTTGAGTTGATTTTTTTTAGAGGAAAAAAAATTAGCATAATGTTTAATTGTCTTGGTGAAAATTTCAACTGACTGATGGTTCAGAAAATGTGATTAGTATTATTTTATTAGTACCTATCTAACCAAAAAAATTTTTTATTTACCTCTTAAAACAGAAAGTTGTATTTTCCCTACACTCTTTCAGGATAGGGGGGCAAATCATTGCTGCTAATGAATAAACTCTTAACCACTATACTACCCAAATTTCTAGCATAGATAGATTGTTTACAATAGTTTAAAAATTTTGCCCTTCTCAAAATTTACTTTCATCAAAAATGGAAATTTAAACTATTGAAAGATTAGGGAAAAGGAGATACTAATATTTCATTAGTACCTGTCCAACATAGAAAGAATTTTTCATTTATCTCTTAAAAGAAAAAAGTTGAATATCTGCAATTGAGTATATGGATGAAAAGGAAAAACACTGGCTTTTTTTTCTGAAAATGAGCTTTTGATTTTGGTGATCTAATAAGAAGTCTTGGGTCACTGCCTTGGTTTTCATGAACTGATTTGATAACTGCTTCATTAATGAAGTCAGAAAATACTTGAAAACAAAAATCTGGCTCTCAAAGCATTATTAATTAAATTCAAACATAAGAATATTTATTTCTCTGGGCTGCTGCAGACTGTATTATTTTACCATTAGGGCCACTCCCATGAAGGCACTTACCCCATGGTAAAAGGGTGCCAGTGGACCAATGAGTGAGTCACAGAATGCAAAATTCAGTGACCAAGTATGAGCACAGGTTTTGGTTTTAGAGTGAAAGTGCAAGCTTTTCACCCAAATGAAAGATTCGTATGCTAATTGTTTGGCAGAAAGGATATATATAGAGATGAGTTGGAGCAGTGGAAACAAAGGGTGTCTCCACTGTGATGAGCTGATAGCTGTGTAGAGCCAAGATAGAATAAAGGAGTCTTGTCACCTTTGATAGGCTCTGAGATCCTAATCAAGGCAGTGAAGGTGTGCCATTGAATAGCCAAGAAAGTCATGTCACCAAATTTATATAGTCTGCCATTATGTGTTTATTCTCCTATGGCAAAGTGGTGCAGTAAATTAAATAGTAAGCATTTTGAGGTCATGTACATCATCTTGTTAATAGCCTCCCAGTGATCTATATATATTGAACAATGCATCCTGCAAGTGCACAAGGAAGAAAACAAAGTTAGTGACATGATTTTTTTTAAACCTAGACTCAGGGTCCCTAAAACCATCTCACTTCTTTTTTTGTTTAAAGAAAGTGGGATGGCTTTAGAATTTCCAAAAAAAAAAAAGTGAGATGGCATCCCTCTGAATCCCCCAGGCACTATATTGAGCAATTCTGACACAAGTATTTTTTCAATTATCAGCTGTGTATGGAGTGGTTAATATTGCATTGCAACTACATATCATTGATATTGTGGATAAGGCAACACTGTTGCAGTTGGAATACATCAGTAGGAAACAACATGACAAAAAATAATAGTAAACTGTCCTATCACCTAACGTGAATATCACAGTTACTGCCACTGACAGTTCCCAAGCTTCCTATTATCGTTTTATTTATATAGAGGTATTTTTTTATGCCGTCCCATGGCCGAGTGGTTAGCGCGCTTGGCTACTGATCTACGGCACCTGGGTTCGAGCCCCGGGTAAGGCATGGATGTTCGTGTTGTTTTTCTGCTGAGGTCCTGCCATCCTCTCAGACCTTCTACTCTGGCATATAAACTGACAAACTCCTGTCAGACCTCTGTGGCAAGCAGCTGCTTGAGGGGGTATTTATTTTATTTTATTTTATTTTTTTAAACTGCTTTTGTTTTCATATCTATCTATATATTTTAGTGACATTGTCATGCTGTAGAGTAGGAATAGTGAACCTTCTCGAGACCCGCATGCCAAAATTATGGATTTTCTAGCTTGCATGCCAATGTTATAAAAATACATTAAAACATTATTGGGCTAGCTAAGGTTACATAACTACTTATAGTACAGTACAAATGAATTGATATAGAATACTAAGATTTTGAATATAAGGATGCAAAATACTAAGTTTTAGATTATAAATGAAAATGAAAAAATAAATTAGTTGTTTGTCCTAATGATTTACCCAAGCCTCTATACAAGCCATAAATACGTATTTCTTTCCTTTTTCTCTCAGTGGTGTGGCAATAAAAATAGTTGTGCCATAGGTTCACCATCCCTGCTATAGAGCAATGGTAGCGACCCTTTATAAATATTTTGTGATTTCCTACTATGCAAGCTATCTATAATCGATTCATGAGTTCTGAGATTCTGAGGCAGGAAAAATGCACTAGTAATGTATTTTACAGAAAATAAAAAACAATGGAAATATTTTGGAGCCTGTTATTATAATACATCATTGGGAAGGTCTATGAGGAAGGAGAGATCTCAGCATAAAGAAACATATGAGAAGGAAAAAAAAAGTCTATACCTTATTTGGGATTCAAATCCAGGTCCCTTTGCTGTATAGTAATGTACAAAATGTACAAAACACATCTGAGGTCATCATTATTAATATAGTGTGTACTGGTTGTATAATTTTGTGCAGTTGTAAAATTACCAAATTGTGTGATGATAAATGCTTTTTTTTTTCAGAATTGAATAGAAAAGTATAATTTCAAGGACATAAATCGAGGCAACATTTAAAAGAAGCAGAGTCATTTGTATGGAACAATAAATTTTGTAAACACCTTTTCTACTTCATTGTTCACTGGATGTAAATAGACTAATTAATTAGCTGCCCACTGTTTATTAAAATGTCGACTGTAGCCTCTCAAGTTTAAGTTAATTCAAATCTTCCATAGAGATATTAAGTATTAAAATGGTAAGATATGAAGTAAAGTAATAATGTTCCACAGATTTTTTCCATATCATATCATCTCATACTTGTTCAAACACTTGTTATAGCAATCGATACTAATTATTTTGGGGTGGGGTTGGGCAAAAAGTTGAATAGAATTATTAACATTGTCGTCGTTTTCCATACCTTTACAACTTTAGAATATTAATGCTAATCATGACAGTGGACTGAATGGAACCGTTAGTAATTGGTATCTTTCAGTAGCTTTAGGTATATCCATAAGTTTGGGAATAAAGAAAAAGAAAATTGAGCCCAATGTTCCTTTAGTATTGAAGTATTTTTTATACGTATAGAACTTTGTAAATAGTGGTAAAAAATATTGATGTATAATTCTCAATCCACAATTCAGAACTTAAAATAAATACAGTTACTGCCACTGACAGTTCCCAAGTGTTGCCTTATCCCAAGTGTTCCCAGTTCCAGTTGCCTTATCCCAAGTGTTCCCAGTTCCCAAGTGTTCCCAGTTCCAGTAAGTGTTGCCTTATCCACAATATCAATATTATTAATACAATAAATTATGTGTTTCAATACAGAAATATTTTGGTCGAACTGTTCATTAATGAGTACAGTTATGAATATGGGAATCATGTCAATGGTATATCCAAGGGGTTTTTAAGTTATTAACCCCCTCCCTTGTGAAGGCTTAACATATTTTCAAAGAAAGTCTGAAAATTAGACTTAAGATATCAAATCCCTCCCTCCAGTGGAAATTTTTGGTATGCCATTGCATCATATAATATTTACAAGTGTGGGATGCCAAAAAAAAAAGAAATATTGAAGATGCAGATAAAAAAAAATGTTTTTTCATATTAAAAATAAATGATGTGCATGTGATAAAAGCAAAATAAAACGTAAAGAAAATTAAAATTACATTTGTTAATGGAAAAATGTACATTAATTTCTGGTCTGTTATATTTAACATAAATTAATTTTTAAAAATTTTTTTTCTGAGGGCAACTCTCCTTTTGCTGATGCTCATGGTTGATACACCAAGTGTTAAAGCCATGGTAATAGAAAAGAATGTTCTGTTGCCATAATCATGGCATGAACTATCTTTCGACAACTCCATCCAATGAGAAATATGGCCATCACAGATGGAAGTTCAATAACCAAGTTGGGACTGTAGGAAAGGTTTTGCAGTGACACAAGTTCAAGCAAGTTTGGGGTATGTGTGGGTGGACATTATTGAACAACAGCACTCCTTGTGATAACTGATAAGCCTGTTTGGTGCAATATGGCCTAGTTGCCCTTATGTCATAAAACACAACCAAACTGCTGATCAGACCTCATGGTTCAGTTGGGTAACTAGCACGAAATTCATCAAATGATGTTGCAATATTAGAGAATTAAAAGGTAAGAAAAAAATTAAGGTGAATGGCTTTGTTATAGATTATGCCTTAGCTTCAGGAAAACAATAGAAAACATCTCTGGTGATTCAACCTGAAAAGCCAAAGGACTCTTCACTGTATTGTTGCAGGTTGATGAACGGTACCACTATGCATGCTTGTGGTTGTTTAAGCACCTATCTGCTGCAGACTTTCCAGTAGCCCATATTCTGCCTTAATTGTTTAAGAATCATACATATGGTAATTTGCCCTGTGCCATCAACATGTTAGGATGGTGTGGATGGATGTCATTTTTATGTGCTGCACTCGTCTGACCATTTTAAAACTTACAACATTACTTCCTCACTTATTGCATTGTCATAACACCTGTATACAGCATGATCTCCCCTAGTAGATTTCTGCTGGGGTATGTTTTGCCTACAGATAATGAATTCTTACATCCAATAAGATCAGCATACATAGATAATTACCATTTAATGTCATCTGCTGCCTCCTCTTAGTCTGCCTCGTGGTTTAACGGTAGAGCGCTATGGCATGTCCACTGTGGCAGCCATAATTTTTTAGGGGCGGGGGTGGCTCGGTAGCGTGCCAGGCTCTTAATCTAGTTCCCAGGTTCGAGTCTCAGCTGGGTCAGTGTTGAGATTTATCTCTCAAAATTCCCACCCTGCCTATGGTCAGTAGGGGACACTGCTGGGCTTGGAAATGCTGCTGTCCATCAGATGGGATGTTAAGTAGTGGGTCTGTGTGAGGGAGTCATACCCTGTGCACCTAAAAGAACATGCTCGATGGCCATGACGGGAGGCTACCATCTGTCTCCCAACAGCTGTTCCAGTGGGTCCCCTCCCTCAACCTTCTCTGAGCCTTTGGGGTCTTTGTGACCTGGCCATTTAGCCCATGGTGTGCAAAAAAAAAGTGCTGCTCAGAGGTAAAACAACCCAATCCGCCTCTTAGGACCATATAACTAGGCAGCAGTGCTCAATATTATTTTTTCGTGCCACTGAGTCAAATGTATTATATATATTTTTTACAGCTTCATTCAAATAATTTGTAAGTTCACATATTGAAGCCAAAGCGGGGGGGGGGGGATTTAAAATATTATTTACCAGCATTATCAAATCTTTTTGCCATTTCTGAACAGTTCTTGGTAAAGAGAGCCCCCCGTTCTGATTTGAAAGCCATAATGGACGTTTAAAGTAAGTTGCTACAAAGTGCTGTATTTGGAAAAAATTATGATTACACTTCTGCTAAAAGATATGTGCAAAATTTAAAATTTGTCTTTTGAGATCTGAATAGTACTTTTTGTAATTTTAATTTATGATGGGTACATGTGTGTTGTACATGGTACATGTGGCACATTCTGAGCAGTGCTGTACTAAGGTATCTTTCCATATCGCAGTCCTTTCTGATAGTTCTTTAGATGGGATTAAAATGGGTAATCTCTGACTTTTTCCCTGTATTACACACTCAAGTGTGTAATACAGGACTGAGCCACCCCCGCCCTTACCCTGTATTACATACTCAAGTGTGTAATACAGGGTAAGGGCGGGGGTGGCTCAGTCGGTAGCGCGCCAGGCTCGTAATCTGTAGTTCCCAGGTTCGAGTCCCAGCTGGGTCAGCGTTGAGATTTATCTCCGCAAAATTCCCCGCCGTGCCCACGGTCAGTTGGAGACACCGATGGGCTTGAAAAGGCCGCCGTCCGTCAGATGGGACGTTAAGCCGTGGCCCCGTGTGCTGGAGAGAGCCATACCCTGTGCACGTTAACGAACACGCTGGATGGCCTTGATGGGAGGCTACCATCTGTCTCCCAACAGCTGTTCCAATGGGTCCCCTCCCCCAACCTTCTCTGAGCCTTCGGGGTCCATGTGACCTGGCCATTTAGCCCATGGTGTGCAAAAGAGAGCCGCTCAGAGGTAACCCAACCCAAGTGTAATACAGGGAAAAATATATTTGTAATCTTAAATCATTTTGCTCTACCTAGTGTAGTGGTAGCGTACTTGACTACTAAGACCAACGGGTGTGTCCTTGTGTAAGTGTTTGTGTGTGGTATGAGAAACCAGGATACCTGATAGGTTATTTCCGTCCTTGTGTAAGAAAGTACATTCTTTAAAAAGAAATGTATTAAGCAAGAAACAACTCGTTACTGAAAATAGGAACCATTAAAATTGGGTACAGTAATTCCAAATTGTATCTTTTCTGGCAAGCATTTCATGGTAAAGCTTCATAAATGTGTGTAAGTGAACAAGGGGACACAAATATTGACTACACTACTGGCCATTAAAAGTGCAACACCAGGAAGAACTCTTCAGATTGTCCCAAAATATGCAAGATGGGTAGCTCATGGGAGAACATGTAAATGATTCAAAGCGTGGCACATATGCACATCATGTGTGACAGTAACACCCCCTGGAAGTGGTATAAGAGATTACAAAGAGCCGGTATTAAGCACTGGAATTGTGTTTGCTCGCAGTTCTTGCGCACTAAAGGATCAAGTATGTCCCGTCCAAGGGAGGATTACGGGAAGGCGAGTTATCGTACCAAGACATCGGTGCTCGTGTTGGACAGAATGCTGCCACGATGATGAGAACGTCAATGGATAGAGGAGGAACGAACTCTGACGCGAGGGATTTCAACGGCCCTGTCATACGAACGAGAGGACAGACATCTCGTGCACATGGCTATGAATGATTGTACAGTTACATCAAACACAGCTCAACAGTTGGGGTGTGTTTCACATCAACCGGTGCCCTCACGTGCAGTTCTACGTCGTCTGCAGCATCGAGGCATCTTTGCTAGGTGGCCATTGCTCTGGCTACCATTGACTACAACACAGGCGCAGGCAACTGCAATGGTGTCAAGAACGTCACGCATGGATGTGTGAATCGTATCGTCTTTTCAGACTAATCCTGCTTCAGTATGCAGCACCATGATGGACGAATCTGTATCTGGCGGTACCGTGGTAACAGGCTCAGTGATACCATGATGTAGCACCATACAGGTCCAGACCCTGGTGTTATGGGGTGCCATTGGACTCCACTCATTCATGCGCCTCGTACACATTACCAGTACTTTGAACGCCAGCATTACATCACTGAGGTGTTGGAGCCTGTGGTGGTACCTTATCTTTAGGGGCTCCCGGTGCCACTTACCAACAGGACCATGCCCGACCACATGTGACATGCATCGTCCAACAATTCATGGGTAGCCACCATGTGACATCTGCCCTAGCCTTGTCGTGAATTGAAAATTGAACATGTCTGGTCTGTGATCTCACGATGACTAGCACACCAGACACCAACAGATGAACTTTGGCTATGTATGGAAACTGCATGGACTGACATTTCTCAAACACATCCTATGTTTCATCCTCTCAATGCCGGACCGTGTAGCAGCAGTTATTGCCGCTTAAGGTGGCTACACAAGATACTAATTTCTTTGCATTCCAAAAGTAACTGAGTTGTATTTGTAATTATTTGATCCTTGTAACGTAACCTATGTATTCACTAAATATGGTTTTGATATTTCTTGTCTTTCCTTGTGTTGCACTTTTAATGGCCAGAAGTGTATGATGCAAAAATGGTAAGGCTTTGAAAATCTGCACCTAGGGTAATGCCTGTCGAAATAAGTACGAAATATGAGATCCCACGTGGCGTTCAAGTTCAAACATACGGATCAAATTTCGATATCACTGACCTGTGAGATCGGCTGATAAGTGAGCCTTAAAGGGGGAACTGGACCATTATGCATTAATTGAGGCAACATGCGAGCCAGAGTATTAATGCGTTATGCTCATTAAATGGCATAAAAATAGAGGACATAGTGTCACAAAATTAAATATTAATAGCTTATGAAGTAATGAACATATATCTATTGTGATTGCTGTTATAAAGTCACAATTCAATTTGTGAATCAATTTCCACATTGTCCGTACCATTAATTGTACGGACAATCTCCAATTGTTTACCTCAGTACATGTACCTTGAACCGCACCTAGTGTAATCATGGAAATGATATTGAGAGCCTGGTTTGAAAATCTTGAATATTAGTAATTGCCATCCTCTCAGATCTCCTACTGTGGCATATAAACTGACAGGCTCATGTCAGACCTCTGTGGCAAGCAGCTGCTTGAGGGGGTATTTATTTATTTTTTTTATTAGTGCACGTGATAGATCTCGGATAGCCCTGAAGGAAAAAGTCGAGGAGTTATAACTGGAGACCAAGTGATTCCATATATTGAGTTGTTAAGCTGAGATGTTTTACTTCTGAACGACACATTTTTGCACACAGTGGGCTGCTCACAAGGGCCTTGAGAGCTCAGAAGAGGTTTGGATAAGGGGCTGGAGAGCTGTTAAGAGAAAGATGATAGCCTTCTGTCAAGGCCATCCACTGTGCTCCTTAATGTGCACAAAGTATGACTCTCCCACACATGAGTCCATGGCTTTATATCCCATCTGATGGATGGCAGACATTCTAAGCCCATTAGTGTCCCCTACTGAACAAGGACAGGGTAGGAGTTCATGGAAATAAATTTCGGGGCTGACCCAGGTGGCACTTGAACCTAGGAACTGCAGATTATGAGCCTGGCGTGTTACCTACTGAACCTTTATAGCATTTCTCAGTAGATTTATAAGACAAACTGATATGGTGTGACTACCTTGTTGAAACGGTGATTTGTTGCAAAAAAAGGTGATTTTTTGTCCAAAGTTGTATAAAATGTTCCAACCTATTCATATACACATAACTTGTCGTTGTCTTTTATTGTTCGTATCATGACACCTTTTCCACAAAAAAGTCCAAATATATGACCATTCATCAGACCACACCAAACATTGAACTTTAGCCTATTTCTTGTTCCATGCATTACATGCTGCTCTTAGCGCACTTGGCTGCAAATCTAAGGGACCTGGGTTCGAGCCCTGGGTAAGGCATGGATGTTCGTGTTGTTTTCTGCCGAGGTCCTGCCATCCTACTGTGGCATATAAACTGACAGGATCCTGTCAGACCTCTGTGGCAAGCAGCTGCTTGAGGGGTTATTTATTTTATATTTATCATGTCTAGCATCTGTCTGTCACAGCAAAACATGCTCTTCCTGGTTTGTCACTATCTTATAATGTCTGCACAATTTTCGGTTTGTGGGTTGGGTTGTTTTACCTCTGAGCGGCACTTTTTTGCACACCATGGGCTAAATGGCCAGGTCACAAGGATCCCGAAGGCTCAGAGAAGGTTGGGTGAGGGGACCCACTGGAACAGCTGTTGGGAGACAGATGGTAGCCTCCCGTCAAGGCAATCCAGCGTGTTCTTTAACGTGCACAGGGTTAAAGTACATGGGGCCAAGGCATGGCGTCCCATCCGACGGACGGCGGCCTTTCCAAGTCCATCGGTGTCCCCTACTGACCGTGGGCAGGACAGGGAATTTTGCGGAGATAAATCTCAACGCTGACCCAGCTGGGACTCGAACCTAGGAACTACAGATTACGAGCCTGGCGCGGTACCGACTGAGCCACCCCGCCCCTAATTCGGTTTGTGTTGAAACAGTTTAAGACAATAGTGAAGCGCTTTAAGGTGTGATCGAGAGGGTATCTACAGTTGCAATGTGTTGATTTTATGGAGCTTGCTGGAAAGCTTATATTGTAACCTTATATATTTTCAAGAAAAAGATAATAAAACAGTGCATATTTCCCATTTAATTTTTTACAATGATTCAGATTTTCTCAGTAGATGGAGCTGGTTGCTAAAAACATTTCTGAAACTGAAATATTTGGCAGCACACCTCTGGTTTCAGATAAGAGGGGTCTTCTGTTCGTGACACCTTGAACATTAGCTGTTCCTATGAACCAGTCATATCAGCGTGGAGTTGAAACAACCTGGTTACCAGATGCCAGTGTTCTAAAACACGAACATGCTTTCAATTTGCGAAATAAAATAAGTTTTTTTCTGCCAATTTCAATTTTAAGTACCAACGAACAGTTCAGTCAGAAAAAAGCGTAAGTAGTGTAATCGCAGAATAGCCCCCCCCCTTTGCACAGTGCTTTCCCCCTATGACCACCGGCTCCAAATGCGAGGCCACTTTGGACTTTGACCCCTATGTCGCAATCGCCCGGAAATTGACCTCTATGACGTCACTGCCCCGGAAATTGACCCGTATGTCGCATCTGTCATGGGATATGGCACCCGGTTGCGCTCCTTATTAATATTCATATTTGACTCCCCTTATTAAAATTTCCTCCCACTTTATTAAAAACCCGTGACGCCATCTAGTGTATATAATGAGTACTATTTTAGAAAAACCCTCGTTTTTAGCCATGCATATAGAGGAAAACTGTTACTGAATATGAATACTATATAATGAAATCTATTTAAATGCCGGTTTTGAACTGTATTTGTTCAGTATTTCAAGTGTTAGGGGAACTAAAGCATTTCACACTAACACACCTAACTCAGAGAATATGTTGGGTTGAGTTGTTTTACCTCTGAGCGGCATTTTTTTTGCACACACTAGGCTAAATGGTGTCACGAACGATAAGGTCACAAGGACCCCGAAGGCCCAGAGAAGGTTGGGAGAGGGGACCCACTGGAACAGTTGTTAGGAGACAGATGGTAGCCTCTCGTCAAGGCCATCCAGCATGTTCTTTAAAGTGCACAGGGTATGCTCTCCCGCACACGGCGTAACATCCCATCTGACGGACGGCTGCCTTTCCAAGCCCATCAGTGTCCCCTACTGACCGTGGGAGGGGCGGGGAATTTTTCGGAGCAGAGAATATGTACCCCCAAAATGATACATGTGACAAATGACAATATTAGATTTTAATGATCTTTGTACAAATTGATCAAAGTTTGCGATGAAGCTTACAACTTCTTCCTTTACGAGCAGGAGTTAAAAAAAAATACTTTCGTGAGAAGCTACTGTGCTTTTAGTGGGCGTATAAGGTATTTACATACCTTATATGCCCACTAAAGGTAAACTTGTCCTCTTCTTCCGATAACATTATTGTGAAAGATCATTTTTGCAGAAAGTTAGATAAGAAGTGTGCTTCTTAACATGTAATACAGAAGACTTATCTGAAGTTGTACTTTGTACAACAAGCGAGTGCTTGAATGTCTAGTGTGCTGCTGATATCCAGAGATTAGATGCACAAATTGTAATTCTTTAAAATAAGATTTTTTTTTTATCCTGAAGAAAATCTCAAACGTTTTCGAACTTTCAGCATTCGTATGTAAATATGAAAAAACAAAATGATTTTTGAACAAAATCTTTTTAATAGTAAATCTTTTGCTATCTTGTAAGATTTGGGATGGACTGTTTACCTCTGAGCTGCACTTTTGTGCACACAATGGGCTGGGGCGGGGGGGGGCTCAGTTGGTAGCGCGCCAGTCTCGTAATCTGAGTTCCCAGGTTCGAGTTCCAGCTGGGTGAGCGTTGAGATTTATCTCTGCAAAATTCCCCGCCCTGCCCACGGACAGTAGGGGACACCGATGGCCTTGGAAAGGCCTCCGTCCTTCGGATGGGACGTTAAGTCGTGGCCTCGTGTGCGGGAGAGCCATTCCCTGTGCACGTTAAAGAACACACTGGATGGCCTTGACGGGAGGTTGACATCTGTCTCCCAACAGCTGTTCCAGTGGATCCGCAACCTCTGAGCCTTCGGGGTCCTTGTGACCTGGCCATTTAGCCCATGGTGTGCAAAAAAGTGCCTCTCAGAGGTAAAACAACCCAACTCAACCCAATGGGCTAATTGGCCATTGTGTGCCAAGGGTGGGGATAGGAGACCCACTGGAAAGCTGTTAGGTGCTAGCCTCCCTTCAAGATCATCCAGCGTTTTCTTTAATGTGCACAGGGTATAGCTGTTCCTCACACGGGGCCCACTTCTTAACGTTCCGACCGACGGACAGCATTATTTTGTAGCCGGTATCCCCTATTGACCAACGACAGTTCGGGGAGTTTTGCGGAGATAAATCTCGAACCTACTAACTACAGATTACGAGTCTGGCGCGCTACTGACTGAGCCACTCCAGCCCCAACGAACTCTGAATCTATTGTGCTTGTCATGGAGTCATTCTATAATTCATTAATGGTTTATGTAGTATCGGATTAAGGTGGGAGTTCAGGTTTTGCATTTGTAGCCGCACTCATCAGAAAAATAATGAAATTCATTCTGATTAGGTTGTCACATGTGGCAGGTCGCTAGAATTTTCCAGCTGAGGGGAGGAGCTGGATGACCGTGCAGGGAGGCCCCGCCATCTGGCTCCTAATAGATGCTTCCTTTTCCACCTCTGAGAAAAAAAAATTATTGCATTTATTTCATGTGCAGATCAAAATGTGATTTTAGTTTTTCTAGCTTTAACTGGACTAATGATTAAGACACTAACCAAGAAACTTGGAGATTAACTTACCTTTTAAGTTCATTTTTGAGGCCTCTCAGTATTTGGGAACGTGATAGCCAAATTGAATCCAAAATTTTTAGTCAAATTGAATCCAAAATTATTAGCCAAATTGAATCTGCAATGAATAGCCAAATTGAATCCAAAATTATTAGCCAAATTGAATCCAAAATTATTAGCCAAATTGAAATCAAAATTATTAGCCTATTTGAATCCGCAATTATTAGCCAAATTGAATCCAAAATTATTAACCAAATTGAATCCAAAATTATTAGCCAAATTGAATCCAAAATTATTAGCCAAATTGAAATCAAAATTATTAGCCTATTTGAATCCGCAATTATTAACCAAATTGAATCCAAAATTCTCATGCAATTTTGTTTTAATCATTTACATTTCTTTATAACTTATTTTTACACATTTGGTGCTTTATCGTAATAAACAATTTAGAATAAATTTTTATCAGTACTTTCTGGCACTTCTCAGTGGGTTAGTTTATTTATGCGTATAAGCAACACATTTATGCACACAATGAGCTAAATGGACAGGTCACAAGGACCCCAGAAGACGTCTGAATAGCTGTCAGGAGACAGATGAAAGCCCACGTTAAGGCCATCAAGCCTTTGGAGTTGATTTGTTTTGCCACTAAGCGTCACTTTTGCCCGGGGGCGGGGATGGCTCAGTCGGTAGCGCGCCAGGCTCGTAATCTGTAGTTCCCAGGTCGAATCTGTGGATTACATCCAGGTTGTAATCTGTAGTTCCCAGCTGAGTCAGCATTGAGATTTATCCGCAAAATTCCCTGTCAGTAGGGGACACCAATGGGCTTTAAAAGGCCGCCGTCCGTTGGATGGGATGTTAAGCCGTGTGCGGGTGAGCCATACCCTGTGCACGTTAAAGAACACGCTGGATGGCCTTGACGAGAGGCTACCATCTGTCTCCCAACAGTTGTTCCAGTGGGTCCCTCCTCCAACCTTCTCTGAGCCTTCGGGGTCCTTGTGGCCTGGCCATTTAGCCCATGATGTGCAAAAAGTGCCGCTCAGAGGTAAAACAACCCAACCCAAAAATCACATTTGCCCCAATCATTTGTGGGGCAAAAGCACACAGTGGGCTAAATGGTTAGGTTAAAAGCGATCAGAGAAGTTTTGAGAATGAATCCACTGGACAGCTATTAGGCGACAGATGAAGATTTTTCATCGTCATCCAGCCTGCTCTCTAACGTTCACAGGGTATTCTCCTACATACGGAGCCATGACTTAACGTTCCAGCTGACGGACGGCCGCTTTCCCAAGCCCATCGGTGTCCTCCTATTGGCCGAGGGCAGGGTGGGTTTTTTGCAGAGATAAGTTTCAACACTGGCCCAGACGAAACTCGAACTTGGAACTTGGGAACTGCAGATTACGAGTTTGGAGCGCTACCGATTGAGCAACCCCGCCTCATATCCACGAACGGGCAAAAATACAAAATTTATCATGAATAAATTAGAAAACTATTCAGGTGATATTCTTCTTCTGAAGAAGGAGGACGGTAACAAAACAAAACAAAAAAAATCCCCTTTAAGCAGCAACTTGCCACATAGGTCTGACAGGACCCTGTCTGTTCATACGACATAGTAGAAGGTCTGTGAGGATGGCGGGACCTCAACAGAAAGGCAACACAAATATCCATACCTTATCTTCGAACCCAGGTCCCTTAGATCAGTAGCTAAGCACGCTATCCACTGGACGGATGAATGAAAATAAAATTTATGAAATGTCGCAAATTTTAATTCAAACTTCATTCACGGTTAATGAAAACAAGTGTTTGCAAGGAATTGATTAACTGTTGGTTGGTTTACCTCAAAGAGGCACTTTTTTGCACACAATGGGCTAAATGGCCAGATCACAAGGACCCCGAAGTCTCAGAAGGTTTGGGAGGGGACCCACTGGAACGGCTGTTGGGAGATAGATCGTAGCCTCCAGTCAAGGCCATCTAGCGTGTTCTTTAACGTGCACAGGGTATGGCTCTCCCACACACGGTGCCACGGATTAACGTCCCATCCGACGAACGGCGGCCTTTCCAAGCCCATCGGTGTCCCCTACTGACCGTGGGCAGTGCGGGGAGTTTTGAGGAGACAAGTTTCAACGCTGACCCAGCTGGGACTCGAACCTGGGAACTACAAATTATGAGCCTGGTTGATTAGCTGTTATGATTTAAGGTTTTTTTTTATCTGGGAAATGGGAAGCATGCCCTCGATTTAAGAATTTTAGTAAGGTAATGGAGGCAAAGAATTATTAAACTTTGATACCCTTTTCAATAAATTTTTTAAAGACATCTGAAGCGGAGAGGAAACTGTTATATTGCTATGGAAACCCAGTCTCTTTTCCCCTCATCACCCGACCTCGTTTATTCTACTTTCCTGCTCGATTGCGCCCTTTGCCCTCCCCCCTTATATCTTTTAGATCCGGGTATTGCCCACCCCCATAACTAATACAAGTGGCGAGTTTCAGTGCGTCTCTCGAGTATTTATTTGACTGTTTCTGGCGCGATTAGAAAAGGTAAACGATTTTCCTTAACCGTAGATTATTCCTTAAAGCAGTAGAATACTAAAAAGAAGTGGAATATATCCCTCTTCCCACATTTGGCTTCAATAACATTTATTTTCTAAAGAAATCCTAGAAAATTTGAAACTTCAGCACCCCATTACACGAAACATGAAAAAAATCTCTGGTTGGAGGTTTCTGAATACGCCATTGCTTCCAAGTAATAATTACTTTCAGCAATATTTATACCAACGGAAATAACGGACACATCCGTTATCTCAAGTGAAACCTTCGTCTGCATAAGGGACAGGCGCTTTCCACCAACACAATCTTTCGACCAATGAAATAACCGTAACCACCTTCGCTCTCCGCATTTCCAGTGACATCATCAATAGGCGTGGCATTACTTCCGCTGAGCGCAGTTATCTCGTTGTCAGATATAGTACACAGGCTAGCAAGTGGAAGGTGAAGAACTCTCGTGAGTGCATGATTTGATTTTTTTTTTGGTAGTTTCCATAATTCAGAGGTGAGTGTCTTTCGTAAGTTATTGAAACGTAATATTTGAAAATAGCCGTCCCATGGCCGAGTGGTTAGCGCGCTTGGTTAGTGATCTAAGGGACCTGGGTTCGAGCCCCGGGTTAAGGCATGGCTGTTTGTATCGACCTTTCAGACCTTCGACTGTGACATATAAACTGATAGGCTCCTGTCAGATCTCTGTGGCAAGAATTTATCTCCGCAAAATTCCCTGCCCACGGTCAGTAGGGGACATCGATGGGCTTGGGAAGGCCGCCGTCCGTCGGATGGGACGTTAAGCCGTGGCCCCGTGTGTGGGAGAGCCATACCCTGTGCACGTTAAAGAACATGCTGGATGGCCTTGACGGGAGGCTACCATCTGTCTCCCAACAGCTGTTCCAGTGGGTCCCCTCCCCCAACCTTCTCTGAGCCTTCGGGGTCCATGTGACCTGGCCATTTAGCCCATGGTGTGCAAAAAAGTGCCGCTCAGAGTTAAAACAACCCAACCCAACTCTGTGGCAAGCAGCTGCTTGAGGGGGTATTATTTATATAGTATTTGAAACTATTCAATAATTGTCCTGATGGGTTTTTTTAAAACAGAAATTTGAACATAATGTCAAATTTATAGTAACGAGGTTAAAGACTTCAAATGTTTGTTTGCCTGATCTCTAGTTTAACCTCTAAACCGTCGCGTGCAACATCGGATCCAGGACAACAGATCAGTGGGAGGGATTCCTAACAGGCACCTGCACGTTATGGGCTTAACGGCAAGGTCACAAGGACTCCAAGGGCTCGAAATAGGTTGGGAAAGGTAATCCACTGGGAGCAAGTCGACAGGATAGATAAAATGATCCCGTCAAGGTCATCCATAGTGTTCTTTAATATGCAGAAGTTACGGCTCTGCTGCAGATGAGACCACGGCTAAACGCCCTATCTGACGTACGCGGTCTTTGAATCCCATCGGTGTCTTACCTTCTGACAGAGGGGCGGGGGTGGCTCAGTCGGTAGCGCGCCAGGCTCGTAATCTGTAGTTCCCAGGTTCGAGTCCCAGCTGGGTCAGCGTTGAGATTTATCTCCGCAAAATTCCCCGCCCTGCCCACGGTCAGTAGGGGACACCGATGGGCTTGGAAAGGTCGCCGTCCGTCGGATGGGACGTTAAGCCGTGGCCCCGTGTGCGGGAGAGCCATACCCTGTGCACGTTAAAGAACACGCTAGATGGCCTTGACGGGAGGCTACCATCTGTCTCCCAACAGCCGTTCCAGTGGGTCTACTCCCAAACCTTCTGAGACTTCGGGGTCCTTGTGACCTGGCCATTTAGCCCATGGTGTGCAAAA
The DNA here is from genome assembly GCA_038380435.1 of Ryuthela nishihirai. NCBI lineage: Eukaryota > Metazoa > Arthropoda > Arachnida > Araneae > Heptathelidae > Ryuthela > Ryuthela nishihirai. The sequence continues at coordinate 26,076,860 of JAWZYU010000026.1, forward strand.
AAGTGCCGCTCAGAGGTAAAACAACCCAACCCTTCTGACAGAGAGCAAGGGGGAGGGGGGGGGAATCATTCTTAACGCAGGCACACGTTCGACTCGAACCTAGGAACTGCAGAATATGAGTTTGGCATTCTGCTGCTTGAGTCAATCCCGTGGTGATGAGAGAGCACGTAATGAAAACATCACTGAATCAATGAATGGAATGAATTAATGTTAATAGGTTATTTAATCAATTTTCACACGGAGAGGGAGGGAGGGGTGCCCTTGGATCTGTCACAGAATTCTTGTTTGTTTGTAACACAGAAGATCTCGTGATCTTTCTAAAAGATCGTTGTGTCGTATTCAAACCACCTAAAAAGCTCTTCATAGGAATTTTCTCACCAATTTTTATGATTGTATAATTCTTATTGATGTCGATGTGAAAGAAGTTTTTTTATTGACATGTTGACTTTTCTTTATTGAAGTTTGACATGTTTGTCTCTAATATTTGGTTTTTTGCACACAATGGGCTAAATGGCCAGGTCACAAAAACCCCGAGGGCTCAGAGAAGGTTGGGAAGAGGGAACCCACTGGACAGCTATTAGGAGACAAATGGAAGCCTCCCATCAAGGCCATCCAGCGTGTTCTTTAACGTGCACAGGGTATGGCTCTTCTGCACACGGAACCACAGCTTAACGACACATCCGAAGTATGACAGCTTTTCCAAGCCCAGCAGTGTGCCGTGTTTTCCAAGCCCCCTAGTGACCGAGGGCAGGATGGGGTGTTTTGCGGATATAAATCGAACACTGGTCCAACTGGGACTCGAACCCGGGAATTGTAGATTAGGAGCCTGGCGCGCTAACGACTGAGCCACCTCACCCCATGGCCAAATGACCAGGTCACAAGGGTTCAGAGAAAGTCTGAGAAGGTGACCCACTTCGACAGCTATTTCGAGACAATGGAAGCATCGTGTAAAGATCATCCAGCGTGCTCCTTAGCGTGCACATGGTATTGCTCTCCTGCGCACCGAGCTTCAGCTTTTCATCTCATCCTTGGGGCGGGGGTGGCTCAGTCGGTAGCGCGCCAGGCTCGTAATCTGTAGTTCCCTGGTTCGAGTCCCAGCTGGGTCAGCGTTGAGATTTATCTCCGCAAAAATTCCCCGCCCTGCCCATGGTCAGTGGGGGACACCGATGGGCTTGGAAACGCCGCCGTCCGTCGGATGGGACGTTAAGCCGTGGACCCGTGTGCGGGAGAGATACCCTGTTCACGTTAAAGAACACGCTGGATGGCCTTGACGGAAGGCTACCATCTGTCTCCCAACAGCTGTTCCAGTGGGTCTCCTCCCCCAACCTTCTCTGAGCCTTCGGGGTCCATGTGACCTGGCCATTTAGCCCATGGTGTGCAAAAAAGTGCCGCTCAGAGGTAAAACAACCCAACCCATCTCATCCTTGGGCGGCGGCCTTTTCAAGCCCATCGGTGTCCCCTTTCTCGTCAACGTAGTAAATATGTGTTCTCTCCCTACTTTTAAGGAGCGGGAGTGGCTCAGTCGGTAGCGCGTCAGGCTTGTAATCTGTAGTTCCCAGCTGGGTCAGCGTTGAGATTTATCTCCGTGCGTCGGATGGGACGTTAAGCCGTGGTCCCGTGTGCGCGAGAGCCATACCTTGTGCACGTTAAAGAATACGCTGGATGGCCTTGACGGGAGGCTACCATATGTCTCCCAACAGCTGTTTCAGTGGGTCCCCTCCCCCAACCTTCTCTGAGCCTTCGGGATCCTTGTGACCTGGCCATTTAGCCCATGATGTGCAAAAAAGTGCCGCTCAGAGGTAAAATAACCCAACCCTACTTTTAAGAAAATACCGTGCAATTTTATAAGCTAAATTTGTTAGGGATAAAATATTAAACACATGAAATATCATGATACATTTTTTTTTAAAGGGAAAAACCTTTATTATACATCTCGCGCTTTATTGAATATGCAATTTGGGTGGTGGTGTCTATTTTAGGTGCCTTTCGTCTCCTCCACTGCTGGCAGAGATTACGATTTGTCTCGTGTCTGGTATCGATTAGGAATAAGGCGCCACTCTGTCCGGTCTTGTGCATTCTCCAAAAACTCTTTTAGTGTTTAGCTTTTAAGACTGAAAAAACATCTGCCTGGGTTGGGTTGTTTTAGCTCTGAGCTGCCCTTTTTTTGAATACAATGATCAGGTCACAAGGACCACCAAAGGCACAGAGGTTGGGGGAAGGGGAGCCACTTGACAGCTGTTAGGAAATAGATAGTAGCCTCCCGTCAAGGCCATTCGACATGTTCTATAATGTGCGTGCACACGGCTTTCATGCACACGGGCCACGACTTACCATCCTCTTCAACGGACGGCGATATTTCTAAGTCCATCGGTGTTCAGGGCAGAATGGGTTGGGTTGTTTTACCTCTGAGCGGCACTTTTTTGTACACCATGGGCTAAATGGCCAGGTCACAAGGACCCCAAAGACCCAGAGAAAGTTGGGAGAGGAGATTCACTGGAACAGCTGTTGGGGGACAGATTGTAGCCTCCCGTCAAGGCCATCCAGCGTGTTTTTTAGATGCACAGGGTGTCTCTCACACGGGGCCATGGCTTAACATCCCATCCGTCGGACGGCGGCATTTCCAAGCCCACCGGTGTCCCCTACTGACCGTGGGCAGGGCGGGGAATTTTGTGGAGATAAATATCAACGCTGAAGCAGCTGGTACTCGAACATGAGAACTGCAGATTACGAGCCTGGTGCGCTACCGACTGAGCCACACCCGCCCCAGGGCGGAACCTTCTCTGAGCCTTCGGGGTCCATGTGACCTGGCCATTTAGCCCATTGTGCCGCTCAGAGGTAAAACAACCCAACACTGTCGAACGTTACCATCCTCTCCAAATTGCCCTCTTTCAACATGTTAATTAACATGTGACCTAGTCAGCTTTATGAAAAACAGATGAATCATTTTCACGGCGATATTCACTGTTATTTTCTGGGCCGGATTTTCAGGCGGAGTCATGGCCTGTTTTTTTTTGACTAATTGAAGAAGAGAGGGGAAAAAGGGCCCTCAATTGTTTAATCGGGACCTTATTATTTTATACGCCAATGCAAACATTGATATTGGCGTGTTTTTCTTTATTATGTCTTTTGTAATGCCCTAGTATTCCTATTGTTTGTAGTTTAATAGGAGAGTAGGAGCGGGAGTGTCTTAGTCGGTAGCGCGCCAGGATCGTAATCTGCAGTTCCCAGGTTCGAATCCAAGCTGGGCCAGCATTAAGATTTATCTCCGCAAAACTCTCCTCCCTCCCAACGGTCAGTAGGGGACACCGATGTGCTTTGAAAAACCTCCAGTGTCCTGTCTTTCCAAGCCATCCGTCGGATGGGACGTTAAGCCATGGCTCTGCATGTAGGAGAGCCATACCCTGTGCACGTTAGAGAACACGCTGGATGGCCTTGACGGCAGGGTACCATCTGTATCTTAACAGTTGTCCAGTGAATCGCTTTCCCCCAAACTTCTATGAGCATTCGGGGTTCTTGTGACCTGATATTTAACCCATTGTGTGCAAAAGAAGTGCCGCTCAGAGGTAAAACAACCCAATCCTCTTAGAAGAGCATCTTATTTTTAAGAGTATGTTTATTATCTTTATGAAGTGATGTATAATGTTTTAAATTGGACTCTTTTGGGACTAATAAAACGTGTATGCAACAAGACATTGCAATTTTTCGCCTGTTAAAAAATAAATGATCCCATAAGCATCTGCTAGCCACAGAGGTCTGGTCCTCTCAGTTTAATTCGCCAGAGAGAAGATCTGTGAGGAAGGCGAGACCTCAGCAGAAGACAATATAGAATTGTCCATACCTCATCCGGGGCTCGAACCAGGGTCCCCTTTGATCAGTAGCCAGCGCATTAACCACTCGGCCAACCGGAAGTGGGATAAAATAATTCCCATTGTTATTGAAATGTTCTAGTTTCCTTCGAAAGTGGAAAAATGGAAACAAATTGTAAGCGAAATATATCGGATGCACCAAAAAAAGAAGACGTTCATCTAATATTAAAATAATTTACCAGGGGCCAGAGGGCCGCAAATATATTATCATAGGGCCTCATGCGACCCGCGAGATCGACAGTCCTGGTTCATACCATCTGTCTAATATTCCCCATGCATTTTTATTAATTTCTAATCGTTCGCAATTTTTCGAATCCATTATTGACAGGGTTGTTTTACCTCTGAGCGCACTTTTTGTGCACACAATGGGCAAAATGGCCAGGTTATAAAGACCCCGAGGGATTTGGGGCGGGGGTGGCTCAGTCGTTAGCGCGCCAGGCTCGTAATCTGTAGTTCCCAGGTTCGAGTCCCAGCTGGGTCAGCGTTGAGATTTATCTCCGCAAAACTCCCCGCCCTGCCCACGGTCAGTAGGGGACACCGATGGGCTTGGAAAGGCCGCCGTCCGTCGGATAGGACATTAAGCAGTGGCCCCGTGTGTGGGAGAGCCATACCCTGTGCACGTTAAGGAACACGCTGGATGGCCTTGACGGGAGGCTACCATCTGTCTCCAGTGGGTCCCCTTCCCCCAACCTTCTCTGAGCCTTCGGGGTCCATGTGGCCTGGCCATTTAGCCCATGGTGTGCAAAAAAGTGCCGCTCAGAGGTAAAACAACCCAACCCAGAGGGATCAGAGAAGGTTGGGGACCCACTGGAACAGTTGCTGGGAGACAGATGGTAGCCTCCCGTCAAGACCATCCAGTGTATTCTTTAACGTGCACATGGTATGGCTCTCCTGCACACAGAGCCACGGCGTAATGTTCCATCCTTAATCGACGGCCTATAAGGGGTGAGTAGCGAGTGCAATTCATTTCCTTTCTGCTGGCATTTACAGAAAAATTGGTCATTATTTTTAACTCCCACATCACGTGACATGCGAGTTCTTAAAGCTAATGTTGAAGCAATGTTTTTTTTTTAAATATTGTGTGGGCAGCTACTATCCACACACGGGAATAAGCTTATACACAGTTTGGCCAATCTCCAAACCATGAGCGTGTCAACTTGTTGCTAATCGTCGATGATATCCGCAGGAAACGTGTCAGCGATATTGGTCACAGATTAACGCGAAACGATACCAACGTTTTTGCAGCTAAATCAGTCGGCGTGAATGGTAGAATTACTGACTCATTTGTCATATTATCTGTGACTGTAAGATCCGTTTCAGAAAGTGATATAAAAATAGCAACATTGTCATGAACGTCAGCGAAATTTTTTCAGAAGGGCGGGGGGGGGGATGCGAAAGCAAATCAATGACATAAATATTTATATCCAGCAGCTATTAATAGGGCGGGGGTGGCTCAGTCGGTAACGCGCCAGGCTCGTAATCTGTAGTTCCCAGGTTCGAGTCCCAGCTGGGTCAGCATTGAGATTTATCTCAGCAAAATTCCTCGCCCTGCCCACGGTCAGTAGGGGACACCGATGGGCTTGGAAAGGCCGCCGTCCGTCGGATGGGACGTTAAGCCGTGGCCCCGTGTGCGGGAGAGCCATACCCTGTGCACGTTAAAGAACACGCTGGATGGCCTTGACGGGAGGCTACCACCTGTCTCCCAACAGCTGTTCCAGTGGGTCCCCTCCCCCAACCTTCTCTGAGCCTTTGGGGTCCTTGTGACCTGTCCATTTAGCCCATGGTGTGCAAAAAAGTGCCGCTCAGAGGTAAAACAACCCAAAGTAGCTATTAATAATTGGCAACAGTGGCAATTACAGCAATCATGCGCCGGGCTCGTAATCTGAAGTTCCCAGGTTCGAGTCCGCTGGTTGAGATTTATCTCCGCAAAACTCCCGCCCCGCCCGCGATCAGTACGGAACACCGATGGCCTTGGAAAGTCCGCCGTCCATCGGATGGGACGTAAAGCCGTTGCCCTGGAGGGAACCATACTCTGTGCACGTTAAAAAATCACTGGATGACCTTGACAGGAGTCTACCATCTGACTCCTAAAAGCTGTCCAATGGGTCCCTTTCCTCCAATCTTCTCTGAGCCTTTGGGGTCCTTGTGACGCTGGCCATTTGACTCATTGTGTGCAAAAACAGTGCCTCTCAGCGGTAAAACAACCCAACTAAGGATGCTGGAAAACGAAACGAAAAAAAGGAACTCATGAAATAATAAGCTGAAAAAAAAAATGGTTTTGCCATGAGTGGGATTCGAACCCACGTCTCCAGGAAACATTAACTTTTTATTGTTAAATGCATGAAAAAGAATGTTTTTTTCACATTAAAAAAACATCAGAAAACAAAAAAGTAAACCAAGATTACCTCTTTGTAAGGGAAAAAAAAAAGATTAATTTTTGGTAGACCATTATTATTCAACATAGTTTTTTCGATCAATTTTCACAGGAAGGAAATCCCCCCCCCCCCCGTTCTAAGTTCATGAAAAATGCATTGTAATGACGATGTTTTGGTATTGTGGGAGTAAAATTTTAAATTCAGCATCACTAGTCTTTTCGGGTAAAATAAACCGTTAAAACTCTGTATGTGGCTATGGAAAATAACATATTCATTGAAACATGTTTAATTTTGCGATCAAAATGTTGCCCTAATAATGAATTTAAAGCTTGACACATTTTCAGAAGAGCACATAATGTATTACGATGATAAACACTCTAAAAATTCTGCTCAGAAACTGAAATGGGCATAGTGCCAAGAGCGCCATATGGCGGTGAATGGGAGCAGCAGTGGAGTGTTCTTCCGCGCCACTCCTAGTCACGTGGGATCACCAGCTCTTGTTGGCACAGTGTGAAGCTTGCGATATATGTGCTCTTTAAACACTTTAACAAAATGCCTTCTTTTACATCTGAATTACTTTTGATAAGGTCTTACTCACTCATTTGTTCATATCTTGACTATGAGAATTTGTTTTTTGGTAAAGAGTAAAAACCCATATTGTGGGTTGTTGTTTTACCTCTGAGCGGCACTTTTTTGCACAACATGGGCTAAATGGCCAGGTCACATGGACCCCGAAGGCTCAGAGAAGGTTGGGGAAGGGGACCCACTGGAACAGCTGTTGGAAGACAGATGGTAGCCTCCCGTCAAGGCCATCCAGCGTGTTCTTTAACGTTGGGTTGTTTTACCTCTGAGCGGCACTTTTTTGCACACCATGGGCTAAATGGCCAGGTCACATGGACCCCGAAGGCTCAGAGAAGGTTGGGGAAGGGGACCCACTGGAACAGCTGTTGGGAGACAGATGGTAGCCTCCCGTCAAGGCCATCCAGCGTGTTCTTTAACGTTGGGTTGTTTTACCTCTGAGCGGCACTTTTTTTGCACACCATGGGCTAAATGGCCAGGCCACAAGGTCCCCGAAGGCTCAGAGAAGGTTGGGGGAGGGGACCCACTGGAACAGCTGTTGGGAGACAGATGGTAGCCTCCCGTCAAGGCCATCCAGCGTGTTCTTTAACGTTGGGTTGTTTTACCTCTGAGCGGCACTTTTTTGCACACCATGGGCTAAATGGCCAGGCCACAAGGTCCCCGAAGGCTCAGAGAAGGTTGAGGGAGGGGACCCACTGGAACAGTTGTTGGGAGACAGATGTCAACCTCCCGTCAAGGCCATCCAGTGTGTTCTTTAACGTGCACAGGGTATGGCTCTCCCACACACGGGGCCACGGCTTAACGTCCCATCCGACGGACGGCGGACTCTCCAAACCCATCGGTGTCCCCTACTGACCGTGGGCAGGGCGGGGAATTTTGAGGAGATAATCTCAACGCTGACCTAACTGGGACTCGAACCTGTGAACTACAGATTACGAGCCTGACGCGCTACCGACTGAGCCACCCCCGCCCCACCTATATTGGGTTTTTTGCCAAAAGATGAATTCTTTCATTAGGTCTGTTGATGAGATTGGCAAAAGAATGTGTTTGGTGATAAACAGAGAGAAACCTTAAAACGATGAAAATTTCTCAGGCAGGTTGTATTTCACTTGTTTGAATGACTGCATACTTTTTGAGCAAATGTTTTAATTATTTCTGGATCCATAGTCACTCATACTAACCACTCTGGAAGTCTTTTTCGATCTATTCTTATGTCGAAAATAAGTAAGCAGTTACTTCAGTGATAAATTTTTTATGCTTCAATGTTTATAGCAAATTTTTTTTAAAATAATGGATTTAATTACATGAATTATCAGAGCTTTATTTAAAACTTAACTAATTTTAGTGAGAATAGGATTGTGCTTGCTATTTTGCAACCCCGTAATTAATTTGGACGTCTTTTCTTCCTTCTTCTCGAAAGTATTAACTTAGGGTTGCCAGATACCAATGTTTCAAAAGTAGGACAAAACAAGTTAGAAATGGAGGTGTTTTTTTTTCAGTCTTATTTTCGAAATAAAACTGTTTTTACTGTTTATTTTGTGTACCGATTAAAACAGTTCAATGAGAAAAAAGGCAAAAGACGTATTCAGTACGCTTTAAAGGATATGATGTGCTCAGAATCGTAACTAGCCATTCTTTCACCCGGGCCACATTTTCTTTTTGCACTGCGATATTTTCACGAAAATAAGACAATGAATCAGATATCAAACCATTTTAGCAATTTTGAAAATTAAAAATTTTAAAACAACTGTCGACTATTGTTTCATTATATTATATATATTATTTTGATAGATGTATATGTTCACATTTGAGAGCAAACCCAAGTCGTGACGTGCTCATGAGCGTCAGGGTGTCTCTATAATGAGATTCGGCCTTAATTTTATTAGAAAAAAAAAAAAACTTTTAGAATTTCGCGTTACGTGTACTTGCAGTAGTTTTTTTTTTTAATCAGATATTAAATAAGTAATAGATATACTTTTCTTTTAATTGTCAAAAATATTGTTTAATATTTTTATTAAATTTTGCGTTCTTTGTCGATCTGCTGCCTGTGTCTTGTTGCCCCTGCTTAGTTTCGGCACTGGATGTGGTTATTTTTAATTCATGTTCGGTTAGCAATCAAGATTTATTTGGACTTAACTGGTATAGTGGTTAGGTTATTTTACCTCTGAGCGGCACTTTTTAGCACACTATGAGCTAAATGGCCAGGTCACAAGGACTCCGAAGCTCAGAGAAGGTTTGGGGAGGAGACCCACTGTAACAGTTATTGGGCCTTCCATTAAGGCCATCCAGTGTGTTCTTTAATGTGCGCAAAGTATGGTTCTCTCACACGGGGCCACGGCTTAACGTCCCATCCGACGGACGACGGCCTTTCCAAGCCCATCGATGTCCCCTACTGACCTTGGGCAGTGAATTTTGCGGAAATAAATCTCAACGCTGACCCAGCTGGGACTCGAACCTGGGAACTACAGATTACGAGCCTGGCGCGCTACCGACTGAGCCACCTCCACTCTTCTTACCCCGTCCACTTCTTACTTCTGAGCCACCTCCGCCAACTTCTTATGAGCAGTGAATCTTTAAAATAATTAAAATCCTTAGACAGCGGGAAAAAGGGAGACAAGTGGTCCAAGTAAAAGTAGGGAGGGGGCTGGTATGCTCGAGCTGAATGCCTTTTTAGTATAACATTTCTCCCTCCGTTTTAGTGGTCTTAAAGAAATTTCTTGAATACGTTTAATATATATTTTTAACATTTTTTTCGCCTCTTTTCTAGTTACTCCCTGGGGCTGGCAGGGGTGACTCAGTCTGTAACGCGCCAGGCTCGTAATCTGCAGTTCCCAGGTTCGAGTTCCAGCTGGGCGAGTGTTGAGATTTATCTCCGCAAAACTCCCCTCCCTTCTCTCAGTCATTAGGGGACACCAACGGATTTGGAAAGGACGCCGTCCATCGAATGGGACGTTAAGCCGGGCCCCGTGGTCGAGAGAGAGCCATCTTCTGTTAATGTTAAAGAACACGCTGGATGACCTTGACAGGAGGCCACAATCTCTCTCAATAGCTGTCCTGGGTCCCCTCCACCTAATGGTGTGTGAGCACTCGGGGTCCTTGTGACCTGCTCATTTACCCCATTGTGTGCAAAATAGTGCCACTCAGAGGAAAAGTAACCTTTCAAGTTACTACCATTCTGAAAGGGTAGTGGTGGTGGAGGGGGGAATGGATCTCTTTCCCCCTCCGCCATGATCCGGCCATGAATAAGCACTAAATTTTAATGTAACGTCATTTCCTCTGAACCTCGCCTTCCTCAGATGTGGGATATAACATGACGTAACAGAATCATTTAAATCCACTCCCTCAAGGCGTTATGCAATTTTTGAACTGAAAGAAACTGAACTTTGAGAAATTTATTTTGTCATCTTTATAGCGATGCCCTTCCCTGCTTCTCACCTTGGATCGACCTTGGATTGAGCGGAAAGAAATTCTACCGACTGTGCATGTTGCTAATGTTATGGAAACCTAGTAATGTAGAAGGCTTGTTACACAGGAGAGGATGCTTTACAAGCACACCTTTTGCCTACATGAGAAGTTACTCGAGCTTCCAAAGGTAACACGACGATTTCATTGTTACCGAAATTGGTGGGGGGGCAAATCTTGAAATCTGTTTATGGCATCATATTGTTCACGATCTGTTTCTATGGTAACGCCAGCACAATTATCCGGCATTGCTCAGTTCTTAATATAACGACCGACCGAGAGTAAACAAACTTCCAGACGTATTCCGAACGTGCGCGTGGACATTTGTTTATGTCCTGGGTGACTGGTGGCAGTTTTCGGCTTCCCCGTAATTCCCCAGGTATTTGACCGATAAGTCCCGAATTTGGTGCGGTAGTCCCAGTTAGTTCTTGCAATGTAGGATTTAGAAATCGGGTCACCAGCAGGGCGAGGTGGCTCAGTCGGTAGTGCGCTGGGTTCGTAATCTGTAGTTGGGTTGTTTTACCTCTAAGCGGCACTTTTTTTGCACACCATGGGCTAAATGGCCAGGTCACATGGACCCCGAAGGCTCAGAGAAGGTTGGGGGAGGGGACCCACTGGAACAGCTGTTGGGAGACAGATGGTAGCCTCCCATCAAGGCCATCCAGCGTGTTCTTTAACGTGCACAGGGTATGGCTCTCCCGCACACGGGGCCACGGCTTAACGTCCCATCCGACGGACGGCGTCCTTTCCAAGTCCATCGGTGTCCCCTACTGACCGTGGGCAGGGCGGGGAATTTTTGCGGAGATAAATCTCAACTCTGACCCAGCTGGAACTCGAACCTGGGAACTACAGATTACGAACATGGCGCGCTACCGACTGAGCCACCCCCGCCCTATATGCAATCTGTAGTCCCCAGGTTCGAGTCCCAACTGAGTCAGCGTAGAGGTTTATCTCCTCAACACTCCCGCCCTGCTCTCGGTCAGTAGGGGACATCGATGAACTTGAAAAGACAGCCGTCCATCGGATGGGGACTTTACGCCGTGGTTCCGATTGCGGGAGAGCCATACCCTGGGCACGTTAAAGAACACGCTGGATGGCTTTGACGGGAGGTTACCATCTGTCTCCCAACAGCTGTTCCAGTGGGTTCCCTCCCCAAACCTTCTCTGAGCCTTCGGGGTCCATGTGGCCTGGCCATTTAGCCCATGGTGTGCATAAAAGTGTCGCTCAGAGGTAAAACAACCCAACGTTAAAGAACACGCTGGATGGCCTTGACGGGAGGTTACCATCTGTCTCCCAACAGCTGTTCCAGTGGGTTCCCTCCCCAAACCTTCTCTGAGCCTTCGGGGTTCATGTGGCCTGGCCATTTAGCCCATGGTGTGCAAAAAAGTGCCGCTCAGAGGTAGAACAACCCAACGTTAAAGAACACGTTGGATGGCCTTGACGGGAGGTTACCATCTGTCTCCCAACAGCTGTTCCAGTGGGTTCCCTCCCCCAACCTTCTCTGAGCCTTCTCTGAGCCTCTGAGCCTTTCTCTGTGCAAAAAAGTGCCGCTCAGAGGTAAAACAACCCAACGTTAAAGAACACGCTGGATGGCCTTGACGGGAGGTTACCATCTGTCCCCCAACAGCTGTTCCAGTGGGTCCCCTCGCCCAACGTTCTCTGAGACTTTGGGGTCCATGTGACCTGGCCATTTAGCCCATGGTGTGCAAAAAAGTGCCGCTCAGAGGTAAAACAACCCAACGTTAAAGAACACGCTGGATGGCCTTGACGGGAGGTTACCATCTGTCTCCCAACAGCTGTTCCAGTGGTTCCCCTCCCCCAACCTTCTCGGAGCCTTCGGGGTCCATGTGACCTGGCCATTTAGCCCATGGTGTGCAAAAAAAAGTGCCGCTCAGAGATAAAACAACGCAACGTTAAAGAACACGTTGGATGGCCTTGACGGGAGGTTACTATCTGTCTCCCAACAGCTGTTCCAGTGGGTCCCCTCCCCCAACCTTCTCTGAGCCTTCGGGGTCCATGTGACCTGGCCATTTAGCCCATGGTGTGCAAAAAAGCTCAGAGGCAAAAAAAACCAACTCATACTATAGGTATCGAAAGATTTTCTTTGGGACTTATGATGTCATAAAAATGTTAATAAGAAGAGAAGTCTCCCCTGATGACAGATAAGTCATTTCGAATTGTCTCAGCACTCACAAGTGTCTGTTTCTCCCTTGGTTGAGTTTTGCCAACTGCTTGATGTCAATCCAGAAAAAAAAAATTGATGGAATGTGGAGGCCTTCTTGATACGAGTAGTAGAAAAGACTGTAATTTTAATCCTTTAAACTGAAGTATAAATTTGGTTAATCTAAATAAGTTTAGATCACGATATTATTTGGTCTAAAACATTTTTATTAACGAATTAATAAAACATTAATAATAATAATAATAATTCGAACAGTGGCGGCTCGCGTATAGGCACTGTGGAACAGCAGCACCCCCAATTTCAACTTTATATTATCGATAACATTTAATATAATGAGTCCTTTTTTTTTTAATTCTTTCTTTATACTTGTACAATATATAATCCTTAAGCTTAATGTCAGTAGCCATCCCCCAGTTTATGAAAAAGATACAAAAATCTTTGTATGGAACTGTGCGCTTCACAGTACTAGCGGCGAGGTGTTTGACTGTTGTGCGCATGTGCACATAGGAAGCTACACGCGAGGCTGCAAGGGAGAGAGAGCACTGTCGTTCCCGCAGTGCCGGCGTGCTGGTTGAAGGTAGTTTTTTTTTTACTCCGCGTGTGTCGTGCTTAAAAACCGTGTACCATATTCTTGAATGTGATCAAGTGTAGAATTAGATTATTATCCTGCTTCCAGCTATTCTATTTGATTCATTTTATTTTCGGTTCTTTTATTTTTTCGTTTTTTTTTCCCTGTTACAATATTTTAAAACAAAGGCTAAAAATTTTCTGGAGTAGCACCCCCACTAATTTTAGCTACGAGCTGCCACTGAATTCGAACATAATACACCAGATATAACTGTAATTGAAAATGGAAAAGTGTGGAATAGTAGACATTGCAATTCCAGGTGATGCACGAATCGAGGTTAAAGAACAAGAAAAAATGACTAAATATAGAGATTTAGCAATTGAAGTTACTAGACTGTAGGCTAAACTTACTTCTGTTGTCCCCGTTGTCATCGGGGTCTTTGGCACCATCTCAAAAATTTTTACAAATCATCTGAAGAAGCTGCAGATTTCTGATATAACATCCTCAGAACTGCAAAAGACAGTACTACTTGGAACTACATACATCTTACGACGATACTTAGTTGATACTTAGGTCTCAGGCTGAAACTTGTATCAACTCAAACAGCCAGCCAATGTTTTTTTGTTTCTTTTTTGTGTCATTGACTGTGTTTCGAATATTTCGATTATATGTGATGATAATAATAATTTTATTGTAATAATTATAATAAAATTGTTACATTATAAAATTATAATAATTATTATAAATAACTAAATTATAATTATAACAATTTTATTATATTTAAATTTTTATAATCTTGCAATAAAAATTATTTAAAATTTTTTATTAAAAATTTCTATTTTAGTCAAAGAACGTATAAGGAAAAGAAGTTCAGCTTTGACAAAGCGTAAGTGGCGACCTCAAGTGGTGTTTCGATTCGTATCGTGCATTTGTTTAAGCTGGGAAGCAAACTATAAGGGGCAAAGGAATTATGCTTCAAAAAATTTATATTTTAAAAAAGGAAAAAAAGTAACTGCACTTTGTATTTGAAAAAAATAATATCATGATTTTAATAAAGGTTTATTTTCTCCATTGGAATTATTTTTCGTTGAACCAACAATTATAAATTGAACGGATAGAGAAGATTTGAAATTAGCCTGATGTTAATTTATAACAATAGATTATTACAATTAAGAGCTTTCTTGGTTGCCTAGAAACAGGGAACAGAATTGATATTAATATACTCTGCAAGGATATCAATGGGAAATTATTACATAGGAAAAGCGAAGAGAATGGAAGTTGACAGTAACATGTAATTACAAAAGCGTTCGTCCCCTGTAATGTTCGTTTCACCTCTACGCCCAAATGCACGATACTCGATTTTACATTAATCTCTATGGAAGCTTAACTTCTTCTCCCTCTACATTCTTTGTTTTAGTTTTACTTTATTCATTATTTTATCATTTTCAGCATTTTTTTTTGAACAATGAGTTAAAGCAATTTTTTAAGAATTGTTAATTTGTTTTTTGGAGTAGTATATTATTGAACAATTTTACGTTAATAAAAAAGTTTTACAATTAGCCTTCCCACATGGACACTGAATCGGTTAAACCACTAGTTCGGATGAATCATTCTACTAAGCAGGGCAGTCGCCAGATTAGATCGCCCCCTGAGGCAAACAATTATATAAAAAAAAAATAAATACCCCCTCAAGCAGCTGCTTGCCACAGAGGTCTGACAGGAGACTGTCAGTTTATATGCCATAGTAGAAGATCTGAGAGGATGGCAGGACCTCAGCAGAACAATTATATATCGCCCCTCAAAAGGTCTGAGTTGCGCATGCGCAACTCCTACGCTCGGAACGGGGATTGCAATCTCCACAAAATGAAATAATAATCCCCAAAATGATAAATATAACGTAAATTAATCAAAACTGGTTAAGGAAAGTGAAGGGGTGGACGATCACAGGCGCCGAGAGGAGAGGCAGGCTGCCTCTGTGCTGCACCCTGTCGACGTAATGCTATTTAGTTAAGTAAACAGATTAAATAAAATACTTTGTGCTAGTTTTGAAACGTGAACATTAAAGCGAGTGCTTAAATGTTTTTGCTGGTGTGAAATAATTAAACTTTAATCGACGTGTTAGTACTCAAATTTAAGTCTGAAAAATTCAACGTTTTTTAATCATAAGTTCTTTTTTTCATATCGATTTTACGTTTAATTTTTTTCCTATTTTATCCCTTTTTTATTTTTTCTCTACAGGGTCATTATGAAAGAAAAACCACATTTTTAAAGCGTTATATTTTACTAAATAAGTAAATAACAAAAGTAATTGTGTGTAAAAAATATGTCAATAAACTCTGAAAGTTTCGCTCTGTGTTCAACAGACTTTAATGTCGGTGCCATTAGTAGTAATGATATTCAACTTCAGTCCTACTCGCGGGGCGGGGGTGGCTCAGTCGGTAGCGCGTCAGGCTCGTAATCTGTAGTTCCCAGGTTCTAGTCCCAGTTGGGTCAGCGTTGAGATTTATCTCCGCAAAATTCCCCGCCCTGTCCACGGTCAGTAGGGGACACCGATGGGCTTGGAAAGGCCGCCGTCCGTCGGATGGGACGTTAAGCCGTGGCCCCGTGTGCGGGAGAGCCATACCCTGTGCACGTTAAAGAACACGTTGGATGGCCTTGACGGGAGACTACCATCTGTCTCCCAACAGCTGTTCCAGTGGGTCCCCTCCCCCAACCTTCTCTGAGCCTTCGGGGTACATGTGACCTGGCCATTTAGCCCATGGTGTGCAAAAAAGTGCCGCTCAGAGGTAAAACAACCCAACCCAGCCTCAGCATGTTTGATGTGACTGCAGGGATTCTTTCCTTCAAATAAAGGAAAAACCCTCAAGCAGCTGCTTGCCACAGAGGTCTGACAGGAGCCTGTCAGTTTATACGCCACAGTAGAAGGTTTGAGAGGATGGCAGGACCTCAGTAGAAAAACAACACAAACGTCCATGCCTTA
Source organism: Ryuthela nishihirai (assembly GCA_038380435.1). NCBI lineage: Eukaryota > Metazoa > Arthropoda > Arachnida > Araneae > Heptathelidae > Ryuthela > Ryuthela nishihirai. The sequence goes on from JAWZYU010000026.1 coordinate 26,092,872, forward strand.
CCCGAGGCTCGAACCCAGATCCCTTAGATCAGTAGCCAAGCACGCTAACCACTCGGCCATGCTGTAAATTTAAAATTATTTTCGGGTGTAAGCGATGTTTTTAATGTATCCCCCCACCAAAAAAAAAAAATTCCAATGGTGCGATATTGAGGCTTCTCAGGGGACACGAGTTCGATTCACCTCTACCATGGGGCGGGGGTGGCTCAGTCGGTAGCGTGCCAGGCTCGTAATCTGTAGTTCCTAGGTTCGAGTCCCAGCTGGGTCAGCGTTGAGATTTATCTCCGCAAAATTCTTCGCCCTGCCCACGGTCAGTAGGGGACACCGATGGGCTTGGAAAGGCTGCCGTTCGTCTGATGGCACGTTAAGCCATGGCCCCGTGTGGTCCCCCTCCCCCAAACTTCTCTGAGCCTTCGGGGTCCATGTGACCTGGCCATTTAGCCCATGGTGTGCAAAAAAGTGCCGCTCAGAGGTAAAACAATACAAAACAACAACACAACACCTCTACCAGTCCATTGATTTGGAAATTTGACATTTATGACATTACATGGGATACTAATTCTACGCTGTCATAACAAGGAAGCATTAAAAGTTTCTTGACAGTTTGGACAAACAGTTACTTTTGCAACTTAATTATTTAATAAAAAAACTAAAGTATTCTTCTATAATGGCCCAGTAGAGCTAGAAAATATTTTGCAAAAATTTATGCTTTGTAAAAATCTGTCTACTGCTGATATGTTTCCACAATTTTATTTTATGTATTATTTTCGTTTTAATTAAGTTACTTTTTTGTTCTGCATGTTTTCCAGAAAAAAAAAATGTGCAAGTGTCTGTTTTCGATTATGTGGTTCTTTATCCTCATCTTTATTGGATATCCAGTTGGATTTTTCTTTGCTGGTTGGTACGTGTTGCTATGTCCACTGGAAGCCTGCTGCGATGGATGCTCGGGGATAGTGGGTCTGTTGCTGAAAGCAACTCAATTTCCGTTGATATGCACTAAGAACATGTTAGCAGGAAATGGACTCTGTGGATGACACAATATTATTTCCTCCTCAAAATGACAAATGCAAAATTTCTAGTGTTTTGGGATACTGCCATCCATTGATCAAATCTAGTGCATTCCTGGTTCCTAATAATATATTTGTTATTTTAATTACAATGTACAAGCAATATATAACTGCATTCAATATTTTTGTACAATTTATTGAAATTTTGGAATAAACTTATATTTTTTATTGTTTTTTTTCCCCGCTGAACAATATACAGGGGATCAATTCCCTCACACCACCCGGAAATCCGGGTGGTGTGGGGGAACACAACTTATACGAACTTGTCTACTTGCTTTGAAATTAAAAACAATTTGTATAATTTTATTTGAGCCTCATAATATATTTCCGACACTAAATGTAGATTTGAAAAACAGCTATAAATTTTATTCTTGTAGAATATCATTTTAAACCGGTGGAATATTTCAGTGATTAGAAAACCTTACTCAAGTCTTATTCTCAGCCTCCTAAATCCTGCCTGATGCAGAAGATGTGTCTATCAGTAGTTACGTCACCAAGAAATTAAGGACAAAACTTAATTATGTTGTTGCGACGCAAATCGTAAAATACTTGGATATTATTTCGAACTCCATAGCAATATATGCGGTAACACTGGATTTAAGAGAGAGTGCATTGTGTTTATCACCTCATGTCCGATTGCAGCGTGCTAACGACAGAATCCGCTTGAGTGACCCATGTCCTTTTCCTTAACCTCCTCCCAGCATTTTTGTCAACTAGGCTGACCAATCCCATTCCGTCATCTGCTCAAATAGGGCGGGGGTGGCTCATTCAGTAGCGCGCCAGGCTCGTAATCTGTAGTTCCCAGGTTCGAGTCCCAGCTGGGTCAGCGTTGAGATTTATCTCCGCAAAATTCCCCGCCCTGCCCACGGTCAGTAGGGGACACCGATGGGCTTGGAAAGGCCGCCGTCCGTTGGATGGGACGTTAAGCCGTGGCTCCGTGTGCGGGAGAGCCATACCCTGTGCACGTTAAAGAACACGCTGGATGGCCTTGACGGCAGGCTACCATCTGTCTCCCAACAGCTGTTCCAGTGTGTCCCCTCCCCCAACCTTCTCTGAGCCTTCGTGGTCCATGTGACCTGGCAATTTAGCCCATGGTGTGCAAAAAAAGTGCCGCTCAGAGGTAAAACAACCCAACCCCTCCATGCTGTCTGTCAGTAGGGGACAATGATGGTCTCGGAGAGAGCGCCTTCGTCGAATGAGACGTAAAGCTGTGGCCTCTTGTTTGGGAGAGCCATGCGCTGTGCACGTTACAGAAATACTTTGGATGGCCTTGATGGGAGGATACCATCTGTCTCCTAGCAGCAGTCCACGGTTCCTCTTCACCAATAACCCTGAACCCTTGGGATCTTACCGTTTAGCCCATTGTATGCAAAAAAATTGCCACTCAGAAGTAAAACATCCAAATAACACTTTGGCAGAGCAGACAAAATGTGCTAAATAATCAAGTCCAAAGAACCCAAAGGTTCAGAGTTGTGTAGGGGACCCACTGGAACAACTATTAGGAAACGGAAGCCTTCCATCAAGACCATCCAGTGTGTTCTTTAGCTTGCACAGGATATGGCTTTCCTGCATACAAGTCAATGGCTTAACCTATAAAAGTCACAGACATAGATGGATTCTTTTTACTCCGAGCGGCACAAGAAAAGGTTAAGGAAAGATACTTGACTCTTAGGAGACAAAAGTAAGTCTGTTAAGGCCATCCATCGCCTTTTTCAACGTCAAAGGATATAGCATTCCTACACATGGTGGTTGTGTGTGTGGTGGTAGTACTGGTGATAGGCTCAAAATCTGCAGTTCCCAGGTTCGAGTCCCGTCTGGGTTAGCATTGATATTTATCTCTTGTAAAGCATCCCTGCCTGCCAACGGTCAGTAGGGGACACCGATGAGCTTGAAAAAGCTGCCATCGTCGGATGGGACATTAAGAAGTGGCCTCTTGTGCCGGAGAACTACACCCTGTGCACGTTAAAGAACACTCTGGATGACCTGGATGGGAGGCTACCATCCGTCTCCTAACAGCTGTTCCAGTGGGTCCCCTTCCCCAACCTTCTCTGAGCCCTTGGGGTCTTTGTGAACTAGCCAGTTAGCCCATTGTGTGCAAGAAAGTGCCGCTCTGAGGTGAAACAACCCAACCCTGCAGATGGAACACATCTTTTAAAGTATCATCCGACGGATGGATGTAGTAGAAAGCCCCCCCCCATGCTTTCTACTCCTCTGAAAGAGGATAAATATGAAAAATATTTTTCTGCTATATCTCCAGAATGTGAATGCCTCAAGTAACCAGCTATACGTCAAACGAAAGCTTCTGACGCGGGAAGTGTCAGAGGCTATTGAAAATTGACCCCCCCCCCATGCTCTCTTGCCCCTAAAAAAGAGAAATATGAAAAAGTCTTCTACTATCCGTAGTAAATATACAAATTACCCGTGGAAATAGACTTCAACAGTTATTAAAAATTTTTGTAAAACATTATTACTGATGTGGCGGGAATCGAACCGCAACTCTCCAGATACATGCCACAGCGTTCGACCCTTAAACGACCAAGCATCAGACCCTGAAATCTTCCTGGCGCGGGGGTGGCTCAGTCGGTAGCGCGCCAGGCTCGTAATCTGTAGTTCCCAGGTTCGAGTCCCAGCTGGGTCAGCGTTGAGATTTATCTCCGCAAAATCCACGGTCAGTAGAGGACACCGATGGGCTTGGAAAGGCCGCCGTCCGTCGGATGGGACGTTAAGCCGTGGCCCCTTGTGTGAGAGAGCTATACCCTGTGCACGTTAAAGAACACGCTGGATGGCCTTGACGGGAGGCTACCATCTGTCTCCCAACAGCTGTTCTAGTGGGTCCCCTCCCCTAACCTTCTCTGAGCCTTCGGGGTCCATGTGACCTGGCCATTTAGCCCATGGTGTGCAAAAAAGTGCCGCTCAGAGGTAAAACAACCCAACCCAACCTAAAATCTTCCAGAATAAGACCTATAAATCTTTCACTGAGATGTGGTGGGCCTTGCGCCGTCTATACTTCAGGAGAGAGAAATTGTTGCTAATGAGCACCAATTGGAAAATGTTGCTTCTCCTAAAGCAAAGCGCGGTTTAAGGTTTAGAGCTCTGCGGCATGTATCTGGAGAGTCGTGGGTTCGATACTCGACGCGTTAGCGATAATTTTTTTCAGAAGTTTTTAATAGTCATTCTACTATATCTTCCAAACGCAAGAGTCTATAGTTACGAGTCAGGGTTGGGTTGTTTTACCCCTGAGCGGCACTTTTTTGCACACCATGGGCTAAATGGCCAGGTCACATGGACCCCGAAGGCTCAGAGAAGGTTGGGGGAGGGGACCCACTGGAACAGATGTTGGGAGACAGATGGTAGCCTCCCGTCAAGGCCATCCAGCATGTTCTTTAACGTGCACAGGGTATGGTTCTCCCGCACACGGCGCCACGACTTAACGTCCCATCCGACGGACGGCGGACTTATCCAAGGCCATCGGTGTCCCTTACTGACCGTGGGCAGGGCGGGGAATTTTGCGGAGATAAATCTCCGCTGACTCAGCTGGTACTCGAACCTGGGAACTACAGATTACGAGCCTGGCGCGCTACCGACTGAACCACCCCCGCCTACGAGTCAGGTGTCGAATGAAAGCTCGTATAATGACGGTCGTAAACTATTTCGAATTTTGCCTCCACTAACCATCTCGTGGTTCAGTGGTTAGCGCGGATGTTCGTGTCATGGATGTTGCTCCTGTCAGACCTTTGTGGCAAGCAGCTGCTTGAGGGGGTATTTATTTTTTGTTCCCCCTGATAAAATGTGGAAGGAGGAAGGGTAGATTTTCGTGGGTCTAGACTTTAACGAGTCATATATCTCAAAGCTTGTGACATCTCTAATATCATGGGCTACCTCAAACACGATTACAAAAGGAACGAAAAATGTCGTTGTTTATGAGTCATTTACCAAACGAAAGTTTTTGAGCTAGGTGTTTTTATTGACAGAGAAAATATTTAATTTAAAATTAAAAAATATACTTATCTTTCTATAGCGCCCTAAAAAGTAGAAAAAAGAACTTAAAGCAGCCGTCCCATGACCGAGTGGTTAGCGCGCTTGGCTACTGATCAAAGGGACCTGGGTTCGAGCCTCGGGTAAGGCATGGATGTATGTGTCGTTTTTCTGCTGAGGTCCTGCCATCCTCTCAGATCTTCTACTGTGGCATATAAACTGACAGGCTCCTGTCAGACCTCTGTGGCAAGCAGCTGCTTGAGGGGGTATTTATTTAGCAGTCCCGTGGCCGAGTGGTTAGCGCGCTTGGCTACTGATTTACGGGACCTGGGTTCGAGCCCCGGATTAAGGCATGGATGTATGTGTCGTTTTTCTGCTGAGGTCCTACCATCCTCTCAGACCTTCTACTGTGGTATGTAAAGTGACAGGCTCCTGTCAGACCTCTGTGGCAAGCAGCTACTTGAGGGGGTATTATATCGATGGTGCAATCAGTCACTGACTTCGTATTCACTTCAAAGGAAGACAAGGCGCTGATGGACCTACTCCACAAGCCAATGAGATTCTAGGTGCAGCAAAAAAATCAAATGAATGCTTCAAGAGAAAAATGTCAAGGTCGAGCCGTTCATTAATGGGTGCAGTAGCGAATACAGCAATTCTGCAGATATCATTCCATAATACTACAACATAGGGTGACCGAAAATTAAACGAAAAAAATAATTATGGAAAATTATTATTGAACATAATTATTAAAAGGTTTGTCGTATTAATCCATATACTTCCGAAGAAAAAGTAAAAATTCGTGATTCATTTTGTTAAGGTTTGGGTTTTACCTATGATCAACACAGTTTTTGCACACCATGGGCTAAATGGCCCAAGTCACAAGGACCCTAAAGGATCAGAGAAGGTTGGAGGAGGGGACTCACTGGAACGGCTGTTGGTAGCCTTCCGTCAAGGCCATCCAGTGTGTTCTTTAACGCACACAGGGCATGGTTCTCCTGTATATGGTGCCATGGCTTTACATCCCCTCTGATGGACGGCGGCCTTTCCAAGCCCATTGGTGTGCACTTTCTGATCGAGGACAGTGGGTTGTGAAGATAGGGGTTAATGCTGATCCAGATGGGTCTTCCTTGTTTAGGGAAAACGACATTAATATTTGGTACATGTAGGCAGAGTGGTTAGCACGCTTGGCTACTGATGAATGGGACCTGGGTTCGAGCCCCAGGTAAGGCATAGATGTTTTATGTTGTCTTTCTGCTGAGGTCCTGCCATCCTCACAGACCTTCTACTATGGCATATTAAACCGACAGGCTCCTGTCAGACCTCTGTGTCAAGTAGCTGCTTGAGGGGGTATTTATTTTTTTTATTTTTATTCAACATTGGCATTAAACATGAGAAATATTTCGATCAATTTTTCCAGGAGGGGCGGGGGTGGCTCAGTCGGTAGCGCGCCAGGCTCGTAATCTGTAGTTCCCAGGTTCGAGTCCCAGCTGGGTCAGCGTTAAGATTTATCTCCGCAAAATTCCCCGCCCTGCCCACGGTCAGTAGGGGACACCGATGGGCTTGGAAAGGGGCGGCCTTTCCAAGCCCATCGGTGTCCCCTATTTATTTTCCCATCGGTCCCTATTTATCCAAGCCCATCGGTGTCCCCTATTTATTTAGCAGTCCCGTGGCCGAGTGGTTAGCGCGCTTGGCTACTGATCTAAGGGACCTGGGTTCGAGCCTCTGGTAAGGCATGTGAGTTCGGGGTTGAGGTCCGTCGGATGGGACGTTAAGCCGTGGCCCCGTGTGCGGGAGAGCCATACCCTGTGCACGTTAAAGAACACGCTGGATAGCCTTGACGGGAGGCTCCCATCTGTCTCCCAACAGCTGTTCCAGTGGGTCCTCTCCCCCAACCTTCTCTGAGCCTTCGGGGTCCATGCGACCTTGCCATTTAGCCCATGGTGTGCAAAAAAGTGCCGCTCAGAGGTAAAACAAACAACCCAAATCCAGGAGGGGTTTGAACTACCCATTTAACAATCCTGCTCACCATGCCAATGGCCTCTCTTGTTTGGAAATTTGAAATCTGAAATAACACTACCTATAGAAAGTAGCATTGCTCCAGTAAATTCCATAAGCATGTACTAATTAGGTCTCGATTCTGAAGGAGAGGGCTCCCAGAATCGATCGGCTAGACAATACTTTGCATTCTCGTAACTTCAACCGTTTTAGGAACCTAACGCATAAAGCGCTGTCTTTCAACGGATATTTCACACTTCAAACATTCATCAAGACATTCAATCGACACATTACAGAAGTAAGGAAGATTGAAAAAGAAAAGAGAAGTGATAGGAAAGCTAAAGAAAAGCACCCTACCCGCATTCTCTCATTAAAAGAAAACGTATCAAAAACGTAGCGTAAAAGTAAGCATTCATCGGAGAAACATTCGCCTCAAAACAGCTTAGATACACAATCCGGGTCAGCCCGACAGAGGGCGCCCTGTGTATCGTCGCTGTGCCAGCTTGAAAGGCAGCAAGGAGAAACGTCGATCATACAGGATGGGGCAGGGCCCGAAACTGATCTAAGCCCGATCGTTGGCTTAGCGCCTCGAGCGCCGGCCCCTCCCCCCGGCCTCGCGTACACTGTTGGCGCCAGCGACGTCAACCGCCGTCGCTCGCTGAGTCAAGAATGCTGGCCTTGCCCCCTGAAAAACGCCCGAAAAGAAATTAAGCACAACCCCTTGGCTGGAATTAAGTGCTGGTAGAAACCAGTAGCGCCAGTAACATTGTGTCGTACACGAACCCAAACCGGTTGGTGAACAATGACAAGGAGCGATTGATGCTCTCCCAACTGACCACAATTTGCTCTGCACCCCCCCAATAGGGGACCACTTTGACGTGGTGGTGTTGGTGGTGGTGGGGGGGCTTCGAACCCAGCAACCCGGTCGAAGGCTGTGCCGATCGGCGTGGCGGCACCGGTTGGACATAGCCAAGACCAACCGAGGTCGACGATGTTGGTTCCATGTTGACCGGTTGGGCGGTGACGGCGTCCGAGACCTCAACCTCAGGTGCTCTGGGTGAGCAGTTCGAGGGTTCTTCTGAAAAGATTTGTGCCCCAGTAGGTCGAGCCCTCACCAAAGTCTGGGCCTTACTAAGTCTCCACCCCGGGAGCCGAGCGAACTTGGATATATATATATCCTTGTTCATGGCTAACCGGGGAATAGATTAAAGTTAGGTTTCTTCCGGTGGTTAGCTTTCCTTTTATAGGACTGCTGCCATGTGAGGTCGGGGTTGAGGTGCGTCTATATGGCGCATTCTTGCCCCCAGCTCTAGATAAGCACGGCTTTTCATAACTGGTAGTGCTTTCAGGTGGAATCGGGAATTGCCGTGGTTGCATAAGATCGCAACAAAATAGAACGAAATTGGCTCTGCACAAATCCATGCAATAGTGGTGACAAGAGACAATCTCGCACACTATCAACGTTCACCATCAATCGATGATCAATGATATCGACTTGCGTGAGTAGTATCCAAAGCATTGTTTCATTCCCAGCTCCCTCCTCCCTCCATATATCTCTGTGACGGGGGGCTGGCTCAATGAGTAACAGCTTATTAATTGAACTAGTTCTTAAGGAACTTAATAATTGGACTCTGTCTTAAACAAAGAACTTATCAATTGAACTCGCTCCTAAGCAAAAAATAATAAAAAATAATAATAATAAATAAATACCCCCTCAAGCTTGCCACAGAGGTCTGACAGTTCACTAATTGAATTTGCTCCTAAGCAAATAGTTTATTTACTGAACTCGCTCCTCAACAAACAACTCACTAATTGAACCCATTCCTAAACAACTCTATCTCCGCAAAATTCCCCGCCCTGTCCACGGTCAGTAGGGGACACCGATGGGCTTGGAAAGGCCGCCGTCCGTCGGATGGGACGTTAAGCCGTGGCCCCGTGTGCGGGAGAGCCATACCCTGTGCACGTTAAAGAACACGCTGGATGGCCTTGACGGGAGATTACCATCTGTCTCCCAACAGCTGTTCCAGTGGGTCCCCTCCCCCAACCTTCTCTGAGCCTTCGGGGTCCATGTGACCTGGCCATTTAGCCCATGGTGTGCAAAAAAGTGCCGCTCAGAGGTAAAACAACCCAACCTAAACAACTCACTAATTGAACCCATTCCTAAACAACTCACTAATTGAACTCATTCCTAAACAAACAACTCACTAATTGAACTTGCTCCTAAGCAGTTTACTAACTGAACTGGCCCCTAAGCAAAAGCTTACTAACTGAACTTGTTCCTAAGCAAAAGCTTACTATTTAAACTTGCTCCTAGGCAAAGAGTTTACTAACTGAACTGGCTCCTAAGCAAAAGTTTACTAACCGAACTGGCTCCTAAGCAAAAGCTTACTAACTGAACTGGCCCCTAAGCAAAAGCTTACTAATTGAACTTGCTCCTAAGCAAAGAGTTTACTAATTGAACTTGCTCCTAAGCAAAAGCTTACTAATTGAACTTGCTCCTAAGCAAAGAGTTTACTAACTGAACTGGCTCCTAAGCAAAAAGCTTACTAATTGAACCCTTTCATAAACAAACAGCTTACCAACTGAACCCATTCCTAAAGAAACAGCTTACTAATCGAACTCGCTCTTAAGGCAGCTTATTAATTGAAGGGAAACCTTTGGTGATACCTATGGGCTTGGAAATATAAAATCCACCCGTCGTTAAAACGTGCTCTCGTGTTGATACGTATTATTTTAATGACGTGGCAGAGTGGTTAGCACACTTGGCTACTGATCTACGAGACCTGGGTTCGAGCCCCGGGTAAGGCATGGATGAGTGTGTTGTTTTCTGCTGAGGTCCTGCCAACCTCTCAGACCTTCTACTTTGGCATATAAACTGGCAGGCTCCTGTCAGACCTCTGTGGCAAGCAGCTGCTTGAGGAGGTATTTATTTATTTATATTTATTTCTAATCAATTCATGCCGCGCGTTTCGGCAAACACCTATTAATAAAATATTGTTTAATAGACGTGTGTTCACTTGTTTTTAATGCTTCATTTCTTTTCCGATTGTTCTAGAGGCCATGGGCAGATGTCTGAATTCGGTCTTCTGGTTTTACATGATCTTCCTCGTGGCCTACCCGACTGCATTCTTGTTTTCCGGATTCTATGTGTTACTATCCCCATTAGGAGTTTGTTATGAAAGCTGTTCCGGTTTCGTCGGCTGGCTGTTAAGAAGGAAACAACTTCCGCTCACTTATGCTAAGAATATGTTGGAAGGAAGAGCCATCTGCACATGGGATTGATTCAGGTAGATATGTGCTGCCATCTAGTGGAAGGAAAGACTATTACTATATTAAATAAGACTCAGTCCAGTGGTTCCCAAACTTTTCGACGCCACGGATCTACTACTATACAGTATCATTGTTTATGCGGACATTTCAGAAGTCTAACTCTCTCTGTTCGTCATTTCCTTTTACATTTAAGCTGAAATATCGAGCAAGAGCGTTGCATTAGGCTGGTCTACTTCTGAGCTGCACTTTTTATCAGACAATGGGCTAAATGGCCAGATCACAAGGCGATGAAATAGATTGTGCCCATGTGGTCGTGTCCATTAGCACCGTGTAAATCAGTTCGGAAGATCACCAGGCTAGTAGTCTGCAGTTCCCAGGTTCGAGTCCCAGCTGGGTCAGCGTTGAGATTTATCTCTGCAAAATTCCCTGCCCTGCCCACGGTCAGTAGGGGACACCGATGGGCTTGGAAAGGCCGCCGTCCGTTGGATGGGACGTTAAGCCGTGGCACCGTGTGCGGGAGAGCCATACCCTGTGCACGTTAAAGAACACGCTGGATGGCCTTGACGGGAGGCTACCATCTGTCTCCCAACAGCTGTTCCAGTGGGTCCCCTCCCCCAACCTTCTCTGAGCCTTCGGGGTCCTTGTGATCTGGCCATTTAGCCCATGGTGTGCAAAAAAGTGCCGCTCAGAGGTAAAAAAACCAACGTTAAAGAACACGCTGGATGGCCTTGACGGGAGGCTACCATCTGTCTCCCAACAGCTGTTCCAGTGGGTCCCCTCCCCCAACCTTCTCTGAACTTTCGGGGTCCATGTGACCTGGCCATTTAGCCCATGGTGTGCAAAAAAAGTGCCGCTCAGAGGAAAACAACTCAACATTACTGAAGGTTGGGTTGTTTTACCTCTGAGCGGCACTTTTTTGCACACCATGGGCTAAATGGCCCGGTCACACGGACCCCGAAGGCTCAGAGAAGGTTGGGTGAGGGGACTGGACCACTGGAATAGCTGTTGGGAGACAGATGGTAGCCTCCCGTCAAGGCCATCCAGCGTGTTCTTTAACGTGCACAGAGTATGTCTCTCCCGCACACGGGACCACGGCTTAACGTCCCATACGACGGACGACGGCCTTTCCAAGCCCATCGGTGTCCCCTACTGACCGCGGGCAGGGAATTTTGCGGAAATTAATCTCAACGCTGACCCAGCTGGGACTCGAACCTGGGAACTACAGATTACGAGCCTGGCACGCTACCAACTGAGCCACCCCTGCCCCACATTACTGAAGAGTAACACTTTCAGTAGTATGGGGATTCATCAGTTAAATCTTAAAAACAGACTTAGGCTGAAATATTTTCCCTCCTTGATGTTGTCTTTCTTATGAGGACTATTATCAACTTTTCGTGAGAAGTAGCTGTTGGAGGCTGTTCTGTACTCAGAAGCTTGAAATGGGGAAGGGGGGGGGTGAAATATCTGACAAAGAAGGTGTACATTCTGCAAAACGAGTTGCTGAATGAGACCAAGCCCATTTGATAGACAATGTCTGAAAATGGAAAAGTGCTAATTCTAGAGGGCAGTGTCCCAAAGGGGGTGGAGTTATAGGGCTTCAAAGTTAGAGGTCTATGGGAAGAACTGGCGTCGGGTTTTCAAATTTACAGGGAGAGGACTCGCATACAATAACAGGATACCAGACATATTTATTTTGTCTGCTAGATATATAACACAAAATTTTCAGGTGGCGTGCGAACCCCTCAGCAATCCACCCCCACCCCATACTCGGTGCTAATGATGGGAAGTACTTGTAACTGCTGGATTTTCATTCTTTACAATTGAAAGTTCTGCTCTTTTTTAAACTTTAGATTATTTAAAATGTCCCCTTTTCCTAAATTTTATTGCTCTGGTGTAGTGGTTAGCATAAGAGGCATGTTTCCTGGAGACGTGGGTTCGAATCCTACTCATGACAACACCAAATATTCCGTTCCGTGGCCGAGTGGTTAGCGCGCTTGGCTGCTGATCTGAGGGACCTGGGTTCGAGCCCCGGGTGAAGGCATGGCTGTTTGTGTCGTTTTTCTGCTGAGGTCCTGCCATCCTCACAGACCTTCTACTATGGCATATAAACTGACAGGCTCCGGTCAGACCTCTGTGGCAAGCAGCTGCTTGAGAGGGTATTTTTTTTATACAATTTATAACATAGAAAAATATGAGTGAACCTAAAAACCACATGGTTTGTCTGGGCCACTAAAGGAAATTAATACAAAAATCGATAACGACTTACTCACTGCAAAGATTACAAGCAACGTGTGTCATTTTTCCGATATACAGGGTGTGTCAAATATATAGGTACAAACTTTTAGGGGAGGTAGATAACATCTAAAGGAATGAGAATTGCATAGGAACCCATAACCGGAAACGTCATGGGAAAGTGGTAGCAGAGGTACAAGATCTGAAAGGACACAAGACAGTGATTAATGATAAAACATTTATTGGACATAATTATTACAAATGGCGTACTAGATGATACATTTCATAATGTTACAGCATCTTAATGGCCCATAATCTCACAAATTTTGATGCGCACTCGCAAACAAACGGTGGCCCGGTACATGTCTGTGTGGGAAGCGTTCTTGATACATTCGTTGAGCGGCTCGTCCGTTGCCCTCAGCTATTACATACACTAAGTGCATGTCTGCCAGATCCCTGTTCGAATACCTTTGCATGCTCTTCGTAAGCCGACTACATCTCGAATGAGGAAATTCGGAATTTCCCCTCTAGCGCACCGATGAACAGCGCCGCCTATTGACTTACGGTGACGTTTCCGGTTATGGGTTCCTATGCAATTCTCATTCCTTTAGATGTTATCTACCTCCCCTAAAAGTTTTTACCTATATTTTTGAGACACCCTGTATGTACAATAGATTTTTACTTTACACTTGATCATTTAACATAGGTGCAACATCTTCCAAAGAAAAGAGAAAGTTTTTTAAATTCCACTTAAACACGCTAAAATTTTTTTCACTTCTAATTTTAAGAGACTTGGGTTGGGTTGTTTTACCTCTGAGCGGCACTTTTTTGAACACCATGGGTTAAATGGCCAGGTCACATGAACCACGAAGGCTCAGAGAAGGTTGGGGGAGGAGACCCACTGGAACAGCTGTTGGGAGACAGATGGTAGTCTCCCATCAAGGCCATTCAGTGTGTTATTTAACGTGCACAGCGTATGCTCTCCCACACACGGGACCACGGCTTAGCGTCCCATCCGATGGCCTTTCCAAGCCCATCGGTGTCCCCTACTGACCGTGGGCAGGGGGGGGGGGAATTTTGCGGAGATAAATCTCAACGCTGACCCAGCTGAGACTCGAACCTGGGAACTAACAGATTACGAGCCTGGCGCGCTACCGACTGAGTCACCCCGTTTCAAGAGGCAACTGATTGAAGATTTTAGGTGCGATATACGAATAATGCTTATGAGCAATTTCTCTTTTGATCAAAGGAACTAAGTATTTTAGACCTTTCTCTCTGAAGTTGTATAATTTGTTCTCCTTCGCTAATATTGATGGTGCATATGTTTCGTCAAAAAATGTTTTTGCTCCAGTTAACATATTGCGATATCTTTGTCGCTATTTTTACCTTCTAGCGGGAATAAAGTTGAGTCCGAAACTTTCCTTTATAAGAGTTAGTTGCCCAAAACTTTCCTTTATATTGCTGGTTCATCCTAAAACACTGCAATCTTTTTGTGTTTTTCTTTCAAACTTCTCCCTATTATTTACTATGATGATTATAGCTAAATAGAGTACTTTCTACTATGTGTTTTTTAGATGAAACAATTAAGATATATTTACACACGTTTTAACACCATTTTCTAATGCTGCTTTTCTTTTCCGATTATCTTACAGCATTTTAAGATGGGCAGGTGTCTGAATTCCGTCTTGTGGTTCTACATCCTCATCTTAATTGGCTACCCAGTTTCCTATTTTTGTTCTGGATGGTATGTGTTGTTCTGCCCATTCGAAGCGTGCCAACAAGAATGTTTGGGATTCATTAGTTTTCTGTTTAAAGGAGTGCAACTTCCAATGACTTGCACTAAGAATATGTTGACAGGAAAAAATGTCTTTGCCTAATTCAGGTAGATATCTGCTGCCATCTTGTGGAAGTATACATAATTAACTCAAAGAAGCCATTTTAAAATACAAGGAAACGTAGCCTACGAGACAAGCCATAATCAGAAATGAAGTTCAGTGGCCATGTTGTGTCCATAAGTACTGTGCAAAGCACTTGTTAAAAATTAATATGAGCTATCCTAGTGATTCCTAACTCACTGGTAAGTATCTGGTAAATATCGTTCTGATAAATATCGTGATGCATTTATCATATTTATAAACTGAACGGACACATTATTATATACACTTATTTAATAGGGTGGCTCAGTTGGTAGCGCGCCAGGCTCGTAATCTGTAGTTCCCATGTTCGAGTCCCAGCTGGGTCAGTGTTGAGATTTATCTCTGCAAAACTCCCCGCCCTGCCCACGGTCAATAGGGGACACCGATGGGCTTGGAAAGGCCGCCGTCCGTCGGATGGGACGTTAAGCAATGGCCCATGTGTGGGAGAGCCATACCCTGTGCACGTTAAGGCTGTGTGCACCCTGGTGCACGCTGGTGCACGTTTTGTGCACGCTGGATGGCCTTGACGGGAGGCTACCATCTGTCTCCCAACAGCTGTTCCAGTGGGTCCCCTCCCCCAAACTTGACTGAGCCTTTGGGGTCCATGTGACCTGGCCATGGTGTGCAAAAAATTGCCGCTCAGAGGTAAAACAAACCAAACTAATAACCAGTTGCTCCACCTTTTGCCCTCACAATTGTAGCCAGAAGTCTTGGTAGGAACTCAATGAGGTGTTGAAAACATGGAGGTGGTATTGCCGTCCATGAAGCGAGGATCGCCTTCGTAGAACATTCACAGTTGCCGGTGGAGGTTGGCAGGCTCAAACAGATCTTTCCAATTCGTCCCACAAATTGTCATTGGAATTGAGGTTCGGCGATCGAGGGGACCATTCGAGTGTGGAAAACTCACTTGAATGCTCCCGGACCTAATTGATCGCCACTCGGGAAGTATGCGGTGTGGTGTTGTCCTGTTGAAAGATGGCATCATGGTACGGAAAGAGAATCGTTATAATCGGGTGTGGATGGTCGGCAAGGATGTTCGCATACCTTGTGTCAATGACGGAGGTCTCGACGGGTACGAGGGTCTCAAGGAATCCCATGTAAACGCACCCCAAACGGTTGCACTCTTCCATCTGCCTGTATTACTCCAACTTGGAAAGCTGGGTTCATCGCTTCACGTTTTTTACGCCACACATACACCCTCACATTGGCGTGATAGAGTTGAAACAGTGATTCGTCAGACCAGATGACGTTTTTCGAGTTTCCGCACTCGAATTGCGATAGGCTTTTACAAATCAAAGCCTAATCTTTCAGTGCCTTGCAGTTAACAAGGGGACACGATGTGGACGTCGATTGCCATAGCCCATTTTTTCCATGATGCGAGGGATATAATCTTTCTCCAGAAGCTTGTGGATGCGTCCTCATTCAATTCCGATGTTATCTGTTAAACAGTAACAGTGCGATTCCTTGTAATAGTAGGCGTTCATTTCGAGAATCAATTGCACGTTTACGTACACATTTCTCCCGTTGGTTCGAAGCTTTGTCGTATATTAGATAGTCTTGGTATACATATGCGATGGTCTGACGTGGAAATCCTGACAGTTCAATCGTTGTGGCGATCAAACAACTGGCCTTCCTCGCACCTACTAGGTCACTTTCGTTGCCGCCTTTACCCATGAATACTTTTAAGTGACTAGTTTCTAATGCATAGAAACCTGCTCTATTTAAAAGCATCCCACGTGACTGGACGCGATAGTTCTGCTTTGTATATTGTGCTCGGGGTTATATAATAATCTGTCCATTCAGTTTATAACCACTTCAAATTTTTTTCCTTTTGACTGGTATTATGTCAATTCAATGAGGCAACATTGGCTATCACACGATAAACACAACTTGTAATTTCTCATGCGTTTATCTTTTGATCACGAAAAATACTCATTGGCAATGTAGAGGTACAGTCGCTCAAAAAAATATCCGAACACTATGGTTGATTACAGAATTCAGGAAAAACACCTGGAGCGTGTACAGCAACTGTACACGCTCCAGTTACCGTTCACAGCAAACTGGAGCGTGTGCAGTTACTGCACACGCTCCAGTTTGCTGTGAACGGTAACTGCACACGCTCAATATTTCCGTGAGTGAGCCCACACGATCTAGGTCTTTCTGAGCTCACACGATCCAATTGCTGTGAACATTAACCGCAACCGTTTCAGTTTGCTGTGAACGGTAACTGCACACGCTCAATGTTTCTGTGAGTGAGCCCACACGATCCAGGTTTTTGTGAGTTCACACGATCCAATATACTGTGAATATGAACCGCAACCGCTTCAGTTTGCTGTGAACAGTAACTGCACACGCTCCATATTCATTGCATTATATATTCATACGCATTATATATATTAAAAAATATCCGAACGCTATGGTTGATTACAGAATTCAGAAAAAATGTCTGGCAACGATTTTTTTTTCGAAATTAGTGATCTGGCAAATCTTCGTGTCACGTGACACGAAGGTTTGCCAGATTACTAATTTCGGAAAAAAAATCGTTGCCAGACATTTTTTCTGAATTCTGTAATCAACAATAATGTTCGGATATTTTTTTGAGCGACTGTACACTGTCGAATTTGAAGACGAAATTTGGAAGATTTGGGTTGGGTTGTTTTACCTCTGAGCGGCACTTTTTTGCACACCATGGGCTAAATGGCCAGGTCACATGGACCCCGAAGGCTCAGAGAAGGTTGGGGGAGGGGACCCACTGGAACAGCTGTTGGGAGACAGATGGTAGCCTCCCGTCAAGGCCATCCAGCGTGTTCTTTAACGTGCACAGGGTATGGCTCTCCCGCACACGGGGCCACGGCTTAACGTCCCATCCGACGGACGGCGGCCTTTCCAAGCCCATCGGTGTCCCCTACTGACCGTGGGCAGGGCGGGGAATTTTGCGGAGATAAATCTCAACGCTGACCCAGCTGGGACTCGAACCTGGGAACTACAGATTACGAGCCTGGCGCGCTACCGACTGAGCCACCGCCGCCCCAAAATTTGGAAGAAAAATATTTATGAATTGAATATAAATTAGAAATGAAGCACTTGTAGCAACCTTTAGGGCTTTATTTTGTAAAATTAGTGTTTAAATGATATTTTATGAAATAGCGTACTTACGAATCAGCTGTATTAACCTACAAAATAGTCTACAAAATTCAGTTGTTGCTAAAAATGATATAAAACACGGTTTTTACTGCTCTGAAAAATTCAGTCTAGAAAAGTCAGATCTCGCTGCCGAGTCGACACAGAATATCATTTCCTGATGTCGCGAGACAGATTGCATTACAGTGGCAAGAATATAATTTTATCGAAAGAATATAAATATAGCTTGTTATATAAGACGATTCTATTAATATAAGAATTTGCTATTATCTGTTTATTATTGAAAATAAATGATGTCAATTAAAGCCAATTAATCAATTTAATCGATTTTTACTTTGGGTTGGCAGTCTAAATATCTCTCTTGGCGCTATACCAGTGCTACTTTATAATAGGGGGCGGGGGTGGCTCAGTCGGTAGCGCGCCACGTTCGTAATCTGTAGTTCCCAGGTTCGAGTCCCAGCTGGGTGAGCGTTGAGATTTATCTCCGCAAAATTCCCCGCCCTGCCCACGGTCAGTAGGGGACACCGATGGGCTTGGAAAGGCCGCCGTCCGTCGGATGTGACGTTAAGCCGTGGCCCTCTATGCGGGACAGCCATACCCTCTGTACATTAAAGAACACGCTGGATAGCCTTGACGGGAAGGTAACCATTTGTCTCCCAACAGCTGTTCCAGTGGGTCCCCTCCCCCAACCTTCTCTGAGCCTTCGGGGTCCACGTGACCTGGTCATTTAGCCCATGGTGTGCAAAAAAGTGCCGCTCAGAGGTAAAACAAGCCAACGTTAAAGAACACGCTGGATGGCCTTGACGGGAGGCTACCATCTGCCTCCCAACAGCTGTTCCAGTGGGTCTCCTCCCCCAACCTTCTCTGAGCCTTCGGGGTCCATGTGACCTGGCCATTTAGCCCATGGTGTGCAAAAAAGTGCCGCTTAAAGGTAAAACAACCCAACGTTAAAGAACACGCTGGATGGCCTTGACGGGAGGCTACCATCTGTCTCCCAACAGCTGTTTCAGTGGGTCCCCTCCCCCAACCTTCTCTGAGCCTTCGGGGTCCATGTGACCTGGCCATTTAGCCCATGGTGTGCAAAAAAGTGCCGCTCAGAGGTAAAACAACCCAACCTAATTAATCCTGAAGGAGCAAATAGGTGAAATGTTTGTTAAATGCAACTGATTATTTTAATTTATCTTTGCGATTGCAATGTGGGTTGTTCTCTCTCTGATCGACACTTTTTTGCACAAAATGGGCTGAACGGCCAGGTCACAAGGACCCCAAAGGGCTCAGAGAAGGTTGAGGGAAGGGGATCTACTAGCCTTTTCTATAGGAGACAGATGGGAGCCTCTCGTCAAGGCTATCCAGCGTGTTCATTAACGTGCACAGGGTATGGCTCTCCCACATGTACGAGGTGGGCGGGGGTGGCTTAGTCGGTAGCGGCCCAGGCTCGTAATCTGTAGTTCCCAGGTTCGAGTCCCAGCTAGGTCAGCGTTGAGATTTATCCCCGCAAAATTTCCCGCCCTGCCCACGGTCAGTAGGGGACACCGATGGGCTTGGAAAGGCCGCCATCCGTCGGATTGGACGTTAAGCCGTGGCCCCGTGTGCGGGAGAGCCATACCCTGTGCACGTTAAAGAACACGCTGGATGGCCTTGACGGGAGGCTACCATCTGTCTCCCAACAGCTGTTCCAGTGGGTCCCCTCCCCCAACCTTCTCTGAGCCTTCGGGGTCCTTGTGGCCTGGCCATTTAGCCCATGGTGTGCAAAAAAGTGCCCCTCAGAGGTAAAACAACCCAACCCAACAACCCACATGTAGGATTACGGCTTAACGTCCCATCCGACGGACAATGTCCTTTTCAAGCTATCGGTGTTCCCTGCTGACCGAAGGTAAGGCGGGGGTTTTGCGGAGAAAAATTTCAAAGCTGATAGTGGTGGCACTCGATTGCATTATTTTTCTCTTGCATATGTGTATTGCTTATTATCAACGTTAAAGTTTCATTCATATTTATTATTTAATCTTGGGCTGTTTCTAAAATCACAAATTTTTGTGTTTGTTTCTTAATTTCTAAAAACTACTGTACATACATGTGCACTTTTTGAATTTGTAATAATTTCTTTTTCAGGTCCGTGTTTTCCTCATATCCAGGTGTTTGTGTTTCATCATGTAGGTTTACTGACCTCATCCTTATTAGCTAAGTAGTTGTTTTTCCACACACTTATGTTTTACCTTCTACTTTTGAAATCTGTTTTGTGCGAGGGGCATTTCTAAGTGAGTTCGAATACTTTATCTACTTAGAGCAAAACAGCTTCAATGTTTTTATGCCAGGAGTATCTAAGAACGAAAACGCTTCCTAGTGGGATATGGAAGATATGTGCTACCATCACGTGACAGAAAGCAGAGTACAAGTCCTTTGGGAGATAAAATATGTTAGATCACGGTTATGGATTGTACGAATTAGATGTACAAAGTTTCATTGTATTGTCTGTTTTTGTGCATAACCTTGTGAAACTTAGAAATAAATATATTCTAATCTAGGTCTTGTGTTCATTTCGACATCAAAATCACCTCTTTTAAAAGGAAAGCAAGATTTTAGATATATAGGATGTCAGGTCAAAATCTAGCAGTAAAAAAAAAGTAACACAATTCACTAATGCTGCGGGTGCTTACGACAAAAAGAAGACAAAACTTATTAAGCTTTTTTGGTAGAAGTGTTCTGCACTTCAGATGCTCAGTTTCCTGAGTTGGATTAATCGGAGATATCTCATAGAATATCCTCCTACATCCTCGGATTTTAATCCCTCTTAATTTCTTGCTTTGGGGATACATTAAAGATACCGTCCACCAGAGACAGACATGGTGGACTTGCGTCACGAGATGACCGCTGTTTCTGCCAGAATCATTCCTCAGATGCTTGAAGCCATCTGTGGAAAAGTGAAGTGTCGATTAGATATCTGTGGAGAAGGGAAGTGTCGATTAGATATCTGTGGAGAAGGGAAGTGTCGTTTAGATATCTGTGGAGAAGGGAAGTGTCGTTTAGATATCTGTGGAGAAGGGTAGTGTCGTTTAGATATCTGTGGAGAAGGGAAGTGTCGATTAGATATCTGTGGAGAAGGGAAGTGTCGTTTAGATATCTGTGGAGAAGGGAAGTGTCATTTAGATATCTATGGAGAAGGGAAGTGTCGTTTAGATATCTGTGGAGAAGGGAAGTGTCGTTTAGATATCTGTGGAGAAGGGAAGTGTCGTTTAGATATCTGTGGAGAAGGGAAGTGTCGTTTAGATATCTGTGGAGAAGGGAAGTGTCGATTAGATATCTATGGAGAAGGGAAGTGTCGTTTAGATATCTGTGGAGAAGGGAAGTGTCGTTTAGATATCTGTGGAGAAGGGAAGTGTCGTTTAGATATCTGTGGAGAAGGGAAGTGTCGTTTAGATATCTGTGGAGAAGGGAAGTGTCGTTTAGATATCTGTGGAGAAGGGAAGTGTCGTTTAGATATCTGTGGAGAAGGGAAGTGTCGTTTAGATATCTGTGGAGAAGGGAAGTGTCGTTTAGATATCTGTGGAGAAGGGAAGTGTCGTTTAGATATCTGTGGAGAAGGGAAGTGTCGTTTAGATATCTGTGGAGAAGGGAAGTGTCGTTTAGATATCTGTCGTGCCACTAAAGGTACTCATGTGGGAATTTATTGAAGTTCACTAAAGCTTCGTTAGTTTCTCTGTCTTTTATCGCAAGCTGCATTAAACAGGTGGTGGGGGGATGGTACAGAAGCATTAGAACGAAATTCCATTTCCCCCCACTCTTTGGCGGAGTTGGCTCAGTCGGTAGCATGCCAGGTTTGAGTCCCACCTGGGCCAGCGTTGAAATTTATCCCGCCCTGCCCTTGGTCAGTAGGGACACTGATGGGCCTTGAAAGGCGCAGTCCTTCGGACGGGACATTAAGCCGTGGAGCCTTGTGCCTGAGAGCCTTTCCCTGTGACGTTAAAGAACACACTGGATGGCCTTGACGGGATGCTACCCTCTGTCTCCCAACAGCTGTTTCAGTGGGTCCCCTCCCCCAACCTTCTCTGAACCTTCGGGGTCCATGTGACCTGGCCATTTAGCCCATGGTGTGCAAAAAATTGCCACTCAAAGGTAAAACAACCCAACGTTAAAGAACACGCTGGATGGCCTTGACGGGAGGCTACCATCTGTCTCCCAACAGCTGTTTCAGTGGGTCCCCTCCCCCAACCTTCTCTGAACCTTCGGGGTCCATGTGACCTGGCCATTCAGCCCATGGTGTGCAAAAAAGTGCCGCTTAAAGGTAAAACATCCCAACGTTAAAGAACACGCTGGATGGCCTTGACGGGAGGCTACCATCTGCCTCCCAACAGCTGTTCCAGTGGGTCTCCTCCCCCAACCTTCTCTGAGCCTTCGGGGTCCATGTGACCTGGCCATTCAGCCCATGGTGTGCAAAAAAGTGCCGCTCAAAGGTAAAACAACCCAAAGTTAAAGAACACGCTGGATGGCCTTGACGGGAGGCTACCATCTGTCGCCCAACAGCTGTTCCAGTGAGTCCCCTCCCCCAACCTTCTCTGAGCCTTCGGGGTCCATGTGACCTGGCCATTCAGCCCATGGTGTGCAAAAAAGTGCCGCTCAAAGGTAAAACAACCCAACGTTAAAGAACACGCTGGATGGCCTTGACGGGAGGCTACCATCTGTCTCCCAACAGCTGTTTCAGTGGGTCCCATCCCCCAACCTTCTCTGAACCTTCGGGGTCCATGTGACCTGGCCATTTAGCCCATGATGTGCAAAAAAGTGCCGCTCAAAGGTAAAACAACCCAACGTTAAAGAACACGCTGGATGGCCTTGACGGGAGGCTACCATCTGTCTCCCAACAGCTGTTTCAGTGGGTCCCCTCCCCAACCTTCTCTGAGCCTTCGGGGTCCATGTGACCTATCCATTTAGCCCATGGTGTGCAAAAAAGTGCCGCTCAGAGGTAAAACAACCCAACGTTAAAGAACATGCTGGATGGCCTTGACGGGAGGCTACCATCTGTCTCCCAACAGCTGTTTCAGTGGGTCCCCTCCCCAACCTTCTCTGAGCCTTCGGGGTCCATGTGACCTGGCCATTTAGCCCATGGTGTGCAAAAAAGTGCCGCTCAGAGGTAAAACAACCCAACGTTAAAGAACACGCTGGATGGCCTTGACGGGAGGCTACCATCTGTCTCCCAACAGCTGTTTCAGAGGGTCCCCTCCCCAACCTTCTCTGAGCCTTCGGGGTCCATGTGACCTGGCCATTTAGCCCATGGTGTGCAAAAAAGTGCCGCTCAAAGGTAAAACAACCCAACGTTAAAGAACACGCTGGATGGCCTTGACGGGAGGCTACCATCTGTCTCCCAACAGCTGTTCCAGTGGGTCCCCTCCCCCAACCATCTCTGAGCTTTCGGGGTCCATGTGACCTGGCCATTTAGCCCATGGTGTGCAAAAAAGTGCCGCTCAGAGGTAAAACAACCCAACGTTAAAGAACACGTTGGATGGCCTTGACGGGAGGCTACCATCTGTCTCCCAACAGCTGTTTCAGTGGGTCCCCTCCCCAACCTTCTCTGAGCCTTCGGGGTCCATGTGACCTGGCCATTTAGCCCATGGTGTGCAAAAAAGTGCCGCTCAGAGGTAAAACAACCCAACGTTAAAGAACACGCTGGATGGCCTTGACGGGAGGCTACCATCTGTCTCGCAACAGCTGTTTCAGTGGGTCCCCTCCCCCAACCTTCTCTGAACCTTCGGGGTCCATGTGACCTGGCCATTTAGCCCATTGTGTGCAAAAAAGTGCCGCTCAGAGGTAAAACTACCTAACCCACCCTTCCACACTGGATGAGCATATCTGCAGTTATTTGGGCGACAACGATAATATTACTGTTGTTAGTTTCTTGATGGATTATGGTAATAGCGGGTGATAAACTATGTCTCTGATAAAAAACAAGCAGATAGAAATCAAGTAGGTTACGTGAGTTTCGTCCATCTTAAACACATTGGGATTTTTTGGTTTTCCTACAGCCGCTCTACAGGTTATCAAGACAACAACCTGCGAAACGATGAAAAACTGACTTGATGCATTTTGTTTCACGTTTCGAAAAATTTGACGATGAAGCTGACGTGAAGCAATCTTGTTCGATTTTTTTACCTCTGAGCTGCACTTTTTTGCACACAGTAGCCAGGTCACAAGGATCGTTAGGATTCAGGGAAGTTGGAGGGAAAAGAGTAGATATATTGAACAGCTGTTAGGAGACAGGTGATAGTCTCCAGTCAAGACTATCCAGCGTATTCTCTAATATGTACAGTCGCTCAAAAATATATCCGAACACTATGGTTGATTACAGAATTCAGAAAAAATATCTGACAACGATTTTTTTTAGAAATTAGTGACAAAGGTTGCCAGATCAATAATTTCTAAAAAAAAATCGTTGTCAGATATTTTTTCTGAATTCTCTAATCGACCATAGTGTTCAGATACTTTTTTCTTTTAATATATATAATGCGTATGAATATATAATGCAATGAATATGGAGCGTGTGCAGTTACCGTTCACAGCAAACTGAAGCGGTTGCGGTTAATGTTCACAGCACATTGGATCGTGTGAACTCACAAAAACCTGGATCGTGTGGGCCCACTCACAGAAACATTGAGTGTGTGCAGTTACCGTTCACATCAAAAACTGAAGCGGTTGCGGTTAATGTTCACAGCACATTGGATCGTGTGAACTCACAAAAACCTGGATCGTGTGGGTCCACTCACAGAAACATTGAGCGTGTGCAGTTACCGTTCACAGCAAACTGGAGCGGTTGCGGTTAATGTTCACAGCACATTGGATCGTGTGAACTCACAAAAACCTGGATCGTGTGGGCCCACTCACAGAAACATTGAGCGTGTGCAGTTACCGTTCACATCAAAAACTGAAGCGGTTGCGGTTAATGTTCACAGCACATTGGATCGTGTGAACTCACAAAAACCTGGATCGTGTGGGCCCACTCACAGAACATTGAGCGTGTGCAGTTACCATTCACAGCAAACTGAAGCGGTTGCGGTTAATGTTCACAGCACATTGGATCGTGTGAACTCATAAAAACCTGGATCGTGTGGGCCCACTCACAGAACATTGAGCGTGTGCAGTTACCATTCACAGCAAACTGAAACGGTTGCGGTTAATGTTCACAGCACATTGGATCGTGTGAACTCACAAAAACCTGGATCGTGTGGGCCCACTCATAGAAAGATTCAGCGTGTGCAGTTACCGTTCACAGCAAACTGGAGCGTGTGCAGTAACTGCACACGCTTCAGTTTGCTGTGAACGGTAACTGGAGCGTGTACCGTTGCTGTACACGTTCCAGATATTTTTTCTGAATTCTGTAATCAACCATTGTGTTCGGATTTTTTTTTTTTGAGCGACTCTGCAGGGTATGGCTTTCCTGCACATGGGACCAAGGCTTACCGTCCCATCCGATGAACGGCTTCCTTTTTAAACCCATCGGCGTTTCCTTCCCACAGAGGGAAGGAAGAATACACGAGAAAATTGAGTTTCCTGGCATTTTAGACACACAGTTGCTTTTGTTACTTAATCATCTAATAGAGCAATGTTTTTCAACCTTTTTTATCTCACGGCACAGATAAAAAATACCTATAGTTAAGATAAAAAATACTTATAGTTAAAATTCCGCGGCACACTTAAATTATGATGATATTATGTATACGTTTATTATAACAATGATATACTCGTATAATCAATTTATAAAGGTTTTAATTTTGATATGTACGCTTATTGTGCTTTGGACTTTTTTCGAAAATAATTGAATTAATGATCTTTAAAAATGTTCGCGGTACATCGGTTGAAAATCACTGTAATAGAGTATAGTACTTTAAACTATGAGTTTTCTTTTATAATGACCCCGGCATTTACGTTTTCAGTACCATTGGTAAAACTTGAATACGGAACTTCAACAGAATGCAGTGCCCGAGACACTATGGAGTAAAAAGTATTTTTATAGATCATGTGACAAAATAAGTATTTTTATATTAGGTTTTTAGTTGCATTTGTTTTCATTAAAAGCTGATTTAAAAAGTTGTTTAATCGCATTTCTTATTTACATCACATAAAATTGTTTCTATTAAAACGACTAACTAATGTATATAATAACAACTATGAATATAGTAACGAAGGAGAGAATATGTCTATAAATGCAATTCAAAATAACAGAGGCAGTACTGGAAAATATTACCTATCAGAGATTTTTTTTTTAAACTGAAATGCAAAACGAAAACGGATAAATGATGCTGGCCTACAACTGGAAGCCATGGATTCGAGTCGTCATCATCCGCGAAACTCATTTTTTCTCGCAAAATTATTTCTTCAAAACAACGTTCTTAAATACAAAAAAAAAACTCCAATTACAGAATTTTTACATTAATAAAATCATCAGAATTTCCCTTTTCGTTTCAGCATGCCCAATCGGTGACTGATGATTAGAAACAGTGCTCGAAATTAATGGAAAAGAAATTCATCCGTTCACTTAGAAGCAACCGAAATGGGACAACATTTCGAGTCAGTGTACAACAACGGGTGTTCCAGTTTTCTAGACATCAACACGGAGTCTGGCGCGTGCATGGGGGTATGTAAAACGGTCTCCTCCTGCTGAGGAAGAGGCTGAGGAGGTTCAAAGTTTCATTTTTCGCTTCCAGCTTCCGATTTCTGTGTGGCTGCTCTGTGTCTATTTTTAGCTGTTCAGGAGTTCTCTCTGCGCAGTAGCGGAAGTCGTTGCGTCCCGCATTTCGAGACGTTTTCAAGAAAGTACTTTAAAAGTGTTTTGCGACGTTTTCAAGAAAGTACTTTAAAAGTGTTTTGCGACGTTTTCAAGAAAGTTTCGAGACGTTTTCAAGAAAGTACTTAAAAAGTTTTAAAAGAGGTTAAGAAACCGATTCGCTACTGTGTAAATAACGGTGGCAGCTGATACTCGAAATTTGAGAAACGATAGTCGTTAGATCGAAGTAAAAGTACGAGATCAGCCATTGCAGGAGAAAAATCAAATGGGCTGCATCGAAGTATTTGACTAAGGAAATTCATTTTAACCCTTTCAAGTTCTTTTTCTGAAAGTAAGTAGAACTTTTTATCTGTCGAGAATAAAATGGGATTCGAATTTTCGATCTAATGCTGAGATTTCAGTCTCGTGCGTTGGTGTTATTGAATGACTTGACGATTGGAAGTGTACCACGGTTTCATTTTCTTGTCTCGTATTCTCTTCGTATACGGTGGCAGCTGATATCCGAAATAGCAGCTGATACCGAAAAAGTTCCAAGAGCCGAGTGACATGGCCAATAGGTTGGGTTGTTTTACCTCTGAGCGGCACTTTTTAGCACACCATGGGCTAAATGGCCAGGTCACATGGACTCCGAAAGCTCAGAGAAGGTTGGGGGAGGGGACCTACTGAAACAGCTGTTGGGAGACAGATGGTAGCCTCCCGTCAAGGCCATCCAGCGTGTTCTTTAACGTGCACAGGGTATGGCTCTCCCGCACACGGGACCACGGCTTAACGTCCCATCCGACGGAAGGCGGCCTTTCCAAGCCCATCGGTGTCCCCTACTGACCGTGGGCAGGGCGGAGAGTTTTGCGGAGATAAATCACAATACTGACCCATCTGTGACTCGAACCTGGGAACTACAGATTACGAGCCTGGCGCGCTACCGACTGAGCCACCCCCGCCCCATGGCCAATAGGCAAGGAGATATTAGTTTCTAATTATCTACTGTAAAGTACTTCTCAAATTAATGTCAACTGGAATGTTTCTGCATATATTTTCCCGTTTGCAGTTCTAAGCGTTGAAATATTTGCAATGAAAATGATGGCACATTTTTAACGTTGTAAATTCAGTTAGCAGAACCAATCACCTAGGCTATTTTTACCAGTTTCCAATTTCAAAAAATGGCTGTTTTTTGTATGATAGAAATGAAAAAAAAAAGATGTATGCAACTCTGTCCTCTTTACTATAGATTGCATATATTTTGACAGTATTTTTTAAAAGATAATTTTTTATTCTTTGAAAAGACATGTGTTGAAATAACGCCTTTTAAAATATCTTTGTGGATTTTTTTCGAAAATTCAGATAATTTAGAAGAACCGTTTTTTTAATTATTGGATATATTTTGATAAAGAAATTTTGAAAAAAAAATGTTTCTTTAAAATGATTTCATGTTTGTTGAAAGACTGGCATTATTTTTAAAATGTGGTATTTTAAGAGAAATTATATATTTTTCTTTAAAAAGATATTTTTAAAGCCTGT
The DNA here is from genome assembly GCA_038380435.1 of Ryuthela nishihirai. Taxonomy (NCBI): domain Eukaryota; kingdom Metazoa; phylum Arthropoda; class Arachnida; order Araneae; family Heptathelidae; genus Ryuthela; species Ryuthela nishihirai. The sequence continues at coordinate 26,120,747 of JAWZYU010000026.1, forward strand.
TTTTTAGAGCATAATTTTCGTTTCTAGAAAGGGATCAATGTTTTGAAAGAATGTTTTTGAAGAAGGCATACGTTTCAGAATAATATCTTTTGAAATATTATGGGGGGGGGGGGGGGGGGGGGGGGGGCTCAGTCGGTAGCGCGCCAGGCTCGTAATCTGCAGTTCCCAGGTTCGAGTCCCAGCTGGGTCAGCGTTGAGATTTATCTCCGCAAAATTCCCCGCTCTGCCCACGGTCAGTAGGGGACACCGATGGGCTTGGAAAGGCCGCCGCCGTCCGTCGGATGGGACGTTAAGCCGTGGCCCCGTGTGCGGAGAGCCACACCCTGTGCAAGTTAAAGAACACCCCCGGATGGCCTTGACGGGAGGCTATCATCTGTCTCCCAACAGCTGTTCCAGTGGGGCCCCCCCAACCTTCTGAGACATACCCTGTGCACGTTAAAGAACACGCTGGATGGCCTTGACGGGAGGCTACCATCTGTCTCCTAACAGCTGTTCCAGTGGGTCCCCTCCCCCAACCTTCTCTGAGCCTTCGGGGTCCATGTGACCTGACCATTTAGCCCATGGTGTGCAAAAAAGTGCCGCTCAGAGGTAAAACAACCCAACCCAAATTTTTAAATGTTATTTTATATTTTTCGAAAATGTATAAATTGTGAAAGAAAGCTTTTTCTTTAAAGATCATTTTTCATATTTTAAAAGTCTTCCTTTATGTAACAATGTTTTAAAAAAAATATTATTAATTATCTGAAAAAGGCATGTTTTGGAAGGAAAGGGTTTTTAAAGAGTTTTTGAAAATGACATACATTTTGGAAAAATTATTTCTAAAAGTTAATTTCTACTGCTTTTGAAAAAGCATTTATTTTGAAAGAATGGCCTTTTAAAATATCGTTTTCTATCTCCCACCCAGAAAAAAAAAATACTTTGAAAGAATGGTTTTCAAAAAAGCATTTTATTTTTTCAGGCATATATTTTGAAAAAATAATTTTATAAAGGATCATCCAATATTCTTCAAAAAAAAAAAGAAAAATATTTTAAAATAATAGCTTTTAAAAAAAAGATTATATTTACAATTTTTTAAAGTAAATTATAGTTTGGAAGGGGGTTTTAAAAATAATTTAGTATTTTTTGAAACGCATATATTTAGAAAAAATGTATTTCAAAATGTCACTTTACATTTTTTGAATAAGAGATGCTTTGAAAGAAGATTTTTTTTTTAAAAAAGATCATTTTGCCTTTTTTTAAGAAATGATTGTATTTTGAAAGAATGTTTTTTAAATATAAATTTATATATTTTTTTGAAAAAGGCATATATTTAAAAAAAATCATTTTACATTATTTTTAAAAAGGCTAATAGAACGAAGAAGGGAAAAGCAGATTAATTTTTTGACGAGAATATAAAATAAAAGTGCAGGAAAGACATTCTGATAATTCCAGTCACTTGCCCTTTTCCTACTGAAGAAGAAATTTAAGTCTGTTGTTTTCCCATGGAATTTGATTCCTTCATCACAATATTAGAGTTGGGTTGTTGGGTTGTTTTACCTCTGAGCGGCACTTTTTCGCACACCATGGGCTAAATGGTCAGGTCACAAGGACCCCGAAAGCTCAGAGAAGGTTGGGGGAGGGGACCCACTGGAACAGCTGTTGGGAGACAGATGGTAGACTCCCGTCAAGGCCATCCAGCGTGTCTTTAACGTTGGGTTGTTTTACCTCTGAGCGGCAATTTTTTGCACACTATGGGCTAAATGGCCAGGTCACAAGGACCCCGAACGCTCAGAGAAGGTTGGGGGAGGGGACTCACTGGAACAGCTATTGGGAGACAGATGGTAGCCTCCCGTCAAGGCCATCCAGCCTGTTCTTTAACGTGCACAGGGTATGGCTCTCCCGCACACGGGGCCACGGTTTAACGTCCCATTCGACGGACGGCGGCCTTTTCAATCCCATCGGTGTCCCCTACTGGACACCGTGGGCAGGGCGTGGAATTTTTCGGAGATAAATCTCAACGCTGACCCAGCTGGGATTGGAACCTGGGAACTGCAGATTACGAGCCTGGCGCGCTACCGACTGAGCCCCCCCGCCCCCGCCCCCTTATATTAGAGTTGAATGTCTTCAGAAGAACACAGGAAAAAGTACTCGCTTGTCTTTTAAAACGAGATATATATAAACACTACATTTAAGATATTATTATTCTGCATATTTTAAACATAACATGTTCTCTGAGTTCGGGTATTATTTTTTTTCATTGTAGCCATCCGTTCGCAGCTTAGCTGTTGGAAACACTGCTCCAGACAAAATTGTGAGATGAAAAATATACGACCATAATTTTTTGTAAAAAGAAAGATGCTAATACGCGAGACTCGAACCCACGTCTTTCCCGATTCATATTCAGAGTGGTCTAACCACTAAACTAGAATCGGCTCCGTCATTCATCCGCTAACGTGACTTATAGATTTCCCTGAATTTATCGCTCTTGGCGCCATCTTTGATCGGGAATAGCAACTTCCCCGATTAACCTTCTTATTTAAATCTTATTCAGAGCAACCGGTGCCGGAGCAACCTTGGAAGTTGCCTTCCTCGATCATAGATGGCGCCAAGGGCGACAAGTTCAGGGAAATCCATGTCACAGTAATGGACAATAACGGAGCCGATTCTAGTTTAGTGGTTAGAACACTCTGATATGAATTATGGAGAACGTTGTTTGGGTTGGGTTGTTTTACCTCTGAGCGACACTTTTTTTGCACACCATGGGCTAAATGGCCAGGTCACATGGACCCCGGAAGCTCAGAGAAGGTTGGGGGAGGGGACCCACTGGAACAGCTGTTGGGAGACAGATGGTAGCCTCCCGTCAAGGCCATCCAGCGTGTTCTTTAACGTGCACAGGCTATGTCTCTCCCGCACACGGGACCACGGCTTAACGTCCCATCCGACGGACGGCGGCCTTTCCAAGCCCATCGGTGTCCCCTACTGACCGTGGGCAGGGCGGGGAATTTTGCGGAGATAAATCTCAACGGTGACCCAGCTGCGACTCGAACCTGGGAACTACAGATTACGAGTCTGGCGCGCTACCGACTGAGCCACCCCCGCCCCTACGGAGAAACGTGAATTCGAGTTCTACGAATTGGCAAAACTAATTTTTTCCACAAAAATCATTTATTGATTTAATGACTTCCATGTCAACAGATATTCTGTGTATTCACTATTGATATAAGACGATGTTTCTTTACATCTTGCCAGATTACGATAAACAAAACTCCTGTTTGTTTTCCACCCTGCCCACGGTCAGTAGGGGACACCGATGGGCTTGGAAAGGCCGCCGTTCGTCAAATGGTACGTTAAGCCGTGGCCCCGTGTGCGGGAGAGCCATACCCTGTGCACGTTGAAGAACACACTATCACCTGTCTCCCAACAACTGTTCTAGTGGGTCCCCTCCCCCAACATTCTCTGAGCCTTCGGGGTCCTTGTGACCCTGCCATTTAGCCCATGGTGTGCAAAAAAGTGCCGCTAAGAGGTAAAACAACCCAACGTTAAAGAACACGCTGGATGGCCTTGACGGGAGGCTACCATCTGTCTCCCAACAGCTGTTCCAGTGGGTCCCCTCCCCCAACCTTCTCTGAGCCTTCGGGGTCCATGTGACCTGGCCATTTAGCCCATGGTGTGCAAAAAAGTGCCGCTAAGAGGTAAAACAACCCAACCCAAATTTTTAAATGTTATTTTATATTTTTCGAAAATGTATAAATTGTGAAAGAAAGCTTTTTCTTTAAAGATCATTTTTCATATTTTAAAAGTCTTCCTTTATGTAACGCTGGATGGCATTGACGGGAGGCTACCATCTGTCTCCCAACAACTGTTCCAGTGGGTCCCTCCCCTAACCTTCTCTGAGCCTTCGGGGTCCATGTGACCTGGCCATTTAGCCCATGGTCTGCAAAAAAGTGCCACTCAGAAGTAAAACAACCCAACGTTAAAGAACACACTAGATGGCCTTGACGGGAGGCTACCATCTGTCTCCCAACAACTGTTCCAGTGGGTCCCCTCCCCCAACCTTCTCTGAGCCTTCGGGGTCCTTGTGACCTGGCCATTTAGCCCATGGTCTGCAAAAAAAGTGCCACTCAGAAGTAAAACAACCCAACGTTAAAGAACACACTAGATGGCCTTGACGGGAGGCTACCATCTGTCTCCCAACAACTGTTCCAGTGGGTCCCTCCCCTAACCTTCTCTGAGCCTTCGGGGTCCATGTGACCTGGCCATTTAGCCCATGGTCTGCAAAAAAGTGCCACTCAGAAGTAAAACAACCCAACGTTAAAGAACACACTAGATGGCCTTGACGGGAGGCTACCATCTGTCTCCCAACAACTGTTCCAGTGGGTCCCCTCCCCCAACCTTCTCTGAGCCTTCGGGGTCCTTGTGACCTGGCCATTTAGCCCATGGTGTGCAAAAAAGAGCCGCTTAGAGGTAAAACAACCCAACCTGTTTTAGTTAATTCACAAAATTGAACGCAAGCTCATGTTTGAGAATAAGGTAAAGAATTCTTTTTGGAGTATTCCCTTTGTGGAAAAAAAAATCGTTTTAATAGTTAAAGAAAAACTCTTCTGAAAGCAGTATATTTAAAACAAACTTGAATATATTTTTAGCTTTGTATATTTCTCTAGTGTCATTTTTAAAGTAGCGGGAGATTAAAAATGAAAAATTGTCCGTGACATTTTTTCTCATCTGCCTGCGACATTATCTGTTGTTCTCGATCTCAGTTGCAGTTGATATTGTTAATTTTATTTAATTTGATATTAATTTTTTTTAAATAACCAGCGCGAATGAAACGGCACGAATTGGTTGTATGATACCACGGCCCTGAATATAAAATGACATTTTGTTTCAGGGCCAGACCTTCTCCGAGCCTTCGGGGTCCATGTGACCTGGTCATTTAGCCCATGGTGTGCAAAAAAGTGCCGCTCAGAGGTAAAACAACCCAACCCATGTTTAGGGGTTGGATTGTTTTATCTCTGAGTGACTCTTTTTGCACACCATGGGCTAAATGGCCAAGTCTCAAGGACCCCAAGGGCTCAGAGAACGTTAGGGGAGGGGAACCACTGTACAGCTGGCAGAAGACAGATGGCGGCATTCGGCAAAGCCATCCAGCTTGTTCTTTAAGGTGCATAGGGTATGTCTCTCCCGCACACGGGGGCCACGGATTTACGCCTTATCCCACGAACGGCTGCCTTTCCAAACCCATCAGTGTTTCCTACTGATTGAGGAATAGGTGGAATGTTTTGCAGATAAATCTCAAAGTTGGCTCAGCTGGGATTCGAACCTGAGAACTGCAAATTAAGAGTCTGGTTCGCTACCGACTGAGTCATCTCCGACCCCATGTGTATGGGATCATGGCTTAACGTGTTTTCCGATGGACGGCAATTATTTTTTAAGCCCATTGATATTTCTCATCAAGAGAAAGAAATGGATTTGGGTTGGGTTGTTTTACCTCTGAGCGGCAATTTTTTGCACACCATGGACTAAATGGCCAGGTCACAAGGACCCCGAACGCTCAAAGAAGGTTGGGGGAGGGGACCCACTGGAACAGCTGTTGGGAGACAGATGGTAGCCTCCCGTCAAGGCCATCCAGCATGTTCTTTAACGTGCACAGGGTATGGCTCTCCTGCACACGGGGCCACGGCTTAACGTCCCATCCGATGGACGGCGGCTTTTCCAAGCCCATCGGTGTCCCCTACTGACCGTGGGCAAGGCGGGAAATTTTGCGGAGATAAATCTCAACGCTGACCCAGCTGTGACTCGAACCTGGGAACTACAGATTACGAGCCTGGCGCGCTACAGACTGAGCCACCCCCGCCCCAAAAGAAATGGAAGTCTACGGAGAAAGCACAGTGGGCACTCGAACTTGAACAGCATCAGGAGCATCAAATTACAAGCCTAACATGCTACTGAGTAGGCCAACATCTGCCATAATTCATAAGTAACTGTTTTCAATTAGCAGAAATTTGTGCACTTCGGTATCAAACCAGAAAAGAAATTTTTCACTTGAATGTGGAGTAATTCTTGATATGAGAAATGGAAGAGTTTTAAACAACTGTAAAAACTGAATCATTGTTTTATGCAAAATGATTCCTACCAGACTCATACACGGGTGGAGGAAACAACAGGGTCATAAATATAATTTAAAGAGTTATAATACGCGTGAAAACGTTTTCAGCAACTGGATTGTTTTACCTCTGAGCGGCACTTTTTTGCACAACATGGGCTAAATGGCCAGGTCACATGGACCCCGAAGGCTCAGAGAAGGTTGGGGGAGGGGACCCACTGGAACAGCTGTTGGGAGACAGATGATTACCCTCCCGTCAAGGCTATCCAGCGTGTTCTTTAATGTACAGAGGGTATGGCTCTCCAACATACGGGATCAAGGCTTAACGTCCCACCCTAAGAAAGGTGGCCTTTCCAAGCCCATCGGTGTCCCCTACTGACCGTGGGCAGGGCGGGGAATTATTGCAGAGATAAATCTCAACGCTGACCCAGCTGGGACTCGAACTTGGGAACTACAGATTACGAGCCTGGTGCGCTACCGACTGAGCCACCCCCGCCCCTTCAGCAACTGGAAGAACTGAATTAATTCTATTTAATTAAATTTTTTTCCCTGAAATTTATTACTTTTGGTGCACCTCAGGGAGGGCCAGACTTCGACTTTCTGAGGCCCTAAGCTTCAGTAAGTTTAAAGGCCCCCAAATATTTCATAGTAGAAATGTATGCATCAATCGATAGTAAATACACAGATGACCTGTTGGCATAGATTTCGACCTGGCAAGTAACTGAGAGGTGTGGGTTCGAGTCCACCTCATCGATGAAACCCAAGTTTGTCGGAATATATATTGTATTTATTATTCTGATTGAAGGAAACATTAAAAAATAAATGCGAAACTGATGAGATGAAAACATTATACTAGCATTGGTATATAATAACGTCTGCGTTTGCATAATAGATTAATTTAAATTAAAAAAATTCGTGACATAGTAAATTTCAAGTCTAATTTTTGTGACCCCTCATAATCGTGAGGCTCTAAGCTGTAGCTTATGCGTAAGTCCGGCCCTGACCTTAGGCCAAGAGGAGGGCCATTTGGCCCAAGCCCTTGGCCTAGGGATGCCCAAATATACTCTAAAGAGCCACTTTAAAGAATTTTAATAAGAAAGCAAGATTGTGGAAAATCTTATTTTTTAAAGTAGTTATTTAATGTATTTAAATATTTATAAGGCTTTCTGAGTGGGGTGGGTCCCAGCATTTGTGGCTGGCTCAGGTTTGTGACAATCTCCGATTCTTACTATTGTATATAAATGCAAAAAAATCTGTAATAGAGAGTTTATTTAATCGTGGGAAGTACTTAAATAGTGAATGCTCAAATATTTTAGCTTGTGTGGAAGTTTAGAACTTGAAGTGTCATTCGTTAAAATGCATTTTAATTTCAAGTCTCAGAAATGAACATAAATATTTTTTAATATCAAACTCTTTATTTTTATTTTGTTTAGAGTTTAATCATGTAGTTCATTGTAAAAACTGTTTAACCATCATTTTTCCTCTGTAACAATCAGTCTTCGTAAATTTTGCATCTGTAACTAGTATAATATTTTCGTTTTACCTAACTACTTTTTTTGTTCTTTATGTTTTCCAGAAAGTATGAGCAAGTGCCTGTGGTCCATCATCTGGTTCCTGATCCTCATCTTTGTTGCTTATCCAGTTGGGATTTTCTTCGCTGGATTTTACGTGTTGCTATGTCCACTGGAAGCCTGCTGCGACACCTGCACGGGTTTAGTGGGCCTATTGCTTAAAGGGACGCAATTTCCGTTGATATGCACTAGGAACATGTTGGCAGGAAACGGACTCTGTGGATGACACTAAGGATGCTGCCACGATCAAATGTAAAATTTCAATTGTTTGGAGATGCCACTTCCATAGATCAATATCAGTGAATTGGTTCCTTACCAAATGTTTTATATTTTAAAATTGTACACATATGTCAGCAATATAGAGATTTGTTTTCAGTATTTTGTACAGTTGGAGTTTGAAATAAATTTCTATTTTTGCTGAATGTTTTCTTCAGTATAAAAGGTGGGAAATTCATATTCACTCATTTATTTACAAGACAAAGGTTTGAAACAAACAAAAAAACAAAAAAAAAGGTTTGAAGACAAAGGTCTAGAAAACTTAAAAGGGACAGCAACTCTAGTAAAAAAAGTGAATTTTAAGTAAAAAGCATATTGGAGTGACTTTACTATGAAAGCTAAAGAACGGAAAGCGAAAGAAAATCTTTAAAAAAAAATATTCTCACGATTTTTTCCCTAATCAAATACTCCATATTCAGCATTTTTTTAATTCGAATTATAAATGATTCATTTTTTCGGAAACAAGATTTAAAAAATTTTTTTCGGAAAAAAAAAACACTCATCAAAAAAAAAACACTCATCAAATTTTTTTTTCAGAAACAAGATTTTCGGAAACAAGATTGCATTTCGTCAGTTTTAGATAGTTATTTTTTAAATGCTCAAAATCTACTCTTGTAATGGTTAAAATATTTTTACCTTCAGGGAAGATTGAACGAACACCAGGTGGCTTTTGTTATATTTACCATGAGATAAAGTACGTGTGAAGCAAGGAAAGTGGCTATTCCGCCATATTGGTCTGTCCTAGTGTTTTCATTCTTCTCTATCAGCGGTACGGAATTTTTTTAGGTGAAGAGGCATAGCAGCCAAAAAAGAAGCTGCAAATTTTTTCCTTTCATTAAGAAAAACAAAATCAAAACATATAATTTTAAAATAGGTATAGTCTAGTGTACGCAATAAAATGTACTGAAAAAAGTATTTAAACAAAACTGCCAAGTTTGAATCTTCTTGGCAAACATTGAAATTTGGAATGTACAGTCGCTCAAAAAAGTATCCGAACACTATGGTTGATTACAGAATTCAGAAAAAATATCTGGCAACGATTATTTTTAGAAATTAGTGATCTGGCAACCTTCTTGTACTTTTTTTCTGACTTCTGTAAGCAACCATAGTGTTCGGATACTTTTCTGAGTGACTGTACACCCATTCCTCGATTTACACGGTGGATAGATTCAGGAGAAATAACAATGTAAATTGAAACCATGCAAATCGAGACCAACAACTTATGGAAAATAAGTCGATAAAAAAAAAACGTTATTAGTAATGAAACGTACATTGACAGTTTTATTTGTACGTATTTTTTATGACAAACTTTAGTTCGCTAGTATTACTGAACTTTAATATAGCATTAATTCGTGCATTTTATTTTTACTAATTCAGATAATTAGTAATAAAAATGAATTATTACATAACATTATATGAATGAAAAATACGAAACTGTTACATTTGGCAAACACGGGTGTTTCTTATGACTCGCACAAGGTTCCAATATTTGATTCCTTAAAGTAAAAGGAAACAGTTTAACACGTTTTGCGATTTAAGACATGGTTCCAGTCAGGCACATATCCAGGATTTTTACATTATTTTTTCCCAGAAGGGTGTGTGTATATGTGCCGAATCTAAGATTTTTTTTTTCATGAGCCTCAAAACCAGTCTTGGCATCTCCAATGCAATAAAAAAATACCCCCTCAAGCAGCTGCTTGCCACAGAGGTCTGACAGGAGCCTGTCAGTTTATATGCCATAGTAGGTCTGAGAGGATGGCAGGCCCTCAGCAGAAAAACGACACAAACAGCCATGCCTTACCCAGGGCTCGAGCCCAGATCCCGTAGATTAGTAGCCAAGCGCGCTAACCACTCGGCCACGGGACGGTACCAATGCAATAACATGGTCAAAACCAAGGCCGGACTTTGATGTTCTGAGACCCTAAGTTATAGAAAATTAGAGGCCCTAAACTATAGCAATTAAATAGGCCCCAGGTCTGGCAAGTTCAAGAAGCCTTAAAAATTGGAAAGTCGAAATATATATATTTACTATTCTAATTGAAGGGAAGATTAAAAAACCAACATGAAAATCACCAGGTAAAACTTTATTCAACTATATCTGTAGCTAAGATAAACAGGGTTTGCACAACAGATTAATATAAATATTAAAAAAATAGATTAATATAAATATTAAAAAAACGCTTTAACGTGTCACATTAAGACTTTAAATCCATTTTTTCAGATTTTTGAAAAATCAAAATTTCAAAAAATTGACTGATATTATTATTCCTTGTTGATTAGTGTCATATTTTACGTTTATTCTTTAGTAGCTGGAGATTAAAAATAAGGGCAAGGCCGTACCCATTTCTTGTACAGTCGCTCAAAAAATATCCGAAAACTAATGGTTGATTACAGAATTGAGAAAAAATATCTGGCAACGATTTTTTTTAGAAATTAGTGATCTGGCAACCTTCGTGTCACGTGATTACAGAATTCAGAAAAAATATCTGGATCGTGTACAGCAACTGTACACGCTCCAGTTACCGTTCACAGCAAACTGGAGCGTCTGCACACGCTCCAGTTTGCTGTGAACGGTAACTGCACACGCTCAATATTTCCGTGAGTGAGCCCACACGATCTAGTATTAAAATAATAAGACCACCTACAGTCGCTCAAAAAAGTATCCGAACATTATGGTTGATTACAGAATTGAGAAAAAATATCTGGCAACTATTTTTTCTCAATTCTGTAATCAACCATAATGTTCGGATCCTTTTTTTGAGCGATTGTACTATGACAAGAGGCAACTGCTTTAATATATTTTTACTCACTCTCAGTTAAAAGGGCATTTTCTCCGAAGTATTCAGCTGTGGCTGTAAATAGTTTTATAATTTTTAAATTTCGAGTTTTCAAAGATTTAAGGGTGTGTGTGCTCAGAACCCTTTTTTTTTAAAAAAAAAGCAAAGCACCCGAAGTACCTTTCTCCCCCTTAAATACATGCCTCTTTCCGGTGACCACCAGATCACAAGGTGCAATGAAGTCCGATACCAATAAATAATTCATAATGCACGCGCATATGCAAATTCTAGCCTGTGGACCAAAGACGGGCTTCATAAACAAAGCCGGCAAGTGAGGTCAGTATCCCATCAACGTAAAACACGCCTTTAACAACGCGACGTACTTCCTGCGGATGTGCGATGCTATTTTAATGCATTTGTTCCACATGCTAGAATTTACCACATCGTGCGATTCAATTATCACCAGAACCATGTCACAAATCGCGACACCTTAAAAGTGCTTTTACCTATTTCACCTTAAGGAATTGTATTTATTGGTCCTTGTATGAGCCATAGGGTCCATAAAAACCTATATATAAGATGCTGGCGTAGTGATCAGGGAACTAGCGACTGTTCCAGCAAGGCACATGTTCTCTGCTGTGTTAGCTGAGGCAGTTGGGTTGGGTTGTTTTACATCTGAGCGGCACTTTTTTGCACACCATGGCTAAATGGGCAGGTCACATGGACCCCGAAGGCTCAGAGAAGGTTGGGGGAGGGGACCCACTAGAACAACTGTTGGGAGACAGATGGTAGCCTACGGTCAAGGCCATCCAGCGTGTTCTTTAACGTGCACAGGGTATAGCTCTCCCGCACACGGGGCCACGGCTTAACGTCCCATCCGACGGACGGCGGCCTTTCCAAGCCCATCGGTGTCCCCTGCTGACCGTGGGCAGGGCGGGGAATTTTGCGGAATCAAGAGGTGAAACGTATCTGTGAAGAGCTGTGTTTTAGACCGCAATACAAGCGTGGGCAAATACGCTCTGAGTGAAGTTTCTGTACAGCCCTCGAAACTTTTGTATGATCTGAAACTATAAAACTAAACTTCGAATGTCTGAAAAGGATTGGGTTGTTTTACCTCTGAGGGACACTTTTTTGCACACCATGGGCTAAATGGCCAGGTCACATGGACCCCGAAGGCTCAGAGAAGGTTGGGGTAGGGGACCTACTGGAACAGCTGTTGGGAGACAGATGGTAGCCTCCCGTCAAAGCCATCAAGTGTGTTCTTTAAAGTGCACAGGGTATGGCTCTCCCGCACACGGATCCACGGTTTAACGTCCCATTCGATGGACGGCGGCCTTTCCAAGCCCATCGGTGTCCCCGACTGACCGTCGGTAAGGCGGGGAATTTTGCGGAGATAAATCTCAACGCTGACCCAGCTGGGACTCGAACCTGGGAACTACAGATTACGAGCCTGGCGCGCTACCGACTGAGCCACCCCCGCCCCTCGTGGGAAACGAAATTGCATATCTTCACGTTGTTACACTGAAATAGTGTAAATGTAGGCTGCGATTATTTGCATTGCAGTAGTATTTCAGACAAGAGTGTTCGAATTAAAGCAGTGCTTTTAAACTCTTGTTTACCAACTGGTCGCGGTACTTGTTTTTACGGAAATCTTTTGAACAAAAAAATTGCTCCCTGTTGAATGATGAAACGTATCTGTCAAGAGATGAAACGTATCTGTCAAGAGATGAAACTTATCTGTCAAGAGCTGTGTTTTAGACCGCAATACAAGCGTGTGCAAATACGCTCCGAGTGAAGTGGAAACAGGACTTTTGCTCTTCGTAGACATGTAACACAATGAAACCGTTCCAATTTACCCAAAGATGTAAAACGATCGATCCACTAACCATCTTAGAGTTAATTCTTTCAGACTGACATTGATGGGACGGAATTTCCGGAGCACTTCCTTCGCCCATTTGCTGGTGTGAGAGAAGTAATTAATCCTACTTGCAGGGCATCTAAAGGTGTGAATGGCACTCCCTGTTATTAGACAATGATTTGGGGTTAAAGATTTATGCTGCACGAATACAGGAATTATTTCAGATGATTGGTTAATCACAGATAACAAACACTGCGTTGATGCCTCAAGTTCTCCTAAAACCTTTTTCGAAACTATGATAGAAGGGGAATCAAAACCAGGACTGTTCCCCACCCTCCCACTCCCACAAAAAAATATGAAATAAGCGTTGCCGATGCAAAACGGTTAATTCATTATCCAATACTGTTTCACATATTTGTGTTATTTTTTCAATGTTAAAATATTTTACAAATACTGAAAAAGTGAAACTCAAGTTGGAAAACGCAAAGTTTTAGAATGTACCGAAAAAAAAAGGTACAAAAACTTTTCTTAACAGGGAAAAGAAACAGTAGAATCTATTTTTTCCCTTTCCAGTCTTATTCCTTTGGTAATTCTCCTTGCAGTCATTATCCAAAATTCATGTTTGTGAACTGACTTTGTTATTTAACACTTTACACTTTTTTCTGTTATAATATTAACGTATTCTTTTTAACCCAAATTAATTTTTTATCAAAATTTTAACAATTTAGCCTTTGTCATATTTTTAGATGTCTGAAAACTTTTCTTCACTATTAATTTTTGTATTTCACAGAAACAGACTATATTTTAACTTTTAAGTTTTATATTTATTAGCTTTTTGTTTGGGGGAGGGGGGGTTTACCTTTTACGTTGGGGAGGGGGTGGCTTAGTCGGTAGCACCGCCAGACTCGTAATCTGCAGTCCCCAGGTTCGAGTCAGCGTTGTGATTTATCTCCGCAAAATTCCCCGCTCGGCCCACGGTCAGTAGGGGACACCGATGGACTTGGAAAGGACGCAGTCCGTCGGATGGGACGTTAAGCCGTGGGCCCGTGTGCGGGAGAGAGCCATACTCTGTGCACGTTAAAGAACACGCTGGATGGTCTTGACGGGAGGCTACCTCTCCCAATAGCTGTTCCAGTGGGTCCCCTCCCCCAACCTTCTCTGAGCCTTCGGGGTCCTTGTGACCTGGCCATTTAGCCCATGGTATGCAAAAATTCATTATCTTCTTCTAAACGTCTGAGCGGCACTTTTTTGCACACCATGGGCTAAATGGCCAGGTCACATGAACCCCGAAGGCTCAGAGAAGGTTGGGGGAGGGGACCCACTGAAACAGCTGTTGGGAGACAGGTGGTAGCCTCCCGTTAAGGCCATCCAGCGTGTTCTTTAACGTGCACAGGGTATGGCTGTCCCGCACACGGAGCCACGGCTTAACGTCCCATCCGACGGATGGAAGGCGGCCTTTCCAAACCCATCGGTGTCCCCTACTGACCGTGGGCAGGGCGGGGAATTTTGCGGAGATAAATCTCAACGCTGACCCAGCTGGGACTCGAACCTGGGAACTACAGATTACGAGCCTGGCGCGCTACCGACTGATCCATCCCCCCCACCCCCCGCTCAGAGGTAAAACCACCCAATCGAACCTTTTATGTTTCATTTCCATCAGACAATATGCCGATTCTCACCCTTCCCATAGTCTCCCTTGACACAAAAAATCAAAAAAATACAACTCTGGGAAAGGTTAGTTCTCTGGGAATTTCCCATCTGAAAATAAAGTTGGGATGTTTTATCTCTAAGCAGTGCTTTTGTTCACACAATGGGTTAAATGGAGAGATGGGAAAGAACCCAATGGCGGAGATAAGTTGGAGGTTTCCAAGTCATAAGAAATGAACACAAATTAGAAATTTTGATCTTCGCGTCTGTTTCTTCCAGAAAACTTTCTAATTTTTTCGTAACTTCCAAGTTACATATTATAAACTTCTATCTCTGATTACATTTTCAGAATTAGTTGAGTCAGGAATAAATACTCTCTCAAATATCTTTTCCTCGTTTGAAGATCCTTCTGACTGAGAAGGTTCTGTAGGATAAATTCAGAAATGTCAATTTTTGCAAGTTTTCGAAATAATTATACTTTGCCTTACCAAAATATTAGAGAACTTACATGTTTAATCAAAAGGAATCTAACCTCTAAACCAGACGTACGGAAAAAGTTTCTCTGTGAGGGAAACTAAAAAAAAAAGTTATACATTAAGAGGGCCGTATTCAAAATCCTATGTAGTCACGTATAGGGTTGGGTTGTTTTACCTCTGAGCGGCAATTTTTTGCACACCATGGGCTAAATGGGCAGGTCACGTGGACCCCGAAGGCTCAGAGAAGGTTGGGGGAGGGGACCCACTGGAACAGCTGTTGGGAGACAGATGGTAGCCTCCCTTCAAGGCCATCTAGCATGTTCTTTAACGTGCACAGGGTATGGCTCTCCCGCACATGGGGCCACGGCTTAACGTCCCATCCGACGGACGGCGACCTTTCCAAGCCTATCGGTGTCCCCTACTGACTGTGGGCAGGGCGGGGAGTTTTGCGCAGATAAATCTCAACGCTGACCCAGCTGGGACTCGAACCTGGGAACTACAGATTACGAGTCTTGCGCGCTACCGACTGATCCCCCCCCGCCCCCCAATCACATATAGATAACTACGGGAAATAACAAAGAAGTGATTATATCGATCTTGAAATAATACTAGTTATTAAACAATGGTAAGAAAAAAGTAGGTTTAAAGTATATATATAATTAAACACCACGTTTTAATGAGATGGAATTAGCTGCATTTACCCGACGATTTAACCACCAGTTGGTTGTATACTGGATACCACCAGTTGCCGCAGGGCCACAAAAAAACCTGTAACGGGTCGAAATTTCCCCATTCTTCTTTTAAATTACACATTTAATGTGAAAATTGGATTGAAGAGATACAGTAGATCGTAAGCTGATCCAATTAAAATTCGATTTTGAACAATATTCGTTGAGTATTTGACGAGCTATGGAAGCTAGATTTGCTTCACAACAGTAATGGGTCATAAAAATTTACCTCAGAAAGCAATTGAAACTTAAATAATAACTGTTGTTTCAAACCACTTAATAAAATGAATACATGTTTTTGACATTTGATTAATGATTACTTCAGTATTAAACAATTCTGGAAGAATTTTATAAAAGAATCAAATTTATTGTTAAATATTCCAATTTCATAGTTCTCTAAATACTTAACCAAAAGTTTTGAAAAATCGATATTTGATTATGATCATTTTTTCTCTTCACTCAAAAATTTCCATTAAACGAATGTTTTAGAAGTATAGATCTTCAGAGTTAAATTCCCATTGACAAAATAAGAACATTCTGAAGCATTTTGGCAGGGCTTCGTATAACGTTCACCATTTAGGGGTCAAACCACCCACATTTCCACACAGAATTCATCCATTTGACCTTGAAAAGAATTTAGGTTTGGTAAGAGATTATAAAAGGGATTATTCTCATCCCCCGAGGGGAACACCAATCGTTGTTACTGGACACTGGTCATCTCTTTGATTGGTTGTTGACAGTTAATCATACCCCTCTCCGACTTCGGTCATTAATTACGTGTTTATTCCAGCACAGAAACCATTTTGGTATTCGGGTGAAAAATCTTCGCAGTGATTAGTAGTCTGAGTGATTTTTCTCTGCTTTGGCTTTCGTTTATCAGGCATCCCCTTTTTTACCTTGTGCAAGATTGAAGTCGTTGTGCGAATTTTTGAACAAGTTTCGTCATAATTTTCGCTATGGAGGAAGAAGCAGGTTGTAGTTATTATAACCGACCACATGTAAGTGTTTTAGAAGTTTAAGAATTTGTATTTTCAGAGCGTTGTTGGGTTGTTTTACCTCTGAGAGGCACTTTTATGCACACCGTGGGCTAAATGGCAAGGTCACATGGACACCGAAGGCTCAGAGAAGGTTGGGGGGAGGGGACACACTGGAACAGTTGTTGGGAGACAGATGGTAGCCTCCCGTCAAGGCCATCCAGCGTGTTCTTTAACGTGCACAGGGTATTGCTCTCTACAGCACACGAGGCCACGGCTTAACGTCCCATCCGACGGACGGCGGCCTTTACCAAGCCCATCGGTGTCCCCTACTGACCGTGGGTAGGGCGGGGAATTTTGCGGAGATAAATCTCAACGCTGACCCAGTTGGGACTCGAACTTTGGAACTGCAGATTATGAGCCTGGCGCACTACCGACTGAGCCACCCCCGCCCCTTTTCAGAGCGTACTTCTCACTATATGAATTGTATAGAAGGTATGCAGAAACTCACCACTTTTCTTTCGGTTGGGTAATGCTACTTGGAAACTTTGTTTCTGGCCATAATTTTTATTGATCACGTTTTTTTCCTGGAAGAAAAGTAGTGTATTATTTATTTTTTGTGAACAAATACAGAATTATGCAAAGAATTTTGGCAGTTTCTATAATCCTATGCTGGTTTAATTACAGTCTTGTGGAAGAAAAAGAAAAAAACTTATATATAACTAAATTTTCGCATTGATAGTAAAAATTTTTAATTCACAGAGCATTAACGAAAATTAAAAGAATTCCAGTTTTCAAAAGGAAGCTGCAATATTACTGTGATTCAGTAATCATATAATATTTTTTGATGCAAAATGGCCCATGTTCAATAGACTTTATATCTGTGGTAGAGATTTATGCGGTTTTATGATAAAACTTTATTGTTTCTAATAAAGAACTCTGCCATTAGTTAACCCATGGAACAAGGATTGTGAAAAGGAAACTAAACTATATTTAACTTAGTTTTTTCTTTGCCACAAAAATGGTAGGTTTTTCCTTATAAATATGGTAAAATTTTAATTCACATAGCTGATATCCTCAGCAAAATTTGAAAACCGATAGCAACTGTTTTTTTTAGTAAAAGAGGATAAAGCATATAACTTTTATATAGAAACGCATTCTGTTCATTTAGCGCTTTTTTTATTATAAAATACAAAAGAACACAAAATAGGAATATATGTTTTGCAGCTAATACTTACAATGAGATATTTATTAAAGTACCACGGTGAGAACTTTTCTTTTTTTTCAATCCTCTGACATAAATATATTGCATTTGAAAGACAAAACAAACTTTCATCTCCTTCTATATGAAAAGTAAAAAAGTTGATCAGTCAAATTAATAATAGTGAAATTTTTTTAAAATAAAGTATTCATTATAACAGCAGATATTTTTCTTGTCTTTCATTATTTTATGTTTATATGTTTTCACTCTCTATTTATTTTTAAAACGGAATGTGTTTTGTTGATAAGTGGATAGATAATAATAGCATTAAAAATGTTACTTTTTTCTTAGAATTTGTTTGAAAATTTCCATGCCAGAGTCTTTTACTCTTGTGAACATCTCAATATTCCCACAGTTGGCGGTACAACCGTGGGAATAGTGAGATATTCACAAGAGTTAAAGACAGTTCACAGCTATCAAGTAACAGCGATTTCATCAGTTAGTCAACTTCTTATATCTTATGAATTTATGTTTGAAGCAAATCTTTTGTGGAAAAAATGACTTATCCCGATGAATGGGGATACCAGTCATTTGCGAAATTTGTCTTTTCCACAAAAGTATTTCTTCAATTAGATATAAACAACTTTATATTTATTAGCTATTGATTATTGAATTTGTGATGTTTGAGATGCAAAACACTAATAACTGGATGATGAAAGAGTAAAAGATTAGAATATATATATCATGAATTATAAAAAATGGAAACAACGCTTTTAAAAAAACGACTGTTTCAAAAATGATAATCCATGTTTTTATCACTTGATTTCTATTATTTTTCACTTTATTCTGTCATCCGGTTCGGCTCCACAGTTTTCAACTCAACCTTCAGTCAATGACGTTTGTTTCTCCCAGTCTGTTGAACATTGTAACTCAACCAATTACATATTAAAATCGTTAAAATTTATCCATCGAGCATTTCCGACACTGGATTTTATGGATTTCTTGAATTGTAAGTCTTAATATAAACTGATTTACTGAGATGTGGAAAATATTTTCAGAAATCTTTTTGTCTAATATATCATGAATTTGGAGATCAATACCTCTTCTGCTGCAAAGTACGTCTTTGCCAAGCTCAACTCTCTTGAATGTCTTTTTCTGCACGCGGGCCACAGGTTCAACAGCCTGGTCTAAAATATCGAGCGTCTCTGACAAACGCTTTTTAAACCTGCATTCTCAGAATCTTTTCGAAATATTTTAACGCTTGTAAAACTCTTAAATTTTGAAACGTTTTTCTCATGCTTTCGAACTTTTTCACTCTTTCTATGAATGTACATGCACTTGCATTGTTTTGAACACACTACGTTGGTTTTAATATAGGTACTCTTTTGCTTAAAAAGTATCCGGGGAGAAACTGATTAAATTTGTATATGATCATGTGATTTTTTTTTTTGGAGCGCTCTAATTTCTTAATGTATGATTGCAGACATAATGTTCAATCTTTGTTAACAAGTGGAAACAAAATATAATCATTCATGGAACTAAATACTTTTATCGAAACAAATGATTTCATATTTGCTGATTCAAGTATATTTTTTATTATTATTATTTATTTCCGTAAAGTATAGGAGTTTGAATGGAAATATTGTAATACATTTAATTTATGCATTCACTTTTCATTGAATTATGAGCACTACACTCAATGTTTTGTCAATGGGATCGGAATTAAGCGTTTCATGAGAAAATATTACTGAGAATAATTCAAAGGTCTGAATCAAAGCTATTTAAATCCCCATTTCATCCAGATTCTCTCAGCTTTCAAACTGGTATGGAGGTTTAAACGTTTCAGACCAGCAATGTTTTCTAGCAGATTGATTAAAAAATTTGACGAATTGGTTTTTAAAAAATAACGAAAGGGTTTAAAATAACTTGTGGAACATTACTGTTGTTAATGTTCAAACTTCAATAAATTTTCATATGCTGAACGAATATGGTTGAAAATTGATATTTTAATTTAACTGAGATTTTAAATTCTCTATTAGTTGTATATTCTCATAAAACTTGTATTTTAAAAAGTATAAATCTTCGAAGTTATAGCCCCATTGACATAACGTGGGATTGGGTGGTTATAAATTCAAAGACCTGTCAGTGTATTTGTCAAATAAATAATGAAACTTATTTTCTTTTGCAGCTAAGTGGTATAGACAGCAGTCAAGTTGCAGAAGAGCGAGTGGTAACCAAAACTCCTATACAATTTCTGGACGACATTAGAACGTTCAAGAAGTTCTCCCTGAAGCACTATGACACTTCAACGCTCGATAACGTATTCTCTATGATCTACAGTTGGACTCCCAGCATGATTGAAAACAGAAACAACCAGGAAATCAAGTGTTGGATCGTAAAGTTAGTGACCGTCATCAATAAAATGCAGAGAGTGGTTGAAATCCCATATTCTGCTCAAGAGGCAGCAACCCTTCTGGATATCTGTTTCCTCCACCGCATTGGAGACAGTGAACTTGTTGTGAAACTGTTACACCTCCTGGAGTTAATTTTTTCTGGGCGAATAGATTCTCTCTTCAACGCAAGCTTCCATTCAATCATTAGGATCAAAAGTAATCGTTTTCTGAAGTCAGATGGAATCAATGTCAGAATAACTGATTATCTTCACTATTTGCTGCGTCATGTTAAGAAAGTTAAGGAGACTTTCGATGGGAAATGGTATAGTGAATATTGTTCCGAAGTAGTAGTTCAATGGGCCAGAATAGGTAATACAGCAGGCCTGGAGAGATTATTAAGATGTGGTTTCCTCTCAGGTGCCCACCGTGAACACTGTGCACTTCCAACCTTAAATACGAGTCTAGCTACTTTTGAAGACTTATGGTAAGAATATTTTCCCTTTCAACCTAACTATTAATTTGCATGTAATATTTAACTTATGTGTCCTCTTTTTTGTTGTGGTCTTGCCTTCCTCAGCGAGTCTCTAGGTGGTGTGTTAAACTGACACTCTGTTTAAGGAATAATTAGTTGTTATTTTATATCTACAAGCATCTAACCACGTTATATATATATATATCTTGGGAGGGGGCGAGACAAAATTAATACAATTAGGAAGAACCTATTAAAAATTAATGAATGTTCTTTTTTTTCGGGTGGGGGAAGGGACACCAAAGTGACCTAATTAGGAATAACGTATTGAAAATTGATGAGATCCATATATTATGCTGCATTTATACATATGACGAAAAAGGTAGAGACAAAATTTATCTTTGGCGAAGTGGGATCCGAACCCACGACTTCATGGTAACGTGCAGGTGCTCTGACTGCTGAGCTACAGACCGCCTGATACTCAACCTCTATTGTTGATGTTAAGCCTTACACCATAGCTTCAGTCTCAAGAAGCCGTCTTCTCGCTCTGCAACGATTCCAATAGCATATTTTTTTTGAGCAAATCTGAATTCATAGTGAAATGTTTAGGTAGATCCCTAGTTATCATGTAGTTATTAATTATATCCACAACTTATTATCTTGTACATACGTTTCACACACTGTTTTGCTATATATATTTCATGTGATGGCGAAGATTTAGATGAAATAATCCTGCTCTCTAAACCTTTGAAATCAAAAGAATAAATAAATCACAATAGCAAGTGAAACGTATGTACAGGATATGTTGTTGGGTTGTTTTACCTCTGAGCGGCACTCTTTTTCACACCATGGGCTAAATGGCCAGGTCACATGGACCCCGAAGGCTCAGAGCAGGTTGGGGACCCACTGGAATAGCTGTCGGGAGACAGATGGTAGCCTCCCGTCAAGGCCATCCAGCGTGTTCTTTAACGTGCACAGCGTATGGCTCTCCCGCACACGGGGCCACGGCTTAACGTCCGATCCGACGGACGGCGGCCTTTTCAAGCCCATCGGTGTCCCCTACTGATCGTGGGCAGGGCGGGGAATTTTGCGGAGATAAATCTCAACGCTGACCCAGCTGGGACTCGAACCTGGGAACTACAGATTACGAGCCTGGCGCGCAACCGACTGAGCCACCCCCCGCCCTCTCGATGAGGTATCGGAATTGATCTTTTCCTCACTTTGAGTCAGTATTATTATCATGTTTGTAATATGTAGGAAATCACTTAAAATATTTATTTGACTGTAAATTTTCATAGATATGCAACGAATTTCAGTTTTTGTTTGTAAAAATGGAGTTTAATATCTATATTCGAAGTACTGTAAGGTATTCTAACCAATAGCATAGCTCATTCATAACACTACGAGATGACATTCTTTCCTTCAAAATCTACCCCACCCCCCATCAAAAAATATTTTGGATCTTTTTCTTCTTGAAAAATATTTTTCCATCTCCTTCAAGGTGATGGAAAAAATGATTAAATTGAACTTACAAAACTATAATTATGTAAATGATTCAAATATATATATTATTCATTAGCAAAAAAGAAATTAAGCCGTTGTAGCAAAAAAATTCCAATAGTCTGAAAGCTGCTAACATTTTCGTTTGCACTATATTCCTTCCCTGAAATTAGGAATTTTTTTCTATTATAAATATTTAAATCAAGAGGGGGCCTATGTTAAGGAATTTTAAATCAGGAATTGATTTCTTTTAATGATATTTATATCAGGGTTTGCTCTGGGTTGGGTTGTTTTACCTCCGAGAGGCACTTTTTTGCACACCATGGGCTAAATGGCCAGGTCACGTGTATCCCGAAGGCTCAGAGAAAGTTGGGGGAGTTACCCACTGGAACAGCTGTTGTGAGACAGATGGTAGCCTCCCGTCAAGGCCATCCAGCGTGTTCTTCAACGTGCACAGGGTATGGCTCTCCTGCACACGGGGACACGGTTTAACGTCCCATCCCACGGACGGCGGCCTTTCCAAGCCCATCGGTGTCCCCTACTGACCGTGGGCAGGGCATGGAATTTTGCGGAGATAAATCTCAACGTTGACCCAGCTGGGACTCGAACTTGGGAACTACAGATTATGAGCCTGACGCGCTACCGACTGAGCCACCCCCGCCCCTAAAAATCAAGAGTATGCATCTATTAACTATATTAAAATTGAGATGTAGCTTCTCTTAATGATTTATTAAATGAAGGGCTTGCCTTTGTTAATGATTCGCAAATCATGAAGTTGCTTCTGCTCATGATTTTTAGATATACCGTGAGGAATGCTCGCATCTAGAGAAAAGGGAAAAAGGATGTCTAATACCATGGATCGGGGTTCGAGTGTAAAATCATCCTGAAAAACACCTTGTTGAGGATTAGCTATGTATCACATTAGATACGTACAGAAAAAATAATATCATTATTATCGTGGGATCCGAACCCACGACTCACAGTAACATATCATGTGCTCTGGGGGCGGGGGTGGCTCAGTTGGTAGCGCGCCAGGCTCGTAATCTGTAGTTTCCAGGTTCGAGTCCCAGCTGGGTCAGCCTTGAGATTTTTCTCCAAAAATTTCCCCGCCCTGCCCACGGTCAGTAGGGGACACCGATGATCTTGGAAAGGCCGCCGTCCGTCGGATGGGACGTTACGCCGTGGGTCCCCTCCCCCAAATTTCTGAGAGCCTTCGGGGTCCATGTGACCTGGCCATTTAGCCCATGGTGTGCAAAAAAGTACCACTCAGATGTAAAACAAACCAACCCATGTGCTCTGACCGCTGAGCTAGCGCCAGATGAAGAAGATGCCTTCTCTTAATTATACCATAGAATGAGCCATCCGAAAAGCATCTGACTGTAATTGACCATGAGAGGAGATTTTGATCATTGGCTGCTAACTCGAGTAGAGGAGCTGACAAGATATCAAAAGGTTGTTGTTTGAGATCCCACACATATAATTGGAATTATACCTCTATAAAAAATAATACCTCCTCAAGCAGCTGCTTGCCACAGAGGTCTGAGAGGAACCTGTCAGTTTATATGCAATAGTAGAAGGTCTGTGAGGTTGGCAGGACCTCAGCAGAAAAACGACACAAACAACCTCTATACTTGTCTAAAATTAAGTGTTTAAATACATTCTTGAGAAATGCTTGTAATATTAATTATATTCATGCATATTTTATTTTGAACAGTGTCTACAACGATCAACTGCAGTCATGGTGCAATAGAGATGATATTTCCTACGATTCACAATACTACGCTGTGTTGGGAACATCACTAATGTATATTTTGAGAATGCCAATGAGCCCCAATCGAGGAGCGTGGTGCTGCTCAGCGAGTCGCCGGGACATCAGAAGACTGTATAAAAAGATGCAGTTAATCTTCAGAGCCATACCAGTTCCTATGTGCAGACTGCCAACTGGATTTGCTGCATCCGATAGAGAAGAAAGTCATTCCATTGAACTAAAATATGTACAGCAAGAAGTCTGTAGCTTGAAACAACTTTGCAGGACCGCAATTCGAAAGAAACTCTCTGAACAGTGGCAACTGCCACAGGGAATTAACCAGCTTAAATTACCAACTGTCATACATTCATATATTAATCTCGAGCATGAGTAATTTTCATAATAAGATATTGTATATTTCATGTATTTCAGAATAATGAAGATAAAGTATGAATAGTTTTAGAGTGATTTTACAGCTTTGACACGAATTGTGAACAAAGAATTTTTCATGTAGATAATTTTGTAAGTCAATAGGAGCTCATTTTAATTGAGAGTTTGTACAGTTTTTTTGAATATTTCAAGACAAATCGCTTATAATAATTTCGATAAATTTGGAAATGAATTTTACTTTAATTTAGTCTAATTCAGACTAAGAATTATTTTGTAGAATTTTGTATAATTATGTGAATATTTTAAAATAATTTGTGTATGAGTTGCCAGACTTTTGGAAATGAATTTATTCTACCTTTTTTGTATTAAGACTAGAGGCCCTGTATAGGTAGAGGTTGACCATCTCAAAATTGGACGTCATGTTTTGTCGTCGCTAGGGGCGGGGGTGGCTCAGTCGGTAGCGCGCCAGACTCGTAATCTGTAGTTCCCAGTTTGGAGTCCCAGCTGGGTCAGCGTTGAGATTTATCTCCGCAAAATTTCCCCGCCCAGCCCACGGTCAGTAGGGGACACCGATGGGCTTGGAAAGGCCGCCGTCCGTCGGCTGGGACGTTAAGCCGTGGCCCCGTGTGCGGGAGAACCATACCCTCTGCACGTTAAAGAACACGCTGGATGGCCTTGACGGGAAGCTACCATCTGTCTCCCAACAGCTGTTCCAGTGGGTCCCCTCCCCCAACCTTCTCTGGGTCTTCGGGGTCCTTGTGGCCTGGCCATTTAGCCCATGGTGAGCAAGAAATTGCCGCTCGGAGGTAAAACAATCCAATCCATTGTCGTCGCTTGGGTTATTTAGCGCGCATTGCTGAATGGTATTTTAAGGAATACTTTAGGGCTTTTTTTAAAAAAAAATATATATATATAAATAATTTTGCTTTGTCGCCTATCCTTCTGTAGATATCGAAACTTTTTGTTCATACAGAAAAGTAAAAAATTCTTTTTGTGTTAGATGGGTGGTAATGTGAAGGTTACGAAGTTACCATTGGCAACCATCACTTGACCCTTTAGACCCAGGGGGAGGTGAATACAACTTTTTATTGTTTTAATTGTTTAACAGGAAAGTATAATTTTTTAGAAATATGTTAAAAATTATTTTTGGGTTGGACACGTATTGATGAAATATTACAATTTGCATTTTGCAAATTTCCTAAAAGCTACAATTGCGATCCTGTAACGGTGGAAAAGAAATCTAAAAATTTAAAACGAATATTGCAAACGATGTAGTTATTCTAGAAACTTAAAATTTTCCTGGTGTAATGTGACAGTCTTGAAAATTCCATTGACAACAATGAGTTGACCCTAAGCCCAAGGTAAGTAAGAAACGGAACGGTTTTGTTTTAAGAGATAATTGGAAATCTCTTTTCTAGTTGATTACTACTGTGTAATTGAGAAAATAAACTATTAATATTTTATTAGTACCTGTAAAGTGCAAAAAACGTTTTTCATTTATCTGTTAAAACAAAAAAGTTGCATTTTACCAACGGGACAGGTCATTACTATTAGTGTAAACCACTTGACCAAAAATTTAAGTTTCTAGGAAAAATAAATCGTTTGCAACATTTAACAAAGGTTTGGTATTTTCCAGGTTTTTTCAGCCGCTAGAGGTCGCTTTTCGAGTTTTAATATACCGCCTTTAGCACTTGCTAATTCTGGAAATTCCACTGATGGGGATTCGAAAAATGTAAATATTAATATATTTGTGGAAAAAAATTTCGCCGACATAGGGGATTCAAACCCTCATCTTTACAGGAACATGTCAGAGTATTCTAAGCAGTTGAACTAACACCGGCTTTTTTCCACAAAAACGTTTCTTGATTTATAGACGTTTAAACGTCTACAGGAAACGCTGAGTAATTAGTGAACTGGCAAACTTCGGTCACGTGACCGAAGGTTGCTAGTTCACTAATATCTAAAATAATCGTTGCCAGATATTTTTTCCGAATTCTGTAATGAACCATAGTGTTTGTATACTTTTTTGAGCGACTGTACACACATTAACTCATAGGCTTTCGTCTCACGGTACCACAAAACATGGCGCCCATAAACCACGTGACTCAATCAACCAATGGCAGTGAATCACCGAGATGGCCAGCCTCTAAATATACAGCACCTCTAATTAAGACTAGGAGTTCTTTTATTGATGTATATATAATTTTTCAAATATTTGTAAAAAGATTTCTGCATGTGAATAGAATTTTAGCTTAATGACGACTAAGAATTATTTTGTAAAAGTTTACGTGGTTTTCTGAATATTTTTAAATGACTATGTATTATGATATTCATATTTTCATAATGAAAATTTTCAAAGTACATCAATCATATCATTTCACATCATCATATAATATGTTTTAAATTGTTTAGTTTTGAAAGGTTTCGCAATATTTTTATGTTTGTAAAGAATTTGGAATAAATAGTTCATATTTGAAGTTATTTGCTGTCTCTTAAATTTATTTTTAATAATAATAATGTAGATATACAGATGAACACAGTAATATGAAAATCAAATTATTATTAGAATTATTCATAGAAATGGGAAGGTTACGAAGTTACGATTGGCAACAATCACTTGACCCTTTAAACCCAGGGGGAGGTGAATACAACTTTTTATTGTTTTAACAGAGAAATGTATGTTTTTAGAAATATATTAAAAATTCTTTTTGGGTTGGACAGGTATTGAAGAAATATTACAATTTGCATTTTGCAAATTTCCTAAAAAATATAATTGCGCCCTCTAACGGTGGAACTTATTCATAGAAATGGGAAAGGAAACTGTTACTTTCAAATTTGGTCAAGTTAAAATTCCTCATATAAATCATTAGATGCAAATTACCATTATGTCGGAATAGTTGTAGCGTATATGCGCTCTCCCACCAAAATATTTGCGAATTTCTACGTTATGTCAAAGGGGATACAAATTGAAAGCTCTACATCTTGAAAAAAAAATATGCAAATTTACCGATAAAATATAATAGGAAAAAAAAAGATCATAATGAAATCTTTTCAAATTCGATTTTTCAACAATATTCCATCGGTGTTTAAAATTACGGAAGCTGGAATGCTTAATAATAAATGTTCTTCCTTTGTGAAAATTATTCAAAATTGTCTAATAATGAAAAAATTATTGCGCTAAGAATGCATTTTGTTATATAGCTTGAAACAATATATTTTATTTAAATTTTTAATCGACTTCTGAGATAACTGTTTATGAGGTATTACTCTCATAAATTTTTCTAGCTTTTATAAATCTAAATAACGGAAGAATATCGTTCAAAACCAAGATTTAATTATGATTTTTATGTTCAGTCGCATTTTTGTAGTAAATGAATATTTCAGAAGTTATAGAGCTTCTTTGTTAGATTATTATTAACACGGAAATTCTGGAATATTTTTCAGAGCAGGGAATATTATTAATATAAGTATCCCGTGGCCGAGTGGTTAGCACGCTTGGCTACTGATCTAAGGGACCTGGTTTCGAGCCCCGGATTAGGCATGGATGTGTGTGTCGTTTTTATGCTGAGGTCCTGCCATCCTCTCAGATCTTCTACTATGGCATATAAACTGACAGGCTCCTGTCAGATCTCTGTGGCAAGCAGCTGCATGAGGGGGTATTTATTTTTTTTTATTTACATTGTTACTCCTGGTGTGCCAAGGTCGATGGCAAATAATCCAAACAAATATTGGTAATTCAATGTTTTCATTGCAAAATATTTGAACATTCGAACATTACCTAGGTTTCGAACCCAAGTCCTTTCTGACCTTTTAGACACACAAATGGTCCAGACACTGGAAAGGGCAATTGTACAATTTTCATCGTAAGGATTCATGATGAGAATCTCCTCCCCTCCCTTTCTTTCCTGGATAAAATACAATCCTTTTATTTTGCTTTTTGTCCCAGAAGAGAGATGTATTTCCTCTTGTTTTTGTTCCATTTTCCCTTAGGAGGAGAAAAATGGTATTGCCAGAGCTTTCCGTTTGTGATTTATCGATTTGTGTTTTTGTTAAAATGGATGCTCTACCACAATTACGGATCAAGAAAAAGATTTAAAAAGTACTCACCTTCTTACATGCGCCAAAAAAAATTAGGAAATAAACCTACAGCATATGGATGGTACAATCAGTTACTGAGTTAAACTCGCTTCAAAGGAAGATAGGCAGCCAGATTTACCTACTCACAACAAGTTTGCTGGCGCCCAATACATTTCTTTGAAGTTAATTACGAATTCAGTGACTGATTATACCACTGATATGCTTTGTTTTTTTTTCTACATTTTAGAACACATATAGGAACATAGGTATTTTTTAAACTTTATAGTTTATTTATTTTTTTGTCACTAAAGGTATCTAACTTCAGAAACGTTTATTTGATATATGACTCATCGAAGACATTTTTCTTTCATTTTGGAGTCGTTTTCGAGGTAGCCCATTATATTAGAGATGTCATAAGTTTTTTTTTTTTAGATTAAAAAAAATAAATAAAGAAATACCCCCTCAAGCAGCTGCTTGCCACAGAGGTCTGACAGGAGCCTGTCAGTTTATATGCCACAGTAGGAGATCTGAGGGATGGCAGGACCTCAGCAGAAAAATGACACACACATCCATGCCTAATCCGGGGCTCGAACTCAGGTCCCTTAGATCAGTAGCCAAGCGTAGCTTGTAACATCTCTAATGTCATTTTATTAATTTAACTCGTTAAAGGATCCCCGAGAATATCCTCACTCCCTCTTTTACCAGGAAAGAGATCTATTGGTGAAAAATTCCATATTGTTTACGACTGTTATTATATGAGTTTTTATTTGACACCAACTGGGAAATATATGCCCCCTCGTTCGTAAGATTTTGTAGAAAAGTGGCTTTCACGTTTCCTGTTTTTCAGCAAGCAAGAAAGCAAACGAGAATTTACTTTTATTAGTCACGGCATACCACACGTCTCAATGGGGCGTGGTACTGTACTTCCCAGGTTCGAGTCCCAGCTGGGTCAGCATTGAGATTTATCTCCGCAAAATTCCCTGTCCACGGTCAGTAGGGGACACCGATGGGCTTGGTAAAGGCCGCCGTTCGTCGGATGGGACGTTAAGCCGTGGTTCCATGTGCGGGAGAGCCATACCCTGTGCACGTTAAAGAACACGCTGAATGGCCTTGACGGGAGGCTTCCATCTGTCTCCCAACAGCTGTTGCAGTGGGTCCCCTCCCCCAACCTTCTCTGAGCCTTCGGGGTCCATGTGACCTGGCCATTTAGCCCATTGGTGTGCAAAAAAGTGCCGCTCAGAGGTAAAACAACCCAACACGTCTCAAGCTTCATTTCATACACAATTTGTTACTTTTGGCACTTGCTTTCTGGAGATATATATAGAGAGAGACACTTTTTTTCATATTTCCCAATTTTTCGGGTGTAAGAATGGACGAGGTGTCAATTTCTTTAGCCTATGATATTCTCCGCGTCAGAAATTCTCATTTGACGCATAGCTTGTTTTTTTGCGGACTCGCCGTTCCGAAGTGTTGGGTTGTTTTACCTCTGAGCGGCACTTTTTTACACACCATGGACTAAATGGCCAGGTCACATCGACCCCGAAGGCTCAGAGAAGGTTGGGGGAGGGGACCCACTGGAACAGCTGTTGGAAGACAGATGGTAGCCTCCCGTCATGGCCATCCAGCTACACGGGGCCACGGCTTAAAGTCCCATCCGACGGACGGCGGCCTTTCCTAGACCATCGGTGTCCCCTATTGATCGTGGGCAGGGAGTTTTGCGGACATAAATCTCAAGGCTGACCCAGCTGGGACTCGAACCTGGGAACTACAGATTACGAGCCAGGCGCGCTGCCGATTGAGCCACCCCCGCCTCGCGCGTTCCGAAGATAGAGGGGATTAATCGTTTTCATATTTTCCCTTTTTTATGGGGAAGAAAGCATTGGGTCTCAATTTTCAATAGCTTATTATACTCCAGCGTGAAAAGCTATCATTTGACGCATATCTTGTTGCTTTCGGCACTGATGTTCTGGGGGAAAAAAGCGGAACAATGATTTTCTCCCCTAAGAATGTCCCTATTATTAGGGGAGAAGGAGGCATGAGGATAGTTTTTATAGCCCATGATACCTCTCGTGTTACAAGCTTTCATTTGACACGTCAATCATTAAGTCTCTCCATCGCATTCGAACGATACGGTGGAACAGCTGCTTTCAGAAATCGACACACCGGCAAATATCGAGCAAAAAGCAAGTTAACAATTGAAAAAAAAAGGGAAGGGGCAATGGCTGTTTCGTCTTTCTGTTATAATTATTTTAGTGGTGATTGAAATATTTTTTGACAAATGTATAATATGCATATATTTAATAATTTTTCCTGTTCTGCAACACTCTATTCCCACCTTTGCGAAAAAAAGTGTTCCTTTTTCTTTTTTTCCCTATCCCAGAAAAGATCTCTTGCTTTTTCTCCTCATAGGAAAAATTAGTTTAGATTTTATCACTGTTTCAGATATAATTAATTTAAATATTACCGGTAATTTCCGCTCTTACTAGTTTATAATTCCAACGTTACCAGATGTTACCTGTTTAAAATTAAGGATAATGATAATAAGATCAACTTAGTTTAGGTTTGTAATGGAATATTCTGGACTACAATTTCTTTAATATAATATTCATGTTATTTCAATAGAAATATGTGACTAAAAATAAAGATGTTCATCAAATCGATCTGAATTCAACAATATTCGTTCAGTATTTTAATTTATGGAAGCTAAAATATTTCACAACAGTAAGACCGTAAAAAAATTTAAATTAGAAAGTAACACTTAAATAATAAGTATTTTTTCAAACCATGAAATAAATTAAATGCACATTTTAAAATTTGCATAATGATCATTTCAATATTAGACAATTGTCAATGATTTTTATGATACCTATTCTGAATTACAGCAGAATATTAATATGGATTTTGCTCTTTTGAGGAAGTGGATTGTTAGAAAAATAAACTATTCATTAATATTTACAAGATAAAATATATGTATTTCATTATACAGCGATGGAATGATGTTAATGCAGTTGAATTTTACTATCACGATCTGAAATGATTATTGCTATTAAATGATAGAAGCTTACGATCTTTTAATGTAGGTGAATTTTACTATCACGATCTGA
Source organism: Ryuthela nishihirai (assembly GCA_038380435.1). Classification (NCBI taxonomy): domain Eukaryota; kingdom Metazoa; phylum Arthropoda; class Arachnida; order Araneae; family Heptathelidae; genus Ryuthela; species Ryuthela nishihirai. The sequence continues at coordinate 26,152,014 of JAWZYU010000026.1, forward strand.
AATGATTATTGTTACTAAATGATACAAGCTAACGATCTTTTAATGCAGTTGAATTTTACTATCACGATCTGAAATGATTATTGTTATTAAATGATACAAGATAACGATCTTTTAATACAGTGGAATTTTGCTCTCACGACCTGAAATGATTATTGCTATTAAATGATACGAGCTTACGATCTTTTAATGTAGGTGAATTTTACTATCACGATCTGAAATGATTATTCCTATTAAATGATACAAGCTTACGATATTTCTGTGGTTACTAAAAGAAAAACAACACATCTAATAATAGCTTAAAATAGCTAGTTGTTATTTTTGATAAACAGTTGAATCTGAATAATCATATTTAAATATTAATAGAATGGAAACTCAATTTTATACACTAAAATATCTATGAGATCTGTATATGCGAGAAACGTTTATTACGCATTTATTTATTCAAGAATACAATGTTTTTTTTATTTGGGGAAGAACTATTGAAAACTCACTTAAACTTATAAAATACATGCATAAATATATAGTTAAAGTTATGATATTTGAAAGAAAAGTTTATTCTTACACACCAAGGTTTTTTGAGTGGAAAGGTTTCAATTTGGAAGGGTTTTTTTTTACCTTGAAGTCATTAATATTTATTCGTATATATCTTCCTAAGTTTCAGAGGGTAGAAAATTCATAGAATACAAGAGTATTGGTGTTTACCTTACTCAAACCAAATAAAGAGTTTTTTTTTTAAGTTTTATTTTGCTATTCATCTTTGTAATACAAACAGTTTTTTTTTATGAAATAATCTGAGTGAACTAATAGATGATAGAAAATTCAAAAAGGAAATGAGAAAAAGGTATGTTGAGCTACTTTAGCATGGCTGTTTTTCCAAATTTTCTGAAATGACTCCACCGGCGAGTATTACAAACTCTTGTGGGTGAAAGACTTGAAATTACATTTCTAATGTAAATATAATAAATAAAATCACTATTAAATATGATTATCATTATAAAACAGGCTAACGTTATTAACTATTCCATCTTCCTTAACTCTTTAGTACTGAACGAATATTGTTGAAAATCGACATTCAAACATTAGATTTCTGATCCATATAATTAAAATGTGACGTCAGTCATATTTTAACAAGTTATACTGCTTGGTTAGATTCTCATTGACATAACATGGACAAAAAAGGGCCTATGTATATAACACGAATAGGGAGATTCTCTGATATTTTGGAAGGGCAGTATATAAGTCGAAACCTAATTAGGAATTCAAAATAATTAAAAGTAACAACCAAGGCTACAGGATGAGGCAGAGGTACGATAAATTCTGAGAAATATATGCGAATAAAGCAGCACATTAATAAAAGAAAGAGTGAAAATCAGCCACAGTACAGAAATAAAAAAATATAAGTGACTGAATTTGGCTCATCTCTTTTGAAAAAACTTTTTAGGCGCCTAACTCAACGATTTTGGCAATTTTGCAAAGAACTCATTAAAAATGCATATTTTTGCTTCTTATTCAAGATATTTTTTGTTTCCTTAAAAATATAATTATAAATGAATTTTATTTTTTGTTTTTTAAGTAGAGAATATTTGCTACGATCCCTTAAGAACAGAGTATATTTTCCTGCTGGCTGGTAGCGGTGGTGGCTCAGTCGGTAGCGAGCCAGACTCGTGATCTGCAGTTCCCAGGTTCGAGCCCCAGCTGGGTTAGCATTGAGATTTATCTCTGCAAAATTCTCCGCCCTGCCCACGGTCAGTAGGGAACACCGATGAGCTTGGAAAGGCCGCCGTCCGTCGGATGGTACGTTAAGCTGTGAACCCCTGTGCGGGAGAGCCATACCCTGTGCATGTTAAAAAACACGCTGGATGGTCTTGACGGCAGGCTGCCATTTTTCTCCCAATAGTTGTTCCAGTGGGTCCCCTCCCCCAACCTTCTCTGAGATTTCGGGGTCCTTACGACCTGGCCATTTAGCCCATGGTGTACAAAAAAGTGCCGCTCAGAGGTAAAACAACCCAACCCTGCTGGCTGTTCACTAAGCTTGTATTGACCGACCTGCTCTAAGGGCTCGTTTTCAAACTGCTCTTACTTAAAGAAAGAGTTGACATTGGCACAGAAGCATTGAAATTGATGTTAATATATTCCGTTCCGTACTTTGCTTCTCCAAACATGATTACATACATGATTATCTCAAATTCCGAGAAAGGGAGGTTCTGAAATGCCTAAGGCCAGTTCTCTTAGAGAAGAAAAGATTTGTAAGTGAACAATGGTCTCAAGTTCATGACCTAAATAATCTCCGGGCTACTTTCATTCACACGAGGCAATTAGTGAATATTGAACACAGGTGTGTGTGTGTGTGTGTGGGGGGGGGGGGGGGGGGGCAAATGTTCCTAATTAGAATGTCAATTCACTCATTGGTCATTTATTTGGAATGAGGCTAGTCACGTGAATAGACTCTCAGACCAAGGCCATGACAGCGATACCGTGACGTCACGGACGGAGGGAGAACAGTCGAATGAACTGCGCTGTATTAAAGCTTGTTTACTGCGTTGGTCATAACGGAGATACTTCATTCGCCTGTTCCTCCCTCTGTCCGTGACGTCACAATATCGCTGTCATGGCCTTCAGACCCGTAGGATAGTGTTTTATGGGAAAAATTTGTCTGAAGTTAAATATATCAATAAAAATTAATCTCTGTATTGATCAGTAATGACTGCACGCACTCTAAGCATTATCGCCATTGGTAGTCTTCCCATACGTATTTTTTATGAGTCAAAGTTACATTTACCAGCAATGAACCAATCGTTTCAGGGAAATGTCTCCCAAGTTTGAAGAGGGATAATCCCATACGGTATTCCCCTTCTTGCTCTCTTCCTTTGTTTGAGGAAATGTGACTTCTTCTTTATCGGAGCTTGCAGCTAGAAAAATCGGTGATTCCGACGTCAAATCCGAACAGGTGTGTGATATATCAGAAGGAGCGGCTTTGGGTTGGGTTTTTTTTACCTCTGAGCTGCATTTTTCTTGCACACAATGGGCTAATTGATTAAATCACGAAGATCCTAAGGGCTCAGAGAAGTTCGGTTGGGTTGTTTTATCTCTGAACGGCACTTTTTTGCACACCATGGGCTAAATGGCCAGGTCACATGGACCCCGAAAGCTCAGAGAAGGTTGGGGAGGGGATCCACTGGAACAGCTATTGGGAGACAGATGGTAGCCTCCCGTCAAGGCCATCCAGCGTGTTCTTTAACGTGCACAGGGTATGGCTCTCCCGCACACGGGGTCACGGCTTAACGTCCCATCAGACGGACGGCGGTCTTTTCAAGCCCATCGGTGTCCCCTACTGACCGTGGGCAGGGCGGGGAATTTTGCGGAGATAAATCTCAACGCTGACCCAGCTGGGACTCGAACCTGGGAACTACAGGTTACGAGTCTGGCGCGCTACCAACTGAGCCACCCCCACTCCTGCTCAGAGAAGGTAGAGAGGAATCGGGAGCTGTTATTGAATAACACTGAGAATGTTTGCATGTCAATAATACGGGAGCTGTTATTGACATGCAAACATTCCATCAAGGCCATCAGCTTTTTCGTAACGTCCACAGATCATGGCTCTCCTGTACAAGGGAGGAGGGAAGTCGGTACCCCCAGGTTCGAATCTGCCCTTGGTCAGTAGGAGACACCGCTGGGCTTGGAAAGACCGCCGTCCGTCGGATGGGACGTTAAGCTGTGGCCCCGTGTGCGGGAGAGCCATACCCTGTGCATGTTAAAGAACACGCTGGATGGTCTTGACGGCAGGCTGCCATTTTTCTCCCAACAGCTGTTCAAGTGGGTCCTCTCCCCCAACCTTCTCTGAGATTTCGGGGTCCTTGTGACCTGGCCATTTAGCCCATGGTGTACAAAAAAGTGCCGCTCAGAGGTAAAACAACCCAACCCTGCTGGCTGTCCACTAAGCTTGTATTGACCGACCTGCTCTAAAAGCTCGTTTTAAAACTGCTATTACTTAAAGAAAGAGGTGACATTGGCACAGAAGCACAGAAATTGATGTTAATATATTCCGTTCCCTTCTTTGCTTCTGCAAACATGATGACATACATGATTATCTCAAATTCCAAGAAAGGGAGGTTCTGAAATGCCTAAGACCAGTTCTCTTACAGAAGAAAAGATTTGCAAGTGAACAATGGTCTCAAGTTCATGACCTGAATAATCTCCGGGCTACTTTCATTCACACGAGGTAATTAGTCAATATTGAACACAGGTGTGTGTGTGTGTGGGGTGGGGGGGTGGGGGGGGCAAATGTTCTTAATTAGAATGCCAATTCAGTCATTGATCATTTATTTGGAATGAGGCTAGTCACGTGAATAGACTCTCAGACCAAGGCCATGACAGCGATACCGTGACGTCACGGACGGAGGGAGAACAGACGAATAAACTGCGCTGTATAAAAGCTTGTTTGCTGCGTTGGTCATAACGGAGATACTTCATTCGCCTGTTCCCCCCTCTGTCCGTGACGTCACAATATCGCTGTCATGGCCTTCAGACCCACAGGACAGTGTTTTATGGGAAAAATTTGTCTGAAGTTAAATATATCAATAAAAATTAATCTCTGTATTGATCAGTAATGACTGCACGCACTCTAAGCATTATCACCATTGGTAGTCTTCCCATACGTATTTTTTATGAGTCAAAGTTACATTTACCAGCAATGAACCAATCGGTTCAAGAAAATGTCTCCCAAGTTTGAAGAAGGATAATCCCATACGGCAATCCCCTTCTTGCTCTCTTCCTTTTTTTTTAAAGAATATAATTTTTATTCATAAGGTGAAATAATACAAATACATTTACAATTTGACCCGCAAAGCTAAATAGCTTATCTGCAGGAAAATGAATAAATTATATTAAACATAGGTCATTCAGCCACAAAAATGGTGTAAATCAAATAAATCCACAAAACACAACACATAAAAATCAGCTAACTAGAAAATACCAAATAATTTTTTAATTCCATTTTTAGTCTTCTAAAAGAATCTATATTTAGTAATTCTTTAGGAATAGCATTAAATATAAGTGGTACTTGATATTCGGAGGTATATTTCCCGTAATTTTTTCGAAAATTTGGCAATTTGTAATAACCTTGATTTTGAAGTCTTGTATTTTTGTTATGTTGAATTTTTAGTTTTTAAGTTTCATCAAAAAAGTTTTTAATTATTACATTATATGAGGTTTGAGGAAATTGTGACTTCTTTATCAGCGCTTCCAGCTGGAAAAATCGGTGATTCCGACGTCAAATCCGAACAGATATGCGATATATCAGAAGAAACAGCTTTGAGTTGGTTTTCTTTACCTCTGAGCTGCATTTTTCTTGCACACAAAGGGCTAATTGATTAAATCACAAAGATCCTAAGGGCTCAGAGAAGGTATTGAGGAATCGGGAGCTGTTAGGAGACATGCAAACAGTCCATCAAGATCATGGCTCTCCTGTACAAGGGAGGAGGGAAGTCGGTACTCCCAGGTTCGAATCTGCCCTTGGTCAGTAGGAGACGCCGCTGGGCTTGGAAGACCGCCGTCCGTCGGATGGGACGTTAAGCCGTTGGGCTGTGTGCGAGAGAGCCATTCCTTTGGCAGGTTAAAGAACACACTGGAGGGCCTTGACGGGAGGTTACCATCTGTCACCTAACTGCTCAACAGTGAGTCCTATTCTCCAAATCTTCTCTGAGCCTTCGGGGTCCTCGTGACCTATCCGTTTAGCGTATTGTGGTTAAAAAACGCTACTCAGATTTTGGGTTGTTGGGTTGTTTTACCTCTGAGCGGCACTTTTTTGCACACCATGGGCTAAATGGCCAGGTCACATGAACCCCGAAGGTGCAGAGAAGGTTGGGGGAGGGGACCCACTGGAACATCTGTTGGGAGACAGATGGTAGCCTCCCGTCAAGGCCATCCAGCGTGTTCTTTAATGTGCACAGGGTATGGCTATCCCGCACACGGGGCCACGGCTTAACATCCCATCCGACGGACGGCGGCCTTTCCAAGCCCATCGGTGTCCCCTACTGACCGTGGGCAGGGCGGGGATTTTTTGCGGAGATAAATCTCAACGCTGACCCAGCTGGGACATGCTACTCAGAAGTAAAATTATCCAACCCTGCACACGGAGCCAAGGCTTAACCTGGCCCATACTTGGTGTAATGGATATAACTGAGTAGCAAACTAGCTTCATGCCCCTGTGTTTATTATTTGTATCTCGTAATAGAAATGTCACTAGGATGTTAGTTGACATGTGACATCTTTCTTCCTTTGTTTAGAATTAAGTGATTGTCTCTCTTCCACCACTTTGGATGCGCACGCATCTAGTAAAACCTAGGAATCTGTTCCGACGTTAAAAGAGCACGTATGTGCGATGTAGAGCAGAGTTTTTGGTAGTGTGTTCTTATCTATTTATCATCAGTCATCAAGCAATCAAACAAATCTCTAAACTACAAATCACCTGTATATTGATTTGTGACTTGTGAGAAATGTCAACTGCGCAGTCTCGTTGTCTCCCTAGGTACCCCTTGAGTTAGGCTACAGGATGATAGTGTAATTTTTATAGCCTATGTGATAATGTCATTTTAAAGCCTATACGATAAGGTTTGGGTTGTTTTACCTCTGAGCGGCACTTTTTTGTACACCATGGGCTAAATGGCCAGGTAACAAGGACCCCTAAGGCTCAGAGAAGGTTGGGGGAGGGGACCCACTGGAACAGCTGTTGGGAGACAGATGGTAGACTCCCGTCAAGGCCATCCAGCGTGTTCTTTAACGTGAACAGGGTATGGCTCTCCCGCACACGGGGCCACGGTTTAACGTCCCATCCGACGGACTGCGGCCTTTCCACGAGCATGGGTGTCCCCTAAAGACCGTGGGCAGGGCGGGGAATTTTGCGTTACGATAAGGGAAAATGGGGTGTAGCTTCAGAGACTAAATGGTAGTGTAATTTTGAAGTCTTTACACAGTAGTGTAAATTTTAAATCTTGACTATATTTTTTTACATAGGTAGTATTAAACTTTGCAATCCTTAGATATAATGCAATATTCGGATCTAAATATCGTGAACGTTTCATGAAATGTATTAGTATAAGTTTCATTTTCCATCATTTCTCATTTTTAGAGTTTTTAAATGAAAAATTTCGGCGGTTTTTCCCTAGTAAGCAATAATCATAGTTGCAAAATACTTTTCTTCTTGAAATTTACTATCAACGATCTGTTTAAATTTAATAATTCAGATAATTCGGTGCACAAATTCAAGAACCTGTTCTTGGATCAAAAATAGAAAATTTCTTTAAATCAGTGCTTCTAAAACTTTCTGATGTGGAGGACCGTCAATTTTATTTCTCTGGTGTGCCAGGAACCTATGTAGTGCACGTGTTGCCTCGAGAAACGAATTATGTGCTTGATATTTTCCTCCCTCTGCCCAACATGACGTCACCTGCAGTTGGAACGTGACACTATGGCTTATAAATATGATTCTTATGCAAACACGTTTCTTTCTTTCCTGGCAACTCACTGCGGACCAATGACTGATGGTCCGTGGACCACCAGTCCATGGACCACACTATGATGTTCACTGTTGACCAACGACTGATGCCCTGCAGACCAGCACAAGTCCGTGGACTCCCACTATGATGCTCACTGAGGACCAATGACTGATGCCCCGCAGACCAGCACCAGTCCGTGGACTACCACTATGATGCTCACTGTGGACCAACGACTGATGCCCCGCAGACCAGCACCAGCACGTGGACTATTACTCTGAAGATCTACCGTGGACCAACGACTAATGCCCGCAGACCAGCACCAATCCGTGGACAACCACTATGAGGCTAATTGTGGATCAATGACTGATGCTCCGCAGGCCAGCACCAGTCCGTGGACCACCACTTTGAGGCTCACTGTGGATTAACGACTGATGCACCACAGACCAGCACCAATCCGTGGACCACCACTACGAGGCTCACTGCGGATCAACGACTGATGTACCGCAGACCAGCACCAATCCGTGGACCACCACTAACTTTGTAACTAATGATGAGGTTAGGTAAAGGAGTCTGCAACCTCCTTTAAGCAGCATATTATGCATAGAGAGACTCCGTTGGTTTGGCCATGTTGCCCGTATGAATGATTATAGATTGGCGAATAGGGTTATGAACAGTGTGCCTAAAGGTCTCAGAAGGAGGGGGAGACCTAGGATGCGGTGGGCAGACAATGTCAAACAGGACCTTGTTAGAATTGGTGCGCAGTGGCCAGATGCAGCAGATGTAGCTCAGGACAGACTTGCTGGGGGAACTAAATTGCACGGTCTGGTTGGACCTCTTTAGCCCATGGCTGCTTGAGATGATGATGATGGTGACGTTATGAAGTTCTTACTTAATAATATGGTTGGACCTCCGTGGCCCATAGCTGCTTGAGGATGATGATGGTGATATACATTAGGGATGAGTTCGGGCTCAGAATAATTGAAATTTTAAAAGAAATAAGTAAAAAATGATCATATAATAATAGCCGTAATTCCGGGCGAAAGAACTGGTAGGAGGACACGTGTGACGTCATGGGTGCAGAAAATGTCGATTTCCACGTGGTTCTAGGGCAGACCCGGATCTCGAAAACAAGAGAGAGAGGGAGGGGGGGGGGCGGAAATGCAATCTAGCCGAAAAAAACGAGAAAAAAGGGGGAGGGGGTCACGACACTGGGTTTCCGATGCAGTATAATATTTTCCCTCTGTTTTGCAGGTTTTTAAAATATTTCTTGAAATGTTCATGAAATATATAAAAGTTTAATATTTTTTTTCCTTTTTTACCATTATTAGCATTCTGAGGGAGGGTGGGCATGTACCAATTGCCCCCCTCTTGCTCCGGCACTGTTCCAGGGTACAGTCGCTCAAAAAATATCCGAACACTAATGGTTGATTACAGAATTGAGAAAAAATATCTGGCAACGATTTTTTTTAGAAATTAGTGATCTGGTAACCTTCGTGTCTCGTGACTCGAAGGTTGCCAGATCACTAATTGCTAAAAAAATCTTTGCCAGATATTTTTTCTCAAGTCTGTAATCAACCATAGTGTTCGGATATTTTTTTGAACGACTGTACTTAATATCACCTCTAGAGTAACAAAATAGGTGCCAGATCACTAATTTCTAAAGGGTTTGGCTCTCCCGCACAAGGAGCCACGTCCCATCTTACGGACGGCGTCCTTTCCAAGCCGATCGGTGTCCCCTACTGACCGTGGGCACAGCTGGGAGTTGACCTCTCTAACAAGTAGCTACTTTATGTTTATATATTTTTTTATTTTATCAGTAGATCATGATTTGACCACTACGTGACTTCTATTTGATCTTGAAACACACTTCGGAGGTCAAATTTCGGATTTTCCTCGATATCTACCAACAAGATTATCTTTCGAAGCAAATTTTCACAACTCTACAACCTTTGCATCATAGTTCGAAATGACGATTTTTTAAACCTCCGTAATTCATTTCTAATATGCATAAACACTAACTCCGTACCGTGTAAAACCGAGTCTATCATAGTGGGAAACGAAATTGCATATCTTCACGTTGTTACACTGAAATAGCGTAAATGTAGGATGCGATTATTTGCATTGCAGTAATATTTCAGACAAGAGTGTTTGAATTAAAGCAGTGCTTTTAAACTCTTGTTTACCAACCTGTCGCGGTACTTGTTTTTAAGGAAATCTTTTGAACAAAAAATTTTTTCCTGTTGAATGTTCAACTAAATAGAGTCAAGAGGTGGGTTGGGTTGGGTTGTTTTACGTCTGAGCGTCACTTTTTTGCACACCATGGGCTAAATGACCAGGTTACATGGACCCCGAAGGATCAGAGAAGGTTGGGGGAGGGGACCCACTGGAACAGCTGTTGGGAGACAGATGGTAGCCTCCCTTCAAGGCCATCCAGCGTGTTCTTTAACGTTGGCTTGTTTTACCTCTGAGCGGCACTTTTTTGCATACCATGGGCTAAATGGCCAGGTCACAAGGACCCCGAAGGCTCAGAGAAGGTTGGGGGGAAGGGACCCACTGGAACAGCTGTTGGGAGACAGATGGTAGCCTCCCGTCAAGGCCATCCAGCGTGTTCTTTAACGTGCACAGGGTATAGCTCTTCCACACACGGGGCCACGGCTTAACGTCCCATCCGACGGATAAGGCCTTTCCAAGCCCATCGGTGTCCCCTACTGACCGTGGGCAGGGCGGGGAATTTTGCGGAATCAAGAGGTGAAACGTATCTGACAAGAGCTGTGTTTTTGACCGCAATACAAGCGTGGACAAATACTCTCTGAATGAAGTTTCTGTACAGCCCTCGAAACTTTTGTATAATCTGAAACTATAAAATTAAACTTCGAATGTCTGAAAAGGAAATCAAATTTTTAGAACTGAACGTTTTCCCTTCCAATATAACTTCGCATGGAAACAGGACTTTTGCTCTTCGTAGACATGTAACACAATGAAACCGTTCCAATTTACCCAAAAATGTAAAACGATCGATCCACTAACCATCTTAGAGTTAATTCTTTCAGACTGACATTGATGGGGCGGAATTTCCGGAGCACTTCCTTCGCCCATTTGCTGGTGTGAGAGAAGTAATTAATCCTACTTGCAGGGCATCTAAAGGTGTGAATGACACTCCCTGTTTTTAGACAATGATTTGGGGTTAAAGATTTATGCTGCACGAATACAGGAATTACTTCAGATGATTGGTTAATCACAGATAACAAACACTGCGTTGATGCCTCAAGTTCTCCTAAAACCTTTTTCGAAACTATGATAGAAGGGGAATCAAAACCAGGACTGTTCCCCACCCTCCCATTCCCACAAAATAGAATGAAGAAAAACGTTGCCGATGCAAAACGGTTAATTCATTATCCAATACTGTTTCACATATTTGTGTTTTTTTTTTTCAAAGTTAAAATAATTTAGAAATACTGAAAAACTGAAGCTTAATTTGGAAAACGCAAATTTTTAGATTGTACCGAAAAAAAGGTACAAAAAAACTTTTCTTAACAGGGAAAAAAACAGTAGAATCTATTTTTCCCCTTTCCTTTTGCAGTCTTATTCTTTTGGTAATTATCCTTGCAGTCATTATCCAAAGTTCATGTTTGTAAACTGACATTGTTATTTAACAATTTGCAATTTTTTGTGTTATAATATTAACGTATTCTTTTTAACCCAAATAAATTTTTTTATCAAAATTTTAACAATTTAGCCTTTGTCATATTTTTAGATGCCTGAAAAATTTTCTTCACTGTTAATCTTTGTATTCCACAGAAACAGACTATATTTTAACTTTTAAGTTTTATATTTATTAGCTTTTTGTTTGGGGTGGGGGGGTTTACCTTTTACGTTATGGCGGGGGTGGCTCAGTCGGTAGCGCGCCAGGCTTGTAATCTGCAGTTCCAAGGTTGAGTCAGCGTTGTGATTTATCTCTGCAAAATTCCCCGCCCTGCCCACGGTCAGTAGGGGACACCGATGGGCTTGGAAAGGCCGCCGTCCGTCGGATGGGACGTTAAGCCGTGGCCCCGTGTGTGGAAGAGCCGTGGCCCCCTGTGCACGTTAAAGAACACGCTGGATGGCCTTGACGGGAGGCTACGATATGTCTCCCAACAGCTGGTCCAGTGGGTCCCTTCCCCGAACCTTCTCTGAGCCTTCGGGGGCCTTGTAATCTGGCCATTTAGCCCATGGTGTACAAAAAAGTGTCGCTCAGAGGTAAAACCACCCAATTCAACCTTTTATGTTTCAGTTCCATTAGACAATGTGCCGATTCTCACCCTTCTTATAATCTCCCTTGACACACACAATCAAAAAAACACAACTCTGGGAAAGGTTAGTTCTCTGGGAATTGTAGAATTTTGTATAATTTTGTGTATGAGATGCCAGATTTTTGGAAATGAATTTATTCTACCTTTTTTGTATTAAGGAATTAATTAAATTGGACGTCATGTTTTGTCGTCGCTAGGGGCGGTTGTTGCTCAGTCGGTAGCGCGCCATGCTCGTAATCTGTAGTTACCAGGTTCGAGTCCCAGCTGGGTTAGCGTTGAGATTTATCTCCGTAAAACTCCCCGCCCTGCCCACGGTCAGTAGGGGACACCGATGGGCTTGGAAAGGCCGCCGTCCGTCGGATGGGACGTTAAGCCGTGGCCCCGTGTGTGGAAGAGCTATATCCTGTGCACGTTAAAGAACACGCTGGATGGCCTTGACGGGAGGCTACCATCTGTCTCCCAACAGCTGTTCCAGTGGGTCCCTTCCCCCAACCTTCTCTGAGCCTTCGGGGTCCTTGTAACCTGGCCATTTAGCCCACGGTGTGCAAAAAAGTGTCGCTCAGAGGTAAAACCACCCAATTCAACCTTTTATGTTTCACTTCCATTAGACAATGTGCCGATTCTCACCCTTCTTATAATCTCCCTTGACACACACAATCAAAAAAACACAACTCTGGGAAAGGTTAGTGCTCTGGGAATTGTAGAATTTTGTATAATTTTGTGTATGAGATGCCAGACTTTTGGAAATGAATTTATTCTACCTTTTTTGTATTAAGGAATTAATTAAATTGGACGTCATGTTTTGTCGTCGCTAGGGGCGGTTGTTGCTCAGTCGGTAGCGCGCCATGCTCGTAATCTGTAGTTACCAGGTTCGAGTCCCAGCTGGGTTAGCGTTGAGATTTATCTCCGTAAAACTCCCCGCCCTGCCCACGGTCAGTAGGGGACACCGATGGGCTTGGAAAGGCCGCCGTCCGTCGGATGGGACGTTAAGCCGTGGCCCCGTGTGTGGAAGAGCTATATCCTGTGCACGTTAAAGAACACGCTGGATGGCCTTGACGGGAGGCTACCATCTGTCTCCCAACAGCTGTTCCAGTGGGTCCCTTCCCCCAACCTTCTCTGAGCCTTCGGGGTCCTTGTAACCTGGCCATTTAGCCCACGGTGTGCAAAAAAGTGTCGCTCAGAGGTAAAACCACCCAATTCAACCTTTTATGTTTCACTTCCATTAGACAATGTGCCGATTCTCACCCTTCTTATAATCTCCCTTGACACACACAATCAAAAAAACACAACTCTGGGAAAGGTTAGTGCTCTGGGAATTGTAGAATTTTGTATAATTTTGTGTATGAGATGCCAGACTTTTGGAAATGAATTTATTCTACCTTTTTTGTATTAAGGAATTAATTAAATTGGACGTCATGTTTTGTCGTCGCTAGGGGCGGTTGTTGCTCAGTCGGTAGCGCGCCATGCTCGTAATCTGTAGTTACCAGGTTCGAGTCCCAGCTGGGTTAGCGTTGAGATTTATCTCCGTAAAACTCCCCGCCCTGCCCACGGTCAGTAGGGGACACCGATGGGCTTGGAAAGGCCGCCGTCCGTCGGATGGGACGTTAAGCCGTGGCCCCGTGTGCGGGAGAGCCATACCCTGTGCACGTTAAAGTACACGCTGGATGGCCTTGACAGGAGGCTACCATCTGTCTCCCAACAGCTGCTCAAGTGGGTCCCCTCCCCCAACCTTCTCTGAGCCTTCGGGGTCCATGTGACCTGGCCATTTAGCCCATGGCGTGCAAAAAAGTGCCGCTCAGAGGTAAAACAATCCAATCCATTGTCGTCGCTTGGGTTATTTAGCGCGCATTGCTGAATGGTATTTTAGGGTATACTTTAGGGCTTTTTTTTAAAAAAAAAAATATATATATATAATTTCGCTTTGTTGCCTATCCTTCTGTAGACATCGAACCTCTTTGTTCATAGAGAAAAGTAAAAAATTCTTTTTGTGTTATATGGGTATTAATGATATATTACGATTGATATTTTTCGAAACTCCCAAAAGTTTGAACTGCACCCTCTAACGGTGGAAAAGTTGAATATTCCAAAATATCAAACGAATATTTCAAACGATGTAGTTTTGTAATAAGTTTGAAATTTTGGTGTTGAAATGTGAAGGTAACGAAGTTACCATTGGAAACAATCACTTGACACTTTAGACCCAGGGGGAGGTGAATACAACTTTTTATTGTTTTAATTGTTTTAACAGGAAAGTGTATGTTTTTAGAAATATATTAAAAAATTATTTTTGGGTTGGACAGGTATTGATGAAATATTACAATTTGCATTTTGCAAATTTCCTAAAAGCTATAATTGCGCCCTCTAACGGTGAAAAAGGAATCTAAAAATTTAAAACGAATATTGCAAACGATCTAGTTATTCTAGAAATTTAAAATTTTCCTGGTGTAATGTGACAGTTTTGAAAATTCCATTGACAACAATGAGTTGACCCTGAGCCCAAGGTAGGTAAGAAACGGAACGGTTTTGTTTTAAGAGATAATTGAAAATCTCTTTTCTAGTTGATTACTACTGTGTAATTGGGAAAATAAACTCTTAATATTTTTTTAGTACTTGTAACGTGCAAAAAATGTTTTTCATTTATCTCTTAAAACAGAAAAGTTGCGTTTTACCAACGGGACAGATCATTACTATTAGTGCAAACCACTTGACCAAAAAATTAAGTTTCTAGCAAAAATAGAGCGTTTGCAGCATTTCACAAAGATTTGGTATTTTGAAGCTTTTTTCGGCCGCTTGAGGTCCCTTTCGAGTTTCAATCTACCGCCTTTAGCACTTGCTAATACTGGAAATTCCACTGATGGGGATTCGAAAAATGTAAATATTCATATTTTTGTGGAAAAAAATTTCGCCGACATACGGATTCAAACCCTCATCTCTCCAGGAACATGTCAGAGTATTCTAACCAGTTGAACTAACGCCGGCTTTTTTTTACAAAAAATGTTTCTTGATTTATAGACGTTTAAACGTCTGCAGGAAACGCTGAGATTATCAAATATTGTTTAAATCATTAATATTTTGTTAGTGTCTGTAAAAAAATATAGATATATATTGTGTTTCGTTTATATCTAAAAAAAAGTTTAATTTTCGCATCCCCTTTTGGCTAAGACGGCAGAGCCTTGTTGCCGTTGTAAACCTTCTGACCATAACACTCTACTACCAAAATTTCAGGTTTCTGGTGTAAATAGTTTGTTTATAAATTTTATTTTTAAATTTTATCATTTTCCATCTTTTCCCATCGCTAGAGGGCGCTATTAAAGCTATTGCGAATCGCAATATTTGTTCGACAACTATCCAACCCAAAAATAGTTTTTCATTTCTGTCTAAAAGTAAAAAATCTCGGTGAATCACCGAGATGGTCAGCCTCTAACTATACAGGACCTCTAATTAAGACTAGTTCTTTTATTTATGTATATATAATTTTTCAAATATTTGTGAAAAGATTCATGAATGTAAATAGAATTTTAGCTTAATGACGACTAAGAATTATTTTGTAAAAGTTTACGTGGTTTCTGAATATTTTTAAATGACAATGTATTATGATATTCATATTTTCATAAATGAAAATTTTCGTACATCAATCATATCATTTTACATCATCATATAATATGTTTTAAATTGTTTAGTTTTGAAAAGTTTCGCAATATTTTTATGTTTGTAAAGAATTTGGAATAAATAGTTCATATTTGAAATAATTTGCTGTCTGTTAAATTTATTTTTAATAAGAAAATGTAGATATACAGATGAACACAGAAATATGCAAATCAAAGGTCCGTTAACTTATTCATAGAAATGGGAAAGGAAACTGTTACTTTCAAATTTGGTCAAGTTAAAATTTATCAGATAAATGGGGCGGGGGTGGCTCAGTCGGTAGCGCGCCAGGCTCGTAATCTGTAGTTCCCAGGTTCGAGTCACAGCTGGGTCAGCGTTGAGATTTATCTGCACAATAATTCCCCGCCCACAGCTGGGTCAGCGTTGAGATTTATCTGCACAATAATTCCCCGCCCACAGCTGGGTCAGCGTTGAGATTTATCTGCACAATAATTCCCCGCCCTGCCCACGGTCAGTAGGGGACACCGACGGGCTTGGAAAGGCCGCCGTCCGTCGAATGGGACGTTAAGCCGTGGCCTGTGTGTGGGAGAGAAGCCGTGGCTCCTGTGCACGTTAAAGAACACGCTGGATGGCCTTGACGGGAGGCTACCATCTGTCTCCCAACAGCTGTTCCAGTGGGTCCCCTCGCGCAACCTTCTCTGAGCCTTCGGGGTCCATGTGACCTGGCCATATAGCCCATGGTGTGCAAAAAAGTGCCGCTCAGGGGTAAAACAACCCAACCCTCAGATAAATCAGTAGATGTAAATTACCATTATATCGGAATAGTTGTAGCGTATATGCGCTGTCCCACCAAAATATTTGCGAATTTCTACGTTATGTCAAAGGGGATACAAATTGAAAGCTCTATAACTTAAAAAAAAATATACAAATTTACCTATAAAATATAATAGAAAAAAAAAAGATCATAATGAAATTTTTTTAAACTCGATTTTTCAACAATATTCCATCGGTATTTAAAATTACGGAAGCTGGAATGTTTAATAATAAATGTTCTTTCTTTGCGAAAATAATTCAAAATTGTCTAATAATGAAAAAATTATTTCTCAAAGTACCGAAAAATGCATTTTGTTATATAGCTTGAAACAATAGCTTTTATTTAAATTTTTAATCGACTTCTGAGATAACTGCTTATTAGGTATTACTCTCATAAATTTTTCTAGCTTTGATAAATCTAAATAACGGAAGAATATCGTTCAAAACCGAGATTTAATTATGATTTTTATGTTCAGTCGCATTTTTGTAGTAAATGAATATTTCAGAAGTTAGAGAGCTTCTTTGTTAGATTATCGTTAACACGGAAATTCTGGAATATTTTTCAGAGCAGGGAATATTATTAATATAAGTACATTGTTACTCCTCGTGTGCCAAGATCGATGGCAAATAATCCAAACAAATATTGGCAATTCAATGTTTTCATTGCAAAATATTTGAACATTCGAACATTACCCAAGTCCCTTCTGTCCTTTAAACAATCACACAAATGGTCCAGACACTGGAAAGGGCAATTGTACAATTTTCATCGTAAAGATTCATGATGAGAATCTCCTCCCCTCCCTTTCTTTCCTGGATAAAATACAATCCTTTTATTTTGGTTTCTGTCCCAGAAGAGAAATGTATTTGCTCTTGTTTTTGTTCCATTTTCCCTGAGGAGGAGAAAAACGGTATTGCCAGAGCTTTCCGTTTGTCATTCATCGATTTGTGTTTTTGCTAAAATGGATGCTCTACCACAATTACGGATCAAGAAAAAGATTTAATTAAATAGTGGGCGGGGAATATTTCAAGAAAAAGATTTAAAAAGTACCCACCTTCTTATAATCGCCAAAAAAAATTAGGAAATAAACCTACAGCATATGGATGGTACAATCAGTCACTGAGTTAAAACTGACTTCAAAGGAAGATGGGCAGCCAGATTTACCTACTCACAACAAGTTTGCTAGCGCCCAATACATTTCTTTGAAGTTAATACAAATTCAGTGACTGATTATACCACTGATATGCTTTGGTTTTTTTCTACATTTTAGAACACATATAGGAACATAGGTATTTTTTAAACTTTATAATTTATTTATTTTTTTGTCACTAAAAACATCTAACTTCAGAAACTTTTATTTGATATATGACTCATCGAAGGCATTTTTCTTCGATTTTGGAGTCGTTTTCGAGGTAGCCCATTATATTAGAGATGTCACAAGTTTTTTTTTAGATTAAAGCTTGTAATATCTCTAATGTCATTTTATTAATTTAACTCGTTAAAGGATCCCCGAGAATATCTTCACTACCTCTTTTATCAGGAAAGAGAACTATTGGTGGAAATTTCAAAATGGTTTATTTTTAAATACCCCCCTCAAGCAGCTGCTTGCCACAGAGGTCTGACAGGAGCCTGTCAGTTTATATGCCAGAGAAGAAAGTCTGTGAGGATGGCAGGACCTCAGCAGAAAAACGACACATACATCCATGCCTTACCCGGGGCTCGAACCCAGGTCCCATAGATCAGTAGCCAAGCGTGCTAACCACTCGGCCATGTGACGGCTAAAATAGTTTACGACTGTTATTATATGAGTTTTTATTTGACACCAACTCAGAAATGTATGCCCCCTCGTTCGTAAGATTTTGTAGAACAATGGCTTTCACGTTTCCCGTTTTTTAGCGAGCAAGAAAGCAAACGTGAGTTTGCTTTTATTACTCACAGCATACCACACGTCTCAAGCTTCATTTCATCCACAATTTGTTACTTTTGGCAGTTGCTTTCTGGAGATATAGAGAGAGACAATTTTTTTCATATTTCCCAATTTTTAGGGTGTAAGAAAGGACGAGGTGTCAATTTCGTTAGCCTATAATACTCTCCGCGTCAGAAATTCTCATTTGCCGCATAGCTTGTTTTTTTGCGGACTCGCGTTCCGAAGGGTTGAGTTGTTTTACCTCTGAGCGGCCCTTTTTTCCACAGCATGGGGTAAATGGCCAGGTCACATGGACCCCGAAGGCTCAGAGATGGTTGGGGGAGGGGACCCACTGGAACAGCTGTTGGGAGACAGATGGTAGCCTCCCGTTAAGGCCATCCAGCGTGTTCTTTAACGTGCACAGGGTATGGCTCTCCCGCAGACGGAGCCACGGCTTAACGTCCCATCCGACGGATGGAAGGCGGCCTTTCCAAACCCATCGGTGTCCTCTACTGACCTTGGGCAGGGCGGGGAATTTTGCGGAGATAAATCTCAACGCTGACCCAGCTGGGACTCGAACCTGGGAACTACAGATTACGAGCCTGGCGAGCTACCGACTGATCCATTCCTCCCCACCCCCCGCTCAGAGGTAGAACCACCAAATCCAACCTTTTATGTTTCACTTCCAT
This sequence comes from Ryuthela nishihirai, assembly GCA_038380435.1. NCBI lineage: Eukaryota > Metazoa > Arthropoda > Arachnida > Araneae > Heptathelidae > Ryuthela > Ryuthela nishihirai. The sequence continues at coordinate 26,170,808 of JAWZYU010000026.1, forward strand.
CAGACAATGTGCCGATTCTCACCCTTCCCATAGTCTCCCTTGACACACACAAATCAAAAATATACAACTCTGGGAAAGGTTAGTTCTCTGGGAATCTCCCATCTGAAAATAAAGTTGGGATGTTTTATCTCTAAGCAGTGCTTTTGTTCACACAATGGGTTAAATGGATAGATGGGAAAGAACCCAATGGCGGAGATAAGTTGGAGGTTTCCAAGTCATAAGAAATGAACACAAAGTAGAAATTTTGATCTTCGCGTCTGTTTCGTCCAGAAAACTTTCTAATTTTTTCGTAACTTCCAAGTTACATATTATAAACTACTATCTCTGATTACATTTTCAGAATTAATTGAGTCACGAATAAATACTCTCTCAAATATCTTTTCCTCGTTTGAAGATCCTTCTGACTGAGAAGGTTCTGTAGGATAAATTCAGAAATGTTAATTTTTGCAAGTTTTCGAAATAATTATACTTTGCCTTACCAAAATATTAGAGAACTTACAAGTTTAATCAAAAGGAATTTAACCTCTAAACCAGACGTACGGAAAAAGTTTCTCTCTGATGGAAACTAAAAAAAAAAGTTATACATTAAGAGGGCCGTATTCAAAATCCTATGTAATCACATATAGGGTTGGGTTGTTTTACCTCTGAGCGGCAATTTTTTGCACACCATGGGCTAAATGGACAGGTCACGTGGACCCCGAAGGCTCAGAGAAGGTTGGGGGAGGGGACCCACTGGAACAGCTGTTGGGAGACAGGTGGTAGCCTCCCTTCAAGACCATCCAGCGGGTTCTTTAACGTGCACAGGGTATGGCTCTCCCGCACATGGGGCCACGACGGACGGCGACCTTTCCAAGCCTATCGGTGTCCCCTACTGACCGTGGGCAGGGCGGGGAGTTTGCGGAGATATATCTCAACGCTGACCCAGCTGGGACTCGAACCTGGGAACTACAGATTACGAGTCTTGCGCGCTACCGACTGAGCCCCCCCCCCGCCCCCCAATCACATATAGACAACTACGAGAAATAACAAAGAAGTGAAATTTAATAATTCGGAATCAGATTTGGTAGTGCCTGAAGATCTTAAGTTAAAAGACAGAATAATCATTTCCCAGGGCAATTCAATGGGTCTGATAGCAGTTTCATTGGAAGAATTAGACAGCATAGTAAAAAATTTGAAAAGGACTTATTCAATTGGCTGGGATGACATAAACGTGGATAATTTTAAAGCAATATATCCATCGATACGAACAATATTGTGCTACTTGTTTAATATGTCTTTATCTTCTGGTATTTTCCCAAATGCCTTAAAATGTTCAATAATAGTTCCTATTTACAAAAAAGGAAGCAAAATTCTTATAAAAAATTATCGACCTATTGCTTTACTTCCGATAATGTCAAAAATATTGGAAAAGTTATTTTCTGTCAGGTTGAACAATTTTTCATTAAAGTTTAATATAATAGCAAAAAACCAATATGGATTTCAGCAGAAAAAAAGCACAGAAGATGCTATTTTACATTTAATAAATTCACTAACGTGGTCTCTGGATAAAGATTTTAAAACACTCGCAATTCTTTTGGACTTATCAAAGGCTTTTGATTTGGTAAATCATGAAATATTGCTGACTAAACTTTATAAATATGGAATCAGAGGTACCAGTTTTACATGGCTAAAATCCTACTTGGAAAATCGTTCACAAATCGTTAGGATAAATGATTAGTTCTATGAAAATATGAATTCGTTCACAAATCGTTAGGATAAATGATATATATAGTTCTATGAAAAATATTAATACAGGTGTACCACAAGGTTCTGTACTGGGACCTCTGCTATTTATATTATATGTAAACGATATATTTGACAAAAATTTTGAGGCAGAAATTATTTCTTATGCTGATGATATTGTTTTGTTATACAAAAGTAACACCAACGAGCAATTATACCAAATGGCAAACAGAGATATTCATCGTTTCTATCAATGGCTAATGTTGAATAAATTAAGTTAAAATAAAGCTAAAACATGCTATATAAAATTCCAGTTGAAGGCACAAACTGATGGTAGCAGTGACTCTGGAGTGGTTTCTCATCACAAGGACTGTTACAACATCCTAAATTGCAGTTGCGAACGTCTTACGAAGGTTGACCAAATTAAATACCTAGGAGTGATTATTGATAAAAGACTTTCATGGAAGTATCACACTGATTATACTGTGGACAAAATAAAACCATTCATAGCAAAATTTTATACACTAAGATTCTTACTCGATAAAACAAGTTTAAAAATGTTGTATTCTGCTTGTGTATATAGTCAGCTACAATATGCAATAAAAGCCTGGGGAGGAGCTGCAAAAACAAACTTAAACAGGCTGTTGATTCTGCAAAAATTTATAGTTAGAATTATTGACCATAAAGGTCGCTTCTCTGAATCTCGTCCTATATTTAAGAAGTTGGGTTTTTCTCTTGCCTCAAATTTACATTTTAAAAATTATTGAATATGTCAATTTCAATTTACATCTATTTCAGGTTCGACAGACATATATACCACTTAGAGACTCATCATTTAAATTGCAAATACCACGCATATCAAAGCAAGCTACTAACCGTAATATAAACTATATTGGGCCTAAATTATACAACAGTATTCCAGATACAATGAAGAAAATTACTTCTAAATATTTATTTAATAAATCTCTTTCTGAATGGATACTAAACAATGAATGATAGCTGTATGTAAAACCAATTTTTTGACTTCTACATCATTGATTGTTTCAATTATCAATTGTTGCCTTGTTAATTTTTTTTGTATTTATATTTTTGTCATAATTATACACCAGCGCTCAAGTATTCAGTTGCTTTAGCTGGGTATATTTCATAAATTTTTGTATTGATACATATCTATGTTGAATAAAAATTGAATTGAATTGATTATATCGATCTTGAAATAATACTAGTTATTAAACAATGGTAAGAAAAAAATAGGTTTAAAGTATATATATAATTAAACACCACGTTTTAATGAGATGGAATTAGCTGCATTTACCCGACGATTTCACCACCAGTTGGTTGTATACTAGATACCACCAGTTGCCGCAGGGCCAAAAAAAAACCTCTTACGGGTCGAAATTTCCCCATTCCTGTTTTAAATTACACATTTAATGTGAAAATTGGATTGAAGAGATATATTAGATCGTAAGCTGATCCAATTAAAATTCGATTTTGAACAATATTCGTTCAGTATTTCACGAGCTATGGAAGCTAGATTTGCTTCACAACAGTAATGGGTCATAAAAATTTACCTCAGAAAGCAATTGAATCTTAAATAATAACTGTTGTTTCAAACCACTTAATAAAATGAATATATGTTTTTGACATTTGATTAATGATTACTTCAATGTTAAACAATTCTGGAAGAATTTTATAAAAGAATCAAATTTATTGTTAAATATTTCAGTTTCATAGTTCTCTAAATACTTAACCAAAAGTTTTGAAAAATCGATATTTGATTATGATCATTTTTTCTCTTCACTCAAAAATTTCCATTAAACGAATGTTTTAGAAGTATAGATTTTCAGAGTTAAATTCCCATTGACAAAATAAGAACATTCTGAAGCATTTTGGCAGGGCTTCGTATAACCTTCACCATTTAGGGGTCAAACCACCCACATTTCCACACAGAATTCATCCATTTGACCTTGAAAAGAATTTAGGTTTGGTAAGAGATTATAAAAGGGATTATTCTCATCCCCCGAGGCATGGAAGATAGGTGAACACTAATCGTTGTTACTGGACACTGGTCATCTCTTTGATTGGTTGTTGACAGTTAATCATACCCCTCTCCGACTTCGGTCATTAATTACGTGATTTATTCCAGCACAGAAACCATTTTGGTATTCGGGTGAAAAATCTTCGCAGTGATTAGTAGTCTGAGTGATTTTTCTCTGCTTTGGCTTTCGTTTATCAGACATCCCCTTTTTACCTTGTGCAAGATTGAAGTCGTTGTGCGAATTTTTGAACAAGTTTCGTGATAATTTTCGCTATGGAGGAAGAAGCAGGTTGTAGTTATTATAACCGACCACATGTAAGTGTTTTAGAAGTTTAAGAATTTGTATTTTCAGAGCGTTGTTGGGTTGTTTTACCTCTGAGAGACACTTTTTTGCACACCGTGGGCTAAATGGCAAGGTCACATGGACACCGAAGGCTCAGAGAAGGTTGGGGGGAGGGGACCCACTGGAACAGCTGTTGGGAGACAGATGGTAGCCTCCCGTCAAGTGCATCCAGCGTGTTCTTTAACGTGCACAGATATGGCTCTCTCCAGCACACGAGCTACGGCTTTAACGTCCCATCCGACGGACGGCGGCCTTTACCAAGCCCATCGGTGTCCTCTACTGACCGTAGGCAGGGCGGGAATTTTGCGGAGATAAATCTCAACGCTGACCCAGTTGGACTCGAACTTTGGAACTGCAGATTATGAGCCTGGCGCGCTACCGACTGAGCCACCCCCGCCCCTTTTCAGAGCGTACTTCTCATTATATGAATAATATGAATTGTATAGAAGGTATGCAGAAACTCACCACTTTTCTTTCGGTTGGGTTGCTACTTGGAAACTTTGTTTCTGGCCATATTTTTTATTGATCACGTTTTTTTCCTGGAAGAAAAGTAGTGTATTATTTATTTTTTGTGAACAAATACAGAGAATTATGCAAAGAATTTTGGCAATTTCTATAATCCTATGCTGGTTTAATCACGGTCTTGTGGAAGAAAAGGAAAAAACTTATATATAACTAAATTTTCGCATTGATAGTAAAAATTTTTTAATTCACAGAGCATTAACGAAAATTAAAAGAATTCCAGTTTTCAAAAGGAAGCTGCAATATTACTGTGATTCAATAACCATATAATATTTTTTGATGCAAAATGGCCCATGTCCAATAGACTTTATATCTGTGGTAGAGATTTATGCGGTTTTATGATAAAACTTTATTGTTTCTAATAAAGAACTCTGCCATTAGTTAACCCATGGAACAAGGATTGTGAAAAGGAAACTAAACTATATTTAACTTGGTTTTTTCTTTGCCACAAAATTGGTAGGTTTTTCCTTATAAATATGTTAAAGTTTTAATTCACATAGCTGATATCCTCAGCAAAATTTGAAAACCGATAGCAACTGTTTTTTTAGTAAAAGAGGCTAAAGCATATAACTTTTATATAGAAACGCATTCTGTTCATTTAGCGCTTTTTTATTATAAAATACAAAAGAACACAAAATAGGAATATATGTTTTGCAGCTATTACTTACAATGAGATATTTATTAAAGTACCACGGTGAGAACTTTTCTTTTTTTTCAATCCTCTGACATAAATATATTGCATTTGAAAGACAAAACAAACTTTCTCCTCCTTCTATATGAAAAGTAAAAAAGTTGATCAGTGAAATTAATAACAGTGAAATTTTTTTAAAATTAAGTATTCATTATGATAGCACATATTTTTCTTGTCTTTCATTATTTTATGTTTATATGTTTTCACTCTCTATTTATTTTTAAAACGGAATGGGTTTTGTTGATAAGTGGATAGATAATAATAGCATTAAAAATGTTACTTTTTTCTTAGAATTTGTTTTAAAATTTCCATGCCAGAGTCTTTTACTCTTGTGAACATCTCAATATTCCCACAGTTGGCGGTACAACCGTGGGAATATTGAGATATTCACAAGAGTTAAAGACAGTTCACAGCTATCAACTAACAGCGATTTCATCGGTTAGTGAACTTCTTATATCTTATGAATTTATGTTTGAAGCAAATCTTTTGTGGAAAAAATGAGTTATCCCGATGAATGGGGATACCAGTCATTTGCGAAATTTGTCTTTTCCACAAAAGTATTTCTTCAATTAGATATAAACAACTTTATATTTATTAGCTATTGATTATTGAATTTCTGATGTTTGAGATGCAAAACACTAATAACTGGATGATAAAAGAGTAAAAGATTAGAATATATATGTCATGAATTATAAAAAATGGAAACAACGCTTTTAAAAAAAACGACTGTTTCAGATATGATATTCCATGTTTTTACCACTTGATTTCTACTATTTTTCACTTTATTCTGTCATCCGGTTCGGCTCCACAGTTTTCAACTCAACCTTCAGTCAATGACGTTTGTTTCTCCCAGTCTGTTGAACATTGTAACTCAACCAATTACATATTAAAATCGTTAAAATTTATCCATCGAGCATTTCGAATTTTTTATGGATTTTATGGGTTTCTTGAATTGTAAAAGTCTTAATATAAACTGATTTACTGAGATGTGGAAAATATTTTCAGATATCTTTTTGTCTAATATATCATGAATTTGGAGATCAATACCTCTTCTGCTGCAAAGTACGTCTTTGCCAAGCTCAACTCTCTTGAATGTCTTTTTCTGCATGCGGGCCACAGGTTCAACAGCCTGGTCTAAAATATCGAGCGTCTCTGACAAACGCTTTTTAAACCTGCATTCTCAGAATCTTTTCGAAATATTTTAACGCTTGTAAAACTCTTCAATTTTGAAACGATTTTCTCATGCTTTCGAACTTTTTCACTCTTTTTATGAATGTACATGCACTTGCATTGTTTTGAACACACTACGTTGGTTTTAATATAGGTACTCTTTTGCTTAAAAAGTATCCGGGGAGAAACTGAATAAATTTGTATATGATCATGTGATTTTTTTTTTGGAGCGCTCTAATTTCTTAATGTATGATTGCAGACATAATGTTGAATCTTTTTTAACAAGTGGAAACAAAATATAATCATTCATGGAACTAAATACTTTTATCGAAACAAATGATTTCATATTTGCTGATTCAAGTATATTTTTTATGATTATTATTTATTTCCGTAAAGTATAGGAGTTTGAATGGAAACTATTGTAATACATTTAATTTATGCATTCACTGGTCATTGAATTATGAGCACTACACTCAATGTTTTGTCAATGGGATCGGAATTAAGCGTTTCATGAGAAAATATTACTGAGAATAATTCAAAGGTCTGAATCAAAGTTATCTAAATCCCCATTTCATCCAAATTCTCTCAGCTTTCAAACTGGTATGGAGGTTTAAACGTTTCAGACCAGCAATGTTTTCTAAGAGATTGATTAAAAAATTTGACGAATTGGTTTTTAAAAAATAACGAAAGGGTTTGAAATAACTTGTGGAACATTACTGTTGTAATGTTCAAACTTCAATAAATTTTGATATGCTGAACGAATATAGTTGAAAATTGATATTTTAATTTAACTGAGATTTTAAATTCTCTATTAGTTGTATATTCTCATAAAACTTGTATTTTAAAAAATATAAATCTTCGAAGTTATAGCGCCATTGACATAACGTGGGATTGGGTGGTTATAAATTCAAAGATCTGTCAGTGTATTTGTCAAATAAAGAATGAAACTTATTTTCTTTTGCAGCTAAGTGGTATAGACAGCAGTCAAGTTGCAGAAGAGCGAGTGGTAACCAAAACTCCTATACAATTTCTGGACGACATTAGAACGTTCAAGAAGTTCTCCCTGAAGCACTATGACACTTCAACGCTGGATAACGTATTCTCTATGATCTACAGTTGGACTCCCAGCATGATTGAAAACAGAAACAACCAGGAAATCAAGTGTTGGATCGTAAAGTTAGTGACCGTCATCAATAAAATGCAGAGAGTGGTTGAAATCCCATATTCTGCTCAAGAGGCAGCAACCCTTCTGGATATCTGTTTCCTCCACCGCATTGGAGACAGTGAACTTGTTGTGAAACTGTTACACCTCCTGGAGTCAATTTTTTCTGGGCGAATAGATTCTCTCTTCAACGCAAGCTTCCATTCAATCATTAGGATCAAAAGTCATCGTTTTCTGAAGTCAGATGGAATCAATGTCAGAATAACCGATTATCTTCACTATTTGCTGCGTCATGCTAAGAAAGTTAAGGAGACTTTCGAGGGGAAATGGTATAGTGAATATTGTTCCGAAATAGTAGTTCAATGGGCCAGAATAGGTAATACAGCAGGCCTGGAGAGATTATTAAGATGTGGTTTCCTCTCAGGTGCCCACCGTGAACACTGTGCACTTCCAACCTTAAATACGAGTCTAGCTACTTTTGAAGACTTATGGTAAGAATATTTTCCCTTTCAACCTAACTCTTAATTTGCATGTAATATTTAACTTATGTGTCCTCTTTTTTGTTGTGGTCTTGCCTTCCTCAGCGAGTCTCTCGGTGGTGTGTTAAACTGACACTCTGTTTAAGGAATAATTAGTTGTTATTTTATATCTACAAGCATCTAACCACGTTATATATATATATATATCTTGGGAGGGGGCGAGACAAAATTAATGCAATTAGGAAGAACCTATTAAAAATTAATGAATGTTCTTTTTTTTCGGGTGGGGGAAGGGACACCAAAGTGACCTAATTAGGATTAACGTATTGAAAATTGATGAGCTCCATATATTATGCTGCATTTATACATATGACGAGAAAGGTAGAGAAAAAATTTATCTTTGGCGAAGTGGGATCCGAATCCACGACTTCATGGTAACGTGCAGGTGCTCTGACTGCTGAGCTACAGACCGCCTGATACTCAACCTCTATTGTTGATGTTAAGCCTTACACCATAGCTTCAGTCTCAAGAAGCCGTCTTCTCGCTCTGCAACGATTCCAATAGCATATTTTTTTTGAGCAAATCTGAATTCATATTGAAATGTTTAGGCAGATCCCTAGTTATCATGTAGTTATTAATTATATCCACAACTTATTATCTTGTACATACGTTTAACACACTGTTTTGCTATATATATTTCATGTGATGGCGAAGATTTAGATGAAAAGATCCTGCTCTCTAAACCTTTGAAATCATAAGAATAAATAAATCACAATAGCAAGTGAAACGTATGTACAGGATATGTTGTTGGGTTGTTTTACCTCTGAGCGGCACTCTTTTTCACACCATGGGCTAAATGGCCAGGTCACATGGACCCCGAAGGATCAGAGCAGGTTGGGGACCCACTGGAATAGCTGTTGGGAGACAGATGGTAGCCTCCCGTCAAGGCCATCCAGCGTGTTCTTTAACATGCACAGGGTATGGCTCTCCCGCACACGGGGCCACGGCTTAACGTTCGATCCGACGGACGGCAGACTTTTCAAGCCCATCGGGGGACACCGACGGGGGACACTGTCCCCTACTGATCGTGGGCAGGGCGGGGAATTTTGCGGAGATAAATCTCAACGCTGACCCAGCTGGGACTCGAACCTGGGAACTACAGATTACGAGCCTGGCGCGCAACCGACTGAGCCACCCCCCGCCCTCTCGATGAGGTATCGGAATTGATCTTTTCCTCACTTTGAGTCAGTATTATTATCATGTTTGTAATATGTAGGAAATCACTTAAAATATTTATTTGACTGTAAATTTTCATAGATATGCAACGAATTTCAGTTTTTGTTTGTAAAAATGGAGTTTAATATCTATATTCGAAGTACTGTAAGGCATTCTAACCAATAGCATAGCTCATTCATAACACTACGAGATGACATTCTTTCCTTCAAAATCTACCCCCCCCCCATCAAAAAATATTTTGGATCTTTTTCTTCTTGAGAAATGTTTTTCCATCTCCTTCAAGGTGATGGAAAAAATGATTGAATTGAACTTACAAAACTATAATTATGTGAATGACTCAAATATATATATTATTCATTAGCAAAAAAGAAATTAAGCCGTTGTAGAAAAAAAATTCCAATAGTCAGAAAGCTGCTAACATTTTCGTTTGCACTATATTCCTTCCCTGAAATTAGGAGGTTTTTTCTATTATAAATATTTAAATCAAGAGGGGGCCTCTGTTAAGGAATTTTAAATCAGGAATTGATTTCTTTTAATGATATTTATATCAGGGTTTGCTCTGGGTTGGGTTGTTTTACCTCCGAGAGGCACTTTTTTGCACACCATGGGCTAAATGGCCAGGTCACGTGTATCCCGAAGGCTCAGAGAAAGTTGGGGGAGGGGACCCACTGGAACAGCTGTTGTGAGACAGATGGTAGCCTCCCGTCAAGGCCATCCAGCGTGTTCTTCAACGTGCACAGGGTATGGCTCTCCTGCACACGGGGCCACGGTTTAACGTCCCATCCCACGGACGGCGGCCTTTCCAAGCCCATCGGTGTCCCCTACTGACCGTGGGCAGGGCGTGGAATTTTGCGGAGATAAATCTCAACGCTGACCCAGCTGGGACTAGAACTTGGGAACTACAGATTATGAGCCTGACGCGCTACCGACTGAGCCACCCCCGCCCCTAAAAATCAAGAGTATCCATCTATTAACTATATTAAAATTGAGATGTAGCTTCTCTTAATGATTTATTAAGTGAAGGGCTTGCCTTTGTTAATGATTCGCAAATCATCAAGTTGCTTCTGCTCATGATTTTTAGATATACCGTGAGGAATGCTCGCATCTAGAGAAAAGGGAAAAAGGATGTCTAATACTATGGATCGGGGTTCGAGTGTAAAATCATCCTGAAAAACACCTTGTTGAGGATTAGCTATGTATGACATTAGATACGTATAGAAAAAATAATATCATTATTATCGTGGGATCCGAACCCACGACTCACAGTAACATATCATGTGCTCTGGGGGCGGGGGTGGCTCAGTCGGTAGCGCGCCAGGCTCGTAATCTGTAGTTTCCAGGTTCGAGTCCCAGCTGGGTCAGCCTTGAAATTTATCTCCGAAAAATTTCCCCGCCCTGCCCACGGTCTGTAGGGGACACGGATGAGCTTGGAAAGGCCGCCGTCCGTCGGATGGGACGTTAAGCCGTGAGTCCCCTCCCCCAAACTTCTGAGAGCCTTCGGGGTCCATGTGACCTGGCCATTTAGCCCATGGTGTGCAAAAAAGTACCACTCAGATGTAAAACAAACCAACCCATGTGCTCTGACCGCTGAGCTAGCGCCAGATGAAGAAGATGCTTTCTATTAATTATACCATAGAATGAGCCATCCGAAAAGCATCTGACTGTAATTGACCATCAGAGGAGATTTTGATCATTGGCTGCTAACTCGAGTAGAGGAGCTGACAAGATATCAAAAGGTTGTTGTTTGAGATCCCACACATATAATTGGAATTATACCTCTATAAAAAATAATACCTCCTCAAGCAGCTGCTTGCCACAGAGGTCTGACAGGAACCTGTCAGTTTATATGCAATAGTAGAAGGTCTGTGAGATTGGCAGGACCTCAGCAGAAAAACGACACAAACAACCTCTATACTTGTCTAAAATTAAGTGTTTAAATACATTCTTGAGAAATGCTTGTAATATTAATTATATTCATGCATATTTTATTTTGAACAGTGTCTACAACGATCAACTGCAGTCATGGTGCAATAGAGATGATATTTCCTACGATTCACAATACTACGCTGTGTTGGGAACATCACTGATGTATATTTTGAGAATGCCAATGAGCCCCAATCGAGGCGCGTGGTGCTGCTCAGCGAGTCGCCGGGATATCAGAAGACTGTATAAAAAGATGCAGTTAATCTTCAGAGCCATACCAGTTCCTATGTGCAGACTGCCAACTGGATTTGCTGCATCCGATAGAGAAGAAAGGCGTTCCATTGAACTAAAATATGAACAGCAAGAACTCTGTAGCTTGAAACAACTTTGCAGGACCGCAATTCGAAAGAAACTCTCTGAACAGTGGCAACTGCCACAGGGAATTAACCAACTTAAATTACCAACTGTCATACATTCATATATTAATCTCGAGCATGACTAATTTTCATAATAGACAGTGTATATTTCATGTATTTCAGAATAATTAAGATAAAGTATGAATAGTTTTTGAGTGATTTTACAGCTTTGACACGAATTGTGAACAAAGAATTTTCATGTAGATAATTTTGTAAGTCAATAGGAGCTCATTTTAATTGAGAGTTTGTACAGTTTTCTTGAATATTTCAAGACAAATCGCTTATAATAATTTCGATAAATTTGGAAATGAGTTTATCTTTACTTTAGTCTAATTCAGACTAAGAATTATTTTGTAGAATTTTGTAGAATTATGTGAATATTTTAAAATAATTTGTGTATGAGTTGCCAGACTTTTGGAAATGAATTTATTCTACCTTTTTTGTATTAAGACTAGAGGCCCTGTATAGGTAGAGGTTGACCATCTCAAAATTGGACGTCATGTTTTGTCGTCGCTAGGGGAGGTGGTGGCTCAGTCGGTAGCGCGCCAGGCTCGTAATCTGTAGTTCCCAGGTTGGAGTCGCAGCTGGGTCAGCGTTGAGATTTATCTCCGCAAAATTTCCCCGCCCTGCCCACGGTCAGTAGGGGACACCGATGGGCTTGGAAAGGCCGCCGTCCGTCGGCTGGGACGTTAAGCCGTGGCCCCGTGTGCGGGAGAGCCATACCCTGTGCACGTTAAAGAACACGCTGGATGGCCTTGACGGGAGGCTACCATCTGGAAACCAACAGCTGTTCCAGTGGGTCCCCTCCCCCAACCTTCTCTGAGCCTTCGGGGTCCTTGTGGCCTGGCCATTTAGCCCATGGTGTGCAAAAAAGTGCCGCTCAGAGGTAAAACAATCCAATCCATTGTCGTCGCTTGGGTTGTTTAGCGCGCATTGCTGAATGGTATTTTAGGGAATTCTTTAGGGCTTTTTAAAAAAAAAATATATATATATAAATAATTTCGCTTAGTTGCCTATCCTTCTGTAGACATCGAACCTTTTTGTTCATACAGAAAAGTAAAAAATTCTTTTTGTGTTAGATGGGTATTAATGATATATTATGATTAGTATTTTTCGAAACTCCCAAAAGTTTGAACTGCACCCTCTAACGATGGAAAAGTTAAAAATTCCAAAATATCAAACGAATATTTCAAACGATGTAGTTATGTAATAAGTTTGAAATTTTGGTGTTGAAATGTGAAGGTTACGAAGTTACCATTGGCAACAATCACTTGACCCTTTAGACCCAGGGGGAGGTGAATACAACTTTTTATTGTTTTAATTGTTTTAACAGGAAAGTGTATGTTTTTAGAAATATATTAAAAATTATTTAATTGGGGGTTAATTTAATTTTGGGTTGGACACGTATTGATGAAATATTATAATTTGCATTTTGCAAATTTCCTATAAGCTATAATTGCGCCCTGTAACGGTGGAGAAGAAATCTAAAAATTTAAAACGAATATTGCAAACGATGTAGTTATTCTAGAAATTTATAATTTTCCTGGTGTAATGTGACAGTCTTGAAAATTCCATTGACAACAATGAGTTGACCCTAAGCCCAAGGTAGGTAAGAAACGGAACGGTTTTGTTTTAAGAGATAATTGGAAATCTCTTTTCTAGTTGATTACTACTGTGTAATTGAGAAAATAAACTATTAATATTTTATTAGTGCCTGTAAAGTGCAAAAAAAGTTTTTCATTTATCTGTTAAAACAAAAAAGTTGCATTTTACCAACGGGACATATCATTACTCTTAGTGTAAACCACTTGACCAAAAATTTAAGTTTCTAGCAAAAATAAATCGCTTGCAACATTTAACAAAGGTTTGGTATTTTCCAGCTTTTTTCAGCCGCTAGAGGTCGCTTTTCGAGTTTTAATATCCGCCTTTAGCACTTGCTAATTCTGGAAATTCCACTGATGGGGATTCGAAAAATGTAAATATTAATATTTTTGTGGAAAAAAATTTCGCCGACATACGGGATTCAAACCCTCATCTTTACAGGAACGTGTCAGAGTATTCTAAGCAGTTGAAATAACACCGGCTTTTTTCCACAAAAACGTTTCTTGATTTACAGACGTTTAAACGTCTACAGGAAACGCTGAGAAATTAGTGAACTGGCAACCTTCGGTCACGTGACCGAAGGTTGCCAGTCGGTCACGTGACCGAAGGTTGCCAGTTGACTAATTTCTAAAAAAATCGTTCCAAGATATTTTATCCGAATTCTGTAATCAGCCATAGTGTTTGGATACTTTTTTGAGCGACTGTACACACATTAACTCATAGGCTTTCGTCTCACGTTACCACAAAACATGGCGCCCATAAACCACGTGACTCATTCAACCAATGGCAGTGAATCACCGAGATGGCCAGCCTCTAAATATACAGGACCTCTAATTAAGACTAGGAGTTCTTTTATTGATGTATATATAATTTTTCAAATATTTGTAAAAAGATTCCTGCATGTCAATAGAATTTTAGCTTAATGACGACTAAGAATTATTTTGTAAAAGTTTACGTGGTTTTCTGAATATTTTTAAATGACAATGTATTATGATATTCATATTTTCATAATGAAAATTTTTAAAGTACATAAATCATATCATTTTACATCATCATATAATATGTTTTAAATTGTTTAGTTTTGAAAAGTTTCGCAATATTTTTATGTTTGTAAAGAATTTGGAATAAATAGTTCATATTTGAAGTTATTTGCTGTCTCTTAAATTTATTTTTAATAATAATAATGTAGATATACAGATGAACACAGTAAAATGAAAATCGAATTATTATTAGAATTATTCATAGAAATGGGAAGGTTACGAAGTTACCATTGGCAACAATCAGTTGACCCTTTAGACCCAGGGGGAGGTGAATACAACTTTTTATTGTTTTAACAGAGAAATGTATGTTTTTAGAAATATATTAAAAATTCTTTTTGGGTTGGACAGGTATTGATGAAATATTACAATTTGCATTTTCAAATTTCCTAAAAATTATAATTGCGCCCTCTAACGGTGGAACTTATTCATAGAAATGGGAAAGGAAACTGTTACTTTCAAATTTGGTCAAGTTAAAATTCCTGAGATAAATCATTAGATGCAAATTACCATTATGTCGGAATATTTGTAGAGTATATGCGCTCTCCAAACAAAATATTTGCGAATTTCTACGTTATGTCAAAGGGGATACAAATTGAAAGCTCTACATCTTGAAAAAAATATACAAATTTACCGATAAAATATAATAGGAAAAAAAAAAGATCATAATTAAATCTTTTCAAACTCGATTTTTCAACAATATTCCATCGATGTTTAAAATTACGGAAGCTGGAATGTTTAATAATAAATGTTCTTCCTTTGTGAAAATTATTCAAAATTGTCTAATAATGAAAAAATTATTGCGCTAAGAATGCATTTTGTTATATAGCTTGAAACAATAGATTTTATTTAAATTTTTAATCGACTTCTGAGATAACTGTTTATGAGGTATTACTCTCATAAATTTTTCTAGCTTTTATAAATCTAAATAACGGAAGAATATCGTTCAAAACCGAGATTTAATTATGATTTTTATGTTCAGTCTCATTTTTGTAGTAAATGAATATTTGAGAAGTTATAGAGCTTCTTTGTTAGATTATTATTAACACGGAAATTCTGGAATATTTTTCAGAGCAGGGAATATTATTAATATAAGTATCCCGTGGCCGAGTGGTTAGCACGCTTGGCTACTGATCTAAGGGACCTGGCTTCGAGCCCCGGATTAGGCATGGATGTATGTGTCGTTTTTATGCTGAGGTCCTGCCATCCTCTCAGATCTTCTACTATGGCATATAAACTGACAGGCTCCTGTCAGACCTCTGTGGCAAGCAGCTGCTTGAGGGCGCATTTACTTTTTTTTTATTTACATTGTTACTCCTGGTGTGCCAAGGTCGATGGCAAATAATCCAAAGAAATATTGGTAATTCAATGTTTTCATTGCAAAATATTTGAACATTCGAACATTACCTAGGTTTCGAACCCAAGTCCTTTCTGACCTTTTAGACAATCACACAAATGGTCCAGACACTGGAAAGGGCAATTGTACAATTTTCATCGTAAGGATTCATGATGAGAATTTCCTCCCCTCCCTTCCTTTCCTGGATAAAATACAAGTCTTTTATTTTGCTTTCTGTCCCAGAAGAGAGATGTATTTCCTCTTGTTTTTGTTCCATTTTCCCTTAGGAGGAGAAAAATGGTATTGCCAGAGCTTTCCGTTTGTCATTTATCGATTTGTGTTTTTGTTAAAATGGTTGCTCTACCACAATTACGGATCAAGAAAAAGATTTAAAAAGTACCCACCAACTTACATGCGCCAAAAAAAAATTAGGAAATAAACCTACAGCATATGGATGGACAATCAGTCACTGAGTTAAACTCGCTTCAAAGGAAGACAGGCAGCCAGATTTACCTACTCACAACAAGTTTGCTGGCGCCCAATACATTTCTTTGAAGTTAATTGCGAATTCAGTGACTGATTATACCACTGATATGCTTTGGTTATTTTCTACATTTTAGAACACATATAGGAACATAGGTATTTTTTAAACTTTATAATTTATTTATTTTTTTGTCACTAAAAGTATCTGACTTCAGAAACTTTTATTTGATATATGACTCATCGAAGACATTTTTCTTCCATTTTGGAGTCGTTTTCGAGGTAGCCCATTATATTAGAGATGTCATAAGATTTTTTTTAGATTAAAAAAATAAATAAAGAAATACCCCCTCAAGCAGCTGCTTGCCACAGAGGTCTGACAGGAGCCTGTCAGTTTATATGCCACAGTAGGAGATCTGAGAGGATGGCAGGACCTCAGCAGAAAAATGACACACACATCCATGCCTGATCCGGGGCTCGAACTCAGGTCCCTTAGATCAGTAGCCAAGCGTAGCTTGTAACATCTCAAATGTCATTTTATTAATTTAACTCGTTAAAGGATCCCCGAGAATATCCTCACTCATTCTTTTACCAGGAAAGAGATCTATTGGTGAAAAATTCAAAATAGTTTACGACTGTTATTATATGAGTTTTTATTTGACACCAACTCGGAAATATATGCCCCCTCGTTCGTAAGATTTTGTAGAACAGTGGCTTTCACGTTTTCCGTTTTTCAGCAAGCAAGAAAGCAAACGAGAATTTACTTTTATTACTCACGGTATACCACACGTCTCAATGGGGCGTGGTACTGTACGTCCCAGGTTCGAGTCCCAGCTGGGTCAGCATTGAGATTTATCTCCCCAAAATTCCTTGTCCATGGTCAGTAGGGGACACCGATGGGCTTGGTAAAGGCCGCCGTTCGTCGGTTGGGACGTTAAGCCGTGGTCCCATGTGCGGGAGAGCCATACCCTGTGCACGTTAAAGAACACGCTGGATGGCCTTGACGGGAGGCTTCCATCTGTCTCCCAACAGCTGTTCCAGTGGGTCCCCTACCCCAACCTTCTCTGAGCCTTCGGGGTCCATGTGACCTGGCCATTTAGCCCATTGGTGTGCAAATCGTGCCGCTCAGAAGTAAAACAACCCAACACGTCTCAAGCTTCATTTCATACACAATTTGTTACTTTTGGCACTTGCTTTCTGGAGATATATATATAGAGAGAGTTTTTTTCATATTGCCCAATTTTTAGGGTGTAAGAAAGGACGAGGTGTCAATTTCTTTAGCCTATGATATTCTCCGCGTCAGAAATTCTCATTTGACGCAGAGCTTGTTTTTTTGCGGACTCGCCGTTCCGAAGGGTTGGGTTGTTTTACCTCTGAGCGGCATTTTTTTACACACCATGGACTAAATGGCCAGGTCACATGGACCCCGAAGGCTCTTCCAACAGCTGTTCCAGTGGGGGAGGGGACCCACTGGAACAGCTGTTGGAAGACAGATGGTAGCCTCCCGTCAAGGCCATCCAGCTACACGGGGCCACGGCTTAACGTCCCATCCGACGGTCGGTGGCCTTTCCTAGACCATCGGTGTCCCCTATTTATCGTGGGCAGGGAGTTTTGCGGAGATAAATCTCAACGCTGACCCAGCTGGGACTCGAACCTGGGAACTACAGATTACGAACCTGGCGCGCTACCGACTGAGCCACCCCCGCCCCGCGCGTTCCGAAGATAGAGGGGATTAATCTTTTTCATATTTTCGCTTTTTTAGGGGGAAGAAAGCATTGGGTCTCAATTTTCAATAGCTTATTATACTCCAGCGTGAAAAGCTATCATTTGACGCATACCTTGTTGCTTTCGGCACTCACGTTCTGGGGGAATAAAGCGGAACAATGATTTTCTCCCCTAAGAATGTCCCCATTATTAGGGGAGAAGGAGGCATGGGGACAGTTTTTATAGCCCATGATACCTCTCGCGTTACAAGCTTTCATTTGACACGTCAATCATTAAGTCCCTCCATCGCATTCGAACGATACGGTGGAACAACTGCTTTCAGAAATCGACACACCGGCAAATATCGAGCAAAAAGCAAGTTAACAATTAAAAAAAAATGGGAAGGGGCAATGACTGTTTCGTCTATCTGTTATAATTATTTTAGTGGTGCTTGAAATATTTCTTGACAAATGTATTAATATACATATATTTAATAATTTTCCCTGTTCTGCAACATTCTATTCCCAACTTTGCGAAAAAAAGTGTTCCTTTTCCTTTTTTTCCCTCTCCCAGATAAGATCTCTTGCTTTTTCTCCTCATAGGAAAAATATGTTTAGTTTTTATCACTGTTTGAGATATAATAAATTTAAATATTACCGGTAATTTCCGCTGTTACTAGTTTATAATTCCAACGTTACCAGATGTTACCTGTTTAAAATTAAGGATAAGGATAATAAGATCAACCTAGTTTGTAATGGAATATTCTGGACTACAATTTCTTTAATATAATATCTATGTTATGTCAATAGAAAAATGTGACTAAAAATAACGATGTTCATCAAATCGATCTGAATTCAACAATATTCGTTCAGTATTTCAGTTTATGGAAGCTAAAATATTTCAAAACAGTAAGACCGCAAAAAAATTTAAATTAGAAAATAACACTTAAATAATAAGTATTTTTTCAAACCATGAAATAAATTAAATGCACATTTTAAAGTTTGCATAATGATCATTTCAATATTAGACAATTGTGAATGATTTTTATGATACCTATTCTGAATTACAGCAGAATATTAATATGGATTTTGCTCTTTTTAGGAAGTGGATTGTTAGAAAATAAACTATTCATTAATGTTTACAAGATAAAATATATGTATTTCAATATACAGCGATGGAATGATATTAATGCAGTTGAATTTTACTATCACGATCTGAAATGATTATTGTTTTTAAATGATACAAGCTAACGATCTTTTAATGCAGTTGTATTTTGCTCTCACGATCTGAAATGATTATTGCTATTAAATGATACAAGCTTACGATCTTTTAATGTAGGTGAATTTTATTATCACGATCTGAAATGATTATTCCTATTAAATGATACAAGCTTACGATCTTTCTGTGGTTATTAAAAGAAAAACAACACATCTAATAATAGCTTAAAATAGCTAGTTGTTATTTTTGATAAACAGTTGAATCTGAATAATCATATTCAAATATTAATAGAATAGAAACTCAATTTTATACACTAAAAGATT
This sequence comes from Ryuthela nishihirai, assembly GCA_038380435.1. Lineage (NCBI taxonomy): Eukaryota > Metazoa > Arthropoda > Arachnida > Araneae > Heptathelidae > Ryuthela > Ryuthela nishihirai. The sequence goes on from JAWZYU010000026.1 coordinate 26,190,210, forward strand.
TATGAGATCTGTATATGCCAGAAACGTTTATTACGCATTTATTTATTCAAGAATACAATGTGTTTTATTATTTGGGAAAGAACTATTGAAAACTCACTTAAACTTATAAAATACATGCATAAATATATAGTTAAAGTTATGATATTTGAAAGAAAATTTATTCTTACACACAAAGGTTTTTGAGTGGAAAGGTTTAAATTTGGAAGGGATTTTTTACCTTGAACTCCTTAATATTTATTCGTATATATCTTCCTAAGTTTCAGAGGGTAGAAAATTCATAGAATACAAGAGTATTGGTGTTTACATTACTCAAACCAAATAAAGAGTTTTTTTTTAAGTTTCATTTTGCTATTCATCTTTATAATACAAACAGTTTTTTTTTATCAAATAATCTGAGTGAACTAATAGATGATAGAAAATTCAAAAAAGAAATGAGAAAAAGGTATGTTGAGCTACTTTAGCATGGTTGTTTTTCGAAATTTTCTGAAATGACTCCACCGGCGAGTATTACTAACTCTTGTGGGTGAAAGACTTGAAATTGCATTTCTAATGTAAATATAATAAATAAAATCATTATTAAATATGATTATCATTATAAAACAGGCTAATGTTATTAACTATTCCATCTTCCTTAACTCTTTAGTACTGAACGAATATTGTTGAAACTCGACATTCAAACATGTTTATTCCATATAAATCCATATAATTAAAATGTGACGTCAGTCATATTTTAACAAGTTATACAGCTTGGTTAGATTCTCATTGACATAACATGGACAAAAAAGGCTTATGTATAAAACACGAATAGGGAGATTCTCTGATATTTTGGAAGGGCAGTATATAAGTCGAAACCTAATTAGGAATTCAAATAATTAAAAGTAACATCCAAGGCTACAGGATGAGGCAGAGGTACGATAAATTCTGAGAAAAATATGCGAATAAAGCAGCACATTAATAAAAGAAAGACTGAAAATCAGCCACAGTACAGATATAAAAAAGTATAAGTGACTGAATTTGGCTCATCTCTTTTGAAAAAACTTTTTGGTGCCTAACTCAACGATTTTGGCAATTTTGCAAAGTACTCATTAAAAATGCATATTTTGCTTCTTATTCAAGATATTTTTTGCTTCTTTAAAAATATAATTATAAATGTATTTTATTTTTTGTTTTTTAAGTAGAGAATATTTGCTACGATCCCTTAAGAACAGAGTGTATTTTCCTGCTGGCTGGTGGCGGGGGTGGCTCAGTCGGTAGCGAGCCAGACTCGTGATCTGCAGTTCCGAGGTTCGAGCCCCAACTGGGTTAGAATTGAGATTTATCTCTGCAAAATTCTCCGCCCTGCCCACGGTCAGTAGGGGACTGCGATGAGCTTGGATAAGGCCGCCGTCCGTCGGATGGGACGTTAAGCTGTGGCAACGTGTGCGGGAGAGCCATACCCTGTGCATGTTAAAGAACTCGCTGGATGGTCCTGACGGCAGGCTGCCATTTTTCTCCCAACAGCTGTTCCAGTGGGCCCCTCCCGCAATCTTCTCTGAGATTTCGGGGTCCATGTGACCTGGCCATTTAGCCCATGGTGTGCAAAAAAGTGCCGCTCAGAGGTAAAACAACCCAACGTTAAAGAACACGCTGGATGGCCTTGACAGGAGGCTACCATCTGTCTCCCAACAGTTGTTCCAGTGGGTCACCTCCCCCAACCTTCTCTGAGATTTCAGGGTCCTTGTGACCTGGCCATTTAGCCCATGGTGTACAAAAAAGTTCCGCTCAACCCTGCTGGCTGTTCACTAAGCTTGTATTGACCGACCTGCTCTAAGGGCTCGTTTTAAAACTGCTCTTACTTAAAGAAAGAGGTGACATTGGCACAGAAGCATTGAAATTGATGTTAATATATTCCGTTCCCTTCGTTGCTTCTCCAAACATGATGACATACATGATTATCTCAAATTCCAAGAAAGGGAGGTTCTGAAATGCTTAAGGCTCTTACAGAAGAAAAGATTTGTAAGTGAACAATGGTCTCAAGTTCATGACATGAATAATCTCCGGGCTACTTTCATTCAAACGAGGTAATTAGTCATTATTGAACACAGGTGTGTGTGTGTGTGTGGGGGGGGAATGTTCCTAATTAGAATGCCAATTCACTCATTGGTCATTTATTTGGAATGAGGCTAGTCACGTGAATAGACTCTCAGTCCAAGGCCATGACGGCGATACCGTGATGTCACGGACGGAGGGAGAACAGACGAATGAACTGCGCTGTATAAAAGCTTGTTTGCTGCGTTGGTCATAACGGAGATACTTCATTCGCCTGTTTCCACCTTCTGTCCGTGACGTCACAATATCGCTGTCATGGCCTTCAGACCCACAGGACAGTATTTTATGGGAATAATTTGTCTGAAGTTAAATATATCAATAAAAATTAATCTCAGTATTGATCAGTAATGAGTGCACGCACTCTAAGCATTATCACCATTGGTAGTCTTCCCATACGTACTTTTTATGAGTCAAGGTTACATTTACCACAATGAACCAATCGGTTCAGTGAAATGTCTCCCAAATTTGAAGAAGGATAATCCCATACGGCATTCCCCTTCTTGCTTTCTTCCTGTGTTTGAGGAAATTGTGACTTCTTCTTTATCAGCGCTTGCAGCTAGAAAAATCGGTGATTCCGACGTCAAATCCGAACAGGTGTGCGATATATCAGAAGGAACGGCTTTGGGTTGGGATTTTGTTACCTCTGAGCGCATTTTTCTTGCATACAAAGGGCTAATTGATTAAATCACGAAGATCCTAAGGGCTCAGAGAAGTTGGGTTGGGTTGTTTTATCTCTGAGCGGCACTTTTTTGCACACCATGGGCTAAATGGCCAGGTCACATGGACCCCGAAGGCTCAGAGAAGGTTGGGGGAGGGGACCCACTGGAATAGCTGTTGGGAGACAGATGGTAGCCTCCCGTCAACACCATCCAGCGTGTTCTTTAACGTGCACAGGGTATGGCTCTCCCACACACTTGGCCACGGCTTAACGTCCCATGTGACGGGCGGCGGCCTTTCGAAGCCCATCAGTGTCCTCAAATCTCTCAATGCAGGGCAGGGCGGGGAATTTTGCGGAGATAAATGTCAACGCTGACCCAGCTGGGATTCGATCCTGGGAACTACAGATTACGAGTCTGGCGCGCTACCGACTGAGCCACCCCCACCCCTGCTCAGAGAAGGTAGAGAGGAATCGGGAGCTGTTATTGAATAACACTGAGAATGTTTGCATGTCTGGAATGTTTGCATGTCAATAATACGGGAGCTGTTATTGACATGCAAACATTGCATCAAGGCCATCAACGTTTTCGTAACGTCCACAGATCATGGCTCTCCTGTACAAGGGAGGAGGGAAGTCGGAACCCCCAGGTTCGAATCTGCCTTGGTCAGTAGGAGACACCGCTGGGCTTGGATAGACCGCCGTCCGTCGGATGGGACGTTAAGCTGTGTCACCGTGTGCGGGAGAGCCATACCTTGTGCATGTTAACGAACACGCTGGATGGTCTTGACGGCAGGCTGCCATTTTTCTCCCAACAGTTGTTCCAGTGGGTTCTCTCCCCCAACCTTCTCTGAGATTTCGGGGTCCTTGTGACCTGAACATTTAGCCCATGGTGTACAAAAAAGTGTCGCTCGGAGGTAAAACAACCCAACCCTGCTCGCTGTCCACTAAGCTTGAATTGACCGACCTGCTCTAAAAGCTCGTTTTAAAACTGCTATTACTTAAAGAAAGAGGTGACATTGGCACAGAAGCATTGAAATTGATGTTAATATATTCCGTTCCCTTCTTTGCTTCTGCAAACATGATGACATACATGATTATCTCAAATTCCAAGAAAGGGAGGTTCTGAAATGCCTAAGGCCAGTTCTCTTAGAGAAGAAAAGATTTGTAAGTGAACAATGGTCTCAAGTTCATGATCTATATAATCTCCGGGCTTCTTTCATTCACACGAGGTAATTAGTCAATATTGACCACCGGTGTGTGTGTGTGTGGGGGGGGGGGGGGGGTTGAATTTTGAAGAGGGATAATCCCAAGTTTGAAGAGTTTGAACACAGGTGTGTGTGTGTGTGTGGGGGGGGGGGCTAATTAGAATGCCAATTCACTCATTGGTCATTTATTTGGAATGAGGCTAGTCACGTGAATAGACTCTCAGTCCAAGGCCATGACGGCGATACCGTGATGTCACGGACGGAGGGAGAACAGACGAATGAACTGCGCTGTATAAAAGCTTGTTTGCTGCGTTGGTCATAACGGAGATACTTCACTCGCCTTTTCCCCCCCTCCGTCCGTGACGTCACAATATCGCTGTCATGGTCTTGAGACCCACAGGACAGTATTTTATGGGAATTGCAGTAATATTTCAGACAAGAGTGTTTGAATTAAAGCAGTGCTTTTAAACTCTTGTTTACCAACCTGTCGCGGTACTTGTTTTTAAGGAAATCTTTTGAACAAAAAAATTGTTCCCTGTTGAATGTTCAACTAAATAGAGTCAAGAGGTCGGTTGGGTTGGGTTGTTTTACGTCTGAGCGTCACTTTTTTGCACACCATGGGCTCAATGGCGAGGTTACATGGACCCCGACGGGTCAGAGAAGGTTGGGGGAGGGGACCCACTGGAACAGCTGTTGGGAGACAGATGGTAGCCTCCCGTCAACACCATCCAGCGTGTTCTTTAACGTTGGGTTGTTTTACCTCTGAGCGGCACTTTTTTGCACACCATGGGCTAATTGACCAGGTCACAAGGACCCCGAAGGCTCAGAGAAGGTTGGGGGAAGGGACCCACTGGAACAGCTGTTGGGAGACAGATGGTAGCCTCCCGTCAAGGCCATCCAGCGTGTTCTTTAACGTGCACAGTGTATAGCTCTTCCACAAACGGGGCCACGGCTTAACGTCCCATCCGACGGACGGCGGCCATTCCAAGCCCATTGGTGTCCCCTACTGACCGTCGGCAGGGCGGGGAATTTTGCGGAATCAAGAGGTGAAACGTATCTGACAAGAGCTGTGTTTTAGACCGCAATACAAGCGTGGACAAATACACTCTGAGTGAAGTTTCTGTACAGCCCTCGAAACTTTTGTATAATCTGAAACTGTAAAACTAAACTTCGAATGTCTGAAAAGGAAATCAGGTTTTTAGAACTGAACGTTTTCCCTTCCAATATAACTTCGCATGGAAACAGGACTTTTGCTCTTCGTAGACATGTAACACAATGAAACCGTTCCAATTTACCCAAAAATGTAAAACGATCGATCCACTAACCATCTTAGAGTTAATTCTTTCAGACTGACATTGATGGGAAGGAATTTCCGGAGCACTTCCTTCGCCCATTTGCTGGTGTGAGAGAAGTAATTAATCCTACTTGCAGGGCATCTAAAGGTGTGAACGGCACTCCCTGTTATTAGACAATGATTTGGGTTAGAGGTTTATACTCCACGAATAAAGGAATTACTTCAGATGATTGGTTAATCACAGATAACAAACACTGCGTTGATGCCTCAAGTTCTCCTAAAACCTTTTTCGAAACTATGATAGAAGGGGAATCAAAACCAGGACTGTTCCCCACCCTCCCACTCCCACAAAAAAGAATGAAATAAGCGTTGCCGATGCAAAACGGTTAATACATTATCCAATACTGTTTCACATATTTGTGTTTTTTTTTCAATGTTAAAATAATTTAGAAATACTGAAAAACTGAAGGTTAATTTGGAAAACGCAAATTTTTAGAATGTACCGAAAAAAAGGTACAAAAAAATTTTCTTAACAGGGAAAAAAACAGTAGAATCTATTTTTCCCCTTTCCTTTTGCAGTCTTATTCTTTTGGTAATTATCCTTGCAGTCATTATCCAAAGTTCATGTTTGTAAACTGACTTTGTTATTTAACAATTTGCAATTTTTTGTGTTATAATATTAACGTATTCTTTTTAACCCAAATAAATTTTTTTATCAAAATTTTAACAATTTAGCCTTTGTCATATTTTTAGATGTCTGAAAAATTTTCTTCACTGTTAATTTTTGTATTCCACAGAAACAGACTATATTTTAACTTTTAAGTTTTATATTTATTAGCTTTTTGTTTGGGGTGGGGGAGGGGGGTTACCTTTTACGTTGGGGCGGGGGTGGCTCAGTCGGTAGCGCGCCAGGCTTGTAATCTGCAGTTCCCAGGTTGAGTCAGCGTTGTGATTTATCTCTGCAAAATTCCCCGCCCTGCTCACGGTCAGTAGGGGACACCGATGGACTTGGAAAGACCGCCGTCCGTCGGATGGGACGTTAAGCCGTCTCCCTGTGTGCGGGAGAGAGCCATACCCTGTGCACCTTAAAGAACACGCTGGATGGCCTTGACGGGAGGCTACCTCTCCCAATAGCTGTTCCAGTGGGTCCCTCCCCCAACCTACTCTGAGCCTTCGGGGTCCTTGTGACATGGCCATTTAGCCCATGGTGTGCAAAAAAGTGTCGCTCAGAGGTAAAACCACCCAATTCAACCTTTTATGTTTCACTTCCATCAGACAATGTGCCGATTCTCACCCTTCCCATAATCTCCCTTGACACACACAATCAAAAAAACACAACTCTGGGAAAGGTTAGTTCTCTGGGAATCTCCCATCTGAAAATAAAGTTGGGATGTTTTATCTCTAAGCAGTACTTTTGTTCACACAATGGGTTAAATGGATAGATGGGAAAGAACCCAATGGCAGAGATAAGTTGGAGGTTTCCAAGTCATAAGAAATAAACTCAAAGAAGAAATTTTGATCTTCGCGTCTATTTCTTCCAGAAAACTTTCTAATTTTTTCGTAATTTCCAAGTTACATATTATAAATTTCTATCTCTGATTAGGAGGCGGGGGTGGCTCAGTCGGTAGCGCACCAGGCTCGTAATCTGTAGTTCCCAGGTTCGAATCCCAGCTGGGTCAGCGTTGAGATTTATCTCCGCAAAATTCTCCGCCCTGCCCACGGTCAGTAGGGGACACCGATGGGCTTGAAAAGGCCGCCGTCCGTCGGATGGGACGTCAAACCGTGGCACCGTGTGCGGGAGAGCCATACCCTGTGCACGTTAAAGAACACGCTGGATGGCCTTGACGGGAGGTTACCATCTGTCTCCCAACAGCTGTTCCAGTGGGTCACCTCTCCCGAACTTCTGAGAGCTTTCGGGATCCATGTGACCTGGCCATTTAGTCCATGGTGTGCAAAAAAAGTACCATTCAGAGGTAAAACAAACCAACCCATGTGCTCTGACCGCTGAGCTAGCGCCAGATGAAGAAGATGCCTTCTCTTAATTATACCATAGAATGAGCCATCCGAAAAGCATCTGACTGTAATTGACCATCAGAGGAGATTTTGATCATTGGCTGCTAACTCGAGTAGAGGAGCTGACAAGATATCAAAAGGTTGTTGTTTGAGATCCCACACATATAATTGGAATTATACCTCTATAAAAAATAATACCTCCTCAAGCAGCTGCTTGCCACAGAGGTCTGACAGGAACCTGTCAGTTTATATGCAATAGTCGAAGGTCTGTGAGGATGGCAGGACCTCAGCAGAAAAACGACACAAACAACCTCTATACTTGTCTAAAATTAAGTGTTTAAATACATTCTTGAGAAATGCTTGTAATATTAATTATATTCATGCATATTTTATTTTGAACAGTGTCTACAACGATCAACTGCAGTCATGGTGCAATAGAGATGATATTTCCTACGATTCACAATACTACGCTGTGTTGGGAACATCACTGATGTATATTTTGAGAATGACAATGAGCCCCAATCGAGGCACGTGGTGCTGCTCAGCGAGTCGCCGGGACATCAGAAGACTGTACAAAAAGATGCAGTTAATCTTCAGAGCCATACCAGTACCTATGTGCAGACTGCCAACTGGATTTGCTGCATCCGATAGAGAAGAAAGGCGTTCCATTGAACTAAAATATGAACAGCAAGAACTCTGTAGCTTGAAACAACTTTGCAGGACCGCAATTCGAAAGCAACTCTCTGAACAGTGGCAACTGCCACAGGGAATTAACCAACTTAAATTACCAACTGTCATACATTCATATATTAATCTCGAGCATGAGTAATTTTCATAATATGATATTGTATATTTCATGTATTTCAGAATAATTAAGATAAAGTATGAATAGTTTTAGTGATTTTACAGCTTTGACACGAATTGTGAACAAAGAATTTTCATGTAGATAATTTTGTAAGTCAATAGGAGCTCATTTTAATTCAGAGTTTCTACAATTTTTTTTGAATATTTCAAGACAAATCGCTTATAATAATTTCGATAAATTTGGAAATGAGTTTTTCTTTACTTTAGTCTAATTCAGACTAAGAATTATTTTATAGAATTTTGTATAATTTTGTGTATGAGATGCCAGACTTTTGGAAATGAATTTATTCTACCTTTTTGTATTAAGACTAGAGGCCCTGTATAGGTAGAGGTTGACTATCTGAAAATTGGACGTCATGTTTTGTCGTCGCTAGGGGCGGGGGTTGCTCAGTCGGCAGCGCGCCATGCTCGTAATCTGTAGTTCCCAGGTTCGAGTCCCAGCTGGGTCAGCGTTGAGATTTATCTCCGTAAAACTCCCCGCCCTGCCCACGGTCAGTAGGGGACACCGATGGGCTTGGAAAGTCCGCCGTCCGCCGGATGGGACGTTAAACCGTGGCCCCGTGTGCGGGAGAGCCATACCCTGTGCACGTTAAAGAACACGCTGGATGGCCTTGACGGGAGGCTACCATCTGTCTCCCAACAGCTGTTCCAGTGGGTCCCCTCCCCCAACCTTCTCTGAGCCTTCGGGGGCCATGTGACCTGGCCATTTAGCCCATGGTGTGCAAAAAAGTGCCGCTCAGAGGTAAAACAATCCAATCCATTTTCGTCGCTTGGGTTATTTAGCGCGCATTGCTGAATGGTATTTTAGGGTATACTTTAGGGCTTTTTTAAAAAAAAAATATATATACATAAATTCGCTTTGCTGCCTATCCTTCTGTAGACATCGAACCTTTTTGTTCATAGAGAAAAGTAAAAAATTCTTTTTGTGTTATATGGGTACTAATGATATATTACGATTGATATTTTTCGAAACTCCCAAAAGTTTGAACTGCACCCTCTAACGATGGAAAAGTTAAAAATTCCAAAATATCAAACGAATATTTCAAACGATGTGGTTATGTAATAAGTTTGAAATTTTGGTGTTGAAATGTGAAGGTTACGAAGTTACCATTGGCAACAATCACTTGACCCTTTAGACCCAGGGGGAGGTGAATGCAACTTTTTATTGTTTTAATTGTTTTAACAGGAAAGTGTATGTTTTTAGAAATGTATTAAAAAATTATATTTGGGTTGGACAGGTATTGATGAAATATTACAATTTGCATTTTGCAAATTTCCTAAAAGCTATAATTGCGCCCTGTAACGGTGGAGAAGAAATCTAAAAATTTAAAACGAATATTGGTGGCCGAGTGGTTAGCGCGCTTGGCTAGTGATCTACGGGACCTGGGTTCGAGCCCCGGGTAAGGCATGGATGTTAGTGTCGTTATTCTGCTGAGGTCCTGCCATCCTCTCAGATCTTCTACTGTGGCATATAAACTGACAGGCTCCTGTCAGACCTCTGTGGCAAGCAGCTGCTTGAGGGGGGTATTTATTTTTTTATTATTTATTGCGAACGATGTAGTTATTCTAGAAATTTATAATTTTCCTTGTGTAATGTGACAGTCTTGAAAATTCCATTGACAACAATGAGTTGACCCTAAGCCCAAGGTAGGTAAGAAACGGAACGGTTTTGTTTTAAGAGATAATTGGAAATCTCTTTTCGAGTTGATTACTACTGTGTAATTGGGAAAATAAACTCTTAATATTTTTTTAGTACTTGTAACGTGCAAAAAATGTTTTTCATTTATCTCTTAAAACAGAAAAGTTGCATTTTACCAACGCGACAGATCATTACTATTAGTGTAAACCACTTGACGAAAAAATTAAGTTTCTAGCAAAAATAGAGCGTTTGCAACATTTAACAAAGATTTGGTATTTTGAAGCTTTTTTCGGCCGCTTGAGGTCGCCTTTCGAGTTTTAATATACCGCTTTTAGCACTTGCTAATACTGGAAATTCCACTGATGGGGATTTGAAAAATGTAAATATTAATATTTTTGTGGAAAAAAATTTCGCCGACATACGGATTCAAACCCTCATCTCTCCAGGAACATGTCAGAGTATTCTAACCAGTTGAACTAATGCCGGCTTTTTTTCACAAAAAATGTTTCTTGATTTATAGACGTTTAAACGTCTGCAGGAAACGCTGAGATTATCAAATATTGTTTAAATCATTAATATTTTGTTAGTGTCTGTAAAAGAAATATAGATATATATTGTGTTTCGTTTATATCTAAGAAAAAGTTTAATTTTCGCATCCCCTTTTGGCTAAGACGGCAGAGCCTTGTTGCCGTTGTAAACCTTCTGACCATAACACTCTACTACCAAAATTTCAGGTTTCTGGTGTAAATAGTTTGTTTATAAATTTTATTTTTAAATTTTATCATTTTCCATCTTTTCCCATCGCTAGAGGGCGCTATTAAAGCTATTGCGAATCGCAATATTTGTTCGACACCTATCCAACCCAAAAAGAGTTTTTCATTTCTGTCTAAAAGCAAAAAATCTCGGTGAATCACCGAGATGGTCAGCCTCTAACTATACAGGACCTCTAATTAAGACTAGTTCTTTTATTTATGTATATATAATTTTTCAAATATTTGTGAAAAGATTCATGAATGTGAATAGAATTTTAGCTTAATGACGACTAAGAATTATTTTGTAAAAGTTTACGTGGTTTCTGAATATTTTTAAATGACAATGTATTATGATATTCATATTTTCATAAATGAAAATTTTCGTACATCATGAAAATTTTCGTACATCATCATCTAATATGTTTTAAATTGTTTAGTTTTGAAAAGTTTCGCAATATTTTTATGTTTGTAAAGAATTTGGAATAAATAGTTCATATTTGAAATAATTTGCTGTCTGTTAAATTTATTTTTAATAAGAATAATGTAGATATACAGATGAACACAGAAATATGCAAATCAAAGGTCCGTTAACTTATTCATAGAAATGGGAATGGAAACTGTTATTTTCAAATTTGGTCAAGTTAAAATTCCTCAGATAAATGGGGCGGGGGTGGCTCAATCGGTAGCGCGCCAGGCTCGTAATCTGTAGTTCCCAGGTTCGAGTCACAGCTGGGTCAGAGTTGAGATTTATCTGCACAATAATTCCCCGCCCACAGCTGGGTCAGCGTTGAGATTTATCTGCACAATAATTCCCCGCCCTGCCCACGGTCAGTAGGGGACACCGACGGGCTTGGAAAGGCCGCCGTCCGTCGAATGGGACGTTAAGCCGTGGCCTGTGTGTGGGAGAGAAGCCGTGGCTCCTGTGCACGTTAAAGAACACGCTGGATGGCCTTGACGGGAGGCTACCATCTGTCTCCCAACAGCTGTTCCAGTGGGTCCCCTCCCCCAACCTTCCTCTGAGCGTTCGGGGTCCATGTGACCTGGCCATATAGCCCATGGTGTGCAAAAAAGTGCCGCTCAGGGGTAAAACAACCCAACCCTCAGATAAATCAGTAGATATAAATTACCATTATATCGGAATAGTTCTAGCGTATATGCGCTGTCCCACCAAAATATTTGCAAATTTCTACGTTATGTCAAAGGGGATACAAATTGAAAGCTCTATAACTTGAAAAAAAATATTCAAATTTACCTATAAAACATTATAGAAAAAAAAAAAAATCATAATGAAATCTTTTTAAACTCGATTTTTCAACAATATTCCATCGGTATTTAAAATTACGGAAGCTGGAATGTTTAATAATAAATGTTCTTTCTTTGCGAAAATTATTCAAAATTGTCTAATAATGAAAAAATTATTTCTCAAAGTACCGAAAAATGCATTTTGTTATATAGCTTGAAACAATAGCTTTTATTTAAATTTTTAATCGACTTCTGAGATAACTGCTTATGAGGTATTACTCTCATAAATTTTTCTAGCTTTTATAAATCTAAATAACGGAAGAATATCGTTCAAAACCGAGATTTAATTATGATTTTTATGTTCAGTCGCATTTTTGTAGTAAATGAATATTTGAGAAGTTATAGAGCTTCTTTGTTAGATTATCGTTAACACGGAAATTCTGGAATGTTTTTCAGAGCAGTGAATATTATAAATATAAGTACATTGTTACTCCTCGTGTGCCAAGATCGATGGCAAATAATCCAAACAAATATTGGTAATTCAATGTTTTCATTGCAAAATATTTGAACATTCGAACATTACCTAAGTCCCTTCTGTCTTTTAAACAATCACACAAATGGTCCAGACACTGGAAAGGGCAATTGTACAATTTTCATCGTAAGGATTCATGATGAGAATCTCCTCCCCTCCCTTTCTTTCCTGGATAAAATACAATCCTTTTATTTTGGTTTCTGTCCCAGAAGAGAAATGTATTTGCTCTTGTTTTTGTTCCATTTTTCCGGAGGAGGAGAAAAACGGTATTGCCAGAGCTTTCCGTTTGTCATTTATCGATTTGTGTTTTTGCTAAAATGGATGGTCTACCACAATTACGGATCAAGAAAAAGATTTAAAAAGTACCCACCTTCTTATAAGCGCCAAAAAAAAAAAATTAGGAAATAAACCTACAGCATATGGATGGTACAATCAGTCACTGAGTTAAAACTCACTTCAAAGGAAGATGGGCAGCCAGATTTACCTACTCACAACAAGTTTGCTAGCGCCCAATACATTTCTTTGAAGTTAATACAAATTCAGTGACTGATTATACCACTGATATGCTTTGGTTTTTTTCTGCATTTTAGAACACATATAGGAACATAGGTATTTTTTAAACTTTATAATTTATTTATTTTTTTGTCACTAAAAACATCTAACTTCAGAAACTTTTATTTGATATATGACTCATCGAAGACATTTTTCTTCCATTTTGGAGTCGTTTCGAGGTAGCCCATTATATGGGCTACCTCGAAACGACTTCAAATTCAGTGACTGATTATACCACTGATATGCTTTGGTTTTTTTCTGCATTTTAGAACACATATAGGAACATAGGTATTTTTTAAACTTTATAATTTATTTATTTTTTTGTCACTAAAAACATCTAACTTCAGAAACTTTTATTTGATATATGACTCATCGAAGACATTTTTCTTCCATTTTGGAGTCGTTTCGAGGTAGCCCATTATATTAGAGATGTCACAAGTGTTTTTTTTAGATTAAAGCTTGTAATATCTCTAATGTCATTTTATTAATTTAACTCGTTAAAGGATCCCCGAGAGTATCCTCACTACCTCTTTTATCAGGAAAGAGAACTATTCGTGAAAATTTCAAAATAGTTTATTTTTAAATACCCCCATCAAGCAGCTGCTTGCCACAGAGGTCTGACAGGAGCCTGTCAGTTTATATGCCAGAGAAGAAAGTCTGTGAGGATGGCAGGACCTCAGCAGAAAAACGACACATACATCCATGCCTTACCCGGGGCTCGAACCCAGGTCCCATAGATCAGTAGCCAAGCGTGCTAACCACTCGGCCATGTGACGGCTAAAATAGTTTACGACTGTTATTATATGAGTTTTTATTTGACACCAACTCACAAATGTATGCCCCCTCGTTCGTAAGATTTTGTAGAACAATGGCTTTCACGTTTCCCGTTTTTTAGCGAGCAAGAAAGCAAACGTGAGTTTGCTTTTATTACTCACAGCATACCACACGTCTCAAGCTTCATTTCATCCACAATTTGTTACTTTTGGCAGTTGCTTTCTGGAGATATAGAGAGAGACAATTTTTTTCATATTTCCCAATTTTTAGGGTGTAAGAAAGGACGAGGTGTCAATTTCGTTAGCCTATGATACTCCGCGTCAGAAATTCTCATTTGCCGCATAGCTTGTTTTTTTGGGGACTCGCGTTCCGAAGGGTTGAGTTGTTTTACCTATGAGCGGCACTTTTTTCCACAGCATGGGCTAAATGGCCAGGTCACATGGACCCCGAAGGCTCAGAGAAGGTTGGGGGAGGGGACCCACTGGAACAGCTGTTGGGAGACAGATGGTAGCCTCCCTTCAAGGCCATCCAGCGTGTTCTTTAACGTGCACAGGGTATGGCTCTCCCGCACATGGGGCCACGGTTTAACGTCCCATCCGACGGATGGCGACCTTTCCAAGCCTATCGGTGTCCCCTACTGACAGTGGGCAGGGCGGGGAGTTTGCGGAGATAAATCTCAACGCTGACCCAGCTGGGACTCGAACCTGGGAACTACAGATTACGAGTCTTGCGCGCTACCGACTGAGCCCCCCCCCCCGCCCCCCAATCACATATAGACAACTACGGGAAATAACAAAGAAGTGATTATATCAATCTTGAAATAATACTAGTTATTAAACAATGGTAAGAAAAAAGTAGGTTTAAAGTATATATATAATTAAACACCACGTTTTAATGAGATGGAATTAGCTGCATTTACCCGACGATTTCACCACCAGTTGGTTGTATACTGAATACCACCAGTTGCCGCAGGGCCAAAAAAAAACCTCTTACGGGTCGAAATTTCCCCATTCCTGTTTTAAATTACACATTTAATGTGAAAATTGGATTGAAGAGATACAGTAGATCGTAAGCTGATCCAATTAAAATTCGATTTTGAACAATATTCGTTCAGTATTTCACGAGCTATGGAAGCTAGATTTGCTTCACAACAGTAATGGGTCATAAAAATTTACCTCAGAAAGCAATTGAATCTTAAATAATAACTGTTGTTTCAAACCACTTAATAAAAAGAATATATGATTTTGACATTTGATTAATGATTACTTCAATGTTAAACAATTCTGGAAGAATTTTATAAAAGAATCAAATTTATTGTTAAATATTTCAGTTTCATAGTTCTCTAAATTCTTAACCAAAAGTTTTGAAAAATCGATATTTGATTATGATCATTTTTTCTCTTCACTCAAAAATTTCCATTAAACGAATGTTTTAGAAGTATAGATTTTCAGAGTTAAATTCCCATTGACAAAATAAGAGCATTCTGAAGCATTTTGGCAGGGCTTCGTATAACCTTCACCATTTAGGGGTCAAACTACCCACATTTCCACACAGAATTCATCCATTTGACTTTGAAAAGAATTTAGGTTTGGTAAAAGATTATAAAAGGGATTATTCTCATCCCCCGAGGCATGGAAGATAGGTGAATACCAATCGTTGTTACTGGACACTGGTCATCTCTTTGATTGGTTGTTGACAGTTAATCATACCCCTCTCCGACTTCGGTCATTAATTACGTGATTTATTCCAGCACAGAAACCATTTTGGTATTCGGGTGAAAAATCTTCGCAGTGATTAGTAGTCTGAGTGATTTTTCTCTGCTTTGGCTTTCGTTTATCAGGCATCCCCTTTTTTACCTTGTGCAAGATTGAAGTCGTTGTGCGAATTTTTGAACAAGTTTCATGATAATTTTCGCTATGGAGGAAGAAGCAGGTTGTAGTTATTATAACCGACCACATGTAAGTGTTTTAGAAGTTTAAGAATTTGTATTTTCAGAGCGTTGTTGGGTTGTTTTACCTCTGAGAGGCACTTTTTTGCACACCGTGGGCTAAATGGCAAGGTCACATGGACACCGAAGGCTCAGAGAAGGTTGGGGGGAGGGGACCCACTGAAACAGCTGTTGGGAGACAGATGGTAGACTCCCGTCAAGGCCATCCAGCGTGTTCTTTAACGTGCACAGGTATGGCTCTCTCCAGCACACGAGGCTACGGCTTAACGTCCCATCCGACGGACGGCGGCCTTTACCAAGCCCATCGGTGTCCTCTACTGACCGTAGGCAGGGCGGGGAATTTTGCGCAGATAAATCTCAACGCTGACCCAGTTGGACTCGAACTTTGGAACTGCAGATTATGAGCCTGGCGCGCTACCGACTGAGCCACCCCCGCCCCTTTTCAGAGCGTACTTCTCATTATATGAATAATATGAATTGTATAGAAGGTATGCAGAAACTCACCACTTTTCGATCGGTTGGGTAATGCTACTTGGAAACTTTGTTTCTGGCCATATTTTTTATTGATCACGTTTTTTTCCTGGAAGAAAAGTAGTGTATTATTTATTTTTTGTGAACAAATACACAGAATTATGCAAAGAATTTTGGCAATTTCCATAATCCTATGCTGGTTTAATCACGGTCTTGTGGAAGAAAAGGAAAAAACTTATATATAACTAAATTTTCGCATTGATAGTAAAAATTTTTTAATTCACAGAGCATTAACGAAAATTAAAAGAATTCCAGTTTTCAAAAGGAAGCTGCAATATTACTGTGATTCAATAACCATATAATATTTTTTGATGCAAAATGGCCCATGTCCAATAGACTTTATATCTGTGGTAGAGATTTATGCGGTTTTATGATAAAACTTTATTGTTTCTAATAAAGAACTCTGCCATTAGTTAACCCATGGAACAAGGAATGTGAAAAGTAAACTAAACTATATTTAACTTGGTTTTTTCTTTGCCACAAAAATGGTAGGTTTTTCCTTATAAATATGTTAAAATTTTAATTCACATAGCTGATATCCTCAGCAAAATTTGAAAACCGATAGCAACTGTTTTTTTAGTAAAAGAGGCTAAAGCATATAACTTTTATATAGAAACGCATTCTGTTCATTTAGCGCTTTTTTATTATAAAATACAAAAGAACACAAAATAGGAATATATGTTTTGCAGCTAATACTTACAATGAGATATTTATTAAAGTACCACGGTGAGAACTTTTCTTTTTTTTCAATCCTCTGACATAAATATGTTGCATTTGAAAGACAAAACAAACTTTCTCCTCCTTCTATATGAAAAGTAAAAAAGTTGATCAGTCAAATTAATAATAGTGAAATTTTTTTAAAATAAAGTATTTATTATAATAGCCCTAATTTTTCTTGTCTTTCATTATTTTATGTTTATATGTTTTCACTCTCTATTTATTTTTAAAACGGAATGGGTTTTGTTGATAAGTGGATAGATAATAATAGCATTAAAAATGTTACATTTTTCTTAGAATTTGTTTTAAAATTTCCATGCCAGTCTTTTACTCTTGTGAACATCTCAATATTCCCACAGTTGGCGGTACAACCGTGGGAATATTGAGATATTCACAAGAGTTAAAGACAGTTCACAGCTATCAAGTAACAGCGATTTCATCAGTTAGTCAACTTCTTATATCTTATGAATTTATGTTTGAAGCAAATCTTTTGTGGAAAAAATGAGTTATCGCGATGAATGGGGATACCAGTCATTTCGAAATTTGTCTTTTCCACAAAAGTATTTCTTCAATTAGATATAAACAACTTTATATTTATTAGCTATTGATTATTGAATTTGTGATGTTTGAGATGCAAAACACTAATAACTGGATGATAAAAGAGTAAAAGATTAGAATATATATATCATGAATTATAAAAAATGGAAACAACGCTTTTGAAAAAACGACTGTTTCAGAAATGATATTCCATGTTTTTACCACTTGATTTCTACTATTTTTCACTTTATTCTGTCATCCGGTTCGGCTCCACAACCTTCAGTCAATGACGTTTGTTTCTCCCAGTCTGTTGAACATTGTAACTCAACGAATTACATATTAAAATCGTTAAAATTTATCCATCGAGCATTTCGAATTTTTTATGGATTTTATGGATTTCTTGAATTGTAAAAGTCTTAATATAAACTGATTTACTGAGATGTGGAAAATATTTTCAGAAATCTTTTTGTCTAATACATCATGAATTTGGAGATCAATACCTCTTCTGCTGCAAAGTACGTCTTTGCCAAGCTCAACTCTCTTGAATGTCTTTTTCTGCACGCGGGCCACAGGTTCAACAGCCTGGTCTAAAATATCGAGCGTCTCTGACAAACCCTTTTTAAACCTGCATTCTCAGAATCTTTTCGAAATATTTTAACGCTTGTAAAACTCTTAAATTTTGAAACGTTTTTCTCATGCTTTCGAACTTTTTCACTCTTTTTATGAATGTACATGCACTTGCATTGTTTTGAACACACTACGTTGGTTTCAATATAGGTACTCTTTTGCTTAAAAAGTATCCGGGGAGAAACTGATTAAATTTGTATATGATCATGTGATTTTTTTTTTGGAGCGCTCTAATTTCTTAATGTATGATTGCAGACATAATGTTCAATCTTTGTTAACAAGTGGAAACAAAATATAATCATTCTTTGAACTAAATACTTTTATCGAAACAAATGATTTCATATTTGCTGATTCAAGTATATTTTTTATGATTATTATTTATTTCCGTGAAGTATAGGAGTTTGAATGGAAATATTGTAATACATTTAATTTATGCATTCACTGGTCATTGAATTATGAGCACTACACTCAATGTTTTGTCAATGGGATCGGAATTAAGCGTTTCATGAGAAAATATTACTGAGAATAATTCAAAGGTCTGAATTAAAGCTATCTAAATCTCCATTTCATCCAAATTCTCTCAGCTTTCAAACTGGTATGGAGGTTTAAACGTTTCAGACCAGCAATGTTTTCTAAGAGATTGATTAAAAATTTGACGAATTGGTTTTTAAAAAATAACGAAAGGGTTTGAAATAACTTGTGGAACATTACTGTTGTTAATGTTCAAACTTCAATAAATTTTCATATGCTGAACGAATATAGTTGAAAATTGATATTTTAATTTAACTGAGATTTTAAATTCTCTATTAGTTGTATATTCTCATAAAACTTGTGTTTTAAAAAGTATAAATCTTCGAAGTTATAGCCCCATTGACGTAACGTGGGATTGGGTGGTTATAAATTCAAAGATCTGTCAGTGTATTTGTCAAATAAATAATGAAACTTATTTTCTTTTGCAGCTAAGTGGTATAGACAGCAGTCAAGTTGCAGAAGAGCGAGTGGTAACCAAAACTCCTATACAATTTCTGGACGACATTAGAACGTTCAAGAAGTTCTCCCTGAAGCACTATGACACTTCAACGCTGGATAACGTATTCTCTATGATCTACAGTTGGACTCCCAGCATGATTGAAAACAGAAACAACCAGGAAATCAAGTGTTGGATCGTAAAGTTAGTGACCGTCATCAATAAAATGCAGAGAGTGGTTGAAATCCCATATTCTGCTCAAGAGGCAGCAACCCTTCTGGATATCTGTTTCCTCCACCGCATTGGAGACAGTGAACTTGTTGTGAAACTGTTACACCTCCTGGAGTTAATTTTTTCTGGGCGAATAGATTCTCTCTTCAACGCAAGCTTCCATTCAATCATTAGGATCAAAAGTCATCGTTTTCTGAAGTCAGATGGAATCAATGTCAGAATAACCGATTATCTTCACTATTTGTTGCGTCATGCTAAGAAAGTTAAGGAGACTTTCGATGGGAAATGGTATAGTGAATATTGTTCCGAAGTAGTAGTTCAATGGGCCAGAATAGGTAATACAGCAGGCCTGGAGAGATTATTAAGATGTGGTTTCCTCTCAGGTGCCCACCGTGAACACTGTGCACTTCCAACCTTAAATACGAGTCTAGCTACTTTTGAAGACTTATGGTAAGAATATTTTCCCTTTCAACCTAACTATTAATTTGCATGTAATATTTAACATATGTGTCCTCTTTTTTGTTGTGGTCTTGCCTTCCTCAGCGAGTCTCTAGGTGGTGTGTTAAACGATACTCTGTTTAAGGAATAATTAGTTGTTATTTTATATCTACAAGCATCTAACCAAATTATATATATATATCTTGGGAGGGGGCGAGACAAAATTAATACAATTAGGAAGAACCTATTAAAAATTAATGAATGTTCTTTTTTTTCGGGTGTGGGAAGGGACACCAAAGTGACCTAATTAGGAATAACGTATTAAAAATTGATGAGCTCCATACATTATGCTGCATTTATTCATATGACGAGAAGGGTAGAGACAAAATTTATCTTTGGCGAAGTGGGATCCGAACCCACGACTTCATGGTAACGTGCAGGTGCTCTGACTGCTGAGCTACAGACCGCCTGATACTCAACCTCTATTGTTGATGTTAAGCCTTACACCATAGCTTCAGTCTCAAGAAGCCGTCTTCTCGCTCTGCAACGATTCCAATAGCATATTTTTTTGAGCAAATCTGAATTCATATTGAAATGTTTAGGCAGATCCCTAGTTATCATGTAGTTATTAATTATATCCACAACTTATTATTTTGTACATAAGTTTCACACACTGTTTTGCTATATATATTTCATGTGATGGCGAAGATTTAGATGAAAAGATCCTGCTCTCTAAACCTTTGAAATCATAAGAATAAATAAATCACAATAGCAAGTGAAACGTATGTACAGGATATGTTGTTGGGTTGTTTTACCTCTGAGCGGCACTCTTTTTCACACCATGGGATAAATGGCCAGGTTACATGGACCCCGAAGGCTCAGAGCAGGTTGGGGACCCACTGGAATAGCTGTTGGGAGAGAGATGGTAGCCTCCCGTCAAGGCCATCCAGCGTGTTCTTTAACGTGCACAGGGTATGGCTCTCCCGCACACGGGGCCACGGCTTAACGTCCGATCCGACGGACGGCGGCCTTTTCAAGCCCATCGGTGTCCCCTACTGATCGTGGGCAGGGCGGGGAATTTTGCGGAGATAAATATCAACGCTGACCCAGCTGGGACTCGAACCTGGGAACTACAGATTACGAGCCTGGCGCGCAACCGACTGAGCCACCCCCCGCCATCTCGATGAGGTATCGGAATTGATCTTTTCCTCACTTTGAGTCAGTATTATTATCATGTTTGTAATATGTAGGAAATCACTTAAAATATTTATTTGATTGTAAATTTTCATAGATATGCAACGAATTTCAGTTTTTGTTTGTAAAAATGGAGTTTAATATCTATATTCGAAGTACTGTAAGGCATTCTAACCAATAGCATAGCTCATTCATAACACTACGATATGACATTCTTTCCTTCAAAATCTACCCCCCCCCCCCATCAAAAAATATTTTGGATCTTTTTCTTCTTGAAAAATGTTTTTCCATCTCCTTCAAGGTGATGGAAAAAATGATTCAATTGAACTTACAAAACTATAATTATGTGAATGACTCAAATATATATATTATTCATTAGCAAAAAAGAAATTAAGCCGTTGTATCAAAAAAATTCCAATAGTCTGAAAGCTGCTAACATTTTCGTTTGTACTATATTCCTTCCCTGAAATTAGGAGGTTTTTTCTATTATAAATATTTAAATCAAGAGGGGGCCTCTGTTAAGGAATTTTAAATCAGGAATTGATTTCTTTTAATGATATTTATATCAGGGTTTGCTCTGGGTTGGGTTGTTTTACCTCCGAGCGGCACTTTTTTGCACACCATGGGCTAAATGGCCAGTTTACGTGTATCCCGAAGGCTCAGAGAAAGTTGGGGGAGGGGACCCACTGGAACAGCTGTTGTGAGACAGATGGCAGCCTCCCGTCAAGGCCATCCAGCGTGTTCTTTAACGTGCACAGGGTATGGCTCTCTTTCACACGGGGCCACGGTTTAACGTTCCATCCCACGGACGGCGGCCTTTCCAAGCCCATCGGTGTCCCCTACTGACCGTGGGCAGGGCGTGGAATTTTGCGGAGATAAATCTCAACGCTGACCTAGCTGGGACTCGTACCTAGGAACTACAGATTACGAGCCTGGCGCGCTACCGACTGAGCCACCCCCTCCCCTAGGGTTTGCTCTCTTAATGATATTTAAAGGAGGAGATACATTCTGTTAATAGGTTTTAAATGAGGAGGTCTCCACTGTTAATAGCATTTAAATCAGAAATTTTCCTCTGTTAGTGTTTTAAATCAACAGTTTGGATCTCTGAATGATACTTAGTTACAGAGTTGCCTAAGTCAATGATATAAAAATCAAGTTGGGTTGGTTTGTTTTACCTCCGAGCGGCACTTTTTTGCTCACCATGGGCTAAATGGCCAGGTCACAAGGACCCCGAAGGCTCAGAGAAGGTTGGGGGAGGGGACCCACTGGAACAGCTGTTGGGAGACAGATGGTAGACTCCCGTCAAGGCCGTCCAGCGTGTTCTTTAACGTGCAGAGGGTATGGCTCTCCCGCACAAGGGGCCACGGCTTAACGTCCCATCCGACGGACGACGGCCTTTCCAAGCCCATCGGTGTCCCCTACTGACCGTGGGCAGGGCGTGGAATTTTGCGGAGATAAATCTCAACGCTGACCCAGCTGGGACTCGAACCTGGGAACTACAGATTATGAGCCTGACGCGCTACAGACTGAGCCACCCCCGCCCCTAAAAATCAAGAGTATGCATCTATTAACTATATTAAAATTGAGATGCAGCTTCTCTTAATGATTTATTAAATGAAGGGCTTGTCTTTGTTAATGATTCGCAAATCATGAAGTTGCTTCTGCTCATGATTTTTAGATATACCGTGAAGAATGCTCGCATCTAGAGAAAAGGGAAAAAGGATGTCAAATTCCATGGATCGGCGTTCGAGTGTAAAATCATCCTGAAAAACACCTTGTTGAGGATTAGCTATGTATGACATTAGATACGTATAGAAAAAATAATATCATTATTATCGTGGGATCCGAACCCACGACTCACATTAACATATCATGTGCTCCGGGGGCGGGGGTGGCTCAGTCGGTAGCGCGCTAGGCTCGTAATCTGTAGTTTCCAGGTTCGAGTCCCAGCTGGGTCAGCCTTGAGATATATCTCCGAAAAATTTCTCCGCCCTGCCCACGGTCAGTAGGTGACACCGATGGGCTTGGAAAGGCCGCCGTCTGTCGGATGGGACGTTAAGCCGTGGCCCTATGAACGGGAGAGCCATACCCTGTGCACATTAAAGAACACGCTGGATGGCCTTGACGGGAGGTTACCATCTGTCTCCCAACAGCTGTTCCAGTGGGTCCCCTCCCCCAAACTTCTGAGAGCCTTAGGGGTCCATGTGACCTGGCCATTTAGCCCATGGTGTGCAAAAAAGTACCACTCAGAGGTAAAACAAACCAACCCATGTGCTCTGACCGCTGAGCTAGCGCCAGATGAAGAAGATGCCTTCTATTAATTATACCATAGAATGAGCCATCCGAAAAGCATCTGACTGTAATTGACCATCAGAGGAGATTTTGATCATTGGCTGCTAACTCGAGTAGAGGAGCTGACAAGATATCAAAAGGTTGTTGTTTGAGATCCCACACATATAATTGGAATTATACCTCTATAAAAAATAATACCTCCTCAAGCAGCTGCTTGCCACAGAGGTCTGACAGGAACCTGTCAGTTTATATGCAATAGTAGAAGGTCTGTGAGGTTGGCAGGACCTCAGCAGAAAAACGACACAAACAACCTCTATACTTGTCTAAAATTAAGTGTTTAAAACATTCTTGAGAAATGCTTGTAATATTAATTATATTCATGCATATTTTATTTTGAACAGTGTCTACAACGATCAACTGCAGTCATGGTGCAATAGAGATGATATTTCCTACGATTCACAATACTACGCTGTGTTGGGAACATCACTGATGTATATTTTGAGAATGCCAATGAGCCCCAATCGAGGCGCGTGGTGCTGCTCAGCGAGTCGCCGGGACATAAGAAGACTGTACAAAAAGATGCAGTTAATCTTCAGAGCCATACCAGTTCCTATGTGCAGACTGCCAACTGGATTTGCTGCATCCGATAGAGAAGAAAGGCGTTCCATTGAACTAAAATATGAACAGCAAGAACTCTGTAGCTTGAAACAACTTTGCAGGACCGCAATTCGAAAGAAACTCTCTGAACAGTGGCAACTGCCACAGGGAATTAACCAACTTAAATTACCAACTGTCATACATTCATATATTAATCTCGAGCATGAGTAATTTTCATAATAAGACAGTGTATATTTCATGTATTTCAGAATAATTAAGATAAAGTATGAATAGTTTTTGAGTGATTTTACAGCTTTGACACGAATTGTGAACAAAGAATTTTCATTTAGATAATTTTGTCAGTCAATAGGAGCTCATTGTAATTGAGAGTTTGTACAGTTTTTTGAATATTTCAAGACAAATCGCTTATAATAATTTCGATAAATTTGGAAATGAGTTTATCTTTACTTTAGTCTAATTCAGACTAAGAATTATTCTGTAGAATTTTGTATAATTATGTGAATATTTTAAAATAATTTGTGTATGAGTTGCCAGACTTTTGGAAATGAATTTATTCTACCTTTTTTGTATTAAGACTAGAGGCCCTGTATAGGTAGAGGTTGACTATCTCAAAATTGGACGTCATGTTTTGTCGTCGCTAGGGGCGGGGGTGGCTCAGTCGGTAGCGCGCCAGGCTCGTAATCTGTAGTTCCCAGGTTGGAGTCCCAGCTGGGTCAGCGTTGAGATTTATCTCCGCAAAATTTCCCCGCCCAGCCCACGGTCAGTAGGGGACACCGATGGGCTTGGAAAGGCCGCCGTCCGTCGGCTGGGACGTTAAGCCGTGACCCCGTATGCGGGAGAGCCATACCCTGTGCACGTTAAAGAACACGCTGGATGGCCTTGACGGGAGGCTACCATCTGCCTCCCAACAGCTGTTCCAGTGGGTCCCCTCCCCCAATCTTCTCTGAGCCTTCGGGGTCCTTGTGGCCTGGCCATTTAGCCCATGGTGTGCAAAAAAGTGCCGCTCAGAGGTAAAACAATCCAATCCATTGTCGTCGCTTGGGCTGTTTAGCGCGCATTGCTGAATTGTATTTTGGGAATATTTTAGGGCTTTTTCTAAAAAAAAAATATATATATAAATAATTTCGCTTTGTTGCCTATCCTTCTGTAGACATCGAACCTTTTTGTTCATACAAAAAAGTAAAAAATTCTTTTTGTGTTAGTTGGGTATTAATGATATATTACGATTAGTATTTTCCGAAACTCCCAAAAGTTTGAACTGCACCCTCTAACGATGGAAAAGTTAAAAATTCCAAAATATCAAACGAATATTTCAAACGATGTAGTTATGTAATAAGTTTGAAATTTTGGTGTTGAAATGTGAAGGTTACGAAGTTACCATTGGCAACAATAACTTGACCCTTTAGACCCAGGGGGAGGTGAATACAACTTTTTATTGTTTTAATTGTTTTAACAGGAAAGTGTATGTTTTTAGAAATATATTAAAAACTATTTTTGGGTTGGACACGTATTGATGAAATATTATAATTTGCATTTTGCAAATTTCCTAAAAGCTATAATTGCGCCCTGTAACGGTGAGAAGAAATCTAAAAATTTAAAACGAATATTGCAAACGATGTATTTATTCTAGAAATTTATAATTTTCCTGGTGTAATGTGACAGTCTTGAAAATTCCATTGACAACAATGAGTTGACCCTAAGCCCAAGGTAGGTAAGAAACGGAACGGTTTTGTTTTAAGAGATAATTGGAAATCTTTTTTCTAGTTGATTACTACTGTGTAATTGAGAAAATAAACTATTAATATTTTATTAGTACCTGTAAAGTGCAAAAAAATTTTTCATTTATCTGTTAAAACAAAAAAGTTGCATTTTACCAACGGGACATATCATTACTATTAGTGTAAACCACTTGACCAAAAATTTAAATTTCTAGGAAAAATAAATCGTTTGCAACATTTAACAAAGATTTGGTATTTTCCAGCTTTTTTCAGCCGCTGGAGGTCGCTTTTCGAGTTTTAATATACCGCCTTTAGCACTTGCAAATTCTGGAAATTCCACTGATGGGGATACGAAAAATGTAAATATTAATATTTTTGTGGAAAAAAATTTCGCCGACATACGGATTCAAACCCTCATCTTTACAGGAACATGTCAGAGTATTCTAACCAGTTGAACTAACACCGGCTTTATTCCACAAAAACGTTTCTTGATTTATAGACGTTTAAACGTCTACAGGAAACGCTGAGAAATTAGTGAACTGGCAAATTTCGGTCACATGACTGAAGTTTGCCAGTTCACTAATTTCTAAAAAAATCGTTGCCAGATATTTTTTCCGAATTCTGTAATCAACCATAGTGTTTGGATACTTTTTTGAGCGACTGTACACACATTAACTCATAGGCTTTCGTCTCACGGTACCACAAAACATGGCGCCCATAAACCACGTGACTCAATCAACCAATGGCAGTGAATCACCGAGATGGCCAGCCTCTAAATATACAGGACCTCTAATTAAGACTAGGAGTTCTTTTATTGATGTATATATAATTTTTTAAATATTTGTAAAAAGATTCCTGTATGTGAATAGAATTTTAGCTTAATGACGACTAAGAATTATTTTGTAAAATTTACGTGGTTTTCTGAATATTTTTAAATGACAATGTATTATGATATTCATATTTTCATAATGAAAATTTTCAAAGTATATCAATCATATCATTTCACATCATCATATAATATGTTTTAAATTGTTTAGTTTTGAAAAGTTTCGCAATATTTTTGTGTTTGTAAAGAATTTGGAATAAATAGTTCATATTTGAAGTTATTTGCTGTCTCTTAAATTTATTTTTAATAATAATAATGTAGATAAACAGATGAACACAGTAAAATGAAAATCAAATTATTATTAGAATTATTCATAGAAATGGGAAGGTTACGAAGTTACCATTGGCAACAATCACTTGACCCTTTGGACCCAGGGGGAGGTGAATACAACTTTTTATTGTTTTAACAGAAAAATGTATGTTTTTAGAAATATATTAAAAATTCTTTTTGGGTTGGACAGGTATTGATGAAATATTACAATTTGCATTTTGCAAATTTCCTAAAAATTATAATTGCGCCCTCTAACGGTGGAACTTATTCATAGAAATGGGAAAGGAAACTGTTACTTTCAAATTTGGTGAAGTTAAAATTCCTCAGATAAATCATTAGATGCAAATTACCATTATGTCGGAATAGTTGTAGCGTATATGCGCTCTCCAAACAAAATATTTGTGAATTTCTACGTTATGTCAAAGGGGATACAAATTGAAAGCTCTATAGCTTGAAAAAAAAATATACAAATTTACCGATAAAATATAATAGGAAAAAAAAAAAAGATCATAATGAAATCTTTTCAAACTCGATTTTTCAACAATATTCCGTCGGTGTTTAAAATTACGGAAGCTGGAATGTTTAATAATAAATGTTCTTCCTTTGTGAAAATTATTCAAAATTGTCTAATAATGAAAAAATTATTGCGCTAAGAATGCATTTTGTTATATAGCTTGAAACAATAGCTTTTATTTAAATTTTTAATCGACTTCTCAGATAACTGTTTATGAGGTATTACTCTCATAAATTTTTCTAGCTTTTATAAATCTAAATAACGGAAGAATATCGTTCAAAACCGAGATTTAATTATGATTTTTATGTTCAGTCGCATTTTTGTAGTAAATGAATATTTCAGAAGTTATAGAGCTTCTTTGTTAGATTATTATTAACACGGAAATTCTGGAATATTTTTCAGAGCAGGGAATATTATTAATATAAGTATCCCGTGGCCGAGTGGTTAGCACGCTTGGCTACTGATCTAAGGGACCTGGTTTCGAGCCCCGGATTAGGCATGGATGTGTGTGTCGTTTTTATGCTGAGGTCCTGCCATCCTCTCAGATCTTCTACTATGGCATATAAACTGACAGGCTCCTGTCAGACCTCTGTGGTAAGCAGCTGCTTGAGGGGGTATTTATTTTTTTTTATTTACATTGTTACTCCTGGTGTGCCAAGGTCGATGGCAAATAATCCAAACAAATATTGGTAATTGAATGTTTTCATTGCAAAATATTTGAACATTCGAACATTATTTAGGTTTCGAACCCAAGTCCATTCTGACCTTTTAGACAATCACACAAATGGTCCAGACACTGAAAAGGGCAATTGTACATTTTCATCGTAAGGATTCATGATGAGAATCTCCTCCCCTCCCTTTCTTTCCTGGATAAAATACAATCCTTTTATTTTGCTTTCTGTCCCAGAAAAGAAATATATTTCCTCTTGTTTTTGTTCCATTTTCCCTTAGGAGGAGAAAAATGGTATTGCCAGAGCTTTCCGTTTGTCATTTATCGATTTGTGTTTTTGTTAAAATGGATGCTCTACCACAATTACGGATCAAGAAAAAGATTTAAAAGTACCCACCTTCTTACATGCGCCAAAAAAATTAGGAAATAAACCTACAGCATATGGATGGTACAATCAGTCACTGAGTTAAACTCGCTTCAAAGGAAGATAGGCAGCCAGATTTACCTACTCACAACAAGTTTGCTGGCGCCCAATACATTTGTTTGAAGTTAATTACGAATTCAGTGACTGATTATACCACTGATATGCTTTGGTTTTTTTCTACATTTTAGAACACATATAGGAACATAGGTATTTTTTAAACTTTATAATTTATTTATTTTTTTGTCACTAAAAGTATCTAACTTCAGAAAATTTTATTTGATATATTACTCATCGAAGACATTTTTCTTCCATTTTGGAGTCGTTTTCGAGGTAGCCCATTATATTAGAGATGTCACAATTTTTTTTTAGATTAAAAAAATAAATAGAGAAATACCCCCTCAAGCAGCTGCTTGCCACAGAGGTCTGACAGGAGCCTGTCAGTTTATATGCCACAGTAGGAGATCTGAGAGGATGGCAGGACCTCAGCAGAAAAATGACACACACATCAATGCCTAATCCGGGGCTCGAACTCAGGTCCCTTAGAACAGTAGCCAAGCGTAGCTTGTAACATCTCTAATGTTATTTTATTAATTTAACTCGTTAAAGAATCCCCGAGAATATCCTCACTCCCTCTTTTACCAGGAAAGAGATCTATTGGTGAAAAATTCAAAATAGTATACGACTGTTATTATATGAGTTTTTATTTGACACCAACTCGCAAATGTATGCCCCCTCGTTCGTAAGATTTTGTAGAAAAGTGGCTTTCACGTTTCCCGTTTTTCAGCAAGCAAGAAAGCAAACGAGAATTTACTTTTATTACTCACGGCATACCACACGTCTCAATGGGGCGTGGTACTGTACTTCCCAGGTTCGAGTCCCAGCTGGGTCAGCATTGAGATTTATCTCCGCAAAATTCCCTGTCCACGGTCAGTAGGGGACACCGATGGGCTTGGTAAAGGCCGCCGTTCGTCGGTTGGGACGTTAAGCCGTGGTCCCATGCGCGGGAGAGCCATACCCTGTGCACGTTAAAGAACACGTTGGATGGCTTTGACGGGAGGCTTCCATCTGTCTCCCAACAGCTGTTCCAGTGGGTCCCCTCCCCCAACCTTCTCTGAGCCTTCGGGGTCCATGTGACCTGCCATTTAGCCCATTGGTGTGCAAAATCGTGCCGCTCAGAGGTAAAACAACGCAACACGTCTCAAGCTTCATTTCATACACAATTTGTTACTTTTGGCACTTGCTTTCTGGAGATATATATAGAGAGAGACACTTTTTTTCATATTTCCCAATTTTTAGGGTGTAAGAAAGGATGAGGTGTCAATTTCTTTAGCCTATGATATTCTCCGCGTCAGAAATTCTCATTTGAGGCATAGCTTGTTTTTTTGCGGACTCGCCGTTCCGAAGGGTTGGGTTGTTTTACCTCTGAGCGGCACTTTTTTGCACACCATGGACTAAATGGCCAGGTCACATGGACCCCGAAGGCTCAGAGAAGGTTGGGGGAGGGGACCCACTGGAACAGCTGTTGGAAGACAGATGGTAGCCTCCCGTCATGGCCATCCAGCTACACGGGCCACGGCTTAAAATCCCATCCGACGGACGGCGGCCTTTCCTAGACCATCGGTGTCCCCTATTGATCGTGGGCAGGGAGTTTTGCGGAGATAAATCTCAAGGCTGACCCAGCTGGGACTCGCACCTGGGAACTACAGATTACGAGCCTGGCGCGCTGCCGACTGAGCCACCCCCGCCTCGCGCGTTCCGAAGATAGAGGGGATTAATCGTTTTCATATTTTCCCTTTTTTAGGTGGAAGAAAGCATTGGGTCTCAATTTTCAATAGCTTATTATACTCCAGCGTGAAGAGCTATCATTTGACGCATACCTTGTTGCTTTCGGCACTGACGTTCTAGGGGAAAAAAGCGGAACAATGATTTTCTCCCCTAAGAATGTCCCTATTATTAGGGGAGAAGGAGGCATGGGGACAGTTTTTATAGCCCATGATACCTCTCGCGTTACAAGCTTTCATTTGACACGTCAATCATAAAGTCTCTCCATCGCATTCGAACGATACCGTGGAACAACTGCTTTCAGAAATCGACACACCGGCAAATATCGAGCAAAAAGCAAGTTAACAATTAAAAAAAAAGGGAAGGTGCAATGACTGTTTCGTCTTTCTGTTATAATTATTTTAGTGGTGCTTGAAATATTTTTTGACAAATGTATTAATATGCATATATTTAATAATTTTTCCTGTTCTGCAACACTCTATTCCCACCTTTGCGAAAAAAAGTGTTCCTTTTTCTTTTTTTCCCTATCCCAGAAAAGATCTCTTGCTTTTTCTCCTCATAGGAAAAATCAGTTTAGTTTTTACCACTATTTCAGATATAATTAATTTAAATATTACCGGTAATTTCCGCTGTTACTAGTTTATAATTCCAACGTTACCAGATGTTACCTGTTTAAAATTAAGGATAATGATAATAAGATCAACTTAGTTTAGGTTTGTAATGGAATATTCTGGACTAAAATTTCTTTAATATAATATTCATGTTATTTCAATAGAAATATGTGACTAAAAATAAAGATGTTCATCAAATCGATCTGAATTCAACAATATACGTTCAGTATTTTAATTTATGGAAGCTAAAATATTTCACAACAGTAATACCGTAAAAAAAATTTAAATTAGAAAGTAACACTTAAATAATAAGTATTCTTTCAAACCATGAAATAAATTAAATGCACATTTTAAAATTTGCATAATGATCATTTCAATATTAGACAATTGTGAATGATTTTTATGATACCTATTCTGAATTACAGCAGAATATTAATATGGATTTTGCTCTTTTGAGGAAGTGGATTGTTAGAAAAATAAACTATTCATTAATGTTTACAAGATAAAATATATGTATTTCAATATACAGCGATGGAATGATATTAATGCAGTTGAATTTCACTATCACGATCTGAAATGATTATTGCTATTAAATGATAGAAGCTTACGATCTTTTAATGTAGGTGAATTTTACTATCACGATCTGAAATGATTATTCCTATTAAATGATACAAGCTTACGATATTTCTGTGGTTACTAAAAGAAAAACAACACATCTAATAATAGCTTAAAATAGCTAGTTGTTATTTTTGATAAACAGTTGAATCTGAATAATCATATTTAAATATTAATAGAATGGAAACTCAATTTTATACACTGAAATATCTATGAGATCTGTATATGCGAGAAACGTTTATTACGCATTTATTTATTCAAGAATACAATGTTTTTTTTATTTGGGGAAGAACTATTGAAAACTCACTTAAACTTATAAAATACATCCATAAATATATAGTTAAAGTTACGATATTTCAAAGAAAAGTTTATTCTTACACACAAAGGTTTTTTGAGTGGAAAGGTTTCAATTTGGAAGGGTTTTTTTTACCTTGAAGTCCTTAATATTTATTCGTATATATCTTCCTAAGTTTCAGAGGGTAGAAAATTCATAGAATACAAGAGTATTGGTGTTTACCTTACTCAAACCAAATAAAGAGTTTTTTTTTAAGTTTTATTTTGCTATTCATCTTTGTAATACAAAGAGTTTTTTTTTATCAAATAATCTGAGTGAACTAATAGATGATAGAAAATTCAAAAAAGAAATGAGAAAAAGGTATGTTGAGCTACTTTAGCATGGTTGTTTTTCCAAATTTTCTGAAATGACTCCACCGGCGAGTATTACAAACTCTTGTGGGTGAAAGACTTGAAATTGCATTTCTAATGTAAATATAATAAATAAAATCACTATTAAATATGATTATCATTATAAAACAGGCTAACGTTATTAACCATTCCATCTTCCTTAACTCTTTCGTACTGAACGAATATTGTTGAAAATCGACATTCAAACATGTTTATTTCTGATCCATATAATTAAAATGTGACGTCAGTCATATTTTAACAAGTTATACAGCTTCGTTAGATTCTCATTGACATAACATGGACAAAAAAGGGCCTATGTATATAACACGAATAGGGAGATTCTCTGATATTTTGGAAGGGCAGTATATAAGTCGAAACCTAATTAGGAATTCAAAATAATTAAAAGTAACAACCAAGGCTACAGGATGAGGCAGAGGTACGATAAATTCTGAGAAAAATATGCGAATAAAGCAGCACATTAATAAAAGAAAGACTGAAAATCAGCCACAGTACAGAAATAAAAAAATATAAGTGACTGAATTTGGCTCATCTCTTTTGAAAAAACTTTTTAGGTGCCTAACTCAACGATTTTGGCAATTTTGCAAAGAACTCATTAAAAATGCATATTTTTGCTTCTTATTCAAGATATTTTTTGCTTCCTTAAAAATATAATTATAAATGAATTTTATTTTATATCTTTTAAGTAGAGAATATTTGCTACGATCCCTTAAGAACAGAGTGTATTTTCCTGCTGGCTGGTGGCGGTGGTGGCTCAGTCGGTAGCGAGCCAGACTCGTGATCTGCAGTTCCCAGGTTCGAGCCCCAGCTGGGTTAGCATTGAGATTTATCTCTGCAAAATTCTCCGCCCTGCCCACGGTTAGTACGGGACACCGATGAGCTTGGAAAGGCCGCCGTCCGTCGGATGGTACGTTAAGCTGTGAACCCCTGTGCGGGAGAGCCATACCCTGTGCATGTTAAAGAACACGCTGGATGGTCTTGACGGGAGGCTGCCATTTTTCTCCCAACAGTTGTTCCAGTGGGTCCCCTCCCCCAACCTTCTCTGAGATTTCGGGGTCCTTATGACCTGGCCATTTAGCCCATGGTGTACAAAAAAGTGCCGCTCAGAGGTAAAACAACCCAACCCTGCTAGCTGTTCACTAAGCTTGTATTGACCGACCTGCTCTAAGGGCTCGTTTTAAAACTGCTCTTACTTAAAGAAAGAGGTGACATTGGCACAGAAGCATTGAAATTGATGTTAATATATTCCGTTCCCTACTTTGCTCCTCCAAACACGATTACATACATGATTATCTCAAATTCCGAGAAAGGGAGGTTCTGAAATGCCTAAGGCCAGTTCTCTTACAGAAGAAAAGATTTGTAAGTGAACAATGGTCTCAAGTTCATGACCTAAATAATCTCCGGGCTACTCTCATTCACACGAGGTAATTAGTCAATATTGAACACAGGTGTGTGTGTGTGTGGGGGGGGGGGGGGGGCAAATGTTGCTAATTAGAATGTCAATTCACTCATTGGTCATTTATTTGGAATGAGGCTAGTCACGTGAATAGACTCTCAGACCAAGGCCATGACAGCGATACCGTGACGTCACGGACGGAGGGAGAACAGTCGAATGAACTGCGCTGTATTAAAGCTTGTTTACTGCGTTGGTCATAACGGAGATACTTCATTCGCCTGTTCCCCCCTCTGTCCGTGACGTCACAATACCGCTGTCATGGCCTTCAGACCCATAGGATAGTGTTTTATGGGAAAAATTTGTCTGAAGTTAAATATATCAATAAAAATTAATCTCAGTATTGATCAGTAATGACTGCACGCACTCTAAGCATTATCACCATTGGTAGTCTTCCCATACGCATTTTTTAGGAGTCAAAGTTACATTTACCAGCAATGAACCAATCGGTTCAGGGAAATGTCTCCCAAGTTTGAAGAGGGATAATCCCATACGGTATTCCCCTTCTTGCTCTCTTCCTTTGTTTGAGGAAATGTGACTTCTTCTTTATCGGAGCTTGCAGCTAGAAAAATCGGTGATTCCGACGTCAAATCCGAACAGGTGTGTGATATATCAGAAGGAGCGGCTTTGGGTTGGGTTTTTTTTTACCTCTGAGCTGCATTTTTCTTGCACACAATGGGCTAATTGATTAAATCACGAAGATCCTAAGGGCTCAGAGAAGTTCGGTTGGGTTGTTTTATCTCTGAACGGCACTTTTTTGCACACCATGGGCTAAATGGCCAGGTCACATGGACCCCGAAAGCTCAGAGAAGGTTGGGGAGGGGATCCACTGGAACAGCTATTGGGAGACAGATGGTAGCCTCCCGTCAAGGCCATCCAGCGTGTTCTTTAACGTGCACAGGGTATGGCTCTCCCGCACACGGGGTCACGGCTTAACGTCCCATCAGACGGACGGCGGTCTTTTCAAGCCCATCGGTGTCCCCTAGTGACCGTGGGCAGGGCGGGGAATTTTGCGGAGATAAATCTCAACGCTGACCCAGCTGGGACTCGAACCTGGGAACTACAGGTTACGAGTCTGGCGCGCTACCAACTGAGCCACCCCCACTCCTGCTCAGAGAAGGTAGAGAGGAATCGGGAGCTGTTATTGAATAACACTGAGAATGTTTGCATGTCAATAATACGGGAGCTGTTATTGACATGCAAACATTCCATCAAGGCCATCAGCTTTTTCGTAACGTCCACAGATCATGGCTCTCCTGTACAAGGGAGGAGGGAAGTCGGTACCCCCAGGTTCGAATCTGCCCTTGGTCAGTAGGAGACACCGCTGGGCTTGGAAAGACCGCCGTCCGTCGGATGGGACGTTAAGCTGTGGCCCCGTGTGCGGGAGAGCCATACCCTGTGCATGTTAAAGAACACGCTGGATGGTCTTGACGGCAGGCTGCCATTTTTCTCCCAACAGCTGTTCAAGTGGGTCCTCTCCCCCAACCTTCTCTGAGATTTCGGGGTCCTTGTGACCTGGCCATTTAGCCCATGGTGTACAAAAAAGTGCCGCTCAGAGGTAAAACAACCCAACCCTGCTGGCTGTCCACTAAGCTTGTATTGACCGACCTGCTCTAAAAGCTCGTTTTAAAACTGCTATTACTTAAAGAAAGAGGTGACATTGGCACAGAAGCACTGAAATTGATGTTAATATATTCCGTTCCCTTCTTTGCTTCTGCAAACATGATGACATACATGATTATCTCAAATTCCAAGAAAGGGAGTTTCTGAAATGCCTAAGACCAGTTCTCTTACAGAAGAAAAGATTTGTAAGTGAACAATGGTCTCAAGTTCATGACCTGAATAATCTCCGGGCTACTTTCATTCACACGAGGTAATTAGTCAATATTGAACACAGGTGTGTGTGTGTGTGGGGGGTGGTGGTGGCAAATGTTCCTAATTAGAATGCCAATTCACTCATTGGTCATTTATTTGGAATGAGGCTAGTCACGTGAATAGACTCTCAGACCAAGGCCATGACAGCGATACCGTGATGTCACGGACGGAGGGAGAACAGACGAATGAACTGTGGTGTATGAAAGCTTGTTTACTGCGTTGGTCATAACGGATATACTTCATTCGCCTGTTCCCCCCTCTGTCCGTGACGTCACAATATCGCTGTCATGGCCTTCAGACCCACAGGACAGTGTTTTATGGGAAAAATTTGTCTGAAGTTAAATATATCAATAAAAATTAATCTCTGTATTGATCAGTAATGACTGCACGCACTCTAAGCATTATCACCATTGGTAGTCTTCCCATACGTATTTTTTATGAGTCAAAGTTACATTTACCAGCAATGAACCAATCGGTTCAAGAAAATGTCTCCCAAGTTTGAAGAAGGATAATCCCATACGGCAATCCCCTTCTTGCTCTCTTCCTTTTTTTTTAAAGAATATAATTTTTATTCATAAGGTGAAATAATACAAATACATTTACAATTTGACCCGCAAAGCTAAATAGCTTATCTGCAGGAAAATGAATAAATTATATTAAACATAGGTCATTCAGCCACAAAAATGGTGTAAATCAAATAAATCCACAAAACACAACACATAAAAATCAGCTAACTAGAAAATACCAAATAATTTTTTAATTCCATTTTTAGTCTTCTAAAAGAATCTATATTTAGTAATTCTTTAGGAATAGCATTAAATATAAGTGGTACTTGATATTCGGAGGTATATTTCCCGTAATTTTTTCGAAAATTTGGCAATTTGTAATAACCTTGATTTTGAAGTCTTGTATTTTTGTTATGTTGAATTTTTAGTTTTTAAGTTTCATCAAAAAAGTTTTTAATTATTACATTATATGAGGTTTGAGGAAATTGTGACTTCTTTATCAGCGCTTGCAGCTGGAAAAATCGGTGATTCCGACGTCAAATCCGAACAGATATGCGATATATCAGAAGAAACAGCTTTGAGTTGGTTTTCTTTACCTCTGAGCTGCATTTTTCTTGCACACAAAGGGCTAATTGATTAAATCACAAAGATCCTAAGGGCTCAGAGAAGGTATTGAGGAATTGGGAGCTGTTAGGAGACATGCAAACAGTCCATCAAGATCATGGCTCTCCTGTACAAGGGAGGAGGGAAGTCGGTACTCCCAGGTTCGAATCTGCCCTTGGTCAGTAGGAGACGCCGCTGGGCTTGGAAGACCGCCGTCCGTCGGATGGGACGTTAAGCCGTTGGGCTGTGTGCGAGAGAGCCATTCCTTTGGCAGGTTAAAGAACACACTGGAGGGCCTTGACGGGAGGTTACCATCTGTCACCTAACTGCTCAACAGTGAGTCCTATTCTCCAAATCTTCTCTGAGCCTTCGGGGTCCTCGTGACCTATCCGTTTAGCGTATTGTGGTTAAAAAACGCTACTCAGATTTTGGGTTGTTGGGTTGTTTTACCTCTGAGCGGCACTTTTTTGCACACCATGGGCTAAATGGCCAGGTCACATGAACCCCGAAGGTTCAGAGAAGGTTGGGGGAGGGGACCCACTGGAACATCTGTTGGGAGACAGATGGTAGCCTCCCGTCAAGGTCATCCAGCGTGTTCTTTAATGTGCACAGGGTATGGCTATCCCGCACACGGGGCCACGGCTTAACATCCCATCCGACGGACGGCGGCCTTTCCAAGCCCATCGGTGTCCCCTACTGACCGTGGGCAGGGCGGGGATTTTTTGCGGAGATAAATCTCAACGCTGACCCAGCTGGGACATGCTACTCAGAAGTAAAATTATCCAACCCTGCACACGGAGCCAAGGCTTAACCTGGCCCATACTTGGTGTAATGGATATAACTGAGTAGCAAACTAGCTTCATGCCCCTGTGTTTATTATTTGTATCTCGTAATAGAAATGTCACTAGGATGTTAGTTGACATGTGACATCTTTCTTCCTTTGTTTAGAATTAAGTGATTGTCTCTCTTCCACCACTTTGGATGCGCACGCATCTAGTAAAACCTAGGAATCTGTTCCGACGTTAAAAGAGCACGTATGTGCGATGTAGAGCAGAGTTTTTGGTAGTGTGTTCTTATCTATTTATCATCAGTCATCAAGCAATCAAACAAATCTCTAAACTACAAATCACCTGTATATTGATTTGTGACTTGTGAGAAATGTCAACTGCGCAGTCTCGTTGTCTCCCTAGGTACCCCTTGAGTTAGGCTACAGGATGATAGTGTAATTTTTATAGCCTATGTGATAATGTCATTTTAAAGCCTATACGATAAGGTTTGGGTTGTTTTACCTCTGAGCGGCACTTTTTTGTACACCATGGGCTAAATGGCCAGGTAACAAGGACCCCTAAGGCTCAGAGAAGGTTGGGGGAGGGGACCCACTGGAACAGCTGTTGGGAGACAGATGGTAGACTCCCGTCAAGGCCATCCAGCGTGTTCTTTAACGTGAACAGGGTATGGCTCTCCCGCACACGGGGCCACGGTTTAACGTCCCATCCGACGGACTGCGGCCTTTCCACGAGCATGGGTGTCCCCTAAAGACCGTGGGCAGGGCGGGGAATTTTGCGTTACGATAAGGGAAAATGGGGTGTAGCTTCAGAGACTAAATGGTAGTGTAATTTTGAAGTCTTTACACAGTAGTGTAAATTTTAAATCTTGACTATATTTTTTTACATAGGTAGTATTAAACTTTGCAATCCTTAGATATAATGCAATATTCGGATCTAAATATCGTGAACGTTTCATGAAATGTATTAGTATAAGTTTCATTTTCCATCATTTCTCATTTTTAGAGTTTTTAAATGAAAAATTTCGGCGGTTTTTCCCTAGTAAGCAATAATCATAGTTGCAAAATACTTTTCTTCTTGAAATTTACTATCAACGATCTGTTTAAATTTAATAATTCAGATAATTCGGTGCACAAATTCAAGAACCTGTTCTTGGATCAAAAATAGAAAATTTCTTTAAATCAGTGCTTCTAAAACTTTCTGATGTGGAGGACCGTCAATTTTATTTCTCTGGTGTGCCAGGAACCTATGTAGTGCACGTGTTGCCTCGAGAAACGAATTATGTGCTTGATATTTTCCTCCCTCTGCCCAACATGACGTCACCTGCAGTTGGAACGTGGCACTATGGCATATAAATATGATTCTTATGCAAACACGTTTCTTTCTTTCCTGGCAACTCACTGCGGACCAATGACTGATGGTCCGTGGACCACCAGTCCATGGACCACACTATGATGTTCACTGTGGACCAACGACTGATGCCCTGCAGACCAGCACAAGTCC
This sequence comes from Ryuthela nishihirai, assembly GCA_038380435.1. NCBI lineage: Eukaryota > Metazoa > Arthropoda > Arachnida > Araneae > Heptathelidae > Ryuthela > Ryuthela nishihirai. The sequence continues at coordinate 26,228,840 of JAWZYU010000026.1, forward strand.
GTCGACTCCCACTATAATGCTCACTGAGGACCAATGACTGATGCCCCGCAGACCAGCACCAGTCCATGGACTACCACTATGATGCTCACTGTGGACCAACGACTGATGCCCCGCAGACCAGCACCAGCACGTGGACTATTACTCTGAAGATCTACCGTGGACCAACGACTAATGCCCGCAGACCAGCACCAATCCGTGGACCACCACTACGAGGCTCACTGCGGATCAACGACTGATGTACCGCAGACCAGCACCAATCCGTGGACCACCACTATGAGGCTCAGTGTGGATCAACGACTGATGTACCGAAGACCAGCACCAATCCGTGGACCACCACTATGAGGCTCACTGTGGATTAACGACTGATTAACTGCAGGTCAGCACCAATCCGTGAACCACCAATATGAGACTCACTGTGGATCAACGACTGATGCCCCGCAGGCCAGCACCAATCTGTGGACCACCACTACGAGCTCATCATGGACCAATGACTGATGCACCGTAGACCAGCACCAATCCGTGGACCACCACTACGAGGCTCATTGTGTACCAACGGCTAATGCACCATAGACCAGCACCAATCCGTGGACTACCACTATGAGGCTCATTGTGTTCCAACAACTGATGCACCGCAGACCAGCACCAATCCATGGACCACCACTATGAGGCTCACTGTGGATTAACGACTGATTAACCGCAAGCCAGCACCAATCCGTGGACCACCACTACGAGGCTCACTGTGGATCAACGACTGATGTACCACAGACCAGCACCAATCCGTGGACCACCACTTTGAGGCTAATTGTGGATAAATGACTGATGCACCGCAGGCCAGCTCCAATCCGTGGACCACCACTTTGAGGCTCACTGTGGATCAACGACTGATGCACCGCAGGCCGGCACCAATCCGTGGACCACCACTTTGAGGCTAATTGTGGATAAATGACTGATGAACCGCAGGTCAGCACCAATCCGTGGACCACCACTACGAGGCTCACTGTGGATCAACGACTGATGCACCGCAGGCCGGCACCAATCCGTGGACCACCACTTTGAGGCTAATTGTGGATAAATGACTGATGAACCGCAGGTCAGCACCAATCCGTGGACCACCACTACGAGGCTCACTGTGGATCAACGACTGATGCACCGCAGGCCGGCACCAATCCGTGGACCACCACTTTGAGGCTAATTGTGGATAAATGACTGATGAACCGCAGGTCAGCACCAATCCGTGGACCACCACTACGAGGCTCACTGTGGATCAACGACTGATGTACCACAGACCAGCACCAATCCGTGGACCACCACTTAGAGGCTAATTGTGGATAAATGACTGATGCACCGCAGGCCGGCACCAATCCGTGGACCACCACTTTGAGGCTCACTGTGGACTGATGGCTGGTTGACCAGCACCAGTCCGTGGACCACCCCTTAATTTAGCGAAAAAATGTAAAAGGACATAATTTGTTACAGATTAACGTTCATTTAATATAGGAATGTACTATTATCTCTTGTTCTTAAAAATAAATGCTTTCATTTAAAATTATTAAGTTAATTTTGCTTTGAGGAGACTTTGTATAATAGCCTCCTTTGACGTTTACGCAATATCTTGGGCATTAGATGGCTCAACTTTGTAACTAATGATGAGGTTAGGTAAAGGAGTCTGCAACCTCCTTTAAGCAGCATATTATGCATGTAGAGACTCCGTTGGTTTGGCCATGTTGCCCGTATGAATGATTATAGATTGGCGAATAGGGTTATGAACAGTGTGCCTAAAGGTCTCAGAAGGAGGGGGAGACCTAGGATGCGGTGGGCAGACAATGTCTAACAGGACCTTGTTAGAATTGGTGTGCAGTGGCCAGATGCAGGAGATGTAGCTCAGGACAGACTTGCTGGGGGAACTAAATTGCACGGTCTGGTTGGACCTCTTTAGCCCATGGCTGCTTGAGATGATGATGATGGTGACGTTAGGACGTTCCTACTTAATAATATGGTTGGACCTCCGTGGCCCATAGCTGCTTGAGGATGATGATGGTGATATACATTAGGGATGAGTTCGGGCTCAGAATAATTGAAATTTTAAAAGAAATAAGTAAAAAATGATCATATAATAATAGCCGTAATTCCGGGCGAAAGAACTGGTAGGAGGACACGTGTGACGTCATGGGTGCAGAAAATGTCGATTTCCACGTGGTTCTAGGGCAGACCCGGATCTCGAAAACAAGAGAGAGAGGGAGGGGGGGGGGGGGCGGAAATGCAATCGAGCCAAAAAAAACGAGAAAAAAGGGGGAGGGGTTCACGACACTGGGTTTCCGATGCAGTATAATATTTTCCCTCTGTTTTGCAGGTTTTTAAAAAATTTCTTGAAATATTCAAGAAATATATAAAAGTTTAATATTTTTTTGTCCTTTTTTACCATTATTAGCATTCTGAAGGAGGGTGGGCATGTACCAATTGCTCCCCTCTAGCTCCGGCACTGTTCCAGGGTACAGTCGCTCAAAAAATATCCGAACACTATGGTTGATTACAGAATTGAGAAAAAATATCTGGCAACGATTTTTTTAGAAATTAGTGATCTGGGAACCTTCGTGTCTCGTGACACGAAGGTTGCCAGATCACTAATTGCTAAAAAAATCGTTGCCAGATATTTTTTCTCAAGTCTGTAATCAACCATAGTGTTCGGATATTTTTTTGAACGACTGTACTTAATATCACCTCTAGAGTAACAAAATAGGTGCCAGATCACTAATTTCTAAAGGGTTTGGCTCTCCCGCACAAGGAGCCACGTCCCATCTTACGGACGGCGTCCTTTCCAAGCCGATCGGTGTCCCCTACTGACCGTGGGCACAGCTGGGATTTGACCTCTCTAACAAGTAGCTACTTTATGTTTATATATTTTTTTATTTTATCAGTAGATCATGATTTGACCAATACGTGACTTCTATTTGATCTTGAAACACACTTCGGAGGTCAAATTTCGGATTTTCCTCGATATCTACCAATAAGATTATCCTTCGAAGTAAATTTTCACAACTCTACAACCTTTGCATCATAGTTCGAAATAACGATTTTTTAAACCTCCGTAATTCATTTCTAATATGCATAAACACTGACTCCGTACCGTGTAAAACCGAGTCTATCATCGTGGGAAACGAAATTGCATATCTTCACGTTGTTACACTGAAATAGCGTAAATGTAGGCTGCGATTATTTGCATTGCAGTAATATTTCAGACAAGAGTGTTTGAATTAAAGCAGTGCTTTTAAACTCTTGCTTACCAACCTGTCGCGGTACTTGTTTTTAAGGAAATCTTTTGAACAAAAAAATTGTTCCCTGTTGAATGTTCAACTAAATAGAGTCAAGAGGTGGGTTGGGTTGGGTTGTTTTACGTCTGAGCGTCACTTTTTTGCACACCATGGGCTAAATGGCCAGGTTACATGGACCCCGAAGGCTCAGAGAAGGTTGGGGGAGGGGACCGACTGGAACAGCTGTTGGGAGACAGATGGTAGCCTCCCTTCAAGGCCATCCAGCGTGATCTTTAACGTTGGGTTGTTTTACCTCTGAGCGGCACTTTTTTGCACAACATGGGCTAAATGGCCAGGTCACAAGGACCCCGAAGGCTCAGAGAAGGTTGGGGGAAGGGACCCACTGGAACAGCTGTTGGGAGACAGATGGTAGCCTCCCGTCAAGGCCATCCAGCGTGTTCTTTAACGTGCACAGGGTATAGCTCTTCCACACACGGGGCCACGGCTTAACGTGCCATCCAACGGACGGCGGCCTTTCCAAGCCCATCGGTGTCCCCTACTGACCGTGGGCAGGGCGGGGAATTTTCCGGAATCAAGAGGTGAAACGTATCTGTCAAGAGCTGTGTTTTAGACCGCAATACAAGCGTGGACAAATACTCTCTGAGTGAAGTTTCTGTACAGCCCTCGAAACTTTTGTATAATCTGAAACTATAAAAGTAAACTTCGAATGTCTGAAAAGGAAATCAGGTTTTTAGAACTGAACGTTTTCCCTTCCAATATAACTTCGCATGGAAACAGGACTTTTGCTCTTCGTAGACATGTAACACAATGAAACCGTTCCAATTTACCCAAAGATGTAAAACGATCGATCCACTAACCATCTTAGAGTTAATTCTTTCAGACTGACATTGATGGGACGGAATTTCCGGAGCACTTCCTTCGCCCATTTGCTGGTGTGAGAGAAGTAATTAATCCTACTTGCAGGGCATCTAAAGGTGTGAATGGCACTCCCTGTTATTAGACAATGATTTGGGGTTAAAGATTTATGCTGCACGAATACAGGAATTGATTCAGATGATTGGTTAATCACAGATAACAAACACTGCGTTGATGCCTCAAGTTCTCCTAAAACCTTTTTCGAAACTATGATAGAAGGGGAATCAAAACCAGGACTGTTCCCCACCCTCCTACTCCCACAAAATAGAATGAAGAAAAACGTTGCCGATGCAAAACGGTTAATTCATTATCCAATACTGTTTCACATATTTGTGTTTTTTTTTCAATGTTAAAATAATTTAGAAATACTGAAAAACTGAAGCTTAATTTGGAAAACGCAAATTTTTAGATTGTACCGAAAAAAAGGTACAAAAAAACTTTTCTTAACAGGGAAAAAAACAGTAGAATCTATTTTTCCCTTTTCCTTTTGCAGTCTTATTCTTTTGGTAATTATCCTTGCAGTCATTATCCAAAGTTCATGTTTGTAAACTGACTTTGTTATTTAACAATTTGCAATTTTTTGTGTTATAATATTAACGTATTCTTTTTAACCCAAATAAATTTTTTTGTCAAAATTTTAACAATTTAGCCTTTTTCATATTTTTAGATGTCTGAAAAATTTTCTTCACTGTTAATTTTTGCATTCCACAGAAACAGACTATATTTTAACTTTTAAGATTTATATTTATTAGCTTTTTGTTTGGGGTGGGGGGGGTTTACCTTTTACGTTTGGGCGGGTGTGGCTCAGTCGGTAGCGCGCCAGGCTTGTAATCTGCAGTTCCCAGGTTGAGTCAGCGTTGTGATTTATCTCTGCAAAATTCCCCGCCCTGCCCACGGTCAGTAGGGGACACCGATGGACTTGGAAAGACCGCCGTCCGTCGGATGGGACGTTAAACCGTGTCCCCGTGTGCGGGAGAGAGCCATACCCTGTGCACGTTAAAGAACACGCTGGATGGCCTTGACGGGAGGCTACCTCTCCCAATAGCTGTTCCAGTGGGTCCCTCCCCCAACCTACTCTGAGCATGGTGCAATAGAGATGATATTTCCTGCGATTCACAATACTACGCTGTGTTGGGAACATCACTGATGTATATTTTGAGAATGCCAATGAGCCCCAATCGAGGCGCGTGGTGCTGCTCAGCGAGTCGCCGGGACATCAGAAGACTGTACAAAAAGATGCAGTTAATCTTCAGAGCCATACCAGTTCCTATGTGCAGACTGCCAACTGGATTTGCTGCATCCGATAGAGAAGAAAGGCGTTCCATTGAACTAAAATATGAACAGCAAGAACTCTGTAGCTTGAAACAACTTTGCAGGACCGCAATTCGAAAGAAACTCTCTGAACAGTGGCAACTGCCACAGGGAATTAACCAACTTAAATTACCAACTGTCATACATTCATATATTAATCTCGAGCATGAGTAATTTTCATAATAAGATATTGTATATTTCATGTATTTCAGAATAATTAAGATAAAGTATGAATAGTTTTAGAGAGATTTTACAGCTTTGACCGATTTGTGAACAAAGAATTTTCATGTAGATAATTCTGTAAGTCAATAGGAGCTCATTTTAATTCAGAGTTTGTACAATTTTTTTGAATATTTCAAAACAAATCGCTTATAATAATTTCGATAAATTTGGAAATGAGTTTTTCTTTACTTTAGTCTAATTCAGACTAAGAATTATTTTATAGAATTTTGTATAATTTTGTGTATGAGATGCCAGACTTTCGAAAATGAATTTATTCTACCTTTTTGTATTAAGACTAGAGGCCCTGTATAGGTAGAGGTTGACTATCTGAAAATTGGACGTCATGTTTTGTCGTCGCTAGGGGCGGGGGTTGCTCAGTCGGTAGCGCGCCATGCTCGTAATCTGTAGTTTCCAGGTTGGAGTCCCAGCTGGGTCAGCGTTGAGATTTATCTCCGTAGAACTCCCCGCCCTGCCCACGGTCAGTAGGGGACACCGATGGGCTTGGAAAGTCCGCCGTCCACCGGATGGGACGTTAAACCGTGGCCCCGTGTGCGGGAGAGCCATACCCTGTGCACGTTAAAGAACACGCTGGATGGCCTTGACGGGAGGCTACCATCTGTCTCCCAACAGCTGTTCCAGTGGGTCCCCTCCCCCAACCTTCTCTGAGCCTTCGGGGACCCATGTGACCTGGCCATTTAGCCCATGGTGTGCAAAGAAGTGCCGCTCAGAGGTAAAACAATCTAATCCATTGTCGTCGCTTGGTTTATTTAGCGCGCATTGCTGAATGGTATTTTAGGGTATACTTTAGGGCTTTTTAAAAAAATATATATATATACACATAATTTCGCTTTGCTGCCTATCCTTCTGTAGACATCGAACCTCTTTGTTCATAGAGAAAAGTAAAAAATTCTTTTTGTGTTATATGGGTATTAATGATATATTATGATTGATATTTTTCGAAACTCCCAAAAGTTTGAACTGCACCCTCTAACGGTGGAAAAGTTGAATATTCCAAATTATCAAAGGAATATTTCAAACGATGTAGTTATGTAATAAGTTTGAAATTTTGGTGTTGAAATGTGAAGGTTACGAAGTTACCATTGGCAACAATCACTTGACCCTTTAGACCCAGGGGGAGGTGAATACAACTTTTTATTGTTTTAATTGTTTTAACAGGAAAGTGTATGTTTTTAGAAATATATTAAAAAATTACTTTTGGGTTGGACAGGTATTGATGAAATATTACAATTTGCATTTTGGAAATTTCCTAAAAGCTATAATTGCGCCCTCTAACGGTGGAAAAGGAATCAAAAAATTTAAAACGAATATTGCAAACGATCTAGTTATTCTAGAAATTTAAAATTTTCCTGGTGTAATGTGACAGTCTTGAAAATTCCATTGACAACAATGAGTTGACCCTAAGCCCAAGGTAAGTAAGAAACGGAACGGTTTTGTTTTAAGAGATAATTGGAAATCTCTTTTCTAGTTGATTACTACTGTGTAAATGAGAAAATATACTATTAATATTTTTTTAGTACTTGTAACGTGCAAAAAATGTTTTTCATTTATCTCTTAAAACAGAAAAGTTGCATTTTACCAACGGGACAGATCATTACTATTAGTGTAAACCACTTGACCAAAAAATTAAGTTTCTAGCAAAAATAGAGCGTTTGCAACATTTAACAAAGATTTGGTATTTTCCAGCTTTTTTCGGCCGCTTGAGGTCGCCTTTCGAGTTTTAATATACCGCCTTTAGCACTTGCTAATACTGGAAATTCCACTGATGGGGATTTGAAAAATGTAAATATTAATATTTTTGTGGAAAAAAATTTCGCCGACATACGGATTCAAACCCTCATCTCTCCAGGAACATGTCAGAGTATTCTAACCAGTTGAACTAACGCTGGCTTTTTTTCACAAAAAATGTTTCTTGATTTATAGACGTTTAAACGTCTGCATGAAACGCTGAGATTATCAAATATTGTTTAAATCATTAATATTTTGTTAGTGTCTGTAAAAGAAATATAGATATATATTGTGTTTCGTTTATATCTAAAAAAAAGTTTAATTTTCGCATCCCCTTTTGGCTAAGACGGCAGAGCCTTGTTGCCGTTGTAAACCTTCTGACCATAACACTCTACTACCAAAATTTCAGGTTTCTGGTGTAAATAGTTTGTTTATAAATTTTATTTTTAAATTTTATCATTTTCCATCTTTTCCCATCGCTAGAGGGCGCTATTAAAGCTATTGCGAATCGCAATATTTGTTCGACACCTATCCAACCCAAAAAGAGTTTTTCATTTCTGTCTAAAAGTAAAAAATCTCGGTGAATCACCGAGATGGTCAGCCTCTAACTCTATACAGGACCTCTAATTAAGACTAGTTCTTTTATTTATGTATATATAATTTTTCAAATATTTGTGAAAAGATTCATGAATGTGAATAGAATTTTAGCTTAATGACGACTAAGAATTATTTTGTAAAAGTTTACGTGGTTTCTGAATATTTTTAAATGACAATGTATTATGATATTCATATTTTCATAAATGAAAATTTTCGTACATCAATCATATCATTTTACATCATCATATAATATGTTTTAAATTGTTTAGTTTTGAAAAGCTTCGCAATATTTTTATGTTTGTAAAGAATTTGGAATAAATAGTTCATATTTGAAATAATTTGCTGTCTGTTAAATTTATTTTTAATAAGAATAATGTAGATATACAGATCAACACAGAAATATGCAAATCAAAGGTCCGTTAACTTATTCATAGAAATGGGAATGGAAACTGTTACTTTCAAATTTGGTCAAGTTAAAATTCCTCAGATAAATGGGGCGGGGGTGGCTCAGTCGGTAGCGCGCCAGGCTCGTAATCTGTAGTTCCCAGGTTCGAGTCACAGCTGGGTCAGCGTTGAGATTTATCTGCACAATAATTCCCCGCCCTGCCCACGGTCAGTAGGGGACACCGACGGGCTTGGAAAGGCCGCCGTCCGTCGAATGGGACGTTAAGCCGTGGCCTGTGTGTGGGAGAGAAGCCGTGGCTCCTGTGCACGTTAAAGAACACGCTGGATGGCCTTGACGGGAGGCTACCATCTGTCTCCCAACAGCTGTTCCAGTGGGTCCCCTCCCCCAACCTTCTCTGAGCCTTCGGGGTCCATGTGACCTGGCCATATAGCCCATGGTGTGCAAAAAAGTGCCGCTCAGGGGTAAAACAACCCAACCCTCAGATAAATCAGTAGATGTAAATTACCATTATATCGGAATAGTTGTAGCGTATATGCGCTGTCCCACCAAAATATTTGCGAATTTCTACGTTATGTCAAAGGGGATACAAATTGAAAGCTCTATAACTTGAAAAAAAAATATACAAATTTACCTATAAAATATAATAGAAAAAAAAAAGATCATAATGAAATTTTTTTAAACTCGATTTTTCAACAATATTCCATCGGTATTTAAAATTACGGAAGCTGGAATGTTTAATAATAAATGTTCTTTCTTTGCGAAAATAATTCAAAATTGTCTAATAATGAAAAAATTATTTCTCAAAGTACCGAAAAATGCATTTTGTTATATAGCTTGAAACAATAGCTTTTATTTAAATTTTTAATCGACTTCTGAGATAACTGCTTATGAGGTATTACTCTCATAAATTTTTCTAGCTTTTATAAATCTAAATAACGGAAGAATATCGTTCAAAACCGAGATTTAATTATGATTTTTATGTTCAGTCGCATTTTTGTAGTAAATGAATATTTCAGAAGTTAGAGAGCTTCTTTGTTAGATTATCGTTAACACGGAAATTCTGGAATGTTTTTCAGAGCAGTGAATATTATAAATATAAGTACATTGTTACTCCTCGTGTGCCAAGATCGATGGCAAATAATCCAAACAAATATTGGTAATTCAATGTTTTCATTGCAAAATATTTGAACATTCGAACATTACCTAGGTTTCGAACCAAAGTCCTTTCTGACCTTTTAGACAATCACACAAATGGTCCAGACACTGGAAAGGGCAATTGTACAATTTTCATTGTAAGGATTCATGATGAGAATCTCCTCCCCTCCCTTTCTTTCCTGGATAAAATACAATCCTTTTATTTTGGTTTCTGTCCCAGAAGAGAAATGTATTTGCTCTTGTTTTTGTTCCATTTTCCCTGAGGAGGAGAAAAACGGTATTGCCAGAGCTTTCCGTTTGTCATTTAGCGATTTGTGTTTTTGCTAAAATGGATGCTCTACCACAATTACGGATCAAGAAAAAGATTTAAAAAGTACCCACCTTCTTATAAGCGCCAAAAAAAAAATTAGGAAATAAACCTACAGCATATGGATGGTACAATCAGTCACTGAGTTAAAACTCACTTCAAAGGAAGATGGGCAGCCAGATTTACCTACTCACAACAAGTTTGCTAGCGCCCAATACATTTCTTTGAAGTTAATACAAATTCAGTGACTGATTATACCACTGATATGCTTTGGTTTTTTTCTACATTTTAGAACACATATAGGAACATAGGTATTTTTTAAACTTTATAATTTATTTATTTTTTTGTCACTAAAAGTATCTAACTTCAGAAACTTTTATTTGATATATGACTCATCGAAGACATTTTTCTTCGATTTTGGAGTCGTTTTCGAGGTAGCCCATTATATTAGAGATGTCACAAGTGTTTTTTTTTAGATTAAAGCTTGTAATATCTCTAATGTCATTTTATTAATTTAACTCGTTAAAGGATCCCCGAGAATATCCTCACTACCTCTTTTATCAGGAAAGAGAACTATTGGTGAAAATTTCAAAATGGTTTATTTTTAAATACCCCCCTCAAGCAGCTGCTTGCCACAGAGGTCTGACAGGAGCCTGTCAGTTTATATGCCAGAGAAGAAAGTCTGTGAGGATGGCAGGACCTCACTCCCCACCCCCCGCTCAGAGGTAAAACCACCAAATCCAACCTTTTATGTTTCACTTCCATCAGACAATGTGCCGATTCTCACCCTTCCCATAGTCTCCCTTGACACACACAATCAAAAATATACAACTCTGGGAAAGGTTAGTTCTCTGGGAATTTCCCATCTGAAAATAAAGTTGGGATGTTTTATCTCTAAGCAGTGCTTTTGTTCACACAATGGGTTAAATGGATAGATGGGAAAGAACCCAATGGCGGAGATAAGTTGGAGGTTTCCAAGTCATAAGAAATGAACACAAAGTAGAAATTTTGATCTTCGCGTCTGTTTCTTCCAGAAAACTTTCTAATTTTTTCGTAACTTCCAAGTTACATATTATAAACTTCTATCTCTGATTACATTTTCAGAATTAATTGAGTCAGGAATAAATACTCTCTCAAATATCTTTTCCTCGTTTGAAGATCCTTCTGACTGAGAAGGTTCTGTAGGATAAATTCAGAAATGTCAATTTTTGCAAGTTTTCGAAATAATTATACTTTGCCTTACCAAAATATTAGAGAACTTACAAGTTTAATCAAAAGGAATTTAACCTCTAAACCAGACGTACGAAAAAAGTTTCTCTCTGAGGGAAACTAAAAAAAAAAGTTATACATTAAGAGGGCCGTATTCAAAATCCTATGTAATCACATATAGGGTTGGGTTGTTTTACCTCTGAGCGGCAATTTTTTGCACACCATGGGCTAAATGGACAGGTCACGTGGACCCCGAAGGCTCAGAGAAGGTTGGGGGAGGGGACCCACTGGAACAGCTGTTGGGAGACAGATGGTAGCCTCCCTTCAAGGCCATCCAGCGTGTTCTTTAACGTGCACAGAGTATGGCTCTCCCGCACATGGGGCCACGACGGACGGCGACCTTTCCAAGCCTATCGGTGTCCCCTACTGACCGTGGGCAGGGCGGGGAGTTTGCGGAGATATATCTCAACGCTGACCCAGCTGGGACTCGAACCTGGGAACTACAGATTACGAGTCTTGCGCGCTACCGACTGAGCCCCCCCCCCGCCCCCCAATCACATATAGACAACTACGAGAAATAACAAAGAAGTGAAATTTAATAATTCGGAATCAGATTTGGTAGTGCCTGAAGATCTTAAGTTAAAAGACAGAATAATCATTTCCCAGGGCAATTCAATGGGTCTGATAGCAGTTTCATTGGAAGAATTAGACAGCATAGTAAAAAATTTGAAAAGGACTTATTCAATTGGCTGGGATGACATAAACGTGGATAATTTTAAAGCAATATATCCATCGATACGAACAATATTGTGCTACTTGTTTAATATGTCTTTATCTTCTGGTATTTTCCCAAATGCCTTAAAATGTTCAATAATAGTTCCTATTTACAAAAAAGGAAGCAAAATTCTTATAAAAAATTATCGACCTATTGCTTTACTTCCGATAATGTCAAAAATATTGGAAAAGTTATTTTCTGTCAGGTTGAACAATTTTTTATTAAAGTTTAATATAATAGCAAAAAACCAATATGGATTTCAGCAGAAAAAAAGCACAGAAGATGCTATTTTACATTTAATAAATTCACTAACGTGGTCTCTGGATAAAGATTTTAAAACACTCGCAATTTTTTTGGACTTATCAAAGGCTTTTGATTTGGTAAATCATGAAATATTGCTGGCTAAACTTTATAAATATGGAATCAGAGGTACCAGTTTTACATGGCTAAAATCCTACTTGGAAAATCGTTCACAAATCGTTAAGATAAATGATATATATAGTTCTATAAAAAATATTAATACAGGTGTACCACAAGGTTCTGTACTGGGACCTCTGCTATTTATATTATATGTAAACGATATATTTGACAAAAATTTTGAGGCAGAAATTATTTCTTATGCTGATGATATTGTTTTGTTATACAAAAGTAACACCAACGAGCAATTATACCAAATGGCAAACAGAGATATTTATCGTTTCTATCAATGGCTAATGTTGAATAAATTAAGTTTAAATAAAGCTAAAACATGCTATATAAAATTCCAGTTGAAGGCATCAACTGATGGTAGCAGTGACTCTGGAGTGGTTTCTCATCACAAGGACTGTTACAACATCCTAAATTGCAGTTGCGAACGTCTTACGAAGGTTGACCAAATTAAATACCTAGGAGTGATTATTGATAAAAGACTTTCATGGAAGTATCACACTGATTATACTGTGGACAAAATAAAACCATTCATAGCAAAATTTTATACACTAAAATTCTTACTCGATAAAACAAGTTTAAAAATGTTGTATTCTGCTTGTGTATATAGTCAGCTACAATATGCAATAAAAGCCTGGGGAGGAGCTGCAAAAACAAACTTAAACAGGCTGTTGATTCTGCAAAAATTTATAGTTAGAATTATTGACCATAAAGGTCGCTTCTCTGAATCTCGTCCTATATTTAAGAAGTTGGGTTTTTCTCTTGCCTCAAATTTACATTTTAAAAATTATTGAATATGTCCATTTCAATTTACATCTATTTCAGGTTCGACAGACATATATACCACTTAGAGACTAATCATTTAAATTGCAAATACCACGCATATCAAAGCAAGCTACTAACCGTAATATAAACTATATTGGGCCTAAATTATACAACAGTATTCCAGATACAATGAAGAAAATTACTTCTAATATTTATTTAATAAATCTCTTTCTGAATGGATACTAAACAATGAATGATTGCTGTATGTAAAACCAATTTTTTGACTTCTACATCATTGATTGTTTCAATTATCAATTGTTGCCTTGTTAATTTTTTTTTGTATTTATATTTTTGTCATAATTATACACCAGCGCTCAAGTATTCAGTTGCTTTAGCTGGGTATATTTCACAAATTTTTGTATTGATACATATCTATGTTGAATAAAAATTGAATTGAATTGAATTGATTATATCGATCTTGAAATAATACTAGTTATTAAACAATGGTAAGAAAAAAGTAGGTTTAAAGTATATATATAATTAAACACCACGTTTTAATGAGATGGAATTAGCTGCATTTACCCGACGATTTCACCACCAGTTGGTTGTATACTGGATACCACCAGTTGCCTCAGGGCCAAAAAAAAAACCTCTTACGGGTCGAAATTTCCCCATTCCTGTTTTAAATTACACATTTAATGTGAAAATTGGATTGAAGAGATACAGTAGATCGTAAGCTGATCCAATTAAAATTCGATTTTGAACAATATTCGTTCAGTATTTCACGAGCTATGGAAGCTAGATTTGCTTCACAACAGTAATGGGTCATAAAAACTTTCCTCAGAAAGCAATTGAATCTTAAATAATAACTGTTGTTTCAAACCACTTAATAAAATGAATATATGTATTTGACATTTGATTAATGATTACTTCAATGTTAAACAATTCTGGAAGAATTTTATAAAAGAATCAAATTTATTGTTAAATATTTCAGTTTCATAGTTCTCTAAATACTTAACCAAAAGTTTTGAAAAATCGATATTTGATTATGATCATTTTTTCTCTTCACTCAAAAATTTCCATTAAACGAATGTTTTAGAAGTATAGATTTTCAGAGTTAAATTCCCATTGACAAAATAAGAACATTCTGAAGCATTTTGGCAGGGCTTCGTATAACCTTCACCATTTAGGGGTGAAACCACCCACATTTCCACAGAATTCATTCATTTGACCTTGAAAAGAATTTAGGTTTGGTAAAAGATTATAAAAGGGATTATTCTCATCCCCCGAGGCATGGAAGATAGGTGAATACCAATCGTTGTTACTGGACACTGGTCATCTCTTTGATTGGTTGTTGACAGTCAATCATACCCCTCTCCGACTTCGGTCATTAATTACGTGATTTATTCCAGCACAGAAACCATTTTGGTATTCGGGTGAAAAATCTTCGCAGTGATTAGTAGTCTGAGTGATTTTTCTCTGCTTTGGCTTTCGTTTATCAGGCATCCCCTTTTTTACCTTGTGCAAGATTGAAGTCGTTGTGCGAATTATGAGCAAGTTTCGTCATAATTTTCGCTATGGAGGAAGAAGCAGGTTGTAGTTATTATAACCGACCACATGTAAGTGTTTTAGAAGTTTAAGAATTTGTATTTTCAGAGCGTTGTTGGGTTGTTTTACCTCTGAGAGGCACTTTTTTGCACACCGTGGGCTAAATGGCAAGGTCACATGGACACCGAAGGCTCAGAGAAGGTTGGGGGGAGGGGGCCCACTGGAACAGCTGTTGGGAGACAGATGGTAGCCTCCCGTCAAGGCCATCCAGCGTGTTCTTTAACGTGCACAGGTATGGCTCTCTCCAGCACACGAGGCTACGGCTTAACGTCCCATCCGACGGACGGCGGCCTTTACCAAGCCCATCGGTGTCCTCTACTGACCGTAGGCAGGGCGGGGAGTTTTGCGGAGATAAATCTCAACGCTGACCCAGTTGGACTCGAACTTTGGAACTGCAGATTATGAGCCTGGCGCGCTACCGACTGAGCCACCCCCGCCCCTTTTCAGAGCGTACTTCTCATTATATGAATAATATGAAGTGTATAGAAGGTATGCAGAAACTCACCACTTTTCTTTCGGTTGGGTAATGCTACTTGGAAACTTTGTTTCTGGTTTTTTTTTTATTGATCACGTTTTTTTCCTGGAAGAAAAGTAGTGTATTATTTATTTTTTGTGAACAAATACACAGAATTATGCAAAGAATTTTGGCAATTTCTATAATCCTATGCTGGTTTAATCACGGTCTTGTGGAAGAAAAGGAAAAAACTTATATATAACTAAATTTTCGCATTGATAGTAAAAATTTTTTAATTCACAGAGCATTAACGAAAATTAAAAGAATTCCAGTTTTCAAAAGGAAGCTGCAATATTACTGTGATTCAATAACCATATAATATTTTTTGATGCAAAATGGCCCATGTCCAATAGACTTTATATCTGTGGTAGAGATTTATGCGGTTTTATGATAAAACTTTATTGTTTCTAATAAAGAACTGCCATTAGTTAACCCATGGAACAAGGAATGTGAAAAGTAAACTAAACTATATTTAACTTGGTTTTTTCTTTGCCACAAAAATGGTAGGTTTTTCCTTATAAATATGATAAAATTTTAATTCACATAGCTGATATCCTCAGCAAAATTTGAAAACCGATAGCAACTGTTTTTTTAGTAAAAGAGGCTAAAGCATATAACTTTTATATAGAAACGCATTCTGTTCATTTAGCGCTTTTTTTATTATAAAATGCAAAAGGAACACAAAATAGGAATATATGTTTTGCAGCTAATACTTACAATGAGATATTTATTAAAGTACCACTGTGAGAACTTTTCTTTTTTTTCAATCCTCTGACATAAATATATTGCATTTGAAAGACAAAACAAACTTTCTCCTCCTTCTATATGAAAAGTAAAAAAAGTTGATCAGTCAAATTAATAATAGTGAAATTTTTCTAAAATAAAGTATTCATTATAATAGCAGATATTTTTCTTGTCTTTCATTATTTTATGTTTATATGTTTTCACTCTCTATTTATTTTTAAAACGGAATGGGTTTTGTTGATAAGTGGATAGATAATAATAGCATTAAAAATGTTACTTTTTTCTTAGAATTTGTTTTAAAATTTCCATGCCAGAGTCTTTTACTCTTGTGAACATCTCAATATTCCCACAGTTGGCGGTACAACCGTGGGAATATTGAGATATTCACAAGAGTTAAAGACAGTTCACAGCTATCAAGTAACAGCGATTTCATCAGTTAGTCAACTTCTTAATATCTTATGAATTTATGTTTGAAGCAAATCTTTTGTGGAAAAAATGAGTTATCCCGATTAATGGGGATATCAGTCATTTGCGAAATTTGTCTTTTCCACAAAAGTATTTCTTCAATTAGATATAAACAACTTTATATTTATTAGCTATTGATTATTGAATTTGTGATGTTTGAGATGCAAAACACTAATAACTGGATGATAAAAGAGTAAAAGATTAGAATATATATATCATGAATTATAGAAAATGGACACAACGCTTTTAAAAAAAAAACGACTGTTTCAGAAATGATAATCCATGTTTTTACCACTTGATTTCTACTATTTTTCACCTTATTCTGTCATCCGGTTCGGCTCCACAGTTTTCAACTCAACCTTCAGTCAATGACGTTTGTTTCTCCCAGTCTGTTGAACATTGTAACTCAACCAATTACATATTAAAATCGTTAAAATTTATCCATCGAGCATTTCCTACACTGGATTTTATGGATTTCTTGAATTGTAAAAGTCTTAATATAAACTGATTTACTGAGATGTGGAAAATATTTTCAGAAATCTTTTTGTCTAATATATCATGAATTTGGAGATCAATACCTCTTATGCTGCAAAGTACGTCTTTGCCAAGCTCAACTCTCTTGAATGTCTTTTTCTGCACGCGGGCCACAGGTTCAACAGCCTGGTCTAAAATATCGAGCGTCTCTGACAAACGCTTTATAAACCTGCATTCTCAGAATCTTTTCGAAATATTTTAACGCCTGTAAAACTCTTAAATTTTGAAACGTTTTTCTCATGCTTTCGAACTTTTTCACTATTTTTATGAATATACATGCACTTGCATTGTTTTGAACACACTGCGTTGGTTTTAATATAGGTACTCTTTTGCTTAAAAAGTATCCGGGGAGTAACTGATTAAATTTGTATTTGATCATGTGATTTTTTTTTGGAGCGTTCTAATTTCTTAATGTATGATTGGAGACATAATGTTGAATCTTTTTTAACAAGTGGAAACAAAATATAATCATTCATGGAACTAAATACTTTTATCGTAACAAATGATTTCATATTTGCTGATTCAAGTATATTTTTAATGACTATTATTTATTTCCGTAAAGTATAGGAATTTGAATGGAAATATTGTAATACATTTAATTTATGCATTCACTGGTCATTTAATTATGAGCACTACACTCAATGTTTTGTCAATGGGATCGGAATTAAGCGTTTCATGAGAAAATATTACTGAGAATAATTCAAAGGTCTGAATCAAAGCTATCTAAATCCCGATTTCATCCAAATTCTCTCAGCTTTCAAACTGGTATGGAGGTTTAAAATTTTCAGACCAGCAATGTTTTCTAAGAGATTGATTAAAAAATTTGACGAATTGGTTTTTAAAAAATAACGAAAAGGTTTGAAATAACTTGTGGAACATTACTGTTGTTAATGTTCAAACTTCAATAAATTTTCATATGCTGAACGAATATAGTTGAAAATTGACATTTTAATTTAACTGAGATTTTAAATTCTCTATTAGTTGTATATTCTCATAAAACTTGCATTTTAAAAAATATAAATCTTCGAAGTTATAGCCCCATTGACATAACGTGGGATTGGGTGGTTATAAATTCAAAGATCTGTCAGTGTATTTGTCAAATAAATAATGAAACTTATTTTCTTTTGCAGCTAAGTGGTATAGACAGCAGTCAAGTTGCAGAAGAGCGAGTGGTAACCAAAACTCCTATACAATTTCTGGACGACATTAGAACGTTCAAGAAGTTCTCCCTGAAGCACTATGACACTTCAACGCTGGATAACGTATTCTCTATGATCTACAGTTGGACTCCCAGCATGATTGAAAACAGAAACAACCAGGAAATCAAGTGTTGGATCGTAAAGTTAGTGACCGTCATCAATAAAATGCAGAGAGTGGTTGAAATCCCATATTCTGCTCAAGAGGCAGCAACCCTTCTGGATATCTGTTTCCTCCACCGCATTGGAGACAGTGAACTTGTTGTGAAACTGTTACACCTCCTGGAGTTAATTTTTTCTGGGCGAATAGATTCTCTCTTCAACGCAAGCTTCCATTCAATCATTAGGATCAAAAGTCATCGTTTTCTGAAGTCAGATGGAATCAATGTCAGAATAACCGATTATCTTCACTATTTGCTGCGTCATGCTAAGAAAGTTAAGGAGACTTTCGATGGCAAATGGTATAGTGAATATTGTTCCGAAGTAGTAGTTCAATGGGCCAGAATAGGTAATACAGCAGGCCTGGAGAGATTATTAAGATGTGGTTTCCTCTCAGGTGCCCACCGTGAACACTGTGCACTTCCAACCTTAAATACGAGTCTAGCTACTTTTGAAGACTTATGGTAAGAATATTTTCCCTTTCAACCTAACTATTAATTTGCATGTAATATTTAACTTATGTGTCCTCTTTTTTGTTGTGGTCTTGCCTTCCTCAGCGAGTCTCTAGGTGGTGTGTTAAACTGATACTCTGTTTAAGGAATAATTAGTTGTTATTTTATATCTACAAGCATCTAACCACGTTATATATATATATCTTGGGAGGGGGCGAGACAAAATTAATACAATTAGGAAGAACCAATTAAAAATTAATGAATGTTCTTTTTTTTCGGGTGGGGGAAGGGACACCAAAGTGACCTAATTAGGAATAACGTATTAAAAATTGATGAGCTCCATACATTTTGCTGCATTTATTCATATGACGAGAAAGGTAGAGACAAAATTTATCTTTGGCGAAGTGGGATCCGAACCCACGACTTCATGGTAACGTGCAGGTGTTCTGACTGCTGAGCTACAGATCGCCTCATACTCAACCTATATATTGTTGATGTTAAGCCTTACACCATAGCTTCAGTCTCAAGAAGCCGTCTTCTCGCTCTGCAACGATTCCAATAGCATATTTTTTTGAGCAAATCTGAATTCATATTGAAATGTTTAGGCAGATCCCTAGTTATCATGTAGTTATTAATTATATCCACAACTTATTATCTTGTACATACGTTTCACACACTGTTTTGTTATATATATTTCATGTGATGGCGAAGATGTAGATGAAAAGATCCTGCTCTCTAAACCTTTGAAATCATAAGAATAAATAAATCACAAGAGCAAGTGAAACGTATGTACAGGATATGTTGTTGGGTTGTTTTACCTCTGAGCGGCAGTTTTTTGCACACCATGGGCTAAATGGCCAGGTCACATGGACCCCGAAGGCTCAGAGAAGGTTGGGGACCCACTGGAATAGCTGTTGGGAGACAGATGGTAGCCTCCCGTCAAGGCCATCCAGCGTGTTCTTTAACGTGCACAGGGTATGGCTCTCCCGCACACGGGGCCACGGCTTAACGTCCGATCCGACGGACGGCGGCCTTTTCAAGCCCATCGGTGTCCCCTACTGATCGTGGGCAGGGCGGGGAATTTTGCGGAGATAAATCTCAACGCTGACCCAGCTGGGACTCGAACCTGGGAACTACAGATTACGAGCCCGGCGCGCAACCGACTGAGCCACCCCCCGCCCTCTCGATAAGGTATCGGAATTGATCTTTTCCTCACTTTGAGTCAGTGTTATTATCATGTTTGTAATATGTAGGAAATCACTTAAAATATTTATTTTACTCTAAATTTTCATAGATATGCAACGAATTTCAGTTTTTGTTTGTAAAAATGGAGTTTAATATCTATATTCGAAATACTGTAAGGCATTCTAACCAATAGCATAGCTCATTCATAAAACTACGAGATGACATTCTTTCCTTCAAAATCCTCCCCCCCCCCATCAAAAAATATTTTGGATCTTTTTCTTCTTGAAAAATGTTTTTCCATCTCCTTCAAGGTGATGGAAAAAATGATTGAATTGAACTTACAAAACTATAATTATGTGAATGACTGAAATATATATATTATTCATTAGCAAAAAAGAAATTAAGCCGTTGTTACAAAAAAATTCCAATAGTCTGAAAGCTGCTAACATTTTCGTTTGCACTATATTCCTTCCCTGAAATTAGGAGGTTTTTTCTATTATAAATATTTAAATCAAGAGGGGGCCTCTGTTAAGGAATTTTAAATCAGGAATTGATTTCTTTTAATGATATTTATATCAGGGTTTGCTCTGGGTTGGGTTGTTTTACCTTCGAGCGGCACTTTTTTGCACACCATGGGCAAAATGGCCAGTTCACGTGTATCCCGAAGGCTCAGAGAAAGTTGGGGGATGGGACCCACTGGAACAGCTGTTGTGAGACAGATGGTAGCCTCCCGTCAAGGCCATCCAGCGTGTTCTTTAACGTGCACAGGGTATGGCTCTCCTTCACACGGGGCCACGGTTTAACGTCCCATCCCACGGACGGCGGCCTTTCCAAGCCCATCGGTGTCCCCTACTAACCGTGGGCAGGGCGGGGAATTTTGCGGAGATAAATCTCAACGCTGACCTAGCTGGGACTCGTACCTAGAAACTACAGATTACGAGCCTGGCGCGCTACCGACTGAGCCACCCCCTCCCCTAGAGTTTGCTGTGTTAATGATATTTAAAGGAGGAGATACATTCTGTTAATAGGTTTTAAATGAGGAGGTCTCCACTGTTAATAGCATTTAAATCACAAATTTTCCTCTGTTAGTGCTTTAAATCAACAGTTTGGATCTCTGAATGATACTTAGTTACAGAGTTGCCTAAGTCAATGATATAAAAATCCAGTTGGGTTGGGTTGTTTTATCTCCGAGCGGCACTTTTTTGCTCACCATGGGCTAAATGGCCACGTCACAAGGACCCCGAAGGCTCAGAGAAGGTTGGGGGAGGGTACCCACTGGAACAGCTGTTGGGAGACAGATGGTAGACTCCCGTCAAGGCCGTCAAGCGTGTTCTTTAACGTGCAGAGGGTATGGCTCTCCCGCACAAGGGGCCACGGCTTAACGTCCCATCCGAAGGACGGCGGCCTTTCCAAGCCCATCGGTGTCCCCTACTGACCGTGGGCAGGGCGTGGAATTTTGCGGAGATAAATCTCAACGCTGACCCAGCTGGGACTCGAACCTGGGAACTACAGATTATGAGCCTGACGCGCTACCGACTGAGCCACCCCCGCCCCTAAAAATCAAGAGTATGCATCTATTAACTATATTAAAATTGAGATGTAGCTTCTCTTAATGATTTATTAAATGAAGGGCTTGCCTTTGTTAATGATTCGCAAATCATGAAGTTTCTTCTGCTCATGATTTTTAGATATACCGTGAGGAATACTCGCATCTAGAGAAAAGGGAAAAAGGATGTCTAATACCATGGAACGGCGTTCGAGTGTAAAATCATCCTGAAAAACACCTTGTTGAGGATTAGCTATGTATGACATTAGATACGTATAGAAAAAATAATATCATTATTATCGTGCGATCCGAACCCACGACTCACAGTAATATATCATGTGCTCTGGGGGCGGGGGTGGCTCAGTCGTTAGCGCGCCAGGCTCGTATTCTGTAGTTTCCAGGTTCGAGTCCCAGCTGGGTCAGCCTTGAGATTTATCTCCGAAAAATTTCCCCGCCCTGCCCACGGTGAGTAGGTGACACCGATGGGCTTGGAAAGGCCGCCGTCCGTCGGATGGGACGTTAAGCCGTGGCCCCGTGAACGGGAGAGCCATACCCTGTGCACGTTAAAGAACACGCTGGATGGCCTTGACGGGAGGTTACCATCTGTCTCCCAACAGCTGTTCCAGTGGGTCCCCTCCCCCAAACTTCTGAGAGCCTTAGGGGTCCATGTGACCTGGCCATTTAGCCCATGGTGTGCAAAAAAGTACCACTCAGAGGTAAAACAAACCAACCCATGTGCTCTGACCGCTGAGCTAGCGCCAGATGAAGAAGATGCCTTCTATTAATTATACCATAGAATGAGCCATCCGAAAGCATCTGTCTGTAATTGACCATCAGAGGAGATTTTGATCATTGGCTGCTAACCCGAGTAGAGGAGCTGACAAGATATCAAAAGGTTGTTGTTTGAGATCCCACACGTATAATTGGAATTATACCTCTATAAAAAATAATACCTCCTCAAGCAGCTGCTTGCAACAGAGTTCTGACAGGAGCCTGTCAGTTTATATGCAATAGTCGAAGGTCTGTGAGGATGGCAGGACCTCAGCATAAAAACGACACAAATTTCCTCTATACTTGTCTAAAATTAAGTGTTTAAATACATTCTTGAGAAATGCTTGTAATATTAATTATATTCATGCATATTTTATTTTGAACAGTGTCTACAACGATCAACTGCAGTCATGGTGCAATAGAGATGATATTTCCTGCGATTCACAATACTACGCTGTGTTGGGAACATCACTGATGTATATTTTGAGAATGCCAATGAGCCCCAATCGAGGCGCGTGGTGCTGCTCAGCGAGTCGCCGGGACATCAGAAGACTGTACAAAAAGATGCAGTTAATCTTCAGAGCCATACCAGTTCCTATGTGCAGACTGCCAACTGGATTTGCTGCATCCGATAGAGAAGAAAGGCGTTCCATTGAACTAAAATATGAACAGCAAGAACTCTGTAGCTTGAAACAACTTTGCAGGACCGCAATTCGAAAGAAACTCTCTGAACAGTGGCAACTGCCACAGGGAATTAACCAACTTAAATTACCAACTGTCATACATTCATATATTAATCTCGAGCATGAGTAATTTTCATAATAAGATATTGTATATTTCATGTATTTCAGAATAATTAAGATAAAGTATGAATAGTTTTGGAGTGATTTTAAAGCTTTGACCGATTTGTGAACAAAGAATTTTCATGTAGATAATTTTGTAAGTCAATAGGAGCTCATTTTAATTGAGAGTTTGTACAGTTTTTTTGAATATTTCAAGACAAATCGCTTATAATAATTTCGATAAATTCGGAAATGAGTTTTTCTTTACTTTAGTCTAATTCAGACTAAGAATTATTTTGTAGAATTTTGTATAATTATATGAATATTTTTAAATAATTTGTGTATGAGATGCCAGACTTTTGGAAATGAATTTATTCTACCTTTTTTGTATTAAGAATAGAGGCCCTGTATAGGTAGAGGTTGACCATCTCAAAATTGGACGTCATGTTTTGTCGTCGCTAGGAACGGGGGTGGCTCAGTCGGTAGCGCGCCAGGCTCGTAATCTGTAGTTCTCAGGTTCGAGTCGCAGCTGGGTCAGTGTTGAGATTTATCTCTGCAAAATTTCGCCGCCCTGCCCACGGTCAGTAGGGGACACCGATGGGCTTGGAAAGGCCGCCGTCCGTCGGATGGGACATTAAGCCGTGGTCCCGTATGCGGGAGAGCCATACCCCGTGCACGTTAAAGAACACGCTGGATGGCCTTGACGGGAGGCTACCATCTGTCTCCCAACAGCTGTTCCAGTGGGTCCCCTCCCCCAAACTTCTCTGAGCCTTCGGGGTCCTTGTGGCCTGGCCATTTAGCCCATGGTGTGAAAAAAAAGTGCCTCTCAGAGGTAAAACAATCCAATTCATTGTCGTCGCTTGGGTTATTTAGCGCGCATTGCTGAATGGTATTTTAGGGTATACCTTAGGGCGTTTTTTTAAAAAATATATATATATAAATAATTTCGCTTTGTTGCCTATCCTTCTGTAGACATCGAAACTTTTTGTTCATACAGAAAAGTAAAAAATTCTTTTTGTGTCAGATGGGTATTAATGATATATTACGATTAGTATTTTTCGAAACTCCCAAAAGTTTGAACTGCACCCTCTAACGATGGAAAAGTTGAAAATTCCAAAATATCAAATGAATATTTAAAACGATGTAGTTATAAGTTAGAAATTTTGGTGTTGAAATGTGAAGGTTACGAAGTTACCATTGGCAACAATCACTTGACCCTTTAGACCCAGGGGGAGGTGAATACAACTTTTTATTGTTTTAATTGTTTTAACAGGAGGGTGTATGTTTTTAGAAATATATTAAAAATTTTTGGGTTGGACAGGTATTGATGAAATATTACAATTTACCTTTTACAAATTTCCTAAAAGCTATAATTGCGCCCTGTAACGGTGGAGTAGAAATCTAAAAATTTAAAACGAATATTGCAAACGATGTAGTTATTCTAGAAATTTATAATTTTCCTGGTGTAATGTGACAGTCTTGAAAATTCCATTGACAGCAATGAGTTGACCCTAAGCCCTAGGTAGGTAAGAAACGGAACGGTTTTGTTTTAAGAGATAATTGGAAATCTCTTTTCTAGTTGATTACTACTGTGTAATTGAGAAAATAAACTATTAATATTTTATTAGTACCTGTAACATGCAAAAAAAGTTTTTCATTTATCTGTTAAAACAAAAAAGTTGCATTTTAAAAACGGGACATATCATTATTATTAGTGTAAACCACTTGACCAAAAAATTTAAGTTTCTAGCAAAACTAGATCGTTTGCAACATTTAACAAAGGTTTGGTATTTTCCAGCTTTTTGCAGAAGCTAGAGGTCGCTTTTCGAGTTTTAATATACCGCCTTTAGCACTTGCTAATTCTGGAAATTCCATTGATGGGGATTCGAAAAATGTAAATATTAATATTTTTGTGGAAAAAGATTTCGCCGACATACGGGATTCAAACCCTCATCTTTACACGAACATGTCAGAGTATTCTAACCAGTTGAACTAACACCGGCTTTTTTCCACAAAAACGTTTCTTGATTTATAGACGTTTAAACGTCTACATGAAACGCTGAGAAATTAGTGAACTGGCAAACTTCGGTCTCGTGACCGAAGGTTGCCAGTTCACTAATTTCTAAAAAAATCGTTGCCAGATTTTTTTCGGAATTCTGTAATCAACCATAGTGTTTGGATACTTTTTTGAGCGACTGTACACACATTAACTCATAGGCTTTCGTCTCAGGGTACCACAAAATATGGCGCCCATAAACCACGTGACTCAATCAACCAATGGCCGTGAATCACCGAGATGGTCAGCCTCTAACTATACAGGACCTCTAATTAAGACTAGGTCTTTTATTGATGTATATATAATTTTTCAAATATTTGTAAAAAGATTCCTGCATGTGAATAGAATTTTATCTTAATGACGACTAAGAATTATTTTGTAAAAGTTTACGTGGTTTTCTGAATATTTTTAAATGACAATGTATTATGATATTCATATTTTCATAATGAAAATTTTCAAAGTACATCAATCATATCATTTCACATCATCATATAATATGTTTTAAATTGTTTAGTTTTGAAAAGTTTCGCAATATTTTTATGTTTGTAAAGAATTTGGAATAAATAGTCCATATTTGAAGTTATTTGCTGTCTCTTAAATTTATTTTTAATAATAATAATGTAGATATACAGATGAATACAGTAATATGAAAATCAAATTATTATTAGAATTATTCATAGAAATGGGAAGGTTACGAAGTTACCATTGGCAACAATCACTTGACCCTTTAGACCCAGGGGGAGGTGAATACAAATTTTTATTGTTTTAACAGGAAAATGTATGTTTTTAGTAATATATTAAAAATTCTTTTTGGGTTGGAGAGGTATTAATGAAATATTACAATTTGCATTTTGCAAATTTCCTAAAAACTATAATTGCGCCCTCTAACGGTGGAACGTATTCATAGAAATGGGACAGGAAACTGTTACTTTCAAATTTGGTCAAGTTAAAATTCCTCAGATAAATCATTAGATGCAAATTACCATTATGTCGGAATAGTTGTAACGTATATGCGCTCTCCCACCAAAATATTTGCGAATTTCTACGTTATGTCAAAGGGGATACAAATTAAAAGCTCTATAGCTTGAAAAAAAATATACAAATTTACCGATAAAATATAATACAAAAAAAAAAGATCATAATGAAATCTTTTTAAACTCGATTTTTGAACAATATTCCATCGGTGTTTAAAATTACGGAAGCTGGAATGTTTAATAATAAATGTTCTTCCTTTGTGAAAGTTATTCAGAATTGTCTAATAATGAAAAAATTATTGCGCTAAGAATGCATTTTGTTATATAGCTTGAAACAATAGCTTTTATTTGAATTTTTAATCAAATTAAATTTTTTTAATAAATTTTTAATTTAATAAATTTTTAACTGTTTATGAGGTATTACTCTCATAAATTTTTCTAGCTTTTATAAATCTAAATAACGGAAGAATATCGTTCAAAACCGAGATTGAATTATGATTTTTATGTTCAGTCGCATTTTTGTAGTAAATGAATATTTGAGAAGTTATAGAGCTTCTTTGTTAGACTATTATTAACACGGAAATTCTGGAATATTTTTCAGAGCAGGGAATATTATTAATATAAGTATCCCGTGGCCGAGTGGTTAGCACGCTTGGCTACTGATCTAAGGGACCTGGGTTCGAGCCCCGGATTAGGCATGGATGTGTGTGTCGTTTTTCTGCTGAGGTCCTGCCATCCTCTCAGATCTTCTACTATGGCACATAAACTGACAGGCTCCTGTCAGACCTCTGTGGCAAGCAGCTGCTTGAGGGGGTATTTTTTTTTTTTTTATTTACATTGTTACTCCTGGTGTGCCAAGGTCGATGGCAAATAATCCAAACAAATATTGGTAATTCAATGTTTTCATTGCAAAATATTTGAACATTCGAACATTACCTAAGTCCCTTCTGTCTTTTAAACAATCACACAAATGGTCCAGACACTGGAAAGGGCAATTGTACAATTTTCATCGTAAGGATTCATGATGAGAATCTCCTCCCCTCTCTTTCTTTCCTGGATAAAATACAATCCTTTTATTTTGCCTTCTGTCCCAGAAGAGAAATGTATTTGCTCTTGTTTTTGTTCCATTTTCCCTTAGGAGGAGAAAAACGGTATTGCCAGAGCTTTCCGTTTGTCATTTATTGATTTGTGTTTTTGTTAAAATGGATGCTCTACCACTATTACGGATCAAGAAAAAGTTTTAAAAAGTACCCACCTTCTTATATGCGCCAAAACAAAATTAGGAAATAAACCTACAGCATATGCATGGTACAATCAGTCACCGAGTTAAAACTCACTTCAAAGGAAGGTAGGCAGCCAGATTTACCTACTCACATCAAGTTCGCTAGCGCCCAATACATTTCTTTGAAGTCAATTACGAATTCAGTGACTGATTATACCACTGATATGGTTTTTTTCTACATTTTAGAACACATAGAGGAACATAGGTATTTTTTAAACTTTATAATTTATTTTTTTTTTGTCACTAAAAATATCTAACTTCAGAAACTTTTATTTGATATATGACTCATCGAAGACATTTTTCTTCCATTTTGGAGTCGTTTTCGAGGTAGCCCATTATATTAGAGATGTCACAAGTTTTTTTTAGATTAAAAAAATAAATAAAGAAATACCCCCTCAAGCAGCTGCTTGCCACAGAGGTCTGACAGCAGCCTGTCAGTTTATATGCCACAGAGGTCTGACAGGAGCCTGTCAGTTTATATACCACAGTAGGAGATCTGAGAGGATGGCATGACCTCAGCAGAAAAATGACACACACATCCATGCCTAATCCGGGGCTCGAACTCAGGTCCCTTAGATCAGTAGCCAAGCGTAGCTTGTAACATCTCTAATGTCATTTTATTAATTTAACTCGTTAAAGGAACCCCGAGAATATCCTCACTCCCTCTTTTACCAGGAAAGAGATCTATTGGTGAAAAATTCAAAATAGTTTACGACTGTTATTATATGAGTTTTTATTTGACACCAACTCGCAAATGTATGCCCCCTCGTTCGTATGATTTTGTAGAAAAGTGGCTTTCACGTTTCCCGTTTTTCAGCGAGCAAGAAAACAAACGAGAGTTTACTTTTATTACTCACAGCATACCGCACGTCTCAATGGGGAGGGAGTGGCTCAGTAGGTAGCGAGCCAGGCTCGTAATCTGTACTTCAAAGGTTCGAGTCCCAGCTGGGTCAACATTGAGATTTATCTCCGCAAAATTCCCTGTCCACGGTCAGTAGGGGACACCGATGGGCTTGGTAAAGGCAGCCGTTCGTCGGTTGGGACGTTGAGCCGTGGTCCCGTGTGCGGGAGAGCCATACCCTGTGCACGTTAAAGAACATGCTGGATGGCCTTGACGGGAGGCTTCCATCTGTCTCCCAACAGATGTTCCAGTGGGTCCCCTCCCCCAACCTTCTCTGAGCCTTCGGGGTCCATGTGACCTAGACATTTAGCCCAATGGTGTGCAAAAACGTGCGGCTCAGAGGTAAAACAACCCAACACGTATCAAGCTTCATTTCATACACAATTTGTTACTTTTGGCAATTGCTTTCTGGAGATATATATAGAGAGAGACACGTTTTTTCATATTTCCCAATTTTTAGGGTGTAAGAAAGGACGAGGTGTAAATTTCTTTAGCCTATGATACTCTACGCGTCAGAAATTCTCATTTGACGCATAGCTGTTTTTTTGCGGACTCGCCGTTCCGAAGGGTTGGGTTGTTTTACCTCTGAGCGGCACTTTTTTTGCACACCATGGACTAAATGGCCAGGACACATGGACCCCGAAGGCTCAGAGAAGGTTGGGGGAGGGGACCCACTGGAACAGATGTTGGGAGCCAGATGGTAGCCTCCAGTCAAGGCCATCCATCGTGTTCTTTAACGTGTACAGGGTATGGCTCTCACCACACGGAGTCACGGCTTAACGTCTCATCCGACGGACGGCGGCCTTTACGAAGCCCGTCGGTGTCCCCTAGTGACCGTTGGCAGGGCGGGGAATTTTGCGGAGATAAATCTCAACGCTGACGCAGGTGGGACTCGAACCTGGGAACTACAGATTACGAGCCTGGCGCTCTACCGACTGAGCCACCCCCGCCCCGCGCGTTCCGAAGATAGAGGGGATTAATCGTTTTCATATTTTCCCTCTTTTAGGGGGAAAAAAGCATTGGGTCTCAATTTTCAATAGCTTATTATACTCCAGCGTGAAAAGCTATGATTTGACGCATACCTTATTGCTTTCGGCACTCACGTTCTGGGGGAATAAAGCGAAACAATGATTTTCTCCCCTAAGAATGTCCCCATTATTAGGGGAGAAGGAGGCATGGGGACAATTTTTATAGCCCATGATACCTTTCGCGTTACAAGCTTTCATTTGACACGTCAATCATTAAGTCTCTCCATCGCATTCGAACGATACAGTGGAACAGCTGCTTTCAGAAATCGACACACCGGCAAATATCGAGCAAAAAGCAAGTTAAAAATTAAAAAAAAAGGGAAGGGGCAATGACTGTTTGGTCTTTCTGTTATAATTATTTTAGTGGTGCTTGAAATATTTCTTGACAAATGTATTAATATGCATATATTTAATAATTTTCCCTGTTCTGCAACACTCTATTCCCACCTTTGCGAAAAAAAGTGTTCCTTTTTCTTTTTTTCCCTCTCCCAGATAAAATCTCTTGCTTTTTCTCCTCATAGGAAAAATATGTTTAGTTTTTATCACTGTTTCAGATATAATAAATTTAAATATTACCGGTAATTTCCGCTGTTACTAGTTTATAATTCCAACGTTACCAGATGTTACCTGTTTAAAATTAAGGATAAGGATAATAAGATCAACTTAGTTTAGGTTTGTAATGGAATATTCTGGACTACAATTTCTTTAATATAATATCCATGTCATGTCAATAGAAAAATGTGACTAAAAATAACGATGTTCATCAAATCGATCTGAATTCAACAATATTCGTTCAGTATTTCAATTTATGGAAGCTAAGATATTTCACAACAGTAAGACCGTAAAAAAATTTAAATTACAAAGTAACATTTAAATAATAAGTTTTTTTTCAAACCATGAAATAAATTAAATGCACATTTTCAAGTTTGCATAATGATCATTTCAATATTAGACAATTGTGAATGATTTTCATGATACCTATTCTGAATTACAGCAGAATATTAATATGGATTTTGCTCTTTTGAGGAAGTGGATTGTTAGAAAATAAACTATTCATTAATGTTTACAAGATAAAATATATGTATTTCAATATACAGCGATGGAATGATATTAATGCAGTTGAATTTCACTCTCACAATCTGAAATGATTATTGCTATTAAATGATACAAGCTTACGATCTTTTAATGTAGATGAATTTTACTATCACGATCTGAAATGATTATTGTTATTAAATGATACAAGCTAACGATCTTTTAATGCAGTTGAATTTTACTATCAGGATCTGAAATGATTATTGCTATTGAATGATACAAGCTTACGATCTTTTAATGTAGGTGAATTTTACTATCACGATCTGAAATGATTATTCCTATTAAATGATACAAGCTTACGATCTTTCTGTGGTTACTAAAAGAAAAACAACAGATCTATTAATAGCTTAAAATAGCTAGTTGTTATTTTTGATAAACAGTTGAATCTGAATTATCATATTCAAATATTAATAGAATAGAAACTCAATTTCATACACTAAAAGATTTATGAGATCTGTATATGCCAGAAACGTTTATTACGCATTTATTTATTCAAGAATACAATGTTTTTTTATTTGGGGAAGAACTATTGAAAACTCACTTAAAGTTATAAAATACATGCATAAATATATAGTTAAAGTTGTGATATTTGAAAGAAAAGTTTATTCTTACACACAAAGGTTTTTTGAGTGGAAAGGTTTAAATTTGGAAGGGTTTTTTTACCTTGAAGTACTTAATATTTATTCGTATATATCTTCCTAAGTTTCAGAGGGTAGAAAATTCATAGAATACAAGAGTATGGTGTTTACATTCTCAAACCAAATAAAGAGTTTTTTTTTAAGTTTTATTTTGCTATTCATCTTTATAATACAAACAGTTTTTTTTTATCAAATAATCTGAGTGAACTAATAGATGATAGAAAATTCAAAAAAGAAATGAGAAAAAGGTATGTTGAGCTACTTTAGCATGGTTGTTTTTCGAAATTTTCTGAAATGACTCCACCGGCGAGTATTACTAACTCTTGTGGGTGAAAGACTTGAAATTGCATTTCTAATGTAAATCGAATAAGTAAAATCATTATTAAATAGGATTATCATTATAAACTAATAGTTAATAAGGCTAACGTTATTAACTATTCCATCTTCCTTAACTCTTTAGTACTGAACGAATATTAGCTTACGATCTTTCTGTGGTTACTGAACGAATATATGTAAAATGCATGCTCTACCACAATTACGGATCAAGAAGGATTACTAACTTACGGATTAATAAATAAAATCATTATTAAATATGATTATCATTATAAAACAGGCTAATGTTATTAACTATTCCATCTTCCTTAACTCTTTAGTACTGGACGAATATTGTTGAAAATCGACATTCAAACATGTTTATTTCTGATCCTTATAATTAAAATGTGACGTTAGTCATATTTTAACAAGTTATACATCTTGGTTAGATTCTCATTGACATAACATGTACAAAAAAGGGCTATGTATATAACACGAATAGGGAGATTCTCTGATATTTTGGAAGGGCAGTATATAAGTCGAAACCTAATTAGGAATTCAAAATAATTAAAAGTAACAACCAAGGCTACAGGATGAGGCAGAGGTACGATAAATTCTGAGAAAAATATGCGAATAAAGCAGCACATTAATAAAAGAAAGACTGAAAATCAGCCACAGTACAGAAATAAAAAAATATAAGTGACTGAATTTGGCTCATCTCTTTTGAAAAAACTTTTTAGGTGCCTAACTCAACGATTTTGGCAATTTTGCGAAGTACTCATTAAAAATGCATATTTTTACCTCTTATTCAATATATTTTTTCCTTCCTTAAAAATATAATTATAAATGTATTTTATTTTTCGTTTTTTAAGTATAGAATATTTGCTACGATCCCTTAAGAACAGAGTGTATTTTCCTGCTGGCTGGTGGCGGGGGTGGCTCAGTCAGTAGTGAGCCAGACTCGTGATCTGCAGTTCCCAGGTTCGAGCCCCAGCTGGGTTATCATTGAGATCTATCTCTGCAAAATTCTCCGCCCTGCCCACGGTAAGTAGGGGACACCGATGAGCTCGGATAAGGCCGCCGTCCTTCGGATGGGACGTTAAGCTGTGGCCCCGTGTGCAGGAGAGCCATACCCTGTGCATGTTAAAGAACTCGCTGGATGGTCTTGACGGCAGGCTGCCATTTTTCTCCCAACAGCTGTTCCAGTGGGCCCCTCCCCCAACTTTCTCTGAGATTTCGGAGTCCATGTGACCTGGCCATTTAGCCCATGGTGTGCAAAAAAGTGCCGCTCAGAGGTAAAACAACCCAACGTTAAAGAACACGCTGGATGGCCTTGACGGGAGGCTACCATCTGTCTCCCAACAGTTGTTCCAGTGGGTCCCCTCCCCCAACCTTCTCTGAGATTTCGG
Organism: Ryuthela nishihirai; assembly: GCA_038380435.1. Classification (NCBI taxonomy): domain Eukaryota; kingdom Metazoa; phylum Arthropoda; class Arachnida; order Araneae; family Heptathelidae; genus Ryuthela; species Ryuthela nishihirai. The sequence continues at coordinate 26,261,591 of JAWZYU010000026.1, forward strand.
GGTACTTGTGACCTGGCCATTTAGCCCATGGTGTACAAAAAAGTGCCGCTCAGAGGTAAAAGAACACAACCCTGCTGGCTGTTCACTAAGCTTGTATTGACCGACCTGCTCTAAGGGCTCGTTTCAAAACTGCTCTTACTTAAAGAAAGAGGTGACATTGGCACAGAAGGATTGAAATTGATGTTAATATATTCCGTTCCCTTCTTTGCTTCTGCAAACATGATGACATACATGATTATCTCAAATTTCAACAAAAGGGAGGTTCTGAAATGCTTAAGGCCAGTTCTCTTACAGAAGAAAAGATTTGTAAGTGAACAATGGTCTCAAGTTCATGACCTGAATAATCTCCGGGCTACTTTCATTCACACGAGGTAATTAGTCAATATTGAACACAGGTGTGTGTGTGTGTGCGGGGGGGGGGGGGGGGGGAGAAGCAAACGTTCCTAATTAAAATGCCAATTCACTCATTGGTCATTTATTTGGAATGAGGATAGTCACGTGAATAGACTCTCAGACCAAGGCCATGACAGCGATACCGTGACGTCACGGACGGAGGGAGAACAGACGAATGAACTGCGCTGTATAAAAGCTTGTTTGCTGCATTGGTCAAAACGGAGATACTTCATTCGCCTGTTCCCCCCCTCTGTCCGTGATGTCACAATATCTCTGTCATGGCCTTCAGACCCACAGGAGAGTATTTTATGGGAATAATATGTCTGAAGTTAAATATATGAATAAAAATTAATCTCAGTATTGATGAGTAATGACTGCACGCACTCTAAGCATTATCACCATTGGTAGTCTTCCCATACGTATTTTTTATGAGTCAAAGTTACATTTACCAGCAATGAAAAAATCGGTTCAGGGAAATGTCTCCCAAGTTTGAAGAGGGATAATTCCATACGGCATTCCCCTTCTTGCTTTCTTCCTTTGTTTGAGGAAATTGTGACTTCTTCTTTATCAGCGCTTGCAGCTTGAAAAATCGATGATTCCTACGTCAAATCCGAACAGGTGTGCGATATATCAGAAGGAACGGCTTTGGGTTGTTTTATTTTTTTTCTCTGAGCTGCATTTTTCTTGCACACAAAGGGCTAATTGATTAAATCAGGAAGATCCTAAGGGCTCAGAGAAGTTTGGTTGGGGTGTTTTTTCTCTGAGCGGCACTTTTTTGCACACCATGGGCTAAATGGCCAGGTCACATGAATCCCGAAGGGTCAGAGAAGGTTGGGGGAGGGGACCCACTGGAACAGCTGTTGGGAGACAGATGGTAGCCTCCCGTCAAGGCCATCCAGCGTGTTCTTTAACGTGCACAGGGTATGGCTCTCCCGCACACCGCGCCACGGCTTAACGTCCCATGTGACGGGCGGCGGCCTTTCGAAGCCCATCAGTGTCCTCAAATCTCTCAATGCAGGCCAGGGCGGAGAATTTTGCGGAGATAAATGTCAACGCTGACCCAGCTGGGATTCGATCCTGGGAACTACAGATTACGAGTCTGGCGCGCTACCGACTGAGCCACCCCGACCCCTGCTCAGAGAAGGTAGAGAGGAGTCGGGAGCTGTTATTGAATAACACTGAGAATGTTTGCATATCTGGAATGTTTGGATGTTAATAATACGGGAGCTGTTTTTGAAATGCAAACATTCCATAAAGGCCATCAGCGTTTTCGTAACGTCCACAGATCATGGCTCTCCTATACAAGGGAGGAGGGATGTCGGTACCCCCAGGTTCGAATCTGCCCTTCGTCAGTAGGAGACACCGCTGGGTTTGGAAAGATCGCCGTCTGTCGAATGGAACGTTAAGCTGTGACCCCGTGTGCGGGAGAGCCATACCCTGTGCATGTTAAAGAACACGCTGGATGGTCTTGACGGCAGGCTGCCATTTTTCTCCCAACAGCTGTTCCAGTGGGTCCTCTCCCCGAACCTTCTCTGAGATTTCGGGGTCCTTGTGACCTGGCCATTTAGCCCATGGTGTAAAAAAAAGTGCCGCTCAGAGGTAAAACAACCGAACCCTGCTCGCTGTCCACTAAGCTTGTATTGACCGACCTGCTCTAAAAGCTCGTTTTAAAACTGCTATTACTTAAAGAAAGAGGTGACTATGGCACAGAATCATTGAAATTGATGTTAATATATTCCGTTCCCTTCTTTGCTTCTGACATACATGATTATCTCAAATTCCAAGAAAGGGAGGTTCTGAAATGCTTAAGGCCAGTTCTCTTACAGAAGAAAAGATTTGTAAGTGAACAATGGTCTCAAGTTCATGACCTGAATAATCTCCGGGCTACTTTCATTCACACGAGGTAATTAGTCAATATTAAACACAGGTGTGTGTGTGTGTGTGTGTGTGGGGGGGGGGGGGGGGTTGAAGTTTGAAGAGGGATAATCCCATACGGCATTCCCCTTCTTGCTTTCTTCCTTTTATTCCTAATTAGAATGCCAATTCACTCATTGGTCATTTATTTGGAATGAGGCTAATCACGTGAATAGACTCTCAGACCAAGGCCATGACAGCGATACCGTGATGTCACGGACGGAGGGAGAACAGACGAATGAACTGCGCTGTATGAAACCTTGTTTGCTGCGTTGGTCATAACGGAGATACTTCATTCGCCTGTTTCCACCTCCGTCCGTGACGTCACAATATCGCTGTCATGGTCTTCAGACCCACAGGACAGTATTTTATGGGAAAAATTCGTCTGAAGTTAATATATCAATAAAAATTCATCTCAGTATTGATCAGCAATGACTGCACGCACTCTAAGCATCACCATTGGTAGTCTTCCCATATGTATTTTTTATCTGTCAAAGTTACATTTACCAGCAATGAACCAATCGGTTCAGGGAAATGTCTCCCAAGTTTGAAGAGGGATAATCCCATACGGCATTCCCCTTCTTGCTCTCTTCCTTTTTTTTTTAAAGAATATAATTTTTATTCATAAGATGAAATAATACAAATACATTTACAATTTGACCCGCAAAGCTAAATAGTTTATCTGCAGGAAAATGAATAAATTATATTAAACATAGGTCATTCAGCCACAAAAATGGTGTAAATCAAATAAATCCACAAAACACAACACTTAAAAATCAGCTAACTAGAAAATACGAAATAATTTTTTAATTCCGTTTTAAGTCTTCTAAAAGAAAATATATTTAATAATTCTTTAGGAATAGCATTAAATATAAGTGGTACTTGATATTCGGAGGTGGTACAAATCCCGTAATTTTTTCGAAAATTTGGCAATTTGTGATAACCTTGATTTTGAAGTCTTGTATTTTTGTTATGTTGAATTTTTAGTTTGTAAGTTTCGTCAAAAAAATTTTTAATTATTACATTATATGAGGTTTGAGGAAATTGTGACTTCTTTATCAGCGCTTGCAGCTGGAAAAATCCGTGATTCCGACGTCAAATCCGAACAGGTATGCGATATATCAGAAGAAACAGCTTTGGGATGGTTTTTTTTACCTCTGAGCTGCATTATTCTTGCACACAAAGGGCTAATTGATTAAATCACAAAGATCCTAAGGGCTCAGAGAAGGTATTGAGGAATCGGGAGCTGTTAGGAGACATGCAAACATTCCATCAAGATTATGGCTCTCCTGTACAAGGGAGGAGGGAAGTCGGTACTCCCAGGTTCGAATCTGCCCTTGGTCAGTAGGAGACGCCGCTGGGCTTGGAAAAACCGCCGTCCGTCGGATGGGACGTTAAGCCGTTGGGCTGTGTGCGGGAGAGCCATACCTTGGGCAGGTTAAAGAACACACTGGATGGCCTTGACGGGAGGTTACCATCTGTCACCTAACTGCACAACAGTGAGTCCTATTCTCCAAATCTTCTCTGAGCCTTCGGGGTCCTCGTGACCTATCCGTTTAGCGTATTGTGGGTAAAAAAATGCTACTCAGATTTTGGGTTGTTGGGTTGTTTTACCTCTGAGCGGCACTTTTTTGCACACCATGGGCTAAATGGCCAGGTCACATGAACCCCGAAGGCTCAGAGAAGGTTGGGGGAGGGGACCCACTGGAACAGCTGTTGGGAGACAGATGGTAGCCTCCCGTCAAGGCCATTCAGCGTGTTCTTTAATGTGCACAGGTATGGCTCTCCCGCACACGGGGCCATGTCTTAACATCCCATCCGACGGATGGCGGCCTTTCCAAGCCCATCGGTGTCCCCTACTGACCGTGGGCAGGGCGGGGAATTTTTGCGGAGATAAATCTCAACGCTGACCCAGCTGGGACATGATACTCAGAAGTAAAATTATCCAACCCTGCACACGGAACCAAGGCTTAACCTGGTTCCGTGTGCAGGGTTGGATAATTTTACTTGGTGTAATGGATATAACTGAGTAGCAAACTAGCTTCATGCCCCTGTGTTTATTATTTGTATCTCGTAATAGAAATGTCACTAGGATGTTAGTTGACATGTGACATCTTTCTTCCTTTGTTTCGAATTAAGTGATTGTCTCTCTTCCACCACTTTGGATGCGCACGCATCTAGTAAAATCTAGGAATCTGTTCCGACGTTAAAAGAGCACGTATGTGCGATGTAGAGCAGAGTTTTTGGTAGTGTGTTCTTATCTATTTATCATCAGTCATCAAGCAATCAAACAAATCTCTAAACTACAAATCACCTGTATATTGATTTATGATTTGTGAGAAATGTCAACTGCGCAGTCTCGTTGTCTCCCTAGGTACCCCTTGAGTTAGGCTACAGGATGATAGTGTAATTTTTATAGCCTATGTGATAATGTCATTTTAAAGCCTATACGATAAGGGTTGGGTTGTTTTACCTCTGAGCGGCACTTTTTTGCACACCGTGGGCTAAATGGCCAGGTCACAAGGACCCCGAAGGCTCAGAGAAGGTTGGGGGAGGGGACCCACTGGAACAGCTGTTGGGAGACAGATGGTAGCCTCCCGTCAAGGCAATCCAGCGTGTTCTTTAACGTGCACAGGGTATGGCTCTCCCGCACACGGGGCCACGGTTTAACGTCCCATCCGACGGACGGCGGACTTTCCAAGCCCATGGGTGTCCCTAATGACCGTGGGCATGGCGGGGAATTTTGCGGTACGATAAGGGAAAAAGGGGTGTAGCTTCAGAGACTAAATGGTAGTGTAATTTTGAAGTCTTTACAGAGTAGTGTAAATTTTAAATCTTGACTATATTTTGTTACATAGGTAGTATTGAACTTTGCAATCCTTAGATATAATGCAATTTTCGGATCTAAATATCGTGAACGTTTCATGAGATGTATTAGTACAAGTTTCATTTTCCATCATTTCTCATTTTTAGAGTTTTTAAATGAAAAATTTCGGCGGTTTTTCCCTAGTAAGCAATAATCATAGTTGCAAAATCCTTTTCTTCTTGAAGTTTACTATGAACGATCTGTTTAAATTTAATAATTCAGATAATTCGGTGCACAAATTCAAGAACTTGTTCTTGGATCAAAAATAGAAAAATTCTTTAAATCAGTGCTTCTAAAACTTTCTGATGTGGAGGACCGTCAATTTTATTTCTCTGGTGTGCCAGGAACCTATGTAGTGCACGTGTTGCCTCGAGAAACGAATTATGTGCTTGATATTTTCCTCCCTCTGCCCAACATGACATCACCTTCAGTTGGAACGTGGCACTATGGCATATAAATATGATTCTTATGCAAACACGTTTCTTTCTTTCCGGGCAACTCACTGCGGACCAATGACTGATGGTCCGTGGACCACCAGTCCATGGACCACACTATGATGTTCACTGTGGACCAACGACTGATGCCCTGCAGACCAGAACAAGTCCGTGGACTCCCACTATGATGCTCACTGAGGACCAATGACTGATGCCCCGCAGACCAGCACCAGTCCGTGGACTACCACTATGATGCTCACTGTGGACCAACGACTGATGCCCCGCAGACCAGCACCAGCACGTGGACTATCACTCTGAAGATCTACCGTGGACCAACAACTAATGCCCGCAGGCCAGCACCAATCCGTGGACAATCACTATGAGGCTAATTGTGGATCAATGACTGACGCTCCGCAGGCCAGCACCAGTCCGTGGACCACCACTTTGAGGCTCACTGTGGATTAACGACTGATGCACCACAGACCAGCACCAATCCGTGGACCACCACTACGAGGTTCACTGCGGATCAACGACTGATGTACCGCAGACCAGCACCAATCCGTGGACCACCACTATGAGGCTCACTGTGGATCAACGACTGACGTACCGAAGACCAGCACCAATCCGTGGACCACCACTATGAGGCTCACTGTGGATCAACGACTGATTAACTGCAGGCCAGCACCAATCCGTGAACCACCAGTATGAGACTCACTGTGGATCAACGACTGATTCCCCACAGACCAGCACCAATCCGTGGACCACCACTATGAGGCTAACTGTGGACCAACGACTGATGCACCGCAGACCAGCACCAATCTGTGGACCACCACTTTGAGGCTCACTGTGGATTAACGACTGATTAACTGCAGGCCAGCACCAATCCGTGAACCACCAATATGAGACTCACTGTGGATCAACGACTGATGCACCGCAGGGCAGCACCAATATGTGGACCACCACTACGAGGCTTATTGTGTACCAACGGCTAATGCACCATAGACCAGCACCAATCCGTGGACCACCACTATGAGGCTCATTGTGTTCCAACAACTGATGCACCGCAGACCAGCACCAATCCATGGACCACCACTATGAAGTTTACTGTGGATTAACGACTGATTAACCGCAAGCCAGAACCAATCCGTGGACCACCTCTACGAGGCTCACTGTGGATCAACGACTGATGTACCACAGACCAGCACCAATCCGTGGACCACCACTTTGAGGCTAATTGTGGATAAATGACTGATGCACCGCAGGCCAGCACCAATCCGTGGACCACCACTTTGAGGCTAATTGTGGACAGATGGCTGGTTGACCAGCACCAGTCCGTGGACCACCCCTTAATTTAGCGAAAGAATATAAAGGACATAATTTGTTACAGATTAACGTTCATTTAATATAGGAATGTACTATTATCTCTTGTTCTTAAAAATAAATGCTTTCATTTAAAATTATTAAGTTAATTTTGCTTTGAGGAGACTTTGTATAATAGCCTCCTTTGACGTTTACGCAATATCTTGCAACCTCCTTTAAGCAGCATATTATGCATGGAGAGACTCCGTTGGTTTGGCCATGTTGCCCGTATGAATGATTATAGATTGGCGAATAGGGTTATGAACAGTGTGCCTAAAGGTCTCAGAAGGATTGGGAGACCTAGGATGCGGTGGGCAGACAATGTCAAACAGGACCTTGTTAGAATTGGTGTGCAGTGGCCAGATGCAGGAGATGTAGCTCAGGACAGACTTGCTGGGGGAACTAAATTGCACGGTCTGGTTGGAACTCTTTAGGCCATGGCTGCTTGATATGATGATGATGGTGACGCTATGACGTTCCTACTTAATAATATGGTTGGACCTCCGTGGCCCATATCTGCTTGAGGATGATGATGGTGATATACATTAGGGATGAGTTCGGGCTCAGAATAATTGAAATTTTAAAAGAAATAAGTAAAAAATGATCATATAATAATAGCCGTAATTCCGGGCGAAAGAACTGGTAGGAGGACACGTGTGACGTCATGGGTGCAGAAAATGTCGATTTCCCCGTGGTTCTAGGGCAGACCCGGATCTCGAAAACAAGAGAGAGAGGGAGGGGGGGGGGGGGGGCGGAAATGCAATCGAGCCGAAAAAAACGAGAAAAAAGGGGGAGGGGGTCACGACACTGGGTTTCCGATGCAGTATAATATTTTCCCTCTGTTTTGCAGGTTTTTAAAAAATTTCTTGAAACATTCATGAAATATATAAAAGTTTAATATTTTTTGTCCTTTTTTACCATTATTAGCATTCTGAGGGAGGGTGGGCATGTACCAATTGTTCCCCTCTAGCTCCGGCACTGTTCCAGGGTACAGTCGCTCAAAAAATATCCGAACATTAATGGTTGATTACAGAATTGAGAAAAAATATCTGGCAACGATTTTTAATAAAAGTAAACGTGAGTTTGCTTTTATTACTCACAGCATACCACACGTCTCAAGCTTCATTTCATCCACAATTTGTTACTTTTGGCAGTTGCTTTCTGGAGATATAGAGAGAGACAATTTTTTTCATATATCCCAATTTTTAGGGTGTAAGAAAGGAGGAGGTGTCAATTTCGTTAGCCTATGATACTCTCCGCGTCAGAAATTCTCATTTGCCGCATAGCTTGTTTTCTTGCGGACTCGCGTTCCGAAGGGTTGAGTTGTTTTTCCTCTAAGCGGCCTTTTTTCCACAGCATGGGCTAAATGGCCAGGTCACATGAACCCCGAAGGCTCAGAGAAGGTTGGGGGAGCGGACCCACTGGAACAGCTGTTGGGAGACAGATGGTAGCCTCCCGTTAAGGCCATCCAGCGTGTTCTTTAACGTGCACAGGGTATGGCTCTCCCGCAGAGGGAGCCACGGCTTTAACGTTCCATCCGACGGATGGAAGGCGACCTTTCCAAACCCATCGGTGTCCCCTGTTGACCGTGGGCAGGGCGGAGAATTTTGCGGAGATAAATCTCAACGCTGACCCAGCTGGGACTCGAACCTGGGAACTACAGATTACGAGCCTGGCGCGCTGCCGACTGATCCATCCCCCCCCACCCCCCGCTCAGAGGTAAAACCTCCAAATCCAACCTTTTATGTTTCACTTCCATCAGACAATGTGCCGATTCTCACCCTTCCCATAGTCTCCCTTGACACACACAATCAAAAAAATACCACTCTGGGAAAGGTTAGTTCTCTGGGAATTTCCCATCTGAAAATAAAGTTGGGATGTTTTATCTCTAAGCAGTGCTTTTGTTCACACAATGGGTTAAATGGATAGATGGGAAAGAACGCAATGGCGGAGATAAGTTGGAGGTTTCCAAGTCATAAGAAATGAACACAAAGTAGAAATTTTGATCTTCGCCTCTGTTTCTTCCAGAAAACTTTCTAATTTTTTCGTAACTTCCAAGTTACATATTATAAACTTCTATCTCTGATTACATTTTCAGAATTAATTGAGTCAGGAATAAATACTCTCTCAAATATCTTTTCCTCGTTTGAAGATCCTTCTGACTGAGAAGATTCTGTAGGATAAATTCAGAAATGTCAATTTTTGCAATTTTTCGAAATAAATATACTTTGCCTTACCAAAATATTAGAGAACTTACATGTTTAATCAAAAGGAATTTAACCTCTAAACCAGACGTACGGAAAAAGTTTCTCTCTGATGGAAACTAAAAAAAAAAAGTTATACATTAAGAGGGCCGTATTCAAAATCCTATGTAATCACATATAGGGTTGGGTTGTTTTACCTCTGAGCGGCAATTTTTTGCACACCATGGGCTAAATGGACAGGTCACGTAGACCCCCAAGGCTCAGAGAAGTTTGGGGGAGGGGACCCACTGGAACAGCTGTTGGCAGACAGATGGTAGCCTCCCTTCAAGGCCATCCAGCGTGTTCTTTAATGTGCACAGGGTATGGCTCTCCCGCACATGGGACCACGGCTTAACGGCCCATCCGACGGACGGCGACCTTTCGAAGCCTATCGGTGTCCCCTACTGACCGTGGGCAGGGCGGGGAGTTTTGCGGAGATAAATCTCAACGCTGACGCAGCTGGGACTCGAACCTGGGAACTACAGATTACGAGTCTTGCGCGCTACCGACTGAGCCCCCCCCGCCCCCCAATCACATATAGATAACTACGGGAAATAACAAAGAAGTGATTATATCGATCTTGAAATAATACTAGTTATTAAACAATGGTAAGAAAAAAGTAGGTTTAAAGTATATATATATAATTAAACACCACGTTTTAATGAGATGGAATTAGCTGCATTTACCCGACGATTTAACCACCAGTTGGTTGTATACTGGATACCACCAGATGCCGCAGGGCCACAAAAAAACCTCTTACGGGTCGAAATTTCCCCATTCCTGTTTTAAATTACACATTTAATGTGAAAATTGGATTGAAGAGCTACAGTAGATCGTAAGCTGATCCAATTAAAATTCGATTTTGAACAATATTCGTTCAGTATTTCACGAGCTATGGAAGCTAGATTTGCTTCACAACAGTAATGGGTCATAAAAATTTACTTAAGAAAGCAATTGAATCTTAAATAATAACTGTTGTTTCAAACCACTTAATAAAATGATATATGTTTTTGACATTTGATTAATGATTACTTCAATGTTAAATAATTCTGGAAGAATTTTATAAAAGAATCAAATTTATTGTTAAATATTTCACTTTCATAGTTCTCTAAATACTTAACCAAAAGTTTTGAAAAATCGATATTTGATTATGATCATTTTTTCTCTTCACTCAAAAATTTCCATTAAACGAATGTTTTAGAAGTATAGATCTTCAGAGTTAAATTCCCATTGACAAAAGAAGAACATTCTGAAGTATTTTGGCAGGGCTTCGTATAACCTTCAGCATTTAGGGGTCAAACCACCCACATTTCCACACAGAATTTATCCATTTGACCTTTTAAAGAATTTAGGTTTGGTAAAAGATTATAAAAGCGATTATTCTTATCCCCCGAGGCATGGAAGATAGGTGAACACCAATCGTTGTTACTGGACACTGGTCATCTCTTTGATTGGTTGTTGACAGTTAATCATACCCCTCTCCGACTTCCGTCATTAATTACGTGATTTATTCCAGCACAGAAAACATTTTGGTATTCGAGTGAAAAAGCTTCGCAGTGATTAGTAGTCTGAGTGATTTTTCTCTGCTTTGGCTTTCGTTTATCAGGCATCCAATTTTTTACCTTGTGCAAGATTGAAGTCGTTGTGCGAATTTTTGAACAAGTTTCGTCATAATTTTCGCTATGGAGGAAGAAGCAGGTTGTAGTTATTATAACCGACCACATGTAAGTGTTTTAGAAGTTTAAGAATTTGTATTTTCAGAGCGTTGTTGGGTTGTTTTACCTCTGAGATGCACTTTTTTGCACACCGTGGGCTAAATGGCAAGGTCACATGGACACCAAGGCTCAGAGAAGGTTGGGGGGAGGGGACCCACTGGAACAGCTGTTGGGAGACAGATGGTAGCCTCCCGTCAAGGCCATCCAGCGTGTTCTTTAACGTGCACAGGGTATGGCTCTCTCCAGCACACGAGGCCACGGCTTAATGTCCCATCCGACGGACGGCGATGTCCCCTACTGACCCATCGGTGTCCCCTACTGACCGTGGGCAGGGCGGGGAATTTTGCGGAGATAAATCTCAACGCTGACCCAGTTGGGACTCGAACTTGGGAACTGCACATTATGAGCCTGGCGCGCTACCGACTGAGCCACCCCCGCCCCTTTTCAGAGCGTACTTCTCATTATATGAATAATATGAATTGTATAGAAGGTATGCAGAAACTCACCACTTTTCTTTCGGTTGGGTAATGCTACTTGGAAACTTTGTTTCTGGCCATGTTTTTTATTGATCACGTTTTTTTCCTGGAGGAAAAGTAGTGTATTGTTTATTTTTTGTGAACAAATACAAAGAATTATGCAAAGAATTTTGGCAATTTCTATAATCCTATGCTGGTTTAATCTCGGTCTTGTGGAAGAAAAAGAAAAAACTTATATATAACTAAATTTTCGTATTGATAGTAAAAATTTTTTAATTCACAGAACATTAACGAAAATTAAAAGAATTCCAGTTTTCAAAAGGAAGCTGCAATATTACTGTGATTCAGTAACCATATAATATTTTTTGATGCAAAATGGCCCATGTCCAATAGACTTTATATCTGTGGTAGAGATTTATGCGGTTTTATGATAAAACTTTACTGTTTCTAATAAAGAACTCTGCCATTAGTTAACCCATGGCACAAGGATTGTGAAAAGGAAACTAAACTATATTTAACTTGGTTTTTTCTTTGCCACAAAAATGGTAGGTTTTTCCTTATAAATATGTTAAAATTTTAATTCACATAGCTGATTTCCTTAGCAAAATTTGAAAACCGATAGCAACTGTTTTTTAGTAAAAGAGGATAAAGCATACAACTTTCATATAGAAACGCATTCTGTTCATTTAGCGCTTTTTTTATTATAATATACAAAAGGAACACAAAATAGGAATATATGTTTTGCAGCTAATACTTACAATGAGATATTTATTAAAGTACCATGGTGAGAAATTTTCTTTTTGTTTTCAATACTCTGACACAAATATATTGCATTTGAAAGACAAAACAAACTTTCTCCTCCTTCTATATGAAAAGTAAAAAGTTGATCAGTCAAATTAATAATAGTGAAATTTTTTTAAAATAAAGTATTCATTATAATAGCAGATATTTTTCTTGTCTTTCATTATTTTATGTTTATATGTTTTCACGCTCTATTTATTTTTAAAACGGAATGGGTTTTGTTGATAAGTGGATAGATAATAATAGCATTAAAAACGTTACTTTTTTCTTCGAATTTGTTTTAAAATTTCCATGCCAGAGTCATTTACTCTTGTGAACATCTCAATATTCCCACAGTTGTCGGTACAACCGTGGGAATATTGAAATATTCACAAGAGTTAAAGACAGTTCACAGCTATCAAGTAACAGCGATTTCATCAGTTAGTCAACTTCTTATATCTTATGAATTTATGTTTGAAGCAAATCTTTTGTGGAAAAAATGAGTTATCCCGATGAATGGGGATACCAGTCATTTGCGAAATTTGTCTTTTCCACAAAAGTATTTCTTCAATTAGACATAAACAACTTTATATTTATTAGCTATTGATTATTGAATTTGTGATGTTTGAGATGCAAAACACTAATAACTGGATGATAAAAGAGTAAAAGATTAGAATATATATATCATGAATTATAAAAAATGGAAACAACGCTTTTAAAAAAAAACGACTGTTTCAGAAATGACATTCCATATTTTTACTACTTGATTTCTACTATTTTTCACTTTATTCTGTCATCCGGTTCGGCTCCACAACCTTCAGTCAATGACGTTTGTTTCTCCCAGTCTGTTGAACATTGTAACTCAACCAATTACATATTAAAATCGTTAAAATTTATCCATCGAGCATTTCCGACACTGGATTTTATGGATTTCTTGAATTGTAAAAGTCTTAATATAAACTGATTTACTGAGATGTGGAAAATATTTTCAGAAATCTTTTTCTCTAATATATCATGAATTTGGAGATCAATATCTCTTCTGCTGCAAAGTACGTCTTTGCCAAGCTCAACTCTCTTGAATGTCTTTTTCTGCACGCGGGCCACAGGTTCAACAGCCTGGTCTAAAATATCGAGCGTCTCTGACAAACGATTTATAAACCTGCATTCTCAGAATCTTTTCGAAATATTTTGATGCTTGTAAAACTCTTAAATTTTGAAACGTTTTTCTCATGCTTTCGAACTTTTTCACCTCTTTTTATGAATATACCTGCACTTGCATTGTTTTGAACACACTGCGTTGGTTTTAATATAGGTACTCTTTTGCTTAAAAAGTATCCGGGGAGAAACTGATTAAATTTGTATTTGATCATGTGATTTTTTTTTGTAGCGTTCTAATTTCTTAATGTATGATTGCAGACATAACGTTTAATCTTTTTTAACAAGTGGAAACAAAATATAATCATTCATGGAACTAAATATAAACTGAGCGGCACTCTTTTTCACACCATGGGCTAAATGGCCAGGTCACATGGACCCCGAAGCCTCAGAGAAGGTTGGGGACCCACTGGAATAGCTGTTGGGAGAGAGATGGTAGCCTCCCGTCAAGGTCATCCAGCGTGTTCTTTAACGTGCACAGGGTATGTCTCTCCCGCACACGGGGCCACGGCTTAACGTCCCATCCGATGGACGGCGGCTTTTTCAAGCCCATCGGTGTCCCCTACTGACCGTGGGCAGGGCGGGGAATTTTGCACAGATGAATCTCAACGCTGACCCAGCTGGGACTCGAACCTGGGAACTACAGATTACGAGCCTGACGCGCTACCGACTGAGCCACCCCCGCCCCTAAAAATCAAGAGTATGCATCTATTAACTATATTAAAATTGAGATGTAGCTTCTCTTAATGATTTATTAAATGAAGGGCTTGCCTTTGTTAATGATTCGCAAATCATGAAGTTGCTTCTGCTCATGATTTTTAGATATACCGTGAGGAATGCTCGCATCTAGAGAAAAGGGAAAAAGGATGTCTAATACCATGGATCGGCGTTCGAGTGTAAAATCATCCTGAAAAACACCTTGTTGAGGATTAGCTGTGTATGACATTAGATACGTATAGAAAAAAATAATATCATTGTTATCGTGGAATCCGAACCTACGACTCACAGTAACATATCATGTGCTCTGGGGGCGGGGGTGGCTCAGTCGGTAGCGCGCCAGGCTCGTAATCTGTAGTTTCCAGGTTCGAGTCCCAGCTGGGTCAGCCTTGAGATTTATCTCCGAAAAATTTCCCCGCCCTGCCCACGGTCAGTAGGGGACACCGATGGGCTTGGAAAGGCCGCCGTCCCTCGGATGGGACGTTAAGCCGTGGCCCCGTGAACGGGAGAGCCATACCCTGTGCACGTGAAAAAACCTCATGGATGGCCTTGACGGGAGGTTACCATCTGTCTCCCAACAGCTGTTCCAGTGGGTCCCCTACCCCAAACTTCTGAGAGCCTTCGGGGTCCATGTGACCTGGCCATTTAGCCCATGGTTTGCAAATTTCCTAAAAGCTATAATTGCGCCCTCTAACGGTGGAAAAGGAATCTAAAAATTTAAAACGAATATTGCAAACGATCTAGTTATTCTAGAAATTTAAAATTTTCCTTGTGTAATGTGACAGTCTTGAAAATTCCATTGACAACAACGAGTTGACCCTAAGCCCAAGGTAGGTAAGAAAAGGAAAGGTTTTGTTTTAAGAGATAATTGGAAATTTCTTTTCTAGTTGATTACTACTGTGTAATTGAGAAAATAAACTATTAATATTTTTTTAGTACTTGTAACGTGCAAAAAATGTTTTTCATTTATCTCTTAAAACAGAAAAGTTGCATTTTACCAACGGGACAGATCATTACTATTAGTGTAAACCACTTGACCAAAAAATTAAGTTTCCAGCAAAAATAGAGCGTTTGCAACATTTAACAAAGATTTGGTACTTTCCAGCTTTTTTCGGCCGCTTGAGGTCGCCTTTCGAGTTTTAATATACCGCCTTTAGCACTTGCTAATACTGGAAATTCCACTGATGGGGATTTGAAAAATGTAAATATTAATATTTTTGTGGAAAAAAATTTCGCCGACATACGGATTCAAACACTCATCTCTCCAGGAACATCTCAGAGTATTCTAACCAGTTGAACTAACGCCGGCTTTTTTTTCACAAAAAAAGTTTCTTGATTTATAGACGTTTAAACGTCTGCATGAAACGCTGAGATTATCAAATATTGTTTAAATCATTAATATTTTGTTAGTGTCTGTAAAAGAAATATAGATATATATTGAGTTTCGTTTATATCTAAAAAAAAGTTTAATTTTCGCATCCCCTTTGGCTAAGACGGCAGAGCCTTGTTGCCGTTGTAAACTTTCTGACCATAACACTCTACTACCAAAATTTCTGGTGTAAATAGTTTGTATAAAAATTCTATTTTTAAATTTTATCATTTTACATCTTTTCCCATCGCTAGAGGGCGCTATTAAAGCTATTGCGAATCGCAATATTTGTTCGACACCTATCCAACCCAAAAAGAGTTTTTCATTTCTGTCTAAAAGTAAAAAATCTCGGTGAATCACCGAGATGGTCAGCCTCTAACTATACAGGACCTCTAATTAAGACTAGTTCTTTTATTTATGTATATATAATTTTTCAAATATTTGTGAAAAGATTCATGAATGTGAATAGAATTTTAGCTTAATGACGACTAAGAATTGTTTTGTAAAAGTTTACGTGGTTTCTGAATATTTTTAAATGACAATGTATTATGATATTCATATTTTCATAAATGAAAATTTTCGTACATCAATCATATCATTTTACATCATCATATAATATGTTTTAAATTGTTTAGTTTTGAAAAGTTTCGCAATATTTTTATGTTTGTAAAGAATTTGGAATAAATAGTTCATATTTGAAATAATTTGCTGTCTGTTAAATTTATTTTTAATAAGAATAATGTAGATATACAGATGAACACAGAAATATGCAAATCAAAGGTCCGTTAACTTATTCATAGAAATGGGAAAGGAAACTGTTACTTTCAAATTTGGTCAAGTTAAAATTCCTCAGATATATGGGGCGGGGGTGGCTCAGTCGGTAGCGCGCCAGGCTCGTAATCTGTAGTTCCCAGGTTCGAGTAACAGCTGGGTCAGCGTTGAGATTTATCTGCACAATAATTCCCCGCCCACTGCTGGGTCAGCGTTGAGATTTATCTGCACAATATTTCGCCGCCCTGCCCACGGTCAGTAGGGGACACCGACGGGCTTGGAAAGGCCGCCGTCCGTCGAATGGGACGTTAAGCCGTGGCCTGTGTGTGGGAGAGAAGCCGTGGCTCCTGTGCACGTTAAAGAACACGCTGGATGGCCTTGACGGGAGGGTACCATCTGTCTCCCAACAGCTGTTCCAGTGGGTCCCCTCCCCCAACCTTCTCTGAGCCTTCGGGGTCCATGTGGACCTGGCCATATAGCCCATGGTGTGCAAAAAAGTGCCACTCAGGGGTAAAACAACCCAACCCTCAGATAAATCAGTAGATGTAAATTACCATCATATCGGAATAGTTGTAGCGTATATGCGCTGTCCCACCAAAATATTTGCGAATTTCTACGTTATGTCAAAGGGGATACAAATTGAAAGCTCTATAACTTGAAAAAAAATATACAAATTTACCTATAAAATATAATAGAAAAAAAAAGATCATAATGAAATCTTTTTAAACTCGATTTTTCAACAATATTCCATCGGTATTTAAAATTACGGAAGCTGGAATGTTTAATAATAAATGTTCTTTCTTTGCGAAAATTATTCAAAATTGTCTAATAATGAAAAAATTATTTCTCAAAGTACCGAAAAATGCATTTTGTTATATAGCTTGAAACAATAGCTTTTATTTAAATTTTTAATCGACTTCTGAGATAACTGCTTATGAGGTATTACTCTCATAAATTTTTCTAGCTTTTATAAATCTAAATAACGGAAGAATATCGTTCAAAACCGAGATTTAATTATGATTTTTATGTTCAGTCGCATTTTTGTAGTAAATGAATATTTCAGAAGTTAGAGAGCTTCTTTGTTAGATTATCGTTAACACGGAAATTCTGGAATGTTTTTCAGAGCAGTGAATATTATAAATATAAGTACATTTTTACTCCTCGTGTGCCAAGACCGATGGCAAATAATCCAAACAAATATTGGTAATTCAATGTTTTCATTGCAAAATATTTGAACATTGGAACATTACCTAAGTCCCTTCTGTCTTTTAAACAATCACACAAATGGTCCAGACACTGGAAAGGGCAATTGTACAATTTTCATCGTAAGGATTCATGATGAGAATCTCCTCCCCTCCCTTTCTTTCCTGGATAAAATACTATCCTTTTATTTTGGTTTCTGTCCCAGAAGAGAAATGTATTTGCTCTTGTTTTTGTTCCATTTTCCCTGAGGAGAAAAACGGTATTGCCAGAGCTTTCCGTTTGTCATTTATCGATTTGTGTTTTTGCTAAAATGGATGCTCTACCACAATTACGGATCAAGAAAAAGATTTAAAAAGTACCCACCTTCTCATAAGCGCCAAAAAAAAATTAGGAAACAAACCTACAGCATATGGATGGTACAATCAGTCACTGAGTTAAAACTCACTTCAAAGGAAGATGGGCAGCCACATTTACCTACTCACAACAAGTTTGCTAGCGCCCAATACATTCCTTTGAAGTTAATACAAATTCAGTGACTGATTATACCACTGATATGCTTTGGTTTTTTTCTACATTTTAGAACACATATAGGAACATAGGTATTTTTTAAACACTATAATTTATTTATTTTTTTGTCACTAAAAACATCTAACTTCAGAAACTTTTATTTGATATATGACTCATCGAAGATATTTTTCTCCATTTTGGAGTCGTTTTCGAGGTAGCCCATTATATTAGAGATGTCACAAGTGTTTTTTTTTAGATTAAAGCTTGTAACATCTCTAATGTCATTTTATTAATTTAACTCGTTAAAGGATCCCCGAGAATATCCTCAATACCTCTTTTATCAGGAAAGAGAACTATTGGTGAAAATTTCAAAATAGTTTATTTTTAAATACCCCCCTCAAGCAGCTGCTTGCCACAGAGGTCTGACAGGAGCGTGTCAGTTTATATGCCAGAGAAGAAAGTCTGTGAGGATGGCAGGACCTCAGCAGAATAACGACACATACATCCATGCCTTACCCGGGGCTCGAACCCAGGTCCCATAGATCAGTAGCCAAGCGTGCTAACCACTCGGCCATGTGACGGCTAAAACAGTTTACGACTGTTATTATATGAGTTTTTATTTGACACCAACTCACAAATGTATGCCCCCTCGTTCGTAAGATTTTGTAGAACAATGGCTTTCACGTTTCCCGTTTTTTAGCGAGCAAGGAAGCAAACGTGAGTTTGCTTTTATTACTCACAGCATACCACACGTCTCAAGCTTCATTTCATCCACAATTTGTTACTTTTGGCAGTTGCTTTCTGGAGATATAAAGAGAGACAATTTTTTTCATATTTCCCAATTTTTAGGGTGTAAGAAAGGACGAGGTGTCAATTTCGTTAGCCTACGATACTCTCCGCGTCAGAAATTCTCATTTGCCGCATAGCTTGTTTTTTTGCGGACTCGCGTTCCGAAGGTTTGAGTTGTTTTACCTCTGAGCGGCACTTTTTTCCACAGCATGGGGTAAAATGGCCAGGTCACATGGACCCCGTAGGCTCAGAGAAGGTTGGGGGAGGGGACCCACTGGAACAGCTGTTGGGAGACAGATGGTAGCCTCCCGTTAAGGCCATCTAGCTTGTTCTTTAACGTGCACAGGGTATGGCTCTCCCGCACACGGAGCCACGGCTTAACGTCCCATCCGACGGATGGAAGGCGGCCTTTCCAAACCCATCGGTGTCCCCTACTGACCTTGGGCAGGGCGGGGAATTTTGCGGAGATAAATCTCAACGCTGACCCAGCTGGGACTCGAACCTGGGAACTACAGATTACGAGCCTGGCGCGCTACCGACTGATCCATCCCCCCCCCACCCCCTGCTCAGAGGTAAAACCACCAAATCGAACCTTTTATGTTTCACTTCCATCAGACAATGTGCCGATTCTCACCCTTCCCATATTCTCCCTTGACACACACAATCAAAAAAATACACTCTGGGAAAGGTTAGTTCTCTGGGAATTTCCCATCTGAAAATAAAGTTGGGATGTTTTATTTCTAAGCAGTGCTTTTGTTCACACAATGGGTTAAATGGATAGATGGGAAAGAACCCAATGGCGGAGATAAGTTGGAGGTTTCCAAGTCATAAGAAATGAACACAAAGTAGAAATTTTGATCTTCGCGTCTGTTTCTTCCAGAAAACTTTCTAATTTTTTCGTAACTTCCAAGTTACATATTATAAACTACTATCTCTGATTACATTTTCAGAATTAATTGAGTCAGGAATAAATACTCTCTCAAATATCTTTTCCTGGTTTGAAGATCCTTCTGACTGAGAAGGTTCTGTAGGATAAATTCAGAAATGTCAATTTTTGCAAGTTTTCGAAATAATTATACTTTGCCTTACCAAAATATTAGAGAACTTACAAGTTTAATCAAAAGGAATTTAACCTCTAAACCAGACGTACGGAAAAAGTTTCTCTCTGAGGGAAACTAAAAAAAAATTATACATTAAGAGGGCCGTATTCAAAATCCTATGTAGTCACATATAGGGTTGGGTTATTTTACCTCTGAGCGGAAATTTTTTGCACACCATGGGCTAAATGGACAGGTCACGTGGACCCCGAAGGCTCAGAGAAGGTTGGGGGAGGGGACCCACTGGAACAGCTGTTGGGAGACAGATGGTAGCCTCCCTTCAAGGCCATCCAGCGTGTTCTTTAACGTGCACAGGGTATGGCTCTCCCGCACATGGGACCACGGCTTAACGTCCCATCCGACGGACGGCGACCTTTCCAAGCCTATCGGTGTCCCCTACTGACCGTGTGCAGGGCGGGGAGTTTGCGGAGATAAATCTCAACGCTGACCTAGCTGGGACTCGAACCTGGGAACTGCAGATTACGAGTCTTGCGCGCTACCGACTGAGGCCCCCCGCCCCCCAATCACATATAGACAACTACGGGAAATAACAAAGAAGTGATTATATCGATCTTGAAATAATACTAGTTATTAAACAATGGTAAGAAAAAAGTAGGTTTAAAGTATATATATATAATTAAACACCACGTTTTAATGAGATGGAATTAGCTGAATTTACCCGACGATTTCACCACCAGTTGGTTGTATACTGGATACCACCAGTTGCCGCAGGGTCGAAATTTCCCCATTCCTGTTTTAAATTACACATTTAATGTGAAAATTGGATTGAAGAGATACAGTAGATCGTAAGCTGATCCAATTAAAATTCGATTTTGAACAATATTGGTTCAGTATTTCACGAGCTATGGAAGCTAGATTTGCTTCACAACAGTAATGGGTCATAAAAATTTACCTCAGAAAGCAATTGAATCTTAAATAATAACTGTTGTTTCAAACCACTTAATAAAATGAATATATGTTTTTGACATTTGATTAATGATTACTTCAATGTTAAACAATTCTGGAAGAATTTTATAAAAGAATCAAATTTATTGTTAAATATTTCAGTTTCATAGTTCTCTAAATACTTAACCAAAAGTTTTGAAAAATCGATATTTGATTATGATCATGTTTTCTCTTCACTCAAAAATTTCCATTAAACGAATGTTTTAGAAGTATAGATTTTCAGAGTTAAATTCCCATTGACAAAATAAGAACATTCTGAAGCATTTTGGCAGGGCTTCGTATAACCTTCACCATTTAGGGATCAAACCACCCACATTTCCACACAGAATTCATCCATTTGACCTTGAAAAGAATTTAGATTTGGTAAAAGATTATAAAAGGGATTATTCTCATCCCCCGAGGCATGGAAGATAGGCGAACACCAATCGTTGTTACTGGACACTGGTCATCTCTTTGATTGGTTGTTGACAGTTAATCATACCCCTCTCCGACTTCGGTCATTAATTACGTGATTTATTCCAGCACAGAAACCATTTTGGTATTCGGGTGAAAAATCTTCGCAGTGATTAGTAGTCTGAGTGATTTTTCTCTGCTTTGGCTTTCGTTTATCAGGCATCCCCTTTTTTACCTTGTGCAAGATTGAAGTCGTTGTGCGAATTTTTGAACAAGTTTCGTCATAATTTTCGCTATGGAGGAAGAAGCAGGTTGTAGTTATTATAACCGACCACATGTAAGTGTTTTAGAAGTTTAAGAATTTGTATTTTCAGAGCGTTGTTGGGTTGTTTTACCTCTGAGAGGCACTTTTTTGCACACCATGGGCTAAATGGCAAGGTCACATGGACACCGAAGGCTCAGAGAAGGTTGGGGGGAGGGGACCCACTGGAACAGCTGTTGGGAGACAGATGGTAGCCTCCCGTCAAGGCCATCCAGCGTGTTCTTTAACGTGCACAGGTATGGCTCTCTCCAGCACACGAGGCTACGGCTTAACGTCCCATCCGACGGACGGCGGCCTTTACCAAGCCCATCGGTGTCCTCTACTGACCGTAGGCAGGGCGGGGAATTTTGCGGAGATAAATCTCAACGCTGACCCAGTTGGACTCGAACTTTGGAACTGCAGATTATGAGCCTGGCGCGCTACCGACTGAGCCACCCCCGCCCCTTTTCAGAGCGTACTTCTCATTATATGAATAATATGAATTGTATAGAAGGTATGCTGAAACTCACCAATTTTCTTTCGGTTGGGTAATGCTACTTGGAAACTTTGTTTCTGGCCATATTTTTTATTGATCACGTTTTTTTCCTGGAGGAAAAGTAGTGTATTATTTATTTTTTGTGAACAAATACAGAGAATTATGCAAAGAATTTTGGCAATTTCTATAATCCTATGCTGGTTTAATCACGGTCTTGTGGAAGAATAGGAAAAAACTTATATATAACTAAATTTTCGAATTGATAGTAAAAATTGTTTAATTCACAGAGCATTAACGAAAATTAAAAGAATTCCAGTTTTCAAAAGGAAACTGCAATATTACTGTGATTAAATAACCATATAATATTTTTTGATGCAAATTGGCCCATGTCCAATAGACTTTATATCTGTGGTAGAGATTTATGCGGTTTTATGATAAAACTTTATTGTTTCTAATAAAGAACTCTGCCATTAGTTAACCCATGGAACAAGGAATGTGAAAAGTAAACTAAACTATATTTAACTTGGTTTTTTCTTTGCCACAAAAATGGTAGGTTTTTCCTTATAAATATGTTAAAATTTTAATTCACATAGCTGATATCCTCAGCAAAATTTGGAAACCGATAGCAACTGTTTTTTTAGTAAACGAGGCTAAAGCATATAACTTTTATATAGAAACGCATTCTGTTCATTTAGCGCTTTTTTTATTATAAAATACAAAAGAACACAAAATAGGAATATATGTTTTGTAGCTAATACTTACAATGAGATATTTATTAAAGTACCACGGTGAGAACTTTTCTTTTTTTTCAATCCTCTGACATAAATATATTGCATTTGAAAGACAAAACAAACTTTCTCCTCCTTCTATATGAAAAGTAAAAAAATTGATCAGTCAAATTAATAATAGTGAATTTTTTTTAAAATAAAGTATTCATTATAATAGCAGATATTTTTCTTGTCTTTCATTACTTTATGTTTATATGTTTTCACTCTCTATTTATTTTTAAAACGGAATGGGTTTTGTTGATAAGTGGATAGATAATAATAGCATTAAAAATGTTACTTTTTTCTTAGAATTTGTTTTAAAATTTCCATGCCAGTCTTTTACTCTTGTGAACATCTCAATATTCCCACAGTTGGCGGTACAACCGTGGGAATATTGAGATATTCACAAGAGTTAAAGACAGTTCACAGCTATCAAGTAACAGCGATTTCATCAGTTAGTCAAATTCTTATATCTTATGAATTTATGTTTGAAGCAAATCTTTTGTGGAAAAAATGAGTTATCCCGATGAATGGGGATACCAGTCATTTGCGAAATTTGTCTTTTCCACAAAAGTATTTCTTCAATTAGATATAAACCACTTTATATTTATTAGCTATTGATTATTGAATTTGTGATGTTTGAGATGCAAAACACTAATAACTGGATGATAAAAGAGTAAAAGATTAGAATATATATATCATGAATTAAAAAAATTGGAAAAAACGCTTTTAAAAAAAAACGACTGTTTCAGAAATGATATTCCATGATTTTACCACTTGATTTCTACTATTTTTCACTTTATTCTGTCATCCGGTTCGGCTCCACAACCTTCAGTCAATGACGTTTGTTTCTCCCAGTCTGTTGAACATTGTAACTCAACCAATTACATATTAAAATCGTTAAAATTTATCCATCGAGCATTTCCGACACTGGATTTTATGGATTTCTTGAATTGTAAAAGTCTTAATATAAACTGATTTACTGAGATGTGGAAAATATTTTCAGAATTCTTTTTGTCTAATATATCATGATTTTTGGAGATCAGTACCTCTTCTGCTGCAAAGTACGTCTTTGCCAAGCTCAACTCTCTTGAATGTCTTTTTCTGCACGCGGGCCACAGGTTCAACAGCCTGGTCTAAAATATCGAGCGTCTCTGACAAACGCTTTATAAACCTTCATTCTCAGAATCTTTTCGAAATATTTTAACGCCCGTAAAACTCTTAAATTTTGAAACGTTTTTCTCATGCTTTCGAACTTTTTCACTCTTTTTATGAATGTACATGCACTTGCATTGTTTTGAACACACTGCGTTGGTTTTAATATAGGTACTCTTTTGCTTAAAAAGTATCCGGGGAGAAACTGATTAAATTTGCATTTGATCATGTGATTTTTTTTTGGAGCGTTCTAATTTCTTAATGTATGATTGCAGACATAATGTTCAATCTTTTTTAACAAGTGGAAACAAAATATAATCATTCATGGAACTAAATACTTTTATCGAAACAAATGATTTCATATTTGCTGATTCAAGTATATTTTTAATGACTATTATTTATTTCCGTAAAGTATAGTAATTTGAACGGAAATATTGTAATACATTTAATTTATGCATTCACTGGTCATTGAATTATGAGCACTACACTCAATGTTTTGTCGATGGGATCGGAATTAAGCGTTTCATGAGAAAATATTACTGAGAATAATTCAAAGGTCTGAATCAAAGCTATCTAAATCCCCATTTCATCTAAATTCTCTCAGCTTTCAAACTGGTATGGAGGTTTAAACGTTTCAGACCAGCAATGTTTTCTAAGAGATTGATTAAAAAATTTGACGAATTGGTTTTTAAAAAATAACGAAAGGGTTTGAAATAACTTGTGGAACATTACTGTTGTTAATGTTCAAACTTCAATAAATTTTCATATGCTGAACGAATATAGTTGAAGATTGATATTTTAATTTAACTGAGATTTTAAATTCTCTATTAGTTGTATATTCTCATAAAACTTGTATTTTAAAAAATGTAAATCTTCGAAGTTATAGCCCCATTGACATAACGTGGGATTGGGTGGTTATAAATTCAAAGATCTGTCAGTGTATTTGTCAAATAAATAACGAAACTTATTGTCTTTTGCAGCTAAGTGGTATAAACAGCAGTCAAGTTGCAGAAGAGCGAGTGGTAACCAAAACTCCTATACAATTTCTGGACGACATTAGAACGTTCAAGAAGTTCTCCCTGAAGCACTATGACACTTCAACGCTGGATAACGTATTCTCTATGATCTACAGTTGGACTCCCAGCATGATTGAAAACAGAAACAACCAGGAAATCAAGTGTTGGATCGTAAAGTTAGTGACGGTCATCAATAAAATGCAGAGAGTGGTTGAAATCCCATATTCTGCTCAAGAGGCAGCAACCCTTCTGGATATCTGTTTCCTCCACCGCATTGGAGACAGTGAACTTGTTGTGAAACTGTTACACCTCCTGGAGTTAATTTTTTCTGGGCGAATAGATT
The DNA here is from genome assembly GCA_038380435.1 of Ryuthela nishihirai. Lineage (NCBI taxonomy): Eukaryota > Metazoa > Arthropoda > Arachnida > Araneae > Heptathelidae > Ryuthela > Ryuthela nishihirai. The sequence goes on from JAWZYU010000026.1 coordinate 26,286,816, forward strand.
CTCTCTTCAACGCAAGCTTCCATTCAATCATTAGGATCAAAAGTCATCGTTTTCTGAAGTCAGATGGAATCAATGTCAGAATAACTGATTATCTTCACTATTTGCTGCGTCATGTTAAGAAAGTTAAGGAGACTTTCGATGGGAAATGGTATAGTGAATATTGTTCCGAAGTAGTAGTTCAATGGGCCAGAATAGGTAATACAGCAGGCCTGGAGAGATTATTAAGATGTGGTTTCCTCTCAGGTGCCCACCGTGAACACTGTGCACTTCCAACCTTAAATACGAGTCTAGCTACTTTTGAAGACTTATGGTAAGAATATTTTCCCTTTCAACCTAACTCTTAATTTGCATGTAATATTTAACTTATGTGTCCTCTTTTTTGTTGTGGTCTTGCCTTCCTCAGCGAGTCTCTCGGTGGTGGGTTAAACTGACACTCTGTTTAAGGAATAATTAGTTGTTATTTTATATCTACAAGCATCTAACCACGTTATATATATATAACTTGGGAGGGGGCGAGACAAAATTAATACAATTAGGAAGAACCTATTAAAAATTAATGAATGTTCTTTTTTTTCGGGTGGGGGAAGGGACACCAAAGTGACGTAATTAGGAATAACGTATTAAAAATTGATGAGCTCCATACATTATGCTGCATTTATTCATATGACGAGAAAGGTAGAGACAAAATTTATCTTTGGCGAAGTGGGATCCGAACCCACGACTTCATGGTAACGTGCAGGTGCTTTGACTGCTGACCTACAGACCGCCTGATACTCAACCTCTATTGTTGATGTTAAGCCTTACACCATAGCTTCAGTCTCAAGAAGCCGTCTTCTCGCTCTGCAACGATTCGAATAGCATATTTTTTTGAGCAAATCTGAATTCATATTGAAATGTTTAGGCAGATCCCTAGTTATCATGTAGTTATTAATTATATCCACAACTTATTATCTTGTACATACGTTTCACACACTGTTTTGCTATATATATTTCATGTGATGGCGAAGATTTAGATGAAAAGATCCTGCTCTCTAAACCTTTGAAATCATAAGAATAAATAAATCACAATAGCAAGTGAAACGTATGTACAGGATACATTGTTGGGTTGTTTTACCTCTGAGCGGCACTCTTTTTCAAACCATGGGCTAAATGGCCAGGTCACATGGACCCCGAAGGCTCAGAGAAGGTTGGGGACCCACTGGAATAGCTGCTGGGAGACAGATGGTAGCCTCCCGTCAAGGCCATCCAGCGTGTTCTTTAACGTGCACAGGGTATGGCTCTCCCGCACACGGGGCCACGGCTTAACGTCCGATCCGACGGACGGCGGCCTTTTCAAGCCCATCGGTGTCCCCTACTGATCGTGGGCAGGGCGTGGAATTTTGCGGAGATAAATCTCAACGCTGACCCAGCTGGGACTCGAACCTGGGAACTACAGATTATGAGCCTGACGCGCTACCGGCTGAGCCACCCCCGCCCCTAAAAATCAAGAGTATGCATCTATTAACTATATTAAAATTGAGATGTAGCTTCTCTTAATGATTTATTAAATGAAGGGCTTGCCTTTGTTAATGATTCGCAAATCATGAAGTTGCTTCTGCTCATGATTTTTAGATATACCGTGAGGAATGCTCGCATCTAGAGAAAAGGGAAAAAGGATGTCTAATACCATGGATTGGCGTTCGAGTGTAAAATCATCCTGAAAAACACCTTGTTGAGGATTAGCTATGTATGACATTAGATACGTATAGAAAAAATAATATCATTATTATCGTGGGATCCGAACCCACGGCTCACAGTAACATATCATGTGCTCTGGGGGCGGGGGTGGCTCAGTCGGTAGCGCGCCAGGCTCGTAATCTGTAGTTTCCAGGTTCGAGTCCCAGCTGGGTCAGCCTTGAGATTTATCTCCGAAAAATTTCCCCGCCCTGCCCACGGTGAGTAGGTGACACCGATGGGCTTGGAAAGGCCGCCGTCCGTCGGATGGGACGTTAAGCCGTGGCCCCGTGAACGGGAGAGCCATACCCTGTGCACGTTAAAGAACACGCTGGATGGCCTTGACGGGAGGTTACCATCTGTCTCCCAACAGCTGTTCCAGTGGGTCCCCTCCCCCAAACTTCTGAGAGCCTTAGGGGTCCATGTGACCTGGCCATTTAGCCCATGGTGTGCAAAAAAGTACCACTCAGAGGTAAAACAAACCAACCCATGTGCTCTGACCGCTGAGCTAGCGCCAGATGAAGAAGATGCCTTCTATTAATTATACCATAGAATGAGCCATCCGAAAGCATCTGTCTGTAATTGACCATCAGAGGAGATTTTGATCATTGGCTGCTAACCCGAGTAGAGGAGCTGACAAGATATCAAAAGGTTGTTGTTTGAGATCCCACACGTATAATTGGAATTATACCTCTATAAAAAATAATACCTCCTCAAGCAGCTGCTTGCAACAGAGTTCTGACAGGAGCCTGTCAGTTTATATGCAATAGTCGAAGGTCTGTGAGGATGGCAGGACCTCAGCATAAAAACGACACAAATTTCCTCTATACTTGTCTAAAATTAAGTGTTTAAATACATTCTTGAGAAATGCTTGTAATATTAATTATATTCATGCATATTTTATTTTGAACAGTGTCTACAACGATCAACTGCAGTCATGGTGCAATAGAGATGATATTTCCTACGATTCACAATATTACGCTGTGTTGGGCACATCACTGATGTATATTTTGAGAATTCCAATGAGCCCCAATCGAGGCGCGTGGTGCTGCTCAGCGAGTCGCCGGGACATCAGAAGACTGTACAAAAAGATGCAGTTAATCTTCAGAGCCATACCAGTTCCTATGTGCAGACTGCCAACTGGATTTGCTGCATCCGATAGAGAAGAAAGGCGTTCCATTGAACTAAAATATGAACAGCAAGAACTCTGTAGCTTGAAACAACTTTGCAGGACCGCAATTCGAAAGAAACTCTCTGAACAGTGGCAACTGCCACAGGGAATTAACCAACTTAAATTACCAACTGTCATACATTCATATATTAATCTCGAGCATGAGTAATTTTCATAATAAGATATTGTATATTTCATGTATTTCAGAATAATTAAGATAAAGTATGAATAGTTTTGGAGTGATTTTAAAGCTTTGACCGATTTGTGAACAAAGAATTTTCATGTAGATAATTTTGTAAGTCAATAGGAGCTCATTTTAATTGAGAGTTTGTACAGTTTTTTTGAATATTTCAAGACAAATCGCTTATAATAATTTCGATAAATTTGGAAATGAGTTTTTCTTTACTTTAGTCTAATTCAGACTAAGAATTATTTTGTAGAATTTTGTATAATTATATGAATATTTTTAAATAATTTGTGTATGAGATGCCAGACTTTTGGAAATGAATTTATTCTACCTTTTTTGTATTAAGAATAGAGGCCCTGTATAGGTAGAGGTTGACCATCTCAAAATTGGACGTCATGTTTTGTCGTCGCTAGGAACGGGGGTGGCTCAGTCGGTAGCGCGCCAGGCTCGTAATCTGTAGTTCTCAGGTTCGAGTCGCAGCTGGGTCAGTGTTGAGATTTATCTCTGCAAAATTTCGCCGCCCTGCCCACGGTCAGTAGGGGACACCGATGGGCTTGGAAAGGCCGCCGTCCGTCGGATGGGACATTAAGCCGTGGTCCCGTATGCGGGAGAGCCATACCCCGTGCACGTTAAAGAACACGCTGGATGGCCTTGACGGGAGGCTACCATCTGTCTCCCAACAGCTGTTCCAGTGGGTCCCCTCCCCCAAACTTCTCTGAGCCTTCGGGGTCCTTGTGGCCTGGCCATTTAGCCCATGGTGTGAAAAAAAAGTGCCTCTCAGAGGTAAAACAATCCAATTCATTGTCGTCGCTTGGGTTATTTAGCGCGCATTGCTGAATGGTATTTTAGGGTATACCTTAGGGCGTTTTTTTAAAAAATATATATATATAAATAATTTCGCTTTGTTGCCTATCCTTCTGTAGACATCGAAACTTTTTGTTCATACAGAAAAGTAAAAAATTCTTTTTGTGTCAGATGGGTATTAATGATATATTACGATTAGTATTTTTCGAAACTCCCAAAAGTTTGAACTGCACCCTCTAACGATGGAAAAGTTGAAAATTCCAAAATATCAAATGAATATTTAAAACGATGTAGTTATAAGTTAGAAATTTTGGTGTTGAAATGTGAAGGTTACGAAGTTACCATTGGCAACAATCACTTGACCCTTTAGACCCAGGGGGAGGTGAATACAACTTTTTATTGTTTTAATTGTTTTAACAGGAGGGTGTATGTTTTTAGAAATATATTAAAAATTTTTGGGTTGGACAGGTATTGATGAAATATTACAATTTACCTTTTACAAATTTCCTAAAAGCTATAATTGCGCCCTGTAACGGTGGAGAAGAAATCTAAAAATTTAAAACGAATATTGCAAACGATGTAGTTATTCTAGAAATTTATAATTTTCCTGGTGTAATGTGACAGTCTTGAAAATTCCATTGACAGCAATGAGTTGACCCTAAGCCCTAGGTAGGTAAGAAACGGAACGGTTTTGTTTTAAGAGATAATTGGAAATCTCTTTTCTAGTTGATTACTACTGTGTAATTGAGAAAATAAACTATTAATATTTTATTAGTACCTGTAACATGCAAAAAAAGTTTTTCATTTATCTGTTAAAACAAAAAAGTTGCATTTTAAAAACGGGACATATCATTATTATTAGTGTAAACCACTTGACCAAAAAATTTAAGTTTCTAGCAAAACTAGATCGTTTGCAACATTTAACAAAGGTTTGGTATTTTCCAGCTTTTTGCAGAAGCTAGAGGTCGCTTTTCGAGTTTTAATATACCGCCTTTAGCACTTGCTAATTCTGGAAATTCCATTGATGGGGATTCGAAAAATGTAAATATTAATATTTTTGTGGAAAAAGATTTCGCCGACATACGGGATTCAAACCCTCATCTTTACACGAACATGTCAGAGTATTCTAACCAGTTGAACTAACACCGGCTTTTTTCCACAAAAACGTTTCTTGATTTATAGACGTTTAAACGTCTACATGAAACGCTGAGAAATTAGTGAACTGGCAAACTTCGGTCTCGTGACCGAAGGTTGCCAGTTCACTAATTTCTAAAAAAATCGTTGCCAGATTTTTTTCGGAATTCTGTAATCAACCATAGTGTTTGGATACTTTTTTGAGCGACTGTACACACATTAACTCATAGGCTTTCGTCTCAGGGTACCACAAAATATGGCGCCCATAAACCACGTGACTCAATCAACCAATGGCCGTGAATCACCGAGATGGTCAGCCTCTAACTATACAGGACCTCTAATTAAGACTAGGTCTTTTATTGATGTATATATAATTTTTCAAATATTTGTAAAAAGATTCCTGCATGTGAATAGAATTTTATCTTAATGACGACTAAGAATTATTTTGTAAAAGTTTACGTGGTTTTCTGAATATTTTTAAATGACAATGTATTATGATATTCATATTTTCATAACGAAAATTTTCAAAGTACATCAATCATATCATTTCACATCATCATATAATATGTTTTAAATTGTTTAGTTTTGAAAAGTTTCGCAATATTTTTATGTTTGTAAAGAATTTGGAATAAATAGTCCATATTTGAAGTTATTTGCTGTCTCTTAAATTTATTTTTAATAATAATAATGTAGATATACAGATGAATACAGTAATATGAAAATCAAATTATTATTAGAATTATTCATAGAAATGGGAAGGTTACGAAGTTACCATTGGCAACAATCACTTGACCCTTTAGACCCAGGGGGAGGTGAATACAAATTTTTATTGTTTTAACAGGAAAATGTATGTTTTTAGTAATATATTAAAAATTCTTTTTGGGTTGGAGAGGTATTAATGAAATATTACAATTTGCATTTTGCAAATTTCCTAAAAACTATAATTGCGCCCTCTAACGGTGGAACGTATTCATAGAAATGGGACAGGAAACTGTTACTTTCAAATTTGGTCAAGTTAAAATTCCTCAGATAAATCATTAGATGCAAATTACCATTATGTCGGAATAGTTGTAGCGTATATGCGCTCTCCCACCAAAATATTTGCGAATTTCTACGTTATGTCAAAGGGGATACAAATTAAAAGCTCTATAGCTTGAAAAAAAATATACAAATTTACCGATAAAATATAATACAAAAAAAAAAGATCATAATGAAATCTTTTTAAACTCGATTTTTGAACAATATTCCATCGGTGTTTAAAATTACGGAAGCTGGAATGTTTAATAATAAATGTTCTTCCTTTGTGAAAGTTATTCAGAATTGTCTAATAATGAAAAAATTATTGCGCTAAGAATGCATTTTGTTATATAGCTTGAAACAATAGCTTTTATTTGAATTTTTAATCAAATTAAATTTTTTTAATAAATTTTTAATTTAATAAATTTTTAACTGTTTATGAGGTATTACTCTCATAAATTTTTCTAGCTTTTATAAATCTAAATAACGGAAGAATATCGTTCAAAACCGAGATTGAATTATGATTTTTATGTTCAGTCGCATTTTTGTAGTAAATGAATATTTGAGAAGTTATAGAGCTTCTTTGTTAGACTATTATTAACACGGAAATTCTGGAATATTTTTCAGAGCAGGGAATATTATTAATATAAGTATCCCGTGGCCGAGTGGTTAGCACGCTTGGCTACTGATCTAAGGGACCTGGGTTCGAGCCCCGGATTAGGCATGGATGTGTGTGTCGTTTTTCTGCTGAGGTCCTGCCATCCTCTCAGATCTTCTACTATGGCACATAAACTGACAGGCTCCTGTCAGACCTCTGTGGCAAGCAGCTGCTTGAGGGGGTATTTATTTTTTTTTTATTTACATTGTTACTCCTGGTGTGCCAAGGTCGATGGCAAATAATCCAAACAAATATTGGTAATTCAATGTTTTCATTGCAAAATATTTGAACATTCGAACATTACCTAAGTCCCTTCTGTCTTTTAAACAATCACACAAATGGTCCAGACACTGGAAAGGGCAATTGTACAATTTTCATCGTAAGGATTCATGATGAGAATCTCCTCCCCTCTCTTTCTTTCCTGGATAAAATACAATCCTTTTATTTTGCCTTCTGTCCCAGAAGAGAAATGTATTTGCTCTTGTTTTTGTTCCATTTTCCCTTAGGAGGAGAAAAACGGTATTGCCAGAGCTTTCCGTTTGTCATTTATTGATTTGTGTTTTTGTTAAAATGGATGCTCTACCACTATTACGGATCAAGAAAAAGTTTTAAAAAGTACCCACCTTCTTATATGCGCCAAAACAAAATTAGGAAATAAACCTACAGCATATGCATGGTACAATCAGTCACCGAGTTAAAACTCACTTCAAAGGAAGGTAGGCAGCCAGATTTACCTACTCACATCAAGTTCGCTAGCGCCCAATACATTTCTTTGAAGTCAATTACGAATTCAGTGACTGATTATACCACTGATATGGTTTTTTTCTACATTTTAGAACACATAGAGGAACATAGGTATTTTTTAAACTTTATAATTTATTTTTTTTTTGTCACTAAAAATATCTAACTTCAGAAACTTTTATTTGATATATGACTCATCGAAGACATTTTTCTTCCATTTTGGAGTCGTTTTCGAGGTAGCCCATTATATTAGAGATGTCACAAGTTTTTTTTAGATTAAAAAAATAAATAAAGAAATACCCCCTCAAGCAGCTGCTTGCCACAGAGGTCTGACAGCAGCCTGTCAGTTTATATGCCACAGAGGTCTGACAGGAGCCTGTCAGTTTATATACCACAGTAGGAGATCTGAAAGGATGGCATGACCTCAGCAGAAAAATGACACACACATCCATGCCTAATCCGGGGCTCGAACTCAGGTCCCTTAGATCAGTAGCCAAGCGTAGCTTGTAACATCTCTAATGTCATTTTATTAATTTAACTCGTTAAAGGAACCCCGAGAATATCCTCACTCCCTCTTTTACCAGGAAAGAGATCTATTGGTGAAAAATTCAAAATAGTTTACGACTGTTATTATATGAGTTTTTATTTGACACCAACTCGCAAATGTATGCCCCCTCGTTCGTATGATTTTGTAGAAAAGTGGCTTTCACGTTTCCCGTTTTTCAGCGAGCAAGAAAACAAACGAGAGTTTACTTTTATTACTCACAGCATACCGCACGTCTCAATGGGGAGGGAGTGGCTCAGTAGGTAGCGAGCCAGGCTCGTAATCTGTACTTCAAAGGTTCGAGTCCCAGCTGGGTCAGCATTGAGATTTATCTCCGCAAAATTCCCTGTCCACGGTCAGTAGGGGACACCGATGGGCTTGGTAAAGGCAGCCGTTCGTCGGTTGGGACGTTGAGCCGTGGTCCCGTGTGCGGGAGAGCCATACCCTGTGCACGTTAAAGAACATGCTGGATGGCCTTGACGGGAGGCTTCCATCTGTCTCCCAACAGATGTTCCAGTGGGTCCCCTCCCCCAACCTTCTCTGAGCCTTCGGGGTCCATGTGACCTAGACATTTAGCCCAATGGTGTGCAAAAACGTGCGGCTCAGAGGTAAAACAACCCAACACGTATCAAGCTTCATTTCATACACAATTTGTTACTTTTGGCAATTGCTTTCTGGAGATATATATAGAGAGAGACACGTTTTTTCATATTTCCCAATTTTTAGGGTGTAAGAAAGGACGAGGTGTAAATTTCTTTAGCCTATGATACTCTACGCGTCAGAAATTCTCATTTGACGCATAGCTGTTTTTTTGCGGACTCGCCGTTCCGAAGGGTTGGGTTGTTTTACCTCTGAGCGGCACTTTTTTTGCACACCATGGACTAAATGGCCAGGACACATGGACCCCGAAGGCTCAGAGAAGGTTGGGGGAGGGGACCCACTGGAACAGATGTTGGGAGCCAGATGGTAGCCTCCAGTCAAGGCCATCCATCGTGTTCTTTAACGTGTACAGGGTATGGCTCTCACCACACGGAGTCACGGCTTAACGTCTCATCCGACGGACGGCGGCCTTTACGAAGCCCGTCGGTGTCCCCTAGTGACCGTTGGCAGGGCGGGGAATTTTGCGGAGATAAATCTCAACGCTGACGCAGGTGGGACTCGAACCTGGGAACTACAGATTACGAGCCTGGCGCTCTACCGACTGAGCCACCCCCGCCCCGCGCGTTCCGAAGATAGAGGGGATTAATCGTTTTCATATTTTCCCTCTTTTAGGGGGAAAAAAGCATTGGGTCTCAATTTTCAATAGCTTATTATACTCCAGCGTGAAAAGCTATGATTTGACGCATACCTTATTGCTTTCGGCACTCACGTTCTGGGGGAATAAAGCGAAACAATGATTTTCTCCCCTAAGAATGTCCCCATTATTAGGGGAGAAGGAGGCATGGGGACAATTTTTATAGCCCATGATACCTTTCGCGTTACAAGCTTTCATTTGACACGTCAATCATTAAGTCTCTCCATCGCATTCGAACGATACGGTGGAACAGCTGCTTTCAGAAATCGACACACCGGCAAATATCGAGCAAAAAGCAAGTTAAAAATTAAAAAAAAAGGGAAGGGGCAATGACTGTTTGGTCTTTCTGTTATAATTATTTTAGTGGTGCTTGAAATATTTCTTGACAAATGTATTAATATGCATATATTTAATAATTTTCCCTGTTCTGCAACACTCTATTCCCACCTTTGCGAAAAAAAGTGTTCCTTTTTCTTTTTTTCCCTCTCCCAGATAAAATCTCTTGCTTTTTCTCCTCATAGGAAAAATATGTTTAGTTTTTATCACTGTTTCAGATATAATAAATTTAAATATTACCGGTAATTTCCGCTGTTACTAGTTTATAATTCCAACGTTACCAGATGTTACCTGTTTAAAATTAAGGATAAGGATAATAAGATCAACTTAGTTTAGGTTTGTAATGGAATATTCTGTACTACAATTTCTTTAATATAATATCCATGTCATGTCAATAGAAAAATGTGACTAAAAATAACGATGTTCATCAAATCGATCTGAATTCAACAATATTCGTTCAGTATTTCAATTTATGGAAGCTAAGATATTTCACAACAGTAAGACCGTAAAAAAATTTAAATTACAAAGTAACATTTAAATAATAAGTTTTTTTTCAAATCATGAAATAAATTAAATGCACATTTTCAAGTTTGCATAATGATCATTTCAATATTAGACAATTGTGAATGATTTTCATGATACCTATTCTGAATTACAGCAGAATATTAATATGGATTTTGCTCTTTTGAGGAAGTGGATTGTTAGAAAATAAACTATTCATTAATGTTTACAAGATAAAATATATGTATTTCAATATACAGCGATGGAATGATATTAATGCAGTTGAATTTCACTCTCACAATCTGAAATGATTATTGCTATTAAATGATACAAGCTTACGATCTTTTAATGTAGATGAATTTTACTATCACGATCTGAAATGATTATTGTTATTAAATGATACAAGCTAACGATCTTTTAATGCAGTTGAATTTTACTATCAGGATCTGAAATGATTATTGCTATTGAATGATACAAGCTTACGATCTTTTAATGTAGGTGAATTTTACTATCACGATCTGAAATGATTATTCCTATTAAATGATACAAGCTTACGATCTTTCTGTGGTTACTAAAAGAAAAACAACAGATCTATTAATAGCTTAAAATAGCTAGTTGTTATTTTTGATAAACAGTTGAATCTGAATTATCATATTCAAATATTAATAGAATAGAAACTCAATTTCCTACACTAAAAGATTTATGAGATCTGTATATGCCAGAAACGTTTATTACGCATTTATTTATTCAAGAATACAATGTTTTTTTATTTGGGGAAGAACTATTGAAAACTCACTTAAAGTTATAAAATACATGCATAAATATATAGTTAAAGTTGTGATATTTGAAAGAAAAGTTTATTCTTACACACAAAGGTTTTTTGAGTGGAAAGGTTTAAATTTGGAAGGGTTTTTTTACCTTGAAGTACTTAATATTTATTCGTATATATCTTCCTAAGTTTCAGAGGGTAGAAAATTCATAGAATACAAGAGTATGGTGTTTACATTCTCAAACCAAATAAAGAGTTTTTTTTTAAGTTTTATTTTGCTATTCATCTTTATAATACAAACAGTTTTTTTTTATCAAATAATCTGAGTGAACTAATAGATGATAGAAAATTCAAAAAAGAAATGAGAAAAAGGTATGTTGAGCTACTTTAGCATGGTTGTTTTTCGAAATTTTCTGAAATGACTCCACCGGCGAGTATTACTAACTCTTGTGGGTGAAAGACTTGAAATTGCATTTCTAATGTAAATCGAATAAGTAAAATCATTATTAAATAGGATTATCATTATAAACTAATAGTTAATAAGGCTAACGTTATTAACTATTCCATCTTCCTTAACTCTTTAGTACTGAACGAATATTAGCTTACGATCTTTCTGTGGTTACTGAACGAATATATGTAAAATGGATGCTCTACCACAATTACGGATCAAGAAGGATTACTAACTTACGGATTAATAAATAAAATCATTATTAAATATGATTATCATTATAAAACAGGCTAATGTTATTAACTATTCCATCTTCCTTAACTCTTTAGTACTGGACGAATATTGTTGAAAATCGACATTCAAACATGTTTATTTCTGATCCTTATAATTAAAATGTGACGTTAGTCATATTTTAACAAGTTATACATCTTGGTTAGATTCTCATTGACATAACATGTACAAAAAAGGGCTATGTATATAACACGAATAGGGAGATTCTCTGATATTTTGGAAGGGCAGTATATAAGTCGAAACCTAATTAGGAATTCAAAATAATTAAAAGTAACAACCAAGGCTACAGGATGAGGCAGAGGTACGATAAATTCTGAGAAAAATATGCGAATAAAGCAGCACATTAATAAAAGAAAGACTGAAAATCAGCCACAGTACAGAAATAAAAAAATATAAGTGACTGAATTTGGCTCATCTCTTTTGAAAAAACTTTTTAGGTGCCTAACTCAACGATTTTGGCAATTTTGCGAAGTACTCATTAAAAATGCATATTTTTACCTCTTATTCAATATATTTTTTCCTTCCTTAAAAATATAATTATAAATGTATTTTATTTTTCGTTTTTTAAGTATAGAATATTTGCTACGATCCCTTAAGAACAGAGTGTATTTTCCTGCTGGCTGGTGGCGGGGGTGGCTCAGTCAGTAGTGAGCCAGACTCGTGATCTGCAGTTCCCAGGTTCGAGCCCCAGCTGGGTTATCATTGAGATCTATCTCTGCAAAATTCTCCGCCCTGCCCACGGTAAGTAGGGGACACCGATGAGCTCGGATAAGGCCGCCGTCCTTCGGATGGGACGTTAAGCTGTGGCCCCGTGTGCAGGAGAGCCATACCCTGTGCATGTTAAAGAACTCGCTGGATGGTCTTGACGGCAGGCTGCCATTTTTCTCCCAACAGCTGTTCCAGTGGGCCCCTCCCCCAACTTTCTCTGAGATTTCGGAGTCCATGTGACCTGGCCATTTAGCCCATGGTGTGCAAAAAAGTGCCGCTCAGAGGTAAAACAACCCAACGTTAAAGAACACGCTGGATGGCCTTGACGGGAGGCTACCATCTGTCTCCCAACAGTTGTTCCAGTGGGTCCCCTCCCCCAACCTTCTCTGAGATTTCGGGGTACTTGTGACCTGGCCATTTAGCCCATGGTGTACAAAAAAGTGCCGCTCAGAGGTAAAAGAACACAACCCTGCTGGCTGTTCACTAAGCTTGTATTGACCGACCTGCTCTAAGGGCTCGTTTCAAAACTGCTCTTACTTAAAGAAAGAGGTGACATTGGCACAGAAGGATTGAAATTGATGTTAATATATTCCGTTCCCTTCTTTGCTTCTGCAAACATGATGACATACATGATTATCTCAAATTTCAACAAAAGGGAGGTTCTGAAATGCTTAAGGCCAGTTCTCTTACAGAAGAAAAGATTTGTAAGTGAACAATGGTCTCAAGTTCATGACCTGAATAATCTCCGGGCTACTTTCATTCACACGAGGTAATTAGTCAATATTGAACACAGGTGTGTGTGTGTGTGCGGGGGGGGGGGGGGGGAGAAGCAAACGTTCCTAATTAAAATGCCAATTCACTCATTGGTCATTTATTTGGAATGAGGATAGTCACGTGAATAGACTCTCAGACCAAGGCCATGACAGCGATACCGTGACGTCACGGACGGAGGGAGAACAGACGAATGAACTGCGCTGTATAAAAGCTTGTTTGCTGCATTGGTCAAAACGGAGATACTTCATTCGCCTGTTCCCCCCCTCTGTCCGTGATGTCACAATATCTCTGTCATGGCCTTCAGACCCACAGGAGAGTATTTTATGGGAATAATATGTCTGAAGTTAAATATATGAATAAAAATTAATCTCAGTATTGATGAGTAATGACTGCACGCACTCTAAGCATTATCACCATTGGTAGTCTTCCCATACGTATTTTTTATGAGTCAAAGTTACATTTACCAGCAATGAAAAAATCGGTTCAGGGAAATGTCTCCCAAGTTTGAAGAGGGATAATTCCATACGGCATTCCCCTTCTTGCTTTCTTCCTTTGTTTGAGGAAATTGTGACTTCTTCTTTATCAGCGCTTGCAGCTTGAAAAATCGATGATTCCTACGTCAAATCCGAACAGGTGTGCGATATATCAGAAGGAACGGCTTTGGGTTGTTTTATTTTTTTTCTCTGAGCTGCATTTTTCTTGCACACAAAGGGCTAATTGATTAAATCAGGAAGATCCTAAGGGCTCAGAGAAGTTTGGTTGGGGTGTTTTTTCTCTGAGCGGCACTTTTTTGCACACCATGGGCTAAATGGCCAGGTCACATGAATCCCGAAGGGTCAGAGAAGGTTGGGGGAGGGGACCCACTGGAACAGCTGTTGGGAGACAGATGGTAGCCTCCCGTCAAGGCCATCCAGCGTGTTCTTTAACGTGCACAGGGTATGGCTCTCCCGCACACCGGGCCACGGCTTAACGTCCCATGTGACGGGCGGCGGCCTTTCGAAGCCCATCAGTGTCCTCAAATCTCTCAATGCAGGGCAGGGCGGAGAATTTTGCGGAGATAAATGTCAACGCTGACCCAGCTGGGATTCGATCCTGGGAACTACAGGTTACCAGTCTGGCGCGCTACCGACTGAGCCACCCCGACCCCTGCTCAGAGAAGGTAGAGAGGAGTCGGGAGCTGTTATTGAATAACACTGAGAATGTTTGCATATCTGGAATGTTTGGATGTTAATAATACGGGAGCTGTTTTTGAAATGCAAACATTCCATAAAGGCCATCAGCGTTTTCGTAACGTCCACAGATCATGGCTCTCCTGTACAAGGGAGGAGGGATGTCGGTACCCCCAGGTTCGAATCTGCCCTTCGTCAGTAGGAGACACCGCTGGGTTTGGAAAGATCGCCGTCTGTCGAATGGAACGTTAAGCTGTGACCCCGTGTGCGGGAGAGCCATACCCTGTGCATGTTAAAGAACACGCTGGATGGTCTTGACGGCAGGCTGCCATTTTTCTCCCAACAGCTGTTCCAGTGGGTCCTCTCCCCGAACCTTCTCTGAGATTTCGGGGTCCTTGTGACCTGGCCATTTAGCCCATGGTGTAAAAAAAAGTGCCGCTCAGAGGTAAAACAACCGAACCCTGCTCGCTGTCCACTAAGCTTGTATTGACCGACCTGCTCTAAAAGCTCGTTTTAAAACTGCTATTACTTAAAGAAAGAGGTGACTATGGCACAGAATCATTGAAATTGATGTTAATATATTCCGTTCCCTTCTTTGCTTCTGACATACATGATTATCTCAAATTCCAAGAAAGGGAGGTTCTGAAATGCTTAAGGCCAGTTCTCTTACAGAAGAAAAGATTTGTAAGTGAACAATGGTCTCAAGTTCATGACCTGAATAATCTCTGGGCTACTATCATTCACACGAGGTAATTAGTCAATATTAAACACAGGTGTGTGTGTGTGTGTGGGGGGGGGGGGGGTTGAAGTTTGAAGAGGGATAATCCCATACGGCATTCCCCTTCTTGCTTTCTTCCTTTTATTCCTAATTAGAATGCCAATTCACTCATTGGTCATTTATTTGGAATGAGGCTAATCACGTGAATAGACTCTCAGACCAAGGCCATGACAGCGATACCGTGATGTCACGGACGGAGGGAGAACAGACGAATGAACTGCGCTGTATGAAACCTTGTTTGCTGCGTTGGTCATAACGGAGATACTTCATTCGCCTGTTTCCACCTCCGTCCGTGACGTCACAATATCGCTGTCATGGTCTTCAGACCCACAGGACAGTATTTTATGGGAAAAATTCGTCTGAAGTTAATATATCAATAAAAATTCATCTCAGTATTGATCAGCAATGACTGCACGCACTCTAAGCATCACCATTGGTAGTCTTCCCATATGTATTTTTTATGTGTCAAAGTTACATTTACCAGCAATGAACCAATCGGTTCAGGGAAATGTCTCCCAAGTTTGAAGAGGGATAATCCCATACGGCATTCCCCTTCTTGCTCTCTTCCTTTTTTTTTTAAAGAATATAATTTTTATTCATAAGATGAAATAATACAAATACATTTACAATTTGACCCGCAAAGCTAAATAGTTTATCTGCAGGAAAATGAATAAATTATATTAAACATAGGTCATTCAGCCACAAAAATGGTGTAAATCAAATAAATCCACAAAACACAACACTTAAAAATCAGCTAACTAGAAAATACGAAATAATTTTTTAATTCCGTTTTAAGTCTTCTAAAAGAAAATATATTTAATAATTCTTTAGGAATAGCATTAAATATAAGTGGTACTTGATATTCGGAGGTGGTACAAATCCCGTAATTTTTTCGAAAATTTGGCAATTTGTGATAACCTTGATTTTGAAGTCTTGTATTTTTGTTATGTTGAATTTTTAGTTTGTAAGTTTCGTCAAAAAAATTTTTAATTATTACATTATATGAGGTTTGAGGAAATTGTGACTTTTTTATCAGCGCTTGCAGCTGGAAAAATCCGTGATTCCGACGTCAAATCCGAACAGGTATGCGATATATCAGAAGAAACAGCTTTGGGATGGTTTTTTTTACCTCTGAGCTGCATTATTCTTGCACACAAAGGGCTAATTGATTAAATCACAAAGATCCTAAGGGCTCAGAGAAGGTATTGAGGAATCGGGAGCTGTTAGGAGACATGCAAACATTCCATCAAGATTATGGCTCTCCTGTACAAGGGAGGAGGGAAGTCGGTACTCCCAGGTTCGAATCTGCCCTTGGTCAGTAGGAGACGCCGCTGGGCTTGGAAAAACCGCCGTCCGTCGGATGGGACGTTAAGCCGTTGGGCTGTGTGCGGGAGAGCCATACCTTGAGCAGGTTAAAGAACACACTGGATGGCCTTGACGGGAGGTTACCATCTGTCACCTAACTGCACAACAGTGAGTCCTATTCTCCAAATCTTCTCTGAGCCTTCGGGGTCCTCGTGACCTATCCGTTTAGCGTATTGTGGGTAAAAAAATGCTACTCAGATTTTGGGTTGTTGGGTTGTTTTACCTCTGAGCGGCACTTTTTTGCACACCATGGGCTAAATGGCCAGGTCACATGAACCCCGAAGGCTCAGAGAAGGTTGGGGGAGGGGACCCACTGGAACAGCTGTTGGGAGACAGATGGTAGCCTCCCGTCAAGGCCATTCAGCGTGTTCTTTAATGTGCACAGGTATGGCTCTCCCGCACACGGGGCCATGTCTTAACATCCCATCCGACGGACGGCGGCCTTTCCAAGCCCATCGGTGTCCCCTACTGACCGTGGGCAGGGCGGGGAATTTTTGCGGAGATAAATCTCAACGCTGACCCAGCTGGGACATGATACTCAGAAGTAAAATTATCCAACCCTGCACACGGAACCAAGGCTTAACCTGGTTCCGTGTGCAGGGTTGGATAATTTTACTTGGTGTAATGGATATAACTGAGTAGCAAACTAGCTTCATGCCCCTGTGTTTATTATTTGTATCTCGTAATAGAAATGTCACTAGGATGTTAGTTGACATGTGACACCTTTCTTCCTTTGTTTCGAATTAAGTGATTGTCTCTCTTCCACCACTTTGGATGCGCACGCATCTAGTAAAATCTAGGAATCTGTTCCGACGTTAAAAGAGCACGTATGTGCGATGTAGAGCAGAGTTTTTGGTAGTGTGTTCTTATCTATTTATCATCAGTCATCAAGCAATCAAACAAATCTCTAAACTACAAATCACCTGTATATTGATTTATGATTTGTGAGAAATGTCAACTGCGCAGTCTCGTTGTCTCCCTAGGTACCCCTTGAGTTAGGCTACAGGATGATAGTGTAATTTTTATAGCCTATGTGATAATGTCATTTTAAAGCCTATACGAAAAGGGTTGGGTTGTTTTACCTCTGAGCGGCACTTTTTTGCACACCGTGGGCTAAATGGCCAGGTCACAAGGACCCCGAAGGCTCAGAGAAGGTTGGGGGAGGGGACCCACTGGAACAGCTGTTGGGAGACAGATGGTAGCCTCCCGTCAAGGCAATCCAGCGTGTTCTTTAACGTGCACAGGGTATGGCTCTCCCGCACACGGGGCCACGGTTTAACGTCCCATCCGACGGACGGCGGACTTTCCAAGCCCATGGGTGTCCCTAATGACCGTGGGCATGGCGGGGAATTTTGCGGTACGATAAGGGAAAAAGGGGTGTAGCTTCAGAGACTAAATGGTAGTGTAATTTTGAAGTCTTTACAGAGTAGTGTAAATTTTAAATCTTGACTATATTTTGTTACATAGGTAGTATTGAACTTTGCAATCCTTAGATATAATGCAATTTTCGGATCTAAATATCGTGAACGTTTCATGAGATGTATTAGTACAAGTTTCATTTTCCATCATTTCTCATTTTTAGAGTTTTTAAATGAAAAATTTCGGCGGTTTTTCCCTAGTAAGCAATAATCATAGTTGCAAAATCCTTTTCTTCTTGAAGTTTACTATGAACGATCTGTTTAAATTTAATAATTCAGATAATTCGGTGCACAAATTCAAGAACTTGTTCTTGGATCAAAAATAGAAAAATTCTTTAAATCAGTGCTTCTAAAACTTTCTGATGTGGAGGACCGTCAATTTTATTTCTCTGGTGTGCCAGGAACCTATGTAGTGCACGTGTTGCCTCGAGAAACGAATTATGTGCTTGATATTTTCCTCCCTCTGCCCAACATGACATCACCTTCAGTTGGAACGTGGCACTATGGCATATAAATATGATTCTTATGCAAACACGTTTCTTTCTTTCCGGGCAACTTACTGCGGACCAATGACTGATGGTCCGTGGACCACCAGTCCATGGACCACACTATGATGTTCACTGTGGACCAACGACTGATGCCCTGCAGACCAGAACAAGTCCGTGGACTCCCACTATGATGCTCACTGAGGACCAATGACTGATGCCCCGCAGACCAGCACCAGTCCGTGGACTACCACTATGATGCTCACTGTGGACCAACGACTGATGCCCCGCAGACCAGCACCAGCACGTGGACTATCACTCTGAAGATCTACCGTGGACCAACAACTAATGCCCGCAGGCCAGCACCAATCCGTGGACAATCACTATGAGGCTAATTGTGGATCAATGACTGACGCTCCGCAGGCCAGCACCAGTCCGTGGACCACCACTTTGAGGCTCACTGTGGATTAACGACTGATGCACCACAGACCAGCACCAATCCGTGGACCACCACTACGAGGTTCACTGCGGATCAACGACTGATGTACCGCAGACCAGCACCAATCCGTGGACCACCACTATGAGGCTCACTGTGGATCAACGACTGACGTACCGAAGACCAGCACCAATCCGTGGACCACCACTATGAGGCTCACTGTGGATCAACGACTGATTAACTGCAGGCCAGCACCAATCCGTGAACCACCAGTATGAGACTCACTGTGGATCAACGACTGATTCCCCACAGACCAGCACCAATCCGTGGACCACCACTATGAGGCTAACTGTGGACCAACGACTGATGCACCGCAGACCAGCACCAATCTGTGGACCACCACTTTGAGGCTCACTGTGGATTAACGACTGATTAACTGCAGGCCAGCACCAATCCGTGAACCACCAATATGAGACTCACTGTGGATCAACGACTGATGCACCGCAGGGCAGCACCAATATGTGGACCACCACTACGAGGCTTATTGTGTACCAACGGCTAATGCACCATAGACCAGCACCAATCCGTGGACCACCACTATGAGGCTCATTGTGTTCCAACAACTGATGCACCGCAGACCAGCACCAATCCATGGACCACCACTATGAAGTTTACTGTGGATTAACGACTGATTAACCGCAAGCCAGAACCAATCCGTGGACCACCTCTACGAGGCTCACTGTGGATCAACGACTGATGTACCACAGACCAGCACCAATCCGTGGACCACCACTTTGAGGCTAATTGTGGATAAATGACTGATGCACCGCAGGCCAGCACCAATCCGTGGACCACCACTTTGAGGCTAATTGTGGACAGATGGCTGGTTGACCAGCACCAGTCCGTGGACCACCCCTTAATTTAGCGAAAGAATATAAAGGACATAATTTGTTACAGATTAACGTTCATTTAATATAGGAATGTACTATTATCTCTTGTTCTTAAAAATAAATGCTTTC
The DNA here is from genome assembly GCA_038380435.1 of Ryuthela nishihirai. Classification (NCBI taxonomy): domain Eukaryota; kingdom Metazoa; phylum Arthropoda; class Arachnida; order Araneae; family Heptathelidae; genus Ryuthela; species Ryuthela nishihirai. The sequence continues at coordinate 26,306,576 of JAWZYU010000026.1, forward strand.
ATTTAAAATTATTAAGTTAATTTTGCTTTGAGGAGACTTTGTATAATAGCCTCCTTTGACGTTTACGCAATATCTTGCAACCTCCTTTAAGCAGCATATTATGCATGGAGAGACTCCGTTGGTTTGGCCATGTTGCCCGTATGAATGATTATAGATTGGCGAATAGGGTTATGAACAGTGTGCCTAAAGGTCTCAGAAGGATTGGGAGACCTAGGATGCGGTGGGCAGACAATGTCAAACAGGACCTTGTTAGAATTGGTGTGCAGTGGCCAGATGCAGGAGATGTAGCTCAGGACAGACTTGCTGGGGGAACTAAATTGCACGGTCTGGTTGGAACTCTTTAGGCCATGGCTGCTTGATATGATGATGATGGTGACGCTATGACGTTCCTACTTAATAATATGGTTGGACCTCCGTGGCCCATATCTGCTTGAGGATGATGATGGTGATATACATTAGGGATGAGTTCGGGCTCAGAATAATTGAAATTTTAAAAGAAATAAGTAAAAAATGATCATATAATAATAGCCGTAATTCCGGGCGAAAGAACTGGTAGGAGGACACGTGTGACGTCATGGGTGCAGAAAATGTCGATTTCCCCGTGGTTCTAGGGCAGACCCGGATCTCGAAAACAAGAGAGAGAGGGAGGGGGGGGGGGGGGGGGGAAATGCAATCGAGCCGAAAAAAACGAGAAAAAAGGGGGAGGGGGTCACGACACTGGGTTTCCGATGCAGTATAATATTTTCCCTCTGTTTTGCAGGTTTTTAAAAAATTTCTTGAAACATTCATGAAATATATAAAAGTTTAATATTTTTTGTCCTTTTTTACCATTATTAGCATTCTGAGGGAGGGTGGGCATGTACCAATTGTTCCCCTCTAGCTCCGGCACTGTTCCAGGGTACAGTCGCTCAAAAAATATCCGAACATTAATGGTTGATTACAGAATTGAGAAAAAATATCTGGCAACGATTTTTAATAAAAGTAAACGTGAGTTTGCTTTTATTACTCACAGCATACCACACGTCTCAAGCTTCATTTCATCCACAATTTGTTACTTTTGGCAGTTGCTTTCTGGAGATATAGAGAGAGACAATTTTTTTCATATATCCCAATTTTTAGGGTGTAAGAAAGGAGGAGGTGTCAATTTCGTTAGCCTATGATACTCTCCGCGTCAGAAATTCTCATTTGCCGCATAGCTTGTTTTCTTGCGGACTCGCGTTCCGAAGGGTTGAGTTGTTTTTCCTCTAAGCGGCCTTTTTTCCACAGCATGGGCTAAATGGCCAGGTCACATGAACCCCGAAGGCTCAGAGAAGGTTGGGGGAGCGGACCCACTGGAACAGCTGTTGGGAGACAGATGGTAGCCTCCCGTTAAGGCCATCCAGCGTGTTCTTTAACGTGCACAGGGTATGGCTCTCCCGCAGAGGGAGCCACGGCTTAACGTTCCATCCGACGGATGGAAGACGACCTTTCCAAACCCATCGGTGTCCCCTGTTGACCGTGGGCAGGGCGGAGAATTTTGCGGAGATAAATCTCAACGCTGACCCAGCTGGGACTCGAACCTGGGAACTACAGATTACGAGCCTGGCGCGCTGCCGACTGATCCATCCCCCCCCACCCCCCGCTCAGAGGTAAAACCTCCAAATCCAACCTTTTATGTTTCACTTCCATCAGACAATGTGCCGATTCTCACCCTTCCCATAGTCTCCCTTGACACACACAATCAAAAAAATACCACTCTGGGAAAGGTTAGTTCTCTGGGAATTTCCCATCTGAAAATAAAGTTGGGATGTTTTATCTCTAAGCAGTGCTTTTGTTCACACAATGGGTTAAATGGATAGATGGGAAAGAACGCAATGGCGGAGATAAGTTGGAGGTTTCCAAGTCATAAGAAATGAACACAAAGTAGAAATTTTGATCTTCGCCTCTGTTTCTTCCAGAAAACTTTCTAATTTTTTCGTAACTTCCAAGTTACATATTATAAACTTCTATCTCTGATTACATTTTCAGAATTAATTGAGTCAGGAATAAATACTCTCTCAAATATCTTTTCCTCGTTTGAAGATCCTTCTGACTGAGAAGATTCTGTAGGATAAATTCAGAAATGTCAATTTTTGCAATTTTTCGAAATAAATATACTTTGCCTTACCAAAATATTAGAGAACTTACATGTTTAATCAAAAGGAATTTAACCTCTAAACCAGACGTACGGAAAAAGTTTCTCTCTGATGGAAACTAAAAAAAAAAAGTTATACATTAAGAGGGCCGTATTCAAAATCCTGTGTAATCACATATAGGGTTGGGTTGTTTTACCTCTGAGCGGCAATTTTTTGCACACCATGGGCTAAATGGACAGGTCACGTAGACCCCCAAGGCTCAGAGAAGTTTGGGGGAGGGGACCCACTGGAACAGCTGTTGGCAGACAGATGGTAGCCTCCCTTCAAGGCCATCCAGCGTGTTCTTTAATGTGCACAGGGTATGGCTCTCCCGCACATGGGACCACGGCTTAACGGCCCATCCGACGGACGGCGACCTTTCGAAGCCTATCGGTGTCCCCTACTGACCGTGGGCAGGGCGGGGAGTTTTGCGGAGATAAATCTCAACGCTGACGCAGCTGGGACTCGAACCTGGGAACTACAGATTACGAGTCTTGCGCGCTACCGACTGAGCCCCCCCCGCCCCCCAATCACATATAGATAACTACGGGAAATAACAAAGAAGTGATTATATCGATCTTGAAATAATACTAGTTATTAAACAATGGTAAGAAAAAAGTAGGTTTAAAGTATATATATATAATTAAACACCACGTTTTAATGAGATGGAATTAGCTGCATTTACCCGACGATTTAACCACCAGTTGGTTGTATACTGGATACCACCAGATGCCGCAGGGCCACAAAAAAACCTCTTACGGGTCGAAATTTCCCCATTCCTGTTTTAAATTACACATTTAATGTGAAAATTGGATTGAAGAGCTACAGTAGATCGTAAGCTGATTAAATTAAAATTCGATTTTGAACAATATTCGTTCAGTATTTCACGAGCTATGGAAGCTAGATTTGCTTCACAACAGTATGGGTCATAAAAATTTACTTAAGAAAGCAATTGAATCTTAAATAATAACTGTTGTTTCAAACCACTTAATAAAATGATATATGTTTTTGACATTTGATTAATGATTACTTCAATGTTAAATAATTCTGGAAGAATTTTATAAAAGAATCAAATTTATTGTTAAATATTTCACTTTCATAGTTCTCTAAATACTTAACCAAAAGTTTTGAAAAATCGATATTTGATTATGATCATTTTTTCTCTTCACTCAAAAATTTCCATTAAACGAATGTTTTAGAAGTATAGATCTTCAGAGTTAAATTCCCATTGACAAAAGAAGAACATTCTGAAGTATTTTGGCAGGGCTTCGTATAACCTTCAGCATTTAGGGGTCAAACCACCCACATTTCCACACAGAATTTATCCATTTGACCTTTTAAAGAATTTAGGTTTGGTAAAAGATTATAAAAGCGATTATTCTTATCCCCCGAGGCATGGAAGATAGGTGAACACCAATCGTTGTTACTGGACACTGGTCATCTCTTTGATTGGTTGTTGACAGTTAATCATACCCCTCTCCGACTTCCGTCATTAATTACGTGATTTATTCCAGCACAGAAAACATTTTGGTATTCGAGTGAAAAAGCTTCGCAGTGATTAGTAGTCTGAGTGATTTTTCTCTGCTTTGGCTTTCGTTTATCAGGCATCCAATTTTTTACCTTGTGCAAGATTGAAGTCGTTGTGCGAATTTTTGAACAAGTTTCGTCATAATTTTCGCTATGGAGGAAGAAGCAGGTTGTAGTTATTCTAACCGACCACATGTAAGTGTTTTAGAAGTTTAAGAATTTGTATTTTCAGAGCGTTGTTGGGTTGTTTTACCTCTGAGATGCACTTTTTTGCACACCGTGGGCTAAATGGCAAGGTCACATGGACACCAAGGCTCAGAGAAGGTTGGGGGGAGGGGACCCACTGGAACAGCTGTTGGGAGACAGATGGTAGCCTCCCGTCAAGGCCATCCAGCGTGTTCTTTAACGTGCACAGGGTATGGCTCTCTCCAGCACACGAGGCCACGGCTTAATGTCCCATCCGACGGACGGCGATGTCCCCTACTGACCCATCGGTGTCCCCTACTGACCGTGGGCAGGGCGGGGAATTTTGCGGAGATAAATCTCAACGCTGACCCAGTTGGGACTCGAACTTGGGAACTGCACATTATGAGCCTGGCGCGCTACCGACTGAGCCACCCCCGCCCCTTTTCAGAGCGTACTTCTCATTATATGAATAATATGAATTGTATAGAAGGTATGCAGAAACTCACCACTTTTCTTTCGGTTGGGTAATGCTACTTGGAAACTTTGTTTCTGGCCATGTTTTTTATTGATCACGTTTTTTTCCTGGAGGAAAAGTAGTGTATTGTTTATTTTTTGTGAACAAATACAAAGAATTATGCAAAGAATTTTGGCAATTTCTATAATCCTATGCTGGTTTAATCTCGGTCTTGTGGAAGAAAAAGAAAAAACTTATATATAACTAAATTTTCGTATTGATAGTAAAAATTTTTTAATTCACAGAACATTAACGAAAATTAAAAGAATTCCAGTTTTCAAAAGGAAGCTGCAATATTACTGTGATTCAGTAACCATATAATATTTTTTGATGCAAAATGGCCCATGTCCAATAGACTTTATATCTGTGGTAGAGATTTATGCGGTTTTATGATAAAACTTTATTGTTTCTAATAAAGAACTCTGCCATTAGTTAACCCATGGCACAAGGATTGTGAAAAGGAAACTAAACTATATTTAACTTGGTTTTTTCTTTGCCACAAAAATGGTAGGTTTTTCCTTATAAATATGTTAAAATTTTAATTCACATAGCTGATTTCCTTAGCAAAATTTGAAAACCGATAGCAACTGTTTTTTAGTAAAAGAGGATAAAGCATACAACTTTCATATAGAAACGCATTCTGTTCATTTAGCGCTTTTTTTATTATAATATACAAAAGGAACACAAAATAGGAATATATGTTTTGCAGCTAATACTTACAATGAGATATTTATTAAAGTACCATGGTGAGAAATTTTCTTTTTGTTTTCAATACTCTGACACAAATATATTGCATTTGAAAGACAAAACAAACTTTCTCCTCCTTCTATATGAAAAGTAAAAAGTTGATCAGTCAAATTAATAATAGTGAAATTTTTTTAAAATAAAGTATTCATTATAATAGCAGATATTTTTCTTGTCTTTCATTATTTTATGTTTATATGTTTTCACGCTCTATTTATTTTTAAAACGGAATGGGTTTTGTTGATAAGTGGATAGATAATAATAGCATTAAAAACGTTACTTTTTTCTTCGAATTTGTTTTAAAATTTCCATGCCAGAGTCATTTACTCTTGTGAACATCTCAATATTCCCACAGTTGTCGGTACAACCGTGGGAATATTGAAATATTCACAAGAGTTAAAGACAGTTCACAGCTATCAAGTAACAGCGATTTCATCAGTTAGTCAACTTCTTATATCTTATGAATTTATGTTTGAAGCAAATCTTTTGTGGAAAAAATGAGTTATCCCGATGAATGGGGATACCAGTCATTTGCGAAATTTGTCTTTTCCACAAAAGTATTTCTTCAATTAGACATAAACAACTTTATATTTAGTAGCTATTGATTATTGAATTTGTGATGTTTGAGATGCAAAACACTAATAACTGGATGATAAAAGAGTAAAAGATTAGAATATATATATCATGAATTATAAAAAATGGAAACAACGCTTTTAAAAAAAAACGACTGTTTCAGAAATGACATTCCATATTTTTACTACTTGATTTCTACTATTTTTCACTTTATTCTGTCATCCGGTTCGGCTCCACAACCTTCAGTCAATGACGTTTGTTTCTCCCAGTCTGTTGAACATTGTAACTCAACCAATTACATATTAAAATCGTTAAAATTTATCCATCGAGCATTTCCGACACTGGATTTTATGGATTTCTTGAATTGTAAAAGTCTTAATATAAACTGATTTACTGAGATGTGGAAAATATTTTCAGAAATCTTTTTCTCTAATATATCATGAATTTGGAGATCAATATCTCTTCTGCTGCAAAGTACGTCTTTGCCAAGCTCAACTCTCTTGAATGTCTTTTTCTGCACGCGGGCCACAGGTTCAACAGCCTGGTCTAAAATATCGAGCGTCTCTGACAAACGATTTATAAACCTGCATTCTCAGAATCTTTTCGAAATATTTTGATGCTTGTAAAACTCTTAAATTTTGAAACGTTTTTCTCATGCTTTCGAACTTTTTCACCTCTTTTTATGAATATACCTGCACTTGCATTGTTTTGAACACACTGCGTTGGTTTTAATATAGGTACTCTTTTGCTTAAAAAGTATCCGGGGAGAAACTGATTAAATTTGTATTTGATCATGTGATTTTTTTTTGTAGCGTTCTAATTTCTTAATGTATGATTGCAGACATAACGTTTAATCTTTTTTAACAAGTGGAAACAAAATATAATCATTCATGGAACTAAATATAAACTGAGCGGCACTCTTTTTCACACCATGGGCTAAATGGCCAGGTCACATGGACCCCGAAGCCTCAGAGAAGGTTGGGGACCCACTGGAATAGCTGTTGGGAGAGAGATGGTAGCCTCCCGTCAAGGTCATCCAGCGTGTTCTTTAACGTGCACAGGGTATGTCTCTCCCGCACACGGGGCCACGGCTTAACGTCCCATCCGATGGACGGCGGCTTTTTCAAGCCCATCGGTGTCCCCTACTGACCGTGGGCAGGGCGGGGAATTTTGCACAGATGAATCTCAACGCTGACCCAGCTGGGACTCGAACCTGGGAACTACAGATTACGAGCCTGACGCGCTACCGACTGAGCCACCCCCGCCCCTAAAAATCAAGAGTATGCATCTATTAACTATATTAAAATTGAGATGTAGCTTCTCTTAATGATTTATTAAATGAAGGGCTTGCCTTTGTTAATGATTCGCAAATCATGAAGTTGCTTCTGCTCATGATTTTTAGATATACCGTGAGGAATGCTCGCATCTAGAGAAAAGGGAAAAAGGATGTCTAATACCATGGATCGGCGTTCGAGTGTAAAATCATCCTGAAAAACACCTTGTTGAGGATTAGCTGTGTATGACATTAGATACGTATAGAAAAAAATAATATCATTGTTATCGTGGAATCCGAACCTACGACTCACAGTAACATATCATGTGCTCTGGGGGCGGGGGTGGCTCAGTCGGTAGCGCGCCAGGCTCGTAATCTGTAGTTTCCAGGTTCGAGTCCCAGCTGGGTCAGCCTTGAGATTTATCTCCGAAAAATTTCCCCGCCCTGCCCACGGTCAGTAGGGGACACCGATGGGCTTGGAAAGGCCGCCGTCCCTCGGATGGGACGTTAAGCCGTGGCCCCGTGAACGGGAGAGCCATACCCTGTGCACGTGAAAAAACCTCATGGATGGCCTTGACGGGAGGTTACCATCTGTCTCCCAACAGCTGTTCCAGTGGGTCCCCTACCCCAAACTTCTGAGAGCCTTCGGGGTCCATGTGACCTGGCCATTTAGCCCATGGTTTGCAAATTTCCTAAAAGCTATAATTGCGCCCTCTAACGGTGGAAAAGGAATCTAAAAATTTAAAACGAATATTGCAAACGATCTAGTTATTCTAGAAATTTAAAATTTTCCTTGTGTAATGTGACAGTCTTGAAAATTCCATTGACAACAACGAGTTGACCCTAAGCCCAAGGTAGGTAAGAAAAGGAAAGGTTTTGTTTTAAGAGATAATTGGAAATTTCTTTTCTAGTTGATTACTACTGTGTAATTGAGAAAATAAACTATTAATATTTTTTTAGTACTTGTAACGTGCAAAAAATATTTTTCATTTATCTCTTAAAACAGAAAAGTTGCATTTTACCAACGGGACAGATCATTACTATTAGTGTAAACCACTTGACCAAAAAATTAAGTTTCCAGCAAAAATAGAGCGTTTGCAACATTTAACAAAGATTTGGTACTTTCCAACTTTTTTCGGCCGCTTGAGGTCGCCTTTCGAGTTTTAATATACCGCCTTTAGCACTTGCTAATACTGGAAATTCCACTGATGGGGATTTGAAAAATGTAAATATTAATATTTTTGTGGAAAAAAATTTCGCCGACATACGGATTCAAACACTCATCTCTCCAGGAACATGTCAGAGTATTCTAACCAGTTGAACTAACGCCGGCTTTTTTTTCACAAAAAATGTTTCTTGATTTATAGACGTTTAAACGTCTGCATGAAACGCTGAGATTATCAAATATTGTTTAAATCATTAATATTTTGTTAGTGTCTGTAAAAGAAATATAGATATATATTGAGTTTCGTTTATATCTAAAAAAAAGTTTAATTTTCGCATCCCCTTTGGCTAAGACGGCAGAGCCTTGTTGCCGTTGTAAACTTTCTGACCATAACACTCTACTACCAAAATTTCTGGTGTAAATAGTTTGTATAAAAATTCTATTTTTAAATTTTATCATTTTACATCTTTTCCCATCGCTAGAGGGCGCTATTAAAGCTATTGCGAATCGCAATATTTGTTCGACACCTATCCAACCCAAAAAGAGTTTTTCATTTCTGTCTAAAAGTAAAAAATCTCGGTGAATCACCGAGATGGTCAGCCTCTAACTATACAGGACCTCTAATTAAGACTAGTTCTTTTATTTATGTATATATAATTTTTCAAATATTTGTGAAAAGATTCATGAATGTGAATAGAATTTTAGCTTAATGACGACTAAGAATTGTTTTGTAAAAGTTTACGTGGTTTCTGAATATTTTTAAATGACAATGTATTATGATATTCATATTTTCATAAATGAAAATTTTCGTACATCAATCATATCATTTTACATCATCATATAATATGTTTTAAATTGTTTAGTTTTGAAAAGTTTCGCAATATTTTTATGTTTGTAAAGAATTTGGAATAAATAGTTCATATTTGAAATAATTTGCTGTCTGTTAAATTTATTTTTAATAAGAATAATGTAGATATACAGATGAACACAGAAATATGCAAATCAAAGGTCCGTTAACTTATTCATAGAAATGGGAAAGGAAACTGTTACTTTCAAATTTGGTCAAGTTAAAATTCCTCAGATATATGGGGCGGGGGTGGCTCAGTCGGTAGCGCGCCAGGCTCGTAATCTGTAGTTCCCAGGTTCGAGTAACAGCTGGGTCAGCGTTGAGATTTATCTGCACAATAATTCCCCGCCCACTGCTGGGTCAGCGTTGAGATTTATCTGCACAATATTTCGCCGCCCTGCCCACGGTCAGTAGGGGACACCGACGGGCTTGGAAAGGCCGCCGTCCGTCGAATGGGACGTTAAGCCGTGGCCTGTGTGTGGGAGAGAAGCCGTGGCTCCTGTGCACGTTAAAGAACATGCTGGATGGCCTTGACGGGAGGGTACCATCTGTCTCCCAACAGCTGTTCCAGTGGGTCCCCTCCCCCAACCTTCTCTGAGCCTTCGGGGTCCATGTGGACCTGGCCATATAGCCCATGGTGTGCAAAAAAGTGCCACTCAGGGGTAAAACAACCCAACCCTCAGATAAATCAGTAGATGTAAATTACCATCATATCGGAATAGTTGTAGCGTATATGCGCTGTCCCACCAAAATATTTGCGAATTTCTACGTTATGTCAAAGGGGATACAAATTGAAAGCTCTATAACTTGAAAAAAAATATACAAATTTACCTATAAAATATAATAGAAAAAAAAAGATCATAATGAAATCTTTTTAAACTCGATTTTTCAACAATATTCCATCGGTATTTAAAATTACGGAAGCTGGAATGTTTAATAATAAATGTTCTTTCTTTGCGAAAATTATTCAAAATTGTCTAATAATGAAAAAATTATTTCTCAAAGTACCGAAAAATGCATTTTGTTATATAGCTTGAAACAATAGCTTTTATTTAAATTTTTAATCGACTTCTGAGATAACTGCTTATGAGGTATTACTCTCATAAATTTTTCTAGCTTTTATAAATCTAAATAACGGAAGAATATCGTTCAAAACCGAGATTTAATTATGATTTTTATGTTCAGTCGCATTTTTGTAGTAAATGAATATTTCAGAAGTTAGAGAGCTTCTTTGTTAGATTATCGTTAACACGGAAATTCTGGAATGTTTTTCAGAGCAGTGAATATTATAAATATAAGTACATTTTTACTCCTCGTGTGCCAAGACCGATGGCAAATAATCCAAACAAATATTGGTAATTCAATGTTTTCATTGCAAAATATTTGAACATTGGAACGTTACCTAAGTCCCTTCTGTCTTTTAAACAATCACACAAATGGTCCAGACACTGGAAAGGGCAATTGTACAATTTTCATCGTAAGGATTCATGATGAGAATCTCCTCCCCTCCCTTTCTTTCCTGGATAAAATACTATCCTTTTATTTTGGTTTCTGTCCCAGAAGAGAAATGTATTTGCTCTTGTTTTTGTTCCATTTTCCCTGAGGAGAAAAACGGTATTGCCAGAGCTTTCCGTTTGTCATTTATCGATTTGTGTTTTTGCTAAAATGGATGCTCTACCACAATTACGGATCAAGAAAAAGATTTAAAAAGTACCCACCTTCTCATAAGCGCCAAAAAAAAATTAGGAAATAAACCTACAGCATATGGATGGTACAATCAGTCACTGAGTTAAAACTCACTTCAAAGGAAGATGGGCAGCCACATTTACCTACTCACAACAAGTTTGCTAGCGCCCAATACATTCCTTTGAAGTTAATACAAATTCAGTGACTGATTATACCACTGATATGCTTTGGTTTTTTTCTACATTTTAGAACACATATAGGAACATAGGTATTTTTTAAACACTATAATTTATTTATTTTTTTGTCACTAAAAACATCTAACTTCAGAAACTTTTATTTGATATATGACTCATCGAAGATATTTTTCTCCATTTTGGAGTCGTTTTCGAGGTAGCCCATTATATTAGAGATGTCACAAGTGTTTTTTTTTAGATTAAAGCTTGTAACATCTCTAATGTCATTTTATTAATTTAACTCGTTAAAGGATCCCCGAGAATATCCTCAATACCTCTTTTATCAGGAAAGAGAACTATTGGTGAAAATTTCAAAATAGTTTATTTTTAAATACCCCCCTCAAGCAGCTGCTTGCCACAGAGGTCTGACAGGAGCGTGTCAGTTTATATGCCAGAGAAGAAAGTCTGTGAGGATGGCAGGACCTCAGCAGAATAACGACACATACATCCATGCCTTACCCGGGGCTCGAACCCAGGTCCCATAGATCAGTAGCCAAGCGTGCTAACCACTCGGCCATGTGACGGCTAAAACAGTTTACGACTGTTATTATATGAGTTTTTATTTGACACCAACTCACAAATGTATGCCCCCTCGTTCGTAAGATTTTGTAGAACAATGGCTTTCACGTTTCCCGTTTTTTAGCGAGCAAGGAAGCAAACGTGAGTTTGCTTTTATTACTCACAGCATACCACACGTCTCAAGCTTCATTTCATCCACAATTTGTTACTTTTGGCAGTTGCTTTCTGGAGATATAAAGAGAGACAATTTTTTTCATATTTCCCAATTTTTAGGGTGTAAGAAAGGACGAGGTGTCAATTTCGTTAGCCTACGATACTCTCCGCGTCAGAAATTCTCATTTGCCGCATAGCTTGTTTTTTTGCGGACTCGCGTTCCGAAGGTTTGAGTTGTTTTACCTCTGAGCGGCACTTTTTTCCACAGCATGGGGTAAATGGCCAGGTCACATGGACCCCGTAGGCTCAGAGAAGGTTGGGGGAGGGGACCCACTGGAACAGCTGTTGGGAGACAGATGGTAGCTTCCCGTTAAGGCCATCTAGCTTGTTCTTTAACGTGCACAGGGTATGGCTCTCCCGCACACGGAGCCACGGCTTAACGTCCCATCCGACGGATGGAAGGCGGCCTTTCCAAACCCATCGGTGTCCCCTACTGACCTTGGGCAGGGCGGGGAATTTTGCGGAGATAAATCTCAACGCTGACCCAGCTGGGACTCGAACCTGGGAACTACAGATTACGAGCCTGGCGCGCTACCGACTGATCCATCCCCCCCCCCCCTGCTCAGAGGTAAAACCACCAAATCGAACCTTTTATGTTTCACTTCCATCAGACAATGTGCCGATTCTCACCCTTCCCATATTCTCCCTTGACACACACAATCAAAAAAATACACTCTGGGAAAGGTTAGTTCTCTGGGAATTTCCCATCTGAAAATAAAGTTGGGATGTTTTATTTCTAAGCAGTGCTTTTGTTCACACAATGGGTTAAATGGATAGATGGGAAAGAACCCAATGGCGGAGATAAGTTGGAGGTTTCCAAGTCATAAGAAATGAACACAAAGTAGAAATTTTGATCTTCGCGTCTGTTTCTTCCAGAAAACTTTCTAATTTTTTCGTAACTTCCAAGTTACATATTATAAACTACTATCTCTGATTACATTTTCAGAATTAATTGAGTCAGGAATAAATACTCTCTCAAATATCTTTTCCTGGTTTGAAGATCCTTCTGACTGAGAAGGTTCTGTAGGATAAATTCAGAAATGTCAATTTTTGCAAGTTTTCGAAATAATTATACTTTGCCTTACCAAAATATTAGAGAACTTACAAGTTTAATCAAAAGGAATTTAACCTCTAAACCAGACGTACGGAAAAAGTTTCTCTCTGAGGGAAACTAAAAAAAAATTATACATTAAGAGGGCCGTATTCAAAATCCTATGTAGTCACATATAGGGTTGGGTTATTTTACCTCTGAGCGGAAATTTTTTGCACACCATGGGCTAAATGGACAGGTCACGTGGACCCCGAAGGCTCAGAGAAGGTTGGGGGAGGGGACCCACTGGAACAGCTGTTGGGAGACAGATGGTAGCCTCCCTTCAAGGCCATCCAGCGTGTTCTTTAACGTGCACAGGGTATGGCTCTCCCGCACATGGGACCACGGCTTAACGTCCCATCCGACGGACGGCGACCTTTCCAAGCCTATCGGTGTCCCCTACTGACCGTGTGCAGGGCGGGGAGTTTGCGGAGATAAATCTCAACGCTGACCTAGCTGGGACTCGAACCTGGGAACTGCAGATTACGAGTCTTGCGCGCTACCGACTGAGCCCCCCCCGCCCCCCAATCACATATAGACAACTACGGGAAATAACAAAGAAGTGATTATATCGATCTTGAAATAATACTAGTTATTAAACAATGGTAAGAAAAAAGTAGGTTTAAAGTATATATATATAATTAAACACCACGTTTTAATGAGATGGAATTAGCTGCATTTACCCGACGATTTCACCACCAGTTGGTTGTATACTGGATACCACCAGTTGCCGCAGGGTCGAAATTTCCCCATTCCTGTTTTAAATTACACATTTAATGTGAAAATTGGATTGAAGAGATACAGTAGATCGTAAGCTGATCCAATTAAAATTCGATTTTGAACAATATTGGTTCAGTATTTCACGAGCTATGGAAGCTAGATTTGCTTCACAACAGTAATGGGTCATAAAAATTTACCTCAGAAAGCAATTGAATCTTAAATAATAACTGTTGTTTCAAACCACTTAATAAAATGAATATATGTTTTTGACATTTGATTAATGATTACTTCAATGTTAAACAATTCTGGAAGAATTTTATAAAAGAATCAAATTTATTGTTAAATATTTCAGTTTCATAGTTCTCTAAATACTTAACCAAAAGTTTTGAAAAATCGATATTTGATTATGATCATGTTTTCTCTTCACTCAAAAATTTCCATTAAACGAATGTTTTAGAAGTATAGATTTTCAGAGTTAAATTCCCATTGACAAAATAAGAACATTCTGAAGCATTTTGGCAGGGCTTCGTATAACCTTCACCATTTAGGGATCAAACCACCCACATTTCTACACAGAATTCATCCATTTGACCTTGAAAAGAATTTAGATTTGGTAAAAGATTATAAAAGGGATTATTCTCATCCCCCGAGGCATGGAAGATAGGCGAACACCAATCGTTGTTACTGGACACTGGTCATCTCTTTGATTGGTTGTTGACAGTTAATCATACCCCTCTCCGACTTCGGTCATTAATTACGTGATTTATTCCAGCACAGAAACCATTTTGGTATTCGGGTGAAAAATCTTCGCAGTGATTAGTAGTCTGAGTGATTTTTCTCTGCTTTGGCTTTCGTTTATCAGGCATCCCCTTTTTTACCTTGTGCAAGATTGAAGTCGTTGTGCGAATTTTTGAACAAGTTTCGTGATAATTTTCGCTATGGAGGAAGAAGCAGGTTGTAGTTATTATAACCGACCACATGTAAGTGTTTTAGAAGTTTAAGAATTTGTATTTTCAGAGCGTTGTTGGGTTGTTTTACCTCTGAGAGGCACTTTTTTGCACACCATGGGCTAAATGGCAAGGTCACATGGACACCGAAGGCTCAGAGAAGGTTGGGGGGAGGGGACCCACTGGAACAGCTGTTGGGAGACAGATGGTAGCCTCCCGTCAAGGCCATCCAGCGTGTTCTTTAACGTGCACAGGTATGGCTCTCTCCAGCACACGAGGCTACGGCTTAACGTCCCATCCGACGGACGGCGGCCTTTACCAAGCCCATCGGTGTCCTCTACTGACCGTAGGCAGGGCGGGGAATTTTGCGGAGATAAATCTCAACGCTGACCCAGTTGGACTCGAACTTTGGAACTGCAGATTATGAGCCTGGCGCGCTACCGACTGAGCCACCCCCGCCCCTTTTCAGAGCGTACTTCTCATTATATGAATAATATGAATTGTATAGAAGGTATGCTGAAACTCACCAATTTTCTTTCGGTTGGGTAATGCTACTTGGAAACTTTGTTTCTGGCCATATTTTTTATTGATCACGTTTTTTTCCTGGAGGAAAAGTAGTGTATTATTTATTTTTTGTGAACAAATACAGAGAATTATGCAAAGAATTTTGGCAATTTCTATAATCCTATGCTGGTTTAATCACGGTCTTGTGGAAGAATAGGAAAAAACTTATATATAACTAAATTTTCGAATTGATAGTAAAAATTGTTTAATTCACAGAGCATTAACGAAAATTAAAAGAATTCCAGTTTTCAAAAGGAAACTGCAATATTACTGTGATTAAATAACCATATAATATTTTTTGATGCAAATTGGCCCATGTCCAATAGACTTTATATCTGTGGTAGAGATTTATGTGGTTTTATGATAAAACTTTATTGTTTCTAATAAAGAACTCTGCCATTAGTTAACCCATGGAACAAGGAATGTGAAAAGTAAACTAAACTATATTTAACTTGGTTTTTTCTTTGCCACAAAAATGGTAGGTTTTTCCTTATAAATATGTTAAAATTTTAATTCACATAGCTGATATCCTCAGCAAAATTTGGAAACCGATAGCAACTGTTTTTTTAGTAAAAGAGGCTAAAGCATATAACTTTTATATAGAAACGCATTCTGTTCATTTAGCGCTTTTTTTATTATAAAATACAAAAGAACACAAAATAGGAATATATGTTTTGCAGCTAATACTTACAATGAGATATTTATTAAAGTACCACGGTGAGAACTTTTCTTTTTTTTCAATCCTCTGACATAAATATATTGCATTTGAAAGACAAAACAAACTTTCTCCTCCTTCTATATGAAAAGTAAAAAAATTGATCAGTCAAATTAATAATAGTGAATTTTTTTTAAAATAAAGTATTCATTATAATAGCAGATATTTTTCTTGTCTTTCATTACTTTATGTTTATATGTTTTCACTCTCTATTTATTTTTAAAACGGAATGGGTTTTGTTGATAAGTGGATAGATAATAATAGCATTAAAAATGTTACTTTTTTCTTAGAATTTGTTTTAAAATTTCCATGCCAGTCTTTTACTCTTGTGAACATCTCAATATTCCCACAGTTGGCGGTACAACCGTGGGAATATTGAGATATTCACAAGAGTTAAAGACAGTTCACAGCTATCAAGTAACAGCGATTTCATCAGTTAGTCAAATTCTTATATCTTATGAATTTATGTTTGAAGCAAATCTTTTGTGGAAAAAATGAGTTATCCCGATGAATGGGGATACCAGTCATTTGCGAAATTTGTCTTTTCCACAAAAGTATTTCTTCAATTAGATATAAACCACTTTATATTTATTAGCTATTGATTATTGAATTTGTGATGTTTGAGATGCAAAACACTAATAACTGGATGATAAAAGAGTAAAAGATTAGAATATATATATCATGAATTAAAAAAATTGGAAAAAACGCTTTTAAAAAAAAACGACTGTTTCAGAAATGATATTCCATGATTTTACCACTTGATTTCTACTATTTTTCACTTTATTCTGTCATCCGGTTCGGCTCCACAACCTTCAGTCAATGACGTTTGTTTCTCCCAGTCTGTTGAACATTGTAACTCAACCAATTACATATTAAAATCGTTAAAATTTATCCATCGAGCATTTCCGACACTGGATTTTATGGATTTCTTGAATTGTAAAAGTCTTAATATAAACTGATTTACTGAGATGTGGAAAATATTTTCAGAATTCTTTTTGTCTAATATATCATGATTTTTGGAGATCAGTACCTCTTCTGCTGCAAAGTACGTCTTTGCCAAGCTCAACTCTCTTGAATGTCTTTTTCTGCACGCGGGCCACAGGTTCAACAGCCTGGTCTAAAATATCGAGCGTCTCTGACAAACGCTTTATAAACCTTCATTCTCAGAATCTTTTCGAAATATTTTAACGCCCGTAAAACTCTTAAATTTTGAAACGTTTTTCTCATGCTTTCGAACTTTTTCACTCTTTTTATGAATGTACATGCACTTGCATTGTTTTGAACACACTGCGTTGGTTTTAATATAGGTACTCTTTTGCTTAAAAAGTATCCGGGGAGAAACTGATTAAATTTGTATTTGATCATGTGATTTTTTTTTGGAGCGTTCTAATTTCTTAATGTATGATTGCAGACATAATGTTCAATCTTTTTTAACAAGTGGAAACAAAATATAATCATTCATGGAACTAAATACTTTTATCGAAACAAATGATTTCATATTTGCTGATTCAAGTATATTTTTAATGACTATTATTTATTTCCGTAAAGTATAGTAATTTGAACGGAAATATTGTAATACATTTAATTTATGCATTCACTGGTCATTGAATTATGAGCACTACACTCAATGTTTTGTCGATGGGATCGGAATTAAGCGTTTCATGAGAAAATATTACTGAGAATAATTCAAAGGTCTGAATCAAAGCTATCTAAATCCCCATTTCATCTAAATTCTCTCAGCTTTCAAACTGGTATGGAGGTTTAAACGTTTCAGACCAGCAATGTTTTCTAAGAGATTGATTAAAAAATTTGACGAATTGGTTTTTAAAAAATAACGAAAGGGTTTGAAATAACTTGTGGAACATTACTGTTGTTAATGTTCAAACTTCAATAAATTTTCATATGCTGAACGAATATAGTTGAAGATTGATATTTTAATTTAACTGAGATTTTAAATTCTCTATTAGTTGTATATTCTCATAAAACTTGTATTTTAAAAAATGTAAATCTTCGAAGTTATAGCCCCATTGACATAACGTGGGATTGGGTGGTTATAAATTCAAAGATCTGTCAGTGTATTTGTCAAATAAATAGCGAAACTTATTGTCTTTTGCAGCCAAGTGGTATAAACAGCAGTCAAGTTGCAGAAGAGCGAGTGGTAACCAAAACTCCTATACAATTTCTGGACGACATTAGAACGTTCAAGAAGTTCTCCCTGAAGCACTATGACACTTCAACGCTGGATAACGTATTCTCTATGATCTACAGTTGGACTCCCAGCATGATTGAAAACAGAAACAACCAGGAAATCAAGTGTTGGATCGTAAAGTTAGTGACGGTCATCAATAAAATGCAGAGAGTGGTTGAAATCCCATATTCTGCTCAAGAGGCAGCAACCCTTCTGGATATCTGTTTCCTCCACCGCATTGGAGACAGTGAACTTGTTGTGAAACTGTTACACCTCCTGGAGTTAATTTTTTCTGGGCGAATAGATTCTCTCTTCAACGCAAGCTTCCATTCAATCATTAGGATCAAAAGTCATCGTTTTCTGAAGTCAGATGGAATCAATGTCAGAATAACCGATTATCTTCACTATTTGCTGCGTCATGCTAAGAAAGTTAAGGAGACTTTCGATGGGAAATGGTATAGTGAATATTGTTCCGAAGTAGTAGTTCAATGGGCCAGAATAGGTAATACAGCAGGCCTGGAGAGATTATTAAGATGTGGTTTCCTCTCAGGTGCCCACCGTGAACACTGTGCACTTCCAACCTTAAATACGAGTCTAGCTACTTTTGAAGACTTATGGTAAGAATATTTTCCCTTTCAACCTAACTCTTAATTTGCATGTAATATTTAACTTATGTGTCCTCTTTTTTGTTGTGGTCTTGCCTTCCTCAGCGAGTCTCTCGGTGGTGTGTTAAACTGACACTCTGTTTAAGGAATAATTAGTTGTTATTTTATATCTACAAGCATCTAACCACGTTATATATATATAACTTGGGAGGGGGCGAGACAAAATTAATACAATTAGGAAGAACCTATTAAAAATTAATGAATGTTCTTTTTTTTCGGGTGGGGGAAGGGACACCAAAGTGACGTAATTAGGAATAACGTATTAAAAATTGATGAGCTCCATACATTATGCTGCATTTATTCATATGACGAGAAAGGTAGAGACAAAATTTATCTTTGGCGAAGTGGGATCCGAACCCACGACTTCATGGTAACGTGCAGGTGCTTTGACTGCTGACCTACAGACCGCCTGATACTCAACCTCTATTGTTGATGTTAAGCCTTACACCATAGCTTCAGTCTCAAGAAGCCGTCTTCTCGCTCTGCAACGATTCCAATAGCATATTTTTTTTGAGCAAATCTGAATTCATATTGAAATGTTTAGGCAGATCCCTAGTTATCATGTAGTTATTAATTATGTCCACAACTTATTATCTTGTACATACGTTTCACACACTGTTTTGCTATATATATTTCATGTGATGGCGAAGATTTAGATGAAAAGATCCTGCTCTCTAAACCTTTGAAATCATAAGAATAAATAAATCACAATAGCAAGTGAAACGTATGTACAGGATACATTGTTGGGTTGTTTTACCTCTGAGCGGCACTCTTTTTCAAACCATGGGCTAAATGGCCAGGTCACATGGACCCCGAAGGCTCAGAGAAGGTTGGGGACCCACTGGAATAGCTGCTGGGAGACAGATGGTAGCCTCCCGTCAAGGCCATCCAGCGTGTTCTTTAACGTGCACAGGGTATGGCTCTCCCGCACACGGGGCCACGGCTTAACGTCCGATCCGACGGACGGCGGCCTTTTCAAGCCCATCGGTGTCCCCTACTGATCGTGGGCAGGGCGTGGAATTTTGCGGAGATAAATCTCAACGCTGACCCAGCTGGGACTCGAACCTGGGAACTACAGATTATGAGCCTGACGCGCTACCGGCTGAGCCACCCCCGCCCCTAAAAATCAAGAGTATGCATCTATTAACTATATTAAAATTGAGATGTAGCTTCTCTTAATGATTTATTAAATGAAGGGCTTGCCTTTGTTAATGATTCGCAAATCATGAAGTTGCTTCTGCTCATGATTTTTAGATATACCGTGAGGAATGCTCGCATCTAGAGAAAAGGGAAAAAGGATGTCTAATACCATGGATTGGCGTTCGAGTGTAAAATCATCCTGAAAAACACCTTGTTGAGGATTAGCTATGTATGACATTAGATACGTATAGAAAAAATAATATCATTATTATCGTGGGATCCGAACCCACGGCTCACAGTAACATATCATGTGCTCTGGGGGCGGGGGTGGCTCAGTCGGTAGCGCGCCAGGCTCGTAATCTGTAGTTTCCAGGTTCGAGTCCCAGCTGGGTCAGCCTTGAGATTTATCTCCGAAAAATTTCCCCGCCCTGCCCACGGTCAGTAGGTGACACCGATGGGCTTGGAAAGGCCGCCGTCCGTCGGATGGGACGTTAAGCCGTGGCCCCGTGAACGGGAGAGCCATACCCTGTGCACGTTAAAGAACACGCTGAATGGCCTTGACGGGAGGTTACCATCTGTCTCCCAACAGCTGTTCCAGTGGGTCCCCTCCCCCAAACTTCTGAGAGCCTTAGGGGTCCATGTGACCTGGCCATTTAGCCCATGGTGTGCAAAAAAGTACCACTAAGAGGTAAAACAAACCAACCCATGTGCTCTGACCGCTGAGCTAGCGCCAGATGAAGAAGATGCCTTCTATTAATTATACCATAGAATGAGCGATCCGAAAAGCATCTGACTGTAATTGACCATCAGAGGAGATTTTGATCATTGGCTGCTAACTCGAGTAGAGGAGCTGACAAGATATCAAAAGGTTGTTGTTTGAGATCCCACACATAAAATTGGAATTATACCTCTATAAAAAATAATACCTCCTCAAGCAGCTGCTTGCAACAGAGGTCTGACAGGAACCTGTCAGTTTATATGCAATAGTAGAAGGTCTGTGAGGTTGGCAGGACCTCAGCAGAAAAACGACACAAACAACCTCTATACTTGTCTAAAATTAAGTGTTTAAATACATTCTTGAGAAATGCTTGTAATATTAATTATATTCATGCATATTTAATTTGAACAGTGTCTACAACGATCAACTGCAGTCATGGTGCAATAGAGATGATATTTCCTACGATTCACAATACTACGCTGTGTTGGGAACATCACTAATGTATATTTTGAGAATGCCAATGAGCCCCAATCGAGGCGCGTGGTGCTGCTCAGCGAGTCGCCGAGACATCAGAAGACTGTACAAAAAGATGCAGTTAATCTTCAGAGCCATACCAGTTCCTATGTGCAGACTGCCAACTGGATTTGCTGCATCCGACAGAGAAGAAAGGCGTTCCATTGAACTAAAATATGAACAGCAAGAACTCTGTAGCTTGAAACAACTTTGCAGGACCGCAATTCGAAAGAAACTCTCTGAACAGTGGCAACTGCCACAGGGAATTAACCAACTTAAATTACCAACTGTCATACATTCATATATTAATCTCGAGCATGAGTAATTTTCATAATAAGACAGTGTATATTTCATGTGTTTCAGAATAATTAAGATAAAGTATGAATAGTTTTTGAGTGATTTTAGAGCTTTGACACGAATTGTGAACAAGGAATTTTCATGTAGATAATTTTGTAAGTCAATAGGAGCTCATTTTAATTGAGAGTTTGTACAGTTTTTTTGAATATTTCAAGACAAATCGCTTATAATAATTTCGATAAATTTAGAAATGAGTTTTTCTTTACTTTAGTCTAATTCAGACTAAGAATTATTTTGTAGAATTTTGTATAATTATGTGAATATTTTAAAATAATTTGTGTATGAGTTGCCAGACTTTTGGAAATGAATTTATTCTACCTTTTTTGTATTAAGACTAGAGGCCCTGTATAGGTAGAGGTTGACCATCTCAAAATTGGACGTCATGTTTTGTCGTCGCTAGGGGCGGGGGTGGCTCAGTCGGTAGCGCGCCAGGCTCGTAATCTGTAGTTCCCAGGTTGGAGTCCCAGCTGGGTCAGCGTTGAGATTTATCTCAGCAAAATTTCCCCGCCCTGCCCACGGTCAGTAGGGGACACCGATGGGCTTGGAAAGGCCGCCGTCCGTCGGCTGGGACGTTAAGCCGTGGCCCCTTGTGCGGGAGAGCCATACCCTGTGCACGTTAAAGAGCACGCTGGATGGCCTTGACGGGAGGCTACCATCTGGCTCCCAACAGCTGTTCCAGTGGGTCCCCTCCCCCAACCTTCTCTGAGCCTTCGGGGTCCTTGTGGCCTGGCCATATAGCCCATGGTGTGCAAAAAAGTGCCGCTCAGAGGTAAAACAATCCAATCCATTGTCGTCGCTTGGGTTGTTTAGCGCGCATTGCTGAATGGTATTTTAGGGAATTCTTTAGGGCTTTTTAAAAAAATATATATATATATAAATAATTTCGCTTTGTTGCCTATCCTTCTGTAGACATCGAACCTTTTTGTTCATACAGAAAAGTAAAAAATTCTTTTTGTGTTAGATGGGTATTAATGATATATTAGATTAGTATTTTTCGAAACTCCCAAAAGTTTGAACTGCACCCTCTAACGATGGAAAAGTTAAAAATTCCAAAATATCAAACGAATATTTCAAACGATGTAGTTATGTAAAAAATAAATAAATAAATACCCCCTCAAGCAGCTGCTTGCCACAGAGGTCCGACAGGAGCCTGTCAGTTTATATGCCACAGTAGGAGATCTGAGAGGATGGCAGGACCTCAGCAGAAAAACGACACGCACATCCATGCCTAATACCGGGGCTCGAACCCAGGTCCCTTAGATCAGTAGCCAAGCGTGCTAACCACTCGGCCACGGGACGGCTCAAAAAAATACCCCCTCAAGCAGCTGCTTGCCACGGAGGTCTGACAGGAGCCTGTCAGTTTATATGCCATAGTAGAAGGTCTGAGAGGATGGCAGGCCCTCAGCAGAAAAATGACACAAACAGCCATGCCTTACCCGGGGCTCGAACCCAGGTCCCTTAGATCAGTAGCCAAGCGTGCTAACCACTCGGCCATGGGACGGCTGAGTTATGTAATAAGTTTGAAATTTTGGTGTTGAAATGTGAAGTTTGCGAAGTTGCGCCCTGTAACGGTGAAGAAGAAATCTAAATATTTAAAACGAATATTGCAAACGATGTAGTTATTCTAGAAATTTATAATTTTCCTGGTGTAATGTGACAGTCTTGAAAATTCCATTGACAACAATGAGTTGACCCTAAGCCCAAGGTAGGTAAGAAACGGAACGGTTTTGTTTTAAGAGATAATTGGAAATCTCTTTTCTAGTTGATTACTACTGTGTAATTCAGAAAATAAACTATTAATATTTTATTAGTACCTGTAAAGTGCAAAAAAAGTTTTTCATTTATCTGTTAAAACAAAAAAGTTGCATTTTACCAACGGGACATATCATTACTATTAGTGTAAACCACTTGACCAAAAATTTAAATTTCTATTAAAAATAAATCGTTTGCAACATTTAACAAAGGTTTGGTATTTTCCAGCTTTTTTCGAGTTTTTCGAGGTCGCTTTTCGCGTTTTAATATACCGTCTTTAGCACTTGGTAATTCTGGAAATTCCACTGATGGGGATTCGAAAAATGTAAATATTAATATTTTTGTGGAAAAAAATTTCGCCGACATACGGGATTCAAACCCTCATCTTTACACGAACATGTCAGAGTATTCTAACCAGTTGAACTAACACCGGCTTTTTTCCACAAAAACGTTTCTTGATTTATAGACGTTTAAACGTCTACAGGAAACGCTGAGAAATTAGTGAAGTGGCAAACTTCGGTCACGTGACCGAAGTTTGCCAGTTCACTAATTTCTAAAAAAATCGTTGCCAGATATTTTTTCCGAATTCTGTAATCCACCATAGTGTTTGGATACTTTTTTGAGCGACTGTACACACATTAACTCATAGGCTTTCGTCTCACGGTACCACAAAACATGGCGCCCATAAACCACGTGACTCAATCAACCAATGGCAGCGTATCACCGAGATGGCCAGCCTCTAAATATACAGGACCTCTAATTAAGACTAGGAGTTCTTTTATTGATGTATATATAATTTTTCAAATATTTGTAAAAAGATTCCTGCATGTGAATAGAATTTTAGCTTAATGACGACTAAGAATTATTTTGTAAAAGTTTACGTGGTTTTCTGAATATTTTTAAATGACAATGTATTATGATATTCATATTTTCATAATGAAAATTTTCAAAGTACATCAATCAATCATTTCACATCATCATATAATATGTTTTAAATTGTTTAGTTTTGAAAAGTTTCGCAATATTTTTATGTTTGTAAAGAATTTGGAATAAATAGTTCATATTTGAAGTTATTTGCTGTCTCTTAAATTTATTTTTAATAATAATAATGTAGATATACAGATGAACACAGTAAAATGAAAATCGAATTATTATTAGAATTATTCATAGAAATGGGAAGGTTACGAAGTTACCATTGGCAACAATCACTTGACCCTTTAGACCCAGGGGGAGGTGAATACAACTTTTTATTGTTTTAACAGAAAAATGTATGTTTTTAGAAATATATTAAAAATTCTTTTTGGGTTGGACAGGTATTGATGAAATATTACAATTTGCATTTTGCAAATTTCCTAAAAATTATAATTGCGCCCTCTAACGGTGGAACTTATTCATAGAAATGGGAAAGGAAACTGTTACTTTCAAATTTGGTCAAGTTAAAATTCCTGAGATAAATCATTAGATGCAAATTACCATTATGTCGGAATAGTTGTAGCGTATATGCGCTCTCCAAACAAAATATTTGCGAATTTCTACGTTATGTCAAAGGGGATACAAATTGAAATCTCTATAGCTTGAAAAAAAATATACAAATTTACCGATAAAATATAATAGGAAAAAAAAAAGATCATAATGACTCGATTTTTCAACTATATTCCATCGGTGTTTAAAATTACGGAAGCTGGAATGTTTAATAATAAATGTTCTTCCTTTGTGAAAATTATTCAAAATTATCTAATAATGAAAAAATTATTGTGCTAAGAATGCATTTTGTTATATAGCTTGAAACAATAGCTTTTATTTAAATTTTTAATCGACTTCTGAGATAACTGTTTATGAGGTATTACTCTCATAAATTTTTCTAGCTTTTATAAATCTAAATAACGGAAGAATATCGTTCAAAACCGAGATTTCATTATGATTTTTATGTTCAGTCGCATTTTTGTAGTAAATGAATATTTCAGAAGTTACAGAGCTTCTTTGTTAGATTATTATTAACACGGAAATTCTGGAATGTTTTTCAGAGCAGGGAATATTATTAATATAAGTATCCCGTGGCCGAGTGGTTAGCAAGCTTGGCTACTGATCTAAGGGACCTGGGTTCGAGCCCCGGATTAGGCATGGATGTGTGTGTCGTTTTTCTGCTGAGGTCCTGCCATCCTCTCAGATCTTCTACTATGGCATATAAACTGACAGGCTCCTGCCAGACCTCTGTGGCAAGCAGCTGCTTGAGGGGGTATTTATTTTTTTTTATTTACATTGTTACTCCTGGTGTGCCAAGGTCGATGGCAAATAATCCAAGCAAATATTGGTAATTCAATGTTTCATTGCAAAATATTTGAACATTCGAATATTACCTAGGGTTCGAGCCCAAGTCCTTTCTGACCTTTTAGACAATCACACAAATGGTCCAGACACTGGAAAGGGCATTTGTACAATTTTCATCGTAAGGATTCATGATGAGAATTTCCTCCCCTCCGTTTCTTTCCTGGATAAAATACAATCCTTTTATTTTGCTTTCTGTCCCAGAAGAGAAATATATTTCCTCTTGCTTTTGTTCCATTTTCCCTTAGGAGGAGAAAAATGGTATTGCCAGAGCTTTCCGTTTGTCATTTATCGATTTGTGGACGGATTGTGGTGGATTACGGATCAAGAAAAAGATTTAAAAAGTACCCACCTTCTTACATGCGCCAAAAAAAAAAAATTAGGAAATAAACCTACAGCATTTGGATGGACAATCAGTCACTGAGTTAAACTCACTTCAAAGGATGATAGGCAGCCAGATTTACCTACTCACAACAAGTTTGTTAGCGCCCAATACATTTCTTTGAAGTTAATTACGAATTCAGTGACTGATTATACCACTGATATGCTTTGGTTTTTTTCTACATTTTAGAACACATATAGGAACATAGGTATTTTTTAAACTTTATAATTTATTTATTTTTTTGTCACTAAAAGTATCTAACTTCAGAAACTTTTATTTGATATATGACTCATCGAAGACATTTTTCTTCCATTTTGGAGTCGTTTTCGAGGTAGCCCATTATATTAGAGATGTCACAAGTTTTTTTTTTTTAGATTAAAAAAATAAATGAAGAAATACCCCCTCAAGTAGCTGCTTGCCACAGAGGTCTGACAGGAGCCTGTCAGTTTATATGCCACAGTAGGAGATCTGAGAGGATGGCAGGACCTCAGCAGAAAAATGACACACACATCCATGCCTAATCCGGGGCTCGAACTCAGGTTCCTTAGATCAGTAGCCAAGCGTAGCTTGTAACATCTGTAATGTCATTTTATTAATTTAACTCGTTAAAGGATCCCCGAGAATATCCTCACTCCCTCTTTTACCAGGAAAGAGATCTATTTGTGAAAAATTCAAAATAGTTTACGACTGTTATTATATGAGTTTTTATTTGACACCAACTCGCAAATGTATGCCCCCTCTTTCGTAAGATTTTGTAGAAAAGTGGCTTTCACGTTTCCCGTTTTTCAGCAAGCAAGAAAGCAAACGAGAGTTTACTTTTATTACTCAGAGCATACCACACGTCTCAATGGGGCGGTGTACTGTACTTCCCAGGTTCGAGTCCCAGCTGGGTCAGCATTGAGATTTATTTCCGCAAAATTCCCTGTCCACGGTCAGTAGGGGACACCGATGGGCTTGGTAAAGGCCGCCGTCCGTCGGTTGGGACGTTAAGCCGTGGTCCCATGTGCGGGAGAGCCATACCCTGTGCACGTTAAAGAACACGCTGGATGGCCTTGACGGGAGGCTTCCATCTGTCTCCCAACAGCTGTTCCAGTGGGTCCCCTCCCCCAACCTTCTCTGAGCCTTCGGAGTCCATGTGACCTGGCCATTTAGCCCATTGGTGTGCAAAATAGTGCCGCTCAGAGGCAAAACAACCCAACACGTCTCAAGCTTCATTTCATACACAATTTGTTACTTTTGGCACTTCCTTTCTGGAGATATATAAAGAGAGAGACACTTTTTTTCATATTTCCCAATTTTTAGGGTGTAAGAAAGGACGAGGTGTCAATTTCTTTAGCCTATGATACTCTCCGTGTCAGAAATTCTCATTTGACGCATAGCTTGTTTTTTTGCGGACTCGCCGTTCCGAAGTGTTGGGTTGTTTTACCTCTGAGCGGCACTTTTTTTACACACCATGGACTAAATGGCCAGGTCACATGGACCCCGAAGGCTCAGAGAAGATTGGGGGAGGGGACCCACTGGAACAGCTGTTGGAAGACAGATGGTAGCCTCCCGTCAAGGCCATCCAGCTACACGGGGACACGGCTTAACGTCCCATCCGACGGACGGCGGCCTTTCCTAAACCATCGGTGTCCCCTATTGATCGTGGGCAGGGAGTTTTGCGGAGATAAATCTCAACGCTGACCCCGCTGGGACTCGAACCTGGGAACTACAGATTACTAGCCTGGCGCGCTACCGACTGAGCACCCCGCCCCGCGCGTTCCGAAGATAGAGGGGATTAATCGTTTACATATTTTCCCTTTTTAGGGGGAAGAAAGCATTGGATCTCAATTTTCAATAGCTTATTATACTCCAGCGTGAAAAGCTATCATTTGACGCATACCTTGTTGCTTTCGGCACTCACGTTCTGGGGGAATAAAGCGGAACAATGATTTTCTCCCCTAAGAATGTCCCCATTATTAGGGGAGAAGGAGGCACGGGGACAGTTTTTATAGCCCATGATACCTCTCGCGTTACAAGCTTTCATTTGACACGTCAATCATTAAGTCTCTCCATCGCATTCGAACGATACGGTGGAACAACTGCTTTCAGAAATCGACACACCAGCAAATATCGAGCAAAAAGCAAGTTAACAATTAAAAAAAAAAAAGGGGAAGGGGCAATGACTGTTTCGTCTTTCTGTTGTTATAATTAGTTTAGTGGTACTTGAAATGTTTCTTAACAAATCTATTAATATGCATATATTTAATAATTTTTCCCTATTCTGCAACACTCTATTTACACCTTTGCGAAAAAAAGTGTTCCTTTTTCTTTTTTTCCCTCTCCCAGATAAGATCTCTTGCTTTTTCTCCTCATAGGAAAAATATGTTTAGTTTTTTTCACTGTTTCGGATATAATTAATATTACCGGTAATTTCGTCTGTTACTAGTTTATAATTCCAACGTTACCAGATGTTACCTGTTTAAAATTAAGGATAAGGATAATAAGATCAACTTAGTTTTGTTTGTAATGGAATATTCTGGACTACAATTTCTTTAATATAATATCTATGTTATGTCAATAGAAAAATGTGACTAAAAATAACGATGTTCATCAAATCGATCTGAATTCAACAATATTCGTTCAGTATTTCAATTTATGGAAGCTAAAATATTTCACAACAGAAAGACCGTAAAAAAATTTAAATTAGAAAGTAACACTTAAATAATAGGTATTTTTTCAAACCATGAAATAAATTAAATGCACATTTTAAAATTTGCATAATGATCATTTCAATATTAGACAATTGTGAATGATTTTTATGATACCTATTCTGAATTACAGCAGAATATTAATATGGATTTTGCTCTTTTGAGGAAGGGGATTGTTAGAAAAATAAACTATTCATTAATGTTTACAAGATAAAACATATGTATTTCAATATACAGGGATGGAATGATATTAATGCAGTTGAATTTTACTATCACGATCTGAAATGATTATTGCTATTAAATGATACAAGCTTACGATCTTTTAATGTAGGTGAATTTTACTATCACGATCTGAAATGATTATTGTTATTAAATGATACAAGCTAACGATCTTTTAATGCAGTTGAATTTTACTACCACGATCTGAAATGATTATTGTTATTAAATGATACAAGCTAACGATCTTTTAATGCAGTTGAATTTTATTACCACGATCTGAAATGATTATTGCTATTAAATGATACAAGCTTATGATCTTTTAATGTAGGTGAAATTTACTATCACGATCTGAAATGATTATTCCTATTAAATGATACAAGCTTACGATCTTTCTGTGGTTACTAAAAGAAAAACAACACATTTATTAATATCTTAAAATAGCTAGTTGTTATTTTTGATAAACAGTTGAATCTGAATAAACATATTCAAATATTAATAGAATAGAAACTCAATTTTATACACTAAATGATTTATGAGATGATTATGCCATAATTATATATTTATGCCAGAAACGTTTATTACGCATTTATTTATTCAAGAATACAATGTTTTTTTTATTTGGGGAAGATCTATTGAAAGCTCACTTAAACTTATAAAATACATGCATAAATGTATAGTTAAAGTTATGATATTTGAAAGAAAAGTTTATTCTTACACACAAAGGTTTTTTGAGTGGAAAAGTTTAAATTTGGAAGGGATTTTTTTACCTTGAAGTCCTTAATATTTATTCGTATATATCTTCTTAAGTTTCAGAGGGTAGAAAATTCATAGAATACAAGAGTATTGGTGTTTACATTACTCAAACCAAATATAGAATTTTTTTTTAAGTTTTATTTTGCTACTCATCTTTATAATACAAACAGTTTTTTTTATCAAATAATCTGAGTGAACTAATAGATGATAGAAAATTCAAAAAAGAAATGAGAAAAAGGTATGTTGAGCTACTTTAGCATGGTTGTTTTTCGAAATTTTCTGAAATGACTCCACCGGCGAGTAGTACTAACTCTTGTGGGTGAAAGACTTGAAATTGCATTTCTAATGTAAATATAATAAATAAAATCATTATTAAATATGATTATCATTATAAAACAGGCTAACGTTATTAACTATGCCATCTTCCTTAACTCTTTAGTACAGTCGCTCAAAAAAGTATCCGAACACTGTGGTTGATTACAGAATTCAGAAAAAATATCTGGTAACGTTTTTTTTAGAAATTAGTAATCTAGCAAACTTCGTGTCACGTGACACGAAGGTTGCCAGATCACTAATTTCTAAAAAAAACGTTACCAGATATTTTTTCTGAATTCTGTAATCAACCACAGTGTTCGGATACTTTTTTGAGCAACTGTACTAAACGAATATTGTTGAAAATCGACATTCAAACATGTTTATTTCTGATCCATATAATTAAAATGTGACGTCAGTCATATTTTAACAAGTTATACAGCTTGGTTAGATTTTCATTGTCATAACATGGCCAAAAAAGGCCTATGTATATAACACGAATAGGGAGATTCTCTGATATTTTGGAAATGCAGTATATAAGTCGAAACCTAATTAGGAATTCAAAATAATTAAAAGTAACAACCAAGGCTACAGGATGAGGCAGAGGCGATAAATTCTGAGAAAAATATGCGAATAAAGCAGCACATTAATAAAAGAAAGACTGAAAATCAGCCACAGTACAGAAATAAAAAAAATATAAGTGGCTGAATTTGGCTCATCTCTTTTGAAAAAACATTTTAGGTGTCTAACTCAACGATTTTGGCAATTTTGCAACGTACTCATTAAAAATGCATATTTTTGCTTCTTATTCAAGATATTTTTTGCTTCCTTAAAAATATAATTATAAATGTATTTTATTTTTCGATTATTAAGTAGAGAATATTTGCTACGATTCCTTAAGAATAGAGTGCATTTTCCTGCTGGCTGGTGGTGGGGGTGGCTCAGTCGGTAGCGCGCCAGACTCGTGATCTGCAGCTCCAAGGTTCGAGCCCCAGCTGGATCAGCATTGAGATTTATCTCTGCAAAATTCTCCGCCCTGCCCGCTGTCAGTTGGGGACACCGATAAGCTTGGAAAGGCCGCCGTCCGTCGGATGGGACGTTAAGCTGTGAACCCCTGTGCGGGAGAGCCATACCCTGTGCATGTTAAAGAACTAGACGGCAGGCTGCCATTTTTCTCCCAACAGCTGTTCCAGTGGGCCCCGTCCCCAACCTTCTCTGAGATTTCGGGGTCCATGTGACCTGGCCATTTAGCCCATGGTGTGCAAAAAAGTGCCGCTCAGAGGTAAAACAACCCAACCCTGCTGGCTGTCCACTAAGCTTGTATTGACCGACCTGCTCTAAAAGCTCGTTTTAAAACTGCTCTTACTTAAAGAAAGAGGTGACATTGGCACAGAAGCATTGAAATTGATGTTAATATATTCCGTTCCCTTCTTTGCTTCTCCAAACATGATGACATACATGATTATCTCAAATTCCAAGAAAGGGAGTTTCTGAAATGCCTAAGACCAGTTCTCTTACAGAAGAAAAGATTTGTAAGTGAACAATGGTCTCAAGTTCATGACCTAAATAATCTCGGGGCTACTTTCATTCACACGAGGTAATTAGTCAATATTGAACACAGGTGTGTGGGTGTGGGGGGGGGGGGGGTGGCAAATGTTCCTAATTAGAATGCCAATTCACTCATTGGTCATTTATTTGGAATGAGGCTAGTCACGTGAATAGACTCTCAGACCAAGGCCATGACAGCGATACCGTGATGTCACGGACGGAGGGAGAACAGACGAATGAACTGCAGTGTATGAAAGCTTGTCTACTGCGTTGGTCATAACGGAGATACTTCATTCGCCTGTTCCCCCCTCTGTCCGTGACGTCACAATATCGCTGTCATGGCCTTCAGACCCACAGGACAGTGTTTTATGGGAAAAATTTGTCTGAAGTTAAATATATCAATAAAAATTAATCTCTGTATTGATCAGTAATGACTGCACGCACTCTAAGCATTATCACCATTGGTAGTCTTCCCATACGTATTTTTTATGAGTCAAAGTTACATTTACCAGCAATGAACCAATCGGTTCAAGGAAATGTCTCCCAAGTTTGAAGAGGGATAATCGCATACGGTATTCCCCTATTTGCTCTCTTCCTTTGTTTAAGGAAATTGTGACTTCTTTATCAGCGCTTGCAGCTAGAAATATCGGTGATTCCGACGTCAAATCCGAACAGGTGTGCGATATATCAGAAGGAACGGCTTTGGGTTGGTTTTTTTTTTACCTCTGAGCTGCATTTTTGTTGCACACAAAGGGCTAATTGATTAAATCACGAAGATCCTAAGGGCTCAGAGAAGTTGGGTTGGGTTGTTTTATCTCTGAGCGGCACTTTTTTGCACACCATGGGCTAAATGGCCAGGTCACTTGGACCCCGAAGGCTCAGAAATGGTTGGGGGAGGCTAGTCAGAAACAGATGGTAGCCTCCCGTCAAGGCCATCCAGCGTGTTCTTTAACGTGCACAGGGTATGGCTCTCCCGCACACCGGGCCACGGCTTAACGTCCCATCTGACGGGCGGCGGCCTTTCCAAGCCCATCGGTGTCCTCAAATCTCTCAATGCAGGGCGGGGAATTTTGCGGCGATAAATGTCAACGCTGACCCATCTGGGACTCGAACCTGGGAACTGCAGATTACGAGTCTGGCGCGCTACCGACTGAGCCACCCCCACCCCTGCTCAGAGAAGGTAGAGAGGAATCGGAAACTGTTAATGAATAACACTGAGAATGTTTGCATGTCAATAATACGGGAGCTGTTATTGACATGCAAACATTCCATCAAGGCCATCAGCTTTTTCGTTAACGTCCACAGATCATGGCTCTCCTGTACAAGGGAGGAGGGAAGTCGGTACCCCCAGGTTCGAATCTGCCCTTGGTGAGTAGGAGACACCGCTGGGCTTGGAAAGACCGCCGTCCGTCGGAGGGACGTTAAGCTGTGGCCCCGTGTGCGGGAGAGCCATACCCTGTGCATGTTAAAGAACACGCTGGATGGTCTTGACGGCAGGCTGCCATTTTTCTCCCAACAGCTGTTCAAGTGGGTCCTCTCCCCCAACCTTCTCTGAGATTTCGGGGTCCTTGTGACCTCGCCATTTAGCCCATGGTGTACAAAAAAGTGCCGCTCAGAGGTAAAACAACCCAACCCTGCTGGCTGTCCACTAAGCTTGTATTGACCGACCTGCTCTAAAAGCTCGTTTTAAAACTGCTATTACTTAAAGAAAGAGGTGACATTTGCACAGAAGCACTGAAATTGATGTTAATATATTCCGTTCCCTTCTTTGCTTCTGCAAACATGATGACATACATGATTATCTCAAATTCCAAGAAAGGGAGTTTCTGAAATGCCTAAGGCCAGTTCTCTTACAGAAGAAAAGATTTGTAAGTGAACAATGGTCTCAAGTTCATGACCTGAATAATCTCCGGGCTACTTTCATTCACACGAGGTAATTAGTCAATATTGAACAAAGGTGTGTGTGTGTGTGTGGGGGGGTTGAAGTTTGATGTGGGATAATCCCATACGGCATTCCCCTTCTTGCTTTCTTCCTTTTATTCCTAATTAGAATGGCAATTCACTCATTGGTCATTTATTTGGAATGAGGGTAGTCACGTGAATAGACTCTCAGACCAAGGCCATGAGAGTGATACCGTGACGTCACGGATGGAGGGAGAACAGCCAAATGAAGTGCGCTGTATAAGAGCTTGTTTGCTGCGTTGGTCATAACGGATATACTTCATTCGCCTGTTCCCCCCTCCGTCCGTGACGTCACAATGTCGCTGTCATGGCCTTCAGACCCACAGGACAGTATTTTATGGGAAAAATTTGTCTGAAGTTAAATAGATCAATAAAAATTATTCTCAGCATTGATCAGCAATGACTGCACGCACTCTAAGCATTATCACCATTGGCAGTCTTCCCATAAGTATTTTTTATGAGTCAAAGTTACATTTACCAGCAATGAACCAATCGGTTCAGGGAAATGTCTCCCAAGTTTGAAGAGGGATAATCCCATACGGCATTTCCTTTCTTGCTCTGTTGCTTTGTTTGAGGAAATTGTGACTTCTTCTTTATCAGAGCTTGCAGCTAGAAAAATCGGTGATTCCGACGTCAAATCCGAACAGGTGTGCGATATATCAGAAGGAACGGCTTCGGTTGGTTTTTTTTTTACCTCTGAGCTGCATTTTTCTTGCACACAAATGGCTAATTGATTAAATCACAAAGATCCTAAGGGCTCAGAGAAGTTGGGTTGGGTTGTTTTATCTCTGAGCAGCACTTTTTTGCACACCATGGGCTAAATGGCCAGGTCACATGGACCCCGAAGGCTCAGAGAAGTTGAGGGAGGGGATGCACTGGAACAGCTGTTGGGAGACAGATGGTAGCCTCCCGTCAAGGCCATCCAGCGTGTTCTTTAACGTTGGGTTGTTTTATCTCTGAGCGGCACTTTTTTGCACACCATGGGCTAAATGGCCAGGTCACAAGGACCCCGAAGGCTCAGAGAAGGTTGGGGGAGGGGACCCACTGGAACAGCTGTTGGGAGACAGATGGTAGCCTCCCGTCAAGGCCATCCAGCGTGTTCTTTAACGTGAACAGGGTATGACTCTACCGCATACGGGGCCACGGTTTAACGTCCCATCCGACGGACGGCGGCCTTTCCAAGCCCATCGCTGTCCCCTACTAACCGTGGGCAGGGCGGGGATTTTGCGGTACGATAAGCGAAAAAGGGGTGTAGCTTCAGAGACTAAATTGTTGTGTAATTTTGAAGTCTTTACACAGTAGTGTAAATTTTAAATCTTGACTATATTTTTTTACATAGGTTGTATTGAACTTTGCAATCCTTAAATATAATGCAATTTTCGGATCTAAATATCGTGAACGTTTCATGAGATGTATTAGTACAAGTTTCATTTTCCATCATTTCTCATTTTTAGAGTTTTTAAATGAAAAATTTCGGCGGTTTTTCCCTAGTAAGCAATAATCATAGTTGCAAAATCCTTTTCTTCTTGAAGTTTACTATGAACGATCTGTTTAAATTTAACAATTCAGATAATTCGGTGCACAAATTCAAGAACTTGTTCTTGGATCAAAAATAGAAAAATTCTTTAAATCAGTGTTTCTAAAACTTTCTGATGTGGAGGACCGTCAATTTTATTTCTCTGGTGTGCCAGGAACCTATGTAGTGCACGTGTTGCCTCGAGAAACGAATTATGTGCTTGATATTTTCCTCCCTCTGCCCAACATGACGTCATCTGCAGTTGGAACGTGGCACTATGGCATATAAATATGATTCTTATGCAAACACGTTTCATTCTTTCCTGGCAACTCACTGCGGAGCAATGACTGATGGTACTTGGACCACCAGTCCATGGACCACACTATGATGTTCACTGTAGACCAACGACTGATGCCCCGCAGACCAGCACAAGTCCGTGGACTCCCACTATGAGGATCACTGTGGACCATCAACTGATGCCCAGCAGACCAGCACCAGTCTGTGGACTACCACTGTGGGGCTCACTGTTTGACCAACGACTGATGCCCAGCAGTGAGCTGCCAGGCATCAGCACCAGTCCCTGTACCACCACTATGATGCTCACTGAGGACCAATGACTGATGCCCCTCAGACCAGCACCAGTCCATGGACTACCACTATGATGCTCAATGTGGACCAATGTCTGATGCCACGCAGACCAGCACCAGCACGTGGACTATCACTCTGATTATCTACCGTGGACCAACGACTAATGCCCCGCAGACCAGCACCAATCCGTGGAACACCACTATGAGGTTAATTGTGTATCAATGACTGATGCACCGCAGGCCAGCACCAGTTCGTGGACCACCACTTTGAGGCTCACTGTGGTTTAACGACTGATGCACCACAGACCAGCATCAATCCGTGGACCACCACTACGAGGCACATTGTGGATCAACGACTGATGTATCGCAGACCAGCACCAATCCATGGACCACCACTACGAGGCTCATTGTGGACCAACGACTGATGCACCATAGACTAGCACCAATCCATGGACCACCACTATAAGGCTCATTGTGGACCAACGACTGATGCACCGCAGACCAGCACCAATCCGTGTACCACCACTACGAGGCTCATCGTGGATCAACAACTTATTAACCGCAGGCCAGCACCAATCTGTTGACCACCACTATGAGGCTCACTGTGGACTAACGACTGATGCACCGCAGACCAGTACCAAACCGTGAACCACCACTTTAAGGCTTACTCTGGATTAACGACTGATTAACCGCAGGCCAGCACCAATCTGTTGACCACCACTATGAGGCTCACTGTGGACTAACGACTGATGCACCGCAGACCAGTACCAAACCGTGAACCACCACTTTAAGGCTTACTCTGGATTAACGACTGATTAACCGCAGGCCAGCACCAATCCATGGACCACCAATATGAGGCTCACTGTGGATCAACGACTGATGCACCGCAGGCCAGCACCAATCCGTGGACCACCACTACAAGGCTCATTGTGGACCAACGACTGATGCACCATAGACTAGCACCAATCCATGGACCACCACTATGAGGCTCACTGTGGATTAACGACTGATTAACCGCAGGCCAGCACCAATCCGTGGACCACCACTACGAGGCTCATTTGGACCATAGACTGATGCACCATAGACTAGCACCAATCCATGGACCAGCACTATGAGGCTCATTGTGGACCAACGACTTATGCACTGAAGACCAGCACCAATCTGCGGACCACCACTACGAGGCTCATTGTGGACCAACAACTTATGCACCGCAGACCAGCACCAATCCGTGGACCACCACTACGAGGCTCACTGTGGACCAACGACTGATGCACCATAGACTAGCACCAATCCATGGACCACCACTACGAGGCTCATCGTGGACCAATGACTGATGCACCGCAGGCCAGCACCAATCCGTGGACCACCCCTTTGGAAAGTATTGCTGTAAATGACCATAGCTGTAACATAGATTGCACGCCATAACTTTATAATAAAGCGTGTATTTATATAACTCTTTTTAAATTTTGACCCTGGAACAACATGCCACTGAATTTGTGCCTTGCGCTTATGTCAAACCTTACATTTAGTTTTTTACTTGATTCATATTTTTTTGAAATCAATATTTATGTTTAGATGTAATATCGTATAATTAACCCTTCTGACGTTTTATCTAACAGCTCTTACAATACAAACCTCAGGAAATGGTGGATTAGATCAGAGGTATCTGATGACTCCAAAGAGTTTGCAGTCACCATGGTGATATTGATGAACATTTTGGGTATTCCAAGGAACGGAAACAGGGAGTGGTTTTGTCACACCACGAGAACAGCACTGAAGAAACTTCAGAAATATATTTTGCTGATTTTCAGAGCCATTCCGGTTCCGATTTCTGTCATCCCGACAGCCTTTGCTCGCTACAACGTTCCGGGAAATGGAGTTTCATTTAAATTGAAGTACAGAAAACAAGCCCGGTGCAGCCTGAAACATCTCTCTCGATGTGCGATCAGGGAGACACTTTCACTGAATTGTCAACTGCCAGAGGGAATCAGGAAGCTCCCTCTGCCGGAGAGAATCATTTCATTTTTGAATTTAGAGACAGATTAATTGTAATACTTTTTCTTTTTGCGAATATGCAGGTCCTGGATAGAAAAATGGTAACAGTAATGTGTTGACGCAATAGAAATTCGCGTTCCAAGTTCAATAACTTCTTAAATATGATTTTGAAATGTGTCTGAAGATACAATAAAAATTTGAAATTAAATCAGTCTAAATATCTATTTTAAACAATATTTTTTCACCATTCAAAGCGTTACTTAACAGGCTGCATTGTAGCTTATTAAATATTCCATCGTTCATAACTCTTATATAAAAAGGAAAAATATGTTCAAATCTTTAAGACATATTTTTCATTAAAAATCACATTGAAGGAATTATTGATCTCTGAATATGATTTTCTATTGAGATAACATAAAAATGCTCAATTTTTGTCTCCAGCACTGTAATTTTTTCCAGTCACTTGTTCGTTTTTGTATAAATGCGAATTCAAGCAGTAAGAAATAAAGTTTGTGGGTATAATAAAATGTTTGTAATTATTTCTGTTACAATATTGTCGATCCAAGAACTACATCATGGACAGAAGCTTATCGAATTTGTTTCCTTTGGGTAATGGGGGGGGGGGGGGGGTGTTACCCCAGAAAGCACACTTTTTTTTGCTCATAGTGGGCTAAATGGTTAGGTCTCAAGGATCCCGAAGGCTCAGAAAAGGTTGAGTGAGGAGACCCACTGGAACAGCTGTTTGGAGACAGATGGTAGCCTCCCGTCAAAGCCATCCAGTGTATTCTTTAATCTGTAGTCGCTCAAAAAAATATCCGAACAGTATTGTCTCATCGGCCGTCCCGTGGCCGAGTGGTTAGCACGCTTGGCTACTGATCTAAGGGACCTGGTTTCGAGCCCTGGATTTGGCATGGATGTGTGTGTCGTTTTTCTGCTGAGGTCCTGCCATCCTCTCAGATCTCCTACTGTGGCATATAAACTGACAGGTTCCTGTCAGACCTCTGTGGCAACCAGCTGCTTGAGGGGTATTGTCTCATCAGATTCAGACAGATCTCATCAGACAGTCCCATCTGATTCAGGACGGCCTTTACAGGCCCATCGGTGTCAAAGTCGGCACAGTTAGTACTAGAACCTGGGTACTGTAGATTACGAGCCAGTCGTACTAAAATCTTAGCCAACGCCTAACCCACGAGTTATTCGGAAATTGCAAATCATAATATTTTGTCAATATCTATCCAATAGAAAAATGTTTTTAATTGATTTCTAAAAAACGGAAAAAAAAAGATTTTTACAGACTAAGAGACAGACGACCAGTGATAAACTTACGTTTAAGCTAACTAAGCTGCAGCTTAGGGCCTCAAATTATGAGAGGCACCCCAAATAAAATACTTTCCAAGTTTTACTATACACAGCAGTGAATTTGCATTAGTGGTTATAAACTGCAGTTTTAATGGTATTTTACAATATTCCCTTCAGTAATAATAAATATATTTGATCTTTCCAATTGCTTTGTGCCTAATAAACTTGATGTAGCTTATCTTAGAGTTTCAAAAGGTGAAAAGAGCTTTAATGTGCTGCCATCTATTGAGCTAAAAGTTAAATTCATTAATAATATTATGAGATAGACCAGAAAATAATAATTTCACTATAAAACTACTTTGTTTGCAATTGTTGATTGCAGAGTTTACAGCGTATTTTTTCATATGAAATAGCTGCTTAGCATTTTGTAATTCAAAATAAACTCATATTACTCAAACTTTTAAATATGTTATAATTATATTTTTCTCATTTATTTATTAGCCTCTGACTTTGATATAAAAGAATTAAAATTGTTATGAGAATGAAATTCTTAAAACTTAGTATCGTACTAGCGAAAGGCAAAAATTGGAATTTTTTATTTATTGACATATTTATAAATGTTAATTAAGATATCTTGCATATGTACGTAACTTTACAATATATTGTAATGAATATTACGTAAAGGTATTATTGAGCAGCCAATTTCTAATATTTCGTAAAAAAAAGTACCCCCTCAAGGAGCTGCTTGTCACAGAGGTCTGACAGTATATATATATATGCCATAGTAGAAGGTCTGTGAGGTTGGCAGGACCTCAGCAGAAAAACAATGTGAACATCCATGCTTTAGCCGGGGCTCGAATCCAGAGTCCCTTTGATCAGTAGTCAAGCATGCTAACCACTCGGCCATGACCCAGGTCCATTAGATCAGTAGCCAAGCGTGCTAACCCTCGGCCATGACCCAGGTCCCTTAGATCAGTAGGGATCTCAAGCACACTAACCACTCGGCCACGACCCAGGTCCCTTAGATCAGTAGCCAAGTGCGATAACCACTCGGCCACGACCCAGGTCCCTTAGATCAATAGCCAAGCGCGATAACCACTCGGCCACGACCCAGGTCCCTTAGATCAATAGCCAAGCGCGATAACCACTCGACCACGAACCAGGTAACTTAGATCAGTAGCCAAGCGCGCTAACCACTCGGCCACAACCCAGGTCCCTTTGATCAGTAGCCAAGCACGCTAACCACTTGGGCACAACCCAGGTTCCTTAGATCAGTAGCGAAGCGCGCTTTAGATCATTAGATCAGTAGCCAAGCATGTTTTAGATCAGTAGCCAAGCGCACTAACCACTCGGTCCCTTTGATCAGTAGCCAAGCACGCTAACCACTCGGCCATGAACCCAGGTCCCTTAGATCAGTAGGGATCTCAAGCACGCTAACCACTCAGCCACGACCCAGGTCCTTTAGATCAGTAGCCAAGCGTGCTAACCACTCGGCCATGACACAGGTCCCTTAGATCAGTAGCCAAGCACGCTAAACCACTCGGCCACGACACAGGTCCCTTAGATCAGTAGCCAAGCATGCTAAACCACTCGGCCACGACCCAGATCCCTTAGATCAGTAGCCAAGCGCAATAACCACTCGGCCACAACCCAGGTCCCTTAGATCAGTAACCAAGCATGCTAACCATTCGGCCACCATCCAGGTCCCTCAGATCAGTAGCCAAGTGCGCTAACCACTCGGCCGTGAACCCAGGTCCCTTAGATCAGTAGGGATTTCAAGCACGCTAACCACTCAAACACGACCCAAGTCCCTTAGAGCAGTAGCCAAGCACGTTAACCACTCGGCCATGACACAGGTCCCTTAGATGTAACAAGCACGCTAACCACTCGGCCATTACACAGGTCCCTTAGATCAGTAGCCAAGCACGCTAACCACTCGGCCACGACCCAGGTCCCTTAGATCAGAAGGGATCTCAAGCACGCTAACCACTCAGCCACGACCCGTCACTTAGAGCAGAAGCCAAGTGCGCTAACCACTCGGCCATGACACAGGTCCCTTAGATCAGTAGCCAAGCACACTAACCACTCAGCCATGACCCAGGTCCCTTAGATCAGTAGCCAAGCACGCTAACCACTCGGCCACGACCCAGGTCCCTTAGATCAGTAGGGATCTCAAGCACGCTAACCACTCAGCCACAACCCAAGTCCCTTAGAGCAGGAGCCAAGCATGCTAAACCACTTGGCCACGACCCAGGTCTCTTAGATCAGTAGCCAAGTGCGCTAACCACTCGGCCACGACCCAGGTTCCTTAGATTAGTAGCCAAGCATGCTAACCACTCGGCCACCAGCCAGGTCCCTTAGATCAGTATCCAAGTGCGATAACCACTCGGCCACGACCCAGATCCCTTAGATCAGTAGCCAAGCGCACTGAACCACTCGGCCACGACCCAGGTCTCTTAGATCAGTAGCCAAGTGTGCTAACCACTCGGCCACGACCCAGGTTCCTTAGATCAGTAGCCAAGCACGCTAACCACTCGGCCATGACACAGGTCCCTTAGATGTAGCCAAGCACGCTAACCACTCGGCCATGACACAGGTCCCTTAGATCAGTAGCCAAGCGCGCTAACCACTCGGCCACGACCCAGATCCCTTAGATCAGTAGCCAAGCGCGCTAAACCACTCGGCCACGACCCAGATCCCTTAGATGTAGACAAGTGCGTTAACCACTCGGCCATGAAACAGGCCCCTTAGATCAGTAGCCAAGCGCGCTAACCACTGGCCATGACGCAGATCCCTTAGATCAGTAGCCAAGCGCGCTAAACCACTCGGCCATGACCCAGGTCTCTTAGATCAGTAGCCAAGTGCGCTAACCACTCGGCCACGACCCAGGTTCCTTAGATCAGTAGCCAAGTACGCTAACCACTCGGCCACCAGCCAGGTCCCTTAGATCAGTAGCCAAGCGTGCTAACCACTCGGCCATGGCACAGGTCCCTTAGATCAGTAGCCAAGCACGCTAACCACTCGGCCACGACCCAGATCCCTTAGATCAGTAGCCAAGCGCACTAAACCACTCGGCCACGACCCAGGTCTCTTAGATCAGTAGCCAAGTGCGCTAACCACTCGGCCACGACCCAGGCTCCTTAGATCAGTAGCCAAGCGCGCTAACCACTCGGCCACCAGCCAGGTCCCTTAGATCAGTAGCCAAGTGCGCTAACCACTCGGCCATGACACAGGTCCCTTAGATCAGTAGCCAAGCACACTAAACCACTCGGCCATGACCCAGGTCTCTTAGATCAGTAGCCAAGTGCACTAACCACTCGGCCATGACCCAGGTTCCTTACATCAGTAGCCAAGTACGCTAACCACTCGGCCACCAGCCAGGTCCCTTAGATCAGTAGCCAAGCGTGCTAACCACTCGGCCATGGCACAGGTCCCTTAGATCAGTAGCCAAGCACGCTAACCACTCGGCCACGACCCATATCCCTTAGATTAGTAGCCAAGCGCACTAAACCACTCGGCCACGACCCAGGTCTCTTAGATCAGTAGCCAAGTGCGCTAACCACTCGGCCACGACCCAGGCTCCTTAGATCAGTAGCCAAGCGCGCTAACCACTCGGCCACCAACCAGGTCCCTTAGATCAGTAGCCAAGCGCGCTAACCACTCGGCCACGACCCAGATCCCTTAGATCAGTAGCCAAGCACACTAAACCACTCGGCCACGACCCAGGTCTCTTAGATCAGTAGCCAAGTGCGCTAACCACTCGGCCACGACCCAGGTTCCTTAGATCAGTAGCCAAGCGCGCTAACCACTCGGCCACCAGCCAGGTCCCTTAGATCAGTAGCCAAGCGCGCTAACTACTCGGCCATGACACAGGTCCCTTAGATCAGTAGCCAAGCGCGCTAACCACTCGGCCACGACCCATATCCCTTAGATCAGTAGCCAAGCATGCTAAACCACTTGGCCACGACGCAGATCCCTTAGATGTAGACAAGCGCGCTAACCACTCGGCCATGACACAGGTCCCTTAGATCAGTAGCCAAGCGCACTAACCACTCGGCCACGATCCAGATCCCTTAGATCAGTAGCCAAGCGCGCTAAACCACTCGGCCACGACCCAGGTCTCTTAGATCAGTAGCCAATTGCGCTAACCACTCGGCCATGACACAGGTCCCTTAGATCAGTAGCCAAGCGCGCTAACCACTCGGCCACGACCCAGATCCCTTAGATCAGTAGCCA
Organism: Ryuthela nishihirai; assembly: GCA_038380435.1. Taxonomy (NCBI): domain Eukaryota; kingdom Metazoa; phylum Arthropoda; class Arachnida; order Araneae; family Heptathelidae; genus Ryuthela; species Ryuthela nishihirai. The sequence continues at coordinate 26,349,402 of JAWZYU010000026.1, forward strand.
AGTGCACTAACCACTCTGCCACAACCCAGATCCCTTAGATGTAGACAAGTGCGTTAACCACTCGGCCATGACACAGGTCCCTTAGATCAGTAGCCAAGCGCGCTAACCACTCGACCATGACCCAGATCCCTTAGATCAGTAGCCAAGTGCGCTAACCACTCGGCCACGACCCAGGTTCCTTAGATCAGTAGCCAAGCGCGCTAACCACTCGGCCACTAGCCAGGTCCCTTAGATCAGTAGCCAAGCGCGCTAACCACTCGGCCATGAACCCAGATCCCTTAGGTCAGTAGGGTTCTCAAGCACGCTAACCACTCAGCCACGACCCAAGTCCCTTAGAGCAGTAGCCAAGTGTGCTAACCACTCGGCCATGGCACAGGTCCCTTAGATCATTAGCCAAGCGCGCTAACCACTCGGCCACGACCCAGGTCCCTTAGATCATTAGCCAAGCGCGCTAACCACTCGGCCACGACCCAGGTCCCTTAGATCAGTAGCCAACAATATCCCCTCAGTATTTAAAGTGTTATGGAAGTTTGATTATTTAACAACAGCAGTGCCTAACATTAGAATACAATTCAGAAGTTAATTATAATTTGAATAAGAAGTATTATTAAACAGATGTATATTTCGAAAGTTAATATTAATAATTTTTCGATATTTTCCGAAGACTTACATTGTTGCTGTTAAATATTCAAAATCCATAACTCTTTAATTACAAAGCGAACATTATTGAAAGTCGAGATTTAGATAGATTTGATTTAGGTCTTTATTCTCCGTTACATTTTCTCATAAAGCGCTTCGAAATCCGCTTTCACTTATTTAACATGCAGGGAGGAAGCCATCATTAATTAAGCACTTGATGCATTTAGCAAATGTCACTCACCAGGGGTCGCACTTGGCATAACACTCGTTATGGTTGATTCTACCCAGAGGTAGAATTTTTCTTACTTTCTTTTTGGTGTAGAAAAAAAGTGAACATAATTTAAGATAACGCATGGAACGCTCTACACGTCAGATGATTCTAAACCAAAAAACGATATTGCTCTGCTCAGAAATCAAACTTTTCAAATCATTTTGCGCCAATCAGAGTTTCTCAGATATAATTTATCACCCCTATGTAGCCTTATTAAAGCTATATTTTATTATTAAAAGCTATATATTATAAAAAGCTATTTTTTTTACATTCTAAAAAAAATTAAATATTGCAAATTTGTATTTTAGGTTAAGTTGTACAGTCGCTCAAAAAAGTATCTGGCAACTCGCTCAAAAGTATCTTTTAGAAATTAGTGATCTGGCAACCTACGTGTCACGTGACACGAAGGTTGCCAGATCACTAATTTCTAAAAAAATCGTTGCCAGATATTTTTTCTGAATTTTGTAATCAACCATAGTGTTCGGATACCTTTTTGAGCGACTGTACAAGAAATGTACACTTATTAAGAATGTATTGTAAAATAAAAAAAAATTATTTCATATATTTATTAATACACATATTTTATTAAATATATGTTTATTAATTAAAAGAATATTTTAATAAAATATACGTGATAAATATTTAAAAAAGACAACGATATATAAACATGAGCAGTTTTTCCTTCTGCAGATAATGATTAAAATCCACAATTCTCACAGAAAATCTCAGATTTCTCAAATATTGTCTGAAATATATAGGTTTGAACATGTTCGACTTCCCCATCCCCTTAAATAAGCCACTACACATAAATGCATTTTGACTGTTGACTCCAAACCAGTGGCGGCTCGCGTATAGGCAGTGTGGAACTGCAGCACCCCCAATTTCAACTTGATATTATCGATAACATTTAATATAACGAGACCGTTTTTCTTTAACTCTTTCTTTATACTTGTACAATATATAATCCTTAAGCTTAATGTCAGTAGCCATCCCCCAGTTTATGAAAAAGATACAAAAATCTTTGTACGGAACTGTGCGCTTCACAGTACTAGCGGCGAGGTGTTTGACTGTTGTGCGCATGCGCACATAGGAGGTACACGCCAGGCTGCAAGGGGGAGAGAGAGCACTGTCGTTCCCGCAGTGCCGACCCTGGCGTGCTGGTTGAAGGTAGTTTTCTTTTCACTCCGCGTGTGTTGTGCTAAAAACCGTGTACCATATTTTTGAATGTGATAAAGTGTAGAATTAGATTATTATCCTGCTTCCAGCTATTCTATTTGATTCATTTTTTTTCGCTCAAATTAAAACAAGAAGAATGGATTTCATTTTTAAATGAATAGATTAAGCTTGAACTGTAACAAATATAGGTTAAAGTAAGTAAAAAATGCTTGATTTTGTTCTTTTAGGATTTTATCAAGTTTCTGAATAAATTTTCTTTTTATACATGTTTGTTTCCTTTTACACAATTTTAAAACAAAGGCTAAAAATTTTCTGGAGCAGCACCCCCACTAATTTTAGCTACGAGCCGCCACTGCTCCAAACACATATATGCACACACTCACTTTCCCAACTTCACATCATCCAGGTCTACTTCCGTAGAATCCTGGTTGAAAAAAAGATTCAAAGATCTTGTCACGAGGCATCAATTTTTCTCCTCCAAGATTCTTCTCTGTTTTCGAATTAATGAAACGTAGTCACGCACACTCTCCGCAGCCTTGCAAAGAAGGTAAATTAGGAGAGAGAGAAAGGGAAACAAAACGCCATCACTGATCCTCCATTGGGCACAAAGATATTCCTCAGCCTCCAAGAAACAAAAAGTACGACAGATTCGTGGAGATAAGTTTTCATCTAACAATGGCTGTCCCAAGCGATTAGTGTGAACCGCTACCTGCTAGTTAAGTGTAATTTATGCACTACCGACCAACGAGTCGCCGTTGAACCCGACTCGCCCAGGGTCAGGGGTCACTTATCGACGACCTTTGCAAGACGTGCGACGTTTAGTACGAAACCAGCCCCGTTTGTTGGCCCCGAAGGAGATGAAGAAGCGCTTGGAATGGGGAAGTAGTAGTGTTTATGAGGAGAAGATCATTAGGAGGGGAGAGAGATTAGGAGGGGAGGAGGGGAGAGAGATTCCTTTGGCAATGGGACGATCCCGTTTCTGCAGGTTTTGGTCTGGTCAAACTGCAAATGAAACAATAACTTTTGAGCTCAAACAATGCATTGGCACAGAAAATTGTGTCTCACTTTCATATTCACTGATGGCTTTTTACTTCCTTGGTAGTGTTTTAGGTTTCTGTTTTTAAAAATCTATTTAAATGCACAGTCGCTCAAAAAATATCCAAACACTATGGTTGATTACAGAATTCAGAAAAAAATATCTGGCAACGATTTTTTTTTTAGAAATTAGTGACCTGGCAACCTTCGTGTCACGTGACACGAAGGTTGCCAGATCACAAATTTTGAGCGACTGTAGCATTTATTACTAACTGCCATCCTCTCAGACCTTCTACTCTGGCATATAAACTGACAGGCTCCTGTCAAACCTCTGTGGCAAGCAGCTGCTTGAGGGGGTATTTATTTTTTATTTATTTTAACGTTTTTTGACTAACGGCTTTTAACGGCTAATATTTTTTGAGCGACTGTAGCAATTTATCGCATTATTCTCTGCATTATATACGAATGGTTATTTAAAACTAGGGTAGGATCTAGGGACCATTCCCCCCCCCCCCCCCTTGAAAATGTTAGTAATGATAATGGAAACAAAAAATATTAAAATTATGTTATTTCACGCAATTTTGAAAATTTTTAAAAGATATGCAAAACTGATATTAGACTGCAGTGGAAATTTAATACGTTGCTCCCCCTCTCCACAAGTTCGCCCATTTTTTTCTACATCCGGGCCTATTTAAAGGCAGAGCGGGGGTGGCTCAGTCGGTGGCGCGCCAGGCTCGTAATCTGTAGTTCCCAGGTTCGAGTCCCAGCTGGGTCAGGGTTGAGATTTATCTCCGCAAAATTTCCCCGCCCTGCCCACGGTCAGTAGGGGACACCGATGGGCTTGGAAAGGCCGCCGTCCGTCGGATGGGACGTTAAGCCGTGGCCCCGTGTGCGGGAGAGCTATACCGTGTGCACGTTAAAGTACAGGCTGGATGGCCTTGACGGGAGACTACCATCTGTCTCCCAACAGCTGTTTAAGTGGGTCCCCTCCCCCAACCTTCTCTGAGCCTTCGGGGTCCCTTGTGGCCTGGCCATTTAGCCCATGGTGTGCAAAAAAGTGCCGCTCAGAGGTAAAACAATCCAATCCAACCTGTTTAAAGGCAGAGTGTTGGATGGTTGTTTTTTTTTACTCTATATTGGGTATCTAAAAGGATTTTTCAAAACACTTAAGGAAAAGTTGGACAGGAATTTTTTTTATGGAAACTTAAATGCAACAAGAATATTGTTAAAGAGATTGTATTTAAAAAAAAGACACAACCCTCTGGAAAGTATGAACTGCTTAATAAATAAATAGGAAAATATATTTCCATCACCTTTAAAAGTTTGAGTAATATGAGTTTATTTTGAATTTTAAAATTCTAGACAGCTACTTCATATGAAAAGATTCGATGTAAACACTGCAATCATCAGTTTCCAACAAAATATTAGTTTTATAGCGAAATTATTTTTTTCTGGTCGATCTTGAATTTACATTAATAAATTAAATTTCTAGCTCAACAGATGGCAGCACAGTAAAGCGTTCAGATCTTGATAAACAGATTATTTTGTGTCCAGGAATGTCAATATTTCGGGGAGGAGGATAAAAATCAAGAAATGCATTTCAATATATTACTAAAGAACTTGTGAACCGTTTATACATCATTTCCAAAAAATGAGTTACTATTTTCACTTTTTCGTCTGCAGGGTCGGACTTACACCTTCTGAAGCTCTAAGCTTTTTGAAGCCTAAGTTTATTAGCTTCCAAAAAAATTAAAAAGTTCAAATACATATTTATTACCCTTCCTGAAGGGAATATTATAAAATACTATTAAAAATTCACAACTTCTGCAAGTAAAACTTGAAACGTATTTTTTTTTTTGAGGTCCCTAAGCTGCAGCTTAGTTAGCTTAGACTGAAGTCTAGGGTTAGGAGTTGGCTCAGTTTGTAGCACGACTGGCTCGTAATCTACAGTACCCAGGTTCTATTACTCACTGTGCCAGCTTTCACACCGACGACTGTCTCGTAATCTACAGCAAGGAGTGTCTAAGGGAGAAGAGAGCTAGCTTCCATAGACGTAATGTAAACTTTTCGATTGCAGCGCCCTCTAAACATGGCAAATTCGTGTATTGCAGTGAAGCCACCTAGCCAGGAGAGGAGCCAGTTCCTTGCGTTACTTTTCCACCGCCCAGCAAGGTTTTCGATAGCTTACACCACGTGACTATTACATACACTTTGACTCTGTTCAAAGTGTTCCTTTCTTAAATTTTACCATCATAATTTTCTTTTCACAATTGTCAGTTAAAATAATTTTCCTTAATAAAATCCCATTTTGTAAAACAAGTAGTAGCTATGCTCAACATAGAAATTTTAATATTTTGAACATTCTACTATATTTAATATATTATAATAAATTAAAATTTATGACTTAATGTGAGACAACATGTTTTGTTTAATTATATTTTATAGAATTTAGGATATTTTCAATTAAAGTCACATCGAGTTTCTTACTTGTATAAACTGTCAATAGATGGCAGCAGGCACTTCTCTTATCAACCATAAAAAAAAATTACTACTAGAACAAACTGCAGACACCTATATATGTCGATATGCTCCAGGGAACACAAAACTGCAACATACACTGACTTACATGTTCGCAAGATGATTAAATGTATTAATTTACATATTAATTCTAAAAATTCTGCAAAATTACTCAAAATAAACATACAACGTCTTTTCCAGGTATCGTAAAATGTACTCCTGAACGGGATAAAACACTCACTGAATAACTTTAGGGTCAGCTATCACTATGGCAAACAGCCATGGCTGTTAGACAGGTTGAAACACTGATTAAATCGCAATAAATATACCAAGAGTAAGACAAACCACAGCTGCACTGGACTAAAAAAGATTGCACTGCGCATGCGCAAATCGCCCCTTACAGTTGTTTTTGTGCATGCACATCAATTTGCCACGTTCAGCTTCGGTAAAATTCCGCAGAACGGCGCCACTTACGCTTGTGCGAAGCTAGTCTTCTTCTCCTTAGACCTTCTTTGATCTACAGTACCCAGGTTCTAGTACTCACTGTGCCAGCTTTCACACCGATGGGCCTGGAAAGGCCGCCGGGACATTACGCCGTTGCTCCGTGTGTGGGAGAGATATACTCTGTGTACATTAAAGAACACACTGGATGGCTTTGACGGGAGACTACCATCTATCTCCTAACATCTTTTCCAGTGGGTTGCTTCCCTCACGTTCTCTGAGACTTCGGGTTCTTTGAGACCCGAAGATATATCAATATAGCCCATTGTGTGCAAAAAAAGTGTGCTTTCTGGGGTAACCCCCCCCCCCCCCAACACTTACCCAAAGGAAAAAAAAATTCGATAAGCTTATGTCCAGGATGTAGTTCTTGGATCGACAATATTGTAACAGAAATAATTACAAACATTTTAATATGCACACAAACTTTATTTCTTACTGCTTGAATTCGCATTTATACAAAAACGAACAAGTGACTGGAAAGAATTACAGTGCTGGAGACAAAAATTGAGCATTTTTATGTTATCTCAATAGAAAATCATATTCAGAGATCAATAATTCCTTCAATGTGATTTTTAATGAAAAATATGTCTTAAAGATTTGAACATATTTTTCCTTTTTATATAAGAGTTATGAACGATGGAATATTTAATAAGCTACAATGCAGCCTGTTAAGTAACGCTTTGAATGCTGAAAAAATATTGTTTAAAATCGATATTTAGATTGATTTAATTTCAAATTTTTATTGTATCTTCAAACACATTTCAAAATCATATTTAAGAAGCTATTGAACTTGGAACGGAAATTTCTATTGCGTCAACACATTACTGTTACCATTTTTCTATCCAGGACCTGCATATTCCCAAAAAGAAAAAGTATTACAATTAATCTGTCTCTAAATTCAAAAATGAAATGATTCTCTCCGGCAGAGGGAGCTTCCTGATTCCCTCTGGCAGTTGCCAATTCAGTGAAAGGGTCTCCCTGATCGCACATCGAGAGAGATGTTTCAGGCTGCACGGGGCTTGTTTTCTGTACTTCAATTTAAATGAAACTCCATTTCCCGGAACGTTGTAGCGAGCAAAGGCTGTCGGGATGACAGAAATCGGAACCGGAATGGCTCTGAAAATCAGCAGAATATATTTCTGAAGTTTCTTCAGTGCTGTTCTAGTGGTGTGACAAAACCACTCCCTGTTTCCGTTCCTTGGAATACCCAAAATGTTCATCAATATCACCATGGTGACTGCAAACTGTTTGGAGTCATGAGATACCTCTGATCTAATCCACCATTTCCTGAGGTTTGTATTGTAAGAGCTGTTAGATAAAACGTCAGAAGGGTTAATTATACGATATTACTTCTAAACATAAATATTGATTTGAAAAATATGAATCAAGTAAAAAACTAAATGTAAGGTTTAACATAAGCGCAAGGCACAAATTCACTGGTATGTTGTTCTAGGGTCAAAATTTAAAAAGAGTTATATAAATATACGCTTTATTATAAAGTTATGGCGTGCAATCTATGTTACAGCTATGGTCATTTACAGCAATACTTTCCAAAGGGGTGGTCCACGAACTGGTGCTGGTCAACCAGCCATCAGTCCACAGTGAGCCTCAAAATGGTGGTCCATGGATTGGTGCTGGCCTGCGGTGCATCAGTCGTTGGTCCACGATGAGCCTCGTAGTGGTGGTCTACGGATTGGTGCTGGTCTACGGTGCATCAGTCATTGGTCGACGATGAGCCTAGTAGTGGTGGTCCACGGATTGGTGCTGGTCTGTGGTTCATCAGTCAGTGATCCACAGTGAGCCTCATAGTGGTGGTCCATGGATTGGTGCTAGTCTACGGTGCATCAGTCGTTGGTCCACAATGAGCCTCGTAGTGGTGGTCCACGGATGGATGCTGGTCTATGGTGCATCAGTCGTTAATCCACAGTGAGTCTCATAGTGGTGGTCCACGGATTGGTGCTGGTCTGCGGTGCATCACTCATTGATCCACAATGAGCCTCATAGTGGTGGTCCACGGATTGGTGCTAGTCTACGGTGCATCAGTCATTGATCCACAGTGAGCCTCATAGTGGTGGTCCATGGATTGATGCTGGTCTGCAGTTCATCAGTCATTGGTCCACAGTAAGCCTCTTAGTGGTGGTCCATGGATTGGTGCTGGTCTGTGGTGCATCAGTTGTTGGTCCACAGTAAGCTTCACAGTGGTGGTCCATGGACTGGTGCTGGTCTGCGGTGCATCAGTCGTTGGTCTACAGTAAGCTTCATAGTGGTGGTCCATGGATTGGTGCTGGTCTGCGGTGCATCAGTCGTTGGTTCACAGTAAGCCTCATAGTGGTGGTCCATGGACTGGTGCTGGCCTGTGGTGCATCAGTCGGTGGTCCAAAGTGAGCCTCATATTGGCGGTCCATGGATTGGTGCTGGTCTGCGGTGCATCAGTCGTTGGTCCACAGTAAGCCTCATAGTGGTGGTCCATGGACTGGTGCTGGTCTGCGGTGCACCAGTCGTTGGTCCACAGTAAGCCTCATAGTGGTGGTCCATGGACTGGTACTAGTCCACGGACGATCAGTGGCCAGTCCACAGTGAGCTGCCAGGAAAGAAACGTGTTTTCATATGCGGTTCCGTAAAAGGTCCTTGGCACAGTAGAAAAATAAAACTGCCGGTCCTTGACGTCAGAAATTTTGAGAAGCACTGTATAAAAGAACTTTTTTTTATCCTAGCAAACGTTCTTGAATTTGTGCAGCGAATTTATGTTCATCCTGTACACGAGTTATTAAATAATACAGATCTTTGATAGTAAACTTCAAGAAGAAAAGTATTTTGCAACTCTGATTATTGCTTACTAGGGAAAAACCGCTGAAATTTCTCATTTAAAAACAGAATATTTGACAATGAGAAATCATGGAAAATGAAACCTTCACAATCTTTAGATCCGAAAATTGCATTATATCTATAAAAAATATATTATAGACCGTAGAGTTTCACTACTATCTATGTAAAAAAAATATATTATAGTCTAGATTTAAAATTTACACTATTGTGTAAGAGACTTCAAAATTACACTTCCATCTAGTGTCTGTAATTACACTATTATATAGGCCTAAATTTTCCCTTATCATATAGGCTTTAAAATGGCATTATCACATAGGCTTTAAAAATTACACTCTCATCCTGTAGCCTAGCTCAAGGGGCACCTTGGGAGACAACGAGACTGCGCAGTTGACATTTCTCACAAATCATAAATCAATTAACAGGTGATTTTTAGTTCAGAGATTTGTCTGATTGCTTGATGACTGATGATAAACAGATAAGCACACACTACCAAAAAACTCTGCTCTACATCGCACACACGTGCTCATTTAACGTCGGAATAGATTCCAAGATTTATCTAGATGCGTGCGCATCCAAAGTGGTGGAAGAGAGACAATCACTTCATTCTAAACAAAGGAAGAAAGATGTTGCGTGTCGTGACCTTGAAGAGATTTAGGGGTAGGATGTCACTAGCCGCGGGTAAATGCTCTCTGGGATTCTCTTCCTGGGATTCTCTTCCGAGAAATGTGGCCGACATTTCCGTGAACCGATGCAGCTGCTGCTGACACGTGTTCGTTGATTCCTAAAGAGTGAGTGGAGAATATTTTAAGTGGAGATAGTTGATGCGATAGACACTTACAAGCATATTTTGTCAGTTGGTAGCATACCAGACTCATAATATGCAGTACCCAGGTTCAGTAACTGTGTCAGCTCTTAGGTTTATCTCAGCTGAACCCTTACCTTTCCTTCAGTTAGAAAGGGGACACCAATGGGATTGGAAAGGAACATTCCGTCAGATTTCACATTAAGCCATGGTCCAATACGAAGGAGAACCACGTCATCGGCATGCTGGATGGCCTTGACTGGACGACTTCATCTATCTCTTAACAGCTGTCCAGTGGATCCCCTTCCCCCAACCTTCTCTGGGTCCTTGTGACCTGGTCATTTAACCTATCATGTGTACAAAAGTACCGCTCTGAGGTGAAGCAACCGAACCTACTTTTGTTCAGAAAGAGGATTCTGATGAGTTGGAAAGGTGGACTTTTTTGAATGAATTGGGTTGTTTTGTCTCTAAGCGGCACTTTTTTTTCACACAATGGGCTAAATGGGCAGGGCACAAGGACACAAAAGTCTCAGAGAAGGTTGGAGAAGAGGGACACACTGGAACAGCTGTTGGGAGACAGATGGGAGTCTCCCATCAAGGCCATCCAGTGTGTTCTTCAACGTGTAGAGTGCATGGCTCTCCCATACATGGGGCCACAGCTCAAAGTCACATTTAACAGACGGCAGCCTTTCCAAGTCCATCGGTGTCGCCTATTGACCGTGGGAAGAATGGGTGAGTTTTGCGGAGATAAATCTCAATGCTGACCCAGCTGGGACTCCAACCTGTGCAGATTACGAGCCTAGCGCGCTACCGACTGAGCACCCCACCCGTTTTTCTATGGGATGTTAATGTGTAGCTACATCCAGTACATGCTGGATGAACTTGACAGGAGGCCTCCTAACACCTATGAGAACCGTGGCAACATCAACTGCGCAGTCTCATTACCTCCCCAGTTCGCACCCACACTTCGCCACTGAATAACTTTAAACTTCAACGGAATACTTACAACAAATCATCGAAGTTTGCTGGTCGTCTGCCAAACTGTGAATGTCTGCTGCTGAGAGTGGAATAGAATCCATGTTGTAGCAGAAGGAAGAGGATTTCGACTCGATCATGCTCGATGCAATAGAGGATTGTCTTGCAAGAGCTTTTCCTTCCTCCAAGCCATTTTCCGTTGAAAGTCTCTCTGCACCTTTTCGCGTGTTGAAGATAATAAGCAAGGAAATCAGTCTGTTTTAAGAAAACCTCGTCTTTTCTCCAAAGCGCCAGACTACTAAGTACGGAGGAGCTGTGAAAAGTGTCCCTTGTGAAAGTTTCGAGATGGTCGGATCCCACGGAGTCGAGAATCTTCAGTAATCCCACTACCAACTGGCTGTCTGAAATCTTCAGCAAGTAGCAGAGGTGCAGTAGACTGTTCACTTGATCAATGTAAAAAGGATCTACCTCAAGGCGCTTTATTTCCTTAATAAACTTCAACATATTCCCGATCCATGTCTTCACCTTATCTTTGGATCTGTTTTTAATGTCCTTTGAAGTCCAATCGTAAATCAAACAGAAAGCTGTCTTTGGACTGATCTTTTGGCAACCTTTTCCAGTGATGAATATTTGCTGTTGGTTGTTGTCCGTTAACTGGATGTCAATATCGCTTTCGAATAAATTCTCGATATCTTTTAGCTGCAAAATAAAGGATAATTAGTTTTATTATTTTATAGTATGTATATATATTAATTAGTATTATTATTATTAGTTATATCAAAAAAGCAACGTTAGATTTAATGGGTACAGAAAAATCAAGAGTTATTAAAAATTGTGTTAAATTTCTTCACTGATAGCTAATGCAGATGTAGCAGGGTTGGGTTGGGTTGTTTTACCTCTGAGTGGCACTTTTTTGCACACCATGGGCTAAATGGTCAGGTCACATGGACCCCGAAGGCTCAGAGAAGATTGAGGGAGGGGACCCACTGGAACAGCTGTTGGGAGACAGATGGTAGCCTCCCGTCAAGGCCATACAGCGTGTTCTTTAACGTTGGGTTGTTTTACCTCTGAGCGGCACTTTTTTTCACACCATGGGCTAAATGACCAGGTCACAAGGACCCCGAAGGCTCAGAGAAGGTTGGGGGAGGGGAACCACTGGAACAGCTGTTGGGAGACGGATGGTAGCCTCCCGTCAAGGCCATCCAGCGTGTTCTTTAACGTGCACATGGTATGGCTCTCCCGCACACGGGCCACGGCTTAACGTCCCATCCGACGGACGGCGGCCTTTCCAAGCCCATCGGTGTCCCCTACTAACCGTGGGCAGGGCGGGGAATTTTGCGGAGATAAATCTCAACCCTGATCCAGCTGGGACTCGAACCTGGGGACTACAGATTACGAGCCTGGCGCGCTACCGACTGAGCCACCCCCGCCCCCAAATGTAGCAGGAGAACCACACCAGGAACATACTGGATGGCCTTGACGGGAGGCTACCATCTGTCTCCTATCAGCTGTTCAATGGGTCACCTTTCGTCAACCTTCTCTGATCCCTGATTGGCTCCGTCTGGAGGCTAGTTGTGCACAAGAATCTCAATCTACAGTTCCCAAGTTCGAGTTCCAATTGTGTCGAGATCCGAGTTTATTTCTTTATGTTTAAAAAAGCGACACCGATGGGCTTATAAAGGAACAGTCTCCTGTTAAGCCGAGTCTCCGTGTACAGTCGCTCAAAAAAGTATCCGAACACTATGGTTGATTACAAAATTCAGAAAAAAATATCTGGCAACGATTTTTTTTTTAAATGAGTGATCTGGCAACCTTCGTGTCACCTGATTACAGAATTCGGCAAAAATATCTGGAGCGTGTACAGCAACTGCACACGCTCCAGTTACCGTTCACAGCAAACTGGAGCGTGTGCAGTTACTGCACACGCTCCAGTTTGCTGTGAACGGTAACTGCACACGCTCAATGTTTCTGTGAGTGGGCCCACACGATCCAGGTTTTTGTGAGTTCAAACGGTCCAATGTGCGACGATCTGTGTGCACGATCCAACGATTAATTTAGAAATTAGTGATCGTGTCACGTGACACGAAGGTTGCCAGATCACTAATTTAAAAAAAATCAGCCAGATATTTTTTTCTGAATTTTGTAATCAACCATAGTGTTCGGATACTTTTTTGAGCGACAGTACAGTAGACCACATCCTGTGCGTTCTGGATAGTTTTAACGGAAGACTTCAATTTTTCTCCTGACAGCGTAAGAAAAATTGCACTATAGTTTAACTATCGCCATGGACTAACAAGTACTGGTCTTATATCAAAACATTTGAAACTTAACTATATGTATATATCAAATCCGTTATTGTAATATCTAGCGTACAAAGGCAATATATACCAGTTACATAAAGTAATAAAATTAATCTCAGTTATGCTTTTAATATTTTGGAAGTTTTACGAATCTTGAACTGGAACCATGTATTCCCAACTGATGCCACTCCACTGCTGTGCTCGTGCTCAAATGGTATGAATTGTATATGTGAATCTATCGAAGGAGTTGAAAGTTATTGTTATTTAGGAATAAATTTGGGTAGAAAAATAACTTGAATGTTACACATTAATCATATTATTACGACTCTCATTCCAAGAATTTAGTGTATTAGAAAATTTGTGGCTTTAACTCTGTTAGAACTAAATCTATCATTAATATCATCCTGTTCATGGCCGAGTGGTGAGCACGCTTGGCTACTGATCTAAGGGACCTGGGTTCTCATCCTGTTCATGGCCGAGTGGTTAGCACGCTTGGCTAGTGATCTAAGGGACCTGGGTTCTCATCCTGTTCATGGCCATGTGGTTAGCACGCTTGGCTACTGATCTAAGGGACCTGGGTTCGAGCCCCGGGTAAGGCATGGCTGTTTGTGTCGTTTTTCTGCTGAGGGCCTGCCATCCTCACAGACCTACTATGGCATATAAACTGACAAGCTCCTGTCAGACCTCTGTGGCAAGCAGCTGCTTGAGGGGGTATTTATTTTGCCGTCCGGTGGCCGAGTGGTTAGCGCGCTTGGTTTCTGATCAACGGGACCTGGGTTCGAGCCCCGGGTAAGGCATGGATGTGTGTGTTGTTTTTCTGCTGAGGTCCCGCCATCCTCACAGACCTTCTTCTATGGCGTATTAAACTGACAGGCTCCTGTCAGATCTCTGTGGCAAGCAGCTGTTTGAGGGGGTATTTATTTATTTTTTTATGTTCATGAGCATCTATTGTTTGAGCATCTTTCTGCTGTAAGTAAGCTGAAGTTGTTGTTTTACCTCTGAGCAGCACTTTTTTGCACACCATGGGCTAAATGGCCAGATCGCATGGACCCCGAATGCTCAGAGAAGGTTGGGGGAGGGGACCCACTGGAACAGCTGCTGGGAGACAGATGGTAGCCTCCCGTCAAGGCCATCCAGTGTGTTCTTTAACGTGCACAGGGTATGGCTCTCCCGCACACGGGGCCACGGCTTAACGTCCCATCCGACGGACGGCGGCCTTTCCAAGCCCATCGGTGTCCCCTACTGACCGTGGGCAGGGCGGGGGAATTTTGTGGAGATAAATCTCAACGCTGACCCAGCTGGGACTCGAACCTGGGAACTACAGATTACGAGCCTGGCGCGCTACCGACTGAGCCACCCCCGCCCCAAGTAAGCTGAAGAAACTGATGCTTCTGTCGTCCCAAAAGTGAAAGTTTACTCAAGAGAATAATACTCGGTGTTCTGGTATGTTGCCTTGCCACGCATATTAACTCAGGATTTAGCCAGATAAAAATATTGAATCATAAATTGACTTTTTGTGATTTTTTCAAAAGGTAGAAATATGCAAAATAACACCATTTATTACGATTTGACTGCTTATCGACTATACATAATCTATTATACAGAGTTGTCTTCTTTTTTCATATTAGCTACTTTAGGTTTGTGTATTTTTTTTAGTAATGTCTAAAGGTAGCATTTTTTTTGCTAGTTTGTTGGTGAAGTTTTATTGTTGAAATAATGTTTATATTCTCAGATAGTTTTTAGGTCTTTTTTAAGAAACCTGCTGTTGCATTTCAGATCTGATTTTTTTTGTTTGTTTTTGTGTGCTAGAAGTTTTTTTATCTTGAGTTCCTCAACGTTGGATTTTTTCATTTCTTCTATTAAAGCAGTGGTTCTGAACCTTTCATGCTTCACGTACCCCCTGGAAAGGTGTATGTAACTGGCGTCCCCCTTGTATAGAAAGATAAAACTATATTTATAGTATAACAATGGGAATAAAATAAAACATATATATCAGTGGTTCTCAACCTTTTATGCTTCACGTACCCCCTGGAAATGTATATGTAACTGGCGTCCCCCTTGTATAGAAAGATAAAATTATATTTATAGTATAACAATGGGAATAAAATAAAACATATATATCAGTGGTTCTCAACCTTTTATGCTTCACGTACCCCCTGGAAATGTGTATGTAACTGGCGTACCCCTTGTATAGATAGATAAAACTATAGTTATAGTATAACAATGGGAATAAAATAAAACATATATATCAATGGTTCTCAACCTTTTATGCTTCACGTACCCCCTGGAAATGTGTATGTAACTGGCGTACCCCTTGTATAGATAGATAAATCTATATTTATAGTATAACAATGGGAATAAAATAAAACATATATATCAGTGGTTCTCAACCTTTTATGCTTCACGTACCCCCTGGAAATGTGTATGTAACTGGCGTACCCCTTGTATAGATAGATAAAACTATATTTATAGTATAACAATGGGAATAAAATATAACATATATATCAGTGGTTCTCAACCTTTTATGCTTCACGTACCCCCTGGAAATGTGTATGTAACTGGCGTACCCCTTGTATAGATAGATAAAACTATATTTATAGTATAACAATGGGAATAAAATAAAACATATATATCAGTGGTTCTCAACCTTTTATGCTTCACGTACCCCCTGGAAATGTGTATGTAACTGGCGTATTCCTTGTATAGAAAGATAAAACTATATTTATAGTATAACAATGGGAATAAAATAAAACATATATATCAGTGGTTCTCAACCTTTTATGCTTCACGTACCCCCTGGAAATGTGTATGTAACTGGCGTACCCCTTGTATAGATAGATAAAACTATATTTATAGTATAACAATGGGAATAAAATAAAACATATATATCAGTGGTTCTGAACCTTTTATGCTTCACGTACCCCCTGGAAATGTGTATGTAACTGGCGTACCCCTTGTATAGATAGATAAATCTATATTTATAGTATAACAATGGGAATAAAATAAAACATATATATCAGTGGTTCTCAACCTTTTATGCTTCACGTACCCCCTGGAAATGTATATGTAACTGGCGTACCCCTTGTATAGATAGATAAAACTATATTTATAGTATAACAATGGGAATAAAATAAAACATATATATCAGTGGTTCTCAACCTTTTATGCTTCACGTACCCCCTGGAAATGTGTATGTAACTGGCGTCCCCCTTGTATAGAAAGATAAAATTATATTTATAGTATAACAATGGGAATAAAATAAAACATATATATCAGTGGTTCTCAACCTTTTATGCTTCACGTACCCCCTGGAAATGTGTATGTAACTGGCGTATTCCTTGTATAGAAAGATAAAACTATATTTATAGTATAACAATGGGAATAAAATAAAACATATATATCAGTGGTTCTCAACCTTTTATGCTTCACGTACCCCCTGGAAATGTGTATGTAACTGGCGTACCCCTTGTATAGATAGATAAAACTATAGTTATAGTATAACAATGGGAATAAAATAAAACATATATATCAGTGGTTCTCAACCTTTTATGCTTCACGTACCTCCTGGAAATGTGTATGTAACTGGCGTACCCCTTGTATAGATAGATAAAACTATATTTATAGTATAACAATGGGAATAAAATAAAATATATATATCAGTGGTTCTCAACCTTTTATGCTTCACGTACCCCCTGGAAATGTGTATGTAACTGGCGTCCCCCTTGTATAGATAGATAAAACTATATTTATAGTATAACAATGGGAATAAAATAAAACATATATATCAGTGGTTCTCAACCTTTTATGCTTCACGTACCCCCTGGAAATGTGTATGTAACTGGCGTACCCCTTGTATAGATAGATAAAACTATATTTATAGTATAACAATGGGAATAAAATAAAACATATATATCAGTGGTTCTCAACCTTTTATGCTTCACGTACCCCCTGGAAATGTGTATGTAACTGGCGTACCCCTTGTATAGATAGATAAAACTATATTTATAGTATAACAATGGGAATAAAATAAAACATATATATCAGTGGTTCTGAACCTTTTATGCTTCACGTACCCCCTGGAAATGTGTATGTAACTGGCGTACCCCTTGTATAGATAGATAAATCTATATTTATAGTATAACAATGGGAATAAAATAAAACATATATATCAGTGGTTCTCAACCTTTTATGCTTCACGTACCCCCTGGAAATGTGTATGTAACTGGCGTACCCCTTGTATAGATAGATAAAACTATATTTATAGTATAAGAATGGGAATAAAATAAAACATATATATCAGTGGTTCTCAACCTTTTATGCTTCACGTACCCCCTGGAAATGTGTATGTAACTGGCGTCCCCCTTGTATAGATAGATAAAACTATAGTTATAGCAAAACAATGGGAATAAAATATAACATATATATCAGTGGTTCTCAACCTTTTATGCTTCACGTACCCCCTGGAAATGTATATGTAACTGGCGTCCCCCTTGTATAGAAAGATAAAACTATATTTATAGTATAACAATGGGAATAAAATAAAACACATATATCAGTGGTTCTCAACCTTTTATGCTTCACGTACCCCCTGGAAATGTGTATGTAACTGGCGTACCCCTTGTATAGATGTAATATATACCATCGATATAATCCCCCCCCTCAAGTAGCTACTTGCCACAGAGGTCTGACAGGAGCCTGTCAGTTTATATGCCACAGTAGAAGGTCTGAGAGGATGGCAGGACCTCAGCAGAAAAACGACACACACATCCATGCCTTATCCGGGACTCGAACCCAGGTCCTTTAGATCAGTAGCCAAGCGCGCTAAGCTAATATTTCAGTTAAAAAACTTTGGATAATCTTGCATTTATTGTAGAGCTTCTAATATTTTGAATTTTCAAATTTTGTCTCACGTGTTTTATGACTCTAAAAACATATAATTTCTGTATTTGCCTGAAGCCTAAGATTTTGCAATTCTTCTCATTTACGCTATTCCTCATTTTCTTATCAAGCATACATCTAAAAACATGGTTTTGGGCACTCTGTAATGGTTTTATTCTCCTTGTCATAAGTTCCCTCCCCCAAGGTAAAATACTATAATTTATATAGGATTTAATCCAAGCATTATAGATTAGTTTTATTTCAGCTACAGACGACTAATTGATAGGAATAAGGATACAATAAACTCTAAAAAGCTTAACAGACAAGACCATATAAAGATCATAAGACTCAGAACTGGCAAATGTAATATGAATGTATAGATGTATGTGTTAAATAAACCGAGACTGAAAAATATTTTTAAAAAATTAAGAGTTTCGGGAAGAATATGTGAAATTAACATTCATCGATTCCTTGTCAATTTGTGAAGGGGAAATAAAAAACCAAAAGAATGGCATCTCGTGTGCCGGATATCAATCTAAATATCTCATGTGGCATCAAAATGGTAGCTAACCATTTTGGATCGAAATTTATTAATCAAATTCCATGCAATTCAGAAGTAAAAAACATGAGAAACTTAGGTACTAAATCTTCTCTTAAACGTTTATAAGATCGATTCAATTTTATATAACTATCTACCTCACGGCTCGTAATCTGCAGTTCCTAGGTTCGAGTCCCAACTGCAAATGACGAGCCTGTTTCCCAACTGGCTGAGAAAGCCTTCTCCTTCTTCAGGTAATTACACATTCACCAGTTCAAGATCTCTTGGTCGAAAGGTTTAGTAAATATCTAAACAAAGAGATTGTATTGACTCTCAATTAAAGATCAAAATATATCATTACATTAATAAAATATTATTATTTTTATAATTTATGACAAATGCAAATTCATTATAAAGAAGAAGCTTACATTTAGAGGACGACAGGTAAAATCTAATTTTTGCTCCATGTCCAAGCGTGCCATGAACAACTTAACTGTTGAACTGCAAAGTGAGACTGATTTCATGACAAAGGAAAAGGTCAAGGGTTAAAGCCGGAAAGGAGGGGGGGGGGAAGTGTGTGTGTGTGTGTGGGGGGGGGGGTTGGTAAGGAGGGTGCGAAGGAGTAGCTTTAAGAGAGGGGATTGGTAAGGAGGGGAAGCGTGTTAAATTCTTTGGGGGTGACACATGATAAGGAATGTGAATCGTTTGGACATCAGGTGACAGACGATCCTTGATACTGACGAATTTTTATCTTTATCTCATTCCTTTGTAAGATCTGACGGAGGGGATAAGGGGACATGTCCCCTCTTCCCTTCTCCCACCCCCTGGAAATGCTAGTATGTGAAATGGATGCAAAAAAATTAACGAGTTGGCATATCTCACGTAATTTTTAAGGAATTTTTTAAAGACTTCTAAAACGGAGAAGAAAATGTTAAATTGAATGCTTTACGGTTCTGTTGCGTCATTTGTAACATAGGGAGGTGGTAGTAACATTGGTTTTGTAACATAGGTAGGTGGTAGTAACATTGGTTTTGTAACATAGGTAGGTGGTAGTAACATTGGTTTTGTAACATAGGGAGGTGGTAGTAACATTGGTTTTGTAACATAGGGAGGTGGTAGCAACATTGGTTTTGTAACATAGGGAGGTGGTAGTAACATTGGTTTTGTAACATAGGGAGGTGGTAGTAACATTGGTTTTGTAACATAGGGAGGTGGTAGTAACATTGGTTTTGTAACATAGGGAGGTGGTAGTAACATTGGTTTTGTAACTTAGGGAGGTGGTAGCAACAACATTGGTTTTTGTAACATAGGGAGGTGGTAGTAACATTGGTTTTGTAACATAGGGAGGTGGTAGTAACATTGGTTTTGTAACATAGGGAGGTGGTAGTAACATCGGTTTTGTAACATAGGGAGGTGGCAGTAACATTGGTTTTGTAACATAGGGAGGTGGTAGTAACACTGGTTTTGTAACATAGGGAGGTGGTAGCAGCATTGGTTTTTTAACAGGGAGAAGAGCTTTTGACAAATGGCACGAACGATATTTATCGTCTGATGATGTCGTCAGATGGTTTTTCTGGATTCTGCAAAGGGAAAAAAGCGGCCGATCTCTTCCTGTGGTAGCAACGGAATAAAACTGATTTCTTCGGTTAATGCATATTTGAACTTCGAGGTGAATAGAAAATGATATCTCCGTTATTCGACAATTCATTTGGAATTACTGTAGTCTGATAATCTGGATGTTTTTGTTTGAATATTCTGTCAAAATCAAGGAGAGAATAAATAAGTATTTTTGTCGTATAACTAGCAGATTCTCAGGAAAAAAAAAAGAGTTCAAATAAATTTCGATTACATAATTCGATGGGGTTTTGAGATTATATTGTTAAAAAGGGAGAAATTTCCCCCCTTCTTTTAGGAAAGAAAGGAGGGAAATTAATTATGTATAATAAAAAAATATAAAAATAAATATCCCCTCAAGCAGCTGCTTGCCACAGAGGTCTGACAGGAGCCTGTCAGTTTATATGCCACAGTAGAAGGTCTGTGAGGATGGCAGGACCTCAGCAGAAAAACATTACTACATTCATGCCTTACCCGGGGCTCGAACCCAGTCATGTAATTAATTTAATTGGTTTAAAATTTAATTAAAGCCATTTATTTTAAAACCTGTCAAAATAAAATAATTTAGCCCTTAGGATTTTATTAAAATATTGAGAATATTATAAATTAATTATCAAATTTTTAAAAATAAATAACTACTAACTGAGTTGAATTTTTAGAACGGTAGATATAATCTAAACTGCTTATATTTTCGAAAATTAGGTCTTTTGTTACTGCAGTGTCCAGGCCTGCTGTATCGAGGTGGCCTTGGCCTGATGCGCTATTGACTAAACCTACCCCTACACTGTACAGTCGCTCAAAAAAATATCCGAACACTAGGGTTGACTACAGAATTCAGAAAAAATATCTGGAACGTGTACAGCAACTGTACACGCTCCAGTTACCGTTCACAGCAAACTGGATCGTGTGCAGTTACTGCACACGCTTCAGTTTGCTGTGAACGGTAACTGCACACGCTCAATGTTTCTGTGAGTGGGCCCACACGATCCAGGTTTTTGTGAGTTCACACGATCCAATGTGCTGTGAACATTAACCGCAACCGCTTCATTTTGCTGTGAACGGTAACTGCACACGCTCCATATTCATTGCATTATATATTCATACGCATTATATATATTAAAAAAAAGTATCCGAACACTATGGTCGATTACAGAATTCAGAAAAAAAATATCTGGCAACGATTTTTTTAGAAATTAGCGATCTGCCAACCTTCTTGTCACGTGACACAAGGACCCACTAGAATGGCTGTCTCCTAACAGCCATTCTAGTGGGTCCCCTGCTCTGAGTCTTCGGGATCCTTGTGACCTGGCCATTTATTCCATGATGTGCAAAAAAGTGCCGCTCAGAGGTAAAACAACCAACCAACCAATCCATTTTGTGCAAAAAAAGTGCCGCTCGGAGGTAAAGAAAAAACCCCGTAATTTTACTTTTTAAATAACGAACAGCGTTTAAGTCATCACAATGCATTGAACTATTTTTCTGAGCCTCAGTACTAGAAAAAACATCAACAACGGTTACTAGAAGTGCGAGTCATTACGAGCATTAAAAATCCCTTTGCCATTTAACGAATAGGGATTTTCCCCTTCTTCCTTGAAATCCAAGGATGTGCCCGAAATATTTTAAGTTGATAGTCATTTTTCATCTCAAACGAGGAGACAATTTCAGTTTCCAAATTGCCATTAAGCGCCTCCTCGCTCAACGAGATCGCCTCCATCTGCACTACAATCTTGTTTTACGCAATCTAAATAACATTTCGCAGCTCCCGTCAGATAAAAAATCCCCTTTCTTCATTTGATTAATTCGGATCTGTTCTTTCTTTCACCCAGTCTTACACGAAGAAACAAAATATCATCTCCTATTGTGTTCTACAACTTCACGAAGTTAATTTTCTAACCTGAGATAAATCACACCTGTTTTTTATTCGTCCCCCCCCCACACACACATTTTCGTCTCAGCGAGTGTTTATCGCTTTCGCACGTTGTCATGGTAACTGGCCATTGTTTCATTTGCTCGTGGCGGTATGGTTACAAGGCCAACGACTCTGTTTCGAGGGGTTTTCGACGTTGGAGATAGGGATCGTTAGAGGGGAGAAGAGCCGCATCATTCGTAATGGAGGGAAGCGAAGGCCTTGGCAGTTGAAATTCCGAATCAAGGACAAGATGGCAGATTTGCGCGCATATGGAAACGACTTTTACGAAACAGATAAAACGTGAGAATGAGGTCCGAGAGGTGCTCTAATGACGTTAGAGTTCAGGTTTGGTTCCAGGGGGATTTGATGAGCAATTCGTAAAGATGCGGATTACTTAGAGATTATTGGTGGATTTGGATTGTAAGGTGGGAGTGAAAACAGATTTAGGCTGTTTCTTGTAGGAGGGAAAGGTGGATTGAGTCTCCCCCCCCCCACACACAAATCCAGACTCAACTGCAACCGACAAACAAAATGTTGCTGTACAGGCGCTCAAAAAAGTATCCGAACAATATGGTTGATTACAGAATTCAGAAAAAATATCTGCCAACGATTTTTTTTTTAGAAAATAGCGATCCGGCAACCTTCGTGTCACGTGACACGAAGGATTTTGCAGAATTCAGAAAAAATATCTGGAACGTGTACAGCAACTGTACACGTTCACGCAAAGGGGTCATTGATCCCCCCCCCCTTTCAGAATGGTAACAATGATAATAGAGGCTAAAAATTATTAAATTTATCTATGTTTCATGAATTTTTGAAGAAATATTTTAAAAGTATGCAAAACGGAGAGGGGGGGGGATATGTTAAAATGCATCTGGAATCCAGTCTCTTGCTCTCCCCCCCTTACATTTTCCCGGCTCGATTGTGTTTCTTCAACACTCCCCCCCCCCCGCCCCCGCTGGTTTTTTTTTGCAGATCCGGGCCTGCTAAAATACCACAAATACTTACAAATAGCTTAGTCATCTGTTGAAAATTTTATCTTTATGCAAACCAAGGAAAAGCTTTGAAACAATGAATTTTGACCCACGGGAAGCAAGCAGGAGATTTGTTAGCAGGAAACCCAAAACTGATTGTTCAAGATCTTTATTCGTTTCAAAGATGCGACAAAAATTCGTTTAAATAGCTGCATATCAAGTTTCCCTATATATTTTGTATTTTTTTTTTCCAGAGGCCCACCCCTTCTAACCTTTAGGCTCTCTCGAAGATGGGAACATCAGCACTCCCCCTCCCCCCCGACATTAGTTAAACTTCTTACAAATTATTTTCATTTTTACAGGGGTAAACCACAAAGCTTAATATGGATTATATGCCAATTATTTTATGTAAGAAATTAAAGCTTTATGCTTAGTGCCTTATAAGGTATTAATCCGACTTTGATTAAATGTTGTTTCATTACAAATTTAATGAGGTTCGTATAACAATTGATTATTATTTATCTAAACTGTTATTCCGTTTTCTAGTAATCAATCAATTTAGATTTTCACGAGAATTCAAAGATAATTGATCCTCTGATAAAAAAAATTAAATATATGTAGAATTTTATAATTATTAACTTTTTCTGCGTGATATTTTTAAATGAAGCAGTTTGCGCGCTTGGCCAGTGATCTAAGGGACCTGGGTTCGAGCCCCGGGTAAGGCATGGCTGTTTGTGTCGTTTTTCTGCTGAGGTCCTGCCATCCTCTCAGACCTTCTACTATGGCATATAAACTGACAGGCTCCTGTCAGATCTCTGTAGCAAGCAGCTGCTTGAGGGGGTATTTAATTTTTATTTTTATTGCATTAAACAAACGAACTTTCATCACAAATAATCAATAAGCACAATTGTTTCAGATATTACCCCTAGATGGCGCTAGTAGTGAGGCGCTAATCAAAGTTTTTTGCTTCCTAATATAAAAAACTGATAAATGTACCTCGTTTTTTTAAAGCGAATTTTCAAGGTTTAGGTGTTACGGAATCATTTTTTGTTTATACGCACTTAATTGAGGAAACAACAAACGAATTAGATTACGAAGAAATAATTTTCTGTTTAAGTAATTTATTACATTCCCATTTTGCCTGGAGATATGAAGAAACGGTTTCTGGAAATAGACCGATCTTTAAATTTATTACTGCAGAAGATAATAGAGGCTAATGCCGAATTAATACTTTATCTGTAAAGGAACTTATCAAATCAGATTTTGAGGTAAAGTGTGTTATCTGAGGCCTTAGTTTGTCCTTTATTAATACTCAGAATCGAAGACGTCGTAACTGTTCTAAATGCTACAAATGTTCACAAATGTTCGTCAAGTACATACGGAACTTCTAGGTGAATATTAATGAGTTTGCGTGTAAGACCACTTCCAGAGAAAACGATGTCGGCTGAGTAGTAATTATTAAACAGATTTTGTAACAACTGCGTTTGTGTTTGAATGGTAAGTGTTCAGAAGATTAGTGTTGAAACTGTTGTAGTGGCGTTGTCAGATGCAGATAACGAAAAAAGTTATAAAATGTTCTAATTCTAAAAACACAGTTAATGGGAAAGGGGGGGGGGAGCGTATTTCATGTGGAAACCGTTGCCATGGTAACAACGGATGTTTTACTATATTGAGATAGTACAAAGCTGTTTTATTTGTGTAGTAAAGTATCAGAGGAGATGTCTCGTGAAATAGTTAGCTAAATGAACACGGAGGGCGGCGGGGAGTTGTCTAAGGGGGCCATCTCTCCCCCCCTATCCCTTCAGAATGCTATTAAGGGCAAAAAATTATTGAACTTACTTTTATTTCAGGCATTTTTCGAGACATTTTTGAAAGACCTTTAAAACTGAGGGGGAAATGTTATATTGCATTGAAAGTTCAGTCTCTTGAAAGAAAATCAGGAACGAAAATCAGTTTAAATCAGTTGAAAGTTACCCCCCCCCCTTTACATTTTTTCGGCTCGATTATGTAACGACGGAAAAAATCGAAATTGGGGCCAAGAATACTGGATTTCCATTGCAATATAACATTTTCCTGCCGTTTTAGAGGCTTTTGAAAAAAAAAAAAAAATTCTTGAAAAATGGGTTAAATGTGCAGAAATTTAATAATTTTTGGCTTTCATTACCCTTACTGGCATTCTGAAAGGGGAAGGAGGCATGGCCTCTTTGGTCCCCTCCTCTAGATCCGACCTCGTCTACGAAAAATGAGGGGCGAACATTTTGCAATTCTCATTTACGCTATTCCTCATTTTCTTATCAAGCAAGGGGGTGGCTCAGTCGGTAGCGCACCAGGCTCGTAATCTGTAGTTCCCAGGTTCGAGTCCCAGCTGGGTCAGCGTTGAGATTTATCTCCGCAAAATTCCCCGCCCTGCCCACGGTCAGTAGGGGACACCGATGGGCTTGGTAGCGCGCCAGGCTCGTAATCTGTAGTTCCCAGGTTCGAGTCCCAGCTGGGTCAGCGTTGAGATTTATCTCCGCAAAATTTCCCGCCCTGCCCACGGTCAGTAGGGGACACCGATGGGCTTGGTGGCCACCGATGGGCTTTATTTCCCCCCATACCCTGTGCACGTTAAAGAACACGCTGGATGGCCTTGACGGAAGGCTACCATCTGTCTCTCAACAGCAGTTCCAGTGGGTCCCAACCTTCTCTGAGCCTTCGGGGCCCTTGTGACCTGGCCATTTAGCCCATGGTGTGCAAAAAAGTGCCGCTCAGAGGTAAAACAACCCAATCCTACAAAAAATGCGGAAAACGAAAGCGCGTATAACGAGAATGAACTGTATGATTCTTTTGCTCTTTCGAAATCAACAGAAGCGGCAGATGATCAGTTGCTCTCAATTTTGTGACACAACAACCTAACAAAAACCAAAAGATAGATGACGGAGAAATCGGATGTGGGATGAAGATAACAACTGCGGAAGAAGGATGTCCCAGGAAAAGAAAAGGTAAAATTGGAAAAAAAGATCAAAATTTTGCAATCGAATTTCATAACTGAAAGACCACCCAGCAGGTATAATTAACTCCCCCGCAAAGAAATGAAAATAAACTCGCCTTCAAAGAGAACCGATTCTTCCTCATTTTTTCCCGCACTTGCAGGATATAATTTAAAGTTACCATTCTGTCCGTTTGTGGGTCATAAAACGTCACTTTAAAAAGTCCATTTACTGCAAAGGTCAAGCTTGTGTGGAAATGAGTTTGAAGAAACGATATCAGACCCGATGACTTTGACTTGAATGATGACTTCTCACCCTTGCGAAATATCAAACGACCTGTGAGAACATAATATTTATCGCTTCACCCCCCTTGGGTTCAAGATGTCGATGCTACAGGACGTGAATCACGCTCCTTCAGCGAAAGAGATCAAAGAAAGTTTTTGACAATCAGGTTCTCTTTTGTGCACGTGGTTTGGTGCTCGGTGATGTCCTGCTGAGAGAACGCGTGTTTCGCTGGAGGGAAAAGCCATTCTTCTCAACGCATCGAGTGCAGAAGCCAGACGGTTTGTCAGACACCCGCTGGTGGTGGAGCTGGGGTTTCGGACAAATGATAGCAACTGATCGTGTATCAACTCCTTCGTACCTGTTGGTCGTTAGAGGAGATTAAAGATGGGTTAGAATTAATCTTTGCAGGTATCAAGAGAACGAGAGTGCCGTTCGTGGTTAGAGGGTATCGAAGGAGCAGAGAATGCATTTAGAGATAGTTGCAGTTGGTAGCTAGAGGAAGGTTGTTGCAGTTGGTAGCTAGAGGAAGGTTGTTGAGTTGGTAGCTAGAGGAAGATTGTTGCAGTTGGTAGCTAGAGGAAGGTTGTTGCAGTTGGTAGCTAGAGGAAGGTTGTTGCAGTTGGTAGCTAGAGGAAGGTTGTTGCAGTTGGTAACTATAGGAAGGTTGTTGCTCTAGGTAACTAGAGGAAGGTTGTTGCAGTTGGTAGCTAGAGGACGGTTGTTATTGTTGGTAGCTAGAGAAAGTTTGTTGCAATAGGTAGTTGGAGGAAGGTTGTTGCAGTAGGTAGCTAGAGGAAGTTTGTTGAAATTGGTAGGTGGAGGAAGGTTGTTGCAATAGGTAGCTAGTGGAAGGTTATAATTGATAGTCAGGGAAAGAGATTGCAATTGAGTTTAGTTTGAAAATT
Source organism: Ryuthela nishihirai (assembly GCA_038380435.1). NCBI lineage: Eukaryota > Metazoa > Arthropoda > Arachnida > Araneae > Heptathelidae > Ryuthela > Ryuthela nishihirai. The sequence goes on from JAWZYU010000026.1 coordinate 26,376,516, forward strand.
TGAGTTAGGGATTGAGTTAGGGAAAGAGATTGCAACTGAGTTAGAGAAAAATTGTTGCAGTAGGTAGCTATAGGAAGGTTGTTGCAGTTGGTAGCTAGAGGAAGATTGTGCAGTTACTAGGCAGAGGCGGTTGTTGCAATTGATAGTCGAGGAAACAGATTGCAACTGAGTTTAGTGGTTCGTAGTTTTGCAGTTGGGTTCGCATACATTTGCAGATGATTGCTAAAAGTTGTTGGAGTTTGTTATTAGACAGATTCCAGTTGGCTGTTAGAATCGATTGTTGATCATTGTGTAACAGACACTTGTGCGGTTGAAATAACAAAAATGGGGATTTTTATTATGACTTTTAAGAGTCTACGGAGAGTGCAGAAAAATCAGTGTATACAGCTAAAGATTAAAATAGGCTATTACAATACTTTGATCCTACTAAAGTTAAGGTATTGAAACATGTACCCTTTGTAAACAAGATAACAGAAAACTTGATGCTTTTGATTCCAGATGCTTACGCAGTATCTTGGGTATTAGGTGGTTCAACTTTGTAACTAATGATGAGGTTAGGCAAAGGAGTTTGCAACCTCCTTTAGGCAGCATATTGTGCAGAGAGAGACTCCGTTGGTTTGGCCATGTTGCCCGTATGGATAATTATAGATTGGCGAATAGGGTTATGAACAGTGTGCCTAAAGGCCTCAGAAAGAAGGGGAGACCTAGGATGCGGTGGGCAGACAATGTCAAACAGGACCTTGTTAGAATTGGTGTGCAGTGGCCAGATGCAGTAGATGTAGTTCAGGATAGACTTGCTTGGAGAACTAAATTGCACGGTCTGGTTGGACCTCCATAGCCCATGGCTGCTTGAGGATGATGATGATTTAAATTTTCGAAAATTTTGAATATTGAATTCTAAATATTAAAACTTTTATGTAAGTTTGAATATTTCACAATTTAGCATTCAAGGAAAGGCATTTTTGTTCAACTGTGTGAAATGACAATGTTAATCGACGTTCCGGAAACATTGTTGTCCCCCATCTTCCCAATGAATGCCGAACGAACGTTTTTGAAAATCGAGATTTAGATACATATGATGCGATCTTTAATTTATCTTGATTCTTTTTTTTTTCATCATAAAAAACTTATTTAAGGAGTTATTGAATTCTGGATTCAATTTCATATATTCACATAATACGGATTTAAATAAAAATACCATTAATACTCTTTTTATTAAGATTATTGAAAATTTCTGGTGGCCGTACAGTCGCTCAAAAAATATCCGAACACTGTGGTTGATTACAGAATTCAGAAAAAATATCTGGAACGTGTACTGGAGCGTGTGCAGTTACTGCAACCGCTCCAGTTTGCTGTGAACGGTAACTGCACACGCTCAGTGTTTCTGTGAGTGGGCCCACACGATCCAGGTTTTTGTGAGTTCACACCATCCAATGTGCTGTGAACATTAACCGCAACCGCTTTAGTTTGCTGTGAACGGTAACTGCACACTCTCAATGTTTCTGTGAGTGGGCCCACACGATCCAGGTTTTTGTGAGTTCACACGATCCAATGTGCTGTGAACATTAACCGCAACCGCTTCAGTTTGCTGTGAACGGTAACTGCACACGCTCAATGTTTCTGTGAGTGGGCCCACACGATCCAGGTTTTTGTGAGTTCACACGATCCAATGTGCTGTGAACATTAACCGCAACCGCTTCAGTTTGCTGTGAACGGTAACTGCACACGCTCCATATTCATTGCATTATATATTAAAAAAAAATTTCCGAACACTACGGTTGATTACAGAATTCAGAAAAAATATCTGGAACGTGTACAGTTACTGCACACGCTCCAGTTTGCTGTGAACGGTAACGCACACGCTGAATGTTTCTGTAAGTGGGCCCACACGATCCAGGTTTTGTGAGTTCACACGATCCAATGTGCTGTGAACATTAACCGCAACCGCTTTAGTTTGCTGTGAACGGTAACTGCACACGCTCAATGTTTCTGTGAGTGGGCCCACACGATCCAGGTCTTTGTGAGTTCACACGATCCAATGTGCTGTGAACATTAACCGCAACCGCTTCAGTTTGCTGTGAACGGTAACTGCACACACTCAATGTTTCTGTGAGTGGGCCCACACGATCCAGGTTTTTGTGAGTTCACACGATCCAACGTGCTGTGAACATTAACCGCAACCGCTTCAGTTTGCTGTGAACGGTAACTGCACACGCTCAATGTTTCTGGAGTGGACCACACGATCCAGGTTTTTGTGAGTTCACACGATCCAATGTGCTGTGAACATTAACCGCAACCGCTTCAGTTTGCTGTGAACGGTAACTGCACACACTCAATGTTTCTGTGAGTGGGCCCACACGATCCAGGTTTTTGTGAGTTCACACGATCCAACGTGCTGTGAACATTAACCGCAACCGCTTCAGTTTGCTGTGAACGGTAACTGCACACGCTCAATGTTTCTGTGAGTGGGCCACACGATCCAGGTTTTTGTGAGTTCACACGATCCAACGTGCTGTGAACATTAACCGCAACCGCTTCAGTTTGCTGTGAACGGTAACTGCACACGCTCAATGTTTCTGTGAGTGGGCCCACACGATCTAGGTTTTTGTGAGTTCACACGATCCAATGTGCTGTGAACATTAACCGCAACCGCTTCAGTTTGCTGTGAACGGTAACTGCACACGCTCCATATTCATTGCATTATATATTCATACGCTTTATATATATTAAAAAAAAAGTATCCGAACACTATGGTTGATTACAGAATTCAGAAAAAATATCTGGAACGTGTACAGTTACTGCACACGCTCCAGTTTGCTGTGAGCGGTAACGCACACGCCCAATGTGAGTGGGCCCACACGATCCAGGTTTTGTGAGTTCACACGATCCAATGTGCTGTGAACATTAACCGCAACCGCTTCAGTTTGCTGTGAACGGTAACTGCACACGCTCCATATTCATTGTATTATATATTCATACGCATTACATATATTAAAAAAAAGTATCCGAACACTATGGTCGATTACGGAATTCAGGAAAAAAATATCTGGCAACGATTTTTTTTTTTAGAAATTAGCGACCTGGCAACCTTCGCGTCACGTGACACGAAGGTTGCCAGGTGACACAAGACACGTGACCACCACGTGACACAAGGTTGCCAGAACACTAATTTCTAAAAAAAATCGTTGCCAGATATTTTTTCTGAATTCTTAATCGACCATAGTGTTCGGATATTTTTTTGAGCGATTGTACTTGACAATCGCTCTTGTAGAATATCATTGGTTGATTGGCGACTAATTGACAACTGAATCACCCAATGATCTGCGAGGACCATCGTTTCGTCAACTGCGCAGTCTCACTGTCTCAACGGTTGCCACTAGAGCTTTTCCGCTGGAAGAAATCATTTGTCGTTTCGTGACCCTGTTCACGGAGAAACTAACAAAGGTCACTAATCCCATATTCTTGCTACATCGCTTAGTGTACTTAATTCGAACATTCCGTGCTACTGTGGGGCGGCGGTGGCTCAGTCGGTAGCGCGCCAGGATCGTAATCTGTAGTTCCCAGGTTCGAGTCCCTGCTGGGTCAGCGTTGAGATTTATCTCCGCAAACTCTCCGCCCTGCCCACGGTCAGTAGGTGACACCGATAGGCTTGGAAAGGCCGCCGTCCGTCGGATTGGACGTTAAGCGTGGCCCCGTGTGCGGGAGAGCCATACCCTGTGCACGTTAAAGAACACGCTGGATGGCCTTGACGGGAGGCTACCATCTGTCTCCCAATAGCTGTTCCAGTGGGTCCCCTCCCCCAACCTTCTCTGAGCCTTCGGGGTCCATGTGACCTGGCCATTTAGCCCATGGTGTGCAAAAAAGTGCCGCTCAGAGGTAAAACAACCCAACGTTAAAGAACACGCTGGATGGCCTTGACGGGATGCTACCATCTGTCTCCCAACAGCTATTCCAGTGGGTCCCCTCTCCCAACCTTCTCTGAGCCTTCGGGGTCCATGTGACTTGGCCATTTAGCCCATGGTGTGCAAAAAAGTGCCACTCAGAGGTAAAACAACCCAACGTTAAAGAACACGCTGGATGCCCTTGACGGGAGGCTACCATCTGTCTCCCAACAGCTGTTCCAGTGGGTCCCCTCTCCCAACCTTCTCTGAGCCTTCGGGGTCCATGTGACCTGGCCATTTAGCCCATGGTGTGCAAAAAAGTGCCGCTCAGAGGTAAAACAACCCAACGTTAAAGAACACGCTGGATGGCCTTGACGGGAGGCTACCATCTGTCTCCCAACAGCTGTTCCAGTGGGTCCCCTCTCCCAACCTTCTCTGAGCCTTCGGGGTCCATGTGACCTGGCCATTTAGCCCATGGTGTGCAAAAAAGTGCCGCTCAGAGGTAAAACAACCCAACGTTAAAGAACACGCTGGATGGCCTTGACGGGAGGCTACCATCTGTCTCCCAACAGCTGTTCCAGTGGGTCCCCTCTCCCAACCTTCTCTGAGCCTTCGGGGTCCATGTGACCTGGCCATTTAGCCCATGGTGTGCAAAAAAGTGCCGCTCAGAGGTAAAACAACCCAACGTTAAAGAACACGCTGGATGGCCTTGACGGGAGGCTACCATCTGTCTCCCAACAGCTGTTCCAGTGGGTCCCCTCTCCCAACCTTCTCTGAGCCTTCGGGGTCCATGTGACCTGGCCATTTAGCCCATGGTGTGCAAAAAAGTGCCGCTCAGAGGTAAAACAACCCAACGTTAAAGAACACGCTGAATGGCCTTGACGGGAGGCTACCATCTGTCTCCCAACAGCTGTTCCAGTGGGTCCCCTCTCCCAACCTTCTCTGAGCCTTCGGGGTCCATGTGACCTGGCCATTTAGCCCATGGTGTGAAAAAAAGTGCCGCTCAGAGGTAAAACAACCCAACGTTAAAGAACACGCTGAATGGCCTTGACGGGAGGCTACCATCTGTCTCCCAACAGCTGTTCCAGTGGGTCCCCTCTCCCAACCTTCTCTGAGCCTTCGGGGTCCTTGTGACCTGGCCATTTAGCCCATGGTGTGCAAAAAAGTGCCGCTCAGAGGTAAAACAACCCAACGTTAAAGAACAGGCTGGATGGCCTTGACGGGAGGCTACCATCTGTCTCCCAACAGCTGTTCCAGTGGGTCCCCTCTCCCAACCTTCTCTGAGCCTTCGGGGTCCATGTGACCTGGCCATTTAGCCCATGATGTGCAAAAAAGTGCCGCTCAGAGGTAAAACAACCCAACGTTAAAGAACACGCTGGATGGCCTTGACGGGAGGCTACCATCTGTCTCCCAACAGCTGTTCCAGTGGGTCCCCTCTCCCAACCTTCTCTGAGCCTTCGGGGTCCATGTGACCTGGCCATTTAGCCCATGGTGTGCAAAAAAGTGCCGCTCAGAGGTAAAACAACCCAACGTTAAAGAATACGCTGGATGGCCTTGACGGGATGCTACCATCTGTCTCCCAACAGCTGTTCCAGTGGGTCCCCTCTCCCAACCTTCTCTGAGCCTTCGGGGTCCATGTGACCTGGCCATTTAGCCCATGGTGTGCAAAAAAGTGCCGCTCAGAGGTAAAACAACCCAACGTTAAAGAACACGCTGGATGGCCTTGACGGGAGGCTACCATCTGTCTCCCAACAGCTGTTCCAGTGGGTCCCCTCTCCCAACCTTCTCTGAGCCTTCGGGGTCCATGTGACCTGGCCATTTAGCCCATGGTGTGCAAAAAAGTGCCGCTCAGAGGTAAAACAACCCAACGTTAAAGAATACGCTGGATGGCCTTGACGGGAGGCTACCATCTGTCTCCCAACAGCTGTTCCAGTGGGTCCCCTCCCCCAACCCTTCTCTGAGCCTTCGGGGTCCCTGTGACCTGGCCATTTAGCCCATGGTGTGCAAAATAGTGCCGCTCAGAGGTAAAACAACCCAACCTTGCTACATCTCTTAGTGTACTTAATTCGATCATTCCGTGCTACTGTTGGTCACCGAAAGCATTTATCATCTCGCTTGTTGAGAAAATCTTTAAAAAATAACAACTGGGACAACTTACGACCTCTAGATTTAATACCAGATCGAAACAGGTGTTTAGCGCCAAACGTTTCTTCAAATCTTTAGACTACACCGTATCCCGAAGCGATACGGTGTAGTCTAAAGGGATACAGGAGTAAAGGATATATCCCAAAGGGATACAGGACTAAAGGGATAAAGGTCTACAGGGGATCTTGCAATGCGAAGGGGGCAATCAGTTTTGGAGTTGCGACAACCACGAGAAGTTATTTTTCCCGCCACCGAAGACACTTCTGCACTTAGTCTTCGGCTCTTTCTCCCGCGAAAAAAAGGATCTTCACATGTCCTGAATTCGAAACCCGATCGTGACGGAGAAGAAAGCTCGTGACTCGGGCACGTGTTTTAATGACAGATCTCGTTTCGGCGGAAGGGAACACTTTGGGCACGGATGCTGGAGATTGGAGGCTCCGGAACCGGATTGTGTGCGCGTCTGCGCCGAGAATCATATGATTATCTATTGAGCGGTTTCTGATCCACGAGATCGATCTCGGTTCAATGCCGCACAAGGAAATACGATCATTGGGATGAACGAACAAGGAAATACGATCATGAATACGATCTTTGCTCAGATGGAGAAAAGATATCATTCTGAAGGTGAACGGGTTTGGGTTAGTTAGGATTTGGGTTGGGTTGTTTTACCTCTGAGCGGCACTTTTTTCCACACCATGGGCTAAATGGCCAGGTCACATAAATTCCGAAGGCTCAGAGAAGGTTGGGGGAGGGGACCCACTGGAACAGCTGTTGGGAGACAGATGGTAGCCTCCCGTCAAGGTCATCCAGCGTATTCTTTAACGTGCATAGGATATGGCTCTCCCTCACACAGGCCACGGCTTAACGTCCCATCCGACGGACGGCGGACTTTCCAAGCCCATCGGTGTCCCCTACTGACCGTGGGCAGGGCGGGGAATTTTGCGGAGATAAATCTCAACGCTGACCCAGCTGGGACTCGAACCTGGGAACTACAGATTACGAGCCTGGCAAGCTACCGACTGAGCCACCCCCGCCCCGGGTTAGTAAGGGAAGCTCTTCTAAATGGGCAAAATGATGGTAAGGTTTTTTATTACAGGGTCTGTCCGGTGTAAAGGTTTTCCAACTACCTAGTTGTTGTTGGATTGTTTTAACTCTAAGCGACACCATTTTGCACAGAGTGGCCAGGTCACGTGGACACCAAGGGCCCAGAAATCGTCGGAGAAAGGGGACTCACAGCTTTTGGGAAACTGATTGTAGCCTCTCTCTTTAATGTGCACAGAGTTTTGGCTCTCACGCACCTCTCACGCACCTCTCACGTACCCTCCAATCCGAAGAACGGCGGTCTTTCCAAGCCCATAGGTGTCCCCTAACGGCTGAGGGTAAGGAGTTTTGCGGAAATAAATCTCAACGCTGGCCCAGCCGGGACCCGAACCTGGGAACTGCAGATTACGTGCCTGACGCGCTGCCGATTGAGCCACCCCGGCCCCAGGGGTAGTGGAGTACAGTCGCTCGAAAAAGTATCCGAATACTATGGTTGATTACAGAATTCAGAAAAAATATCTGGCAACGATTTTTTTTAGAAATTAGTGATCTGGCAACCTTCGTGTCACGTGACACGAAGGTTGCCAGATCACTAATTTATAAAAATATCGTTGCCAGATATTTTTTCTGAATTCTGTAATCAACCATAATGTTCGGATACTTTTTTGAGCGACTATAGGTGGTCATATTATTTTGATACTAGATCGTGCGGACTGACTCACGGGAATATTGAGCGTGTGCAGTTACCGTTCACAGCAAACTGGAGCGTGTACAGTTGTTGTACACGCTCCAGATATTTTTCCTGAATTCTGTAATCACGTGACACGAAGGTTGCCAGATCACTAATTTCTAAAAGAAAATCGTTACCAGATATTTTTTCTGAATTCTGTAATCAACCATAGTGTTCGGATACTTTTTTGAGCGACTGTACCCAGACTCTTCCAAGGACGAGGAAAGGGGGGGGGGGGGTTGATGCGTTTGAGTTTCTTAGACTCGAGGGTCTGCCTTAGAAAATATATGTTCCTGAAACCCTGAAGGGGGAAGGCGATGTATTATCCCCCCTTTGGATGGAAGGGGGTTAATCATCGTGATGCTGAGATGATGAATGACGATCACATGACAACTTAATAGAGCAGATGATCGGGTCGAGAGATAATGAACAATTTCGTCTCGATGAAAGATCTCGTGATGATGATAACCTCGTGAACTGCAAATGACTGAGTATATCCTCATCGTCATCTGTACACTGATGCTTGGTGTGAGGTAACGTAAATAAAGAGAATATGGATTTTACTCCTAAGCGGTAATTGTAAAGGTTGAAGTTGACTTTCCTCCTGAAGGACAGGAATCTTTCATCAAACAATCACTTGATACGAAGAAATTCAAAAAGGATTGCCCCCAGGGCTAATTCTAGGGGAGGGGGGAGGCTTGCGTTTCCCGCTCCGCATTTGAGGATGCTAGTAAGTGTAATAGGGGCAAGCAAATGATTAAACTGATATGTATTTCATGAATTTTTCAAGAAATTTTTAAAAAACTTCTAAAACAGAAAAGAAAAAGGAATATCCCCCTCCCCAATACCACTTTTCTGAATCGATAAAGTCCCTCCCCCAACTTTATTTATTTATTTATTTATTTATTCATTTATTTATTTATTTTTTAGGTCAGGGCCTCATTGCCACAGAAAATATAACAACTGTAAATAATCATATGATGAGACTAGAGGATCTAAGGCCTGCCCGAGATATCGATCTGGGCCAGTGTTGGACCCAGAGGGGCGGGGGGGGGGTATTTGTTACAACTCCTCCACCACCGAGGACTTCAGTATCATATATTTTTAAAATTCGTCCTCAAAAATCAGAGACTCAGTGCATCTCAGAGGACTCCACCACCGAGGACTTCAATATCATATATTTTTAAAATTCGTCCTCAAAAATCAGAGACTCAGTGTATCTCAGAGGACTCCACCACCGAGGACTTCAGTATCATATATTTTTAAAATTCGTCCTCAAAAATCAGAGACTCAGTGTATCTCAGAGGACTCTTGCTCGTCGTCCCCTCCCCCACCCCACCCCCCTCCCTCATTCACTAAAGCTTTCTTGATACGTCCTCGATTTGGGATATCAAGCTCTCAGGCCTTGGGGTCCTTGTGACCTGTATTAATCCCATTGTGTGTAAAAAAAAGTGCCGCTCGGAGGTAAAATAAGAACTTTGTTCACACACTTGACATTAAGAATTTTATTATACTCTTTTTTTGGGGGGGAGGGGGGTAATGAATGCAAAAATTTTGGACAAGATATCCTTTGTCGGAATAGGCCACTTTCTGCAAGTAAGCTGGGGTGGCTCAGTCGGTAGCACGCCAGACTGGTAATCTGTAGTTCCCAGGTTCGAGTCCCTTCTGGGCCAGCGTTGAGATTTATCTCCTGAAAACCCCCATTTGCCCAAGCTCAGTAAGGGACGCCGATGGCCTTGGAAAGGTCGCCGTCCGTCGGATGGGACGTTTATCCGTGGCTCCGTATGCGGGAGAGCCATACCCTGTGCACGTTAAAGAACACGCTGGATGGCCTTGACGGGAGGCTACCATCTGTCCCCCAACAGCTGTTTCAGTGGGTCCCCACCCCCAATCTTCTCGGAGCCTTCGGGGTCCATGTGACCTGGCCATTTAGCCCATGGTGTGCAAAAAAGTGCCGCTCAGAGGTAAAACAACCCAACGTTAAAGAACACACTGGATGGCCTTGACGGGAGGCTACCATCTGTCCCCCAACAGCAGTTAGTGGGTCCCCACCCCCAATCTTCTCGGAGCCTTCGGGGTCCATGTGACCTGGCCATTTAGCCCATGGTGTGCAAAATGGTGCCGCTCAGAGGTAAACCAAACCGTTGGAATTTGAAACCAGAGTCAGTCTTCTCCAAAATTTGAATTTCAGAGTCTGTCTCCTCTAAACCTTTCAAAGTCAGTCTGTCATCCCAAAATTAGAAGCACAAATTCTGTCTCCTTTAAAATTTGAAAGCAAAGGTTTAATCCAAAATTTCCATTCAGAGATGTTCTCTTCGTAGTATTGAAAGCAAGAGTTTGTCTTCCTCAAAATTTGAAAGCTAGACCCTTTCCTGTGGGAAAGGGTGAGCAGCTAGAAGCTCAGCAAGAGTGTTAGCTAATCCTGCTAACCTTTTCCACCAACGTTATATTACTATGCTACGTATTAAACTCATTGTTTTGTCTTTTTTTTACTGGTGAAATAAACAATTATTATTATTAATTGGACTGGATTGTTTTACCTCTGAGCGCCACTCTTTTGACAGGATGGGCTAAATGGCCAGGTCACAAGGACCCCAAGGCTCAGAAAAGGTTGGGGGTTGGGTTGGGTTGTTTTTAGCTCTGAGCGACACATTTTTGCACACAATGGGCTAAATGGCCAGGTCACAAGGACCCCGAAGGCTCAGAGAAGATTGGGGGAGGGGACCCACTGGAACAGCTGTTGGGAGAAGATGGTAACCTCCCGTCAAGGCCATCCACGTGTTCTCTAACGTTGGGTTGTTTTACCTCTGAGCGGCACTTTTTTTGCACACAATGGGCCTAATGGCCAGGTCATATGGACCCCGAAGGCTCAGAGAAGGTTGGGGGAGGGGACCCACTGGAACAGCTGTTGGGAGACAGATGGTAGCCTCCCGTCAAGGCCATCCAGCGTGTTCTTTAACGTTGGGTTGTTTTACCTCTGAGCGGCACTTTTTTGCACACAATGGGCTAAATAGCCAGGTCACAAGGACCCCGAAGGCTCGGAGAAGGTTGGGGGAGGGGACCCACTGGAACAGCTGTTGGGAGACAGATGGCAGCCTCCCGTCAAGGCCATCCAGCGTGTTCTTTAACGTGCACAGGATATGGTTCTCCCACACACGGGGCCACGGCTTAACGTCCCATCCGACGGAAGGTTGGGGAAGGGGACCAACTGGAACAGCTGTTAGGAGACAGATGGTAGCCTCCCGTCAAGGCCATCCAGTGTGTTCTTTAACGTGCACAGCGCATGGCTTTCCCGCACAAAGGAACACGCCCATCCGACGGATGGCGGCCTTTTGAAGCCCATCGGCGTCCAATTTCTGACTGAGAACAGGATAGGGGTTTAGCAGAGAATAATTTTATTATGATTATTAATATTATTATAGAACTCTTCTACAAAATCTGAAAGCCACGGTCCATTCCCAAAATATGAAAGCCACAACCTGACCCCCCAACATCCAAAAAATGGAAAGCCCCAATCCTTCGAAGGAAAAGTGACTTCACAATCGAGCTGACTCTGAAAGCCAGAGTCACCTAGATAACAACAAATTTTTTTTTCTTCCTGAGTTGATTCCATTCCAATATATCACAAGGATCTTCTTCTTCGAGAGCAGGATTTGATTCTTTATTCCATTTATCATTCATGAATAAATATGTCGCGGATAATGCGCAATCTCTCCCTCCTCTCAAGGCCACCTTCTTGGCCGAGTCCAAGCAATGATGAAACGAACGCGCCGCACTCGCACCACGTTGCGTCGACTCTATTTTCTGCATGCGCGTGCGAGTCACAAACAACGAACGAAACCTTCTGCTTCGGATATGGTAAATAATTCACGTTCTTCTGCCGCCTCTGCCGCAACTTCCGCCAACGGATAAACCCAACGTGCATCCTTTAATCGATTCTTAGAGTGCCTTGAGGCACTTTCTTTTTTTTTAAAAAAAGGTCGCAAACTGATATTTGAGATCAGAAATTTTAGAGATCTTTTCTTAATCAGTTGGGATGGATTGTTTTACCTCTGAGCGGCACTTTTTTGCACACCATGGGTTAAATGGTCAGGATTTGGGTTGGGTTGTTTTACCTCTGAGCGGCACTTTTTTGCACACCATGGGCTAAATGGCCAGGTCACATGGACCCCGAAGGCTCAGAGAAGGTTGGGGGAGGGGACCCACTGGAACAGCTGTTGGGAGACAGATGGTAGTCTCCCGTCAAGGCCATCCAGCGTGTTCTTTAACGTGCACAGGGTATGACTCTCCCGCACACGGGGCCACGGCTTAACGTCCCATCCGACGGACGGCGGCCTTTCCAAGCCCATCGGTGTCCCCTACTGACCGTGGGCAGGGCGGAGAATTTTGCGGAGATAAATCTCAACGCTGACCCAGCTGGGACTCGAACCTGGGAACTACAGATTAAGAGCCTGGCGCACTACCGACTGAGCCACCCCCGCCCCTAAATGGTCAGGATATATATATATAAGACAAGACCCAGTAGTTCCGCCAAAAGGCACTACCAGTATAGGAAAATGCCATTTTCGCCACTAACTACAATCGGGTGCAAGACAGTACCATATAGATACAGCTCATCCCCGACTACCTAGGGGCGGGGGTAGCTCAGTCGGTAGCGCGCCAAGCTCGCAATCTGTAGTTCCCAGGTTCGAGTCCCAGCTGGGTCAGCGTTGACATTTATCTCCGCAAAATTCCCCGCCCTGCCTACGGTCAGTAGGGGACACCGATGGGCTTGGAAACGCCGCCGTCCGTCGGATGGTACGTTAAGCCGTGGCCCCGTACGCGGGAGAGTCATACCCTGTGCACGTTAAAGAACACGCTGGTTGGCCTTGACGGGAGGCTACCATCTGTCTCCCAACAGCTGTTCCAGTGGGTCCCCTCCCCCAACCTTCTCTGAGCCTTCGGGGTCCTTGTGACCTGGCCATTTAGCCCATGGTGTGCAAAAAAGTGCCACTAAGAGGTAAAACAACCCAACGTTAAAGAACACGCTGGATGGCCTGACGGGAGGCTACCATCTGTCTCCCAACAGCTGTTCCAGTGGGTCCCCTCCCCCAACCTTCTCTGAGCCTTCGGGGTCCTTGTGACCTGGCCATTTAGCCCATGGTGTGCAAAAAAGTGCCACTAAGAGGTAAAACAACCCAACCCGACTACCTAATGGCGAGCAGTCCTATAGAAGGAAAGCTCATCCATCGGTCAAAATCATAATTTAATCTGCGCCCCGGTTAGCCACAAACAAGGATAGGTAGATCCAAGTTGACTCAGCTCCCTGGGTGGGAACTCTTAGTTGGACCCAGATTTTGAATATGGGGCCCTGGCCTACTAGACGGACCAGGTCGTTCAGCAGGGCCCCGAACTGCTCCACTGAGCACCTGATGGAGGTCTTAGATTGCCAACCGGGCTCCAAACCAGTCAGCAGATCCTTCGACCGAACTGGACTACAACCCCCCCCCCCCCCACACACACACACAACGTCAAGGTGGTCCCCTGTCGGGGGCGGGGGGGGGTTGGTTAAATGGCCAGGTCACATGGACCCCGAAGGTTCAGAGAAGGTTGTGGGAGGGGACCCACTGGAACAGCTGTTGGGAGACAGATGTTAGCCTCCCGTTAAGGCCATCCAGCGTGTTCTTTAACGTGCCCAGGGTATGACTCTCCCGCACTCGAGACGACGGCTTAGCGTCCTATCTGACGGACGGCGGCCTTTCCAAGCCCATCGGTGTCCCCTACTGACCGTAGGCAGGGCGGGGAATTTTGAGGAGATAAATCTCAACGCTGACCCAGCTGGGACTCGAACCTGGGAACTACAGATTACGAGCCTGGCGCGCTACTGACTGAGTCACCCCCGCCCCTTTCTCAATTAGAGTGAGAGTGCACTTTAAAGTTGTCTTAGTTGTAAGTGTTTATTTCACCAAACTAAGATAGTTGAAGCCGTCCCATGGCCGAGTGGTTAGCGCGCTTGGCTACTGATTTAAGGGACCTGGGTTCGAGCCCCGGATAAGGCATGGTTGTATGTGTTGTTTTTCTGCTGAGGTCCTGCCATCCTCTCAGACCTTCTAGTATGGCATATAAACTGACAGGCTCCTGTCAGACCTCTGTGGCAAGCAGCTGCTTGAGGGGTATTTTTTTTTAAGATAGTTGGGTTGTTTTACCTCTGAGCGGCCAGGGCGGGCAGTTTTGCGTGGATTTATCTCAATGACTGGCTCAGGCGGAACTCAAACCTGGGAACTGCTGATTACCGACTGAGCCACCTTCCACCTTCCTAGGACTTTCCTAGGACTTCGTAACGAAGTATAACACTTAAGTCAGTAAGAAATTCTGCATACATTGGCATGTTTATATATATTGCATATGTTTTTCAAATAAGTTTGCTGAACCTGTTTCCTCATATGACACTCTTTTTCTATGTTGTCGTTTTTTTTTATTGTCAATAATGTTTCGCTATATGACAATAAAACTCAACAAATATCATTTAACTATACTCATGCAGAAAAACATTCTGAAACATTAATGAATACCAGATACACTTGTAGTTCCGGGGCGGGGGTGGCTCAGTCGGTAGCGCGCCAGGCTCGTAATCTGTAGTTCCCAGGTTCGAGTCCCAGCTGGGTCAGCGTCGAGATTTATCTCCGCAAAAATTCCTCGCCCTGCCCACGGTCAGTAGGGGACACCGATGGGCTTGGAAAGGCCGCCGTCCGTCGGATGGGACGTTAAGCCATGGCCCGTGTGCGGGAGAGCCATACCCTGTGCACGTTAAAGAATACGCTGGATGGCCTTGACGGGAGGCTACCATCTGTCTCCCAACAGCTGTTCCAGTGGGTCCCCTCCCTCAACCTTCTCTGAGCCTTCGGGGTCCATGTGACCTGGCCATTTAGCCCATGGTGTGCAAAAAAGTGCCGCTCAGAGGTAAAACAACACAAACAACAACACTTTTAGTTCCCAGGTTCGAGTCCCAGCTGGGTCAGCGTTGAGATTTATCTCCGCAAAAATTCCTCGCCCTGCCCACGGTCAGTAGGGGACACCGATGGGCTTGGAAAGGCCGCCGTCCGTCGGATGGGACGTTAAGTCGTGACCCCGTGTGCGGGAGAGCCATACCCTGTGCACGTTAAAGAACACGCTGGATGGCCTTGACGAGAGGCTACCATCTGTCTCCCAACAGCTGTTCCAGTGGGTCCCCTCCCTCAACCTTCTCTGAGCCTTCGGGGTCCATGTGACCTGGCCATTTAGCCCATGGTGTGCAAAAGAGTGCCGCTCAGAGGTAAAACAACCCACATATTGGAAACGATTCGACAGAAATGGATTTCGTCTATTTTCCACAAAGATTTACCTTTTAAGTACATGAATTTTATTTCAATAGAAATTTTGTACAAAACCACTAGTTTAGTTTTCACTCAATTAATTTTCACCCGAACTTTCCACTCAATTACAAAAGACAATGAATTGCAAAAGCCAACCCTTCGTTGTCGACTGACTCTGTAGAAAATGCAAAAGTGGAAAGAAACATTTGAACATCTCCCGACATAACATCAGTCATGTCTTTCCGAAATCCATTTGCACGAATCCTCCTCGAGACCCTCCAACATCCGGAACCGGTGTCTGTGAATGTTAGTGCGAGGAGACAGATGAAAGGGAATTATGGGTCAGCGCCATTTCTCTGCCAGGAGGAAGACAGTAATTACCGATGGTCATCTCTCTTCTGAAAGTCGTCTTGGCAGGTTCAAGGCAATCGTCAATAAGTCACGTGGCCTGGGGCTAAATGACCCCAATGGGAATGGAAGAAGAAGAGAACGGCTAAATAATACTTGGAAACAAACAGATATGCGTCCGGTGAATAATTAGCACAAGCGTGAGGTGATGCCAACAGACAGAGGTTAGGGGTGATGACAGAGGAGCCATGTGCCATTACAGCAAATTATCCTGATGGATCAAGGAGGCTTTAGAGGGTGAAACTAGGCAAACATCTTTTATGTAAGGAGTTGATGATTTATGCTGTAGGGTCTCTAACTCCTTTGCTTAAACAATTTAATTGTTATTCAATTACCCATTTCGGTGTTAATTGGAAACAGCTTTATTTTCTATACAAGCAATTATCAGAAATGTTTTAAGAGAAGGGTTGCGTTGTTTTACCTCTGAGCGGCACTTTTTTGCACACAATGGGTAAATGGCCAGGTCATATGGACCCCGAAGGCTCAGAGAAGGTTGGGGGAGGGGACCCACTGGAACAGCTGTTGGGAGACAGATGGTAGCCTCCCGTTAAGGCCATCCAGCGTGTTCTTTAACGTTGGGTTGTTTTACCTCTGAGCGGCACTTTTTTGCACACCATGGGCTAAATGGCCAGGTCACATGGACCCCGAAGGCTCAGAGAAGGTTGGGGGAGGGGACCCACTGGAACAGCTGTTGGGAGACAGATGGTAGCCTCCCGTCAAGGCCATCCAGCGTGTTCTTTAACGTTGGGTTGTTTTACCTCTGAGCGGCACTTTTTTGCACACAATGGGTAAATGGCCAGGTCACATGGACCCCGAAGGCTCAGAGAAGGTTGGGCGAGGGGACCCACTGGAACAGCTGTTGGGAGACAGATGGTAGCCTCCCGTCAAGGTCATCCAGCGTGTTCTTTAACGTGCACAGGGTATGGCTCTCCCGCACACGGGGCCACGGCTTAACGTCCCATCCGACGGACGACGGCCTTTCCAAGCCCATCGGTGTCCCCTATTGACCGTGGGCAGGGCGGGGAATTTTGCGGAGATAAATCTCAATGCTGACCCAGCTGGGACTCGAACCTGGGAACTATAGATTACGAGCCTGGCGCGCTACCGACTGAGCCATCCCCGCCCTTTAAGAGAAGGAACCAAATTCTAGAATGAATCTGAAGATTATACATTTTTTTTTCTCAGTGTTGTGTGTTTCCCTAAGGTTGATGTACAGTCGCTCATAAAAGTATCCGAACATTATGGTCGATTATAGAATTCAGAAAAAATATCTGGCAACGATTTTTTTAGAAGTTAGTGATCTGGCAACCTTCGTGTCACGTGAGTTAAATAAAATGTACACTTAAGTGTGAGCTCACAAAAACCTGGATCGTGTGGGCCCACTCACAGAAACATTGAGCGTGTGCAGTTACCGTTCACAGCAAACTGAAGCGGTTGCGGTTAATGTTCACAGCACATTGGATCGTGTGAACTCACAAAAACCTGGATCGTGTGGGCCCACTCACAAAAACATTGAGCGTGTGCAGTTACCGTTCACAGCAAACTGAAGCGGTTGCGGTTAATGTTCACAACACATTGGATCGTGTGAACTCGCAAAAACCTGGATCGTGTGGGCCCACTCACAGAAACATTGAGCGTGTGCAGTTACCGTTCACAGCAAACTGGAGCGGTTGCGGTTAATGTTCACAGCACATTGGATCGTGTGAAGTCACAAAAACCTGGATCGTGTGGGCCCACTCACAAAAACATTGAGCGTGTGCAGTTACCGTTCACAGCAAACTGGAGCGTGTGCAGTTACTGCACACGCTCCAGTTTGCTGTGAACGGTAACTGGAGCGTGTACAGTTGCTGTACACGTTCCAAATATTTTTTTCTAGATTCTGTAATCAATCATAGTGTTGGGATATTTTTTTGAGCGACTGTACAAACTTTTATACATGCTCCTCTGAATGCTAATCACTAGCCCTTGTAGGATCTCTCTAACTAATCCTGATATGAGTGAAAAATTAAGATTTACCGAGATTTGATCAAAATCTTTAACTTAACCTTTCACGCAACATTTCGTCATTCCATAATTGTCTTGTGCGCAGCATCTCGCGCACCTGCTGGTCCGACAAGAAAGCGCTGCTTTGACAGTCGTGTCACACATCAGCGCCCAACCCAAGCCGTGACTGAGGCGGAACCTTCTCTGTCCAAGTCTTCCTGTTTCCGTCACAAAGATTTAATAATTCAATTACGCGCGCACGTGCTGAGTGTCGTCACGAGAGCGCTGTTTTTCTACTCCCGAGCTTCCCTGTTTCCTTAGCAACGCATGGTGGTGCTCTCTTTTGACATTGATGATCACGAAATGGTCGGTTGTTGTTGATCAGCATTATTCCCGACGTCTTAGTCGCAAAGATTCAGACTTTTTCTTTTCCTGTGAAATTGATATCCCTCGGTTATTAAAAACCTGCTCCCAACACAAATTGTTAACTTCTTCTTGTATCTGGAGGTTAAGGATTGTTTGTCGCTCAAAGCTTCTGACTGAGGCAGTGGTTAGCAGTGGCTTTAGTCTTAGTAGGGCGTTTTCTTCTATGAGAAAACCTGTGCAAGCTAGGACTAATTTGTTTTACCACTGAGCAGCACGTTTTTTGCACACATTACATTACATTTTCTAATACAGTGGACCTTCGTTATAGCGCTGCTCGCTATACCGCGCACTCGGTTATAGCGCGGGCGATGTTCGCGATAAGTTCAAACATGTTTATACAGGTCCGTGCGGCGTTAGTATCGCATCGCATTTTATTGTTACTGCGTATTGAGTAACTGTGTATGTATTGAGTTCCTGCATGTATTTTGAATAGTGTTTAATTATTGTATGCATGATGAGTAAAAGAAAAGCTTACAGTGTGAAATTTATTGTGTCGGTATAACGCGGTTCACCTTATAACGCGGGTGTTGTTTCCCGCCCGACATGCGCGTTATATCGGGGGTCCACTGTATATATTCTTCTTTATACATAGTTTGTCCAATAAAAATCATATATTTATTCATACCATATATATGGAAATTTTAATATTATATTTCAGTAGTGTTTCATAATTTTACCTATATTTTTCAGTACAAGTCTGAGAAAAAATGTTGAGTCTTCCACGAGAGTAAAAACTCGCTTGTGGAAGAAATTTAACAGTTATGTTGTAATAAAAATGAAAAGGCAACATGCTTCAGTTTCACATTTCCTCACACTTCGCTAGCTTGATAAAAAAAACTAAGTAAATATTTAACTAATTTATAAGTTTGAAAATGATCATTAAAAATAAATGAAATAAAAAAAATAAAAAATGAAAAGACTTTACTGGGTAGAAAAGCAGAAAAAAATATAAAAATCTATATTTTTGAACTGTGCGTTAGTAAGTGGTTCAGTTGAGCACCTTAAGGGCAACTCAGCATCAAATGAAATTTTATTACATTTAAATCTCTTTTATTTCTAAAACATAGTCTCAATATTTACCACATTCAAAATCCATTTTCTTGGGCTAAATTCCTAGATCCCAAGGACCCCAAGGGCTCAGAGAAGATTGGGGAAGCGAACCCACTGGAACAGCTGTTGGGAAACAGATGGTAGCCTCCTGTCAATGACATCCTGCGTGTTCTTTAACATGCACAGCGCATGGCTCTCCCGCACACGGAGACACGGCTTAACGACCCATCCGTCGGACAGTGGCCTTTCCAAACTCATTGGTATCCCCTACTGCCCAGTTCGAGTCCCAGCTGGGTCAGCGTTGAGATTTATCTCCGCAAAAATTCCCCGCCCTGCCCACGGTCAGTAGGGGACAACGATGGGCTTGGAAAGGCCGCCGTCCGTCGGATGGGACGTTAAGCCGTGGCCCCGTGTGCGGGAGAGCCATACCCTGTGCACGTTAAAGAATACGCTGGATGGCCTTGACGGGAGGCTACCATCTGTCTCCCAACAGCTATTCCAGTGGGTCCCCTCCCCCAAACTTCTCTGAGCCTTCGGGATCCTTGTGACCTTGCTATTTAGCCCACGGTGTGCAAAAAAGTGCCGCTCAGAGGTAAAACAACCCAACCCGGATAGGTTATAGTTGGGTTTTTTTGTTCCCTTGAAGTTAGGATTACTGGTGAAGTTATGTTGTTATAAAAATGAAAAGGCAACATGCTTCAGTTTCACATTTCCTCACACTTTGCTAGCTTGATCAAAAAATCTAAGTAAATATTTAACTAATTTATAAGTTTGAAAATTATCATTAAAAATAACTGAAATAAAAAAATCTTTTTAAAAGTGATGATCACGTGATTCATATGAGCGAAAACAACTTCCTCATATGAAAAAAACTTACACTACGGATCGGACATTCTGTTACTATCTAATTATTAAAATATTGTTACGACAGAAGGAATCTGGCAACCGAAAGCAAAAAGTTTCAGCCAACGAATAAGAACTTTGGGAGAATTTGGAGAAGAAGAGTGGAGCGTTAACGGTCGTTGTGTTGTAACGGTCGAATAGTTCGAAAATGGCCGGTGGGCTGTTCTGAGACAGTGCGCGTTAAGTATCAAGAAGTAACTTGATGTGTTGTGTATACGCGGAAGGATAAAAGTGGGATCTTTTATCGTTAAGTATCAAGAAGTAACTTGATGTGTTGTGTATACGCGGAAGTATAAAAGTGGGAACTTTTATGGCTAACTTCGAATGTCTACACGGACTGTCTTTTTGTTCGGCTAGTGTGTGAAAAGTTATTAGCACAGGACGAGAATTGGTTTACGAGTGAAGATCTTCGGGTGACCTGGTAAATCAAGTAAAAGGTAGTATTTAGTAAAATACACAGAGCTGATGTGTGCTCATGCAGGAAGATTGATGACTTGTGCATGTTAATAGTTGATTTGTTAATAAGATACTTCATCCATATTTCCTTTGTAACAATTTACCTTGTATTGAATTTGGTTTTGAAATATAGCTTTTAATACTCACGCTCAGTGGCTATCCATTTTTGTGATCCGCAACATTTGGTGTCAGAAGCGGGATAATTTATTGAATGCCGTTAACTAGAAGTATGGATGAATTAGTAAAGTTGATAAATGACTTGAGAGCCGATATTAAAGGTGAAATAGGTGACCTTGCTAGACAAAGTGATAGCTTGAAAGGTGATATAGCTGCCCAAAGCGATAAAATAGGTGATATGAAAGCCGATATAGCTGCCCAAAGCGATAAAATAGGTGATTTGAAAGCCGATATAGCCGCACAAAATACTGAGATGAGAGCTGAAGTGGCTTCTCAAGTTGGTAAGTTTATTGATCACTTCAAGGATCATAAAACCGAACTCAATAGACAATGCAATAGTTTAAACGTTGAATTTGTCAGTGAAAAAGATGATCTTGATAGTGTTAAGTTAGATTGTAAACATGGAAAAGAAAAAGAGAAAGGCAACGCATATAAAAATGTGGATCTGCTACTGGAAATCAAGAATCGTAGAGATAGCGCAGATAATGCCTTTGACCACGCAACTACTGGTAATGCATGGCAGAGTGTCTATGTCGCTGGTGACATGTCTAGGAACTGTGAAGAACAATCACACAGATCAGAGAGCTGCGAGACTATACAGTACGCTTTGCACTTCAAAATACCTAGGTATACAAGTCTGGCACGATCTGAAGAGAGATCCACACGAAAGGTATTCTATTCCTCGCTCTCAGCAAAATGCGTCATGGGCAATTATCGCAAAGGCAGAGTAACGAGTGGTAATGAGGGGGAACGAAACAGAGTTTACGTTTCGCAGAGTGGTCCGAGTAAAGAAGAGGCGTCCATTCATCATAGATACAAAGTGCCCTGCGTCGTTACCGGGGAAGTCGGAGAGATTTTTCCGAAGCATATAGCCACACTTGAATCGTTTATAGAAAGTGGGGAAATAAGGAAGAGGAATTCCGAAGAATGGCTTAGAAGCATAACAGGTGATGCTAGTAAAAGAGCTTCAGGCAGAGACGGTACTTCAAAGACTAACTTTCTGGATGAAACTAAGCCTCAGAGTTACGATCAGAGAGAAGTAAAGCCCTCAGACAATCTCAACGAAACCATGCTGAATTTCTTTTCTGAACAGTCAATGTGCAGATTTGGACATTATAACCATTTAGATTATAAGGATATAGAAAAGTTTTATCACGACTACAAGAGCTCTAAAGTGGACAATATCATGTTACAGAACTCGTCGCTGATCTCCAGAATGAACAATTTGGCAATCATGACTGATATTTCCCTGGCTAATTACAATGAGAGCTCCAAGAAAGTGAATTCGGAAGAAACAGCAAATATGACCTCCTCGGGTCATGTGTTTTGCTGGAGACCCGAGTGGCGCCATCGGATGGTAGATAAAAACAGCACAGGAGGTGTCGGCAACAAAGTGAGTCTTGTCTTGGCTCCTGCACTTGCTGCTTTAGGTCTCAAGGTCCCTATGATCTCCGGTCGTGCTCTCCAATTGACGGGAGATACTCTGGACAAATTGGAATCCATCCCTGGCTTCACAGTCGACTGCACTAAAGATAAAATCGAGCAGATGATGGAAGACGTCGGATGCTGCATCGTAGGACAGACAGAGGAGCTGGTGCCAACAGATAAGGAGATTTACCGCTGCAAGGATCTGACGGCTACCGTAGATAGCGTTCCTCTAAGGAGATGCTCAATTGTGTCCAAAAAGCTGGCTGAAGGAGTGTGCGCTTTGGTTTATGATGTTGAATTCGGAAAAGGAGCTATTGATCTCATCAGTACAGAAGATGTTGCTGTTGATTTAGTTAAGAAAATGGTTGCAGCATCACAGGCTCGTGGAATGAAGAGTTTGAGTTGTTCAGCTGTTATCAGCAACATGGATTCACCTCTTGAAAACTCTGTTGACAACTCTCTGGAAGTGATGGAAGCTGTTCAGTGTTTCCTTGGTGACGGATCCTTGGAACTGCAAGAGCTCGTCGAAGAGTTAGGAGGAGAACTTCTGCGTTTGGTGAACATTGTGGATAATAGGGTAGATGAAGCATCACGTGTCCGCAAGGTTCTGCATAACGGCAATGCTTTGAACAAGTTTCGTAACATGTTAATAGAACAAGGAGTATCTGAAGATGTTGCAAGCTGGCTATGTGAAGATAAAACAGAAAAAATATTGCTAGCAGCCCGACACATCACTGATTTCACTTATACAGGAGAAACAGGTAAGGTTGTCGGATTAGAAGCTGCAGTCCTAGCAAGAGTATGGAAGGAGGAGATGGACCGAAGCGCTAAAAAGAATTATGGAGCTGATATAATTGTGAAGCACCTTGGGGATCAAATTGAATCAGGTGAAATATGGCTGAAGGTTCATCACGACAGTTCTGAATTAAGTGAAAGTCAACTGACAAAAGGGTCAGACTGGAGGATGAAACTTCTCCCTAGATTTTATGTCACTAATGACTTTCATTCCTTGTTACTCTTGATAGAAGTAAAAATCCAAAGAAGAAAACTTTCGACAAAGAAGAAAACTTTTTACAGGTTTTGCACGAAAACTCTTAGTCGATTCTTCTCCCTGCAGAGACATAAACGTGTTCACAAGGGCTATAGGCCTTACACGTATTATGTTTGTGGACGAGGCTTCAGTCAGAAAAGAAATCTACGTCATAATGAGATTCGCTTTCATTTTGACACAGACGTGGTATATCGCATTCGTCGACGTCCAGCTACAAAGTGCAAGGTGGTTCACGTGGATCGTTTGGCTCCGTTTCATCGAAGAACTGAAGAAACTTTGGAATCCAGAATTGTTCGGGACGAACAAGACCTAGGAAGGGGGCAGTGTTACGACAGAAGGAATCTGGCAACCGAAAGCAAAAAGTTTCAGCCAACGAATAAGAACGTTGGGAGAATTTGGAGAAGAAGAGTGGAGCGTTAACGGTCGTTTTGTATTGTAACGGTCGTTGTGTGTTGTAACGGTCGGTGAGTTCGAAAATGGACGGTGAGCTGTTCTGAGACAGTGCGCGTAAGTATCAAGAAGTAACTTGATGTGT
This sequence comes from Ryuthela nishihirai, assembly GCA_038380435.1. NCBI lineage: Eukaryota > Metazoa > Arthropoda > Arachnida > Araneae > Heptathelidae > Ryuthela > Ryuthela nishihirai. The sequence continues at coordinate 26,400,061 of JAWZYU010000026.1, forward strand.
TGTGTATACGCGGAAGGATAAAAGTGGGATCTTTTATCGTTAAGTATCAAGAAGTAACTTGATGTGTTGTGTATACGCGGAAGTATAAAAGTGGGAACTTTTATGGCTAACTTCGAATGTCTACACGGACTGTCTTTTTGTTCGGCTAGTGTGTGAAAAGTTATTAGCACAGGACGAGAATTGGTTTACGAGTGAAGATCTTCGGGTGACCTGGTAAATCAAGTAAAAGGTAGTATTTAGTAAAATACACAGAGCTGATGTGTGCTCATGCAGGAAGATTGATGACTTGTGCATGTTAATAGTTGATTTGTTAATAAGATACTTCATCCATATTTCCTTTGTAACAATTTACCTTGTATTGAATTTGGTTTTGAAATATAGCTTTTAATACTCACGCTCAGTGGCTATCCATTTTTGTGATCCGCAACAATATCATAACTATTTTTTAGAATGAAGGTTTATGTGGGGTATATTTTCTTGAGATTCCATCACCCCTCTAGACCAGGGCTTCTTAAACTTCTTCCACTCGTGATCCCTTTTCGCCCGAGAAATTTTTAAGCGACCCGGGTATTTTATAAATAATAAAATACTCGTTCAAGCAGCTGCTTGCCACAGAGGTCTGACAGGAGCCTGTCAGTTTATATGCCACAGTAGGAGATCTGAGAGGATGGCAGGACCTCAGCAGAAAAACGACACACACATCCATGCCTAATCCGATAGAGGTATAAAATAGGTATACAAATCAAACATTTACTGATAATAAATCATAAAGCAATTTATTTTAAAACAATTCTTTGGTATATACATAATTTTACCATTTATTAAATACGAAAGCGAATTGGCATATTAATGAGATGGATGTGCTTGGTTATTTTTACATAAAGAATTAAATCTTTGCTGAATATTTGACACTACAGGACGTAGAGCATCTTCAACGTTTTTGAAAGTTGATCGATATTTTGATTTTATAATCGTCAATGCTGAGATCGCCGTTTTGCATAAATACGCAGTACAAAATGAGAAGTATGTTCAGGACCATTTCAGACATCGTTGGAAATTCTATCCTAATCCCAATCCAAAATTCATTTAACTATTTTTTAGGGAACTCAAGTTTTAAACCTGTGTCACTTGATAGATAACTCGGCAAATTCTTCTTGAACTTTTAATGGCAGATGACTGACGTTTTTGATTTTAATTCAGTATGGTTTATGAACTCAACTTTGTTTTTTAGAATCAAAATTTGAAGGGGCGCATTTCTGAATCAGATGATCAATTATAACTCTTAGAATTAAATCTTTGGGAAGGTTATTTTCAATTATAAAATCATCTGTAGCTGTAAACATTTCTAAAGAACTATTTTCCTCCCTATTCTTCCGTATCTTTTAACATACTTAAGTTACAATTTTTTCCTTGAAGAGACATGTTTAAATCATTGAATTTTTCTAAAATATCCGGCAAATAAGTTTTGAAAGTCATAAGTCATTATAAAAAAAATTAAAATCGGATTTCTGCTGAGTCAAAAATATAACAACTTAATCTTTCAATTTCAATAATCTGTTTAAACTTGGCTCTCTTCAGAGCCACCTTACCTCTGCATATAGTAATAAGCTTTTGTAATCGGAGTCCATATCTTTGCAAAGGTTTGAAAACAAACTACTGTTAAGGGCACGGCTTTTAATGAAGTTAATGATTTTGATAGTATCGCGAAGCACATCATCTAACTCTAGTGATATTTTTGGCTACGAGTGCCTCTTGATGGATCATGCAGTGACTAATAGTGATATGTTCATTGCCACCAGCTTTAACTTTCGCTACAAATCCAACATTCTCGCCCATCATTGCTCCAGCACTGTCTGTACAGACTCCAACGTAATTGGGAAGGGGGTGACAGTCGGTAGTGCGCCTGGCTCGTAGTCTGCAGTTCCCAGGTTCGAGTCCCAGCTGGGTCAGCATTGAGACCTCTGCAAAACTCGCCCTGCCCACGGTCAGTAGGGAACACCGATGGGCTTGGAAAGACCACCGTCCGTCGGATGGGACGTTAAGCCGTGGCCCCGTGTGCGGGAGAGCCATACCCTGTGCACATTAAGGAACACGCTGGATGGCTTTGACGGGAGGATACCATCTGTCTCCCAACAGCTATTCCAGTGGGTCCCCTCCCCCAACCTTCTCTGAGCCTTCGGGATCCTTGTGACCTTGCTATTTAGCCCACGGTGTGCAAAAAAGTGCCGCTCAGAGGCAAAACAACTCAACAACCCAACCCAATGTAATTTTTCCACTGTAAACCTTCATTTGTGAAAAATTCATCGACATTGAGATATATATCTTCCCCTGTTGTCTGCCTTCAAAGGGCGACAATACAATAATTCCTCATGTATGCTTCCTTCATAAATATATCTTACATAAAGTAACAATTGTGCCATGTTAGAAATATAGTTGTTTCATCTAACTGAATTGCAAACTTTGGGCTGCTCTTAAGCCTTGTAATAAGCTGCTGGAATTGATCTTTACTAATTTCAGAAATTCTTTTGGAAACAGTATCATTCGATAAAGGGATTTTACGAATTTCATCACCCTACTTTTCCCCATGAACTATTTGACATTTTACTAGCAGCAGGTAACACGAGATCTATCGCGTAGAGCATATTTTAGTTTTTCAATCAAATGCGAGGTTTCCTAACATGCAAGTAAATACTTTTCGTTGACAGTAATAAATTTCTCAAACCATTTTTTTTCTTTATTTGAAGAGTATAGAAGTCGTTCAAAATATCCCTTTGATTTATTGCAGTACGCTCCATGCTTGGTATTAAGATGTCGGTTTAGTTTGGCTGGTTTCATGCTCTCCGCAGACAAAACTTCGTTACATATTAAGCAAAGAGGTTAGGCATCATGATTATTAGAAGTAAATCCATATTGCAAAAATGATTCGACATATCTTTTTCTTGTCAATTTAGGTGTACTACAACCTAGTAGCGAAGACTAAGCCGCATTGTCATCAATATTTTTTTTACCTCTTCTGTCTAAATTTAGCCACTTATCCATAATCCAATACAATCCAAAAATATACTATTTTGATAATTACATGCCGAGGAATGACGGTAGGAAAATATTAAAATTCTTTTTTCCGTAATTAAACTATTACTTTTTTTTTATAAGAGCAGAAAACTTTAGCATTGTTTTGTCTGTACATATAATCATAAAATACAATAGTCTCGAATCCGAGCCGAGATGTTTCTGGCAGCGTTGTTGACGTTGCGTGGGTTGACGACATGCGCAGTTCAAAGTGCGCATCTTGTGTGTTGAGAACAAAGCTGCAGTGAAGTCGTGCTGACAGAAACCACGGACACATTACGCGTTTCATTTTGAATTAATTTTTGGTCGTTGCGTGTTCATAAACCTTTTACTGTTGCCAAATTTTTCGCGACCCTCACATTTAGTTGCGCGACCCCATATGGGGTCGCGACCCATAGTTTAAGAAGCTATGCTCTAGACCAAGCTGACTTGTCCAGGCTCACGTTGGGGGTACAGGTGGCTCAGTCGGTAGCGCGCCAGGCTCGTAATCTGCAGTTCTCAGGTTCGAGTCCCAGCTGGGTCAGCGTTGATATTTATCTCCGCAAAACTCCCCGCCTTGCGCACGGTCAGTAGGGGATACCGATGGGCTTGGAGAGCCGCTGTCCGTCGGATGGAACGTTAAGCCGTGGCCCCGTGTGCAGGAGAGCCATACCCTGTGCACGTTAAAGAACACGCTTGGATGGCCTTGACGGGAGGCTACCATCTGTCTCCCAACAGCTGTTTCAGTGGGTCCCTTCCCCCAACATTCTCTGAGCCTTCGGGGTCCTTGTGACCTGGCCATTTAGCCCATGGTGTGCAAAAAAGTGCAGCTCAGAGGTAAAACAACCCAACGTTAAAGAACACGCTGGATATCCTTGACTGGAGTCTACCATCTGTCTCCCAACAGTTGTTTCAGTGGGTCCCTTCCCCCAACATTCTCTGAGCCTTCGGGGTCCATGTGACCTGGCCATTTAGCCCATGGTGTGCAAAAAAGTGCCGCTCAGAGGTAAAACAACCAAACAACCAACCACGCAAAAAAATTAACAGAGATTTATGAAGTATGTGATTTGAATGAATACTCTAGCAGAAGAATGGTTGACGCAATCCCACCCCTATACCTCACCCTAAGTAGTGTCCATTACTTTATGACTCTCCGGGGAGTGTGAACTCAAGCATCGCTTAAGCGCCACTCAGTTTAAGAAACGAGATGAGCGATGGCTACTTTCTGAGGCTGACTGACCTCCCTCTCTCTGTGATGAATGAAGACAAGAAACCATTTTTGCATCCAATTCCTGCCTCCATCGATCACAAAGATGCGGGGGAGCTCCTCTCTTTCCTCCCGCTCCCCTCAGTGCAGTGAACTCGATTTTCTTCCTAATTTATATGTGCAAAACAGAGGTAGGCTTGCCTTTCTTTTTTTGGGACTGTCAAGCCGAACTCTCTTCTCCTGAATGCGATCCGAGTTGACAAGCAGCGAAGAAGCGGAAGGAATGAGAAAGAAGCGATGGAGGAGGATTGAAAAGGGCTCGTACAACAAGAAACCAAAGCTGAATTTGGGATGTGGTCAGAGAGAAAACTTCTTCGGCGTTTCAGAGTTATCTACGTTTCTAAACTTTGTGACGGCTTGAAACAAAACCATTACCAACATCGGAGGAGATCCTCACGTCATATTCTATGTAACACACATATATATATATCCATACACACGCTCCAGCTTTGCTGTGAGACCCCTTTCGTTGTTGACACACGCTCCAGAAAGGGCGGGGTGGCTCAGTCGGTAGCGCGCCAGGCTCGTAATCTGTAGTTCCCAGGTTCGAGTCCCAGCTGGGTCAGCGTTGAGATTTATCTCCTCAAAATTCCCCGCCCTGCCCACGGTCAGTAGGGGACACCGATGGGCTTGGAAAGGCCGCCGTCCGTCGGATGGGACGTTAAGCCGTGGCCCGTGTGCGGGAGAGCCATACCCTGTTCGCGTTAAAGAACACGCTGGATGGCCTTGACGGGAGGCTACCATCTGTTTCCCAACAGCTGTTCCAGTGGGTCCCCTCCCCCAACCTTCTCTGAGCCTTCGGGGTCCATGTGACCTGGCCATTCAGCCCATGGTGTGCAAAAAAGTGCCGCTCAGAGGTAAAACAACCCAACACAACACAACAACACACGCTCCAGCTTTGCTCTGAGACTCCCCCCTCCCCTTCGTTGCTGACACACTCTTCAGTTTTGCTGTGAGACTCCCTTTCGTTGTTGAAACACTCTCCAGCTTTGCTCTGAGAACTCCTTCGTTGTTGATACAAGCTCCACTTTTGCTGTGAGATCCCTTTCATTGTTGACACACGCTCAGGTTTGCTGTGAGTCCCCCTTCGTTATTAGCACACGCTCCAGCTTTGCTGTGAGAACCCCTTCATTGTTGACACACGCTCCAGTTTTGCTGTGAGACTCCCCTTCGTTGCTGAAACACTCTTCAGTTTTGATGTGAGACTCCCCTTCGTTTTTGACACACGCTCCAGTTTTGCTGTGAGACTCCTTCGCTGTTTTCGCATTTTGTTTTGAGAACCCCTTCGTTGTTTGCACACGCTCCAGCTTTGCTATGAGACCCCTTCATTGTTGACACACGCTCCAGTTTTGCTGTGAGACTCCTCTTCGTTGCTGACACACTCTTCAGTTTTGCTGTGAGACTCCCCTTCGTTGCTGACACACTCTTCAGTTTTGATATGAGACTCCCCTTCGTTTTTGACACACGCTACAGTTTTGCTGTGAGACCCTTCGCTGTTTTCGCATTTTGTTGTGAGAACCCCTTCGTTGTTAGCACACGCTCCAGCTTTGCTATGAGACCCCTTCATTGTTGACACACGCTCCAGTTTTGCTGTGAGACTCCCCTTCGTTGCTGACACACTCTTCAGTTTTGGTGTGAGACTCCCCTTCGTTTTTGACACACGCTCCAGTTTTGCTGTGAGACCCCTTCGCTGTTTTCGCATTTTGTTGTGAGAACCCCTTCGTTGTTAGCACACGCTCCAGCTTTGCTATGAGAACCCCTTCGTTGTTGACACACGCTCCAGTTTGTTGTGAGATCACCTCTGTTGTTGACACACGCTCCAGTTTTGCTGTAAGGTAGTATCGCTCGTCGTCACACGCTCCAGTTTCGCTGCGGGTTAAGACACCCAAAGAGTTCGCTGATGTTTAGAACGGCAAAACCTCTGAAATCTCTCCCTCTGTGTGGCCAGGCCCCGTGATGCTGTTGGATTATCAGTTGAGCGACTCAGAGCTCAAAAGCTCGGCGACTGACGTCTTTCTCTGCTTCAGGGAAATGTGGGTGCGGACAGGAAATGAAACGATTCTGTCGGAGAGCGTGACAAGAGTTTGTCGTATCGGATGTGGGACGTAGGTCGTAAGTCTCGCTGACCCCTAAGAGGTTGGGTTCGTAGGAAGACGAAATGGCCTGTCATGTAATTAGGGTCGGAATGGAAAGCCCCCTCCCACTTCAAGATGCTATGAGGAATATCAAAGAGATAACAATGGATGTTTTTCTGAAGCTGTCTCAAAACAGAATAAAGGGGAGATACTCCATAAATCACGTAAGGCTGTTTTAGCAGAAATTTAATTCCCCCTCCCTTCCCCGTTAAGTCAACTCTCCTTTTTTTTGTAAGAGAAGCAGCATTGCACAGGAGTATTGTTGCATTGGTAGAAGCTAATTTTTAGTGAAAAATTTCCAACTTGATGAATATTTTAGTGATAAATTTCTATTTTGATGAAAATTTTAGTGATAAATTTCTATTTTGATGAAAATTTTAGTGATAAATTTGTATTTGGTAAAAATTTTAGTGATAAATTTGTATTTCAATAAATATTTTAGTGATAAATTTGTATTTTGATAAAAAAATTGTGACAAATTTGTATTTTGATAAAATTTTTAGTGATAAATTTGTATTTTGATAGAAATTTTAGTGATAAATTTGTATTTGGTAAAAATTTTAGTGATAAATTTGCATTTCAATAAATATTTTAGTGATAAATTTGTATTTTGATAAAAAAATTGTGATAAATTTGTATTTTGATAACATTTTTAGTGATAAATTTGTATTTTGATAAACATTTTAGTGATAAATTTGTATTTTGATAAAAAAAATTGTGATAAATTTGTATTTTGATAAAAATTTTAGTGATAAATTTGTATTTTGATGAAAAAAAATTGTGATGAATTTGTATTTTGATAAAAAATTTAGTGATAAATTTGTATTTTAATAAAAAATTTAGTGATAAATTTGTATTTTGATGAAAATTTTAATGATAAATTTGCATATAAATGAAATTTTTAGTGATAAATTTGTATTTTGATAAAAAATTTAGTAATAAATTTATATTTTGATAAAAATTTTAGTGATAAATTTGTATTTTGTTAAAAATTTTAGTGATAAATTTGTATTTTGATAAAAATATTAGTGATAAATTTGTAATTTGTTAAAAATTTTAGTAATAAATTTGCATTTTGATAAAGAATTTGGTGATAAATTTATATTTTGATAAAAATTTTAGTAATAAATTTATATTTTGATAAAAAATTTAGTGATAAATTTGTATTTTGATAAAATTTTTACTGGAAATTTGTACTTTGATAAAAATTTTAGTGACAAATTTGTATTTTGTTAAAAATTTTGGTAATAAATTTGCATTTTGATAAAGAATTTGGTGATAAACTTATGTTTTGATAAAAATTTTAATGATAAATTTGTATTTTGTTAAAAATTTTAGTGATAAATTGTGATTGATAAGACTGTAGTAAAGAGTCACTGTAGACATGGAACTCGTGAAATAATAAGCTGAAAAAATAATTGGTTTTTGCCGTGAGTGGGATTCGAACCCTCATCTCCTGGAAACATACCAGTTATGCTCTCCACTACAACGTCATAGGCTAACGTTTTTTTCTTCACCTGGTGTGACTTACAAAATTTCCGGATTTTTTATTTGATTCGCGCAGTGGTTATTTCGTGAGTTCCATGTCTACATCCTGTGATTCTTTACTACTGAATTATTTTTTAAGTCCATGAGCGTGAGTGTGATAACTTATATAATCTCTGTGTTAATTAATACTAACATTATCTCTAAGTAACAACACAGTTTTCCACAGATGGCGACACAACGATAGATGGCGCCACTGTGCGAAACAAATAAGAATGAGGGAAGTTTATAAGTCACGCCAGCTGAAGAAAAGAGGCTAAGCCGATGATGGTAAGTACAGGCGTGTCCAACCTTTTAAATTCCCTGGGCCACATTGAGTGAAGATTTGACTTCCCTGGGCCACATTGAGTAAAGATTTGACTTCCCTGGGCCACATTGAGTGAAGATTTGCTTCCCTGGGCCACATTAAGTGAAGATTTGACTTCCCTGGGCCACATTGAGTGAAGATTTGAGTTCCCTGGGCCACATTGAGTGAAGATTTGACTTCCCTGGGCCACATTGAGTGAAGATTTGAGTTCCCTGGGCCACATTGAGTGAAGATTTGACTTCCCTGGGCCACATTAAGTGAAGATTTGAGTTCCCTGGGCCACATTGAGTGAAGATTTGACTTCCCTGGGCCACTTTGAGTGAAGATTTGACTTCCCTGGGCCACTTTGAGTGAAGATTTGACTTCCCTGGGCCACTTTGAGTGAAGATTTGACTTCCCTGGGCCTTGTGAGTGAAAATGAATTGTTTTGGGCCGCACATAAAATATATATTATAGTTAATGTATATGAATAATAAAACTTCATTTATTTTCTTATGTTTTTTATTATAAAATAAAAAAAAGGTCAGCATAAAACTAGTGGGATATCAAAAACTCGCTGAAAATCACACAATCATGTTGAAAGCTTATGTCATAAACACGTAAACTTTACGATTTTGTGGGCCGCATTACCAGCTGTCCAGGGTCGCGGGTTGGGCACGTCTAGTATAGTGGTTACCATAGTTGGAAGATTTCCAGGAGATGTGGATTCGAATTCCACTCACGGCAAAAAAACAACCAATTTTCTTCACCTTATTATTTCATAAAAAAAAATCGATTATTTTTCGTCCACAAAAAGAAAAAAATTAAGAAATAAATATTATATTTTATCGTTACCCACAACTAAAATATAATACTTATTTCTTTACAACCCCCCCACCGCCGCCAATCTAGCGTTACATCTTTCCTCCTCCCAAAAAAATCATTCCGTCCCCCCTCCATCCTCTCAATTTATTATGCAATTTAAGGAAGATTTCAGACGCAAATATTGTTTAATCCGTCAAAAAAAAAAGTTGTATTTATGTTAACGAGTGAGTAGGTGTTGTGTTTATTTCCAATCCCATATAACTCACGGTTTTTTTTAGCGTATATTATCTTTCTGCTGAGGTCTCGCCTTTTTCGCAGACTTACTCTGTGGCGCATTATTATGACAAATTCCTGAAGAAAATTATTCTTCAATCGCGCAAGTGAACTGCGCGAGACATGATTTTTTAATTGATTGAAGATGGCTTCTTCTAAAACAAATATTTGAAATGACGAAGAGGGTTGTAGGTTGTTTTGCCTCTGAGCGGCACTTTTTTGCACGCCATGGGCTAAATGGTCAGGTCACATGGGCCCCGAAGGCTCAGAGAAGGTTGGGGGAGGGGACCCACTGGAACAGCTGTTGGGAGACAGATGGTAGCCTCCCATCAAGGCCATCCAGCGTGTTCTTTAACGTGCACAGGGTATGGCTCTCCCGCACACGGGGCCACGGATTAACGTCCCATCCGACGGACGGCGGCCATTCCCAAGCCCATCAGTGTCCCCTACTGACCGTGGGCAGGGCGGAGAATTTTGCGGAGATAAATCTCAACGCTGACCCAGATGGGACTCGAACCTGGGAACTACAGATTACGAGCCTGGCGCGCTACCGACTGAGCCACCCTCTCCCCCAAATGACGAAGAGGAATCTTACTTCATATACTGGGAAATAGATGAACTGATAGAAACAAAACTTAAGTTTATAAAGGTTTTTCTTCACTGCAATCACTGCAAAGTGCCGCTCAGAGGTACAGTAGTTCAAAAAAGTATCCGAACACTATAGTTGATTACAGAATTTAGAAAAAATATGTGGCAATGATTTTTTTAGAAACTAATGATCTGGCAACCTTCGTGTCACGAACACTATGGTTGATTACAGAATTCAGAAAAAATATCTGGAACGTGTATAGCAACTGTACACGCTCCAGTTACCGTTCACGGCAAACTGGAGCGTGTGCAGTTACTGCACACGCTCCAGGTTTTTGTGAGTTCACACGATCCAATGTGATGTGAACATTAACCGCAACCGCTCCAGTTTGCTGTGTACGGTAACTGCACACGCTCCATATTCATTGCATTATATATATTAAAAAGAAAAGTATCCGAACACTATGGTTGATTACAGAATTCAAAAAAAAAATCTGACAACGATTTTTTTTTAGAAATTAGTGATCTGGCAACCTTCGCGTCACGTGACGAGAAGGTTGTCAGATCACTAATTTATAAAAAATCATTGCCATATATTTTTTCTGGATTCTGTAATCAACCATAGTATCCATAGTATTCGGATACTTTTTTGAGCGACTGTAAAGCTGTGAGCCTTTGGGGATCCTTGTGACCTACTAATATATTTCAGCATGCACAAAAGTGCAACTCAGAAATTAAAAAACATCTCTCCCTCTTATTTGTCCTCTTTTTTGTTACGAGACTCATCGGTATTGTGGTCAACGTGCACGATGTTACATCACGCGACGAATATTCGTCACACCGTCCATTGATAACTTTATGACGCGCAAATAAATAAATTGCAGGTCACCTACTTTCTCCGACGACCCCTCCCCCACTCCAACCATCAACACATAGTTGGAGAGGCGTAGTCTCGTGCGCACGAGTCTTCTTTTGTGGACGGACACGCGAATGTTGGCGTTTGGGAGTCGATAACATGCATCAACAGAGAAAGGACATGGGGACGACACCGCTAATTAAGGGAAAGCGTTTACCTTGACCTGTGATTAACATGAGAAGAGATGGGAGTCGATGAGGGAGGATGCAGAGGAGGGATTGGTGGCAGCGAGATGTAGGGAGAAACATTTTTTGGCTATTTGGGATGAAGAATGCGAGGAGTGGTTGGAGTAATTTGCCATTTCAACATCATTGTTCACACCAATGTTGGAATTTTTATTTTTTTTTTTTGGGGGGGGGGAATCGTGCTAACCTAGAAATGAGTACGGAAGTAAATGAGAAACGCGCGGGCAGACTTCCTTTTTATATCGTTTAAAAAATAAACCGAGAGAGTAGTTTCATTTTGTCGTCTGTGTGTTAGTCTGTAGACATCGAACTTATTTTTTTTTGTTTGAGGAGAAAAATTAAAAATTATTTTTGTGATGGATAGGTGTTAAACAAATATTACGATTTGCACTTTCTGAATCTCTCAAAAGCTATAATTGCGCCCTCTAACGGTGGAAAATTTGGAAATTTGAAAATTTCAAAGGAACGTTGCAAACGATGCAGTTAAGCTAGAAATTTGAAATTTTGATGGTGAAATGTGAAATTCACACAGTTTTCAATGAGAACAATGAGTTGACCCCTTAGACCTAGAGGGGGTGGTAAAATTAAACTTAATATTTTGGAAAATATTTATTTGTTTTTAGAGAAAAAATTATTTTTTATGTTGGACAGGTATTAATGAAACATTATGATTTGCACTTTCCGAATCTCCCAAAAGCTACATTTGTGCCCTCTAACGGTGGAAAAGATAAAATATTCCATAATTTTTATGCCAAAACTTCGCGGAGCAAAATTGCGAAATTCGCGCATCATTTTGGATTACAAATCATAAAAATTACACATCAGTGGCTCGCAGATAAACAAGATAATGATAACTGGACACGTACAGGGGGGATGCCTCCCCCCTTTCAGGTATCTGGGGGGTCTGCGAGGAAGGCGAGTATAATAGGTCTCAGAGAAGTTCTGCGAGGAAGACGAGTATAATAGGTCTCAGAGAAGGTCTGCGAGGAAGACGAGTATAATAGGTCTCAGAGAAGGTCTGCGAGGAAGGCGAGTATAATAGATCTCACAGAAGGTCTGCGAGGAAGACGAGACCTCAGCAGAGAGATAAAACATGAAAAATAAAAACATCCAAGCCTAAATCTAAAATGTATATAAAATACTTTATGCACTTCGAACCTGGTAATGTGTTCCCGAATTTCGAAATGAAAAAACATATTTCCTATTGATTACTCAATTCTCATAATAATTAGAATTAAATTATCAAATTGATTAGGGGGCGTGGGTGGGGGGTGGTCAGCCGGTAGCGCGCCAGGCTCGCAATCTGCAGTTCCCTGGTTCGAGTCCCAGCTGGGTCAGCGTTGAGATTTATCTCCGCAAAACTTCCCGCCCTGCCCACGGTCAATAGGGGACACCGATGGACTTGGAAAGGCCGCCGTCCTTCGGTTGGGACGTTAAACCGTGACCCCGTGTGCGGAAGACCCATACCCTATGCACGTTAAAGAACACACTGGATGGCCTTGACGGGAGGCTACCATCTGTCTCCCAACAGCTGTTCCAGTGAGTCCCCCCCTCCCCCAACCTTCTCCGAGCCATCGGGGTCCTTGTGACCTGGCCATTTAGCACATGGTGTGCAAAAAAGTGCCACTCAGAGGTAAAATAACCCAACTCAAATTGATTAGAATTAAAATTCTCAGAATTTAGAGAAAAAATTCCAGAGTCTTTGTAACAAAGTTAAAACAATCAAATCTTAACCTCCTCTTCTTCCGCGAATATTCTGTAACATTCAAAATTCTTTCTGCGACGGTTCGCAACAATTACTCTATGGTTTATTCATATCAGAAGAAGAAAGAAGAAATGCCAAAGATTCCATTCTTACAAACAGAAGACAGCATTTATCTTAACAGCACTTTTCAACAATCCCGCATCTGTTGCAGGGACTACAAATGAAATCGCTGTTGTTTGTTGCAAGAACAAACATCTCGTTGTCTGGATGTGATCCAATTAACTGGAAAGGTCCAATTTGGCCGGGGTTGGGGAGCCATTAAATGCAATGAGATTGCGGAAGCTCAAATGCTCGTAAGAGATGAAAAAGGAACTCGTCTCATGAATATGCTAATTCAAACAAAGAGAAATGAATTCAGAAAAATAGAGCATTTTTCATCCTCCGCATCATTTGTCTCGGAACATTATCTCTTCTTTATTTCTCTAGGAATTCTTGACGGTGATTTCGGAAAACCATTTATTCTACAGCATTTTGTTTTTTGCGTTAAAAAACAGATTAAATTAAAAAAGTGATTTCTTGATCTTGAGAATTAAGTTTCATGTCCACTGCAAAAATAACTAAACCTCCAAACAAAGTCTATCAAAACTTTGAATTTCAACAATATTAATAAACCTCTGTATAAATTACTTGAACCAAAAATATATCAATAGCGTACAGTAATTAATATATTATACTGTATTATATTAATATATTAATATATTTTACTGTATTACATACAGTACTTTTACCAAATACTATTTTCAATTCATTGCGGAGTCTCCATTCACCAAGTATTATCTTTCCAAGCCCCCCCCCACTTTTATCAAGTACTATTTTCTACAGTCTTATTTTACCAAGTATTATTTTATAACCCTCCTTTTTACCAAGTACAATACCAACTACTATTTTTCTAATTCCCCTTTTTAGCAAGTACTTTTCTAAAGTCCCTCTTACCAACTACTATTTTTCTAATTCCCTTTTTTAGCAAGTGCTATTTTCTAACGTCCCTCTTACCAACTACTATTTTTCTAATTCCCTTTTTTTTCAGCAAGTACTATTTTCTAACGTCCTTCTTAACCACTACTATTTTTCTAATTCCCTTTTTTTTAGCAAGTGCTATTTTCTAACGTCCCTCTTACCAACTACTATTTTTCTAATTCCCTTTATTTAGCAAGTACTATTTTCTAACGTCCCTGTTACCAACTACTATTTTTCTAATTCCCTTTTTTTAGCAAGTACTATTTGCTAACGTCCCTGTTACCAACTACTATTTTTCTAATTCCCTTTTTTAGCAAATACTATTTTCTAACGTCCCTCTTAACAACTACTATTTTTCTAATTCCTCCCTTTTTTTTAGCAAGTACTATTTTCTAACGTTCCTCTTACCAACTACTATTTTTCTAATTCCCTTTTTTTTTAGCAAGTACTATTTTCTAACGTCCCCCTTATCAACTACTATTTTTCTAATTCCTTTTTTTAGCAAGTACTATTTTCTAACGTCCCTCTTACCAAATACTATTTTTCTAATTCCCTTTTTTTTTAGCAAGTACTATTTTCTAACGTCCCTCTTACCAACTGCTATTTTTCTAATTCCCCCTTTTTTTAGCAAGTACTATTTTCTAACGTTCCTCTTACAAACTACTATATTTCTAATTCCCTTTTTTTAGCAAGTACTATTTTCTAACGTCCGTCTTAACAACTACTATTTTTCTAATTCCCCCTTTTTTTAGCAAGTACTATTTTCTAACGTCCCTCTTACCAACTACTATTTTTCTAATTACCTTTTTCAGCAAGTACTATTTTCTAACGTTCCTCTTACCAACTACTATTTTTCTAATTCCCTTTTTTTAGCAAATACTATTTTCTAACGTTCCTCCTACCAACTACTATTTTTCTAATTACCTTTTTCAGCAAGTACTATTTTCTAACGTTCCTCTTACCAACTACTATTTTTCTAATTCCCTTTTTTTTAGCAAGTACTATTTTCTAACGTCCTTCTTACCAACTACTATTTTTCTAATTCCCCTTTTTTTAGCAAGTACTATTTTCTAACGTCCCTCTTACCAACTACTATTTTTCTAATTCCCTTTTTTTAGCAAGTACTATTTTCTAACGTCCCTCTTAACAACTACTATTTTCTAATTCCCTTTTTTAGCAAGTACTATTTTCTAACGTTCCTCTTAACAACTGCTATTTTTCTAATTCCCTTTTTTTAGCAAGTACTATTTTCTAACGTCCTTTTTACCAACTACTATTTTTCTAATTCCATTTTTTAGCAAGTACTATTTTCTAACGTCCCTCTTAACAGCTACTAGTTTTCTAATTCCCTTTTTTTAGCAAGTACTATTTTCTAACGTCCCTCTTACCAACTACTATTTTTCTAATTCCCTTTTTTAGCAAGTACTATTTTCTAACGTTCCTCTTACCAACTACTATTTTTCTAATTCCCTTTTTTTAGCAAGTACTATTTTCTAAGGTCCCTCTTAACAACTACTATTTTTCTAATTTTTTTTTAGCAAGTACTATTTTATAACGTCCCTCTTACCAACTACAATTTTTCTAATTCTCTTTTTTTAGCAAGTACTATTTTCTAACGTCCTTCTTACCAACTACTATATTTCTAATTCCCTTTTTTTAGCAAGTACTATTTTCTAACGTCCGTCTTAACAACTACTATTTTTCTAATTCCCCCTTTTTTTAGCAAGTACTATTTTCTAACGTCCCTCTTACCAACTACTATTTTTCTAATTACCTTTTTCAGCAAGTACTATTTTCTAACGTTCCTCTTACCAACTACTATTTTTCTAATTCCCTTTTTTTAGCAAGTACTATTTTCTAACGTTCCTCTTACCAACTACTATTTTTCTAATTACCTTTTTCAGCAAGTACTATTTTCTAACGTTCCTCTTACCAACTACTATTTTTCTAATTCCCTTTTTTTAGCAAGTACTATTTTCTAACGTCCTTCTTACCAACTGCTATTTTTCTAATTCCCTTTTTTTTAGCAAGTACTATTTTCTAACGTCCCTCTTACCAACTACTATTTTTCTAATTCCCTTTTTTTAGCAAATACTATTTTCTAACGTTCCTCCTACCAACTACTATTTTTCTAATTACCTTTTTCAGCAAGTACTATTTTCTAACGTTCCTCTTACCAACTACTATTTTTCTAATTCCCTTTTTTTAGCAAGTACTATTTTCTAACGTCCTTCTTACCAACTGCTATTTTTCTAATTCCCTTTTTTTTAGCAAGTACTATTTTCTAACGTCCCTCTTACCAACTACTATTTTTCTAATTCCCTTTTTTTAGCAAGTACTATTTTCTAACGTCCCTCTTAACAACTACTATTTTCTAATTCCCTTTTTTAGCAAGTACTATTTTCTAACGTTCCTCTTAACAACTGCTATTTTTCTAATTCCCTTTTTTTAGCAAGTACTATTTTCTAACGTCCTTTTTACCAACTACTATTTTTCTAATTCCCTTTTTTAGCAAGTACTATTTTCTAACGTCCCTCTTAACAGCTACTAGTTTTCTAATTCCCTTTTTTTAGCAAGTACTATTTTCTAACGTCCCTCTTACCAACTACTATTTTTCTAATTCCCTTTTTTAGCAAGTACTATTTTCTAACGTTCCTCTTACCAACTACTATTTTTCTAATTCCCTTTTTTTAGCAAGTACTATTTTCTAAGGTCCCTCTTAACAACTACTATTTTTCTAATTTTTTTTTAGCAAGTACTATTTTATAACGTCCCTCTTACCAACTGCAATTTTTCTAATTCTCTTTTTTTAGCAAGTACTATTTTCTAACGTCCTTCTTACCAACTACTATTTTTCTAATTCCCTTTTTTTTAACAAGTACTATTTTCTAACGTCCCTCTTACCAACTACTATTTTTCTAATTCCCCTTTTTTTAGCAAGTACTATTTTCTAACGTCCCTCTTAACAACTACTATTTTCTAATTCCCTTTTTAGCAAGTACTATTTTCTAACGTTCCTCTTAACAACTGCTATTTTTCTAATTCCCTTTTTTTAGCAAGTACTATTTTCTAACGTTCCTCTTACCAACTACTATTTTTCTAATTCCCTTTTTTAGCAAGTACTATTTTCTAACGTCCCTCTTAACAACTACTATTTTTCTAATTCCCTTTTTTAGCAAGTACTATTTTCTAACGTCCTTCTTACCAACTACTATTTTTCTAATTCCATTTTTTTAGCAAGTACTATTTTCTAACGTCCCTCTTAACAGCTACTATTTTTCTAATTCCCCCCCCCCTTTTTTTAGCAAGTACTATTTTCTAACGTCCCTCTTACCAACTACTATTTTTCTAATTCCCTTTTTTTTAGCAAGTACTATTTTCTAACGTCCCTCTTAACAACTACTATTTTCTAATTCCCTTTTTTAGCAAGTACTATTTTCTAACGTTCCTCTTAACAACTGCTATTTTTCTAATTCCCTTTTTTTTAGCAAATACTATTTTCTAACGTTCCTCTTACCAACTACTATTTTTCTAATTCCCTTTTTTAGCAAGTACTATTTTCTAACGTCCCTCTTACCAACTACAATTTTTCTAATTCTCTTTTTTTAGCAAGTACTATTTTCTAACGTCCTTCTTACCAACTACTATTTTTCTAATTCCCTTTTTTTTAGCAAGTACTATTTTCTAACGTCCCTCTTACCAACTACTATTTTTCTAATTCCCTTTTTTTTAGCAAGTACTATTTTCTAACGTCCCTCTTAACAACTACTATTTTCTAATTCCCTTTTTTAGCAAGTACTATTTTCTAACGTTCCTCTTAACAACTGCTATTTTTCTAATTCCCTTTTTTTAGCAAGTACTATTTTCTAACGTTCCTCTTACCAACTACTATTTTTGTAATTCCCTTTTTTAGCAAGTACTATTTTCTAACGTCCCTCTTAACAACTACTATTTTTTTAATTCCCTTTTTTAGCAAGTACTATTTTCTAACGTCCTTCTTACCAACTACTATTTTTCCAATTCCATTTTTTTAGCAAGTACTATTTTCTAACGTCCCTCTTAACAGCTACTATTTTTCTAATTCCCCCCCCCCCTTTTTTTTAGCAAGTACTATTTTCTAACGTCCCTCTTACCAACTACTATTTTTCTAATTCCCTTTTTTTAGCAAGTACTATTTTCTAACGTCCCTCTTAACAACTACTATTTTCTAATTCCCTTTTTTAGCAAGTACTATTTTCTAACGTTCCTCTTAACAACTGCTATTTTTCTAATTCCCTTTTTTTAGCAAGTACTATTTTCTAACGTTCCTCTTACCAACTACTATTTTTCTAATTCCCTTTTTTAGCAAGTACTATTTTCTAACGTCCCTCTTAACAACTACTATTTTTCTAATTCCCTTTTTTAGCAAGTACTATTTTCTAACGTCCTTCTTACCAACTACTATTTTTCTAATTCCATTTTTTTAGCAAGTACTATTTTCTAACGTCCCTCTTAACAGCTACTATTTTTCTAATTCCCCCCCCCCCTTTTTTTAGCAAGTACTATTTTCTAACGTCCCTCTTACCAACTACTATTTTTCTAATTCCCTTTTTTAGCAAGTATCATTTTCTAACGTCCCTCTTAACAACATAAAAATATAAATACCCCTTCAAGTAGCTGCTTGCCCTAGAGGTCTGACAGGAGCCTGTGAGTTTAAATCACCATAGTAGAAGGTCTGGGAAGATGTCGAGACCTCAGAAGAAGAAAAAAAAGACGATCGTCTTATCCTCGAACTCAAGTCCCTTAAAACGTTAGCCAAGCCGCTGACCACTCGGCCACGCGACGGCTACCGTTCCTCTTACTAAATATTATCTTTCGAACACCCCCCCTCCCCCTTTTTTTTAGCAAGTACTATTTTCTAAAGTTCCCTTTTGCCAATATTGCAAACCAGATGGTCATAGCGCCACCGTTTTCGATTTGATCACCCAAATGCCCCAGAAATTTATAAATCGATCTGTAAAGGTGTTAAAAATTAATTTTGAAAAATAATTAAAAAAAACTAATTTAAAATGTACAGTCGCTGAAAAAGTATCCGAACACTATGGTTGATTACAGAATTCAAAAAAAATATCTGGCAACGTTTTTTTTTTTTTCAAATGAGTGATCTGGCAATCTTTGTGTCACGTGATTACAGAATTCAGGAAAAATATCTGGAGCGTGTACAGCAACTGTACACGCTCCAGTTTGCTGTGAACGGTAACTGCACACACTCAATATTTCCGTGAGTGAGCCCACACGATCTAGTATCAAAATATTATGACCACCTACAGTCGCTGAAAAAAGTATCCGAACACTATGGTTGGTTACAGAATTCAGAAAAAATATCTCTCAACGATTTTTTTTTTGAAATGAGTGATCTGACAACCATCGTGTCACGTAATTCAGAATTCAGGAAAAATATCTGGAGCGTGTACAGTAACTGCACACGCTCAATATTTCCGTGAGTGAGCCCACACGATCTAGTATCAAAATAATATGACCACCTACAGTCGCTCAAAAAAGTATCCGAACACTATGGTTGATTACAGAATTCAGAAAAAAATATCTGGCAACGATTTTTTAGAAATTAGTGATCTGGCAACCTTCGTGTCACGTGATTACAGAATTGAGGAAAAATATCTGGAGCGTGTACAGCAACTGTACACGCTCCAGTTACCGTTCACAGCAAATTGGAGCGTGTGCAGTAACTGCACACGCTCCAGTTTGCTGTGAACGGTAACTGCACACGCTCAATATTTCCGTGAGTGAGCCCACACGATCTAGTATCAAAATAATATGACCACCTACAGTCGCTCAAAAAAGTATCCGAACACCATGGTTGATTACAGAATTCAGAAAAAATATCTGGCAACGATTTTTTTTTGAAATGAGTGATCTGGCAATCTTCGTGTCACGTGACACGAAGGTTGCCAGATTACTCATTTCTAAAAAAATCGTTGCCAGATATTTTTTCTGAATTCTGTAATCAACCATGACACGAAGGTTGCCAGATCACTCATTTAAAAAAAAAATCGTTGCCAGATATTTTTTCTGAATTCTGTAATCAACCATGGTGTTCGGATACTTTTTTTGAGCGACTGTACTCCATAAACTATGCATATGAGGACCACTGATCTAAAAGCATGGAACCTATTAAAACTGTCTTAAACTTCAGACAGAATTTCAAGTCAGCAAGACATCCCCCATTAAGAAAAAAATACACCCCCCACCTCTTCTGAAACAAGGATGAGATAGTTCATCAGAATGCGAAATGAATTGTCATGGCGATCGCCATCATCATTTATGATGATAACAGAGGAGCAGCGATGTAAATAAGGTGCGGTGATGATCAAAGCGTTAGGACTGTGAGAAGAATGAATTGTAAATCGTCCATTCTGGAGTTTCAGTGAGAGACTTTTTTTTATCGGACAAGACCGGGCATTGTCGTGTAACAATAGGAACAACAATGGCTGTGAAGAAGCTGCAAAGAAACGCATGGTATCCAGAATGATTTCATACGAATCGCCATTATTCCAGCGACAATTAGGTTTCTAGGATACCGCAGGCATTATTTTCTCTCGATTGTCGTTTGTTGTCGTGCGGTTGCGGTTTTCTCGTTAATAGGAATTGATTGAAGAGCCTTGTTCTTGGGTATTGGCTTTTGTAAGCATTTGGCTGAATGGTGGGGTCCGTTTTCATTTCAACACGTTAATTCCTCTCCACTCTACTTAAGAGTTAAGTTGTTCTTTTGTCAACAAGAATTATTTGCTTTTCGTTTATTTCTTATGTTTTTTTCTTATAGAAATTAGATTCGTCTTGCAATGAAAGAAATTGTTGACTAGGCGCAGGTAATGGAGGCTTATTTCGCAACAATTTACGATCTCTGTTCAGTCTTTGGGAGCGGGGGTGGCTCTGTCGGTAGCGCGCCAGGCTAGTAATCTGTAGTTCCCAGGTTCGAGTCCCAGCTGGGTCAGCGTTGAGATTTATCTCCGCAAAATTCCCCGCCCTGCCCACGGTCAGTAGGGGACACCGATGGGCTTGGAAAGGCCGCCGTCCGTCGGATGGGACGTTAAGCCGTGGCCCCGTGTGCGGGAGAGCCAAACCCTGTGCACGTTAAAGAACACGCTGGATGGCCTTGACGGGAGGCTACCATCTGTCTCCCAACAGCGGTTCCAGTGGGTCCCCTCCCCCAACCTTCTCTGAGCCTTCGGGGTCCATTTGACCTGGCCATTTAGCCCATGGTGTGCAAAAAAAGTGCCGCTCAGAAGTAAAACAACCCAACCCTGTTCAGTCTTTGTGCATTACAGGAGTGCATCGTTTGGAAACTAAAAGCATGCTCTTTATTAAAAGAGAACTTTTGATTTCTGACAGCTTTCGACAGATTTGCATTCTGAATGATATAGAGAGTCGAATCAGGGATATTTTATCTCTTAGCAGCACAATATTTGTAAAAAAAATGGACTAAGTGGCCATGTCACAAGGACATCGAGGGCTAAGAAAATGTTGGGGGGAAAAGTTGGGTTGGGTTGTTTTACCTCTGAGCGGCACTTTTTTTGCACACCATGGGCTAAATGGTCAGGTCACAAGGACCCCGAAGGCTCAGAGAAGGTTGAGGGAGGGGACCCACTAGAACAGTTGTTGAGAGACAGATGGTAGCCTTAAGTCAAGGCCATCCAGCGTGTTCTTCAACGTGCACAGGGACTCTCAAACACACGGGGCCACGGCTTAACGGGGGGTTGGGTTGTTTTACCTCTGAGCGGCACTTTTTTGCAGACCATGGGCTAATAACGATCTAATATCAAAATAATATGTCCACCTACAGTCGCTCAAAAAAGTATCCGAACACCATGGTTGATTACAGAATTGAGAAAAAATATTTTTTTGAAATGAGTGATCTGGCAATCTTCATGTCACGTGATTACAGAATTCAGGAAAAATATCTGGAACGTGTACAGGAACTGTACACGCTCCAGCTACCGTTCACAGCAAACTGGAGCGTGTGCAATTTGCTGTGAACGGTAACTGCACACGCTCAATATTTCTGTGAGTGAGCCCACACGATCTAGTATCAAAATAATATGACCACCTACAGTCGCTCGAAAAAGTATCCGAACACTATGGTTGATTACAGAATTCAGAAAAAATATCTGTCAACGATTTTTTAGAAATTAGTTTTTTAGAAATCCGTGACACGAAGGTTTCCATCACTAATTTCTAAAAAAATCGTTGCCAGATATTTTTTTTCGAATTCTATAATCAACCATTGTGTTCGGATATTTTTTTGAGCGACTGTACATGAGACATAACGTCCGACCTTGGACTTCGATATTGACAATAACCCGTTACGGTTCCTGATTTTAATTCCTTAATTCCCATCATTCCGACTTTCACTAGCATTGTCCGCAGACACGAGACAACTCAGGTCGTCATGGTAACATCCACTGGCCCTCTCTTCAAACCATTTCTCAAATCCAGCACCGCATCAACAGTCAACATCTTTATTATTATTTGTTTTTCTCTTTTTTTTTTACATTGTGTACTTTTCTCCACAAAATCTCTGCCCCATTCTCTGAGGGATCGTTTTAAAATCACTTAACTATTAACCGAAATGCGATGTGTATCGTAATAATTCCCGCCATTACAATCCAATTACCGTGCAGCATCCTCGTTTACACGACGGACACGTTTAACGAGGTTGCCACCGAATATTTGCGTGAGTCATGAACCCACTGTTGCATCACGAGGCGAATTAGCATCACATTGTGTAGGTTCTCAGTCTCCAGAATGACGTTCATACTCCATCTTCAACCCCTGCCAATATGTGGGTTGCAGGAAGCATCATCACCCACCAGGTTGTCATGGCAGCCAACAAAACGTTTCATACGCGTTCGCTATATCAACACAATTAATCAGAATTTTGTATCGGAAGATAATTTTTTTTGGATTGTGTTTGTTATTTATTTGTTCCCCAGCTAGATCATCTAGATTCGATCTAAGAGGACGTGGAGTGGTCATCGTTAAAACAATAATGAAAAAAAAAAATTCTATGACGTGTACCGGAAGGTTTTTGAAACTCATCTTCCGAGTTCATTAAAAGTGAGAGTTCGTGCCTATTATGAAGGGCGTGAAGAGGAAATAATAATAAAAAAAAAATTGATGTAATCGGCTTTGACCCCTAAGCACAAAGGCCGTTACTAGAGCAGAGACGGTAGGGTTAGAAAAGAAGGCGAAGAAGAAGCGAAAATCCCTTACATTTTCGATTGCTGATGATACAGTCGCTCAAAAAAATATCCGAACACTATGGTTGATTACAGAATTCAGAAAAAATATCTGGAACATGTACAGCAACTGTACACGCTCCAGTTACCGTTCACAGCAAACTGGAGCGTGTGCAGTTACTGCACACGCTCCAGTTTCTGTGTTTCGCTCAATACTGTTTCTGCGTTTCGCTGTGTACGCTCAATGTTTCTGTGAGTGGACCCACACGATCCAGGTTTTTGTGAGTCATACGATCCAATGTGCTGTGAACATTAACCGCAACCGCTTCAGTTTGCTGTGAACGGTAACTGCACACGCTCAATGTTTCTGTGAGTGGGCCCACACGATCCAGGTTTTTGTGAGTTCACACGATCCAATGTGTTGTGAACATTAACCGCAACCGCTCCAGTTTGCTGTGAACGGTAACTGCACACACTCAATGTTTCTGTGAGTGGGCCCACACGATCCAGGTTTTTGTGCGTTCACACGATCCAATGTGCTGTGAACATTAACCGCAACCGCTTCAGTTTGCTGTGAATGGTAACTGCACACGCTCAATGTTTCTGTGAGTGGGCCCACACGATCCAGGTTTTTGTGACTTCACACGATCCAATGTGCTGTGAACATTAACCGCAACCGCTTCAGTTTCCTGTGAACGGTAACTGCACACGCTCAATGTTTCTGTGAGTAGGCCCACACGATCCAGGTTTTTGTGAGTTCACACGATCCAGGTTTTTGTGAGTTCACACGATCCAATGTGCTGTGAACATTAATCACAACCGCTTCAGTTTGCCGTGAACGGTAACTGCACACGCTATATTCATTGCATTATATATTCACACACATTATATATATTAAAAAAAAGTATCCGAACACTATGATTGATTACAGAATTCAGAAAAAATATCTGGCAACGATTTTTTTTAGAAATTAGTGATCTGGTAACCTTCGTATCACGTGCCAGATAGTGTGCCCCGAAGGCATCAATTTTTGATGAATCTCGCAGCCAATGATCATTGATTTCTAAAAAAATAGTTGCCAGACATTTTTTCTGAATTCTGTAATCAACCATAGTGTTCGGATACTTTTTTTTTTTAAATATATATAATGCGTATGAATATATAATGCAAAGAATATGGAGCGTGTGCAGTTACCGTTCACAGCAAACTGAAGCGGTTGCGGTTAATGTTCACAGCACGTTGGATCGTGTGAACTCACAAAAACCTGGATCGTGTGGGCCCACTCACAGAAATATTGAGCGTGTGCAGTTACCGTTCACAGCAAATTGAAGCGGTTGCGGTTAATGTTCACAGCACATTGGATCGTGTGAGCTCACAAAGACCTGGATCGTGTGGCCTCACTCACAGAAACATTGAGCGTGTGCAGTTACCGTTCACAGCAAACTGGAGCGTGTGCAGTAACTGCACACGCTCCAGTTTGCTGTGAACGGTAACTGGAGCGTGTACAGTTGCTGTACACGCTCCAGATATTTTTCCTGAATTCTTAAATCACGTGACACGAAGGTTGGCAGATCACTAATTTCTAAAAAAAAATCATTGCCAGATATTTTTTCTGAATTCTGTGATCAACCATAGTGTTCGGATACTTTTTTTTGAGCCACTGTACATCACCCTCTTCTGTTTGATACGTTTAACAGTGAAAAACGGAGCATTATTGTCTCGGTTGTCTGCAACAGAGGCGATAAGTCGAACAAGAAAACAATGTAACGTCTTAACAATACGAGTAGGAGCAACAGTTGGGTTGGGTTGTTTTACCTCTGAGCTGCACTTTTTTGCACACCATGGGTTAAATGGCCAGGTCACAAGGACCCCGAAGGCTCAGAGAAGGTTGAGGGAGGGGACCCACTAGAACAGCTGTTGAGAGACAGATGGTAGCCTTAAGTCAAGGCCATCCAGCGTGTTCTTCAACGTGCACAGGGACTCTCAAACACACGGGGCCACGGATTAACGGTCAATCCGACGGACGGCGAAATTTCCAAGCCCACCGGTGTCCCCTACTGACCGTGGGCAGGGCGGGGAATTTTGCGGAGATAAATCTCAACGCTGACCCAGCTGGGACTCGAATCTGGGAACTACAGATTACGAGTCTGGGGCGCTACCGACTGAGCCACCCCCGCCCCCAGGAGCAATAGTTCTTCTCAATAATTAATAACTCTGCAGCAGAGAGTTGTTGCAGGTTTGTTTCGTAATAAGTCTCGAACGGTTGCATCGATGATTCTCAAAAAAGAGTGATTGTAACGTTTTTTACTCTTTGTCATCTGTCTGTAAGACAACAATTTTTTTTTGCGTTTTTAGAAATAATTAAAGATCTTTTTTTTTAAGTTAAATAGGTATTGATGATATATTTTGATTCGCTTTTGGGATCTCAGTATAGGTTTATTAAAAGTGGAAAAAGTTGAGAAAGTGCAAAATTTTAATGAATTTTCAAAACGATGTATAACACTGTCGTATCAGATTGGGTTGTTTTACCTCTGAGCGGCACTTTCTTTTGTACACCATGGGCTAAATGGCCAGGTCACATGGACCCCGAAGGCTCAGAGAAGGTTGGGGGAGGGGACCCACTGGAACAGCTGTTGCGAGACAGATGGTAGTCTCCCGTCAAGGCCATCCAGTGTGTTCTTTAACATGCACAGAGTATGGCTCTCCCGCACACGGGGCCACGGCTTAACGTCCCATCCGACGGACGGCGGCCTTTCCAAGCCCATCGGTGTCCCCTACTGACCGTGGGCAGGGCGGGGAGTTTTGCGGAGATAAATCTCAACGCTGACCCAGCTGGGACTCGAACCTGGGAACTACAGATTACGAACCTGGGAACTACAGATTACGAGCTTTGCGTGCTACCGACTGAGCCACCCTCGCCCCTACTGTCGTATCAGAATAATATGACCACCTACCATAGTATATGTATGGTAGGTGGTCATATTATTCTGATACGACTGTGTATACTGTATATGCTACAAATTTTAAAATTTATTGGTGGAATGTTAGAGGTTTTGTACCGACGACAATAATTTGCCCTCCCAGTGTGTGTCGAAAAACAATTTTTTTTTGTTTTAAGAGAAAATTAAAATAAAATCTCTTCGAGTTGGATTAGTACTAATGAAATATTGTGAATCACATTTTTAAAATTCTCCTGAAAATTTTAATTTCCGTTGTTTAGAAGCGCTAATTTTGCAAATATTTAAACGGATATCGCTCACCATCAACTTAGGTTAGAAATTTGGGTTGTAGAGAATTTACACTGACGGTAAAAGTGTTGTTTTGCCTCTCAGAGGCACTTTTTCCTCACAATGGGCTAAATGACTAGGTCACAAAGACCCCGAAGGCTCAGAAAGGTTGGGGGAGGGATTTGGATTGTTTTACCTCTGAAGGGCACTTTTTTTCTCACAATGGGCTAAATGACTAGGTCACAAAGACCCCGAAGGCTCAGAAAAGTTGGGGTAGGGATTGGATTGTTTTACCTCTGAGGGGCACTTTTTTTCTCACAATGGGCTAAATGACTAGGTCACAAAGACCCCGAAGGCTCAGAAAGGTTGGGGGAGGGATTGGATTGTTTTACCTCTGAGGAGCACTTTTTTTCTCACAATGGGCTAAATGACTAGGTCACAAAGACTCCGAAGGCTCAGAAAGGTTGGGGGAGGGATTTGGATTGTTTTACCTCTGAAGGGCACTTTTTTTTCTCACAATGGGCTAAATGACTAGGTCACAAAGACCCCGAAGGCTCAGAAAGGTTGGGGTAGGGATTGGATTGTTTTACCTCTGAGGGGCACTTTTTTTCTCACAATGGGCTAAATGACTAGGTCACAAAGACCCCGAAGGCTCAGAAAGGTTGGGGGAGGGATTTGGATTGTTTTACCTCTGAGGGGCACTTTTTTTCTCACAATGGGCTAAATGACTAGGTCACAAAGACTCCGAAGGCTCAGAAAGGTTGGGGGAGGGATTGGATTGGATTGTTTTACCTCTGAGGGGCACTTTTTTTTCTCACAATGGGCTAAATGACTAGGTCACAAAGACCCTGAAGGCTCAGAGAAGGTTGAAGGAGGCTGTTCCAGTGGGTTCCCTCCTCCAACCTTAGATTTCGGGGTTCTTCTGACCTGGCCAATTAGCCCATGGTGTGCAAAAAAGTGCCGCTCACAGGTAAAACAACCCAACTCGAAGCCAATCGTCGTCCACTCCCTCTACAATAGCAGGGGGGAGGGATTAGCCGAGAAAATGTTAACCAAGACACAATCGAGACTCCAAAACTCACGGACTATAAGGTTACGATACTTTCTCGCTACCGTGTGATCCCATCCCTGAAATTGGAATACTCACAATGATTTAATGGAATTGTGGGAGGCTTGTTAACCCACGAAGCTGGTAGCATTTGAATACCACTCTCCGATTCTGATCATTAAGGAATTACTGGGTGTGGAATAGAGATCGGCAAGAAATGAGGTTAAAGCGATCCTATCAAGTTGTCTCGTCATAGCAATTGCCTTTGTTCCGATTGGAAGCTGTTAGCCGATGTCATTCAAAGTTCAAATCGAATAGGTACCATCATCAATCTAATCGGATAATCTCGCGCGAACCCCGTAACCTCTCTGGGGTCTATGAGGTCTCGTTTTCTCTTCGTTGCTTTTGCTTCGTGTGGAGGATGATCGAGGTCATGATTTGTTCGGCGATGAAAGTTTGTAGCGATTGAGATAATAGGATGATTTAATGATGATAGCGATGGAACGAAATGATGGGAAAGAGAACTTTGGATGACTAGAGGATGATTGTCGAGCAATAATGCATTATGTATTTAATTTTGGGTTGAATTTAAGTTGACTATCGTGTGGCTTGGGTTGGGTTGTTTTACCTCTGAGCGGCACTTTTTTGCACACCATGGGCTAAATGGCCAGGTCACATGGACTCCGAAAGCTCAGAGAAGGTTGGGGGAGGGGACCCACTGGAACAGCTGTTGGGAGACAGATGGTAGCCTCCCGTCAAGGCCATCCAGTGTGTTCTTTAACGTTGGGTTGTTTTACCTCTGAACGGCACTTTTTTGCATACCATGGGCCAAATGGCCAGGTCACATGGACCCCGAAGGCTCAGAGAAGGTTGGGGGAGGGGATCCACTGGAACAGCTGTTGGGAGACAGATGATAGCCTCCCGTCAAGGCCATCCAGCATGTTCTTTAACGTTGGGTTGTTTTACCTCTGAGCGGCACTTTTTTGCACACCATGGGCTAAATAGCCAGGTCACATGGACCCCGAAGGCTCGGAGAAGGTTGGTGAAGGGGACCCACTGGAACAGCTGTTGGGAGACAGATGGTAGCCTCCCGTCAAGGCCATCCAGCGTGTTCTTTAACGTGCACAGGGTATGGCTCTCCCGCACAAGGGGCCACGGCTTAACGTCCCATCCGACGGACGGCGGCCTTATCCAAGCCCATCGGTGTCCTCTACTGACCGTGAGCAGGGCGGGGAATTTTGCAGAGATAAATTTCAACGCTGACCCAGTTGGGACTCTAACCTGGGAACTGCGGATTACGAGCCTGGCGCGCTACCGACTGAGCCACCCCCGCCCCCTTTCGTGTGGCGAAACTGCGAGTGTAGAGTTCAGTCTGTCGTTCAGAATGATAGAAGGACGTGGAGGTCAGCTGGGAGGGGAAGAGGGCAATTGTCCTCCCTAGAAAAATAGATAAAAAAATTTATCTATGTTGAATAAAACTGGTGTAGCAAAAATTAATCTAATTTTTCCTTAATGAATACTGTCGATTTTTGTTTATATTTTCTTTTGTTTTGGGAAAAATATGGGGGCCTGGCTGGTTTAGTCGGTAGCGCGCCATGCTTGCAATCTGAAGTTCCCAGGTTCGAGTTGCAGTTGGACCAGCGTCGAGAGATATCTCTGCAAAACTCCCCCAACCTGCCGTCGGCAAGTAGGGGACATCGGTGGTGGTCCCCCCTATTATCGTTTCCCTATAATTTAACCTCCCCCCTGTTTTTTTTTCTATATCAGGACCTCATTATAAACAAAAAAAAATCAAAGAATAGAGTCAGACTGTACAGGCACTCAAAAAAGTATCCGAACACTATGGTTGATTTCAGAATTCAGAAACAAAAATCGTTGCCAGATTTTTTTCTAAATTCTGAAATCAACCATAATAGTGTACGGATATTTTTTTGAGCGACTGTACTTCGGTAAATTCATTGTTATTCCGTTATTGTTCCTTTGTGCCAATGCGTTCAGTGATCCGTTTCACAAACCAGTGACATTCACTAAGCATCGTCAGTTGGCTGATTCATGCAACAATAACCAAACTGCAATGCATGGCATTCAAATTTATGTTAATTACGGAAACAATCAAATTCGGCGATTGCATTATTCTACCTCTGAATGGTGCTTTTTTTTATGGACTGCCAGGTCACAAGAACCCCGAGGGCTCAGAGTTGTCTAGAGGAAGAGGATCCACCAAATAACGAGACAGATGAAAGCATACAGTTCATCCCATGTCTTCTTTAACGCACAGTCGCTTAAAAAAAGTATACGAACACTATGGTTGATTACAGAATTCAGAAAAAATACCTGGCGACGATTTTTTTTTTAGAAATTAGTGATCTTCGTGTCACGGGACACGAAGGGAACGCTCTCTCTCTATGGAAAGAAATCTACGGTAAAAGGTATCTTGCTATATGGAAAGAAATCTACGGTAAAAGATCTCTCTCTATATGGAAAGAAATCTAGGGTAAAACATCCCTCTCTACATGGAAAGAAATCTACGGTAAAAGATCTATCTCTATGTGGAAAGAAATCTACGGTAAAATATCTCTCTCTATGGAAAGAAATCCACGGTAAAAGATCTCTCTCTCTATGGAAAGAAATCTATGCTAAAAGATCTCTCTCTCTCTCAATGGAAAGGAATCTACGGTAAAAGATATCTTGCTATATGGAAAGAAATCTACGGTAAAATATCTCTCTCTCTCTATGGAAAGAAATCTACGGTAAAAGATCTCTCTCTATATGGAAAGAAATCTAGGGTAAAACATCCCTCTCTACATGGAAAGAAATCTACGGTAAAAGATCTCTCTCTATGTGGAAATAAATCTACGGTAAAATATCTCTCTCTATGGAAAGAAATCTACGGTAAAATATCTCTCTCTATGGAAAGAAATCTACGGTAAAAGATCTCTCTCTATATGGAAAGAAATCTACGGTAAAAAGATCTCTCTCTCTAAAGAAAGAAATCTACGGTAAAATATCTCTCTATATGGAAAGAAATCTACGCTAAAAGATATCTCTCTCTCTATGGAAAGAAATCTACGGTAAAAGATCTCTCTCTCTCTCTATGGAAAGAAATCCACGGTAAAAGATATATCTCTCTCTATGGAAAGAAATCTACGGAAAAAGATCTCTCTCTCTCTCTATGGAAAGAAATCCACGGTAAAAGATATCTCTCTGTATGGGAAAAAATCTACGGTAAAAGATCTATCTCTATATTAAAAGAAATCCACGGTAAAAATTCTCTCTATATATATATATGGAAAGAAATCTACGGTAAAAGATCTCTCTATATGGAAAAAAATCCACGTTAAAAGATCTCTCTCTATATATGGAAAGAAATCTACGGTAAAAGATCTTTCTTTATATGGAAAGAAATCTACGGTAAAAGATGTCTCTCTATACGGAAAGAAATCTACAGTAAAATATCTCTCTCTATACGGAAAGAAATCTACAGTAAAAGATCTCTCTTTATA
This sequence comes from Ryuthela nishihirai, assembly GCA_038380435.1. NCBI lineage: Eukaryota > Metazoa > Arthropoda > Arachnida > Araneae > Heptathelidae > Ryuthela > Ryuthela nishihirai. Next base: position 26,430,865 of record JAWZYU010000026.1, read on the forward strand.
TGGAAAGAAATTTACGGTAAAAGATCTATCTTTATATGGAAAGAAATCTACAGTAAAAGATCTCTCTCTATACAGAAAGAAATCTACGGTAAAAGATCTCTCTCTCTCTACGGAAAGAAATCCACGGTAAAAGATATATCTCTCTATGGAAAAAAAATTATGGTAAAAGATCTCCCTCTATATGGAAAGAAATCTACGGTAAAAGATCTCTGTATACGGAAAGAAATCTACGGTAAAATATATCTCTCTATACGGAAACAAATCTACGGTTTTTACGGTACGTAAAAAGAAATTTACGGTAAACGATCTCTGTCTACATGGAAAGAAATCCACGGTAAAAGATCTCTATATGGAAAGAAATCTACGGTAAAAGATCTCTCTCTATATGGAAAGAAATCTACGGTAAAAGATCTCTCTCTATACGGAAAGAAATCTACGGTAAAAGATCTCTCTCTATACGGAAAGAAATTACGATAAAATATCTCTCTCTATACGGAAAGAAATATACGGTAAAATATCTCTCTCTATAAGGAAAGAAACCTACGGTAAAAGATCTCTCTCTATATGGAAAGAAATCTACGGTAAAAGATCTTTCTCTATATGGAAAGAAACCCACGGATATTACCTATGACGACCCTCCCATCCAACTGACGATGCCGTTACTTGACCTCTGACCTCAGAGCTGAACAACAATTTAAACAGGGCACGGGGTCACGAATCATCGGCGATGTGTGTTTTTTTCCCCAAAGACATGCCGGGATGTTTTGTCAGAAGGTTACTGACTCGCTTCGGGCACTCATGGCAGCATTCTGATGACTCCCAGTTTTCGTTTTCATGTAGTGATGGCAACTGAACCTGGGAAAAAAGCAAAAGTTCATCCCTCCCCCATCATAATGCGAGATTTCCCCCCCCCCCCCCGAGGAGCTAACGGCAGTCACAGTCAAGAACATTTCTCAATTTTCAGGTCTGCATTTGCTGTGCTAGATTATCTCGAAATGCTTTTCCTTTTCGTCTTATTCAGTCGAACGTGGTGATGACATCATCGCAGAACGTTCAGAACCTCGTCACAGCCCCTTGTCACGTGAAACAGGCACGTACCCAGGAAGTTATATTATTATACTTTAGTATAAGACGACAGGGTTGGATTGTTTTACCTCTGAGCGGCACTTTTTTTGAACACCGTGGAGCTAAATGGCCAGGTCACAAGGACCCCGAAAGCTCAGAGAAAATTCAGGTAGGAAACCCACTGGAACAGCTGTTGGGAGATAGATGGTAGCCTTGCGTCAAGGCCATCTAGCGTGTTCTTTAACGTCGGTTGTTTTACCTCTGAGCTGTACTTTTTTGCACACCATGAGCTAAATGGCCAGGTCACAAGGACCCCGAAGGCTCAGAGAAGGTTGAGGGAGGAGATCCACTGGAACAGCTGTTGGGAGACAGATGGTAGCGTCCCGTCAAGGCGTTTAACGTTGGGTTGTTTTACCTCTGAGCAGCAATTTTTTGCACACAATGGGCTAAATGGTCAGGTCACATGGACCCCAAAGGCTCAGAGAAGGTTGAGGGAGGGGACCCACTGGAACAGCTGTTGAGAGACAGATGGTAGCCTCCCGTCAAGGCCATCCAGCGTGTTCTTTAACGTGCACAGCGTATGGCTCTCCCACACACGGGACCACGGCTTAACGTCCCATCCGATGGACGGCGGTCTTTACCAAGCCCATCGGTGTCCCCTACTGACCGTGGGCAGGGCGGGGAATTTCTCAACGCTGACCCAGCTGGGACTCGAACCTGGGAACTGCAGATTACGAGCCTGGCACGCTACCGACTGAACCACCCCCGCCCCAAGACGACAGGATTTTCAGTGGTGGTGGTGGTGGTGTGTGGTGTGTGTGTGTGTGTGGGGGGGGGGGGGGGGTGTCTGTTGCCTCCGCATCCCCCTTTACGTACGTCACTGACTGTAAATTCGAGTTTGTAGCTCAGATATTTCTTAAATATTATTTTTTTAAAATGAGGGTTGGACTGTTTTACTTCTGAGCGAACACAGTTGTTTAAATAGCCAAACTTTTTTATCTGATCGAAATGCTATTTGGAACTCTCCAGAACCATAACCAGCTCAAAGCAACAGTGGGGGGAGGGGGGCTACTTTAGAATTTGTAGGGGGGCTAGGGAGATTGGCCAAAGAATTGTGTACAGTCGCTCAAAAATATATCCGAACACTATGGTTGATTACAGAATTCAGAAAAAATATCTGGAACGTGTACAGCAACTGTACACGCTCCAGTTACCGTTCACAGCAAAATGGAGCGTGTGCAGTTACTGCAATATTTCTGTGAGTGAGCCCACACGATCCAGGTTTTTGTGAGCTCACACCATCCAATGTGCTGTGAACATTAACCGCAACCGCTTCAGTTTGCTGTGAACGGTAACTGCACACGCTCAATGCTTCTGTGAGTGGGCCCACACGATCCAGGTTTTTGTGAGTTCACACGATCCAATTGCTGTGAACATTAACCGCAACCGCTTCAGTTTGCTGTGAACGGTAACTGCACACGCTCAATGTTTCTGTGAGTGGGCCCACACGATCCAGGTTTTTGTGAGTTCACACGATCCAATGTGCTGTGAACATTAATCGCAACCGCTTCAGTTTGCTGTGAACGGTAACTGCACACGCTCAATGTTTCTGTGAGTGGGCCCACACGATCCAGGTTTTTGTGAGTTCACACGATCCAATGTGCTGTGAACATTAACCGCAACCGCTTCAGTTTGCTGTGAACGGTAACTGCACACGCTCAATGTTTCTGTGAGTGGGCCCACACGATCCAGGTTTTCGTGACTTCACACGATCCAATGTGCTGTGAACATTAACCGCAACCGCTTCAGTTTGCTGTGAACGGTAACTGCACACGCTCAATGTTTCTGTGAGTGGGCCCACACGATCCAGGTTTTTGTGACTTCACACGATCCAATGTACTGTGAACATTAACCGCAACCGCTACAGTTTGCTGTGAACGGTAACTGCACACGCTCAATGTTTCTGTGAGTGGGCCCACACGATCGTGGTTTTTGTGAGTTCACACGATCCAATGTGCTGTGAACATTAACCGCAACCGCTCCAGTTTGCTGTGAACGGTAACTGCACACGCTCAATGTTTCTGTGAGTGGGCCCACACGATCCAGGTTTTTGTGAGTTCACACGATCCAATGTGCTGTGAACATTAACCGCAACCGCTTCAGTTTGCTGTGAACGGTAACTGCACACGCTCAATGTTTCTGTGAGTGGGCCCACACGATCCAGGTTTTTGTGAGTTCACACGATCCAACGTGCTGTGAACATTAACCTCAATCGCTTCAGTTTGCTGTGAACGGTAGCTGCACACGCTCCATATTCATTGCATTATATATTCATACGCATTATATATATATTAAAAAAAAGTATCCGAACACCATGGCTGATTACAGAATTCAGAAAAAATATCTGGCAACGATTTTTTTTTAGAAATTAGTGATCTGGCAGCCTTCGTGTAGGTTGCCAGATCACTAATTTCTAAAAAATTCGTTGCCAGATATTTTTCGAGACTGTACACAGCAAAGGTACGCAAAGTACGACGAAACGTGCCAATGTATACAGAATTTATTACTGATTTAAGTATTATACTTCATTACGAAGCCCTAGGAAAGCGGGATTGGAGGGTGCTTAGTCGGTAGAGCGCCAGGCTCGTAATCTGCAGTTTCGAGGTTCGAGTCCCGCTTGGTCTAGGTTGAGATTTATCTCCGTAAAACTCTCCTCCCTCGGTTCAGTAGGGGACACTGGTGGGCTTCGAAAGGCCGCCGCCCTTCGGATGTGACGTTAAGCCGTGGTCTCTTGTGCGAGAGAGCCATATCCTGTGCACGTTAAAGAACACGCTAGCTGGCCTTGACGGGAGGCTACCATCTGTCTCCCAACAGCTGTTCCAGTGGGTCCCTTCGCCTCCACCTTCTCTGAGCCCTTGGGGTCCTTGTGACCTGGCCATTTAGCCCATTGTGTGCAAAAAAGTGCAGCTCAGAGGTAAAACAAACCAACCGAATTTCCTGTGATCCCTCGGAGTGTTTGTGACTTCCTCATTTAGCCCATTGTGTGTAAAAGAGTGCCGCTCAGAGGTATAAACGATCATCGAAATTTCAGATCTAATCTCTATATATTTAAGAGGGCATCTTTTAGATCGCCTTTCATTCAGTTGTTTCGTCTAATAGAAAATCGCGACCCATTCTATACGGAACAGTTTCGTACACGAGCGGTATTACTTACGACACGTTATTTTATCAAAGGAAGGCGAGAAAAGGTCAAGATTTCGACATTTCGTAGATTCGATTTAGATGAGCCTAAACTTAGCCGTTTCAACAATGAGGAGAGGTTTCCGTTTCGTTAGTTAAAGAAATTTGAAACCGAGGCCAAAGTTCTGCGGACAGTTTCCGTAACAATGGTTGCCTGTCTTTGTTATCGGCTAAAAGTGGTGAACACAATTCAGGACTCTCCGCCTCAATCATATGGCGCAATCTCATCTTGTTGAGCTGCGCGCGCCACACGCACACACACCTTGTTGCTATACGATGGAAATCGACTTTAAAAATAGATGCAATGTTTAAAAAACAGAAGTATTTTTCCCATTAGTTTATTTGTAAAGAAAGCGGTGGATGTATGTGCTTTTTATCAAACGTTTTATTTATGATAAAAGATTAATCAAGCAGATATATTAAAATAAATAGAATTAAAAAATGCCAAATAAAAAAATTATAGCACAAAACTATAAAATTTTTCTAAAAAATATTTTTTTAAGGATATGGAACTTAGCTCAGTGGTTCGAGAAGCTTTTAGGGGTGTTTTTTCTTCTAATAGTAGCTGTAATTTTTTATCTGTAATGCATTGATGGGCATTAATACTCTATTTGCAGGGGTGGCTCAGTCGGTAGCGCGCCAGGCTCGTAATCTGTAGTTCCCAGGTTCGAGTCCCAGCTGGGTCAGCATTGTGACATATTTCCCAAAACTCCCCGCCTACACACGATTAGTAGGAGACACCTATGGGCTTGGAACAGGCTGCCGTCCGTTGGATGAGACATTAAGTCATGGGTCCTTGTGCGGGAGAGCCGTACCCTGTGCACGCTAAAGAACACGCCGGGTGGCTTTGACAGTGGCTACCATCTGTCTCCTAACAGCTATTCCAGTGGGTCCCCTCCCCCAACTTTCTATGCTACCTAGGGGTTGGGTTGTTTTACCTCTGAGAGGCACTTTTTTGCACACCATGGGCTAATGTTAATATAATTTATTCATTTTCCTGCAGATAAGCTATTTAGCTTTGCGGGTCAAAGTGTAAATGTATTTGTATTCTTTACTCTTATGAATAAAAATTATATTCTAAAAAAAAAAATGGATAGGTCACAAGGACCCCGAAGGCACAGAGAAGGTTGGGGGAGGGGACACACTGGAACAGCTGTTGGGAGACAGATGGTATCCTCCCGTCAAGGCCATGCTGCGTGTTCTTTAACGTGCACAGGGTATGGCTCTCCCGCACACGGGGTCACGGCTTAACGTCCCATCCGACGGTCGGCGGCCTTTCCTACTGACCGTGGGCAGGGAATTTTGCGGAGATTAATCTGAACGCTGACCCAGCTGGGACTCGAACCTAGGAACTACAGAATTCGAGCCTGACGCGCTACCGACTGAGCCACCTCCGCCCCTGCTACCTAGGGGTCTTTGTGACCTGGTCACTTATCCCATTGTGTGCCAAAAGTACAGTTCAGAAGTAACTCAATCCTCAATTATTATATATCCTCTACAGTTAAAGAATTCGCTGGATAACTTGAAGTTAAGGTTCCATGTGTCAAGTAAATCTCCTTCACACGATCTTCTCTGATCAATTGGGATCCTTGTGACTTGGATGGCTATTTAGCCCATTCAGTGCACAAAAGTAGCGCTCAGGGGCAAAGAAAAATAACCGGAACAATCTAATAATAGAATAAAAGCAAACTTTGTGTCTATAAGAGCCTTTGAGCTACAAAGATTCGAAAGTGATCTGCTCATTCATTTATCGTACCCATTTACTCACAAATCCTCAATTTTTTTTGCGAAAATAATGACAAGTTGTTTCCATTCCGAAGAGAATTGAAATTCACCCTATTAATCTCTCTGTTGTGCGTACTGCATTATTACTTATTGTTGCTCATCCTGTTCCGATGGGGCGGGGGTGGCTCAGTCGGTAGCGCGCTAGGCTCGTAATCTGTAGTTCCCAGGTTCGAGTCCCAGCTGAGTCAGCGTTGAGATTTTTCTCCGCAAAATTCTCACGCCCTGCCCACGGTCAGTAGGGGACACCGATGGGCTTGGAAAGGCCGCCGTTCGTCGGATGGGAGGTTAAGCCGTGGCCACGTGTGCCGGAGAGCCATACCCTGTGCACGTTAAAGAACACGCTGGATGGCCTTGATGGGAGGCTACCATCTGTCTCCCAACAGCTGTTCCAGTGGGTCCCCTCCCCCAACTTTCTCTGAGCCTTCGGGGTCCATGTGACCTGGCCATTTTCAGAGGTAAAACAACCCAACCCAACCTCCCCCAACCTTCTCTGAGCCTTCGGGGTCCTTGTGACCTGGCCATTTAGCCCATGGTGTGCAAAAAGTGCCGCTCAGAGGTAAAACAACCCAACCTAATCCGATCAACTGCGCTTCAACAATAAACGGACAAGAAAGTGGCTGAAGTTTAAATATAGCCGACAAGAATGTACTTCAGCATCGCAACAAGGTCTATAGGTTAAAATCTTTTTTTGGCACGCAAAAGCCTCCTCAGATTTCTGCCCATTTCGAGTTTATTTCGTTTTTTTAAAGCGACAGAATTAGCAATCAGGGAGCAGAGAAGATTCAAAAATACCCATTCTTAATGATCTACGATTTACATCAGAGACAACCCTCCAACTATGCTAAAATCGGAATGGACTCCGCCCTAGCAATGGTAGCGCGCGTGGACAAAAGAAACAAATGAGGAGGGGTGGGGTAAACGAGAGGGGGAGGGGGAGACGGGAAGTGGGAGTTCGAGGAGTCGACCAGAAGTCGGTAGAACGAAATTTAGGTCAGAGTTCATTCGTGCTTACTTTTAGCAATAGCTGACGATGTTGTTGGAGGATGACCTCAGCAGACGTGATGTCTGCGCGACTGGATAAGCGCGTGGAGAGAAAAAAGGCGTGTACGGGGGAGGGGGGGAAAAGCAATGCTGATGAAGAAAGGGGGGGAGGAAGGTCGGAATAGATGCATCCCACTATCAGAAGCCCTATAAGGAAAGTCCATTATATTATCAGTAAATTGAGTGGTTCATTGTAAGGAGCATTTTTTTTGCGCGTGTGCGAGTTTTGGTCGGGTCAGATAAAAAAAAACATTCCTCTAAAAATCGAAGTTGGACTGTCGTTTGTGAAGATGTCTGTTGGGGATGAAGTCATGTGACTGGAATGAGATTCGTGTGTAGTCATTTCTGTCAAGTGAGAGACGATTTCTTGTCTCTCTTAAATCTGCAGGAATTCTGTTGCCAGTGGTGACGAATCAAAAAAGGTTGCGCCTTCTGTCTTTTTAAGTGACAGTTCTACGACAAGATTTTTAATCAGATCGAAGATGAGGTTGGATGAATCTTTGAAGAGTATTTTTTTCGTTTTGTTGTTTAATTATACGCATGAAGCTTTGCAAATGATTTCGCTTTCCTCTTGGTTATCAGTTCCCTCTGTTTTCTTTCAATCAGTTCCATTCGATCATAAAGGGAAAAAAAACCCAGGTTTAATAATGAGGAAAAAAAAATGAAAAATAGAGAAACTTATTTTGTTACTCTAGAGGTGATATTCAGTACAGTCGCTCAAAAAAATATCCGAACACTAGGGTTGACTATAGAATTCAGAAAAAATATCTGGCAACGATTTTTTTTAGAAATTAGTGATCTGGCAACCTTCGTGTCACGTGACTTAAATGAAATGTACACTTAAGTGTGAGCTCACAAAAACCTGGATCGTGTGGGCCCACTCAAAGAAACATTGAGCGTGTGCAGTTACCGTTCACAGCAAACTGGAGCGTGTGCAGTTACCGTTCACAGCAAACTGGAGCGTGTGCAGTTACCGTTCACAGCAAACTGGAGCGTGTGCAGTTACCTTTCACAGCAAACTGGAGCGTGTACAGTTGCTGTACACGTTCCAGATATTTTTTCTGAATTCTGTAATCAACCCTAGTGTTCGGATGTTTTTTTGAGCGACTGTACCTAATAAACTGGTTGATGATTGTATATGGAGTGTACTTACAAAGTCGCTTTCTAACTTCTAACATTTATAATTGTGTTTTTTCATTTCATGTTTCAGAGAAAGAGAAGAGAAATACAAGTTTACGATGTATCAGAAAATGTATCATTTTGGTGTTTTGAAACGAATATTTAATAAAAAGAACTATGAAGCATAAAAAAATAACTCTTATAAAACGATTTAGACTTTTGAAAGTGTCTGAAATTTTATTTGCTACTCTTCAGTGATCTGTTGGTGAAATAAAAACAATTATTTTTACAAGAAATTTCTTAAATGTGGTTGATGACATTTGTCTAACCTTTCATTATTCGCATAATCAAACTATCTAATTCTGATGTTCAGAAGTTGTAGTGCCAAATGTGTTTCAGATTTCTCCGCTTAGTTGACTAATGATGCTGATGAGATGAATTCTTTCATTCGAGCTGTTGATGAAACTGGTAGTAGAGTAGGTTTGGTTATAAACAGAGAGAAAATTAAAGTGATGAAAATTGGTCAGGCAGGCTGTGATTCAGTTAATCTGAATGGTTGCAGTCTTGAGCAGGTGTCGCAGTTTAATTATCTTGGGAGCTATGTAACAGATAATGGTGATGTGCGGCATGAGATTAACAGACGAATAGGGATTGCTGCCGGGACTTTTAAGAACCTATGGAGATTGTGGAGAAATAGGCGTATACACCTAAAGACTAAAATTAGACTGTATAATAGTTTGGTTCTTTCTAGGGTTAGTTATGGTAGTGAAACTTGGACACTTTGTAAACAAGATAACAGGAAACTAGATGCTTTTGATTCCAGATGCTTACGCAGTATCTTGGGCATTAGGTGGTTCAACTTTGTAACTAATGATGAGGTTAGGCAAAGGAGTTTGCAACCTGCTTTAAGCAGCGTATTGTGCAGAGAGAGACTCCGTTGGTTTGGCCATGTTGCCCGTATGAATAATTATAGATTGGCGAATAGGGTTATGAACAGTGTGCCTAAAGGCCTCAGAAAGAAGGGGAGACCTAGGATGCGGTGGGCAGACAATGTCAAACAGGACCTTGTTAGAATTGGTGTGCAGTGGCCAGATGCAGTAGATGTAGCTCAGGACAGATATTCTTGCAAAACTAAATTGTACGGTCAGATTGGACCTGACTTAGCCCATGGCTGTTTCAGGATGATGAGGATGACTCCTACTCTGCTCTGACTTTGGCGTGAATGAAAGAGGTTATTGACGGTCGTGGAATGAGCGCCTTCCGTCGGATGGGACGTTAAGCGGTGACCTCATGTGCAGAAAACCATAGCTTGTGCACGTTAAAGAATACGCTGGTTTTGCCTAGACATGTTGAATTGTTTGTTTTACCTCTGAGCGGCACTTTTCTGCATACCATGGGATAAATGGACAGGTCACAAGGACTCCAATAGCAAAGAGAAGATTGGAGGAAAGGGACCCACTGGACAACTGTTAGGAGGGAGATGGTAGTCACCGCCAAGGCCATCGAGCGTGTTCTTTAACATGCACAGGGTATGGCTTTCCCTCACAGGTGCCACGGCTGAACGTCCCATCCGACGTTCCATTTGACGGACCATCACCCAGTTGGGACTCGAACTTGGGAACTGAAGATTACGAGCCTGGCACGCTATTGGTTGAGCTAATTTCCACCCCCTATTTTGATGGGGGGGGGGACTTACATCTGTCTCCTAACACCTGCTCAGCGGATTCCCTTCCCCTACGCAATTCTAAGTACTTGGGGGTCCTTGTGATCTGGACATTTAACTCATTGTGTGAAAAAAAAACACATCCCTGAAAGGTAATGCAATTGAACCTAGCTTGATTCAAAAGATCCTGGGGCGGGGGGGCTCAGTCGGTAGCGCGCCAGGCTCGTAATCTGTAGTTCCCAGGTTCGAGTCCCAGCTGGGTCAGCGTTGAGATTTATCTCCGCAAAATTCCCCGCCCTGCCCACGGTCAGTAGGGGACACCGATGGGCTTGAAAAGGTCGCCGTCCGTCGGATGGGACGTTAAGCCGTGGCCCCGTGTGCGGGAGAGCCATACCCTGTGCACGTTAAAGAACACGCTGGATGGCCTTGACGGGAGACTACCATCTGTCTCCCAACAGCTGTTCCAGTGGGTCCCCTCCCCCAACCTTCTCTGAGCCTTCGGGGTCCATGTGACCTGGCCATTTAGCCCATGGTGTGCAAAAAAGTGCCGCTCAGAGGTAAAACAACCCAACTCAAAAGATCCAAATTTCATTTTCACATTAGTTTCAATTTCCCTTCTTTAAAAGCAACGGAACACCACCTTAAGGAACTTTGATCCCGTTTTTTTTAACTTTTGAAACTTTGAACTCATTTAAAAAAATTGAATCTTTGAACTCATTCTTTATAAACCTTTGAAACTTTGACCCCTTTTTTAAACTTTTGAAATTTTGAACTCATTAAAAAATGTGAAACTTTGAACCCATTTTTTTAAAAAACTTTTGAAGCTTTGAACCAATTTTTAAAAAATTTTAAAACTTTGAACCCATTTTTTTTTTACTTTTGAAACTTAGACCCCATCTTTCTCCTCTCCGTTAATTTCACTTCCTGTAGAGGATGGTACAGATCACTGATAACAATCCTTAAATTTCTACGAACATTAACCTCACAGAAAATTTAAATCCCTAATTACCATTAAAACACACAACGCAAAGACAACAACAATAAAAAAGAATCCTCAACAGAATTGCGAAAACAGATCAACCCACAAACAAACAAACAACAGAATGCAAACAAACAAATTTGTTTCAAATACTAACAGAGAACTCAAAAGCTGAAAAGACAAACGCAGATAACCGACAAAGAAACCATACGAAAAGTAAAAACTCTTCCTTCAAATGAGAAGAACCACCGCAAAGAAAGAAAGCGGAAATTCTTTTCCTCTCTAATTCTTTTCTTCTCTAAACGCATAAAATTCATCTAAAGTGCCTCTGAAGTGTTTCCTCTGTGTTGGACTGAAAAGTGAGGCAATTTATGACTAATTCAGATCTAGAGGGAGAGAAAGAGCCACAATTAGATTTTGCAACGTGAACAGGGGGTGGTGTCACCTGGGTGATCCGCCACACTCATTAAGACTCTTCAGCATCACTTCTCTCCGTTTCGTCTGTGGATCTCCACTTCCGATGTGTGCCAAGGACGGACAAGACTCATCAAAAAGTTTCTCCCCTCCTCCCATTCCCACCATTCTCGTGACGTGACAAATGCGCGTAGTTGCCTCTTGAGATCATTCAGCACGGGCGGTTAGGACGATGGATGATGATGATCGTCATCACATAACTGCGCGCGGATTTATGTCCATCGTTTAGAGGTGGGATGGTTGTTACGGAGCACCGGCGATGTCTGCTTTGATTCGGGTTGTTCTATTCCTTTTAGGATGCTTCCTCCGTTAAAGAGTGAGATAAACGACCAGGTCATAAACACCCCCAAGGGCTCAAAGACCAGTAAGGAAAGGATTGGGTTGTTTTATCTCTGAGCGGCACTTTATGCACACAATGGGCTAAATGGCCAGGTCACAAGCACCCCGAAGGCTCAGAGAAAGTTGGGGGAGGGGACCTACTGGAACAGCTGTTGAGAGGCAGATGGTAGGACTGGGGTGGAGGATGGCTAAGTCGATAGCGCCTCAGGGTCCTGATCTGCAGTTCCCAGGTTCGAGTCCCACCTGGGCCAGCGTTGAGATTTATCTCCATAAAACTTCTCACCCAGATCTCGTTTTGGTCTGGTTTCGTTGTTTGGAGTTCATTCTCATTAGCAACTATGCATACAATACACTCCCTGCCCACGGTCAGTAGGGCACACCGATGTGCTTGGAAAGGCCGCCGTCCTTCAGATCGGATGTTGAACTGTGGCCCCGTGTGCAGGAGAGCCATACCTCGTGCACGTTAAAGAACACACTGGATATCATTACCGGGTGGCTGCCTTCTGTCTCCCAACAGATGTTCCAGTGGATCCGTTCTTCCCAATTTTCTCTGAGCCCTCGGGGTCTTTGTGACTGCCATTTAGCTCATTGTGTGGGGGAAAAAGTGTTGCTCGGAGGAAAAAACCCAGCAAACCTAAAGGAAAGGAATATAGATACGACAGACGGGGTCTTTCAAGGCCCCGTCTGTCGTATGGAATTCGACCCCAAGAGACGGGGTTCGAATTGATGGTGGTATCTAGTTTTCGTTTTCTAATGATTACAAATAAGAGGAAAAATAAGGTTGGGTTGTTTGATCTCTGAATGGCACTTTTTTTTGCACAGAATGAGCTAAATAGCAAGGTTACAAGGACCTCGACAAGATTGAGAGGATATGAACCCACTGGACAGATGTTAGGAGGATGTTAACACACTGGACGGATGTTACGAGGATGTGAACCCACTGGACAGATGTTACGAGGATGTGAACCCACTGGACGGATGTTAGGAGGATGTCAACCCACTGGACAAATGTTAGGAGGATGTCAACCCACTGGACGGATGTTAGGAGGATGTGAACCTACTGGACAGATGCTAGGAGGACGTCAACCCACTGGACGGATGTTAGTAGGACGTGAACCCACTAGGCAGATGTTAAGAGGACGTGAACACAGTGGGCGGATGTTAGGAGGATGTGAACCCACTGGACAGCTGTTAGGAGGATGTGAACCCATTGGACGGATGTTAGGAGGACGTGAACCCACTGGGCGGATGTTAAGAGGACGTGAACCCACTGGACGGATGTTAGGAGGATGTGAACACACTGGACGGATGTTAGGATGACGTGAAGCCACTGGACATATGTTAGGGACAGACAGTGTGTTCTTTAACTTGCACAGAGTATGAATTTCCCTCACAAAGTGCCACGGCTCAACGTCCTATGCGACGGACGGCGGATTTTTCCAAGGCCCATCGTTGTCCCCTATTGATGGAGGGCAGAGCGAGGAGTTTTGCGGAGATAAATCTCAACTGAGTTGGCGGACTCGAACTACGCACTGCAGATTACGAGCCTGGCGTGCTACCCACTGAGCACTCTCCACCGCGGATGAAAAAAGGTCATTTCACTACACCTTTGCTGAAAAAGGAAAAGCTAGCATTTTGTCTTAACTGTAGTTAAAAGACAGATGACTAGAAAACAATCAACTCAACGACCTCACTAGAAAACACCAGCTTCGGAGAAAAACAGCTAAACCTTGCTCTTGGCTTCAGACTTCTACCCGTTTATTTTATTCCCCGCCCTGCCCACGGTCAGTAGGGGACACCGATGGGCTTGGAAAGGCCGCCGTCCGTCAGATGGGGCGTTGAGCCGTGGTCCCGTGTGCGGGAGAGCCATACCCTGTGCACGTTAAAGAACACGCTGGATGGCCTTGACGGGAGACTACCAACTGTCTCCCAACAGCTTGTTCCAGTGGGTCCCCTCCCCCAACCTTCTCTGAGCCTTCGGGGTCCATGTGACCTGGCCATTTAGCCCATGGTGTGCAAAAAAGTGCTGCTCAGAGGTAAAACAACCCAACCCGTTTATTCATGACACACTCTCGACTGCAGATCTCAAGGTGATACGAATGCAGAAAAGGAGACTTGGATGACGAAAAGACTCTCTTCCCACGAATCAGCAGGAAGAGGATTAGAGAGAGAAAAATGAAATGGCGAAGAGTGGCATGCTCAAATGGGTTTCCGTTTCCCGGCTTTCACGCTTAAATTGGGTTTCCGTTTCCCGGCTTTCACGCTTAAATTGGGTTTCGAAAAAGACCCTGACTTATGATTACTCTGTTTCACATTACTTAGGGAAGAAATCTTTTGCTTTCGAACTCTTTTAAAAAACGAGATAATGTTTTCATTTGTCTGTCAGTCTGTTTAAAATTAACTTCGTTTGTTTTGAGTTTTAAAACAAACTTTTTTCGACTGGTCCTACCAATAGAAAGATTGCTTCAGAGCAAGCCCGACCAACCCAAACTTTGCGAAGAACGCTAAGAAAAAAAATATACTCTTAAAGAGCTACAGGGAAAAAAACATATTCTTAAAGAGCTAGAAGAAAAAACCATATTCTTAAAGAGCTACAAGGAAAAAAACATATTCTTAAAGAACTACAAGGAAAAAAACTATATTCTTAAAGAGCTACAAGGAAAAAAAACATATTCTTAAAGATCTACAAGGAAAAATACTATATTCTTAAAGAGCTACAGGGAAAAAACACATTCTTAAAGAGCTACAAGGAAAAAAACATATTCTTAAAGAACTACAAGGAAAAAAACTATATTCTTAAAGAGCTACAAGGAAAAAACCATATTCTTAAAGAGCTACAAGGGAAAAAAGCTATATTCTTAAAGAGCTACAAGGAAAAAGACATATTCTTAAAGAGCTACAAGGAAAAACATATTCTTAAAGAGCTACAAGGAAAAAAACATATTCTTAAAGATCTACAAGGAAAAATACTATATTCTTAAAGAGCTACAGGGAAAAACATATTCTTAAAGAGCTACAAGGAAAAAACATATTCTTAAAGAACTACAAGGAAAAAAACTATATTCTTAAAGAGCTACAAGGAAAAAAACATATTCTTAAAGAGCTACAAGGGAAAAAACTATATTCTTAAAGAGCTACAAGGAAAAAGACATATTCTTAAAGAGCTACAAGGAAAAAACATATTCTTAAAGAGCTACAAGGAAAAAAACATATTCTTAAAGAACTACAAGGAAAAAAACTATATTCTTAAAGAGCTACAAGGAAAAAAACATATTCTTAAAGAACTACAAGGAAAAAACATATTCTTAAAGAACTACAAGGAAAAAAACTATATTCTTAAAGAGCTACAAGGAAAAAGACATATTTTTAAAGAGCTACAAGGAAAAAAACATATTCTGAAAGAGCTACAAGGAAAAAAACATATTCTTAAAGAGCTACAGGGAAAAAATTATATTCTTAAAGAACTACAGGGGAAAAAAACTATATTATCAAAGATGGGTTGCAATTTGCAAGTTGGGTTGTTTTACCCCTGAGCGGCAGTTTTTCGCACACCATGGGCTAAATGGCCAGGTCACATGGACCCCGAAGGCTCAGAGAAGGTTGGGGGAGGGGACCCACTGGAACAGCTGTTGGGAGACAGATGGTAGCCTCCCGTCAAGGCCATCCAGCGTGTTCTTTAACGTGCACAGGGTATGGCTCTCCCGCACACGGGGCCACGGCTTAACGTCCCATCCCACGGACGGTGGCCTTTCCAAGCCCATCGGTGTCCCTTACTGCCCTGGCAGGACGCGGGTTAAAGCTTACCTGCTTACCTGGCAGGACGCGGAGTTTTACGGAGATAAATCTCAACGCTGACGCAGCTGGGACTCGAACCTGGGAAATGGTATTTTGCAAGAAAAAGGAAACTTTATCTCTAAAATGAAATAAAAGTAATTCCATCCAGTTCGACTAAAAAAAAAAAAGCGGAATACAAAAACTTCACCAAACAACGACACAAGAACACACACATATAAAAATACTTATCATCCTACAATCACGTTTCTAGCTCAACAATTTCCCCTGCATTCCGTTCCTTACAGCCATCATCATAAAACATCCAGCCTCCAACAACCCTTCTATCTCTCCATCCTCCACACCCGATTAAACCCACCTTGCCTCTTCTGACAGATGACATAACTTCTCCACAATCACATCTGTCTTTGTTACATCACCTTTTACGCTTTTTCTTTTTCAGAATTCCGTGACCGCCGTGGGTGGTGTGAAGCGCGTGGTGGTGGTGAGGGGGGGGGGGGTAAAAGCAACCCTTTCCACGCGCGCACAGAGAGAGAGTGAGGTCTCTTCGGATTGGCAGGCCGAAGAGGGGAAGATTCTTTACAAAGAATCTATTCCTGAACAGATCAAAGACTAGCAGACACAGTGCGAAACGTGACGTGTTATTGCGCGCGAAAAGGAGGGAATGAAACTCCCACGCACTTCATTCAACACCACCTTTAACCCGCGAAAAGGTGGAGAGAGCGGGTGGGACATAAACTTCTTCTCCCCAACCCCTCTAGTAGTGGTAGAAAAGGCGTGGACGTAACAATTGCTTCAGTTGCCGCTTTTATACATCTTCCTGGTTTGGTGTCAAATATAATTCACGTTATAAGAGGGGAAATAAGTAACAAGTGTAGAGCAATTATTTCAGATCCAGGTCTCAAAATTCCGATAAGAAGAATTCTTTTCTCTATAGATGGGTGGAGGATTCCTTTTTTTGCTATTCCTTATGTGGTGGAGGATTTAGATAAGAAGAACTAATCGCGCCAAATCGCTCCAAATAACTATACTTAGCTCTTTAAAAAGGTGCCCCCGATGAACTCGATTAATCAGTTGGAGGTGAAGGAGAAACAGATTCGCTTCGAAGTCTATTGTTCTGATGTTTTTTTTGGTTCTTTTTGCAATGTGGAAAAGATAAGATAAAGTCATTTTTTTTCTTCTGATGTAATCTTCTTTTGGTTAATAGGAGTGACACGGTATAGGAAGGTTAAGTGTAAAGATTTTGTACATAGATTTTTGTTTTTTAATGGGCACTCTTTCGAATAAAATGGGTTGGGTTGTTTTACCTCTGAGCGGCACTTTTTTGCACACCATGGGCTAAATGGCCAGGTCACATGGACCCCGAAGGCTCAGAGAAGGTTGGAGGAGGGGACCCACTGGAACAGCTGTTGGGAGACAGATGGCAGTCTCCCGTCAAGGCCATCCAGCGTGTTCTTTAACGTGCACAGGGTATGGCTCTCCCGCACACGGGAGCACGGCTTAACGTCCCATCCGACGGACGACGGCCTTTCCAAGCCCATCGAAGTCCCCTACTAACCGTGGGCAAGACGGGGAATTTTGCGGAGATAAATCTCAACGTTTACCCAGCTGGGACTCGAACCTGGGAACTACATATTACGAGCCTGGCGCGCTATCGACTGAGCATCCCCCGTCCCAAATAAAATGGGTTTAAATGGCGAGGTTACAAGGACCCCCATGTTAAGCCGTGGACCCGTGTGCGGGAGAGCCATACCCTGTGCACGTGGATGGCCTTGACGGGTGGCTACCATCTCTCTCCCAACAGCTGTTCCAGTGGGTACCCTCCCTCGACTTTCTCTGAGCCTTTGGAGTCCTTGTGACCTGGCCATTTAGCCCATGGTGTGCAAAAAAGTGCCGCTCACAGGTAAAACAACACAACTTTGTCGTCTACAGACATTAACTCTTTTATACTTTAAGCGATAAATATTTTTTTATACGGGGACTTAGAAGTATTTTTGTATTGTATCCATTGTACCCCTCAACTCACCTTTTCCTGCAGAACTTTGCTTAAATCTAAAGGAAAGATTAATTTAAAAGCTGAAGTTATTATTAATACATTTTATGTTCCGGGAAAAGCCGATAGGGAACGGGGAAGTGTAACGGGTTGGGTTGTTTTACCTCTGAGCGGCACTTTTTTGCACACCATGGGCTAAATGGCCAGGTCACATGGACCCGAAGGCTCAGAGAAGGTTGGGGGAGGGGACCCACTGGAACAGCTGTTGGGAGACAGATGGCAGTCTCCCGTCAAGGCCATCCAGCGTGTTCTTTAACGTGCACAGGGTATGGCTCTCCCGCACACGGGGCCACGGCTTAACGTCCCATCCGACGGACGCCGGCCTTTCCAAACCCATCGGTGTCTCCTACTGACCGTGGGCAGGGCGAGGAATTTTGCGGAGATAAATCTCAACGCTGACCCAGCTGGGACTCGAACCTGGGAACTACAGATTACGAGCCTGGCGCGCTACCGACTGAGCCCCCCCCCCCCCCCCCCCCCGAAGTGTAACGGAAAAGTGTTTTAATCAAAGATGGGTTTCTTTTTCTGCAGAAGTACGATAATGAATATTACAACCAATTTTTTAAATTCATTAATATGTATTAAAAAATTATTTCAACGTCTAGAATATGAGGACGCTTTTGTTCGACTTTTAAAGGAATCCCCTGCTGTTCCTCCTATTTCTGTCACAACCTGATCACTCGTGCACAAAAATTCTTCCACAGCCATACATACACTTCAACAATAGACTCTAATTGAGGTCACAGATATTCAGAAACAAACAGAAGGCAATTTAACTTTAAAATTTTTAAAGCTGCACATACAAACAAAAAAACAAAACAATAAAAAAGAACATTCCAGAGATTTCTTCACGAAATTATCCTTTTTGCCCGTTGTGCAAAACGAGGCAGGTGGCACGATGCCACATGCCTCGTCTTGAACGCTTCGCCGGAACATTTCCTCTGCATACAATCAGAGAAAACAGAAATTACCTCTAAAACAATTTCAAAATTTTGACGCCTTTAATGGTCTTTATGGTAAGCGTCCGCCACGGCCATTTTCTCTTTCCCAAATAAAAGCTACGAAACATAAAAAGAACCTTTTACGGGGAAAACAATCTAATCCAAACCAGACTGTAATCCCAAGTCGACCTCACACATTCTTTGCACGTTTTTTCGCTTAAAAAAAAAATCCGCTTTTGTGTTGAGAAAACGACGCAGTTTCTTTCACCTTTCTTCATCCCTCCTCTCTAACCCCCCCCCTCCCCCCCCGGAAAGAAAAACCTCTTCCAACAACAACTACGCGTTACGTCATCTTATTTCTGTTGATGTGCACGCGCTCAACAAACGATTCGAACCGCCGTTAGTCGAAACAGTAAACGGGTAAGTGCGTGGAAGCATGCGAAAAACGCGTGTGATCCTACGCAGCAGTTTCCGTTTCTTGCGGATCTAGATGAATGCAGAGAATAGTCGCCCCCCTCCCCTCCCTCCACGTAAACTCTTTCTCAACACGAGCAGAACATGGGAGCAGAAAGGGCACTTTGGGGAGAGAAAAAACGGGCGCCGTTTCCGGGTTTGTACTGCAGAAAAAACATTATTCAGAAAGAAGTGTTCCTGTTTGTTAATCCAGCGTTTTGTCACTATAGCAGCTCGCGCAAAACACGTATTTCCGGTTTTTCTCTGAATTTTTCCCGAATAACGTCATGTTCTTTCAATTTTTACCTCGTATTTTTTTTTCAAATTCTTGTTTTCGTATTATTGTTCGTTTTTTTGGTTCGCAGAAACATTTCATTCAATAGTTTTTTCTTTTTTCAGAGAATATGAAAATCAGGGCCGGATCTACGGAGGGGGTGGGGGAAAGGTGGTCATCTCCCCCATCCCTCTTTTAGAACGCTGGTAAGGATAATGGAAATAACAAATGATTAACATTATTAAATTGTTATTAAATAAATAAATAAATACCTCCTCAAGCAGCTGCTTGCCACAGAGGTCTGACAGGAGCCTGTCAGTTTATATGCCATAGTAGAAGATCTGAGAGGATGGCAGGACCTCAGCAGAAAACAACACAAACAGCCATGCCTTACCCGGGGCTCGAACCCAGGTCCCGTAGATCAGTAGCCAAGCGCGCTAACCACTCGGCCAGGTTTTTTATTGTTAAATAATTATTAAATTACAACCTGCATGAATACTAATGCTCATCAATATCTCTGCGTTGGGTTGTTTTACCTCTGAGCGGCCTTTTTTTGCACACCATGGGCTAAATGGCTAGGTCACAAGGACCCCGAAGGCTCACAGAAGGTTGGGGGAGGGGACCCACTGGAACAGCTGTTGGGAGACAGATGGTAGCCTCCCGTCAAGGCCATCCAGCGTGTTCTTTAACGTGCACAGGGTATGGCTCTCCCGCACACGGAGCCACGGCTTAACGTCCCATCTGACGGACGGCGGCCTTTCCAAGCCCATCGGTGTCCCCTACTGACCGTGGGCAGGGCGAGGAATTTTGCGGAGATAAATCTCAACGCTGACCCAGCTGGGAACTACAGATTACGAGCCTGGCGCGCTACCAACTGAGCCACCCCCGCCCCGTCCTTTTCTGATGTTGCGCATCCATCCTGTAACAGTGCCATATGAACAGGCATGATCCCCATATTCTTGTGATATATCGGCATGAATTTTTTTCGCGTCGTCCCCAAGCTGCATCCTCGTGAAAATGTAAAATCTTTCCCCGTCTTTGTAGGCTCCATAGCAACAACGCACAGATTTCGCAGACTGAACTTGACGCGCCGCCAGCATAGAGAGAAATGATGATACCGCCTTTGATTTTAATACGTAATAACAAGTTTAGACAAGTTAGAGAAGTCGTAGTTCGTTAACTTCAGAGGAACGAGTGCGAATCTACAGACACTTGTCAAGAAATTCTTGAACGCCCTCTGCACAAACAAAATCAAAATTTCATTTTGGTAGACTCATGTTAGACACACAACATACCTACTTACATGCTCTTCTTTAGACATCAAAGGCATATTCATTGACACGCTGCTGTCAGACCTCCGTAGCATGTTCACTAAGAGCTTCTTGTCAGACTCTTGTGACAAGTGGGATACTTAAAGTGTCGTTTATTGTTTTTCTTAGGTGAATCTATAGAATTACGAGTTTTATATTAATAACGACATGAATAGATTATGGTTGTTGTTTTGTGTTGTATTACCTCTAAGAAGCACATTTTTGCACACCATGGGCTAAATGGCCAGGTCACAAGGACCCGAAGGCTCAGAGAAGGTTGGGGGAGAGGACTCACTGGAACAGCTGTTAGGAGACAGATGATAGCCTCCCGTCAAGGCCATCCAGCGTGTTCTTTAACGTGCACAGGGTATGACTCTCCAGCACACAGGGCCACGGCTTAACGTTCCATCCGACGGACGACAGTCTTTCGAAGCCCATCAGTGTCCCGTACTGACCGTTGGCAGGGCGGGGAGTTCTGCGGAGATAAATCTCAACGCTGGGGGGACTCGAACCTAGGAAGTACAGATTATGATTCTGGCGCGCTACCGACTGAGCCACCCCCGCCCTCCCTCATGTGTCAAGAAGATCTGATGAACTGACAGAGCGTGCTCCTCTCGTACCGCTGCACTGACACCAAACGCTCCAATCTGAAGACTGATCCCATCTCAATCTTGCAACCTTGAAATCTCCCCATCTTCTGATATTCATTGTTTTTGCTTGATAATCGAAACGAATCGTGCAGCATCTTCTTTGGCAGAATTCCAAACCCTAGCGAAAGTTAATTTTGCTTTTCTCTGCGACATCGCTTGGAAAGGGAAGACAGAAAAACCTGGAATCATTATTTCAATCAGAACCGTCTTCTCCTATTACAGTAATTCAAGCGAGTCATCACATCCATAATCTCATCCTAGATGATTACACCGCATCATTTCCTTTACCTTACCAGCTACGCCGATTGTTCTAAGAGGACCCAGATGTTTTGCCAACATCACAAAGGTCAGGGTTATTCGACTAAAACGTTTTGCTCAAGGATTTTTCCACTGTCTCTATTTTCCCGTTACGAATGTTTCTTCTTTTCCGTTGCTGCGTTCGTACAAAGGAAACAAGATTTTTCGACAGTTGGCACTTAAAACACCTTCTCTGAGATTAAGTGTACTGTGGCATGTGACCTTCGGTTATTATTTTATGTCAGTAACTCTTTCAATGCATCTGCCGGTCAGATGGATTCTGCTGTCAGTGATTTATTTTATCTGGTGGAGGTTTTGGAGTTTC
Source organism: Ryuthela nishihirai (assembly GCA_038380435.1). NCBI lineage: Eukaryota > Metazoa > Arthropoda > Arachnida > Araneae > Heptathelidae > Ryuthela > Ryuthela nishihirai. The sequence goes on from JAWZYU010000026.1 coordinate 26,452,665, forward strand.
CCATGCCTTATTTCGATGTATTTGTGTGTCTTGGGTGTATTTGTGTGTATTTGGGATGTATTTGAGTGTGTTGTAGATGTATTCGTGATTCCGTGGCTATAGTTGTGTGTATTGGGGATGTATTTGCGTGTGTTGTAGATGTATTCGTGATTCCGTGGCTATAGTTGTGTGTGTCGTGGATGTATTTGTATATATGTGGATGTATTTGTGTGTGTCGTGGGTGTATTTGTGTGTATTGGGGATGTATTTGCGTGTGTTGTAGATGTATTCGTGATTTCGTGGCTATAGTTGTGTGTGTCGTGGATGTATTTGTATATATGTGGATGTATTTGTGTGTCGTGGATGTATTTGTATATCTATGGATGTATTTGTGTGTGTGTGTCGTGGATGTATTTGTATATCTATGGATGTATTTGTGTGTGTGTGTGTCGTGGATGTATTTGTGTGCATGTTGTGGATGTATTTTTGTGTGTGTGTGTGTGTCGTGGATGTATTTGTGTGCATGTTGTGGATGTATTTGTGTGCATGTTGTGGATGTATTTGTGCGCATGTTGTGGATGTATTTGTGCGCATGTTGTGGATGTATTTGTGTGTGTGTGTCGTGGATGTATTTGTGTGCATGTTGTGGATGTATTTGTGTGTGTCGTATATGTATTGAGATATTTATGCCGATATATTTATGGATGCGTCCAAGTATTTTACAGAAGTTTTTACTATTTTCGGATTGTGCATGAACTTGTTCAAGGGTGTATTTATCTTTACGAATGTGTTTCTGTGCGTTGGCGAACGTGTTTCTGTGTGTTGGCGAAAGTGTTTCTGTGCATTGGCGAACGTGTTTCTGTGTGTTGGCGAAAGTGTTTCTGTGTGTTGGTTGGGTTGAGTTTTTTTACCTCTGAGCGGCACTTTTTTGCACAAAATGGGTTAAATGGTCAGGTCACAAGGACCCCGAAGGCTCAAGGAAGGTCGTGGGAGGGGGACAGATGGTAGCCTCCCTTCAAGGCCATTCAACGTCATCTTTAACGTGCACAGTTCTCCCACACGGAGTCACGGCTTAACTATCACTGATAGGCTTGGAACGGCTGGAGGCCGTTCCAAGCCTATCAGTGACCGAGGGCAGGAGATTTGAGGAGATAAATCTCAAAGCTGATCCAGCTGGGACTCGAACCTGGGAACGCAGGTTACGAGCCTGGCGCACTACCAGCTGAGCTAACCCTTCCATAGACTTGGTAGTAAAAACATCCATAAAAATAAATTCCCCTCAAGCAGCTGCTTCCCATAGAGGTTTGAAGGAGCCTGTCAGTTTAATATGCCATAGAGAATATCTGTGAGGATGGCGGGACCTCAGTAGAAAGAAAACACAAGTCCCTTTGATCACTGTCAAGCGCGATAACCTCTTGACCACGGGACCGCCACGTAACTTCATTAACATCCTTTGAATATCAAAAGGTTGGTGTTGTTCAAACATCGACATTTGAATATAATATTCAAAATAAAATAATTTGCATAAATAAATAAAACTGTGCGAGCTTTCACTAATACACATCTCACTGATTATTATGATCCCATAACAACCTACCTTGGGCACATTAAAGAACAAGCTGGATGGCCTTGACGGGAGGCTACCATTTGTCTCTTAACAGCTGTCATGTGGGTCCTCTTTCTCTGACCTTCCTCTGAGCTTTAGGGGTCCTTGCAACCTGGCCAATTTAGCCCATTATGTGCAAAAAAGTTCCGCTCAGAGAGTTGGCTTGTTTTACCTCTGAGCGGCACTTTTTTTGCACACAATAGGCAAAATGGCCAGGTCATCAGGATCCTGAAGGCTCAGAGGAGTTTGAGGGAGAGGACCCACTGGACCGCTGTTGGGGGACAGATGGTAGCCTCATGTCAAGGTCATCCAGCGTGTTCTTTAAGGTACAGTCGCTCAAAAATGTATCCGAACACTACGGTTGATTACAAAATTCAGAAAAAATATCTGGCAACGATTTTTTTTAGAACTTAGTGATCTGGCAACCTTCGTGTCACGTGGCACGAAGGTTGCCAGATCACTAATTTCTAAAAAAATCGTTGCCAGATATTTTTTCTGAATTTTGTAATCAACCGTAGTGTTCGGATATTTTTTTGAGCAACTGTACATAGGGTATGGCTTTCCCATACACTGGACCACTGCTTAACGTCCCATCCGACGGACGGAGGCCTTTTCAAGCCCATCGGTGTCCCTTACTGACCGTGGGCAGGAGTTTTGTGGAGCTAAATCTGAACGCTGTCCCATGAGGGACTCGAACCTGGGAACTGCAGATTACGAGCCTGGCGCGCTACCGGCTGAGCCACCCCCCCATCCCTGACACTCAGCGATAAATCAATCCAATCCATATAACAACCACATCTCTAACAACGAAGTATTCTACTAATTAACTCATTTTGCAAATTGAAAAACGAAAAATTGTTCAACAAAAAACATATAAAACGAAATAAAAACTAAAGAGAAAATAAATAAAAAAACTCCTCTTCCTTGTCACGTGATTCCATCTCAGCGGAGCAGGCATCTGGTCGTTCATTCACGAGAAATGGGTCAGCGAGGGCGCGCGCATGAACTAAGGGCAGTCTCGAAGCGCCCGTCGTTGCCATGGAGAAGCGGTATTAATTATCCCTAATTAGAAAGGTATTTAATTAGTCTGTTATGTCAGAAAATGATGTTACGATTATTCACGGGTTATCTAAGAGATGAACACGGAGGAGCCAAAGGGAGGATCTTTACAGGCAGGAGGTCGTCACCACACGGAGGAAGTACAAGCGCACGCCTGATGCGCGGGAGTGAGGAGCATTCCGTGCCGGTCTCGTTTCGACACAAACAATGAAGATGGCAGAAGAGAAAGAAAAGTAAGAAGAAAAGGGTTAAGAGCTCGCGAGCTTTCCATTTTCCTCCCGTGTGAAACACGCTGCCTACGAGACAACAAACTGAAAAAAAAAAAACGAAATATCTAAACAATGATGATTTTAAAACCGGGGCAATAGAAATCGCAATTTTTTTTTTATTCTTGCTTTAATTTTAAAGTTAAAAATTCACTCTCATTGTCTCTTTCGAATATTTGTGAAATTTAATTTTTTTTTTCATGTGTTCGTGTTTTTTTTTTTCTGATTTTAAGATTGATAAAAGTCGTCGTTAAACGTCAACGTTAAGTTGAAAGATTTTTTTCGAAAAACTTCAACATTCAGTTATATATATATATGTGTACTTTGGTATTTACTATTAACCCTCTAAACGATTCGGGGCGGGGGTGGCTCAGCCGGTAGCGCGCCAGGCTCGTAATCTGTAGTTCCCAGGTTTGAGTCCCAGCTGGGTCAGCGTTGAGATTTATCTCCGCAAAATTCCCCGCACTGCCTACGGTCAGTAGGGGACACCGATGGTCTTGGAAAGGCGTCGGATGGGACGTTAAGCCGTGGCACCGTGTGCGGGAGAGCCATACCCTGTGCACGTTAAAGAACACGCTGGATGGCCTTGACGGGAGGCTACCATCTGTCTCCAAACAGCTGTTCCAGTGGGTCCCCTCCCCCAACCTTCTCTGAGCCTTCGGGGTCCATGTGACCTGACCATTTAGCCCATGGTGTGCAAAAAAGTGCCGCTCAGAGGTAAAACAACCCAACCCAACCCGTGCGCGACCGAAGATTCGTCTCGTATTTTCCACTAGGACGGCCACGTCAATACGCATGCGCAGTGTAAATACGAAAACAACTGCCCACCTTTGCTCTAAACGATTCCACCCATAGATCGTTTAGCGAACGTAACCAGATGAAATGACTTGTCTGTAATGGGATCATCATCCTCATCATCTTAGTCATGATTGGGAGTTTTTGCATAATGCTCATGATCTCCATCTTTAAATAAAAACTTAAAAACTTCTCAAATAGTTTCCTAAGGAGCTTGGACAACAAAAAATTGTCAGAAGAATACTTCATAGAGAAATAATCTGCAAGATTACTTCAATCCATAGTCACTTATATCCTCATCATAATCTTAACCATCACTCATCTAAGTCATCGCCGTGTCGTTGTCACGGCTACCGTCATGAATACTATCATCCTTAACATTATCGCCATTCCTAATAACACCATCATCTAAATAATCGCCATGTCGTCATCACGTCATCCTAAATACAATCATCATCGCCATTAATATCACAAATATGATTACATTTTATTATCGCCATTTCTACAAACACCATCATCTAAATCATTGCCATGTCGTCATCACCACTACGATCATCGACACCCCCACCATCCTTAAGACCAAAAAACCTTAAGACCATCATCGAGATCATGACCACGGTCATCACAAATACCATCATCACAAAGTCCCACTAGCGCGAACAAGTACACCATCAACAACACCGTCATCATCACCACTATCACAGTCGTCACTTCCTGAATTTACAGTTACATTGATAGCAACAACTACATCAGGCGACATTTTAAAATTTCTTCGAAGAAGATTAAATGAGTTAACTGGACTAAAATATCTATTCTGATAATTTTTTATAACTCTAGGATGGTGGTTGATACTGATAACTGTAGTGGTGACGACGAGATGGCGACGACTTAAACGATGATGTTGCATTTATCATTAGTGGTGATGATGTTTGCATTTAGGATGACTTGATGATGTTGGAATTTAGGATGACGTGATGATGATGCTATTTGTGGTGTTAAGATGGTAATGGTATTGATGACGGTAGTGTTGACGACATGGCGATGACTTATATGATGATAGTGACATATGTGATATTAGTGGTGATGATGTTATGATGATGTTGATGATGTTATTTGTGGTGTAAGGATGGTATAATGGAATTGATGACGGTAGTGATGACGACGACATGGCGATGACTTAAACGATGATGTTGATAGTAAAAGATAGTGATACATGTGATATTAGTGGTGATGATATTTGCATTTAGGATGACCTGATGATGTTGGAATTTAGGATGACGTGATGATGATGCTATTTGTGGTATTAAGATGGTAATGGTATTGATGACGGTAGTGTTGATGACATGGCGATGACTTATATGATGATAGTGACATATGTGATATTAGTGGTGATGAAGTTATGATGATGTTGATGATGCTATTTGTGGTGTAAGGATGGTATAATGGAATTGATGACGGTAGTGGTGACGACGACATGGCGGTGATTTAAACGTATTATGTTATTTGCAAAAGAACTAAAAATTTCCAGCTTTCGGCGATAATTATTGAAAGGATATGTAATTGTGAAATTGAAAAAAGTGATTTAATGATAGTTACAGATATATGACTGTGAATAATGTGGAAAAATAATACACAAACACTTAAAAATATCACATTATTTTGGGGAAAAAATGTATACATATATGTAATAATATATAAAAATATGGTTTTTTAATTTTTTTTCATTTTAGACATTTCTAACTAAAGATATGAAATTTTCATGTGTTTGGTAGGAAATAATGAAAAAACAATTTAGGACGGTGGAGGATTTTTCGGATTGGAAAGAAATGATATGCGCTGCATATTATAAGAAAAATAATATACAATTGAGAATAATATTTGAAAATTAACTATTTTTGTTATGAATATTAGGTAAAAATTGCATGACTGTGGCCACCCTGCCCACGGTCAGTAGGGGACACCAATGGGCTTGGAAAAGCCGCCGTCCGTCGGATGGGACGTTAAGCCGTGGCCCCTTGTGCGGGAGAGCCATACCCTGTGCACGTTAAACAACACGCTGAATGGCCTAGACGGGATGCTACCATCTGTCTCCCAACAGCAATTCTAGTGGGTCCCCTCCCCCAATCTTCTCTGAGCCTTAGGGGTCCATGTGACCTGGCCATTCAGCTCATGGTGTGCAAAAAAAAGTGCCGCTCAGAGGTAAAACAACCCAACCCAACGCATGATTGTGAATTATATGCAAACGGGACTCTTAATGTAGGTGATGTATAAATACTTACAGTAAGAGTCCCGTTTACATATAATAGTCTCGTTTACTTATCTACAATCGAAATAAATAACTTCTGTCCCGTGGCCGAGTGGTTAGCGCGCTTGGCTACTGATCTACGGGACCTGGGTTCGAGCCCCGGGTAAAGCATGGATGTTCGTGTTGTTTTCTGCAGAGGTCCTGCCATCCTCTCAGACCTTCTACTGTGGCATATAAACTGACAGGTTCCTGTCAGACCTCTGTGGCAAGCAGCTGCTTGAGGGGGTATTTATTTATTTTTTATTATTTATTGAAAATGAAACGGAAAATGTTTATGTGATTGTAATATGATTGTGAACATGCAAAACTGATTTACGAGTGCGAATAGAAGTAATAGTGTCATTTGTGATTACGATTTATTGCTCTGAATATAAAAGTATCATTTGTGATTAGGTTGTATTCTGGTTAATATAAAAGTGTCATTTGTGATTATGATTCATTTGCTTTAAATATAAAAGTCTGATTTGCGATTACGATTTATTGCTCTGAATATAAAAGTTTCATTTTCGATTACGATTTATTGTTGTGAATATAAAAGTGTCATTTGGGATTACGATTTATTGCTCTGAATATAAAAGTTTCATTTTCGATTACGATTTATTGTTGTGAATATAAAAGTGTCATTTGGGATTACGATTTATTGCTCTGAATATAAAAGTTTCATTTTGGATTACGATTTATTGTTGTGAATATAAAAGTGTCATTTGCGATTACGATTTATTGCTCTGAATATAAAAGTTTCATTTTCGATTACGATTTATTGTTGTGAATATAAAAGTGTCATTTGGGATTACGATTTATTGCTCTGAATATAAAAGTTTCATTTTGGATTACGATTTATTGTTGTGAATATAAAAGTGTCATTTGCGATTACGATTTATTGCTCTGAATATAAAAGTTTCATTTTCGATTACGATTTATTGTTGTGAATATAAAAGTGTCATTTGGGATTACGATTTATTGCTCTGAATATAAAAGTTTCATTTTGGATTACGATTTATTGTTGTGAATATAAAAGTGTCATTTGCGATTACGATTTATTGCTCTGAATATAAAAGTATCATTTGTGATTACGATGTATTGTGGTTAATATAAAAGTGTCATTTGTGATTTCGATTTATTGCTCTGAATATAAAAGTTTCGTTTTCGATTACGATTTATTGTTGTGAATATAAAAGTGTCATTTGTGATTACGATTTATTGCTCTGAATATAAAAGTTTCATTTTCGATTACGATTTATTGTTGTGAATATAAAAGTGTCATTTGCGATTACGATTTATTGCTCTGAATATAAAAGTTTCATTTTCGATTACGATTTATTGTTGTGAATATAAAAGTGTCATTTGGGATTACGATTTATTGCTCTGAATATAAAAGTTTCATTTTCGATTACGATTTATTGTTCTGAATATAAAAGTGTCATTTGGGATTACGATTTATTGCTCTGAATATAAAAGTGTCATTTGCGATTACGATTTATTGCTCTGAATATAAAAGTGTCATTTGTGATTACGATGTATTGTTGTGAATATAAAAGTTCATTTGCGATTACGATTTATTGCTCTGAATATAAAAGTGTCATTTGCGATTACGATTTATTGCTCTGAATATAAAAGTGTCATTTGTGATTACGATTTATTGCTCTGAATATAAAAGTATCATTTGTGATTACGATTCATTGCTGTAAACATAAACGCGTATACGTGTAAAAGCGATTTATATAAACGGATGTGAAACATGATAAAGAGATTCCAATGGATGCACCTTTCGGTGTTGAGTGTTAACCGTATCCGTATCACTGATCTGTTTCATGGGAGATGTCATTTCCTATTTCCTCTGCCCTATTTGTTGTAAACAAAAAAACAAAATCTTTTCACGTGCATTAGTTTAGTACACTTCCTTAGGGGATATTTTTCTGTCCGGTCCGAATCATTCAACTGAACGACTTGTAAGCAACACTTGGATGCTGAACAAACACAAAACCTGACAACAATAACAACAATGGCTTCTTAATCATTGAACAGAGGTGAGAAAAGACGACAATAGATCGCGTACTTCCCTGCGTCGTGTTCTCATTGTTTCATTTCGCGGATATTACCAGAACGAGGGAATTTCCGCGAGAGAAACAATCCGATTCTCTCACGCACGCCTTCAGAGAGTTGAAATCTTTTTGCGATATAAAAACGTGAAAAAAAAGAATCGACTGATAGGTAATCAATAAAACAACGTGAATATCTTCACCGCATTCTTTCTTTCATGCGATTTCTATCCGGTAAATCTACCTTCCCGCCATTCCCCCCCCTCCCCAAGTTCTTTTGCGGATCCTCCCCTTTCCCCCCTCGATGCCACAGAAGCGTGACAGCGCGTGTTTCAAGAATCGTGAATCCACCCGTTTCGTGACGAGAACAAATGCATTGTTGATATCGTGAACATTGTTGCTTTTTCTTCTTCTCATCATTCTGTTGGTAGAAGATGCAACGAAAAGTTATTTGACGAATTCAACAGCAAGAATTTAGAAAAAAAAAGCGCTTCTTGATTAAAAAGCAAAGATAAGAGAGAAGTTATTACCGAGGGTTTTTTTCAGCTGCTTTATATTTAAAGTATTAGAAATATCAATTGACTGTGGTTGGCTTGTTTTACCTCTGGGCGACACTTTTTTGCACACCATGGGCTAAATGGCCAGGTCACAAGGACCCCGAAGGCTCAGAGAAGGTTAGGGGAAGTACCTACAGGAACAGCTGTTAGGAGACAGATGGTAGCCTCCCGTCAAGGCCATCCAGCGTGTTCTTTAACGTGCACAGCGTATGGCTCTCCCGCACACGGACCACGGCTTAACGTCCCATCCGACGGACGGCGGCCTTTCCAAGGCCCATCGGTGTCCCCTACTGACCGTGGGCCGCCACTCCATTATAAAGGAAGACGCATATTTTAAAATGCTATATTTTATTAAACAATTAAGCAGCAAAAGCAGTTGTGTGTTCAAAACGTCAGGAAACTTCCAAAGTTTCTTGTTTTTTTGTGGTTAAAAAAACTTTTCCCGATGCTTAAGACTCGAGCCGATATATCTCCAGATTCATGATTATAAAATTATTATCTTAAAGTTTCTATTTTATTCAACAGACTTCAAAATCTGTGCCACAAGTGGCGTGATGTTCAAATTTCCTCCATACTCGGCTCAGCATGTCATTTGTAACACTTGCAGCAACTGAATTGATTAGGGGCGGGGGTGGCTCAGTCGGTAGCGCGCCAGGCTCGTAATCTGTAGTTCCCAGGTTCGAGTCCCAGCTGGGTCAGCGTTGCGATTTATCTCCGCAAAATTCCCCGCCCTGCCCACGGTCAGTAGGGGACACCGATGGGCTTGGAAAGGCCGCCGTCCGTCGGATGGGACGTTAAGCCGTGGCCCCGTGTGCGGGAGAGCCATACCCTGTGCACGTTAAATAACACGTTAGATGGCCTTGACGGGAGGCCAACAGCTGTTCCAGTGGGTCCCCTTCTCTGAGCCTTCGGGGTCCATGTGACCTGGCCACTTAGCCCATGGTGTGCAAAAAAGGGCAGCTCAGAAGTAAAACAACCCAACAACTGAATTGATTCTTTCTTTTAAATGAAGCAAATTTCTGATTTACTCGGAAGAGAAGATTATTTTTAATTATCCGCAAAAAAGAAAAGTCCATTGTCTGAAATCGGGATTTCTCGGAAGCCATGAGATTTGGAAATACCAATCCGGCGATTTGGAAATTCGGGTTGGTTGTTTTTTGTCTGAGAGGTAGATTTTTTTCGCACACAATAGGCTAAAAGGCCTGGTCACAAGGATCCCGAGGGCTCAGAGACGGTTGGGGGAATGGTACCCATTGGGTTGGGTTGTTTTACCTCTGAGCGCCATTTTTTTTGCACACCATGGGCTAAATGGCCAGGTCACAAGGACCCCGAAGGCTCAGAGAAGGTTGGGGGAGGGGACCCACTGGAACAGCTGTTGGGAGACAGATGGTAGTCTCCCGTCAAGGCCATCCAGCGTGTTCTTTAACGTGCACAGGGTATGGCTCTCCCGCACACGGGGCCACGGCTTAACGTCCCATCCGACGGACGGTGGCCTATCCAAGCCCATCGGTGTCCCCTACTGACCGTGGGCAGGGCGGGGAATTTTGCGGAGATAAATCTCAACGCTGACCCAGCTGGGACTCGAACCTGGGAATTACCCATTGGAGAGATGGTAGTCTCCCGTCAGGGCCATCCACTGTGTTCTTTAACGTGCACAGGGTATGGCTCTCCTGCACACTGGACCACGGCTTAATGTCCCATCCGACGGACGGCGGCCTTTCCAAACCTATCGACATCCCTATTTGTCGAGGAAGGGCGGGGAAGTTTGCGGAGATAAAGCGCGACGCTGACGCAACTGGGTGGCTCAGTCGGTAGAGCACTAGGGTCCTAATCTGCAGTTCTCAGGTTCTAGTCCCAAATGTTCCAGTATTGAGATTTATCTCCGCTAACTCTTGCCCCTCAGTGAGAAAGGGGATACTGATGGGATTGGAAAGAACACCGTCCGTCAGTCGGGACATTTAGTCGGGGTTCCGTGTGCAAAAGAGCAATACTTTGTGCTCACCAAAGAACACGCTGGATAGCTTTTACGGGAAGTTTCCATCTGTCTCCCAACAGCTATCCAGTGGGTCTCCTCTTCTAATCATCTCCGAGCCTTTGGGGTCCTTGTGATCTGGCCATTTAGCTCATTGTGTGCAGAAAAAGTGCCTTTCGGAGGTAAAACGACTCGATCCAAATTCTCCGTTAACGGCAATTCATGCTTTTAGCGCCACGAGTGTGGTGCGCGAATTTTCTAAAATGAACATAGAAAGTAGCGTACAGTCGCTCAAAAAAATATCCGAACACTATGGTTGATTACAGAATTCAGAAAAAAAATATCTGGTAACGATTTTTTTCAGAAATCAGCGATCTGGCAACCTTCGTGTCACCTGATTACAGAATTCAGGAAAAATATCTGGAACGTGTACAGCAACTGTACACGCTCCAGTTACCGTTCACAGCAAACTGGAGCGTGTGCAGTTACTGCACACGCTCCAGTTTGTTGTGAACGGTAACTGCACACGCTCAATGTTTCTGTGAGTGGGCCCACACGATCCAGGTTTAGAAATTAGCGATCTGGCAACCTTCGTGTCAAAAAAAGTATCCGAACACTATGGTTGATTACAGAATTCAGAAAAAATATCTGGCAACGATTCTTCGTGTCACGTGACACGAAGGTCCTAGGTTCTATACCTAGTGAGAGGTGGGATGAGTTGTTCTATCGTTGAATTTGGTTTTTAATTGTCAAAACAAGGTTGCCAGATCACTATTTTCTAAAAAAAATCGTTGCCAGATATTTTTTTCTAAATTCTGTAATCAACCATAGTGTTCGGATACTTTTTTGAGCGACTGTACAGGCCTTCCGCCTCCCCGCAAGATCTGCTTTCCTTCCAGTTACGTCAACAAATACAGTTTCGGGCTTTTCCAAACAAAAAAACGAAAAATAAGTCAACTCGAGGATGAAAGTGGCCAAGGTTCTGTCCGTCCCCATGGCGACCGCATCCCTCCATCCACGCAGTTAAAAAAGATGCAGGCATCCATGCAGCAAGAAAAATGCATTGGGAGCCAGGACGGCTTCCACCACCGGCTCACACAATGCGCAAGCAATCGTGCGCGCGCACCTGTTAGCAACCCTTCTGCTCTCTGTCACCGATGCGGCATGCGAGGTCGGCGGGCGACCTGCGCGCTGACCCTGGGGTCACCATTCCGCCAGTCTTGACCCAGTTTAGTTCGTCAGTCGTGAAAGAAGAAGGGGGAGAAGAAGAAGGGGGAGAGAAAAAGAGGAGGAGGAGAGATTGGAAGAGATGCTCTGCTGAGGTGAAGTAATGAGATACACAAGGATGCGCTGCTGCTGTATGAGGATGCTGCAGGAGTTGAGGAAGAGGAAATGAGAACAGCCACTCGCAATCGCCAACGGAATCTATTTTCCCACCGCATGAAACGGAGCACAAGGACGAAGAAAGGCCTTGTGGGCTCTTAGCCCCATGGCACGAATCGAGGTTGGGTGAAAACAAAAACCCTTTAAAAAAAGAAAAGATTTTTTGTGTGGTTTTCTTTTTAATGGTGGCGCCGAAATTTGGCGAATTAGCCTTTGAGGAGAGAGGCAGAAGTCAAAAGATGGGGGAAGTAAAGATATTAATTTGATTATTTTTCTTTTAGTTTCTTTTTAGAGAGGTTCCTTATTACAGCAAGGAACCTGAAATCCGAAAAGTTTCGAACCGAAGGCTTTCTCGATTTCGGATCCTTATGTGTAGAAAGAACTTTATTTCTAGTTGGGTTGTTTTAACTTTGAGAGGTACTTTTTTTTGCACACATTGGGTTAAATGGACAGATCAACCCCGAGAAGGTTGGGGGAGGGGACCCACTGGAACAGCTGTTTGGAGACAAATGGTAGCCTCCCGTCAAGGCCATCTAGCGTGTTCTTTAACGTGCACAGGGTATGGCTCTCTCGCACACGGAACCACGGCTTAACGTCCCATCCGATGGACGGTAGCCTTTCCAAGCCCATCGGTGTCCCTTACTGACCGTGGGCAGAGCGGGGAATTTTGCGGAGATAAATCTCAAAGCTGGCCCAGCTGGACTCGAACCTGCAGATCTACCGACTGAGCCACTCCTGGTCCTTATGCCCAGGTTCGAGTCCCAGCTGGGTCAGCGTTGAGACTTATCTCAGCAAAATTTCCCGCCCTGCCCACGGTCAGTAGGGGACACCGATGGGCTTGGAAAGGCCGCTGTCCGTCGGATGGGACGTTAAGACCGTGGCCCCGTGTGCGGGAGAGCCATACCCTGTGGACGTTAAAGAACACGTTGGATGGCCTTGATGGGAGGCTACCATATGTCTCCCAACAGCTGTTCCAGTGGGTCCCCTCTCCCAACCTTCTCTGTGACTTCGGGTCCCTGTGACCTGGCCATTTAGACCACTGTGTGCAAACAACCCAACCCAACTAATTAACATATTTTGAATAGCAGCAATCATAAAGTAATCAGCAGCATATAGATAACAGTAGATAAACTCGGCCATTGACAGCAAATAGATAGATACTTAACAGCATATGAATAACAGGTTAGAGAGTTTCCTAAGAGCATTTGGATAACTACTGATTGGATGAAACTCGGAAGAAAATGGTAAACAGTAGATTACGCAGATAATTAACGTCGTATGGATAGCAGAATACTATACATATATATCTAATCTACAGCATGCTAGATAAATAGTTAACAGTATATTAGATAATGGCATATGGATAATAGCAGAACAGATAAAATTAATAACATATGGATATCAGAAAATTAGATACTTGTTAAGTTATTGATAACAGTGAAATAAATAAATTCTTTATGGACAAAAAAAAATCAGATAGATAATGAACACCACGTGAATCACAAACGATTTAACAGCATTCATTTAGCAGCAGAATAAATGGCTCGTAGTAAACAGAGGGATAATAAAAATACATTAGAAAGTCATTGACAGTATTTTAATAATAACAGCGGGATCATTAATATGTTATGGATAAAAAGAAAACTAAGTAGACACTTGATGGCATATGGATGACAGTAATTAGATTATTAACAGTATCTATATGTTTAATAGCAGATCAAATAAATAATTAATTAATTAATAATAATTAATTCCATAATCATAACAGCAGATCTGATTGAAAATAAATAGCCGATTAGAATAATATTTAACAGCACACAGATAACAAACTATCAAAGAGAGACTGGATGAATTAATAACAGCCAATAGTTGTTTTTGGGTTGTTTTACCTCTGAGCGGCACTTTTTTGCACACCATGGGCTAAATGGCCAGGTCACATGGACCCCGAAGGCTCAGAGAAGGTTGGGGGAGGGGATCCACTGGAACAGCTGTTGGGAGACAGATGGTAGCCTCCCGTCAAGGCCATCCAGCGTGTTCTTTAACGTGCACAGGGTATGGCTCTCCCACACACGGGGCCACGGCTTAACGTCCCATCCGACGGACGGCGGCCTTTCCACGCCCATCGGTGTCCCCCTACTGAAAGTGGGCAGGACGGGGAATTTTGCGGAGATAAATCTCAACGCTGACTCAGCTGGGACTCGAACCTGGGAACTACAGATTACGAGCCTGGCGCGCTACCGACTGAGCTACCCCCGCCCCTACAGCCAATAGTTAACAGCCGACTATGATTATTAAGATGATATGGATAACAGAGACTGAATGCTGCTAATGATTAGATTCATCAGCAGCAGCATTCAGAGCTGCCTTAGATAACAGCCTGTTAAGATGTAACAGAATATTATCAGCACATAGCTTTAGATATATATGTATTACAAATTGCAATGAGTTGCTTTCTTGCTCCTGAAGCTATCGTGCAAAGGAGAGCGCATAAAATACATAAATCTCTTTTTATGAAATCATCATCATCATCCTCAAGCAGCCATGGGCTACGGAGGTCCAACCAGACCGTGCAATTTAGTTCTCCAAGCAAGTCTATCCTGAGCTACATCCGGCTACCGCACATCAATTCTAATAAGGTCCTGTTTGACATTGTCTGCCCACAGCATCCTTTTGACATTGTCTGCCCACCGCATCCTTTCGACATTGTCTGCCCACCGCATCCTAGGTCTCCCCCTCCTTTTGAGACCTCTAGGCACACTGTTCATAACCCTATTCGCCAATCTATAATTATCCATACGGGCAACATGGCCAAACCAGCGGAGTCTCTCTCTGCACAATATGCTGCTTAAAGGAGGTTGCAAACTCCTTTGCCTAACCTCATCATTAGTTACAAAGTTGAACCACCTAATACCCAAGATAATGCGTAAGCATCTAGAATCAAAAGCATCTAGTTTCCTGTTATCTTGTTTACACAGCGTCCAAGTTTCACTACCATAACTAACACTAGAAAGGACCAAACTATTATACAGCCTAATTTTAGTCTTTAGGTGTATACGCCTATTTCTCCACACTCTCCATAGATTCTTAAAAGTTCCGGCAGCAATCCCTATTCGTCTGTTAATCTCATGCCGCACATCACCAGTATCAGTTACATAGCTCCCAAGATAATTAAATTGTGACACCTGCTCAAGACTGCAGCCATTCAGATTAAATGAATCACAGCCTGCCTGACCAATTTTCATCACTTTAGTTTTCTCTCTGTTTATAACCAAACCTACTCTACTACCAGTCTAATCAACAGCTCGAATGAAAGAGTTCATCTCATCAACATCATTTGCCAAAAGGGCTAAATCATCAGCATAATCTAAATCAGAAATTTTCGTATCTCCAGTCCATTTAAGGCCAAAATCTTTCCCTTGAAGTGAATTTCGCATAACATAATCAATAATCAAACTAAAGAGAAAAGGAGACAAAATGCATCCTTGTCGAACACCAGAAGTAATGCTAAACCAATTGCTACAAGACTTACCAACTCTCACACACGACTCAGTGTTATTATAGAGAGCCTTCATTATGTTAACTAACTTGTCTGGTATACCATATGATCTCACAATCAACCACAAATTATGACGATCATCAGAATCGAAAGCCTTTTTGTAATCAACAAAGCTAGCAACCAAAGGTTTCTGAAGCTCTAAACATTTCTCAAGAATCTGCCTAAGTAAAAATATCTGATCCACACATCCCCTACCACTTCTGAATCCACATTGCTCATCACGCAAATGACTGTCAACCAGATTCTTAATTCTATTAAGCACAATCATGTAAAGAACTTTACCTGGAACAGAGAGTAGGCTGATACCCCTATAGTTATCACAAGAACTGCGATCACCTTTTTTGAAAATAGGGATAACAATAGCTCTGGTAAAATCCTTAGGAACCATACCTTTATCATAAAAGATATTCAGAATTTTAGTCACCCAAGTGGTAACCGAAACATTCCCAACTCTAAGCATTTCCGTAGTAATTTCATCTACCCCTGGGGATTTATGAAGTTTAAGTTTAGAAACAGCCAAAATAACTTCAGATTGTGTTATTGGTCCAACATTAAAGCCACCAATGCATCTATCATCATTGCAAACAATGGGAGTAGAACTAACCACATTGTTTAGAACATCACTGAAATGCTCAGCCCACCTAGCCATGACAGAATCCTCACCTTCTATAACCTTACCTCGTTTATCCTTCAATCCTTGTATGCCTGTCCGTTTTCTACCACACAAAACATTAACTATCTGGTACAGCTCTCTGCTGTTGTGCTGTCTAACTGCTTCCTCGGCTTTGTCAGCCAAACCATCAAGCCAAAGATTCTTATCAGCAGCTAACTGATCCTTTACACGTTTATTAACCTCTCTGTAATGCTTTCTATTATTACTAGTAGGGTATTGATTAAGGACATTCCTGTAGTTTTTTCTTTCTGAAATAAGCTCAAGTGCCTCAAATCACTCAAATAATTCTGTCTCCTCTGCTCCTTTTTTCCTAAAAGAGTACTGTTAGTGTCCAAAAAAGCCTGTTTAAAATGATCCCATTCTTCTTCAACTTCAGTAGTAAGCGTACCATGACTGTCATAATGAGTAAGTAACCTATCATGGTAAGCTTTAGCTATAACTGGGTCTTTCAAAGCTTCAGAATTAAAGGTAAAATTTTTAACCTTAGCACAATACTTCTTAAATTTAAGTTGCAAGATATTTTTAACAAGGTAATGGTGAGATCCAATTTCAGCTCCCCTATATGACCTGGTATTCCTAACAGAACTAGCCCATTTGCTGTGAATTATATTCTTATGCAACCCATCAGGTGAAACCCACGTGTACCTATATATGTCACGGTGTTTGTAATAAGTGTTAGTTATTCTGAATCCATTGAGTTTACTTACCTGTAGGAGACGTTGCCCATTGCAGCTACCAATACCAAAAGGGCCTATTACTCCTCCCCAAAGGTCAGTCAGTACCAACTTTGGCATTGAAGTCACCAAGAACAAGGGTAATATCTCCTTTCTTGACAGAATTCAAAATATCCTGAAGTTGTCCATAAAACCTATCCTTCTCATCCTCAGTGGGGGCATAACAGCAGATAACATTCAAGTCTTTAACGCTTGTCTGAAATGTTGCTGTAAGAAACCTTTCATTAATGCACTCATATCCTAGAAGAGCATCACTAGCGTGTCTGCTGAGAAGCAGACACGCTAGTGTCGTCCCTCCCTGAAAAGAGAATTTAAGATTATTTTTAAGAAGCTGACCTATATCGTCCATCTGGTCTCTTGCAAGCCGAGAATATCTAAATTACACTGGATTCCATAATTTTAAAATATGGAATACATTTTCCATAAATTAAGGAAAATTCCTATGTTAAGTGAACGGGAAGCTAACGTCAAAGCTTGCCCTTCAATAACAGCAATGCCAGTCTTAAGAAACTTTACAAAACTGAAGAATAGTGAAAGAATTCTTTACACAAAGTTCTAAAATGCAAACTTATTTTATTAAATACTTTGATGCAATACTTATTACTAAGTTTTAATTAACTTCTAAAGTCAGTTTTTGTAACTGGCATTGTTATCGCTAAATATTCAAACTTCCATAACTCATTAAATACTGAACGAATATTGTTGAAAATCGAGATATTGATTTATTTGATTGAGATCTTTATCAGCAATCACATTTTCCAAAACAAAAAAACTTATTTTAGAAGTTATAGAGCTTTGACGTTAGCCTCCCATTGACTTAACATAGGGATTTTCCTTAATCTATGGAAACCAGGGTATTATGATGATTCTCTTCTTTGTGAGGCGTATTTCTTATGATGATTCTCTTCATCAAATAAACTGTATCCAATTATGATTTCCCCTTTCGAATGACTTATTATGGATGATTGTTCTTCTCATCGAATAACCATTTTTAATGATGATTCTTTTAATCGAATGACTAATAACTAATGATGATTCTGTCGATAGAATGACTAATTACTAATGATGATTATCTTAATATGATGACTTTTTCTGACGATGATTCTCTAAATCGAATGAATAATTCCTAAACGACGATTCTCTAAATGAAACGAATAATTTCTAATGATGATCTTTTGATAGAATATATTATTTCTAACTATGATTCTCTAAATCGAATGACCTGCTATACATAACGATGATTCTCTTTATCGAATGACTTATATATAACGATGATTCTCTTTATCGAATGATTAATTCCTCTTGCTGATTCTCTCCATCGAATGGCTAAGTACCGACAATGATTTTCTTTATCAAAGGTCTAACTTCTGATGTTTTTTTTAATCAAATGTCTAACTTCTAATGCTGACTATTTTCCTCAAATGACATGCAGAAGAATTCGATAAATGCTAAATCAGGTTTCGGATATTTTCTTATCTTTGTTAATATCGTCAGAAATAGATGAAATATAAATATACGTCAAAGAACTATTTTTTTTTGAGTCCCTAGGTTTTGCACCTTACTAATCATCTACTGGAAATTTTCACCTTCAAAATACACGATGTTTCTTATGAAAAAAGTAAAAATAAGTTTTTGAAATGAAAACAGATTGAACGATTTTTCCTTGAAATGTGAATGCGAAAAATTGTGAATGCAAAAATGTTTCCTTCAAGTGTTCTAATACTAAAAAAGCTATAATAAAAACAAGACTCTATTCTGTCTCTAAGCTTCAAAGTTGCTGCGATACTTAGTCCATCATCTTGCCATATGTATATGAATACTATAAGTGGAAGGGGCGGGGGTGGCTCAGTCGGTAGCGCGCCAGGCTCGTAATCTGTAGTTCCCAGGTTCGAGTCCCAGCTGGATCAGCGTTGAGATTTATCTCCTCAAAATTCCCCGCCCTGCCTACGGTCAGTAGGGGACACCGATGGGCTTGGAAAGGCCGCCGTCCGTCGGGTGGGACGTTAAGCCGTGGCCCCGTGTGCGAGAGAGCCATACCCTGTGCACGTTAAAGAACACTCTGGATGGCCTTGACGAGAGGCTATCATCTGTCTCCCAACAGCTGTTCCAGTGGGTCCCCTCCCCCAACTTTCTCTGAGCCTTCGGGGTCCATGTGACCTGGCCATTTAGCCCATGGTGTGCAAAAAAGTGCCGCTCAGAGGTAAAACAACCCAACCTATAAATGGAAATGCATTTTAAATTACACCTTTTCTAATCACCCGAGCGAATTATTCATAAAAAAGAGAGGAAAGTCCCGCTAATTCAACTGGTCCTGATGCGTTTAAATCTTCAAGGCATTCTACTTTTTGATTTCTCTTAAAAATCGCATTTATCGCGTCGAATATTTCTAAACTGAAGAGAAAAAAGGTAACAACAGAACGCGTTTATAAAGTGCCAATTTCGCCATTTGTCAAACATAGCAAAGTCCATTATTAATATCTCACAATCCCAAGAGAACGCTAAGAAGAAGAAAAAAAAGCAGGCAATTAATAAACGGGGCAGAAAATAACAACAAAATACTTTTAAACCTCGAAATCCATCCAAGGCTGAAGAGAAGCCTCCGTTTGTTTTATGATACGACCGGATCCATTTCTTTTATCAACAGGTTGTTCTGACCGATGAAGAAGATGATAACCCTAGGGAGGAAGGAGAAGGGAGGGATGATCGATGATCTTCAGAAGCTGCACAGAAGCATCAAGGAATTATGTGAGATGCCGCGAAGGACTTGTCGTATGTGAGAGGATAATCATCAAGAAGATCTTATCATCGGAATAAAATAACACGAGAAGACACCAACGGGTATTGTCTTCTACGAATGGCGGAAGAGGTGATAGGTTGAATTATGGTTTGGTCCAATAGATGACGAAGATCAACAGACTGGAGATAAAAAAATTATACCCGGTTTTTTTATTCTGTTTTCGGTCTCCAAACTTGAAAAGGTTTTCTGTTATGACTGTAAGTCCCATTGAAAATTACCTGGTTAAGAATCGATCTATTTATAAACATAAAAATGATTGACAACGTTATAACTATTCTTGCAAACACATAATAGATTCCTCGTCTAAATATAGTGGGCTACAAATTAGTCTGACTTACAGAGACACAATACTATAATAAGAGTGCAGAGATCAGATATAATTTTACAACTCCCCGCCCCCCCACTTTCCAAAAAGAAATGTTTTCTATTGTTAGGATTGTAATAGTCGTTGTCTCGTGCGCAGGTGATCTTTATCTCTTGCACGATCCCTTCCACTTGCAAAGTGAGAGTTAGGCTTCAACATGCGCAGTCACGTGTGATGTCAAACAGTAGCATTAGTCTTAATTTATTACTAAAGGATTATTGGCGCAGTCTGGATCACAAGGATTGTAAATCTACATTTCTCCAGGTTTGAATCCCAACTGTCGCCGCCTTAAGAATTAATTCGGATAACCTCCATCCCGCCCTCAGTCAGAAAGAAGACACCGTTGGTCTATGAAAGGCTGACGTCCGTTCGATGAGACGTTAAGCCGTGGCTCAGGGTGTGGGAGAGGCCATTACCTGTGCCAGGGGCGTAGCTATGGGGGGATGGGATGGAGACCTCCCCACAAAGTAATTCGGATGGTAAAATTCGAAGCGAATTTGTAACATCCAGGTGAGTTGTGAAAATTTGGATTTTTTTTTTGTAAAATTAAGGGAAGTTAGCAAAATCTGGACAACTTGGCAAAATTTAGGGCAGTTGGCAAAATCGAGACGGCAAAATCTAGAGCAGTTGACAAAAGTCGAAGCCACTTAGTAAAGTACAAGTGAGTTGGCAAAATCTTGGGGAGTTGCCAAAATTCGGATTGACTTTGCAAATTTAGGTGAGATGTAAAACTTGGGATTTTTTTCTGTAAAATTGTGGCGAGTTTGCAAAATCTAGGGCAGTTGGCGAAATTTGAATCTACTTGGTAAAATACAGGCGAGTTGTGAAAATTGGGATTGGTTTTGTGAAATTAAGGAGAGTTCGCAAAATCAAGAAAACTTGTCAAAATCTTGGGGAGTCCTGACAGCTGTTTAATGGGGTGGACTTCGCCTAATCTCTGAGCCTTGGGGTTCTTGTGACTTGGCCATTTAGCCCACTGCGTGCAAAAAATGTACCGCTTAATAGTAAAACAATCAAACTCAACCCTTTTTGCTTTTTAATTAAAATATTATCTTGATTCTAATTCATCAAAGATCTTTCTAATTCATTATCCATTAGAAATGTCCGTTTCATTTTTAAGTACAGAATTGGTGTTTCGACTCATTAAGAATATAGTTTTTTATTTTTCTAAAAGTCTCGATTGGCCACTCCTGCATTAGAAGTGTGTTAAATTTACATTCACCTCATTTACTCGCACGTGCTACTCAGAACAATTAAAGAATAATGCAGGGGTGAGAAAATTGTGTGTTGTTGTTAGTTAATGTGAACGTTCCAGAAATACCCTGGTTTCCATAAATTAAGGAAAATCCCTATGTTAAGTCAATGGGAGGCTAACGTCAAAGCTCTATAACTTCTAAAATAAGTTTTTTTTTTGTTTTGGAAAATGTGATTGCTGATGAAGATCTCAATCAAATAAATCAATATCTCGATTTTCAACAATATTCGTTCAGTATTTAATGAGTTATGGAAATTTGAATATTTAACAACAGCAATGCCAGTTACAAAAAATTACTTCAGAAGTTAATTAAAACTTAGTAATAAGTATTGCATCAAAGTGTTTAATAAAATAAGTTTGTATTTTAGAACTTTGTGTAAAGAATTCTTTCACTATTCTTCAGTTTTGTATAAGTTTCTTAAGACTGGCATTGCTGTTGTTAAATATTCAAATTTCCATAACTCATTAAATATAGAACGAACATTGTTGAAAATCGAGATATTGATTTATTTGATTGAGATCTTTATCTGCAATCACATTTTTCAAAACAAAAAAATCTTAATTTAGAAATTATAAAGTTTTGACGTTAGCTTTCCATTGACTTAACATAGGGATTTTCCTTAATTTATGGAAACCAGTGTAAATGTCATTTGATGAAGAAAATCATCATAGGAATATAAGCCCTTTGATAAAGGAATCATCACAAGAAATATGCCACATAACGAAGTGAATCACAGTAATAAGTAAGTCATTTGATGAAGAAAATTATCATAGGTTGGGGGTTGTTTTACCTCTGAGTGGCACTTTTTTTGCACACAGTGAGCTAAATGGTCAGGTCACAAGGACCCCGAGAGCTCAGAGAAGGTTGGGGGAGGGGACCCACTGGAACAACTGTTGGGAGACAGATGGTATCCCCTAGTCAAAGCCATCCAGCATGTTCTTTAGAGTGCACAGGGTATGGCTCTCTCCCGTATACGGTGCCACGGCTTAACGTCCCATGCGACGGACGGCGGCATTTCGAATTACATTGGTGTCCCCTACTGACTGAGGGCAGAGCGCAGCTTTAGCGAAGATAAATCTCAACGCTGGCCCAGGTGGGACTCGAACCTGGGAATTGCAGATTACGAGCTTGGCGCGCTACCGCCTGAACCACTCCCACCACGATCATAGAAATGTATGCCATTTGCTGAAAAGAATCATCATTAGAAATAAGTTATTTGATGAAGATGACTATCTTTAGACACAAGACATGTGACGACGAAAATCATCCTGAAAAATTAATCTTCCGATGAAGAGAATCGTCATCAAATGCAAGTCACCAATCGAAACTTACTCCTCCAACCTATTAAAGCATTAAACGGACTTAAGCAGGACGGGCAGAGCATACATAATGAATGACTGTCTTATTTTCATCTCCATCTTCCTTCTGGAGAAGGATCTCACCGCGTCAAGCAAGTGCAGAGATCACAGTCTCCGACGATGCTCTTGCTAATGTTGCGGATGTCAAGTACAGCAAGAGAGGCCACAGGTGAAAGAGAGGTTGGCTCCCCGCGTGCGATCCATCATATCTCCTCCACGGAGAAAAGAAAGAGAGTTATTAATATTCCTGTCATCTCCCTGTCTCTGTCTTTCGGTTACCCCCGGAGTTGCGCTACCTGTTCCTTCGGGAGCCTGAAAGCTGTTAAGCAGAACTAAGCAGCAATTACGGCCAGCAGAGAGAGATTGCATTAAAAAGAAACAGGAACGGGTTGTTAATTAGTGGGGAAATACAACGAAAGGGTTGGCATGCAGGAAGTAATGGAATGTTGCGGTGTTTTCCTTTTTGTTCAAAAGGGGTGATCGTTTCGAGTCTATGAGATCTTCGGTAATGGTCTATGTTGATGTTTCATATCTGAACAGCGCGTTTGTGTACACAATCTGTTTAAGACCTCCAAGAGTGGGTAGCACTCCAGACTCGAGTCTCACCCGGGCCAGCGTTGAAATTTGTCTACGCAAAACCCCCATCATGCACTTGGTCAGGGATGTTTTATTAGATGTTAAGCATGGTGACGTATGCGGGACAGCCTTATCCTGTGCACGTTGGGTGGCCTTGACGTGAGGCTGACATGTCTCCTAAGAACTGTCCATTGGGTTCCGTTTCTTCCAATCTTTTCTGAGCTCTTGGGGATCCTTATGACCTGGAGAATCATTTTTTTTTAAGAATCATTGTGATATTTTTTTTTGTGTGTGACTTTTGTTTATCGGAAAAAAAACCAACAGTCCTCATAGAGTTTCATTTACATCAAAAATCTTAATTTTGAGGATTTTGAAAATAATGTTATGAATTGATTGACTAATCAGTCAACTGGTGATGCTCACTGAAACTGGTGATTTAAACAAAATGCTATTCCCGATGTAGTGGAATGAAATAATAAATCCGTGAAAATTTTATAATGCTGAACGTAATTTCCTTCTGTGTTATTGACCGCTTGTTGCGTTTTATTTGCACGATTTGGCAGGAGAGAATCATCATAAAAGTTTTTTGGGGAAGAATCATCATAAAAATAGGTTGTTTTACGGAGAGAATCATATCACAATAAGGTGTTTTACGGAGGAAATCATCATCACAATAAGGTGTTTTAAGGAGAGAATCATCATCACAATAAGGTGTTTTACGGAGAGAATCAGCATCACAATAAGGTGTTTTACGGAGAGAATCATATCACAATAAGGTGTTTTACGGAGAGAATCATCATTACAATAAGGTGTTTTGCGGAGAGAATCATCATTACAATAAGATGTTTTACGGAGAGAATCATCATCACAATAAGGTGTTTTACGGAGAGAATCATCATCGCAATAAGGTGTTTTACGGAGAGAATCATCATCACAATAAGGTGTTTTACGGAGAGAATCATCATTGCAATAAGATGTTTTACGGAGAGAATCATCATCACAATAAGGTGTTTTACGGAGAGAATCACAATAAGGTGTTTTACGGAGAGAATCATAATAGGGTGTTTTACGGAGAGAATCATCATTACAATAAGGTGTTTTACGGAGAGAATCATATCACAATAAGGTGTTTTACGGAGAGAATCGTCATCACAATAAGGTGTTTACGGAGAGAATCGTCATCACAATAAGGTGTTTTACGGAGAGAATCATCATCACAATAACGTGTTTTACGGATAGAATCATAATAAGGTGTTTTACGGAGAGAATCATCATCAAGAAAATGTGTTTTACGGAGAGAATCATCATCAGAATGAGATGTTTTGCGTAGAGAATCATCATTATAATAAGATGTTTTGCGGAGAGAATCATCATTACAATAAGATGTTTTACGGAGCGAATCATCATTACAATAAGGTGTTTTAGGGAGAGAATCATAATAAGGTATTTTACGGAGAGAATCATCATAATAAGGTGTTTTACGGAGAGAATCATCATCAGAATAAGATGTTTTTTGGAGAGAATCATCATTACAATGAGATGTTTTACGGAGCGAATCATCATTACAATAAGGTGTTTTGCGGAGAGAATCATAATAAAGTGTTTTAGAGAGAGAATCATAATAAGGTATTTTACGGAGAGAATCATCATCACAATAAGGAGTTTTACAGAGAGAATCACAATAAGGTGTTTTACGGAGAGATTCATAATAAGGTGTTTTACGGACAGAATCATCATTACAATAAGGTGTTTTACGGAGAGAATCATATCGCAATAAGGTGTTTTACGGAGAGAATCATCATCAGAATAAGATGTTTTACGGAGAGAATCATCATTACAATAAGGTGTTTTGCGGAGAGAATCATAATAAAGTGTTTTAGAGAGAGAATCATAATAAGGTATTTTAAGGAGAGAATCATCATCACAATAAGGTGTTTTACGGATAGAATCACAATAAGGTGTTTTACGGAGAGATTCAAAATAAGGTGTTTTACGGACAGAATCATCATTACAATAAGGTGTTTTACGGAGAGAATCATATCACAATAAGGTGTTTTACGGAGAGAATCATCATTAGAATAAGATGTTTTACGGAGAGAATCATCATTACAATAAGTTGTTTTACGGAGAGAATCACAATAAGGTGTATTACGGAGAGAATCATTATAAGGTATTTTACAGTGAGAATCATCATCACCATAAGATGTTTTACGGAGAGAATCATCATTACAATAAGGTGTTTTAGGGAGAGAATCATAATAAGGTATTTTACGGAGAGAATCATCATAATAAGGTGTTTTACGGAGAGAATCATCATCAGAATAAGATGTTTTTTGGAGAGAATCATCATTACAATGAGATGTTTTACGGAGCGAATCATCATTACAATAAGGTGTTTTGCGGAGAGAATCATAATAAAGTGTTTTAGAGAGAGAATCATAATAAGGTATTTTACGGAGAGAATCATCATCACAATAAGGAGTTTTACAGAGAGAATCACAATAAGGTGTTTTACGGAGAGATTCATAATAAGGTGTTTTACGGACAGAATCATCATTACAATAAGGTGTTTTACGGAGAGAATCATATCGCAATAAGGTGTTTTACGGAGAGAATCATCATCAGAATAAGATGTTTTACGGAGAGAATCATCATTACAATAAGGTGTTTTGCGGAGAGAATCATAATAAAGTGTTTTAGAGAGAGAATCATAATAAGGTATTTTAAGGAGAGAATCATCATCACAATAAGGTGTTTTACGGATAGAATCACAATAAGGTGTTTTACGGAGAGATTCAAAATAAGGTGTTTTACGGACAGAATCATCATTACAATAAGGTGTTTTACGGAGAGAATCATATCACAATAAGGTGTTTTACGGAGAGAATCATCATTAGAATAAGATGTTTTACGGAGAGAATCATCATTACAATAAGTTGTTTTACGGAGAGAATCACAATAAGGTGTATTACGGAGAGAATCATTATAAGGTATTTTACAGTGAGAATCATCATCACCATAAGATGTTTTACGGAGAGAATCATCATTACAATAAGGTGTTTTAGGGAGAGAATCATAATAAGGTATTTTACGGAGAGAATCATCATAATAAGGTGTTTTACGGAGAGAATCATCATCAGAATAAGATGTTTTTTGGAGAGAATCATCATTACAATGAGATGTTTTACGGAGCGAATCATCATTACAATAAGGTGTTTTGCGGAGAGAATCATAATAAAGTGTTTTAGAGAGAGAATCATAATAAGGTATTTTACGGAGAGAATCATCATCACAATAAGGAGTTTTACAGAGAGAATCACAATAAGGTGTTTTACGGAGAGATTCATAATAAGGTGTTTTACGGACAGAATCATCATTACAATAAGGTGTTTTACGGAGAGAATCATATCGCAATAAGGTGTTTTACGGAGAGAATCATCATCAGAATAAGATGTTTTACGGAGAGAATCATCATTACAATAAGGTGTTTTGCGGAGAGAATCATAATAAAGTGTTTTAGAGAGAGAATCATAATAAGGTATTTTAAGGAGAGAATCATCATCACAATAAGGTGTTTTACGGATAGAATCACAATAAGGTGTTTTACGGAGAGATTCAAAATAAGGTGTTTTACGGACAGAATCATCATTACAATAAGGTGTTTTACGGAGAGAATCATATCACAATAAGGTGTTTTACGGAGAGAATCATCATTAGAATAAGATGTTTTACGGAGAGAATCATCATTACAATAAGTTGTTTTACGGAGAGAATCACAATAAGGTGTATTACGGAGAGAATCATTATAAGGTATTTTACAGTGAGAATCATCATCACCATAAGATGTTTTACGGAGAGAATCATCATTACAATAAGGTGTTTTACGGAGAGAATCACAATAAAGTGTTTTACGGAGAGAATCATAATAAGGTGTTTTACGGAGAGAATCATCATTACAATAAGGTGTTTTACGGAGGGAATCATCATCACAATAAGGTGTTTTGCGGAGAGAATCATCATTACAATAAGATGTTTTATGGAGAGAATCATCATTGAAATAAGGTGTTTTACGGAGAGAATCATCATCACAATAAGGTGTTTTATAGATAGAATCATAATAAAAATAAGTTGTTTTACGGAGAGAATCGTCATCAGAGGTAAGTTCTTGGATGGAGAGAATTATCATAAGAAACAAGTTGTTTGACGGAAAGAATCATCAGATATAAGATGTCTGATGGAGAAAATTATAATCAGAAATAAATTGTTTGTTGGAGTGAATCATCATCAGAAATAAGGTGTGATGGAGGCAACCATCATGAGAAATAAGTTTTATGGTGACGTGAGTCATCAAAAATAAGTTGCTTTATGGCGACGAGAGTCACCATCCGTTGTTTTATGGTGAATCCGTTGTTCTATGATGAAGAGAGTCATAAAAAAAACGTTGTTTTATGGAGATAATCACCATCAGAAATAAGTTGTTTGATGGATAAAATCGTCATTACAAGTATGGTGTCGAATGGAGTCTATGTTCTCTGATGGAGACATTGATAATCAGAAATAAGTTGTTTGATGGAGGGAATAATAATCAGAAAATAAGTTGTTTCATCAGAATAAAATCAGAAATAAGTTGTTTCATGGAGGGAATAATAATCAGAAATAAGTCGTTTGATGGAGGGAATATTAATCAGAAATAAGTCGTTTGATGGAGGGAATAATAATCAGAAATAAGTCGTTTGATGGAGAGACTTATCCTGAGAAGTAAGGTGTTTCAGAGAGAGAATCATCATCAAAAGTATGGTGTCTGATGGCATTAGGTGGTTTTTTCTCTTGATCCCTGAGAAAGGGGACACCGATGTTTGGGAACTTCCATCTGTCTCCTGTCCAGTGGATCCCCTTCCTGGAACCTTTTCTCAGCCCTTGGGGTCCTTGTGACTTGGTCATTTACCCCACTGTAGGCAAAAAACAAGTACGCTCAGAGGAAGTTAAAAAACAAGTACCTCAGATAAAAGAAAACTGCACAAGATCACGAGAGCGTGTTGAAACAAATCGTCAAATGAAATCCGAATATGAATTTTTTTCATTCTGCCTCTTCCAATACCTTTATCTCTGTTCTCCGCGGTGTACTTGCTATGTGTTCTGCGCATGTGTAATCTTTTCGTTACCTCAAAACCATACACGGTTTCTGAAATATCACAAGGATATAGATTTTTATGATTTATTTTTCATTAAAATATAATCTTTATTTCTTCTCATAAATTTACTTTCGCTCAAAAAAAAAAAATCCGAACACTATGGTTGATTACAGAATTTAGAAAAAATATCTGGCAACGATTTCTTTTTAGAAATTAGTGATCTGGCAACCTTCGTGTCACGTGACACGAAGGTTGCCAGATCACTAATTTCTAAAAAAAATCGCTGCCAGATATTTTTTCTGATTTTTGCAATCAACCGTAGCGTCCCGATACTTTTTTGTGCGACTGTACATCTTTCACACATATTGATAAACGCATGGGAACACTCTGCTTCCAGAAAGCATTCTGATAAGGTTTTAATAAATATCGCTTAACATCACATTTTTCGAAAATTTCTACGCAAGCTTTCGTATTTCCTTTTCAAGACAAGATACCTTTAAGAAAACCAATCAGGTTCAACTGTTTAAAAAAAAAAACTCAAAACCATTTAAAATCATCAACAGATCTTCGTCTTCCAGATGCTCCTTCTTGCATCACCATCAAGGGTATATCCCATTGGGTATTTTCGATTTTGCGTCATCACTTTGCTTCATGGTGAAGTAAGCTCTTCTGGAATTTCCTCTCCCCCCCTCCCACCCGTTATTAAATCTCTCGCGCCAGTTGAACCGGAGGAGGGATGAAATCGCTTCCTGGCGTGGGAAGGGGTCAGAGCACGTTCTCGTCTCGAGTTCCGGCTCCTTCGTCGTCTCGTGCTCCCCATTCTCCCGCACGTGCATCGTAACAGGATCACCAGTGGAAAGAGAGAGAAATGCTGGAGGTTAAAGGATGCGTCAATACGAGATTGATCCTGGAAAAGGAAGAGGTGAAAACCAATAAGGACCGAGCTAGGAAATGGATTAACGGAAACAATTTGAAAGATGCTCATCACAAGAAGTCTCCTTTTTTTTCGGTTTTCCATTATTTTTTAGTTTCAAATTAGTTGGGTTGTTTGGGTTGTTTTACCTCTGAGCGGCACTTTTTTTGCACACCATGGGCTAAATGGCCAGGTCACAAGGACCCCGAAGGCTCAGAGAAGGTTGGGGGAGGGAACCCACTGGAACAGCTGTTGGGAGACAGATGGTAGCCTCCCGTCAAGGCCATCCAGCGTGTTCTTTAACGTGCACAGGGTATGGCTCTCCCGCACACGGGGCCACGGCTTAACGTCCCATCCGACGGACGGCGGCCTTTCCAAGCCCATCGGTGTCCCCTACTGACCGTGGGCAGGGCGGGGAATTTTGCGGAGTTTTCAAATTAGATAAGAGTTCTTAAACCTACCCAAGTGTTAAAGAGCGGGGAGGGGGGGGGGGGTTGCAATCGGTAGCGCGCAGGCTCGTAATCTGCAGTTCCCAGGTTCGAGTACCAGATGGACCAGGGTTGATATCCTGCCCTCATTCAATAGGCTTGAATGTATGGGCTTGAAAAGGCGCCGTACGTCGGATGGGGTGTTAAGCCGTGGCGCCGTGTACAGTCGCTCAAAAAAATATCCGAACACTATGGTTGATTACAGAATTCAGAAAAAACATCTGGCAACGATTTTTTTTTTAGAAATTAGTGATCTGTGACACGTGACACGGACGTTGCCAGATCAGTAATTTCTAAAAAAATAAAAACAATATTTGAAGTTTTTTTGTATTTACTTCATCTCTGAGTTCATCTATCTTAGGAGGGATATTTAATCGCAATGGGGAAACCCAAGGAAGAGGGGAAGTGGGGGAATTTGTAGACTCCCTTGAAGAATTGGGACATATATTGTTTTTAGGATTGGGTTGGGTTGTTTTACCTCCGAGCGGCACTCTTTTTGCACACCATGGGCTAAATGGCCAGGTCACAAGGACCCCGAAGGCTCAGAGAAGGTTGGGGGAGGGGACCCATTAGAACAGCTGTTGGTAGACAGATGGTAACCTTCCATCAAGGCCATCCAGTGTTTCTTTAATGTACACAGGGTATGGCTCTCCCGCACACGTGGCCACGGCTTAACGTCCCATCTGACGGGCGGCGATCTTTCCAAGCCCGTCGGTGTCCCCTACTGATTGTGGGCAGGGAGGGGAATTTTGTTGAGGCAAGTCTCAACCCAGACAAAGGTGGGACTCGAACCTGGAAACTGCAGATTACGAATGTCTCGAAATGCCAACTGAGCCAACCCCAGCATCCAATGGGGGGAGGTGTAATTTTAGTGTAATTTGAATGGGGGAGGCGTAATTTTAGTGTAATTTGGGTGGGGGAGGCGTATTTTTAGTGTAATTTGGGTGGGGAGAGGCGTAATTTTAGTGTAATTTGGGTGGGGGAGGCGTAATTTTAGTGTGATGTGGGTGGGGGAGGTGTAATTTTAGTGTAATTTGGGTGGGGGGTAGGTGTAATTTTAATGTAATTTGGGTGGGGGAGGTGTGATTTTAGTGTATTTGGGTGGGGGTGGACGTTTTGAGTCTCCAATTTTCGGGGAATTCCCTAAAAAAGGGACACCAATGGGTTTGGAAAGGCCGCCGTCCGTCGGATGGAGAGCCATACCCTCTGCACGTTAAAGAACACGTAGGATGCCCTTGACGGGAGGCTATCATCTGTCTCCCAACAGCTGTTCCAGTGGGTCGCCTCCCCCAACCTTCTCTGAGCCTTCGGGGTCCTTGTGACCTGACCATTTAGCCCATGGTGTGCAAAAAAAGGCCACTCAGAGGTAAAACAACCCAACCCAATCCTAAAAAAAATATATATATTTCAATTCTTCAAGGGAGTCTACAAATTCCCCCACTTCCCCTCTTCCTCGGGTTTCCCCATTGCGATTAAATATCCCTCCTAAGATAGATGAACTCAGAGTAGAAGTCAGAAGTAAATGCAAAAAAAAAAATCTTCAAATATTGTTTTTATTTTTTTATGCATTTTATGCTATTGCACGTGTGTGATCATCCGTTTGAACTTTCACTCTTGTCAGGACTTTCGCTCGATCTGGCATTAAACGTCCGACTACTAGGTCAACCCCGTGAATGAGGGTACACAACAACAGAGAGCAAGACAAACTGGTTAGAGGCGCTGCTGTTGGCTGCTGCTACCCGTAACTGTGCCTCGCTCACGCCTCCTACGGGCTCGTCTTCTTCTCCCTCTTCTACCCCCACGATGCTCCGCGAGATGTCCCGGTCCCAGTAACACCGGGGTCAAAGGTTACCATCATCCAGTTCGGTGCTGTTAAAGCCCGCGGGTCGAGGAAATGGCAGGTGTTGCCACAGGTTCACGGAGCGGCCGAAAGCTCCCCAACGGAGGAAATGGGTCAGTGAGAGTTGGCTGCGTGGAATCTGGCAGCAGCAGGGAATTGGCAAATCAAGTGAGAGTGTCGTCTTGCTCTTTTAATCGCATGGATAGCGATCGCTGGAGGAGGGGGTGGGGGGTGGCATCAGTGGTTGGATTCGTTCATGATTAAGTGCTTCGGTTTAATATAGGATTAAACTGACGTTATGAGGAGATCGGTAAATAATCGGAAATATTTCGGTTCTTTCGTGGACATGGGAGGGAAGAGGTACAAATTGTTCATTTCAAAAATTTTTAATTATAAATTTTGTCAGAACTAAAAAAAATGTTTTTTTTTGTTCACAAAATATTCATTTATTCAACATCTTTAAATTTTTGCACCTTTATTTTTGATTGGGTTGGGTTGTTTTACCTCTGAGCGGTACTTTTTTTCACACCATGGGCTAAATTGCCAGGTCACAAGGACCCCCAAAGGCTCAGAGAAGGTTGGGGGAGGGGACCCACTGGAACAGCTGTTGGAAGACAGATGGTGGCCTCCCGTCAAGGCCATCCAGCGTGTTCTTTAACGTTGGGTTGTTTTACCTCTGATCTGCACTTTTTTGCACACCATGGGCTACATTGCCAGGTCACAAGGACCCCCAAAGGATCAGAGAAGGTTGGGGGAGGGCACCCACTGGAATAGCGGCTGGGAGACAGATGGTAGCCTCCCGTCAAGGCCATCCAGCGTGTTCTTTAACGTTGGGTTGTTTTACCTCTGATCTGCACTTTTTTGCACACCATGGGCTAAATTGCAAGGTCACAAGGACCCCCAAAGGCTCAGAGAAGGTTGGGGGAGGGCACCCACTGGAATAGCTGCTGGGAGACAGATGGTAGCCTCCTTTCAAGGCCGCCCAGTGTGTTCTTTAACGTGCACAGAGTATGGCTCTCCTGTACACGGGCCCACGGCTTAACGTCCCATCCGACGTACGGCGGCCTTACCAAGCCCATCGGTTTCCCCTACTGACCGCGGGCAGGACGGGAAATTTTGCCGAAATAAATTTTAATGCTGGTACAGAGTGGAACTTAATGAGCCTGCCAGTTTAATAAATACCCTAAAGATTGGGTTGGGTTGTTTTACCTCTGAGCGGCACTTTTTTGCACACCATGGGCTAAATGGCCAAGTCACATGGACCCCGAAGGCTCAGAGAAGGTTGGGGGAGGAGACCCACTGGAACAGCTGTTGGGAGACAGATGGTAGTCTCCCGTCAAGGCCATCCAGCGTGTTCTTTAACGTGCACAGGGTATGGCTCTCCCGCACACGGGGCCACGGCTTAACGTCCCATCCGACGGACGGCGGTCTTTACCAAGCCCATCGGTGTCCCCTACTGACCGTGGGCAGGGCGGGGAATTTTGCGGAGATAAATCTCAACGCTGACCCAGCTGGGACTCGAACCTGGGAATTACAGATTAGGAGCCTGGCGCGCTACCGACTGAGCCACCCCGCCCCAATATCCTAAAGAGAAACTCTGTGAGGATGCCGAAACATCATCAGAAAGAAAACACATGAAAAGAGATTCCTAACAAAAACGTTTTTCCTGAGGAATTTATTTCTGCGTTTAATCGCAGAATTAGATCTTCCGTTTCCAGACATTGAACATTTTCGTTTTCCTTTTTTTTTTCCGTCGGATTAACGAAAAATTACGATTCGCATTTTATGAATTTCCCAATAGCTTTAACAGCTCTCGTAGCAACAGAATTTTTCGGAAAATGCCAAAACATTTAAAGAATATTGCAAACTATCTATTGATGCTACAAATTTTGACGTGTAAAGGTCACGAGGTTTACGTCGTCTGCAGTAATACCCCCCCCCCCGCTTTCCAGCTAGGAAGGGAGGTGGGAAAAATTCAACAAAATTTTGTGAGATAAAAAAATCCTTCTTATGTCGTATTGATAAAATATTGCAACCTACGTTATCCCAGTCATTGAACCAGTCATTGAAAATGATCCTCAATTTTCGTTATTTCAGGGTGCTGAACCCGAAAAAAAAATATTTCCTTTCAAATTGAGAATCCCTTATTTCTAAAAATGATAATTGAACGCGAAAAATATATTCCTTTTAAAATTGCGAATTCCTTATTCCTAGAAATGATACGTGAACGCGAAAAAATATTCCTTTTAAAAATGAGAATCCCTTATTCCTAGAAATGATATGTGAACGCGAAAAAATATTCCTTTTAAAATTGAGAATTCCTTATTCCTAGAAATGATACGTGAACGCGAAAAAATATTCCTTTTAAAAATGAGAATACTTATTCCAAGAAATGATATGTGAACGCGAAAAAAATATTCCTTTTAAAATTGAGAATTCCTTATTCCTAGAAATGATATTTGAACGCGAAAAAATATTCCTTTTAAAAATGAGAATACTTATTCCAAGAAATGATATGTGAACGCGAAAAAAATGTTCCTTTTAAAATTGAGAATCCCTTATTCCAAGAAATGATATGTGAACGCGAAAAATATTCCTTTTAAAAATGAGAATACTTGTTCCAAGAAATGATATGTGAACGAGAAAAAAATGTTCCTTTTAAAATTGAGAATCCCTTATTCCTAGAAATGATATGTGAACGCGAAAAAAATATTCCTTTTAAAATTGAGAATCCCTTATTCCTAGAAATGATATGTGAACGCGAAAAATATTCCTTTTAAAAATGAGAATACTTATTCCAAGAAATGATATGTGAAAGCGAAAAAAATATTACTTTTAAAAATGAGAATACTTATTCCAAGAAATGATGTGTGAACGCGAAAAAATATCCCCTTTCAAAATTGAGAATTCCTTATTCCAAGAAATGATATGTGAACGCGAAAAAAATATTCCTTTTAAAATTGAGAATTCCTTATTTAAAGAAATGATATGTGAACGCGAAAAAAATATTCCTTTTAAAATTGAGAATTCCTTATTCCAAGAAATGATATGTGAACGCGAAAAAATATCCCCTTTCAAAATTGAGAATTCCTTATTTAAAGAAATGATATGTGAACGCGAAAAAAATATTCCTTTCAAAATTGAGAATTCCTTATTCCAAGAAATGATATGTGAACGCGAAAAAATATCCCCTTTCAAAATTGAGAATTCCTTATTTAAAGAAATGATATGTGAACGCGAAAAAAATATTCCTTTCAAAATTGAGAATTCCTTATTCCAAGAAACGATATGTGAACGAGAAAAAATATCCCCTTTCAAAATTGAGAATTCCTTATTTAAAGAAATGATATGTGAACGCGAAAAAATATCCCCTTTCAAAATTGAGAATTCCTTATTCAAAGAAATGATATGTGAACGCGAAAAAAATATTCCTTTCAAAATTGAGAATTCCTTATTCCAAGAAATGATATGTGAACGCGAAAAAAATATTCCTTTCAAAATTGAGAATTCCTTATTCCAAGAAACGATATGTGAACGAGAAAAAATATCCCCTTTCAAAATTGAGAATTCCTTATTCCAAGAAATGATATGTGAACGCGAAAAAATATCCCCTTTCAAAATTGAGAATTCCTTATTTAAAGAAATGATATGTGAACGCGAAAAAAATATTCCTTTCAAAATTGAGAATTCCTTATTCCAAGAAATGATATGTGAACGCGAAAAAATATCCCCTTTCAAAATTGAGAATTCCTTATTTAAAGAAATGATATGTGAACGCGAAAAAAATGTTCCTTTTAAAATTAAGAATTCTCTTTTTCTAGAAATGATATGTGAACGCGAAAAAAAAATATTCCTTTCAAAATTGAGAATTCCTTATTCCTAGAAATGATATATGAACGCCAAAAAAAAATATTTCTTTTAAAATCGAGAATCCCTTATTCCTAGAAATGATATGTTATTCTTCTTTTTTGTATATGCAAAAAATGTTCTTTCCCCGAAATATGTGATAAAGGTATAATAATTTTCTCTTCCGTTCGCTTATAAAACTATCTACTCGAGTGGGTGAGGAGAGAGCATCATAGTTTTTGTACACAAGGGGGGGGGGGGGGGGGCTAAATGGCCAGGTCAGAAGGTCCTCAAGGGCTCAGGGAAGATTGGGAAAGGGAATCTATCCTTGAACAGCTGTTGAGACATGGATGAAAGCCATCCAGCGTGTTATTACCGTTCATAGGTATGACAGTCTCACCCGCACGAGAACCACGGCTTGCCATTTTATCCGAAGGACGAAGGCCATTCCAAGCCATTTGACATCCCTTTTCTCATAGAGGGCAGGTAGAAATTAATGGGAAACATTCTAAACCCAGGCACAATAGGGATTCGAACCTGGATTATCAGGCTGGAGTTCCCCCACCCCTGAAGAATTAAGGGAAGTGGATTTCTGTACCTCTCTACTTTGTTATTCCGCATTGCTTTTTAACCTTTTTTTTCCCTTTCTGTACCAATGGACTCGGAAAGGTGAATAGATGTAGCTACATAGGATGTAGAAGAACCACACTCTCTTCACCTAAATAACAGGAGCGGGGGTGGCTTAGTCGGTAGCGCGCCAGGTTCGTAATCTGTAGTCCCAGGTTCGAGTCCCAGCTGGGTCAGCGTTGAGATTTATCTCCGCAAAATTCCCGGCCCTGCCCACGGTCAGTAGAGGACACCTATGGGCTTGGAAAGACCGCCGTCCGTCGGATGGGACGTTAAGCCGTGGTCCCGTATGCGGGAGAGCCATACCCTGTACACGTTAAAGAACACGCTGGATGGCCTTGACGGGAGACTACCATCTGTCTCCCAACAGCTGTTTCAATGGGTCCCCTCCCCCAACCTTCTCTGAGCTTTCGGGGTCCATGTGACATGGCCATTTAGCCCATGGTGTGCAAAAGAAAGTGCCGCTCAGAGGTAAAACAACCCAACCCTAAATAACACTCTGGATGATGTTGACGGGAGGCTTCCATCCGTCTCCTTTGTTCAATTGGTCCCCTTCCATTAGCCAGACAAATGGGGGTGTGGCTCAGTCGATAGCGCTCCAGGATCGTAATCTGCAATTCCCAGATTTTAGAATGACTGCGTCAGTCCGTGCCCCCGTGTGCGTGACAGCAATGTGCACGTTGGAACACGCTGAATGACCTTGACTGGCTACCATCTCTCTCTCCTAACAACTGTTCGGTGGATGCCCATCCCCCAATCTTCTCTGCACTATCCGAGTTCTTGTGATCTGGCATTTAACCCATTGTATGCAAAAAAGTGCCGCTCAGAGGTAAAACAACCTAACCTATAATCAGTTATGACTCTGTGAGGTCATTGTGACCTGGCCATTTACCCGATATGAACGGAAAATTACAGTTCAGAGGTAAAACAACTCATCTCTTTCAGAAATATTTCCTCACAACCCTGTTTCAATTCTTTCCCATATTTTTTTCTTCTTAATTCTTTTAAAATCCGGAATCATCTATTATCTCTTCAGACATCACTAATCGGGTCATCACACTTAATCCTTCTAATCGGCCAACAAAGCCTCCTCCTCCTCCCAGCAAAGTGCAATATTTGAGGCCAACCTAGCAAGTCACTGTGCCCCACTGGCAGGCTTTTCCTTCTCTCGAGAAAGTGAGTTCAGGAAGAAGTGTTCCACGCAACACTGCGTCGCGTCAATGAGTTGCTTACACCATGACCACCACGTTGCTAGGCAACAACATCAGAGAGAGTGATTTCTTTCTCTTTCAACTAGGAACAGCATCGTCACAATTCGGCCGCAGAGCGGGGAGAGTCTGATTGCAGATGCTCTCCATCATCCTGATTTTCCCATTTATTTCGGAACAATGAAAGGAATGTACACACGTTTTGTCTTTTAAACTTTTTTTTTGTTGCGAACTATTCGCATGGTATTGTTGATGAAGTTGATCGATCTTTCGACTTTTTTTTACTGTTGGGAGTTCTCTTTATTAAGTGTTCATTGATCTAGAAAAAGTGATTTTTGTTTTTTGTTTCGCCCTATGGCGTGCAGAGCCTCTACCGCAGGCTTGTCAAACATATGTATATTATAATGCAATATTTTCCCCCCGGGGCGGGGGTGGCTCAGTCGGTAGCGCGCCAGGCTCGTAATCTGTAGTTCCCAGGTTCGAGTTCCAGCTGGGTCAGCGTTGAGATTTATCTCCACAATAATTCCCCGCCCTGCCCACGGTCAGTAGGGGAGACCGATGGGCTTGGAAAGGCCGCCGTCCGTCGGATGGGACGTTAAGCCGTGGCCCCGTGTGCGAGAGAGCCATTCCCTGTGCACGTTAAAGAACACACTGGATGGCCTTGACGGGAGGCTACCATCTGTCTCTCAACAGCTGTTCCTGTGGGTCCCCTCCCCCAACCTTCTCTGAGCCTTCGGGGTCCTTGTGGTCTGGTCATTTAGCCCATGGTGTGCAAAAAAGTGCCGCTCAGAGGTAAAACAACCCAACGTTAAAGAACACACTGAATGGCCTTGACGGGAGGCAACCATCTGTCTCCCAACAGCTGTTCCAGTGGGTCCCCTCCCCCAACCTTCTCATGAGCCTTCGGGGTCCTTGTGGCCTGGCCATTTAGCCCATGGTGTACAAAAAAGTGCCGCTCAGAGGTAAAACAATCCAATCCAATATTCCCCCCCCCCAAAGCAATTAACTTTAGATAATTTGCTAAAGACCTCATGTCAGTAACTTATCACATATTCTTTCGAATTTTATTAAAGATTTTAAATTTATTTTGAATACAAATATAAAAATGAACGGATTAAATAATAAATTGCAGAATTTTTAAATAAAGAATTTTGTGTAATTATACCAATCTAACAAATTTTTATTTTCAGATTGTGTTAAAAAAAATAACAAATCAGATTTGTGGAAAAATTTCCTTTCGGAAAACACTCGAGTCTCTTTTTATGCGTATCTTTTTAATGCGGTTTTCAAGTTATGCGATGCGCATATTTCATGCAAATTCGGGGGATTCCCCGTTGTGACTTTCGCATTTACATACAAGTAGTGAACGTGTAAGCAGCGAGTGTTCGAGAAGTTTGATGTACAATTTTTTATGCGAGTAGGTCAGTCTTGTCTTTTCATTATCTTAAGTCTAAATGTTGCTAATTTTTATTTTACAGATTTAATTTGGCCCAATGGAGAAAAAAAAAGGCACCAAAGAAAAGCAATTTCTTTGGAAATGAAAATTGCTCTTTTAGATCGCTTAGCAAAAGCAGAAGGATCTACAGAGATTGGTAAACATTTTAGTTTAGGCGAATCAATTATCAGAGCCATTAAAAAGAATGAAGTCGAAATAAGAAAATCGGTCATTTCTCGCACAAAAGTAAGTGCAGAATTATCATTGTACTCAAGAAATGCTTTATAAGAAAAAACGAAACGAGCGCTCGTAAAATGGACTGAAGATTTAACTCAAAGTTGGGTTGTGTTGGGTTGTTTTACCTCTGAGCGGCACTTTTTTGCACACCATGGGCTAAATGGCCAGGTCATTTGGGTTGGGTTGTTTTACCTCTGAGCGGCACTTTTCTGCACACCATGGGCTAAATGGCCAGGTCACATGGACCCCGAAGGCTCAGAGAAGGTTGGGGGAGGGGACCCACTGGAACAGCTGTTGGGAGACAGATGGTAGCCTCCCGTCAAGGCCATCCAGCGTGTTTTTAACGTGCACAGGGTATGACTCTCCCGCACACGGGGCCACGGCTTAACGTCCCATCCGACGGACGGCGGCCTTTCCAAGCCCATCGGTGTCCCCTACTGACCGTGGGCAGGGCGGGGAATTTTGCGGAGATAAATCTCAACGCTGACCCAGCTGGGACTCGAACCTGGGAACTACAGATTACGAGCCTGGCGCGCTACCGACTAAGCCATCCCCGCCCCAAATGGCCAGGTCACATGGACCCCGAAGGCTCAGAGAAGGTTGGGGGAGGGGACTCCCTGGAACAGCTGTTGGGAGACAGATGGTAGCCTCCCGTCAAGGCCATCCAGCGTGTTCTTTAACGTTGGATTGTTTTACATCTGAGCGGCACTTTTTTGCACACCATGGGCTAAATGGCCAGGTCACATGGACCCCGAAGGCTCAGAGAAGGTTGGGGGAGGGGACTCACTGGAACAGCTGTTGGGAGACAGATGGTAGCCTCCCGTCAAGGCCATCCAGCGTGTTCTTTAACGTTGGGTTGTTTTACCTCTGAGCGGCACTTTTTTGCACACCATGGGCTAAATGGCCAGGTCACATGGACCCCGAACGCTCAGAGAAGGTTGGGGGAGGGGACCCACTAGAATAGCTGTTGGGAAACAGATGGTAGCCTCCCGTCAAGGCCATCCAGCGTGTTCTTTAACGCTAACAGGGTATGGCTCTCCCGAACACGGGGCCACGGCTTAACGTCCCATCCGACGGACGGCGGCCTTTCCAAGCCCATCGGTGTCCCCTACTGACCGTGGGCAGGGCGGGGAAATTTTGCGGAGATAAATATCAACGCTGACCCAGCTGGGACTCGAACCTGGGAACTACAGATTACGAGCCTGGTGCGCTACCGACTGAGCCACCCCCGGCACTTCCATTATAAAGGAAGACGCATATTTTAAAATGCAACCTTCGTGTCACGTGACACGAAGGTTGCCAGATCACTAATTTCTAAAAAAAATCGTTGCTAGATATTTTTTCTGAATTCTGTAATCAATCATAGTGCTCGGATACTTTTTTTTTAATATATATAATGCGTATGAATATATAATGCAATGAATATGGAGCGTGTGCAGTGACCGTTCGCAGCAAACTGAAGCGGTTGCGGTTAATGTTCACAGCACATTGGGTCGTGTGAACTCACAAAAACCTGGATCGTGTGGGCCCACTCACAGAAACATTGAGCGTGTGCAGTTACCGTTCACAGCAAACTGAAGCGGTTGCGGTTAGTGTTCACAGCACATTGGATCGTGTGAACTCACAAAAACCTGGATCGTGTGGACCCACTCACAGAAACATTGAGCGTGTACAGTTACCGTTCACAAGCAAACTGGAGCGGTTGTGGTTAATGTTCACAGCACATTGGATCGTGTGAACTCACAAAAACCTGGATCGTGTGGGCCCACTCACAGAAACATTGAGCGTGTGCAGTTACCGTTCACAGCAAACTGAAGCGGTTTCGGTTAATGTTCACAGCATATTGGATCGTGTGAACTCACAAAAACCTGGATCGTGTGGGCCCACTCACAGAAACATTGAGCGTGTGCAGTTACCGTTCACAGCAAACTGAAGCGGTTGCGGTTAATGTTCACAGCACATTGGATCGTGTGAACTCACAAAAACCTGAATCGTGTGGGCCCACTCACAGAAACATTGAACGTGTGCAGTTACCGTTCACAGCAAACTGAAGCGGTTTCGGTTAATGTTCACAGCACATTGGATCGTGTGAACTCACAAAAACCTGGATCGTGTGGGCCCACTCACAGAAACATTGAGCGTGTGCAGTTACCGTTCACAGCAAACTGAAGCGGTTTCGGTTAATGTTCACAGCACATTGGATCGTGTGAACTCACAAAAACCTGGATCGTGTGGACCCACTCACAGAAACATTGAGCGTGTGCAGTTACCGTTCACAGCAAACTGAAGCGGTTTCGGTTAATGTTCACAGCACATTGGATCGTCTGAACTCACAAAAACCTGGATCGTGTGGGCCCACTCACAGAAACATTGAGCATGTGCAGTTACCGTTCACAGCAAACTGAAGCGGTTGCGGTTAATGTTCACAGCACATTGGATCGTGTGAACTC
This sequence comes from Ryuthela nishihirai, assembly GCA_038380435.1. NCBI lineage: Eukaryota > Metazoa > Arthropoda > Arachnida > Araneae > Heptathelidae > Ryuthela > Ryuthela nishihirai. The sequence continues at coordinate 26,494,116 of JAWZYU010000026.1, forward strand.
AGAAAAACCTGGATCGTGTGGGCCCACTCACAGAAACATTGAGCGTGTGCAGTTACCGTTCACAGCAAACTGGAGCGGTTGCGGTTAATGTTCACAGCACATTGGATCGTGTGAACTCACAAAAACCTGGATCGTGTGGACTCACTCACAGAAACATTGAGCGTGTGCAGTTACTGTTCACAGCAAACTGAAGCGGTTTCGGTTAATGTTCACAGCACATTGGATCGTCTGAACTCACAAAAACCTGGATCGTGTGGGCCCACTCACAGAAACATTGAGCGTGTGCAGTTACCGTTCACAGCAAACTGGAGCGGTTGCGGTTAATGTTCACAGCACATTGGATCGTGTGAACTCACAAAAACCTGGATCGTGTGGACTCACTCACAGAAACATTGAGCGTGTGCAGTTACCGTTCACAGCAAACTGAAGCGGTTGCGGTTAATGTTCACAGCACATTGGATCGTGTGAACGCACAAAAACCTGGATCGTGTGGGCCCACTCACAGAAACATTGAGCGTGTGCAGTTACCGTTCACAGCAAACTGAAGAGGTTGCGGTTAATGTTCACAGCACATTGGATCGTGTGAACTCACAAAAACCTGGATCGTGTGGGCCCACTCACAGAAACATTGAGCGTGTGCAGTTACCGTTCACAGCAAACTGAAGAGGTTGCGGTTAATGTTCACAGCACATTGGATCGTGTGAACTCACAAAAACCTGGATCATGTGGGCCCACTCACAGAAACATTGAGCGTGTGCAGTTACCGTTCACAGCTAACTGGAGCGTGTGCAGTTACTGCACACGCTCCAGTTTGCTGTGAACTGTAACTGGAGCGTGTACAGTTGCTGTACACGTTCCAGATATGTTTTCTGAATTCTTTAATCAACCATACTTTTTTGAGCGACTGTAGGTGGTCATATTATTTTGATACTAGATCGTGTGGGCTCACTCACGGAAATATTAAGCGTGTGCAGTTACCGTTCACAGCAAACTGGAGTGTGTACAGTAACTGCACACGCTCCAGTTTGCTGTGAACGGTAACTGGAGCGTGTACAGTTGCTGTACACGTTCCAGATATTTTTTCTGAATTCTGTAATCAACCATAGTGTTCGGATACTTTTTTGAGCGACTGTACTTGTGTAGATAGTGAGAATTGAGTGACCACCAGCAAACTCAGAAAGTGTGTGAATACTGAAAAATCAAGGGACTGGTGGTTACAAAAATATCCCGAACCCCAGGTAGCTTGTTTGCGTATGTGACGGAATATTCGCGAGTGGGTCAACACTACCAAAATTATGGGGGGAGGGTGCGTAGAAACTGGCAGACGAAAATGGAGGAACATGAAGGTCATCAAGATTAAAGGACTTCGTGACCTTAAAATTGTCTGTGAAACGCCGCGTTATAAAAAGAATAAAAAATCTCAATAAAACTTACCTATTTCGTTCTTGAGAAGGGAAACTGAAACCACATTAGCACTCCTTCGTGATAAAAACTTTTTTGCACTTTAATGATAAACAAAGCTTCTTTGTGCTTTTCTAAGCACCATTAGTGAGCACACTTGATCTCGATGCTGTAATTATTTATCCCGGGAATCCAACATCATTGCAGACTTTGTTATTGCCGGAACTAACTCTTTTCACTTCATTCGAGAAGACGTTACAGAGGTCGAAGGTCACGGGGTCGCCCTACCCGGTGACCTACTTCACCTTTAGCGATGCGATACTGCTTTTGTTAGTAATGAAAGGAGATAGAGCTGTTGAAGGTAAACTTTATTCCCATTTTCTCTTTGGCGTCTTTTTTAATAACTTTATTACAACAATGTACGACGATTCCTTCGTCATGTGCTCCACGTCACAATCCATCGAGCTTGCATTGTTTAACGCAACCAAATTGTTTAACATTGCGCTCGGAAGTCTGTTGAGTGACTCAACAAGGTATTGAACTGGATGCGAGATGTGTTGGGAAGATGGCTCTTAAGTATGTGAAAGAAAAAAATAATGATGCATCGTCAAGATTAACATAAGCAAAGGAATTCAGCGAGTCAGGCTCATCATCATCAGTTCCCGTGTTCGAGTCCTAACCGTGCCAGTATTGAGATTTATCTCCACTACCTCCCCCTCTCCCGCAAATTTCCCCGCCCTACCGACGGTCAGTAGGGGACACGATGGGCATCGAAAGGACGCCGTCCGTCGGATGGGACATTAAGCAGTGGCCCCATGTGCGGGAGAGCCATACCCTGTGCACGTTAAAGAACACACTGGATGGCTTTGATGGGAGGCTACCATCTGTCTCCCAACAGCTGTTCCAGTGGGTCTCCTCCCCCAACTTTCTCTGAGCCTTCAGGTCCATGTGACCTGGCCATTTAGCCCATGGTGTGCAAAAGAATGCTGCTCAGAGTAAAACAACCCAACCTTCCTCCTCTCCCCCAACTTTACCTCGATCAGAAAGGGGAGACCGATAGGCTTGAAATGGCAGACATCCATTGCATGAGTCATTAAACTGTGACTAGTAAGCACGAGAGCCGTACCTTGTGCATGTTAAAGAACACGCTGGATGACCTTGATGGGAGATTTTCATTTGTCTCTTAAGAGCTGTCCAGTGGGACTTGTGAGCTGTCCTTGTGACCTGGCCATTTAGTCCATTGCTTGCACTAAAACGCAGCTCAGAGGTAAAACGAATGATCAGAAATAGAACAAGTGCTGCATTTTAGGGGGATTGTTAGGCATTTTTGGGGGAGGGAGTGGCTCAGTCGGTAGCGCGTCAGGCTCGTAATCTGTAGTTCCCAGGTTCGAGTCCTTGCTGGGTCAGCGTTGACATCGATCTCTGTAAAAACTATCTGCCCTGCACACGGTAAGTAAGGGACATCGATGGACTTGAAAAGGCCGCCATCCGTCGGATGGGACGTTATACCGGGGTCGTCGTGTAAAAGAGACAGACAGTGAGGCTTTCCTTGTGCATATTAAACAATATACTGGATGGCCTTGACGGGAGGCTATCATCTGTCTCCCAATAGATGTCCAGTCGGTCTCCTCCCCCCAACCTTCTCTGTGCCTTCGGGTTCTTTGTGACCTGGCTATTTGCCCATTGTTTGCAAAAAAAAATTTGAATAAAAAAATGAAAAATCAGACAACTAATTTATTATTTGATTTACTAGTTAGTTTCTTGAATATGAAAATTTAAGTTCTGAAAACTTTTCAATGGATAACATTTCTCTAGGTGATGGGCGACCAGCGAAGTAATTTTGTGCAGCCTGCAAGCAATACATTCTGTCATAATCACGATAACGAACTATTGTGGCTTACTAGCTTGGCTCGACAGCATCATGAAGCGAGTACTCCTAACTCTTTGATTATGAAAGTTTAAGTTCTGATAACTTTTCAATGGATAACATTTCTCTAGATGAGGGGCGACCAGCGAAGTAATTTTGTGCAGCCTGCAAGCAATACATTCTGTCATAATCACGATAACGAACTGTTGTGGCTTGCTAGCTTGGCTCGACAGCATCATGAAGCGAGTACTACTAACTCTTTGATTATGAAAGTTTAAGTTCTGATAACTTTTCAATGGATAACATTTCTCTAGGTGAGGGGCGACCAGCGAAGTAATTTTGTGCAGCCTGCAAGCAATACATTCTGTCATAATCACGATAACGAACTGTTGTGGCTTACTAGCTTGGCTCGACAGCATCATGAAGCGAGTACTCCTAACTCTTTGATTATGAAAGTGAAAGTTCTGATAACTTTTCAATGGATAACATTTCTCTAGGTGAGGGGCGACCAGCGAAGTAATTTTGTGCAGCCTGCAAGCAATACATTCTGTCATAATCACGAAAACGAACTGTTGTGGCTTACTAGCTTGGCTCGACAGCATCATGAAGCGAGTACTCCTAACTCTTTGATTATGAAAGTTTAAGTTCTGATAACTTTTCAATGGATAACATTTCTCTAGGTGAGGGGCGACCAGCGAAGTAATTTTGTGCAGCCTGCAAGCAATACATTCTGTCATAATCACGATAACGAACTGTTGTGGCTTACTAGTTTGGCTCGACAGCATCATGAAGCGAGTACTCCTAACTCTTTGATTATGAAAGTGAAAGTTCTGATAACCTTTCAATGGATAACATTTCTCTAGGTGAGGGGCGACCAGCGAAGTAATTTTGTGCAGCCTGCAAGCAATACATTCTGTCATAATCACGATAACGAACTGTTGTGGCTTACTAGCTTGGCTCGACAGCATCATGAAGCGAGTACTCCTAACTCTTTGATTACGAAAGTGAAAGTTCTGATAACCTTTCAATGGATAACATTTCTCTAGGTGAGGGGCGACCAGCGAAGTAATTTTGTGCAGCCTGCAAGTAATAAATTCTGTCATAATCACGATAACGAACTGTTGTGGCTTACTAGCTTGGCGCGACAGCATCATGAAGCGAGTACTCCTAACCCTTTGATTATGAAAGTTGAAGATCTGATTACTTTTCAATGGATAACATTTCTCTAGGTGAGAGGCGACCAGCGAAGTAATTTTGTGCAGCCTGCAAGCAATACATTCTGTCATAATCACGATAACGAACTGTTGTGGCTTACTAGCTTGGCTCGACAGCATCATGAAGCGAGTACTCCTAACTCTTTGATTATGAAAGTGAAAGTTCTGATAACCTTTCAATGGATAACATTTCTCTAGGTCAGGGGCGACCAGCGAAGTAATTTTGTGCAGCCTGCAAGTAATACATTCTGTCATAATCACGATAACGAACTGTTGTGGCTTACTAGCTTGGCTCGACAGCATCATGAAGCGAGTACTCCTAACTCTTTGATTATGAAAGTGAAAGTTCTGATAACTTTTCAATGGATATCATTTCTCTAGGTGAGGGGCGACCAGCGAAGTAATTTTGTGCAGCCTGCAAGCAATACATTCTGTCATAATCACGATAACGAACTGTTGTGGCTTACTAGTTTGGCTCGACAGCATCATGAAGCGAGTACTCCTAACTCTTTGATTATGAAAGTGAAAGTTCTGATAACCTTTCAATGGATAACATTTCTCTAGGTGAGGGGCGACCAGCGAAGTAATTTTGTGCAGCCTGCAAGCAATACATTCTGTCATAATCACGATAACGAACTGTTGTGGCTTACTAGCTTGGCTCGACAGCATCATGAAGCGAGTACTCCTAACTCTTTGATTACGAAAGTGAAAGTTCTGATAACCTTTCAATGGATAACATTTCTCTAGGTGAGGGGCGACCAGCGAAGTAATTTTGTGCAGCCTGCAAGCAATACATTCTGTCATAATCACGATAACGAACTGTTGTGGCTTACTAGCTTGGCTCGATAGCATCATGAAGCGAGTACTCTTAACTCTTTGATTATGAAAGTTTAAGTTCTGATAACTTTTCAATGGATAACATTTCTCTAGGTGAGGGGCGACCAGCGAAGTAATTTTGTGCAGCCTGCAAGCAATACATTCTGTCATAATCACGATAACGAACTGTTGTGGCTTACTAGTTTCGCTCGACAGCATCATGAAGCGAGTACTCCTAACTCTTTGATTATGAAAGTTTAAGATCTGATTACTTTTCAATGGATAACATTTCTCTAGGTGAGAGGCGACCAGCGAAGTAATTTTGTGCAGCCTGCAAGCAATACATTCTGTCATAATCACGATAACGAACTGTTGTGGCTTACTAGCTTGGCTCGACAGCATCATGAAGCGAGTACTCCTAACTCTTTGATTATGAAAGTGAAAGTTCTGATAACTTTTCAATGGATATCATTTCTCTAGGTGAGGGGCGACCAGCGAAGTAATTTTGTGCAGCCTGCAAGCAATACATTCTGTCATAATCACGATAACGAACTGTTGTGGCTTACTAGTTTGGCTCGACAGCATCATGAAGCGAGTACTCCTAACTCTTTGATTATGAAAGTTTAAGATCTGATTACTTTTCAATGGATAACATTTCTCTAGGTGAGGGGCGACCAGCGAAGTAATTTTGTGCAGCCTGCAAGCAATACATTCTGTCATAATCACGACAACGAACTGTTGTGGCTTACTAGCTTGGCTCGACAGCATCATGAAGCGAGTACTCCTAACTCTTTGATTATGAAAGTGAAAGTTCTGATAACCTTTCAATGGATAACATTTCTCTAGGTGAGGGGCGACCAGCGAAGTAATTTTGTGCAGCCTGCAAGCAATACATTCTGTCATAATCACGATAACGAACTGTTGTGGCTTACTAGCTTGGCTCGACAGCATCATGAAGCGAGTACTCCTAACTCTTTGATTATGAAAGTGAAAGTTCTGATAACTTTTAAATGGATAACATTTCTCTAGGTGAGGGGCGACCAGCGAAGTAATTTTGTGCAGCCTGCAAGCAATACATTCTGTCATAATCACGATAACGAACTGTTGTGGCTTACTAGTTTGGCTCGACAGCATCATGAAGCGAGTACTCCTAACTCTTTGATTATGAAAGTTTAAGTTCTGATAACTTTTCAATGGATAACATTTCTCTAGGTGAGGGGCGACCAGCGAAGTAATTATGTGCAGCCTGCAAGCAATACATTCTGTCATAATCACGATAACGAACTATTGTGGCTTACTAGTTTGGCTCGACAGCATCGTGAAGCGAGTACTCCTAACTCTTTGATTATGAAAGTTTAAGATCTGATTACTTTTCAATGGATAACATTTCTCTAGGTGAGGGGCGACCAGCGAAGTAATTTTGTGCAGCCTGCAAGCAATACATTCTGTCATAATCACGATAACGAACTATTGTGGCTTACTAGTTTGGCTCGACAGCATCGTGAAGCGAGTACTCCTAACTCTTTGATTATGAAAGTTTAAGATCTGATTACTTTTCAATGGATAACATTTCTCTAGGTGAGGGGCGACCAGCGAAGTAATTTTGTGCAGCCTGCAAGCAATACATTCTGTCATAATCACGATAACGAACTGTTGTGGCTTACTAGTTTGGCTCGACAGCATCATGAAGCGAGTACTCCTAACTCTTTGATTATGAAAGTTTAAGATCAGATTACCTTTCAATGGATAACATTTCTCTAGATGAGGGGCGACCAGCGAAGTAATTTTGTGCAGCCTGCAAGCAATACATTCTGTCATAATAACGACAACGAACTGTCGTGGCTTACTAGCTTGGCTCGAAAGCATCATGAAGCGAGTACTCCTAACTCTTTGATTATGAAAGTTTAAGATCTGATTACTTTTCAATGGATAACATTTCTCTAGGTGAGGGGCAACCAGCGAAGTAATTTTGTGCAGCCTGCAAGCAATACATTCTGTCATAATCACGACAACGAACTGTTGTGGCTTACTAGCTTGGCTCGACAGCATCATGAAGCGAGTACTCCTAACTCTTTGATTATGAAAGTGAAAGTTCTGACAACTTTTCAATGGATAACATTTCTCTAGGTGAGGGGCGACCAGCGAAGTAATTTTGTGCAGCCTGCAAGCAATACATTCTGTCATAATCACGATAACGAACTGTTGTGGCTTACTAGTTTGGCTCCACAGCATCATGAAGCGAGTACTCCTAACTCTTTCATTATGAAAGTTTAAATTCTGATAACTTTTCAATGGATAACATTTCTCTAGGTGAGGGGCGACCAGCGAAGTAATTTTGTGCAGCCTGCAAGCAATACATTCTGTCATAATCACGATAACGAACTGTTGTGGCTTACTAGCTTGGCTCGACAGCATCATGAAGCGAGTACTCTTAACTCTTTGATTATGAAAGTTTAAGTTCTGATAACTTTTCAATGGATAACATTTCTCTAGGTGAGGGGCGACCAGCGAAGTAATTTTGTGCAGCCTGCAAGCAATACATTCTGTCATAATCACGATAACGAACTGTTGTGGCTTAGTAGTTTGGCTCGACAGCATCGTGAAGCGAGTACTCCTAACTCTTTGATTATGAAAGTTTAAGATCTGATAACTTTTCAATGGATAACATTTCTCTAGGTGAGGGGCGACCAGCGAAGTAATTTTGTGCAGCCTGCAAGCAATACATTCTGCCATAATCACGATAACGAACTGTTGTGGCTTACTAGCTTGGCTCGACAGCATCATGAAGCGAGTACTCTTAACTCTTTGATTATGAAAGTTTAAGTTCTAATAACTTTTCTATGGATAACATTTCTCTAGGTGAGGGGCGACCAGCGAAGTAATTTTGTGCAGCCTGCAAGCAATACATTCTGTCATAATCACGATAACGAACTGTTGTGGCTTACTAGTTTGGCTCGACAGCATCGTGAAGCGAGTAATCCTAACTCTTTTATTATGAAAGTTTAAGATCTGATTACTTTTCAATGGATAACATTTCTCTAGGTGAGGGGCGACCAGCGAAGTAATTTTGTGCAGCCTGCAAGCAATACATTCTGTCATAATCACGATAACGAACTGTTGTGGCTTACTAGTTTGGCTCGACAGCATCATGAAGCGAGTACTCCTAACTCTTTGATTATGAAAGTTTAAGATCTGATTACTTTTCAATGGATAACATTTCTCTAGGTGAGGGGCGACCAGCGAAGTATTTTTGTGCAGCCTGCAAGCAATACATTCTGTCATAATCACGACAACGAACTGTTGTGGCTTACTAGCTTGGCTCGACAGCATCATGAAGCGAGTACTCCTAACTCTTTGATTATGAAAGTGAAAGTTCTGATAACCTTTCAATGGATAACATTTCTCTAGGTGAGGGGCGACCAGCGAAGTAATTTTGTGCAGCCTGCAAGTAATACATTCTGTCATAATCACGATAACGAACTGTTGTGGCTTACTAGCTTGGCTCAACAGCATCATGAAGCGAGTACTCCTAACTCTTTGATTATGAAAGTTTAAGATCTGATTACTTTTCAATGGATAACATTTCTCTAGGTGAGAGGCGACCAGCGAAGTAATTTTGTGCAGCCTGCAAGCAATACATTCTGTCATAATCACGATAACGAACTGTTGTGGCTTACTAGCTTGGCTCGACAGCATCATGAAGCGAGTACTCCTAACTCTTTGATTATGAAAGTGAAAGTTCTGATAACCTTTCAATGGATAACATTTCTCTAGGTGAGGGGCGACCAGCGAAGTAATTTTGTGCAGCCTGCAAGCAATACATTCTGTCACAATCACGATAACGAACTGTTGTGGCTTACTAGCTTGGCTCGACAGCATCATGAAGCGAGTACTCCTAACTCTTTGATTATGAAAGTTTAAGTTCTGATAACTTTTCAATGGATAACATTTCTCTAGGTGAGGGGCGACCAGCGAAGTAGTTTTGTGCAGCCTGCAAGCAATACATTCTGTCATAATCACGATAACGAACTGTTGTGGCTTACTAGTTTGGCTCGACAGCATCATGAAGCGAGTACTCCTAACTCTTTGATTATGAAAGTTTAAGATCTGATTACTTTTCAATGGATAACATTTCTCTAGGTGAGGGGCGACCAGCGAAGTAATTTTGTGCAGCCTGCAAGCAATACATTCTGTCATAATCACGATAACGAACTGTTGTGGCTTACTAGCTTGGCTCGACAGCATCATAAAGCGAGTACTCCTAACTCTTTGATTATGAAAGTTTAAGTTCTGATAACTTTTCAATGGATAACATTTCTCTAGGTGAGGGGCAACCAGCGAAGTAATTTTGTGCAGCCTGCAAGCAATACATTCTGTCATAATCACGATAACGAACTGTTGTGGCTTACTAGTTTGGCTCGACAGCATCATGAAGCGAGTACTCCTAACTCTTTGATTATGAAAGTTTAAGTTCTGATAACTTTTCAATGGATAACATTTCTCTAGGTGAGGGGCGACCAGCGAAGTAATTTTGTGCAGCCTGCAAGCAATACATTCTGTCATAATCACGATAACGAACTGTTGTGGCTTACTAGCTTGGCTCGACAGCATCATGAAGCGAGTTCTCCTAACTCTTTGATTATGAAAGTGAAAGTTCTGATAACCTTTCAATGAATAACATTTCTCTAGGTGAGGGGCGACCCGCGAAGTAATTTTGTGCAGCCTGCAAGCAATACATTCTGTCATAATCACGATAACGAACTGTTGTGGCTTACTAACTGGGCTCGACAGCATCATGAAGCGAGTACTCCTAACTATTTGATTATGAAAGTTTAAGTTCTGATTACTTTTCAATGGATAACATTTCTGTAGGTGAGGGGCGACCAGCGAAGTAATTTTGTGCAGCCTGCAAGCAATACATTCTGTCATAATCACGATAACGAACTGTTGTGGCTTACTAGTTTGGCTCGACAGCATCATGAAGCGAGTACTCCTAACTCTTTGATTATGAAAGTGAAAGTTCTGATTACTTTTCAATGGATAACATTTCTCTAGGTGAGGGGCGACCAGCGAAGTAATTATGTGCAGCCTGCAAGCAATACATTCTGTCATAATCACGATAACGAACTGTTGTGGCTTACTAGCTTGGCTCGACAGCATCATGAAGCGAGTACTCCTAACTCTTTGATTATGAAAGTGAAAGTTCTGATAACTTTTCAATGGATATCATTTCTCTAGGTGAGGGGCGACCAGCGAAGTAATTTTGTGCAGCCTGCAAGCAATACATTCTGTCATAATCACGATAACGAACTGTTGTGGCTTACTAGTTTGGCTCGACAGCATCATGAAGCGAGTACTCCTAACTCTTTGATTATGAAAGTTTAAGATCTGATTACTTTTCAATGGATAACATTTCTCTAGGTGAGGGGCGACCAGCGAAGTAATTTTGTGCAGCCTGCAAGCAATACATTCTGTCATAATCACGACAACGAACTGTTGTGGCTTACTAGCTTGGCTCGACAGCATCATGAAGCGAGTACTCCTAACTCTTTGATTATGAAAGTGAAAGTTCTGATAACCTTTCAATGGATAACATTTCTCTAGGTGAGGGGCGACCAGCGAAGTAATTTTGTGCAGCCTGCAAGCAATACATTCTGTCATAATCACGATAACGAACTGTTGTGGCTTACTAGCTTGGCTCGACAGCATCATGAAGCGAGTACTCCTAACTCTTTGATTATGAAAGTGAAAGTTCTGATAACTTTTCAATGGATAACATTTCTCTAGGTGAGGGGCGACCAGCGAAGTAATTTTGTGCAGCCTGCAAGCAATACATTCTGTCATAATCACGATAACGAACTGTTGTGGCTTACTAGTTTGGCTCGACAGCATCATGAAGCGAGTACTCCTAACTCTTTGATTATGAAAGTTTAAGATCAGATTACTTTTCAATGGATAACATTTCTCTAGATGAGGGGCGACCAGCGAAGTAATTTTGTGCAGCCTGCAAGCAATACATTCTGTCATAATAACGACAACGAACTGTCGTGGCTTACTAGCTTGGCTCGACAGCATCATGAAGCGAGTACTCCTAACTCTTTGATTATGAAAGTTTAAGATCTGATTACTTTTCAATGGATAACATTTCTCTAGGTGAGGGGCGACCAGCGAAGTAATTTTGTGCAGCCTGCAAGCAATACATTCTGTCATAATCACGACAACGAACTGTTGTGGCTTACTAGCTTGGCTCGACAGCATCATGAAGCGAGTACTCCTAACTCTTTGATTATGAAAGTGAAAGTTCTGACAACTTTTCAATGGATAACATTTCTCTAGGTGAGGGGCGACCAGCGAAGTAATTTTGTGCAGCCTGCAAGCAATACATTCTGTCATAATCACGATAACGAACTGTTGTGGCTTACTAGTTTGGCTCCACAGCATCATGAAGCGAGTACTCCTAACTCTTTCATTATGAAAGTTTAAATTCTGATAACTTTTCAATGGATAACATTTCTCTAGGTGAGGGGCGATCAGCGAAGTAATTTTGTGCAGTCTGCAAGCAATACATTCTGTCATAATCACGATAACGAACTGTTGTGGCTTACTAGCTTGGCTCGACAGCATCATGAAGCGAGTACTCTTAACTCTTTGATTATGAAAGTTTAAGTTCTGATAACTTTTCAATGGATAACATTTCTCTAGGTGAGGGGCGACCAGCGAAGTAATTTTGTGCAGCCTGCAAGCAATACATTCTGTCATAATCACGATAACGAACTGTTGTGGCTTAGTAGTTTGGCTCGACAGCATCGTGAAGCGAGTACTCCTAACTCTTTGATTATGAAAGTTTAAGATCTGATAACTTTTCAATGGATAACATTTCTCTAGGTGAGGGGCGACCAGCGAAGTAATTTTGTGCAGCCTGCAAGCAATACATTCTGCCATAATCACGATAACGAACTGTTGTGGCTTACTAGCTTGGCTCGACAGCATCATGAAGCGAGTACTCTTAACTCTTTGATTATGAAAGTTTAAGTTCTAATAACTTTTCTATGGATAACATTTCTCTAGGTGAGGGGCGACCAGCGAAGTAATTTTGTGCAGCCTGCAAGCAATACATTCTGTCATAATCACGATAACGAACTGTTGTGGCTTACTAGTTTGGCTCGACAGCATCGTGAAGCGAGTAATCCTAACTCTTTTATTATGAAAGTTTAAGATCTGATTACTTTTCAATGGATAACATTTCTCTAGGTGAGGGGGGACCAGCGAAGTAATTTTGTGCAGCCTGCAAGCAATACATTCTGTCATAATCACGATAACGAACTGTTGTGGCTTACTAGTTTGGCTCGACAGCATCATGAAGCGAGTACTCCTAACTCTTTGATTATGAAAGTTTAAGATCTGATTACTTTTCAATGGATAACATTTCTCTAGGTGAGGGGCGACCAGCGAAGTAATTTTGTGCAGCCTGCAAGCAATACATTCTGTCATAATCACGACAACGAACTGTTGTGGCTTACTAGCTTGGCTCGACAGCATCATGAAGCGAGTACTCCTAACTCTTTGATTATGAAAGTGAAAGTTCTGATAACCTTTCAATGGATAACATTTCTCTAGGTGAGGGGCGACCAGCGAAGTAATTTTGTGCAGCCTGCAAGTAATACATTCTGTCATAATCACGATAACGAACTGTTGTGGCTTACTAGCTTGGCTCAACAGCATCATGAAGCGAGTACTCCTAACTCTTTGATTATGAAAGTTTAAGATCTGATTACTTTTCAATGGATAACATTTCTCTAGGTGAGAGGCGACCAGCGAAGTAATTTTGTGCAGCCTGCAAGCAATACATTCTGTCATAATCACGATAACGAACTGTTGTGGCTTACTAGCTTGGCTCGACAGCATCATGAAGCGAGTACTCCTAACTCTTTGATTATGAAAGTGAAAGTTCTGATAACCTTTCAATGGATAACATTTCTCTAGGTGAGGGGCGACCAGCGAAGTAATTTTGTGCAGCCTGCAAGCAATACATTCTGTCACAATCACGATAACGAACTGTTGTGGCTTACTAGCTTGGCTCGACAGCATCATGAAGCGAGTACTCCTAACTCTTTGATTATGAAAGTTTAAGTTCTGATAACTTTTCAATGGATAACATTTCTCTAGGTGAGGGGCGACCAGCGAAGTAGTTTTGTGCAGACTGCAAGCAATACATTCTGTCATAATCACGATAACGAACTGTTGTGGCTTACTAGTTTGGCTCGACAGCATCATGAAGCGAGTACTCCTAACTCTTTGATTATGAAAGTTTAAGATCTGATTACTTTTCAATGGATAACATTTCTCTAGGTGAGGGGCGACCAGCGAAGTAATTTTGTGCAGCCTGCAAGCAATACATTCTGTCATAATCACGATAACGAACTGTTGTGGCTTACTAGCTTGGCTCGACAGCATCATAAAGCGAGTACTCCTAACTCTTTGATTATGAAAGTTTAAGTTCTGATAACTTTTCAATGGATAACATTTCTCTAGGTGAGGGGCAACCAGCGAAGTAATTTTGTGCAGCCTGCAAGCAATACATTCTGTCATAATCACGATAACGAACTGTTGTGGCTTACTAGTTTGGCTCGACAGCATCATGAAGCGAGTACTCCTAACTCTTTGATTATGAAAGTTTAAGTTCTGATAACTTTTCAATGGATAACATTTCTCTAGGTGAGGGGCGACCAGCGAAGTAATTTTGTGCAGCCTGCAAGCAATACATTCTCTCATAATCACGATAACGAACTGTTGTGGCTTACTAGCTTGGCTCGACAGCATCATGAAGCGAGTTCTCCTAACTCTTTGATTATGAAAGTGAAAGTTCTGATAACCTTTCAATGAATAACATTTCTCTAGGTGAGGGGCGACCCGCGAAGTAATTTTGTGCAGCCTGCAAGCAATACATTCTGTCATAATCACGATAACGAACTGTTGTGGCTTACTAACTGGGCTCGACAGCATCATGAAGCGAGTACTCCTAACTATTTGATTATGAAAGTTTAAGTTCTGATAACTTTTCAATGGACAAAATTTCTCTAGGTGAGGGGCGACCAGCGAAGTAATTTTGTGCAGCCTGCAAGCAATACATTCTGTCATAATCACGATAACGAACTGTTGTGGCTTACTAGCTTGGCTCGACAGCATCATGAAGCGAGTACTCCTAACTCTTTGATTATGAAAGTTTAAGTTCTGATTACTTTTCAATGGATAACATTTCTGTAGGTGAGGGGCGACCAGCGAAGTAATTTTGTGCAGCCTGCAAGCAATACATTCTGTCATAATCACGATAACGAACTGTTGTGGCTTACTAGTTTGGCTCGACAGCGTCATGAAGCGAGTACTCCTAACTCTTTGATTATGAAAGTGAAAGTTCTGATTACTTTTCAATGGATAACATTTCTCTAGGTGAGGGGCGACCAGCGAAGTAATTATGTGCAGCCTGCAAGCAATACATTCTGTCATAATCACGATAACGAACTGTTGTGGCTTACTAGCTTGGCTCGACAGCATCATGAAGCGAGTACTCCTAACTCTTTGATTATGAAAGTGAAAGTTCTGATAACTTTTCAATGGATATCATTTCTCTAGGTGAGGGGCGACCAGCGAAGTAATTTTGTGCAGCCTGCAAGCAATACATTCTGTCATAATCACGATAACGAACTGTTGTGGCTTACTAGTTTGGCTCGACAGCATCATGAAGCGAGTACTCCTAACTCTTTGATTATGAAAGTTTAAGATCTGATTACTTTTCAATGGATAACATTTCTCTAGGTGAGGGCCGACCAGCGAAGTAATTTTGTGCAGCCTGCAAGCAATACATTCTGTCATAATCACGACAACGAACTGTTGTGGCTTACTAGCTTGGCTCGACAGAATCATGAAGCGAGTACTCCTAACTCTTTGATTATGAAAGTGAAAGTTCTGATAACCTTTCAATGGATAACATTTCTCTAGGTGAGGGGCGACCAGCGAAGTAATTTTGTGCAGCCTGCAAGCAATACATTCTGTCATAATCACGATAACGAACTGTTGTGGCTTACTAGCTTGGCTCGACAGCATCATGAAGCGAGTACTCCTAACTCTTTGATTATGAAAGTGAAAGTTCTGATAACTTTTCAATGGATAACATTTCTCTAGGTGAGGGGCGACCAGCGAAGTAATTTTGTGCAGCCTGCAAGCAATACATTCTGTCATAATCACGATAACGAACTGTTGTGGCTTACTAGCTTGGCTCGACAGCATCATGAAGCGAGTACTCCTAACTCTTTGATTATGAAAGTGAAAGTTCTGATAACTTTTCAATGGATAACATTTCTCTAGGTGAGGGGCGACCAGCGAAGTAATTTTGTGCAGCCTGCAAGCAATACATTCTGTCATAATCACGATAACGAACTGTTGTGGCTTACTAGCTTGGCTCGACAGCATCATGAAGCGAGTACTCCTAACTCTTTGATTATGAAAGTTTAAGTTCTGATAACTTTTCAATGGATAACATTTCTCTAGGTGAGGGGCGACCAGCGAAGTAATTTTGTGCAGCCTGCAAGCAATACATTCTGTCATAATCACGATAACGAACTATTGTGGCTTACTAGTTTGGCTCGACAGCATCGTGAAGCGAGTACTCCTAACTCTTTGATTATGAAAGTTTAAGATCTGATTACTTTTCAATGGATAACATTTCTCTAGGTGAGGGGCGACCAGCGAAGTAATTTTGTGCAGCCTGCAAGCAATACATTCTGTCATAATCACGATAACGAACTGTTGTGGCTTACTAGTTTGGCTCGACAGCATCATGAAGCGTGTACTCCTAACTCTTTGATTATGAAAGTGAAAGTTCTGATAACTTTTCAATGGATAACATTTCTCTAGGTGAGGGGCGACCAGCGAAGTAATTTTGTGCAGCCTGCAAGCAATACATTCTGTCATAATCACGATAACGAACTGTTGTGGCTTACTAGTTTGGCTCGACAGCATCATGAAGCGAGTACTCCTAACTCTTTGATTATGAAAGTTTAAATTCTGATAACTTTTCAATGGATAACATTTCTCTAGGTGAGGGGCGACCAGCGAAGTAATTTTGTGCAGCCTGCAAGCAATACATTCTGTCATAATCACGATAACGAACTGTTGTGGCTTACTAGCTTGGCTCGACAGCATCATGAAGCGAGTACTCTTAACTCTTTGATTATGAAAGTTTAAGTTCTGATAACTTTTCAATGGATAACATTTCTCTAGGTGAGGGGCGACCAGCGAAGTAATTTTGTGCAGCCTGCAAGCAATACATTCTGTCATAATCACGATAACGAACTGTTGTGGCTTACTAGTTTGGCTCGACAGCATCGTGAAGCGAGTACTCCTAACTCTTTGATTATGAAAGTTTAAGATCTGATAACTTTTCAATGGATAACATTTCTCTAGGTGAGGGGCGACCAGCGAAGTAATTTTGTGCAGCCTGCAAGCAATACATTCTGTCATAATCACGATAACGAACTGTTGTGGCTTACTAGCTTGACTCGACAGCATCATGAAGCGAGTACTCCTAACTCTTTGATTATGAAAGTGAAAGTTCTGATAACCTTTCAATGAATAACATTTCTCTAGGTGAGGGGCGACCCGCGAAGTAATTTTGTGCAGCCTGCAAGCAATACATTCTGTCATAATCACGATAACGAACTGTTGTGGCTTACTAGCTTGGCTCGACAGCATCATGAAGCGAGTTCTCCTAACTCTTTGATTATGAAAGTGAAAGTTCTGATAACCTTTCAATGAATAACATTTCTCTAGGTGAGGGGCGACCCGCGAAGTAATTTTGTGCAGCCTGCAAGCAATACATTCTGTCATAATCACGATAACGAACTGTTGTGGCTTACTAACTGGGCTCGACAGCATCATGAAGCGAGTACTCCTAACTCTTTGATTATGAAAGTTTAAGTTCTGATAACTTTTCAATGGATAACATTTCTCTAGGTGAGGGGCGACCAGCGAAGTAATTTTGTGCAGCCTGCAAGCAATACATTCTGTCATAATCACGATAACGAACTATTGTGGCTTACTAGTTTGGCTCGACAGCATCGTGAAGCGAGTACTCCTAACTCTTTGATTATGAAAGTTTAAGATCTGATTACTTTTCAATGGATAACATTTCTCTAGGTGAGGGGCGACCAGCGAAGTAATTTTGTGCAGCCTGCAAGCAATACATTCTGTCATAATCACGATAACGAACTGTTATGGCTTACTAGTTTGGCTCGACAGCATCATGAAGCGAGTACTCCTAACTCTTTGATTATGAAAGTGAAAGTTCTGATAACTTTTCAATGGATAACATTTCTCTAGGTGAGGGGCGACCAGCGAAGTAATTTTGTGCAGCTTGCAAGCAATACATTCTGTCATAATCACGATAACGAACTGTTGTGGCTTACTAGTTTGGCTCGACAGCTTCGTGAAGCGAGTACTCCTAACTCTTTGATTATGAAAGTTTAAGATCTGATAACTTTTCAATGGATAACATTTCTCTAGGTGAGGGGCGACCAGCGAAGTAATTTTGTGCAGCCTGCAAGCAATACATTCTGCCATAATCACGATAACGAACTGTTGTGGCTTACTAGCTTGGCTCGACAGCATCATGAAGCGAGTACTCTTAACTCTTTGATTATGAAAGTTTAAGTTCTAATAACTTTTCTATGGATAACATTTCTCTAGGTGAGGGGCGAACAGCGAAGTAATTTTGTGCAGCCTGCAAGCAATACATTCTGTCATAATCACGATAACGAACTGTTGTGGCTTACTAGTTTGGCTCGACAGCATCGTGAAGCGAGTAATCCTAACTCTTTTATTATGAAAGTTTAAGATCTGATTACTTTTCAATGGATAACATTTCTCTAGGTGAGGGGCGACCAGCGAAGTAATTTTGTGCAGCCTGCAAGCAATACATTCTGTCATAATCACGATAACGAACTGTTGTGGCTTACTAGTTTGGCTCGACAGCATCATGAAGCGAGTACTCCTAACTCTTTGATTATGAAAGTTTAAGATCTGATTACTTTTCAATGGATAACATTTCTCTAGGTGAGGGGCGACCAGCGAAGTAATTTTGTGCAGCCTGCAAGCAATACATTCTGTCATAATCACGACAACGAACTGTTGTGGCTTACTAGCTTGGCTCGACAGCATCATGAAGCGAGTACTCCTAACTCTTTGATTATGAAAGTGAAAGTTCTGATAACCTTTCAATGGATAACATTTCTCTAGGTGAGGGGCGACCAGCGAAGTAATTTTGTGCAGCCTGCAAGTAATACATTCTGTCATAATCACGATAACGAACTGTTGTGGCTTACTAGCTTGGCTCAACAGCATCATGAAGCGAGTACTCCTAACTCTTTGATTATGAAAGTTTAAGATCTGATTACTTTTCAATGGATAACATTTCTCTAGGTGAGAGGCGACCAGCGAAGTAATTTTGTGCAGCCTGCAAGCAATACATTCTGTCATAATCACGATAACGAACTGTTGTGGCTTACTAGCTTGGCTCGACAGCATCATGAAGCGAGTACTCGTAACTCTTTGATTATGAAAGTTTAAGATCTGATTACTTTTCAATGGATAACATTTCTCTAGGTGAGGGGCGACCAGCGAAGTAATTTTGTGCAGCCTGCAAGCAATACATTCTGTCATAATCACGATAACGAACTGGTGTGGCTTACTAGCTTGGCTCGACAGCATCATAAAGCGAGTACTCCTAACTCTTTGATTATGAAAGTTTAAGTTCTGATAACTTTTCAATGGATAACATTTCTCTAGGTGAGGGGCAACCAGCGAAGTAATTTTGTGCAGCCTGCAAGCAATACATTCTGTCATAATCACGATAACGAACTGTTGTGGCTTACTAGTTTGGCTCGACAGCATCATGAAGCGAGTACTCCTAACTCTTTGATTATGAAAGTTTAAGTTCTGATAACTTTTCAATGGATAACATTTCTCTAGGTGAGGGGCGACCAGCGAAGTAATTTTGTGCAGCCTGCAAGCAATACATTCTGTCATAATCACGATAACGAACTGTTGTGGCTTACTAGCTTGACTCGACAGCATCATGAAGCGAGTACTCCTAACTCTTTGATTATGAAAGTGAAAGTTCTGATAACCTTTCAATGAATAACATTTCTCTAGGTGAGGGGCGACCCGCGAAGTAATTTTGTGCAGCCTGCAAGCAATACATTCTGTCATAATCACGATAACGAACTGTTGTGGCTTACTAGCTTGGCTCGACAGCATCATGAAGCGAGTTCTCCTAACTCTTTGATTAAGAAAGTGAAAGTTCTGATAACCTTTCAATGAATAACATTTCTCTAGGTGAGGGGCGACCCGCGAAGTAATTTTGTGCAGCCTGCAAGCAATACATTCTGTCATAATCACGATAACGAACTGTTGTGGCTTACTAACTGGGCTCGACAGCATCATGAAGCGAGTACTCCTAACTATTTGATTATGAAAGTTTAAGATCTGATAACTTTTCAATGGACAAAATTTCTCTAGGTGAGGGGCGACCAGCGAAGTAATTTTGTGCAGCCTGCAAGCAATACATTCTGTCATAATCACGATAACGAACTGTTGTGGCTTACTAGCTTGGCTCGACAGCATCATGAAGCGAGTACTCCTAACTCTTTGATTATGAAAGTTTAAGTTCTGATTACTTTTCAATGGATAACATTTCTGTAGGTGAGGGGCGACCAGCGAAGTAATTTTGTGCAGCCTGCAAGCAATACATTCTGTCATAATCACGATAACGAACTGTTGTGGCTTACTAGTTTGGCTCGACAGCATCATGAAGCGAGTACTCCTAACTCTTTGATTATGAAAGTGAAAGTTCTGATTACTTTTCAATGGATAACATTTCTCTAGGTGAGGGGCGACCAGCGAAGTAATTATGTGCAGCCTGCAAGCAATACATTCTGTCATAATCACGATAACGAACTGTTGTGGCTTACTAGCTTGGCTCGACAGCATCATGAAGCGAGTACTCCTAACTCTTTGATTATGAAAGTGAAAGTTCTGATAACCTTTCAATGGATAACATTTCTCTAGGTGAGGGGCGACCAGCGAAGTAATTTTGTGCAGCCTGCAAGCAATACATTCTCTCATAATCACGATAACGAACTGTTGTGGCTTACTAGCTTGGCTCGACAGCATCATGAAGCGAGTACTCCTAACTCTTTGATTATGAAAGTTTAAGTTCTGATAACTTTTCAATGGATAACATTTCTCTAGGTGAGGTGCGACCTGCGAAGTAATTTTGTGCAGCCTGCAAGCAATACATTCTGTCATAATCACGAAAACGAACTGTTGTGGCTTACTAGCTTGGCTCGACAGCATCATGAAGCGAGTACTCCTAACTCTTTGATTATGAAAGTTTAAGTTCTGATAACTTTTCAATGGATAACATTTCTCTAGGTGAGGGGCGACCTGCGAAATAATTTTGTGCAGCCTGCAAGCAATACATTCTGTCATAATCACGATAACGAACTGTTGTTGCTTACTAGCTTGGTTCGACAGCATCATGAAGCGAGTACTCCTAACTCTTTGATTATGAAAGTTTAACTTCTGATAACTTTTCAATGGATAACATTTCTCTAGGTGAGGGGCGACCTGCGAAGCAATTTTGTGCAGCCTGCAATCAATACATTCTGTCATAATCACGATAACGAACTGTTGTGGCTTACTAGCTTGGCTCGACAGCATCATGAAGCGAGTACTCCTAACTCTTTGATTATGAAAGTTTAAGTTCTGATAACTTTTCTATGGATAACATTTCTCTAGGTGAGGGGCGACCAGAGAAGTAATTTTGTGCAGCCTGCAAGCAATACATTCTGTAATAATCACGATAACGAACTGTTGTGGCTTACTAGCTTGGCTCGACAGCATCATGAAGCGAGTACTCCTAACTCTTTGATTATGAAAGTGAAAGTTCTGATAACCTTTCAATGAATAACATTTCTCTAGGTGAGGGGCGACCCGTGAAGTAATTTTGTGCAGCCTGCAAGCAATACATTCTGTCATAATCACGATAACGAACTGTTGTGGCTTACTAGCTTGGCTCGACAGCATCATGAAGCGAGTACTCCTAACTCTTTGATTATGAAAGTGAAAGTTCTGATAACCTTTCAATGAATAACATTTCTCTAGGTGAGGGGCGACCCGCGAAGTAATTTTGTGCAGCCTGCAAGCAATACATTCTGTCATAATCACGATAACGAACTATTGTGGCTTACTAACTGGGCTCGACAGCATCATGAAACGAGTACTCCTAACTATTTGATTATGAAAGTTTAAGTTCTGATAACTTTTCAATGGACAAAATTTCTCTAGGTGAGGGGCGACCCTCGAAGTAATTTTGTGCAGCCTGCAAGCAATACATTCTGTCATAATCACGATAACGAACTGTTGTGGCTTACTAGCTTGGCTCGACAGCATCATGAAGCGAGTACTCCTAACTCTTTGATTATGAAAGTTTAAGTTCTGATTACTTTTCAATAGATAACATTTCTGTAGGTGAGGGGCGACCAGCGAAGTAATTTTGTGCAGCCTGCAAGCAATACATTCTGTCATAATCACGATAACGAACTGTTGTGGCTTACTAGTTTGGCTCGACAGCATCATGAAGCGAGTACTCCTAACTCTTTGATTATGAAAGTGAAAGTTCTGATAACCTTTCAATGGATAACATTTCTCTAGGTGAGGGGCGACCAGCGAAGTAATTTTGTGCAGCCTGCAAGTAATACATTCTGTCATAATCACGATAACGAACTGTTGTGGCTTACTAGCTTGGCTCGACAGCATCATGAAGCGAGTACTCCTGACTCTTTGATTATGAAAGTGAAAGTTCTGATAACCTTTCATTGGATAACATTTCTCTAGGTGAGGGGCGACCTGCGAAGTAATTTTGTGCAGCCTGCAAGCAATACATTCTGTCGTAATCACGAAAACGAACTGTTGTGGCTTACTAGCTTGGCTCGACAGCATCATGAAGCGAGTACTCCTAACTCTTTGATTATGAAAGTTTAAGTTCTGATAACTTTTCAATGGATAACATTTCTCTAGGTGAGGGGCGACCTGCGAAGTAATTTTGTGCAGCCTGCAAGCAATACATTCTGTCATAATCACGATAACGAACTGTTGTGGCTTACTAGCTTGGCTCGACAGCATCATGAAGCGAGTACTCCAAACTCTTTGATTATGAAAGTTTAAGTTCTGATAACTTTTCAATGGATAACATTTGTCTAGGTGAGGGGCGACCTGCGAAGTAATTTTGTGCAGCCTGCAAGAAATACATTCTGTCATAATCACGATAACGAACTGTTGTGGCTTACTAGCTTGGCTCGACAGCATCATGAAGCGAGTACTCCTAACTCTTTGATTATGAAAGTTTAAGTTCTGATAACTTTTCAATGGATAACATTTCTGTAGGTGAGGGGCGACCTGCGAAGTAATTTTGTGCAGCCTGCAAGCAATACATTCTGTCATAATCACGATAACGAACTGTTGTGGCTTACTAGCTTGGCTCGACAGCATCATGAAGCGAGTACTCCTAACTCTTTGATTATGAAAGTTTAAGTTCTGATAACTTTTCAATGGATAACATTTCTCTAGGTGAGGGGCGACCTGCGAAGTAATTTTGTGCAGCCTGCAAGCAATACATTCTGTCATAATCACGATAACGAACTGTTGTGGCTTACTAGCTTGGCTCGACAGCATCATGAAGCGAGTACTCCTAACTCTTTGATTATGAAAGTTTAAGTTCTGATAACTTTTCAATGCATGACATTTCTCTAGGTGAGGAGCGACCAGCGAAGTAATTTTGTGCAGCCTGCAAGCAATACATTCTCTGATAATCACGATAACGAACTGTTGTGGCTTAGTAGCTTGGCTCGACAGCATCATGAAGCGAGTACTCCTAACTCTTTGATTATGAAAGTTTAAGATCTGATAACTTTTCAATGGATAACATTTCTCTAGGTGAGGGGCGACCAGCGAAGTAATTTTGTGCAGCCTGCAAGCAATACATTCTGTCATAATCACGATAACGAACTGTTGTGGCTTACCAGCTTGGCTCGACAGCATCATGAAGCGAGTACTCTTAACTCTTTGATTATGAAAGTTTAAGTTCTAATAACTTTTCTATGGATAACATTTCTCTAGGTGAGGGGCGACCAGCGAAGTAATTATGTGCAGCCTGCAAGCAATACATTCTGTCATAATCACGATAACGAACTGTTGTGGCTTACTAGTTTGGCTCGACAGCATCGTGAAGCGAATACTCCTAACTCTTTGATTATGAAACTTTAAGATCTGATTACTTTTCAATGGATAACATTTCTCTAGGTGAGAGGCGACCAGCGAAGTAATTTTGTGCAGCCTGCAAGCAATACATTCTGTCATAATCACGATAACGAACTGTTGTGGCTTACTAGTTTGGCTCGACAGCATCATGAAGCGAGTACTCCTAACTCTTTGATTATGAAAGTTTAAGTTCTGATAACTTTTCAATGGATAACATTTCTCTAGGTGAGAGGCGACCAGCGAAGTAATTTTGTGCAGCCTGCAAGCAATACATTCTGTCATAATCACGATAACGAACTGTTGTGGCTTACTAGTTTGGCTCGACAGCATCATGAAGCGAGTACTCCTAACTCTTTGATTATAAAAGTTTAAGATCTGATTACTTTTCAATGGATAACATTTCTCTAGGTGAGGGGCGACCCGCGAAGTAATTTTGTGCAGCCTGCAAGCAATACATTCTGTCATAATCACGATAACGAACTGTTGTGGCTTACTAGCTTGGCTCGACAGCATCATGAAGCGAGTTCTCCTAACTCTTTGATTATGAAAGTGAAAGTTCTGATAACCTTTCAATGAATAACATTTCTCTAGGTGAGGGGCGACCCGCGAAGTAATTTTGTGCAGCCTGCAAGCAATACATTCTGTCATAATCACGATAACGAACTGTTGTGGCTTACTAACTGGGCTCGACAGCATCATGAAGCGAGTACTCCTAACTATTTGATTATGAAAGTTTAAGTTCTGATAACTTTTCAATGGACAAAATTTCTCTAGGTGAGGGGCGACCAGCGAAGTAATTTTGTGCAGCCTGCAAGCAATACATTCTGTCATAATCACGATAACGAACTGTTGTGGCTTACTAGTTTGGCTCGACAGCATCATGAAGCGAGTACTCCTAACTCTTTGATTATGAAAGTTTAAGTTCTGATTACTTTTCAATGGATAACATTTCTGTAGGTGAGGGGCGACCAGCGAAGAAATTTTGTGCAGCCTGCAAGCAATACATTCTGTCATAATCACGATAACGAACTGTTGTGGCTTACTAGTTTGGCTCGACAGCATCATGAAGCGAGTACTCCTAACTCTTTGATTATGAAAGTGAAAGTTCTGATAACCTTTCAATGGATAACATTTCTCTAGGTGAGGGGCGACCAGCGAAGTAATTTTGTGCAGCCTGCAAGCAATACATTCTGTCATAATCACGATAACGAACTATTGTGGCTTACTAGCTTGGCTCGACAGCATCATGAAGCGAGTACTCCTGACTCTTTGATTATGAAAGTGAAAGTTCTGATAACCTTTCATTGGATAACATTTCTCTAGGTGAGGGGCGACCTGCGAAGTAATTTTGTGCAGCCTGCAAGCAATACATTCTGTCGTAATCACGAAAACGAACTGTTGTGGCTTACTAGCTTGGCTCGACAGCATCATGAAGCGAGTACTCCTAACTCTTTGATTATGAAAGTTTAAGTTCTGATAACTTTTCAATGGATAACATTTTTCTAGGTGAGGGGCGACCTGCGAAGTAATTTTTTGCAGCCTGCAAGGAATACATTCTCTCATAATCACGATAACGAACTGTTGTGGCTTACTAGCTTGGTTCGACAGCATCATGAAGCGAGTACTCCTAACTCTTTGATTATGAAAGTTTAAGTTCTGATAACTTTTCAATGGATAACATTTCTCTAGGTGAGGGGCGACCTGCGAAGTAATTTTGTGCAGCCTGCAAGCAATACATTCTGTCATAATCACGATAACGAACTGTTGTGGCTTACTAGCTTGGCTCGACAGCATCATGAAGCGAGTACTCCAAACTCTTTGATTATGAAAGTTTAAGTTCTGATAACTTTTCAATGGATAACATTTCTCTAGGTGAGGGGCGACCTGCGAAGTAATTTTGTGCAGCCTGCAAGAAATACATTCTGTCATAATCACGATAACGAACTGTTGTGGCTTACTAGCTTGGCTCGACAGCATCATGAAGCGAGTACTCCTAACTCTTTGATTATGAAAGTTTAAGTTCTGATAACTTTTCAATGGATAACATTTCTGTAGGTGAGGGGCGACCTGCGAAGTAATTTTGTGCAGCCTGCAAGCAATACATTCTGTCATAATCACGATAACGAACTGTTGTGGCTTACTAGCTTGGCTCGACAGCATCATGAAGCGAGTACTCCTAACTCTTTGATTATGAAAGTTTAAGTTCTGATAACTTTTCAATGCATGACATTTCTCTAGGTGAGGGGCGACCAGCGAAGTAATTTTGTGCAGCCTGCAAGCAATACATTCTCTGATAATCACGATAACGAACTGTTGTGGCTTACTAGCTTGGCTCGACAGCATCATGAAGCGAGTACTCCTAACTCTTTGATTATGAAAGCTTAAGATCTGATAACTTTTCAATGGATAACATTTCTCTAGGTGAGGGGCGACCAGCGAAGTAATTTTGTGCAGCCTGCAAGCAATACATTCTGTCATAATCACGATAACGAACTGTTGTGGCTTACCAGCTTGGCTCGACAGCATCATGAAGCGAGTACTCTTAACTCTTTGATTATGAAAGTTTAAGTTCTAATAACTTTTCTATGGATAACATTTCTCTAGGTGAGGGGCGACCAGCGAAGTAATTTTGTGCAGCCTGCAAGCAATACATTCTGTCATAATCACGATAACGAACTGTTGTGGCTTACTAGTTTGGCTCGACAGCATCGTGAAGCGAGTACTCCTAACTCTTTGATTATGAAACTTTAAGATCTGATTACTTTTCAATGGATAACATTTCTCTAGGTGAGAGGCGACCAGCGAAGTAATTTTGTGCAGCCTGCAAGCAATACATTCTGTCATAATCACGATAACGAACTGTTGTGGCTTACTAGCTTGACTCGACAGCATCATGAAGCGAGTACTCCTAACTCTTTGATTATGAAAGTGAAAGTTCTGATAACCTTTCAATGAATAACATTTCTCTAGGTGAGGGGCGACCCGCGAAGTAATTTTGTGCAGCCTGCAAGCAATACATTCTGTCATAATCACGATAACGAACTGTTGTGGCTTACTAGCTTGGCTCGACAGCATCATGAAGCGAGTTCTCCTAACTCTTTGATTATGAAAGTGAAAGTTCTGATAACCTTTCAATGAATAACATTTCTCTAGGTGAGGGGCGACCCGCGAAGTAATTTTGTGCAGCCTGCAAGCAATACATTCTGTCATAATCACGATAACGAACTGTTGTGGCTTACTAACTGGGCTCGACAGCATCATGAAGCGAGTACTCCTAACTATTTGATTATGAAAGTTTAAGTTCTGATTACTTTTCAATGGATAACATTTCTCTAGGTGAGGGGCGACCAGCGAAGTAATTTTGTGCAGCCTGCAAGCAATACATTCTGTCATAATCACGATAACGAACTGTTGTGGCTTACTAGCTTGGCTCGACAGCATCATGAAGCGAGTACTCCTAACTCTTTGATTATGAAAGTTTAAGTTCTGATTACTTTTCAATGGATAACATTTCTGTAGGTGAGGGGCGACCAGCGAAGAAATTTTGTGCAGCCTGCAAGCAATACATTCTGTCATAATCACGATAACGAACTTTTGTGGCTTACTAGTTTGGCTCGACAGCATCATGAAGCGAGTACTCCTAACTCTTTGATTATGAAAGTGAAAGTTCTGATTACTTTTCAATGGATAACATTTCTCTAGGTGAGGGGCGACCAGCGAAGTAATTTTGTGCAGCCTGCAAGCAATACATTCTGTCATAATCACGATAACGAACTGTTGTGGCTTACTAGTTTGGCTCGACAGCATCGTGAAGCGAGTACTCCTAACTCTTTGATTATGAAACTTTAAGATCTGATTACTTTTCAATGGATAACATTTCTCTAGGTGAGAGGCGACCAGCGAAGTAATTTTGTGCAGCCTGCAAGCAATACATTCTGTCATTATCACGATAACGAACTGTTGTGGCTTACTAGTTTGGCTCGACAGCATCATGAAGCGAGTACTCCTAACTCTTTGATTATGAAAGTTTAAGTTCTGATAACTTTTCAATGGATAACATTTCTCTAGGTGAGAGGCGACCAGCGAAGTAATTTTGTGCAGCCTGCAAGCAATACATTCTGTCATAATCACGATAACGAACTGTTGTGGCTACTAGTTTGGCTCGACAGCATCATGAAGCGAGTACTCCTAACTCTTTGATTATAAAAGTTTAAGATCTGATTACTTTTCAATGGATAACATTTCTCTAGGTGAGAGGCGACCAGCGAAGTAATTTTGTGCAGCCTGCAAGCAATACATTCTGTCATAATCACGATAACGAACTGTTGTGGCTTACTAGCTTGACTCGACAGCATCATGAAGCGAGTACTCCTAACTCTTTGATTATGAAAGTGAAAGTTCTGATAACCTTTCAATGAATAACATTTCTCTAGGTGAGGGGCGACCCGCGAAGTAATTTTGTGCAGCCTGCAAGCAATACATTCTGTCATAATCACGATAACGAACTGTTGTGGCTTACTAACTGGGCTCGACAGCATCATGAAGCGAGTACTCCTAACTATTTGATTATGAAAGTTTAAGTTCTGATAACTTTTCAATGGACAAAATTTCTCTAGGTGAGGGGCGACCAGCGAAGTAATTTTGTGCAGCCTGCAAGCAATACATTCTGTCATAATCACGATAACGAACTGTTGTGGCTTACTAGTTTGGCTCGACAGCATCATGAAGCGAGTACTCCTAACTCTTTGATTATGAAAGTTTAAGTTCTGATTACTTTTCAATGGATAACATTTCTGTAGGTGAGGGGCGACCAGCGAAGAAATTTTGTGCAGCCTGCAAGCAATACATTCTGTCATAATCACGATAACGAACTGTTGTGGCTTACTAGTTTGGCTCGACAGCATCATGAAGCGAGTACTCCTAACTCTTTGATTATGAAAGTGAAAGTTCTGATAACCTTTCAATGGATAACATTTCTCTAGGTGAGGGGCGACCAGCGAAGTAATTTTGTGCAGCCTGCAAGCAATACATTCTGTCATAATCACGATAACGAACTATTGTGGCTTACTAGCTTGGCTCGACAGCATCATGAAGCGAGTACTCCTGACTCTTTGATTATGAAAGTGAAAGTTCTGATAACCTTTCATTGGATAACATTTCTCTAGGTGAGGGGCGACCTGCGAAGTAATTTTGTGCAGCCTGCAAGCAATACATTCTGTCGTAATCACGAAAACGAACTGTTGTGGCTTACTAGCTTGGCTCGACAGCATCATGAAGCGAGTACTCCTAACTCTTTGATTATGAAAGTTTAAGTTCTGATAACTTTTCAATGGATAACATTTTTCTAGGTGAGGGGCGACCTGCGAAGTAATTTTTTGCAGCCTGCAAGGAATACATTCTCTCATAATCACGATAACGAACTGTTGTGGCTTACTAGCTTGGTTCGACAGCATCATGAAGCGAGTACTCCTAACTCTTTGATTATGAAAGTTTAAGTTCTGATAACTTTTCAATGGATAACATTTCTCTAGGTGAGGGGCGACCTGCGAAGTAATTTTGTGCAGCCTGCAAGCAATACATTCTGTCATAATCACGATAACGAACTGTTGTGGCTTACTAGCTTGGCTCGACAGCATCATGAAGCGAGTACTCCAAACTCTTTGATTATGAAAGTTTAAGTTCTGATAACTTTTCAATGGATAACATTTCTCTAGGTGAGGGGCGACCTGCGAAGTAATTTTGTGCAGCCTGCAAGAAATACATTCTGTCATAATCACGATAACGAACTGTTGTGGCTTACTAGCTTGGCTCGACAGCATCATGAAGCGAGTTCTCCTAACTCTTTGATTATGAAAGTTTAAGTTCTGATAACTTTTCAATGGATAACATTTCTGTAGGTGAGGGGCGACCTGCGAAGTAATTTTGTGCAGCCTGCAAGCAATACATTCTGTCATAATCACGATAACGAACTGTTGTGGCTTACTAGCTTGGCTCGACAGCATCATGAAGCGAGTACTCCTAACTCTTTGATTATGAAAGTTTAAGTTCTGATAACTTTTCAATGCATGACATTTCTCTAGGTGAGGGGCGACCAGCGAAGTAATTTTGTGCAGCCTGCAAGCAATACATTCTCTGATAATCACGATAACGAACTGTTGTGGCTTACTAGCTTGGCTCGACAGCATCATGAAGCGAGTACTCCTAACTCTTTGATTATGAAAGCTTAAGATCTGATAACTTTTCAATGGATAACATTTCTCTAGGTGAGGGGCGACCAGCGAAGTAATTTTGTGCAGCCTGCAAGCAATACATTCTGTCATAATCACGATAACGAACTGTTGTGGCTTACCAGCTTGGCTCGACAGCATCATGAAGCGAGTACTCTTAACTCTTTGATTATGAAAGTTTAAGTTCTAATAACTTTTCTATGGATAACATTTCTCTAGGTGAGGGGCGACCAGCGAAGTAATTTTGTGCAGCCTGCAAGCAATACATTCTGTCATAATCACGATAACGAACTGTTGTGGCTTACTAGTTTGGCTCGACAGCATCGTGAAGCGAGTACTCCTAACTCTTTGATTATGAAACTTTAAGATCTGATTACTTTTCAATGGATAACATTTCTCTAGGTGAGAGGCGACCAGCGAAGTAATTTTGTGCAGCCTGCAAGCAATACATTCTGTCATAATCACGATAACGAACTGTTGTGGCTTACTAGCTTGACTCGACAGCATCATGAAGCGAGTACTCCTAACTCTTTGATTATGAAAGTGAAAGTTCTGATAACCTTTCAATGAATAACATTTCTCTAGGTGAGGGGCGACCCGCGAAGTAATTTTGTGCAGCCTGCAAGCAATACATTCTGTCATAATCACGATAACGAACTGTTGTGGCTTACTAGCTTGGCTCGACAGCATCATGAAGCGAGTTCTCCTAACTCTTTGATTATGAAAGTGAAAGTTCTGATAACCTTTCAATGAATAACATTTCTCTAGGTGAGGGGCGACCCGCGAAGTAATTTTGTGCAGCCTGCAAGCAATACATTCTGTCATAATCACGATAACGAACTGTTGTGGCTTACTAACTGGGCTCGACAGCATCATGAAGCGAGTACTCCTAACTATTTGATTATGAAAGTTTAAGTTCTGATTACTTTTCAATGGATAACATTTCTCTAGGTGAGGGGCGACCAGCGAAGTAATTTTGTGCAGCCTGCAAGCAATACATTCTGTCATAATCACGATAACGAACTGTTGTGGCTTACTAGCTTGGCTCGACAGCATCATGAAGCGAGTACTCCTAACTCTTTGATTATGAAAGTTTAAGTTCTGATTACTTTTCAATGGATAACATTTCTGTAGGTGAGGGGCGACCAGCGAAGAAATTTTGTGCAGCCTGCAAGCAATACATTCTGTCATAATCACGATAACGAACTTTTGTGGCTTACTAGTTTGGCTCGACAGCATCATGAAGCGAGTACTCCTAACTCTTTGATTATGAAAGTGAAAGTTCTGATTACTTTTCAATGGATAACATTTCTCTAGGTGAGGGGCGACCAGCGAAGTAATTTTGTGCAGCCTGCAAGCAATACATTCTGTCATAATCACGATAACGAACTGTTGTGGCTTACTAGTTTGGCTCGACAGCATCGTGAAGCGAGTACTCCTAACTCTTTGATTATGAAACTTTAAGATCTGATTACTTTTCAATGGATAACATTTCTCTAGGTGAGAGGCGACCAGCGAAGTAATTTTGTGCAGCCTGCAAGCAATACATTCTGTCATAATCACGACAACGAACTGTTGTGGCTTACTAGTTTGGCTCGACAGCATCATGAAGCGAGTACTCCTAACTCTTTGATTATGAAAGTTTAAGATCTGATTACTTTTCAATGGATAACATTTCTCTAGGTGAGAGACGACCAGCGAAGTAATTTTGTGCAGCCTGCAAGCAATACATTCTGTCATAATCACGATAACGAACTGTTGTGGCTTACTAGTTTGGCTCGACAGCATCATGAAGCGAGTACTCCTAACTCTTTGATTATGAAAGTTTAAGATCTGATTACTTTTCAATGGATAACATTTCTCTAGGTGAGAGACGACCAGCGAAGTAATTTTGTGCAGCCTGCAAGCAATACATTCTGTCATAATCACGATAACGAACTATTGCGGCTTACTAGCTTGGCTCGACAGCATCATGAAGCGAGTACTCCTAACTCTTTGATTATGAAAGTTTAAGTTCTGATAACTTTTCAATGGATAACATTTCTCTAGGTGAGGGGCGACCAGCGAAGTAATTTTGTGCAGCCTGCAAGCAATACATTCTGTCATAATCACGATAACGAACTGTTGTGGCTTACTAGTTTGGCTCGACAGCATCGTGAAGCGAGTACTCCTAACTCTTTGATTATGAAACTTTAAGATCTGATTACTTTTCAATGGATAACATTTCTCTAGGTGAGAGGCGACCAGCGAAGTAATTTTGTGCAGCCTGCAAGCAATACATTCTGTCATAATCACGATAACGAACTGTTGTGGCTTACTAGTTTGGCTCGACAGCATCATGAAGCGAGTACTCCTAACTCTTTGATTATGAAAGTTTAAGATCTGATTACTTTTCAATGGATAACATTTCTCTAGGTGAGAGACGACCAGCGAAGTAATTTTGTGCAGCCTGCAAGCAATACATTCTGTCATAATCACGATAACGAACTATTGCGGCTTACTAGCTTGGCTCGACAGCATCATGAAGCGAGTACTCCTAACTCTTTGATTATGAAAGTTTAAGTTCTGATAACTTTTCAATGGATAACATTTCTCTAGGTGAGGGGCGACCAGCGAAGTAATTTTGTGCAGCCTGCAAGCAATACATTCTGTCATAATCACGATAACGAACTGTTGTGGCTTACTAGTTTGGCTCGACAGCATCATGAAGCGAGTACTCCTAACTCTTTGATTATGGAAGTTTAAGATCTGATTACTTTTCAATGGATAACATTTCTCTAGGTGAGGGGCGACCAGCGAAGTAATTTTGTGCAGCCTGCAAGCAATACATTCTGTCATAATCACGATAACGAACTGTTGTGGCTTACTAGCTTGGCTCGACAGCATCATGAAGCGAGTACTCCTAACTCTTTGATTATGAAAGTGAAAGTTCTGATAACCTTTCAATGGATAACATTTCTCTAGGTGAGGGGCGACCAGCGAAGTAATTTTGTGCAGCCTGCAAGCAATACATTCTGTCATAATCACGATAACGAACTGTTGTGGCTTACTAGCTTGGCTCGACAGCATCATGAAGCGAGTACTCCTAACTCTTTGATTATGAAAGTGAAAGTTCTGATAACCTTTCAATGGATAACATTTCTCTAGGTGAGGGGCGACCAGCGAAGTAATTTTGTGCAGCCTGCAAGCAATACATTCTGTCATAATCACGATAACGAACTATTGCGGCTTACTAGCTTGGCTCGACAGCATCATGAAGCGAGTACTCCTAACTCTTTGATTATGAAAGTTTAAGTTCTGATAACTTTTCAATGGATAACATTTCTCTAGGTGAGGGGCGACCAGCGAAGTAATTTTGTGCAGCCTGCAAGCAATACATTCTGTCATAATCACGATAACGAACTGTTGTGGCTTACTAGCTTGGCTCGACAGCATCATGAAGCGAGTACTCCTAACTCTTTGATTATGAAAGTGAAAGTTCTGATAACCTTTCAATGAATAACATTTCTCTAGGTGAGGGGCGACCCCGCGAAGTAATTTTGTGCAGCCTGCAAGCAATACATTCTGTCATAATCACGATAACGAACTGTTGTGGCTTACTAGCTTGGCTCGACAGCATCATGAAGCGAGTACTCCTAACTCTTTGATTATGAAAGTTTAAGTTCTGATAACTTTTCAATGGATAACATTTCTCTAGGTGAGGGGCGACCAGCGAAGTAATTTTGTGCAGCCTGCAAGCAATACATTCTCTCATAATCACGATAACGAACTGTTGTGGCTTACTAGTTTGGCTCGACAGCATCATGAAGCGAGTACTCCTAACTCTTTGATTATGGAAGTTTAAGATCTGATTACTTTTCAATGGATAACATTTCTCTAGGTGAGGGGCGACCAGCGAAGTAATTTTGTGCAGCCTGCAAGCAATACATTCTGTCATAATCACGATAACGAACTGTTGTGGCTTACTAGTTTGGCTCGACAGTATCATGAAGCGAGTACTCCTAACTCTTTGATTATGGAAGTTTAAGATCTGATTACTTTTCAATGGATAACATTTCTCTAGGTGAGGGGCGACCAGCGAAGTAATTTTGTGCAGCCTGCAAGCAATACATTCTGTCATAATCACGATAACGAACTGTTGTGGCTTACTAGCTTGGCTCGACAGCATCATGAAGCGAGTACTCCTAACTCTTTGATTATGAAAGTGAAAGTTCTGATAACCTTTCAATGGATAACATTTCTCTAGGTGAGGGGCGACCAGCGAAGTAATTTTGTGCAGCCTGCAAGCAATACATTCTGTCATAATCACGATAACGAACTGTTGTGGCTTACTAGCTTGGCTCGACAGCATCATGAAGCGAGTACTCCTAACTCTTTGATTATGAAAGTGAAAGTTCTGATAACCTTTCAATGAATAACATTTCTCTAGGTGAGGGGCGACCCCGCGAAGTAATTTTGTGCAGCCTGCAAGCAATACATTCTGTCATAATCACGATAACGAACTGTTGTGGCTTACTAGCTTGGCTCGACAGCATCATGAAGCGATTCTCCTAACTCTTTGATTATGAAAGTTTAAGTTCTGATTACTTTTCAATGGATAACATTTCTCTAGGGTGAGGGGCGACCAGCGAAGTAATTTTGTGCAGCCTGCAAGCAATACATTCTGTCATAATCACGATAACGAACTGTTGTGGCTTACTAGCTTGGCTCGACAACATCATGAAGGGAGTATAGAGAATGGGAATGCGTTCAGTCGAAGATGAAGTCATTAAAAATGAAATTTAAATATAGTTTCTAATACCAAATCATTCTGACGCTTCAATATGAAAACGATAAGAATTGTGTTTCGTTTTTAATCTTTTATAATAAAATTACTCAATATTCAGACTTCTATAACTCTTTAATTACTTGACGGATATTGTTCAAAATCGAGATTTAAATATACTGCTCACAAAAATTAGGGAATATTTCAAAATGAAAATGAAGCGATAAAAAAAGGATCATTTGTTTTTTTTATTAAACAAGAACATCAGAGAAGCAAACGACAAGTCAAAGAAAGTTGTTCGATTATGCAAATGAGATGGCAAAACCAACTTTTATTTCATTGGTGAAAATGCGCTATACAAAAGGCTGAAAGTACTGGAGTATCTCCATGTTCCCTGATCTTTAAAGTGCACATCCTGCAATTTCCCAGCCCTTGCAATGCCTCTGCAACACGATTTGCCCGAATGCGAAGCTTGGAGAGCCATAGGACGTCTTGAAGCTGGTCAAACACAGACGACAGTAGCAACAGCACTTGGAACATCCCAAAGCGTGATTAGCAGACTGTGGAATCGCTTTCAAGAGACTGGCACAGTACGAAGAAGACGAGGGCAGGGTCGCCCATCTGCCACAACAGCAAGAGATGACCGCTACTTGACCTTATTGGCACGAAGGAACAGGCGCAGCAATGCAACAGAGCCTCGGGGACAGTTTCTTGCTGCCACTAGACGACGGATATGCACCCAGACCATACGAAATCGGCTCCATCGTGTTGGACTGCACGCTCGGCGACCAATGGTATGCATTCCGTTATCTGCTGAACACCGTAGAACCCGTAGAAGGTGGGCTGATGAGCATCGTAACTGGACCCGTGATGAGTGGTCAACTGTCCTCTTCCCTGATGAGTCACGGTTCAGTCTGCAGCTTGACAATCATCGTGTCCTGATCCGGTGTGAACGAGGAACACGGGAGAATCCACGTTTCATGCGAGAAAGGGACTCCTTCGGTGGTGGTGGAATCATGGTGTGGGCTGGCATCAGCATTGGTGGTCGTACCGACCTCCACGTCATCAGAAACGGATCGCTGACTGCTGTCAAATATCGAGATGAGGTCCTGCACCCTCCAATGGTACCCTATGCTGGAGCAGTTGGAAACAACTTTCTTTTCATGGACGATAATGCAAGGTCCCACCGTGCGCATCTCGTCAACAACATGTTTCAGGAGGCAGGAATCGAACCCATGGATTGGCCTTCACGTTCTCCAGACCTGAATCCCATTGAACATGCTTGGGATGCACTGGGACGACGTCTGACAAACCGTCCAATGTCTCCCACAACTCTTCTTGAGCTGGAAGTTACCCTGGAGCAAGAGTGGCAGAGGATCCCACAAGAACTGCTGGACATTCTGATCCTGTCCATGCCCCCATCGCTGTCAGTGTGTTTTGTCAGTCTTGGGTGACCATAGCCGTCCCGTGGCCGAGTGGTTAGCACGCTTGGCTACTGATCTAAGGGACCTGGGTTCGAGCCCCGGAATTAGGCATGGATGTGTGTGTCGTTTTTCTGCTGAGGTCCTGCCATCCTCTCAGATCTTCTACTGTGGCATATAAACTGACAGGCTCCTGTCAGACCTCTGTGGCAAGCAGCTGCTTGAGGGGGTATTTATTTTTTTTTTATTGGGTGACCATACACCCTACTGAACAGTCAATGTGTAGAACTCTCGTCTAGTTTGACATGCTCCTGTTCACCCCCACCAATATGTCACTTGCTACTCAACGACGACAATTTAGTTTGCTACTCATTTGCATAATCGAACAACTTTCTTTGACTTGTCGTTTGCTTTTCTGATGTTGTTTTTTAATAAAAAAAATATTCAAATGCTTCTTTTTTTTATCGCTTCATATTCATTTTGAAATATCCCCTAATTTTTGTGAGCAGTGTAGATTTGAATGCGATTTAAATTTATCTAGACCTATTTTTGCATGAAAAGCTAAATGTAGAGATTACGGAACTCCGAATTTCACTTAACGTGGGAACTTTTCACATTTTTTCAGTCCATTACCTGCAGATTTTTCGTAATTCGAAAATTATTTTTTTTACTTCGTTCTTTTGAATTTCAAACTAACCAGGTTTTAATGTATAGATTGCGCAATAATCGCTGAAACGCAAGAAAGAAATTATGGTAATCGCATACTCTCACTATCCTCACTCCATAATTGTAGTTTTCATTTCTGTTTAGCAAAAGTGGAGAACCCCCCATCCTACCTCTCCCCTCCCCCGAACACATTTACCCAGTAACGAGTGTGTCACATCGACTGACCCGACTAATCACGGAATGGGTACATCGCAGTTTGAGAGACAGAGAGAATAAAAGAAATTAAAACTTCGTGTCCTATAAAATCTCTTTTTAGTTCGTCCTTTAGGAGACCAAGTGCCTTTCGGTTGGTTTTGAATCGTCGCTGGGATGAGCCGCGTGGCTATTATCTGCCCAAATACGTTGTAGCAACATCGGCAACAAATAAAACCTCTCACATTGTTATGTGACAGACACTTACTCACGCACAATGAATGCCCTCGACTTCGCATCATCATTGTTTCGTGATCCAATCGCGGGGCTCTGTTAGTGGAAAGCTTTCTTGCATCACTCCTAGAGCCAGCGCGTTCTCTGGCCTCGAGAGCAGAAATCTCGCGGAGTTCGCTTCACCGCCGAGAGTGACACGATTTAAACCGAAATTTGCGGGACTCTCTGGAACCAGTGTGTGATAAGGGGGGGGGGGAACTGCTGTCTAATTGCAGTTATTATTTCTCTCCTAAATGTGCCAAAATGTTTTTGTTCAGGAAATAGGTTCAGGTCTAGGACGGAAAGGTAACAACTGGAAAAAGAAATTGCTGTAACTATTTCCATTGAGAAGGTCTATATCGATTGCAGGATGAACATATGCAAAAAAACAACAACAAAAAATCCACACAATGAAAAAGTAGTTTTAATTCGGCATGGTGTTCGCTCCATTTGGGTCAGTTAAGTTCAGACAGGTTTGACTTGGTTAAACTGAAAGGTTGTTGTGGGGGGGGGGGGGGGGGGAGGATGGAGAAGTTAATGGGAAGATGTTTCTGCGCTGTGAACAGGAAACATTTAACTTCCGAGGACATCTGGTTTTTTTTTCGGACAGGAGTCGATCTACTCGATGCTTTTTGTTGACAAGCGAGTATAATTGGGAGGAAGAATCTTTCTTCTCTCTCTGCCCCCCTCCCCCATTTGGCGATCTTCAAGTGGATTGTTGAAAGGGAACTGGTCGCATCATAGCAAATAAAACACGAACAGCAATAATGGAGGAGGTAAAAAACAACAAGATGAAATGCTTGCGCATTTGCATGAAGGGTAATTGTTAGCGGTGTCACTAGTGATGTCTGTGGTCGCGTTGAACGTGCAAGTCTCTTCGATGTCAAGGGAATCTCTCGTAACCGAAAAAGAAAAACTAGAATAGCAATCGATTTAAAGAAATCACGACTGGAAGAGAAAGGATTTTTTCCTCTCTGCATATTTCAGATGAAAGAGGAAGAATTTTTTCTCTGCATATTTCAGATGAAAGAGGAAGGATTTTTTCTTTGCGTATTTGAGATGGAAGAGGAAGGATTTTTTTCTTTGCGTATTTGAGATGGAAGAGGAAGGATTTTTTTCTTTGCGTATTTGAGATGGAAGAGGAAGCATTTTTTGGAATATTTGAGATGAGGATTTTTTTCCTCTTCATATTTCAGATGGAAGAGGAAGGATTTTTTTTTTTTTTTTTTGGAATATTTGAGATGAAAGAGGAAGGATTTTTTCTTTGCATATTTGAGATGGAAGAGGGTTTTTCTGCACATTTGAGATGGAAAAGGAAGGATTTTTCCTTGCATATTTGAGATGAAGAGGAAGGATTTTTTCCTTGCATATTTGAGATGAAAGAGGAAGGGTTTTTTTCTACATATTTGAGATGGAAGAGGAAGGAATTTTTCTTTGCATATTTGAGATGGAAGAGGAAGGATTTTTTCTTTGGAATATTTGAGATGAAAGAGGAAGGATTTTTTTTCTTTGGAATATTTGAGATGAAAGAGGAAGGATTTTTCTCTTCATATTTCAGATGGAAGAGGGAGGATTTTTTCTTTGCGTATTTGAGGTGCAACAGGAAGGATTTTTTCTTTTCGTATTTGAGATGGAAGAGGAAGGATTTTTTCTTTGCATATTTGAGATGGAAGAGGGTTTTTTCTGCATATTTGAGATGGAAGAGGAAGGATTTTTTCCTTGCATATTTGAGATGAAAGAGGGGGATTTTTTTCTTTGTATGTTTGAGATGGGAGAGGAAGGTTTTTTTCTGCATATTTGAGATCGAAGAGGAAGGATTTGTTTTCTTTGCGTATTTGTGATGGAAGAGGAAGGATTTTTTTGCGTGTTTCAGATGGGAGAGGAAGGATTTTTTCTTTGCGTATTTGAGATGGAACAGGAAGGATTTTTTTCTTTTTTTTGCATATTTGAGATGGAAGAGGAAGGATTTTTTCTTTGCCTATTTGAGATGGGAGAGGAAGGATTTTATTTTTCTTTCCATATTTGAGATGGAAGAGGAAGGATGTTTTTCTTTGCATATTTGAGATGAAAGAGGAAGGAGTTTTTTCTTTGCATATTTGAGATGGGAGAGAAAGAATATTTTTCTTTGCATATTTGAGATGGAAGAGGAAGAATTGTTTTCTTTGCATATTTGAGATGAAAGAGGAAGGATTTTTTGCATATTTCAGATGGGAGAGGAATTTTTTTTGCATATTTGAGATGGGAGAGGAAGGGTTTTTTCTTTGCATATTTGAGATGGAAGGGGAAGGGTTTTTTCTGCATATTTGAGATGGAAGAATTTTTTTGCATATTTGAGATGGTAGAGGAAGGATTTTATTTTTCTTTGCATATTTGAGATGGTAGAGGAAGGATTTTATTTTTCTTTGCATATTTGAGATGGAAGAGGAAGGATGTTTTTCTTTGCATATTTGAGATGGAAGAGGAAGGATCTTTTCCTTTGCATATTTGAGTTGCGAGAGAAAGGATTTGTTTTTGCATCTTTGAGATGAAAGAGGAAGGATTTTATTTTTCTTTGCATAGTTGAGATGGAACAGGAAGGATTTTTTTTCTTTGCATATTTGAGATGGAAGAGGAAGGGTTTTCTTTTTATGCATATTTGAGATGGAAGAGGAAGGATTTTGTTCTTTGCATATTTGAGATGGAAGAGGAAGGTTTTTTGCTTTGCATATTTGAAATGGAAGATGAAGGATTTTTTTCTCTGCATATTTGAGATGGAAGAGGAAGGATTTTTTTTTCTTTGCATATTTGAGATGAAAGAGGTTGCAGTGGCATGCTGAGAAACAGAATATAAAGGGGAAGAGTTTATGAGTGAAATCGCCGAGAGGTTAAAGACAGAGAGGTAATGCAGTGGGTTTCTGTAGAGAAGAGGTGGGAAATTCTTTCAATAATGGACCACGTGATCATAAATCAGTATGTGTGCAAGACGCACGAATTTTTTTATTGGGAAAAAAATAATATTTTCTTGAGAATTGTTGAATTAGACAATCCCTCACGTGCAGAAGGTAACGGGGAGGACCCCCATGTCCCTCTTTTGTTCAAAAATTATTCTTCTTTCGAGGGGTCGTCGTATTATATTCCTGATAATAAAACCTTCTCCTGCATATTTATATATGTGGCACTTGTAACTATGTTTTCACTAACCCTCCCCTCCCATTGGGAATTATTACAATTTTCCAAGGAGCAGAGGCGGACAGACCATAATGTTGAATAGGCTTAGCCCGATGACCTACTGACCCATAGAGGCCAGTCGGCCGACTGACTGACAAAAAGCAAAATTTAAAGGCAAATTATAGAAAGAAAATTTTGCGCCAAATTTTTAGCGGGATGAAAACTAATTACTCCTTCTGTGGTCTTAAACTCGAAAACGTTTTTTTTTTATGGCCAGAGATTCGATTTTTTTTACCGCAACACAGGGTAGTATAGGAAGGAAAGAATGCATAGATGAATTTGAGATCGTGGGACCAAGTATTATAATATTTTTAGGGGAAGTAATCGGTTAAAAGAAAATTCCTTTTAACTAGTTGCTCCTCTTCCAATAAAATTAAAATTTTACAATTTGCAGTTATAGTCGCTCAAAAAAAATATCGGAACAATATGGTCGATTACAGAATTCAGAAAAACTATCTGGCAACGATCTTTTTTTAAATTAGTGATCTGGCAACCTTCGTGTCACGTGACACGAAGGTTGCCAGATCACTAATTTCTAAAAAAATCGTTGCCAGATATTTCTTTCTGAATTCTGAATCAACCATAGTGTTCC
Organism: Ryuthela nishihirai; assembly: GCA_038380435.1. Taxonomy (NCBI): domain Eukaryota; kingdom Metazoa; phylum Arthropoda; class Arachnida; order Araneae; family Heptathelidae; genus Ryuthela; species Ryuthela nishihirai. The sequence goes on from JAWZYU010000026.1 coordinate 26,535,129, forward strand.
GATACTTTTTTTTAAATATATATAATGCATATGAATATATAATGCAATGAATATGGAGCGTGTGCAGTGACCGTTCACAGCAAACTGAAGCGGTTGCGGTTAATGTTCACAGCACATTGGATCGTGTGAACTCACAAAAACCTGGATCGTGTGGGCCCACTCACAGAAACATTGAGCGTGTGCAGTTACCGTTCACAGCAAACTGAAGCGGTTGCGGTTAATGTTCACAGCACATTGGATCGTGTGAACGCACAAAAACCTGGATCGTGTGGGCCCACTCACAGAAACATTGAGCGTGTGCAGTGACCGTTCACAGGAAACTGTTACCGTTCACAGCAAACCGTTCCAGTTACCGTTCACAGGTTGTGTGCAGTTACTGCGGTTGTGTGCAGTTACTGCGGTTGTGTGCAGTTACTGCACACAACCGTGTGCAGTAACTGCACACGCTCCAGTTTGCTGTGAATGGTAACTGGAGCGTGTACAGTTGCTGTATACGTTCCAGATATTTTTTCTGAATTCTGTAATCGACCATAGTGTTCGGATATTTTTTTGAGCGACTGTACCCATAATTCAATTTCTGGGGTGAATGGGAGAGAATGAGATTTGGGTTGGGTTTCCTAATTACTAAAATATTACACCAAAAAGAAAAGGTTAAAATGATAATCTACATGCAATGAGATTTTATAATTGTTTCAAAATTCATTTTCAGTGGCGGATAAAAAGTAGGGGCTAAAATAAAATTGTACATCTGTTTCGGATTTCGAAGTATCTAGACCATTTTGAGATTTCGCGTAGATTCCGGATTTTCGGAGAAGGGTTGGGCTGGAGGAGGACCTTGATCCTTTTCATTATCATTCCTCTAGCTCAGTGGTTCTCAACCTTTTATGCTTCACGTACCCCCTGGAAATGTGTATGTAACTGGCGTACCCCTTGTATAGATAGATAAAACTATAGTTATAGTATAACAATGGGAAGAAAATAAAACATATATATCAGTGGTTCTCAACCTTTTATACTTCACGTACCCCCTGGAAATGTGTATGTAACTGGCGTACCCCTTGTATAGATAGATAAAACTATAGTTATAGTATAACAATGGGAAGAAAATAAAACGTATATATCAGTGGTTCTCAACCTTTTATACTTCACGTACCCCCTGGAAATGTGTATGTAACTGGCGTACACTTGTATAGATAGATAAAACTATAGTTATAGTATAACAATGGGAATAAAATAAAACATATATATCAGTGGTTCTCAACCTTTTATGCTTCACGTACCCCCTGGAAATGTGTATGTAACTGGCGTACCCCTTGTATAGATAGATAAAACTATAGTTATAGTATAACAATGGGAATAAAATAAAACATATATATCAGTGGTTCTCAACCTTTTATGCTTCACGTACCCCCTGGAAATGTGTTTGTAACTGGCGTACCCCTTGTATAGATAGATAAAACTATAGTTATAGTATAACAATGGGAAGAAAATAAAACATATATATCAGTGGTTCTCAACCTTTTATACTTCACGTACCCCCTGGAAATGTGTATGTAACTGGCGTACCCCTTGTATAGATAGATAAAACTATAGTTATAGTATAACAATGGGAAGAAAATAAAACATATATATCAGTGGTTCTCAACCTTTTATGCTTCACGTACCCCCTGGAAATGTGTATGTAACTGGCGTACCCCTTGTATAGATAGATAAAACTATAGTTAGAGTATAACAATGGGAATAAAATAAAACATATATATCAGTGGTTCTCAACCTTTTATGCTTCACGTACCCCCTGGAAATGTGTATGTAACTGGCGTACCCCTTGTATAGATAGATAAAACTATAGTTATAGTATAACAATGGGAAGAAAATAAAACATATATATCAGTGGTTCTCAACCTTTTATACTTCACGTACCCCCTGGAAATGTGTATGTAACTGGCATACACCTTGTATAGATAGATAAAACTATAGTTATAGTATAGCAATGGGAATAAAATAAAACATATATATCAGTGGTTCTCAACCTTTTATGCTTCACGTACCCCCTGGAAATGTGTATGTAACTGGCGTACCCCTTGTATAGATAGATAAAACTATAGTTATAGTATAACAATGGGAATAAAATAAAACATATATATCAGTGGTTCTCAACCTTTTATGCTTCACGTACCCCCTGGAAATGTGTATGTAACTGGCGTACCCCTTGTATAGATAGATAAAACTATAGTTATAATATAACAATGGGAAGAAAATAAAACATATATATCAGTGGTTCTCAACCTTTTATGCTTCACGTACCCCCTGGAAATGTGTATGTAACTGGCGTACCCCTTGTATAGATAGATAAAACTATAGTTATAGTATAACAATGGGAAGAAAATAAAACATATATATCAGTGGTTCTCAACCTTTTATGCTTCACGTACCCCCTGGAAATGTGTATGTAATTGGCGTACCCCTTGTATAGATAGATAAAACTATAGTTATAGTATAACAATGGGAATAAAATAAAACATATATATCAGTGGTTCTCAACCTTTTATACTTCACGTACCCCCTGGAAATGTGTATGTAACTGGCATACACCTTGTATAGATAGATAAAACTATAGTTATAGTATAGCAATGGGAATAAAATAAAACATATATATCAGTGGTTTTCAACCTTTTATGCTTCACGTACCCCCTGGAAATGTGTATGTAACTGGCGTACCCCTTTTATAGATAGATAAAACTATAGTTATAGTATAACAATGGGAATAAAATAAAACATATATATCAGTGGTTCTCAACCTTTTATGCTTCACGTACCCCCTGGAAATGTGTATGTAACTGGCGTACCCCTTGTATAGACAGATAAAACTATAGTTATAGTATAACAATGGGAATAAAATAAAACATATATATCAGTGGTTCTCAACGTTTTATGCTTCACGTACCCCCTGGAAATGTGTATGTTACTGGCGTACCCCTTGTATAGATAGATAAAACTATAGTTATAGTATAACAATGGGAAGAAAATAAAACATATATATCAGTGGTTCTCAACCTTTTATGCTTCACGTACCCCCTGGAAATGTGGTATGTAACTGGCGTACCCCTTGTATAGATAGATAAAACTATAGTTATAGTATAACAATGGGAAGAAAATAAAATATATATATCAGTGGTTCTCAACCTTTTATACTTCACGTACCCCCTGGAAATGTGTATGTAACTGGCGTACCCCTTGTATAGATAGATAAAACTATAGTTATAGTATAACAATGGGAAGAAAATAAAACATATATATAAGTGGTTCTGAAACTTTTATGCTTCACGTACCCCCTGGAAATGTGTATGTAACTGGCGTACCCCTTGTATAGATAGATAAAACTATAGTTATAGTATAACAATGGGAATAAAATAAAACATATATATCAGTGGTTCTCAACCTTTTATGCTTCACGTACCCCCTGAAAATGTGTATGTAATTGGCGTACCCCTTGTATAGATAGATAAAACTATAGTTATAGTATAACAATGGGAATAAAATAAAACATATATATCAGTGGTTCTCAACCTTTTATACTTCACGTACCCCCTGGAAATGTGTATGTAACTGGCGTACCCCTTGTATAGATAGATAAAACTATAGTTATAGTATAACAATGGGAATAAAATAAAACATATATATCAGTGGTTCTCAACCTTTTATGCTTCACGTACCCCCTGGAAATGTGTATGTAACTGGCGTACCCCTTGTATAGATAGATAAAACTATAGTTATAGTATAACAATGGGAATAAAATAAAACATATATATCAGTGGTTCTCAACCTTTTATGCTTCACGTACCTCCTGGAAATGTGTATGTAACTGGCGTACCCCTTGTATAGATAGATAAAACTATAGTTATAGTATAACAATGGGAAGAAAATAAAACATATATATCAGTGGTTCTCAACCTTTTATGCTTCACGTACCCCCTGGAAATGTGTATGTAACTGGCGTACCCCTTGTATAGATAGATAAAAATATAGTTATAGTATAACAATGGGAATAAAATAAAACATACATATCAGTGGTTCTCAACCTTTTATGCTTCACGTACCCCCTGGAAATGTATATGTAACTGGCGTACCCCTTGTATAGATAGATAAAACTATAGTTATAGTATAACAATGAGAATAAAATAAAACATATATATCAGTGGTTCTCAACCTTTTATGCTTCACGTACCCCCTGGAAATGTGTATGTAACTGGCGTACCCCTTGTATAGATAGATAAAAATATAGTTATAGTATAACAATGGGAATAAAATAAAACATATATATCAGTGGTTCTCAACCTTTTATGCTTCACGTACCCCCTGGAAATGTGTATGTAACTGGCGTACCCCTTGTATAGATAGATAAAACTATAGTTATAGTATAACAATGGGAATAAAATAAAACATACATATCAGTGGTTCTCAACCTTTTATGCTTCACGTACCCCCTGGAAATGTATATGTAACTGGCGTACCCCTTGTATAGATAGATAAAACTATAGTTATAGTATAACAATGAGAATAAAATAAAACATATATATCAGTGGTTCTCAACCTTTTATGCTTCACGTACCCCCTGGAAATGTGTATGTAACTGGCGTACCCCTTGTATAGATAGATAAAACTATAGTTATAGTATAACAATGGGAAGAAAATAAAACATATATATCAGTGGTTCTCAACCTTTTATACTTCATGTACCCCCTGGAAATGTGTATGTAACTGGCGTACACCTTGTATAGATAGATAAAACTATAGTTATAGTATAACAATGGGAATAAAATAAAACATATATATCAGTGGTTCTCAACCTTTTATGCTTCACGTACCCCCTGGAAATGTGTATGTAACTGGCGTACCCCTTGTATAGATAGATAAAACTATAGTTATAGTATAACAATGGGAAGAAAATAAAACATATATATCAGTGGTTCTCAACCTTTTATGCTTCACGTACCCCCTGGAAATGTGTATGTAACTGGCGTACCCCTTGTATAGATAGATAAAACTATAGTTATAGTATAACAATGGGAAGAAAATAAAACATATATATCAGTGGTTCTCAACCTTTTATGCTTCACGTACCCCCTGGAAATGTGTAGGTAACTGGCGTACCCCTTGTATAGATAGATAAAACTATAGTTATAGTATAACAATGGGAAAAAAATAAAACATATATATCAGTGGTTCTCAACCTTTTATGCTTCACGTACCCCCTGGAAATGTGTATGTAACTGGCGTACCCCTTGTATAGATAGATAAAACTATAGTTATAGTATAACAATGGGAAGAAAATAAAACATATATATCAGTGGTTCTCAACCTTTTATACTTCATGTACCCCCTGGAAATGTGTATGTAACTGGCGTACACCTTGTATAGATAGATAAAACTATAGTTATAGTATAACAATGGGAATAAAATAAAACATATATATCAGTGGTTCTCAACCTTTTATGCTTCACGTACCCCCTGGAAATGTGTATGTAACTGGCGTACCCCTTGTATAGATAGATAAAACTATAGTTATAGTATAACAATGGGAAGAAAGTAAAACATATATATCAGTGGTTCTCAAACTTTTATGCTTCACGTACCCCCTGGAAATGTGTATGTAATTGGCGTACCCCTTGTATAGATAGATAAAACTATAGTTATAGTATAACAATGGGAAGAAAATAAAACATATATATCAGTGGTTCTCAACCTTTTATACTTCACGTACCCCCTGGAAATGTGTATGTAACTGGCATACACCTTGTATAGATAGATAAAACTATAGTTATAGTATAGCAAGGGGAATAAAATAAAACATATATATCAGTGGTTCTCAACCTTTTATGCTTCACGTACCCCCTGGAAATGTGTATGTAACTGGCGTACCCCTTGTATAGATAGATAAAACTATAGTTATAGTATAACAATGGGAATAAAATAAAACATATATATCAGTGGTTCTCAACCTTTTATGCTTCACGTACCCCCTGGAAATGTGTATGTAACTGGCGTACCCCTTGTATAGATAGATAAAACTATAGTTATAGTATAACAATGGGAATAAAATAAAACAAATATATCAGTGGTTCTCAACCTTTTATGCTTCACGTACCCCCTGGAAATGTATATGTAACTGGCGTACCCCTTGTATAGATAGATAAAACTATATTTATAGTATAACAATGGGAATAAAATAAAACATACATATCAGTGGTTCTCAACCTTTTATGCTTCACGTACCCCCTGGAAATGTATATGTAACTGGCGTACCCCTTGTATAGATAGATAAAACTATAGTTGTAGTATAACAATGAGAATAAAATAAAACATATATATCAGTGGTTCTCAACCTTTTATGCTTCACGTACCCCCTGGAAATGTGTATGTAACTGGCGTACCCCTTGTATAGATAGATAAAACTATAGTTATAGTATAACAATGGGAAGAAAATAAAACATATATATCAGTGGTTCTCAACCTTTTATGCTTCACGTACCCCCTGGAAATGTGTATGTAACTGGCGTACCCCTTGTATAGATAGATAAAACTATAGTTATAGTATAACAATGGGAAGAAAATAAAACATATATATCAGTGGTTCTCAACCTTTTATGCTTCACGTACCCCCTGGAAATGTGTATGTAACTGGCGTACCCCTTGTATAGATAGATAAAACTATAGTTATAGTATAACAATGGGAAGAAAATAAAACATATATATCAGTGGTTCTCAACCTTTTATGCTTCACGTACCCCCTGGAAATGTATATGTAACTGGTTTACCCCTTGTATAGATAGATAAAACTATATTTATAGTATAACAATGGGAATAAAATAAAACATATCATATCAGTGGTTCTCAACCTTTTATGCTTCACGTACCCCCTGGAAATGTATATGTAACTGGCGTACCCCTTGTATAGATAGATAAAACTATAGTTATAGAATAACAATGGGAATAAAATAAAACATATATCAGTGATTCTCAACCTTTTATGCTTCACGTACCCCCTGGAAATGTATATGTAACTGGCGTACCCCTTGTATAGATAGATAAAACTATAGTTATCGTATAACAATGGGAAGAAAATAAAACATATATATCAGTGGTTCTCAACCTTTTATGCTTCACGTACCCCCTGGAAATGTGTATGTAACTGGCGTACCCCTTGTATAGATAGATAAAACTATAGTTATAGTATAACAATGGGAAGAAAATAAAACATATATATCAGTGGTTCTCAACCTTTTATGCTTCACGTACCCCCTGGAAATGTGTAGGTAACTGGCGTACCCCTTGTATAGATAGATAAAACTATAGTTATAGTATAACAATGGGAAGAAAATAAAACATATATATCAGTGGTTCTCAACCTTTTATGCTTCACGTACCCCCTGGAAATGTGTAGGTAACTGGCGTACCCCTTGTATAGGTAGATAAAACTATAGTTATAGTATAACAATGGGAAGAAAATAAAACATATATATCAGTGGTTCTCAACCTTTTATGCTTCACGTACCCCCTGGAAATGTGTATGTAACTGGCGTACCCCTTGTATAGATAGATAAAACTACAGTTATAGTGTAACAATGGGAATAAAATAAAACATAAATACACATTTAATTTTGTATTCATAAATTACATACAACGATAAACACAAAAAATGACATTAACAATTTAACAAATCTTATAATATTTAAACACTTTTTGCTGGGTAATCTACTTTAGAACTCCCACGGCGTCGCCCGAAACATTTTACCGCATACCCAACGTTGAGAACCTCTACTCTATCTTACAGAGGGCAGTCTTCCCAATCCCACAGGTATCCCTTTCTTCACTAGGAGAGAACAGTGAGGAGCACATCAAAATCTCGACGCAATGACAGATGAGTTGTTGGGTTGGGTTGTTTTACGTCTGAGCGGCACTTTTTTGCACACCATGGGCTAAATGGCCAGGTCACATGGACCCCGAAGGCTCAGAGAAGGTTGGGGGAGGGGACCCACTGGAACAGCTGTTGGGAGACAGATGGTAGCCTCCCGTCAAGGCCATCCAGCGTGTTCTTTAACGTGCACAGGTTATGGCTCTCTCGTACACGGGGTCACTGCTTAACGTCCCATCCGACGGACGGTGGTCTTTCCAAGCCCATCGGTGTCCCCTACTGACCGTGGGCAGGGCGGGGAATTTTGCGGAGATAAATCTCAACGCTGACCCAGCTGGGACTCGAACCTGGGAACTACAGATTACGAGACTGGCGAGCTACCGACTGAGCCACCCCCGCCCCAATGATAGATGAAGTTGGAACTTTGGAACATCATACTAGAAGCCGAACCCAAAATATCGTATGCTAATTAGATATACTTCAAACAGTTATGGATTACAGAGGTCCAAATTTTTAAAACGGCGAGGTTTGAATTTATAGAATTAACAAGGATTTGCTTAGAGTTGATCATTCTTCGGGGTGACAGCGGAGGGGGACACAAAAGTTCGAGAAAAGCTGTTGTTCGTCGGGTGGGACGTTAGATCCTTACCCTGTGCATTGGTGAGCCGTAACCTGTGCGCGATTAAAAAAAACTTGTTGATCCACTTTGACGGGAAGTTTAAAAATAAATACCCCTCAAGCAACTGCTTGCCACAGAGGTCTGACAGGAGCCTGTCAGTTTAATATGCCATAGTAGAAGGTCTGTGAGGATGGCAGAACCTCAGCAGAAAAACAGCACACACATCCATCCTTATTATTAATAAGGCCTGGATGTGTGTATTGTTATACACACATCTATGCCTTATTAAGCTCGAACCCAGGTCCCTTAGATCAGTTGCCAAGCGCGCTAACCACTCGGCCACGGGACGGCTCAGCATGTGTTTTTTCTCAACATTTTGTCTCCTAAGAGTTGTCCAATGGATCACCTTCATTAATCCAGGTTCGACCCTTTTCGGATCGTCGAGATCTGGTCGTTTTTTTACCCCCAAAGTATGGGGGGAAAATGTGGAGTGAAGGTTGACTCAGGTGATAGCGTGTCAAGCTCGTAATCTGCCGTTCCCAGGTTCGAGTTCCACCTGGATCGATGTTTAAGATTTATCTCGGATCAGGTCACAATCTAGAAAAATATGAAAAATAAAGGGGAAGCAATCGACGCAATCGGGTCGAAAAATGATAAAAGGAGGGGAGAAGAGAGTGACTTTCCCCTTCGTTCCAGAGGTTTAAAAAAAAAATCTCGAAAAAATGCGTGAAATATGCACACGTTCAATAATTTTGTGCCTCCGTTACCCTTACTAGCATTCTCAACGAGGGGGGGGGGTTCATTTCCCCACTAGATCAAGCTTTGTCTCACTTAAACCACCACCCCGCCCGCTGTTGCAAAAGGTGAAACCGGTAGGTTTGAAAAGGACGCCGTCCATTGGATGGGACGTTAAGCCGTGGTTCTGTGTGCAGGAGACCCGTAACCTGTGCACGTTAAAGAACACACTAGATGGCCTTGAAGAGAGGGTCTGTCTCCTAACAGCTGTCCAGTGGTCTTCTCCCCCAACTTTCCTGAGCTCAACTTTCCTTGTGACCTGGCCACTTAGTCCATTGTGCGCCCAATGTGCGCTCAGAGATGAAACAACCCAGCCTCACATTCGATCATCCCAAAAACGACTTTATTTCAATGTTTCAACACTGGGTTAGGTTACCTATGAGCGGTACTTTTTTGCACACTATGGGCTAAATGGCAGGTCACAAGGATCCCGAAGAATCGTAGAAGGTTGGGGGAGGAGACGCACTGGAACAGCTGTTGGGAGACAGATTGTAGCTTCCCGTCAAGGCCATTCAGCGTGTTCTTTAACATGCACAGGGTATGGCTCTCCCGCACACGGAACCACGGCTTAACGTCCCATTCGACGGACGGCTGCCTTTCCAAGTCCATTGGTGTCCCCTACTGACCGTGGGTAGGGCGGGGAGTTTTGCGGAGATAAATCTCAACGCTGACCCAGCTGGGACTCGAACCTGGGAACTACAGATTACGAGCCTGGCGCGCTACCGACTAAGCCCCCCCCACCATCAATAAAGTTCATTTACGAGAAAATTTCAACACCGGACATAGCTTCTTGTTTCTGACCAGAGAATATTAAAGGTCGCCATTTTTCTCCTTTTAGGAATGCAGGCCAGAGAGATCAAGAACGAGACGACGGGAAAAAATGATACGAGAGAATGAAAACGAAGATAGAGAAGGAGATAGCGAAGAAAAAAAGCCGACCACCGATGACCCACTGCCGATGTCCATCCACTCCTCGAGGCAGCAGAAGAGGAGGACGAATCGCATCCATGCAAGTGCTCACGGTACCCATCGATCCTCGCCAAAAGAATCTGTGTCATTGAGCATCGGCTCGGTGTGATGGGTCGGCCTCTGTCGCTCTCATGTTAGCGACACCCACAGCCACATTGTGTATGAGCCAGTGCACTGCATTCCGGGATTTACGCAATCCCCAGACACTCATTGTTAGTTTACGCAGACGATCTTTTCTTTACCTACATTGTCCCCTGACTCATCATTCCCCCCCCACACACACACACATCGACATTAAAGTCAATCATATTTTTACCCTTCTCGTTGAAAAGCAATGTAGAGAACATTTCCAGTTTTTGCAATTAGGAGGATGTTTCCGTTGTCCCTGAAGTCGCAAAAGTGGTTTGTCTGTTATGTGTGGAATTCGTGCGAGCTATTCAGTTTGTATTTCAGGTTTAGACGTACACCGCTTGGGGAAATAAAATTGAGTTTGAATTAAGAAAAATTGAGGCGTTTGAATTGATAAAAAATTGAATTGAGTTTCAGTTGAGGAAAAATTGAGTTGAGTTTGAATTGCGAAAAAAAAAATTGGGTTGATTTAAATTGAGAAAAAAATGAATTGAGTTTGAATTTAGAAAAATATTGAGGCGAGTTTGAATTCAGGAAAAAAATTGCTTTGAGTTTGAATTGAGAAAAAATTGGGTTAATTTGAATTGAGAAAAAATTGAATTGAGTTTGAACTGAGAAAAATAGGGTTGATTTGAATTGAGGAAAAACTGAGGTGAATTTGAATTGAGGAGAAACTGAGTTGAGTTTGAATTGAGAAAATTTTGAGGTAAGTTTCAATTGAGGAAAAACTGAGTTTGAATTGAGGAAAATATTGAGGTGAGGTTGAATTGATAAAAAAATTCGGCTCAGTCGGTAGTGCGCCAAGCTCGTATTCTGCAGTTCCCAGGTTCGAGTCTCGCCCGGGTCAGAGTCGAGATTTATATCCGCAAAACTCCCCGTCCTGCCCTCGGTAAGCAGAGACACCGATGGATTAGGAAAGGCCGCCGTCCGTCAGATGGAACATTAAACCGTGGCCCCATTTGCGAGAGAGAGCCATACCTTGTGCACATTAAAGAACCGGCTGGATGGCCTTGACGGGAGGCTACCATATGTCTCGTAACAGCCGTCCTGTGAGTGTCCCCCTCCCCCAACCTTCTTTGATCCCTCGGGGTTCTCGTGACCTGGCCATTTAGGTTATTTAAATATTCTAATTCTACCTAGAAGTAATCCAGATCGAAGATCTCGGAAAAAATCAGAAATTTGACCTCCGACGTGTCATTCAAGGTCAAATACAGGTCACCTAAGGTCAACCCTTGATCTACAAGGGCTAGAAAAGTGACATTTGTTGTTTCGAGTGTGTTTCAGATTAATTGAAACCATGTGACTGAATTGATTTGGATCTCCAAACTGTTTTCTTGAGTAATTTACGATTGTTTACATACCTAGACCGATGGTGGCTCAGTCGGTAGCGCGTCAGGCTCGTAATGTAGTTCCCAGGTTCGAGTCCCCAGCTGGGTCAGCGTTGAGATTTATCTCCGCAAAATTCCCCGCCCTGCCCACGGTCAGTAGGGGACACCGATGGGCTTGGAAAGGCCGCCGTCCGTCGGATGGGACGTTAAGCCGTGGCCCTGTGTGCGGGAGAGCCACACCCTGTGCACGTTAAAGAACACGATGGATGGCCTTGACGGGAGGCTACCATCTGTCTCCCAACAGCTGTTCCAGTGGGTCTCCTCCCCCAAACTTCTCTGAGCCTTCGGGGTCCATGTGGCCTGGCCATTTAGCCCATGATGTGCAAAAAAGTGCCGCTCAAAGGTAAAACAACCCAACGTTAAAGAACACACTGGATGGCCTTGACGGGAGGCTACCATCTGTCTCCCATCAGCTGTTCCAGTGGGTCCCCTCCCCCAACCTTCTCTGAGCCTTCGCGGTCCATGTGACCTGACCATTTAGTCCATGGTGTGCAAAAAAGTGCCGCTCAGAGGTAAAACAACCCAACCCAGTGGGTCTCCTCTCCCAACCTTTTCTGAGCCTTCGGGGTCCTTGTAACCTGACCATTGAGCCCATGGTGTGCAAAAAAGTGCCGCTCAGAGGTAAAACAACCCAACCCATTTATATACCTAGACTGTTTGTGTATACATGTATTTAGTTGCATTAAATAATATCCATATGCAAGTCATAGTTACTCTTGTGTAGAAAATTGGACTCGATAAATGTATCTGTATACAAGCATGACGACTTCTATATTTAATGTTGAAAACTGCTTCTATGTTAGTATCATAATGTAATTACAATAATTGAACTTTTGTGTAGCATGCACGGTCGCTCAAAAAAGTGTCCGAACACCATGGTCGATTACAGAATTCAGAAAAAATATCTGGCAACGATTTTTTTTTAGAAATGAGTGATCTGGCAATAATTCGTGTCACGTGACACGAAGGTTGCCAGATCACTCATTTCTAAAAAAAAATCGTTGCCAGATATTTTTCCTGAATTCTGTAATCGACCATGGTGTTCGGACACTTTTTTTTAATATATATAATGCGTATGAATATATAATGCAATGAATATGGAGCGTGTGCAGTTACCGTTCACAGCAAACTGAAGCGGTTGCGGTTAATGTTCACAGCACATTGGATCGTGTGAACTCACAAAAACCTGGATCGTGTGGGCCCACTCACAGAAATATTGAGCGTGTGCAGTTACCGTTCACAGCAAACTGGAGCGGTTGCGGTTTAATTCACAGTACATTGGATCGTGTGAACTCACAAAAACCTGGATCATGTGGGCCCACTCACAGAAACATTGAGCGTGTGCAGTTACCGTTCACAGCAAACTGAAGCGGTTGAGGTTAATGTTCACAGCACATTGGATCGTGTGAACTCACAAAAACCTGGATCGTGTGGGCCCACTCACAGAAACATTGAGCGTGTGCAGTTACCGTTCACAGCAAACTGAAGCGGTTGCGGTTAATGTTCACAGCACATTGGATCGTGTGAACTCACAAAAACCTGGATCGTGTTGGCCCACTCACAGAAACATTGAGCGTGTGCAGTTACCGTTCACAGCAAACTGAAGCGGTTGCGGTTAATGTTCACAGCACATTGGATCGTGTGAACTCACAAAAACCTGGATCGTGTGGGCCCACTCACAGAAACATTGAGCGTGTGCAGTTACCGTTCACAGCAAACTGAAGCGGTTGAGGTTAATGTTCACAGCACATTGGATCGTGTGAACTCACAAAAACCTGGATCGTGTGGGCCCACTCACAGAAACATTGAGCGTGTGCAGTTACCGTTCACAGCAAACTGAAGCGGTTGCGGTTAATGTTCACAGCACATTGGATCGTGTGAACTCACAAAAACCTGGATCGTGTGGGCCCACTCACAGAAACATTGAGCGTGTGCAGTTACCGTTCACAGCAAACTGGAGCGTGTGCAGTAACTGCACACGCTCCAGTTTGCTGTGAACGGTAACTGGAGCGTGTACAGTTGCTGTACACGCTCCAGATATTTTTCCTGAATTTTGTAATCACGTGACACGAAGGTTGCCAGATCACTCATTTCTAAAAAAAATCGTTGCCAGATATTTTTTCTGAATTCTGTAATTAACCATAGTGTTCGGATATTTTTTTGAGCGACTGTACAGTGAAATTGTGATGTACATGATGAGATTAGAGGGTTATGATGAGGTTCTTGATAAGGCAATGTGAAGTTAATTTCATGTTCCAATTTTGTTAATAAATAAATAAAAATCACCCACTGCTTCAAAGACAGCGATTGCTTTCCAGTAGATTATAATCTATTCCTCCTGCCTGGTTGAAAAAAAATAAAAAATTTATTTTTTAAAATAAGCTGTTTTCCGAAATTAAAACAATTACAGTTATTTTAAAATGTCAACTAAACGAAAAAAAAAATAACCCCCTCAAGTAGCTGCTTGCCACAGATGTCTGACAGGAGCCTGTCAGTTTAATATGCAAAAGTAGAAAGTCTGTGAGGATGGTGGGATCTGAACAGAAAAGCAACACAAACATCCATGCCTTATCCGGGACTCGAACCCAGGTCCCTTAGATCAATAATCAACGCGCAAAGTGGTTAGGGCGCTTAATTACTGATTAAAGGAATTGGGTTCGGGACCCTGAAAATATTTTTTTGTGCTGTTTTTCTGTTGAGTTCTTACCTTCCTCTTGGAGTGGGCCTTGACTCAATCAGGCTTCTAATTTATTGGGCTGATTTACTTCTGAGTAGCACATTTTCGCATACAATGGGCTAAATGGCCAGGTCACAAGCACCCCAAGGGCTCAGAACAGGTTGCGGGAAGCGGACCCACTAGACAGCTGCTAAGAGACAAGTTGAATTCTTTCGCCAAAGCCATCTAGAATGTTCTTTAATGTTCACAGAGTATGATCTCTTATGCACGGGGTCACGGCTAAATGCCACATCAGACGGACGGTGGTCTTTCCAAGCTCATCGTTGTCCTCTTTCTCACCAAGGGCAAGGGTATAGCTGAGGTAAATCGCAATGCTAGCAGAATCGGGACTGGAACCTGACTGCTACAGATTGCAATTCCACTACCGACTCAGCTGAGCGCGCCAGGCTCGTAATCTGTAGTTCCGAGGTTCGAGTCCCAGCTGGGTCAGCGTTGAGATTTATCTCCACAAAATTCCCCGCCCTGCCCACGGTCAGTAGGGGACAGCGATGGGCTTGGAAAGGCCGCCGTCCGTCGGATGGAACGTTAAGCCGTGGCCCCGTGTGCGGGAGAGCCATACCCTGTGCACGTTAAAGAACACGCTGGATGGCCTTGACGGGAGGCTACCATTTGTCTCCCAACAGCTGTTCCAGTGAGTCCCCTCACCCAACCTTCTCGGAGCCTTCGGGGTCCATGTGACCTGGCCATTTAGCCCATTGTGTGCAAAAAAGTGCCGCTCAGAGGTAAAAGAACCCAAACCAACTCAGCTGGGCTCTGCCCCCTTCCAGGTTCACACTGAACTATACCAGCGCTGAGATTTATCTCCGCAAGTCCCCACCAGCACCACCACCCTGCCCTCGGTAAGAAAGAGGACACCGGTGGGCTTGGAAAAGATGCCGTCCGCCGCATGCGACATTAAGCCGTGGGGCCGTGTACAGGTTGGGTTGTTTTTCCTCTCAGCGGCACTTTTTTTTGCACACCATGGGCTAAATGGCCAGGTCACATGGACCCCGAAGGCTCAGAGAAGGTTGAGGGAGGGGACCCACTGGAACAGCTGTTGGGAGACAGATGGTAGCCTCCCATCAAGGCTATCCAGCGTGTTCTTTAACGTTGGATTGTTTGACCTCTGAAGGGCACTTTCTTTGCACACAATGGGCTAAATGGCCAGGTCACATGGACCCTGAAAGTTCAGAGAAGGTTGGGGGAGGGGACCCACTGGAACAGCGGTTGAGAGACCGATGGTAGCCTCCCGTCAATGCCATCCAGAGTGTTCTTTAACGTGCACAGGGGATGGCTCTCCCACACACGGGGCCACGGCTTAACGTCCTATCCGACGGACGTCGGCCTTTCCAAGCCCATCGGTGTCCCCTACTGACCGTGGGCAGGGCGGGGAATTTTGAGGAGATATATCTCAGCGCCGACCCAACTGGGACTCGAACCTGGGAACTACAGATTACGAGCCTGGCGCGCTACCGACTAAGCCACCCCCGTCCCTGCCGTGTACAGGAGATCCCTACCTTGTGAACGTTAAAGAATACTCTGGCTCCCAGTGATCCAGTAGGTCTCCTCCCTCTAACCTTCTCTGGGCCCTTGGTGTCCTCGTGACCAGTCCACTTCGTCCATTGTATGCAAAAAAGAATACCGCTCAGAGGTAAAACCTCACAGATCTTCTCTATGGCGTATTGAACCGATAGATTCATGTCAGGCCTATGTCAAAAGCAGCTATTTGAGAAGTAAAAATATTAGAATATATATTTAGTTTATTAAATATTTAATTCTTTTGGAGGTATTGGGCGGGGGTGGCTCAGTCGATAGCGTGCCAGGCTCGTAATCTGCACTTCCCAGGTTAGAGTCCCAGCTGGGCCAGCGTTGAGATTTATCTCCGCAAAACTACCCGCCCTGCCCACTGGCGATGGGCTTGGAAAAGCCGCCGTCCGTAGGATGGGAAGTTAAGCTGTGGCACTGCGTGCATGAGAGCCATACCCTGTGCACTTTAAAAAACACGTTGGATGACCTTGATGGGAAGCTACCATGTGTCTCCTAATAGCTATTCCAGTGGGTCCCTTCCCCTACCCTTCTCTGAGCCTTCGGGGTCCTTGTGACCTGGGGGGCGGGGGTGGCTCAGTCGGTAGCGCGCCAGGCTCGTAATCTGTAGTTCCCAGGTTCGAGTCCCAGCTGGATCAGCGTTGAGATTTATCTCCGCAAAATTCCCCGCCCTGCCCACGGTCAGTAGGGGACACCGATTGGCTTGGAAAGGCCGCCGTCCGTCGGATGGGACGTTAAGCCGTGACCCGTGTGCGGGAGAGCCATACCCTGTGCACGTTAAATAACACGCTGGATGGCCTTGACGGGAGGCTACCATCTGTCTCCCAACATCTGTTCCAGTGGGTTCCCTCCCCCAACCTTCTCTGAGCCTTCGAGGTCCATGTGACCTGACCATTTAGCCCATGGTGTGCAAAAAAGTGCCGCTCAGAGGTGAAACAACCCAACGTTATGGGGCGGGGGTGGCTCAGTCGGTAGCGCGCCAGGCTTGTAATCTGTAGTTCCCAGGTTCGAGTCCCAGCTGGGTCAGCGTTGAGATTTATCTCCGCGAAACTCCCCGCCCTGCCCACGGTCAGTAGGGGACACCTATGGGCTTGGAAAGGCCGCCGTCCGTCGGATGGAACGTTAAGCCGTGGCCCCGTGTGCGGGAGAGCCATACCCTGTGCACGTTAAAGAACACGCTGGATGGCCTTGACGGGAGGCTACCATCTGTCTCCCAACAGCTGTTCCAGTGGGTCCCCTCCCCCAACCTTCTCTGAGCCTTCGGGGTCCATGTGACCTGGCCATTTAGCCCATGGTGTGCAAAAAGTGCCGCTCAGAGGTAAAACAACCCAACCCAACCCAACGTTAAATAGCACGCTGGATGGCCTTGACGGGAGGCTACCATCTGTCTCCCAACAGCTGTTCCAGTGGGTCCCCTCCCTCAACCTTCTCTGAGCCTTCGGGGTCCTTGTGACCTGGCCATTTAGCCCATGGTGTGCAAAAAAGTACCACTCAGAGGTAAAATAACTAAACCTAGATTTTGAAGGTATTCGTGTAAAGCGCCATAAGTCAAACGTTGCAAAAAAAAACTTCTAATACATTTAAAAAAACAGCGACTAATTAATTCTCGTAATTGCCTGTCACTAAAATACTTTTCCCTCGAAGCAGATGAATAAATGGTTTTATTAAAAACCTTTCAGCCACCTTCATGAGAAAGGGTTCGGTCGCCGCCACCGCAAAAAGGACGTGGTTGCACGAGGAATTATGCTAATGTCGCTGTCCGTGTCCGTTTTAATATCGCACCCAGAGTTAAACTAAAATAACTGTGTAGGTGCCGGATGTAATGAACTACGTCCGTGGTTCCCCCTACCAAGAAACTGAGTCTGGTTGATAGACATGAAATAAGAAAAGAGGAATGCCAAAAAATACACGAGATGGTTTTTCCAGTTGATATTTTTTCTGTCTTATCCAACGGCAAATTTATTTTTTAATGGAAATGACTAGCTTCATGTTTAAATGACACCAGCGGATCCTTGGTAAAGATGTAATCGACAAATTTAGTGAAATGCCATGAAAACATACCAAGGATCATTAATCAGAGGGGGGGGGGGCACAGTGTGACAACTGTCAAATTGGGGAGGGGGTGCGAAATATGAATCGAAATTTTAGTGATTTATGTAAAATTGTCCTGCAAATTATTTAGTTAAAAGCAGTTTGAAGTGAAATAATTCATTCGTTAGGACATTATTTAAATCTGAAACGTTATTTAAACATACGACAAAATTAAATGTTTTTGAACTAGTTAATAAATCGTTAAAAATAAATAGCTACCGCAAGAATTATAAAAAGCAGTATTTTAATTAGAAAGCAAAAGCACATTAAATTTTTTTTGTTGTCTCAGAGGTAAGACAACCCAAGCCTTTCTGCAAACAATTATTGATTTGAATCTTCTTCTTCCTTCCTGGAGAAGCTGATCCTTGTCCACAAGGATCAGCTTCTCCAACCTCTTGTTCAGGAGATCCATAATTTGTACCCCTTAAAAAACGTTGGATGACTTTGACAGGGAATTCTCATCTCTTCTCAACACCTTTCCAGTGCTTCTTATTGGGGGCGGGGGGGGGGACTCAGTCGGTAGTGCGCCAGGCTCGTAATCTGTAGTTACCAGGTTCGAGTCCCAGCTGAGTCAGCGTTGAGATTTATCTCCGCAAAACTCGATACCCACGGTCAATAGGGGACACCGATGGGCTTGGAAAGGCCACCGTCCGTCGGATGGGACGTTAAGCCGTGGCTCCGTGTGCGGGAGAGAGCCATACCCTGTGCACGTTAAAGAACACGCTGGATGGCCTTGACGGGAGGCTACCATCTGTCTCCCAACAGCTGTTCCAGTGGGTCCCCTCCCCCAACCTTCTCTGAGCCTTCGGGGTCCATGTGACCTGGCCATTTAGCCCATGGTGTGCAAAAAATTGCCGCTTAGAGGTAAAACAACCCAACCCAACCCAGTGGGTTTCCTCTCCCAACCTTCTCTGAGCCTTCGGGGTCCTTGTAACCTGACCATTGAGCCCATGGTGTGCAAAAAAGTGCGGCTCAGAAGTAAAACAACCCAACACAAAAGTGCTTCTTATTCCCATCAGGGTGGGCGGGGGTGGCTCAGTCGGTAGCACGCCAGGCTCGTAATCTGTAGTTCCCAGGTTCGAGTCCAAGCTGGATCAGCGTTGAGAGTTATCTCCGCAAAACTACTCGCCGTGACCACGGTCAGTAGGGGACACCGATGGGCTTCCAAAGGCCACCGTCCATCGGATGGGACGTTAAGCTGTGGCTCCGTGTGCGAGAGAGCCATACCCTGTGCACGTTAAAGAACACACTGGATGGCCTTGACGGGTGGCTACCATCTGTCTCCCAACAGCTGTTCCAGTGGGTCCCCTCCCCCAACCTTCTCTGAGCCTTCGGGGTCCTTGTAACCTGACCATTTAGCCCATGGTGTGCAAAATAGTGCGGCTCAGAAGTAACACAAAAGTGCTTCATATTCCCATCAGGATCCTTGTGAGCTGTCGACTTGGCTCATTATGCAGGAAAGAATCATATGCGTTTTGCGCTCTCACCGAAAACTAATTTTATAAATCCGACTCAGACATCACGACCTACATTTCAACAGTCTCAAGTATCACTGCTTCACCTGACGGATGAGACTAATAATCAATGACCTTGCGAGGAAATTAATCTTTGTAATCTATTTCATTTCTAAATGCAGATTCTGACGCCCTCTAACGACTTCTCGACCAGTTTCCTTATTCGTCCAACTCCTGCACGGGCTTTGTTATTTCACGTAGCGGAACTCACTTTGTTTGGTCGTCGTGTTCTCGTTGTAAGGGGTCAACTGTCGTGACCGACGAGGGGTGGTCGGAGAGGTGGGTCGCGTGCTCCGACGAAGGAAAAAAAGATCACGAGGAAGTCAGAAAGTAAGAAAAAAGCAAAATCTGGAAGACTCTGTAAGGAGGGACGGCAGTGTTGGTGGGGGGGGGGGGGGAGTAGGGAAAAGTGAGCGAAAGCAGAAATGACGAAAGCAAAAGAATGTCTCGTTCTGATCGTTACGTAGGTGTGGGGTGTGAGTGTGCCAATAACTGTGAGCGGTTATGTGAACGTCATTGTTGTCGTTTGAAGGAGTTCATTTGCATACAATGACGGCATCTGCGTGACGAAATAGGTCACGAGGTGTCGGAGAGAAGAAGATAAAGTGAAAGTCCGGAGGTGTTTAATATGGAAGTAGATGGAAAAAAAGGGATGTGGTAAAAAGACGAGTTGGATTGTTTCACTTCTGAGCGGCACTTTTTATTTTGCATACGATTAGCTAAATGGAGAGGTTACAAAGACCCCCAAGTGTTCAGAGCTGGACAAGGAAAGGGACAATTGTTAGAATAGAGATGAAAGCTTCCCAAAAAGACTATCTAGAATGTTTTTGATTGTCCACACAGGACACTGCTTAACGCCCTATTAGGTGGACGGCGATCTTTTCTAAACCCACCGGTGGTGCAATTTTCATTGAAGGTAGAACGATAGTTGGGCAGAAAATTTCAAAGCAGACACTTTTGGCATTCCAATTTGGAAACAGATTGCAAACTTGGAGCATTACCGTGGGCGTCGGCGGGAATTTTTCCAGGGTTGGGTTGGTTAGTTTTACCTCTGAGCGGCACTTTTTTGCACACCATGGGCTAAATAGCCAGGCCACATGGACCCCGAAGGCTCAGAGAAGGTTGGGGGAGGGGACCCACTGAAACAAGCTGTTGGGAGACAGATGGTAGCCTCCCGTCAAGGCCATCCAGCGTGTTCTTTAACGTGCACAGGGTATGGCTCTCCCGCACACAGGGCCACGGCTTAACGTTCCATCCGACGGACGGCGGCCTTTCCAAGCCCATCGGTGTCCCCTACTGACCGTGGGCAGGGCGGGGAATTTTGCGGAGATAAATCTCAACGCTGACTCAGCTGGGACTTGAACCTGGGAACTACAGATTACGAGCCTGGCATGCTACCGACTGAGCCACCCCCGCCCCTATTAGTACGAATTACGACTTTAAAAGATACAATATTAAGAAAATTGAAAAATGCGCCTAACTCTGATGGCGCATATGACCGGGACCATATTGGCCATAGCCTAGATAGGCTCTGACCAGTGTAATTTATCTGCAGGTTATAGCAAACGTTACCGGGACTCGAACCCAGACCACAGCAATTGCAGTGTCACTGCGAAACCATTGCGTCAAACAGGAGCAATCTCGTCATTGTGAATACATCGTTGAAATCAAATTAATTGTATGCATATTAAAATTTTGTTTGATATTTAATGCATCCACGTTGACATTCTGGATTTTTTTTTATAAGGTCTAAGATCTTCTGAAAAAATCTATTTCTATGAGGAGTCTCGGTTTTAGAATTTAATTCAATTAAGAATCTGTGTAAATCTCCGAGTTATTTTTTATAAAATTAAACATGCGCTTTAGGGAAAACTTAAAAATAACTGACTAAACTACGAACAATTTGAAATAAAACTTGAAGCCTTAACTGGCATAGTGCTTAGGAAAGGAGTTCCATCAAGGCAAACTTTGTCTGTTTGCTCTAACTGAGACAGTGGTCAGCATGTTGTGTTAGCTCTGACTGAGACAGTGGTCAGCATGTTGTGTTAGCTCTGACTGAGACAGTGGTCAGCATGTCGTGTTAGCTCTGACTGAGACAGTGGTCAGCATGTTGTGTTAGCTCTGACTGAGACAGTGGTCAGCATGTCGTGTTGGCTCTGGCTGAGACAGTGGTCAGCATGTTGTTAGCTCTGACTGAGATAGTGGTCAGCATGTTGTTAGCTCTGACTGAGATAGTGGTCAGCATGTGGTAGCTCTGACTGAGACAGTGGTCAGTATGTCGTGTTGCCTCTGGCTGAGACAGTGGTCAGCATGTCGTGTTCGCTCTGATTGGGACAGTGGTCAGCATGTCATGTTAGATCTGACTTAGATAGTGGTCAGCATGTTGTTAACTCTGACTGAGATAGTGGTCAGCACGTTGTGTTAGCTCTGACTGAGCAGTGGTCAGCAGGTTGTGTTAGCTCTGACTGAGCAGTGGTCAGCATGTTGTGTTAGCTCTGACTGAGATAGTGGTCAGCATGTTGTTAGCTCTGACTGAGATAGTGGTCAGCATGTTGTGGTAGCTCTGACTGAGACAGTGGTCAGTATGTCGTGTTGCCTCTGGCTGAGACAGTGGTCAGCATGTCGTGTTCGCTCTGATTGGGACAGTGGTCAGTATGTCATGTTAGATCTGACTTAGATAGTGGTCAGCATGTTGTTAACTCTGACTGAGATAGTGGTCAGCATGTCGTGTTCGCTCTGACTGGGACAGTGGTCAGCATGTCATGTTAGCTCTGACTGAGACAGTGGTCAGCACGTTGTGTTAGCTCTGACTGAGCAGTGGTCAGCACGTTGTGTTAGCTCTGACTGAGCAGTGGTCAGCAGGTTGTGTTAGCTCTGACTGAGCAGTGGTCAGCATGTTGTGTTAGCTCTGACTGAGATAGTGGTCAGCATGTTGTTAGCTCTGACTGAGATAGTGGTCAGCATGTTGTGGTAGCTCTGACTGAGACAGTGGTCAGTATGTCGTGTTGCCTCTGGCTGAGACAGTGGTCAGCATGTCGTGTTCGCTCTGATTGGGACAGTGGTCAGTATGTCATGTTAGATCTGACTTAGATAGTGGTCAGCATGTTGTTAACTCTGACTGAGATAGTGGTCAGCATGTCGTGTTCGCTCTGACTGGGACAGTGGTCAGCATGTCATGTTAGCTCTGACTGAGACAGTGGTCAGCACGTTGTGTTAGCTCTGACTGAGCAGTGGTCAGCACGTTGTGTTAGCTCTGACTGAGCAGTGGTCAGCAGGTTGTGTTAGCTCTGACTGAGCAGTGGTCAGCATGTTGTGTTAGCTCTGACTGAGATAGGGGTCAGCATGTTGTGGTAGCTCTGACTGAGACAGTGGTCAGTATGTCGTGTTGGCTCTGGCTGAGACAGTGGTCAGCATGTTGTTAGCTCTGACTGAGATAGTGGTCAGCATGTTGTGTTAGCTCTGACTGAGATAGTGGTCAGCATGTTGTGTTAGCTCTGACTGAGACAGTGGTCAGCATGTCGTGTTCGCTCTGACTGAGAGTGGTCAGCATGTCGTGTTCGCTCTGACTGAGAGTGGTCAGCATGTCGTGTTAGCTCTGACTGAGACAGTGGTCAGCGTGTCGTGTTAGCTCTAACTGAGCAGTGGTCAGCGTGTCGTGTTAGCTCTAACCGAGCAGTGGTCAGCACGTTGTGTTAGCTCTAACTGAGCAGGGGTCAGCACTGACTTCGGTCTTAATGTGGCATGTCCTTGGAAGGCCTGCAAAATCTAGGATTAGCTTCTAGCATTCTTCTCTGTCCTAAAGGTTGCAAATAAGAAAAGAAAAAAAGTTTGCCAACGAACGACTGGTGTAAGAATCGCTCCCGTAACTTAAATGATCTCGTCGCATTATGTTTCCACGACATACATCCTCGTCTAATTTGCAATCTGGGATTCTTTTTTATCTTCCGTAAAGTTCAGAGCGTAAAATTCTCATTTAGAAAGATCACTTCCCCTTCACTTCTCATGTGCAAAGTCGACTCAATTCCCTAAGTGTACTTTTGACAATGACCAGCGCAATGTAATTACTGCTCGTGACGTTCGTGAACACGCTGAACTAACGCCCGCGCGCGTGATAATTACCACCATGCTACTTTAGAGAAACGAGAGTTTATTTTTGTTTTCTTTTTGAATTCATTAACGCAGAAGACCGTGAATTCTGTACAGAAAAAGATTAAAAAAAAACATATGGAATAAGTTCCGTGAGGCAACGATATTTTCCTCAACAAAGGTTACAATGACGAAACAGACTTGCAGCAAAAATATTTGTTTTCCTGTTACGTAATTAATTACGTCATGACGTGTGTATTTCCTTGAAAGGGCCAGAGACGTCTTTGCTTTTGACGTTAAGTCGGCTCGGGGTGAATCCTACCACATTATGGAGATGTGCCAAAAGGGATGTCACGAGGCAAATTAAAGAGACAAAAAAATATTAAGTTTTTATCGTATTTGTTCTTGAAATATACACTAAGTGCTTTATTAGGAAATTGATCGCTTTATTAGGAATTGATCGCTTTATTAGGAAATTGATCGCTTTATTAGGAATTGATCGCTTTATTAGGAAATTGATCGCTTTATTAGGAATTGATCGCTTTATTAGGAAATTGATCGCTTTATTAGGAATTGATCGCTTTATTAGGAATTGATCGCTTTATTAGGAAATTGATCGCTTTATTAGGAATTGATCGCTTTATTAGGAAATTGATCGCTTTATTAGGAATTGGTCGCTTTATTAGGAAATTGATCGCTTTATTAGGAATTGATCGCTTTATTAGGAATTGATCGCTTTATTAGGAATTGATCGCTTTATTAGGAAATTGATCGCTTTATTAGGAATTGATCGCTTTATTAGGAAATTGATCGCTTTATTAGGAATTGATCGCTTTATTAGGAATTGATCGCTTTATTAGGAAATTGATCGCTTTATTAGGAAATTGATCGCTTTATTAGGAATTGATCGTAGAAGCCAGAGTCTGGACACAGTAACTTCTTAAATAGGATTTTTGTAGATTGGATTTTTTTACTTATATGATGCACTTTTTGAACACGATCAATAAATGATCAGTTATTTTCAAAAATGGTTGAAAAACTTATTTTCCACACCATGGTCTAAATCAGACGTCGGCAACCTTTTTTGGCTGCGGGTCAAAATCAATCAAAATGTGACTATTAAGAAGACAGTTCGGGTCAATGGGTATTTTCATTTTAAAACAGTCCGTTAGTGAATAATAAGATAAATTTTATTGAGAAAAATATTACAATATGCGTTTAAACTCAAAACATAAAAAAAAACAAATTTATAATTCTAATTATTATAAAAACAAATATAATTGTAAAGTTTTAGTTCATTAATAATTTATGAACTTTATTTATAAGCGTTCTCTTCGTTATCAATGGCTCCCCTGATGCTGAATTTGTGACGTCAATTTAGTCAAGTATGGTTCATACTTAGTCACCTTAAGACGAATACAAGCTTCTGAATTTTTGGAAATTAATCAGCTCCTGTTCTTACTTAAAATTAATTTCATTTGTGAAAATATTTTTTCACAAATGAAATATAGAACAATATATATACAGTTATTAAAAACCATTGTTTATAATTTTTATAATTTTTATAAGTAGAACCGAACGCGGAGAAAATGGCAAAGCCAATTTTTTTCAAAGATGAAAACTTCGTAGGAAGTGATGCCCAACACGATGATATCATGAGAAGGTGATTATCTTCCGTGTTTTCTAAATCTTTCCGCAATGTCTTGAATTTCTCCAACCACAACGTTGAACTTTTAAAATCAATCATTTCTAAACTTAAATTGTCAATTTTAAGATATTCAAAATACTGCAAATCTAAAACATTTTCCTCTATTTCGTCGGGCTTTATTATAAATGTAAACATTTCGCCGTGCTTCTTAAAACTTTGAAATCTACTTTCAAATTCACTTTTAATCTTCAAAATACAACTTTCGAATATATTTAGATTGCTTTCATTGATATTTTCTTTCTCATGTTAGTTTTTTAGTAAGGGAAAGAAAAGAAATATTTTAGTTTTTATGTCAGTTTCAAATAATATTAATTTCGAACAAAAACTCTTCCATTCCTCGTACATTTTCAAAATTGTGTGGTTATTTCCTTGGAGTCGTACGTTGAAATCATTATAATGGTTCATTACGTCTGTTAAGAACAATATATATACAGTTATTAAAAAAATCATTGTTTATAATTGAGCTCGAGATCATTTTCACCAATTTCGTAAAGAAATATTTGTATATCATCAAAGCACTCTACAAATCTATTAAGAACTTTGCCTCGACTTAACACCATCGTACTTCAGCATGTAACAGTAAATCTCCCTATTTCGATTCAATTTCCTCCAAAAAAGCTTTGAAGCGCCTGTGTGTTAATGCAGATCGTGCTACCATTATGTTTACGATCTTAACAACCTTTTCCATTACATCCTTAAGTAGTTGCGTAGATGCCTTTGCAAATAAATTTTCTTCATGTATGATACAATGGAACGATAAAAGTGGGCTGCCAAGTTCATTTTCCATTAGTTTCACAAATCCAACATTTTTTCCTCTCATAGCCGGAGCACCATCAGTTGTTATGAAAAACAATTTACTTTTTAAATCCAATATTTTCCCATTTTTGAAATTTGCAAACTCTTGCACTTGACGGAAAATATCAATGCCTTTGGTCGTGTCATTCATTGAAGCAAAAACGCATAGTTCTTCATTGACGTTCGAACTATTTATTGATGCAAATCTAATAATAATTGCCAGCCTAGCCATACTATTTACATCGGTACTTTCATAGAGTGCAATGCTAATTACGTCACTAGATAACAAATCATTTTTGACTTGTTCGTCAATATTTTTGCCATATCTTCAATGCGACGCTGAACTGTTCTGGCCCACAATGGCATTTCTTTAATTCTCTCAATTATTTGTTTTTTATTTGCGAAGTCATTGAATAAGTGTTCGGAACAATTTATGAATGCGTTTCTCAAAAATTCGCCGTCTGTAAACGGTTTCCGTTGGTACCAATACTAAGAGTTGCAATAAAGCTGGCAGATGTGGCATTAATTGTGGCTGGTAACAAATCTCTTCAAAAATTTATTTTGTTACCATAATTTAATACACGTTTAGCAATGTATTCATATTTTTCATCATTTGGCATTTCACTCACATCTTTATGTTTTGACGAAAAGTGTCGCTCAATATTGTAAGTCCTGGTGGTAATTATATCTGAACATAAAGTACATATCAATTTGTCACCATTTTCCATACATCGATACTTTTCAGTCCACACATCTTGAAATAATCTCTTTTTTGCTTTTTGTTTGTCCATGGTAATAAAAATAATAATTATTTCGCTTAGGTAACTGTTCTCGCGCTTCTGAACTACTGTTTATTCAGTGGCAGGGCTCCTATTTGGTGGGCAGGGCTCCTATTTGGTGGGCAGGGCTCCTATTTGTCGGCTGCAGGTGGCATGCAGTCAGAGAGCCCAGCCGACCAATAGGAGCCCTGATCACGTGCTGATCACACATCTACTATTGTTTACATCTACTTCGTCTTTAATGTGAATAATCATCACTCGTCGAGTAATGATGAAATTCGTTCGGACAATGTCGCTGTATTCCGCCTATGTTCATTTCTGCAACTTTGTAATCAAACCAAAATGTCAATCTTATTTATATTTTCTCAAAGTGTTTGTTTCATGTTTATGTTTTATAATTTATTTTTATATATTATACTTTATTTGCGGAATTCAAGTGGGTCACTTGAGATTATCAAATGGGTCACTTGGTGACCCGCGGGTCATAGGTTACCGACGCCTGGTCTAAATGATCAGGTCACAAGGACCCAAGGGCCCATAGAAAGTTGGGTGAAGGGGACCCACTGGACGACTATTAGGAGACACGATAGCCTCCAGTCAAGGCCATCCAGCGTGTTCTTTAACGTGCACAGTGTATGGCTCTCCCGCACACGGGACCACGGCTTAACGTCCCATCCGACGGACGGCGGCCTTTCCAAGTCTATCGGTATCCCCTACTGACCGTGGGTAGGGCGCGGAAGTTTTGCGGAGATAAATCTCCAAGAAGACATGGTGAAGGGGATGGAATGGATGGAATTCAGATTTCTGTCAAGGCAATCCATCGTGGTTTTTAACGTGCACAGGACCATGGTTTAAAGTCACATCCAACGGACGACGGCTGTTCTGAATCCAACGATGTCCCTTTTCCGACAGAAGACAGCGTGGGGTTAGCGAAGAGAAATGTCAAGGCTGGCCAAGGTGGGACTCGAACCTGGAAACTGCAGATTACGAGTCTGGCTCGAGTTGTACATAGGAATATGATCGAATATATATTAAACTCGAAAAAAAAAATTCGCCTTACATACTGAGGATTGAGAGCATGCTCCTCAAAGATCCTCCCCTCCCTTCATCTCGTATGGAGATGGAAGAGAAGGAAAAGGAGCTGATTCAATCCGCAGTGCATCAGGCTCGGCTCCTAATCTCCACTTCGCAGGTATCACTTCCAATTCTGCCAGCAGTTCTGTCCCTGACTCTTCCCTCGGTCACAAAAGGAACCCTAATGAGCTTGAAAATGTCATCGTCCGTCGGAAGTGAATTTGAGCCGCGGCTCCTAATCTCCACTTCGCAGGTATCACTTCCAATTCTGCCAGCAGTTCTGTCCCTGACTCTTCCCTCGGTCACAAAAGGAACCCTAATGAGCTTGAAAATGTCATCGTCCGTCGGAAGTGAATTTGAGCCGCGGCTCCTAATCTCCACTTCGCAGGTATCACTTCCAATTCTGCCAGCAGTTCTGTCCCTGACTCTTCCCTCGGTCACAAAAGGAACCCTAATGAGCTTGAAAATGTCATCGTCCGTCGGAAGTGAATTTGAGCCGCGGCTCCTAATCTCCACTTCGCAGGTATCACTTCCAATTCTGCCAGCAGTTCTGTCCCTGACTCTTCCCTCGGTCACAAAAGGAACCCTAATGAGCTTGAAAATGTCATCGTCCGTCGGAAGTGAATTTGAGCCGCGGCTCCTAATCTCAACTTCGCAGGTATCACTTCCAATTCTGCCAGCAGTTCTGTCCCTGACTCTTCCCTCGGTCACAAAAGGAACCCTAATGAGCTTGAAAATGTCATCGTCCGTCGGAAGTGAATTTGAGCCGCGGCTCCTAATCTCCACTTCGCAGGTATCACTTCCAATTCTGCCAGCAGTTCTGTCCCTGACTCTTCCCTCGGTCACAAAAGGAACCCTAATGAGCTTGAAAATGTCATCGTCCGTCGGAAGTGAATTTGAGCCGCGGCTCCTAATCTCCACTTCGCAGGTATCACTTCCAATTCTGCCAGCAGTTCTGTCCCTGACTCTTCCCTCGGTCACAAAAGGAACCCTAATGAGCTTGAAAATGTCATCGTCCGTCGGAAGTGAATTTGAGCCGCGGCTCCTAATCTCCACTTCGCAGGTATCACTTCCAATTCTGCCAGCAGTTCTGTCCCTGACTCTTCAATCGGTCACAAAAGGAACCCTAATGAGCTTGAAAGTGTCATCGTCCGTCGGAAGTGAATTTGAGCCGCGGTTCCATGTTCAGAAGAGAGCCGTAACCCATGCGCATTAAAGAACACGCTGTTTCCTAATAACTGGCTAGTTGGATCAATTGCCCAGCTCTTAACCTTCGGAGTCCTCGTGATCTAACCATTTAGCACATTGTGAGCAAAAATGCACGCGCTAAAGATAAAACAATCTACCCTTAATCGAGATTCGAACCGATTTGTTATAGCCCTAGAGCCCACTGTTCTTTAGCTACACAGAATAAGGACTCACCTATAAAGCTACTTTACCCTCAAGTGCTTTCGGAATGGGGCGGGGGTGGCTCAGTCAGTAGCGCGCCAGGCTCGTAATCTGCAGTTCTCAGGTTCGAGTCCCAGCTGGGTGAGCGTTGAGATTTATCTCCGCAAAACTCTCCGCCCTGCCCACGGTCAGTAGGGGACACCGATTGGACTTGGAAAGGCCGCCGTCCGTCAGATGGGACGTTAAGCCATGGCCCCGTGTGCCGGAGAGCCATACCCTGTGCACGTTAAAGAAAACTCTGGATGGCCTTGACGGGAGGCTACCATCTGTCTCCCAACAGCTGTTCCACTGGGTCTCCTCCCACAACCTTCTCTGAGCTTTCGGGGTCCTTGTGACCTGGCCATTTAGCCCATGGTGTGCAAAAAAGTGCCGCTCAGAGGTAAAACAACCCAACCCAACCTCTGAGCGGCACTTTTTTGCACACCATGGGCTAAATGGCCAGGTCACATGGACCCCGAAGGCTCAGAGAAGGTTGGGGGAGGTGACCCACTGGAACAACTGTTGGGAGACAGATGGTAGCCTCCCGTCAAGGTCATCCAGCGTGTTCTTTAACGTGCACAGGGTATGGCTCTCCCGCACACTGGGCCACGGCTTAACGTCCCATCCGACGGATGACGGCCTTTCCAAGGCCATCGGTGTCCCCTACTGACCGCGGGCAGGGCGGGGAATTTTGCGGAGATAAATCTCAATGCTGACCCAGCTGGGACTCTAACCTGGGAACTACAGATTACGAGCCTGGCGCGCTACCGACTGAGCCACCCCCGCCCCCGGCTCAGAGGTAAAACTACCCAAGCTTTCGTCATGTAACTGGATGAAGACAGGTTTACAACAACTCCGATCAATCGAGTTGAACTAATTGAAATATCCATGCTCTCGATTTTCAGTTCATTAAAGATGCACGAATTACCTAATTATTATGCAAGGAGGCATCTTTCGAACGAAAATCATCGACAACACCAACCGGAATATTTTTCGTTTTCTTTCCGCTGTACTCGAATCACATTTTTCCTTAAGGAAAGAAGTGCCGGGTTATCTCTTTTAATTTATTCTTTCTTCTGCCAGAGTCAATATCGTCTTGAACTTGGCTCTCTTGCGCAACAGCGTCAAGGTCAAGGTCACCTAATTGTCTGTGGAAACGATCGTTTCTTGTTCGTCTGCCAATTGTTGGACAACAGCGACAGGAACAGATCCAATATCTCACCGATGCAATAATGCAAGACCGAAAATATACACAGACCGAATTTTAATTCATTAAGCGTTGGGAAAAGAAAGACTTCAAATCGAATTTTCGTATTTATCCCTCGCATTACGAATTGGATTGGATTGTTTTACCTCTGAGCGGCACTTTTTTGTACACCATGGGCTAAATGGCCAGGTCACATGGACCCCGAAGGCTCAGAGAAGGTTGGGGGAGGGGACCCACTGGAACTGCGGTTGTGAGACAGATGGTAGCCTCCCGTCAAGGCCATTCAGGGTGTCCTTTAACGTTGGGTTGTTTTACCTCTGAGCTGCACTTTTTTGCACACCATGGGCTAAATGGCCAGGTCACATCGAACCCGAAGGCTCAGAGAAGGTTGGGGGAGGCGACCCACTGGAACAGCTGTTGGGAGACAGATGGTAGCCTCCCGTCAAGGCCATCCAGGGTGTCCTTTAACGTTGGGTTGTTTTACCTCTGAGCTGCACTTTTTTGTACACCATGGGCTAAATGGCCAGATCACATGGACCCCGAAGGCTCAGAGAAGGTTGGGGGAGGAGACCCACTGGAACTGCGGTTGTGAGACAGATGGTAGCCTCCCGTCAAGGCCATCCAGGGTGTCCTTTAACGTTGGGTTGTTTTATCTCTGAGCTGCACTTTTTTGTACACCATGGGCTAAATGGCCAGGTCACATGGACCCCGAAGGCTCAGAGAAGGTTGGGGGAGGCGACCCACTGGAACAGCTGTTGGGAGACAGATGGTAGCCTCCCGTCAAGGCCATCCAGGATGTCCTTTAACGTTGGGTTGTTTTACCTCTGAGCTGCACTTTTTTGTACACCATGGGCTAAATGGCCAGGTCACATGGACCCCGAAGGCTCAGAGAAGGTTGGGGGAGGCGACCCACTGGAACAGCTGTTGGGAGACAGATGGTAGCCTCCCGTCAAGGCCATCCAGGGTGTCCTTTAACGTTGGGTTGTTTTACCTCTGAGCTGCACTTTTTTGTACACCATGGGCTAAATGGCCAGGTCACATGGAACCCCGAAGGCTCAGAGAAGGTTGGGGGAGGGGACCCACTGGAACAGCCTGTCAAGGCCACCCAGGGTGTCCTTTAACGTTGGGTTGTTTTACCTCTCAGCTGCACTTTTTTGTACACCATGGGCTAAATGTCCAGGTCACAAGGACCCCGAAGGCTCAGAGAAGGTTGGGGGAGGGGATCCACTGGAACAGCTGTGAGACAGATGGGTAGACATCCCTCAAGCCCATTGCATGTTCTTTAACGTGCACAGGGTATGTCTCTCCCGCACACGGGGCCACGGCTTAACGTCCCATCCGACGGACGGCGGCCTTTCCAAGCCCATCGGTGTCCTCTACTGACCGTGGGCAGGGCGGGGAATTTTTGCGGAGATAAATCTCAACGCTGACCCAGCTGGGACTCGAATCTGGGAACTACAGATTACGAGCCTGGCGCGCTACCGACTGAGCCACTCCTGAATCAAGAGGTTTATGAATGTTTCTCATTTTTGGCGCCAGGGAACGATGGAAATTCAAATTAATGAAAGATTCGGAAAATACGAATAGTAAATATTTCGATATTATCTATCCATTTCGGAAATACTTTTCAATTTTTTTCTTAAAACAAATTAGAAGAATATCATATCCATATGGACGATGGCCGAGTGGTTAGCGCGCTTGGCTACTGATCTAAGGGACCTGGGTTCGAGCCCCTGATAAGGCATGGTTGTATGTCTCGTTTTTCTGCTGAGGTCCTGCCATCCTCTCAGATCTTGTACTTTGGCATATAAACTGACAGGCTCCTGTCAGACCTCTGTGGCAAGCAGCTGCTTGAGGGGGTATTTATTTTTTTTTTATTTTATTTATGGACGATATGGAATGATCGTTTTTAAAAAGAATTAAATTTTTAAATTTCTGTTTTTATCATTCTCTAACGGTGGAAGCCCCGGATGAGGCGTGGATGAGTGTGTATTGAGGTCCCACCATCCTCTCAGACCTTTTGTCATGGCGTATTAAACTGAGAGGCTCCTGTCAGACCTCTGTGGCAAGCAGCTGCTTGAGTAAGTATTTACATTTTATTTGTTTTCACGATGGAAATTGGAACTAATAATAGTTTGAAGACTGAAAGTAATGATATTTATTAGTGCGTTTAAAAACACAAAGGAATTTTTTATTTTCTCTGTTGAAATCAAAAAACGTTCCTACAGTCGCTTAAAAAAGTATCCGAACACTATGGTTGATTACAGAACTCAGAAAAAATATCTGCAACGTGTACAGCAACTGTACACGCTCCAGTTACCGTTCACAGCAAACTGGAACGTGTGCAGTTACTGCACACATGTTCCAGTTTGCTGTGAACGGTAACTGCACACGCTCAATGTTTCTGTGAGTGGGCCCACACGATCCAGGATTTTGTGAGCTCACACGATCCAATGTGCTGTGAACATTAACCGCAACCGCTTCGGTTTGCTGTGAACGGTCACTGCACACGCTCCATATTCATTGCATTATATATTCATACGCATTATATATATTAAAAAAAAAGTATCCGAACACTATGGTTGATTACAGAACTCAGAAAAAATATCTGGAACGTGTACAGCAAATGTACACGCTCCAGTTACCGTTCACAGCAAACTGGAACGTGTGCAGTTACTGCACACGCTCCAGTTTGCTGTGAACGGTAATTGCACACGCCCAATGTTTCTGTGAGTGGGCCCACACGATCCAGGTTTTTGTGAGTTCACACGATCCAATGTGCTGTGAACATTAACCGCAACCGCTTTAGTTTGCTGTGAACGGTAACTGCACACGCTCCATATTCATTGCATTATATATTCATACGCATTATATATATATTAAAAAAAATATCCGAACACTATGGTTGATTACAGAATTGGGAAAAAATATCTGGCAACGATTTTTTTAGAAATTAGTGATCTGGCAACCTTCGTGTCACGTGACACGAAGGTTGTCAGATCACTAATTTCTAAAAAAATCGTAGCCAGATATTTTTTCTGAATTCTGTAAAAAAAAAACGTGTCACGTGACACGAAGGTTGCCAGATCACTAATTCCTAAAAAAATCGTTGCCGGATATTCTGTAATCAATCATAGTGTTCGGATACTCTTTGAGCGACTGTACACTTGCTTTAAAAAGTTTTAATCACGACGTAATGCTTCAAAAACTTGAATGAATCGCCAAAAATGAACTTTTCGAAACAGTCTAGCCAATAACCAACTCATTAAGGGACAATGAAAAATGCAAATAGCGCTATGACGAAAACTAACAATATGCAGGTGCAGTCTTGTCATTAAAGCATTTTGACGTCAACGGATATTAAAATATTTCACGTGTGAATCATCATGGTGTTATTTCTTTCCGGTGGAACCTGTCCGATTCGTCTGCGGAGGCCAAATCCTAATTACGGGTCGTCCTCAACTGCACGTGGGAGTGAATTCTCATCAACTTGTCATTTTAAGTACTCGGGGGAAGTTAACGGGAATCTCAAACTTGACAATAGAAACTTTCTCCCCTTGAATGAGGTTTGTGAGGCTTTTCGATAAGTTAGGCTATGTCTAAACGACTCTTTGACTTACAGAGACCTCAATGGCTAAGTCACAGGGACCCCAATGTTCGAAACACGATTAGCGCAGATGACTCAGTGGGTCATCTGCGCTAATCGTGTCGCTCAGTCGCTGAAAAAAATATCGAACCCTATGGTTGATTACAGAATTCAGAAAAAAATATCTGACAACGATTTTTTTAGAAATTAGTGATCTGGCAACCTTCGTGTCACGTGACACGAAGGTTTTTACGGAATTCAAAAAATATCTGGCTACGATTTTTTTTCGAAATGAGTGATCTGGCAACCTTCGTGTCACATGACACGGTTTTTTTTTTACAGAATTCAGAAAAAATATCTGGCTACAATTTTTTCAGAAATGAGTGATCTGGCAACCTTCGTGTCACGTGACACGGTTTTTTTACAGAATTCAGGAAAAATATCTGGCTACGATTTTTTTAGAAATTAGTGATCTGTCAACCTTCGTGTCACGTGAACGAAGGTTTTTTACAGAATTAAAAAAAAAATATCTGACTACGATTTTTTTGGAAATGAGTGATCTGGCAACATTCGTGTCACGTGACACGAAGGTTTTTACAGAATTAAAAAAATATATCTGGCTACGATTTTTTTTGGAAATGAGTGATCTGGCAGCCTTCGTGTCACGTGACACGAAGGTTTTTACAGAATTAAAAAAAA
The DNA here is from genome assembly GCA_038380435.1 of Ryuthela nishihirai. Classification (NCBI taxonomy): domain Eukaryota; kingdom Metazoa; phylum Arthropoda; class Arachnida; order Araneae; family Heptathelidae; genus Ryuthela; species Ryuthela nishihirai. The sequence goes on from JAWZYU010000026.1 coordinate 26,570,169, forward strand.
TATCTGGCTACGATTTTTTTGGAAATGAGTGATCTGGCAACCTTCGTGTAATTTCTAAAAAAATCGTTGCCAGATATTTTTCTGAATTCTGTAATCAACCATGGTGTTCGGATACTTTTTTTGACCGACTGTAGGTGAGACCTCAAAGACTCCAAGAAGACACGGTGAAGGGGATGGAATGGATGGAATTCAGATTTCTGTCAAGGCAATCCATCGTGGTTTTTAACGTGCACAGGACCATGGTTTAAAGTCACATCAAACGGACGACGGCTGTTCTGAATCCAACCATGTCCCTTTTCCGACAGAAGACAGTGTGGGGTTAGCGAAGAGAAATGTCAAGGCTGGCCAAGGTGGGACTCGAACCTGGGAACTGCAGATTACGAGCCTGGCGCGCTACCGAGTGAAGCAACTTCCACCTTTGAGGGGAACACACGTGCTCTCCTCAGAGTCACCCAGCGCGTTTTTAAGGAACAGACACCAAAATCACATTAAAAATTTTAATTTCAAAATACTTTTTTATATTATGTTACCAGAAATTTAAACTTTTTCGGGATGAGGGAGTGAACTTTCAACGTGAATAATATTTCAGGGCCTAGACGGCTCTATAGTATGACGAAGTGGACGACAGCATTAGGGCTTTGGGTTGGGTTGTTTTACCTCTGAGCGGTGCTTTTTTGCAGACAATGGGCTAAATGGCCAGATCACATGGACTCCGAAGGCTCAGAGAAGGTTGGGGGAGGGGACCCACTGGAACAGCTGTTGGGAGACAGATGGTAACCTCCCGTCAAGGCCATCCAGCGTGTTCTTTAACGTGCACAGGGTATGCTCTCCCGCACACGGAGCCACGGCTTAACGTCCCATCCGACGGACGGCGATCTTTACAAGCCCATCTGTGTCCCCTACTGACCTTGGGCAGGGCGGGGAATTATTGCGGAGATAATTCTCAACGCTGATCCAGCTGGGACTCGAACCCGGGAACTGCAGATTACGAGTCTGGCGCGCTACCGACTGAGCCACCCCCGCCCCCAGCATAGGGCATCCCATGTGCAAGCGGATTACTCTATTTACTTATGACAAATAAATACTACTATGTACTACGTCAAAGTGCCTTTAATTACTTAATTAATATGTACTCTTTATATCAAAGTGCATGTTATCTATAAAAAACAGAGAGTTTGTTCTGTGTGTCTATCTGTCTGTCTATTTCTCCGACATGTCCTCCTAAACAGTCAGAGCCACGCCCCCAAACTCTACGTCTGCAGCTTCATCTCATCATAACTTTGTGGCCTGTCAAAGTTTCGACCACATAAAATTAGGCCCTCCATAAAAAGGTTGGCAACGAAACGTCTTCTCATTGATAACTTGGCGCATCGATAACGTACGACTACATTCATAACTTCCAAGTCTCCATTGATAGGTAAGTGGGACGGGGTTGGCTCAGTCGGTAGCGCGCCAGGCTCGAAATCTGTAGTTCCCGGGTTCGAGTGCCAGCTGGGTCAGCGTTGAGATTTATCTCCGCAAAATTCCCCGCCCTGCCCACGGTCAGTAGGGGACACAGATGGGCTTGGAAAGGCCGCCGTCCGTCGGATGGGACGTTAAGCCGTGGCCCCGTGTGCTGGAGAGCCATACCCTGTGCACGTTAAAGAACACCCTGGATTGCCTTGACGGGATGCTACCATCTGTCTCCCAACAGCTCTTCCAGTGGGTCCTCTCCACCAAACCTTCTCTGAGCCTTCGGGGTCGTTGTGACCTGGTCATTTAGCCTACGGTGTGCAAAAAAAGTGACGCTCAGAGGTAAAACAACCCAACGTTAAAGAACACGCTGGATGGCCTTGATGGGATGCTACCATCTGTCTCCCAACAGCTCTTCCAGTAGGTCCCCTCCACCAAACCTTCTCTGAGCCTTCGGGGTCGTTGTGACCTGGTCATTTAGCCCACGGTGTGCAAAAAAAGTGGCGCTCAGAGGTAAAACAACCCAACGTTAAAGAACACGCTGGATGGTCTTGACGGGATGCTACCGTCTGTCTCCCAACAGCTCTTCCAGTGGGTCCCCTCCACCAAACCTTCTCTGAGCCTTCGGGGTCGTTGTGATCTGGTCATTTAGCCCACAGTGTGCAAAAAAAGTGGCGCTCGGAGGTAAAACAACCCAACGTTAAAGAACACACTGGATGGCCTTGACGGGATGCTACCATCTGTCTCCCAACAGCTCTTCCAGTGGGTCTCCTCCACCAAATCTTCTCTCAGCCTTCGGGGTCGTTGTGACCTGGTCATTTAGCCCATGGTGTGCAAAAAAAGTGGCGCTCAGAGGTAAAACAACCCAACCCACTGCTGTGATTCATGTATGATGATTTTGTTCAGCCACGATGTTTTCATTTAAATTATTAAATGACTAGGAGATTTATTTGACGTCGCTCGAGGTTTCGTGTCGCGCCTCTCTCACCACTCGTCACATAAAATATTTATTTACCCATTTCTGAAACAATGACTTTTATCAAGCAAAAGCACAAAGAGATTATTTGAACCATTATATTCTTTTAAATTAATTCGTGAAAACAATTTTTTTTTAATAATTGCTAACGTTAAGGGACCTGGGTTCGAGCCCCGGATAAGGCATGGCTGTTTGTGTCGTTTTTCTGCTGAGGGCCTGCCATCCTCTCAGACCTTCTACTAAGGCATATAAACTGGCAGGCTCCTGTCAGACCTCTGTGGCAAGCAGCTGCTTGAGGGGGTATTTATTTATTTTATTTTTATAAGTGCATGGGATATTCGAGGAACTCAATCCGGTGCCCACCGGTTTTGGTTGATCTCAGAGGATTTGCCCACAGACTGTAATCTTCTCCTGGTGAAGGGAATGTTCATGAACGTTTGATGCTTCTAACTCTTCTGGGTTGGGCTGTTTTACTTCTGAGCGGCACTTTTTTGCACACCATGGGCTAAATGGCCAGGTCACAAGCACCCCGAAGGCTCAGAGACGGTTGGGGGAGGGGACCCACTGGAACAGCTGTTGGGAGACAGATGGTAGCCTCTCGTCAAGGCCATCCAGCGTGTTCTTTAACGTGCACAGGGTATGGCTCTCTCTCGCATACGAGGCCACGGCTTAACGTCCCATCCGACGGACGGCGGCCTTTCCAAGCCCATTGGTTTCTTCTAACCGGGGACAGTGCGGAGAGTTTTGCGGATATAAGTCTCAACGCTGCACCCAGCTGGGACTCGAACCTGGGAACCGCAGATTACGAGCCTGGCGCGCTACCGACTGAGGCCCTGCCGCCCCTCACATATAGAAGAAAAACTTTCAGTCCTATAGAATGACTATAACCCTAATTCATTTTCCCACCTTTTAGGAAACATCCCTTTACTTTTTGAATCCACTATGACGAAATGAATTCGATAAACTCCAAAAATAAATGCATTCTTCCGCAGAGAAGAAGAAATCCACTAGGGAGACGAAAGTGGGGGGGGGGGGGAGAAATAAATGATTTTCCATTTAAAACAGAAAGAGAAAACACGATCAACCGCAACCACTTTACCGGAAACGACGATTACTGCCAAAACGGAAGAGAGAACAAGCAAAAAGAAAGAGGCGCAATCACTCCTATTCCGCTCACCAATGGGGTAATTTGTACGCAGAAAACGCGCGAACATCATGCTCGCTGCGTTTCCCGCCTTTTAACAGCGTCATTTACGAAAAAAGTCAAACGGGAATCAAAAAGGTGAGAATGCAACGCCATCTACCGTAGTTATATCGGATTACCTGTTGTCACAACAAAATCCATTTCGTTCGCTTTTTCATTTTCACGATCCCAAGCATCATACTCTTCGGGTAAAAACCGGATGTAAAAAAAAAAACACGGTAGGGGTGATAAATCTTAGTATCTTCTTACTCCACCCCCCCCCCCTCACTAAACAGCAGTCCATTTCCATTTTTTTTCCCTTCTTTCACTGGTTGTTTTTTTTTGTCTAAGTAAACATAAAGCCCGGACAAAAGTGAAAAGGAATTCTGGAGAGTGCCTCTTGCTATAGATGATGATGCTGAAGATGACCGTAGTCACGGCAATCCTCGAAAGTAGGTCTCCATCATACCGGTCCCACAACTTTCACGTTTTTCTCACTGAACACGACGCTGACGAACGACGTCGTCTCCCAAGTGGATCTCTCAGGTGATACCACAATCACGCGAGCCCTCCCCCGCTTTACTCTCTCTCCCCCCCTACCTTCTTCTTGTTTCCCGTCGTCCCTCAACTGGAATCCCCCAACACCTTTCCCTTTATACAGCAGAAGAAGTGATGCTTTCTTCCTTATGACATACTTGCTTACTTGCTTACATCGGAGTCAAGGGATGGGACCTGTTCACCCTTCTTTGCCCGAGCGAGTCTGACCCATGCGCCTGTGCGCATGCTCCGTGGAGGGAGGACACTCGAGTATATAAGATGCGGAGAGCTGGAGGTTCAGACACAGTGCCATCTCAAACCAACTTCCAACCATCAAGTAATCCTCCCTTCCTAGGCAGGTAGGTGGTTATCCTTATCTGTGCTTTCTGTTTGGATATGCCTCGTGCTTTTTTTTATTTTTTCTCGGAGAAAACATTTTACTGCTGTTGCTATGGAAACCTTCTCGGAGCTGTGAAGTTTTTTTCTCATTGTCTATTTTATGCAAGTTGACTAGTGTATGAGTTTTTCGCGATTATTTTAGTTGTAAAGTGCTCTGGCCGAGTGGTTAGCGCGCTTGGCTATTGATCTAAGGGACCTGGGTTCGAGCCCCGGATAAGGCATGGATGTATGTGTTGTTTTTCTGCTGAGGTCCTGCCATCCTCTCAGATCTTCTACTTTGGCATATAAACTGACATGCTCCTGTCAGACCTCTGTGGCAAGCAGCTGCTTGAGGGGGTATTTATTTATTATTTTATTTAAAGTGCTCTCATATAAGCTTTCATTCTCACTTTGAAGAAACTTTAAAAAACAAGGAAAAATATTACGACAATTTCTTTATATCTCTTCGCTAGAGCTTTTTTTTTGGATAAATGCATCTTCACCGAACAGTTCGAAATCATAGATTTCGATAATTTCCGTTCAGTGACTGTTTAACTAAAAAGAGATGTAATAGTCGTAATTTTCAACTACACGCGCTGCTATTGTTCAGACTTGAGTGAGTTTCAAATACTTTCCTTTGTTGAAATTTTTCTTTGTAGTCAATTAATTGTTTCTTCAAGTCACCAAAGTTTTGTTGAGCGCATTCTCACGAGATTCCGTGTCGCGAATTTCAATGATTCCGATTCATTGTTCTTTGATTTTGTGAAGCAACAAACGTTCCCGTGACGTCACGTAGCCGTTTTATCTTTGTCAAGCAGGAATTTCGTCTTACGGCACTTTTTGCGTATTGGAATGCTTTTTTTTTTAAATTAAAGAAAGTTTAAATTATTTATTTAAAAGAAGTCTTTGATTTTTATCCTACTTTATTGTTTTGTTTACCTGACTAGGTTTTTTCTGTGTAAATTTTAACTGTTTAATGTGTCTTAGTTATAAAATGCTATTGCGTTGCTTGTTGCATTCCCAGTTTATATATATATACAGTCGCTCTAAAAAATATCCGAACACTATGGTTGATTTCAAAATTCAGGAAAAAATAATCTAGCAACGATTTTTTTTTTTAAATTAGTGATCTGGCAACCTTCGTGTCACGTGACACGAAGGTTGCCAGATCACTAATTTCTAAAAAAAATCGTTGCCAGTTATTTTTTCTGAATTCTGTAATCAACCATAGCGTTTGGATATTTTTTTGAGCGACTGTACATGCTTTCGTAAGATTTTTAGCTATTCATGTAACTTAAGTTATAACTGTGGTAATGCAATTATTGGCTAAAAAATTATTTAAACGTAATCGATTCTAATTGAATTTTCGAGGTTTTCAGCATATTCACTACTTACTACTACTAAGGTACTTACTTTTTTTTTAAATTGTACTTAAATTTTAAATTATACTTGTACTTTTTAAATTGTTGTTCGTCAGTGATTTAAAACCGATCTAGGACATGATTTCAAATGAAGAATTTTAAATTTTAATTTTCGTCCGTTAGAGAGCTTAAAAGTTCGAAAATGGCAAAACTTTAATATTACAAAGAGTTTGACAAAGTTTTCGTATTTCAAGGTTTTACACTGACAGAGGTCTTCTCATTTCCCGACGAAAAGTCGATTTCTTTTAAGACATGAAATAATATTTTTTCTGGGGGTGAATAAGAATTAACGAAACGTGACCATTGACATTTTCTGAATCTTCCATTAGTGTAAATTTTCACCGTTAGAGGGCTCTCAATTTATGAAATAACGAAAGGTTTTCCGTTCTGAAAACGAACTTCTATTCACCAGAAGTAGTTGGCTTTCTTAGTTTGATCATGGAGATTTCGTGTGCTGAAAAAAGTATATGTAAGTGTTGAATGAACTCAATTGTCGTTTTGAAGGTTGGGTTGGGTTGTTTTACCTCTGAGCGGCACTTTTTTGCACACCACGGGCTAAATGGCCAGGTCACATGGACCCCGAAGGCTCAGAGAAGGTTGGGAGAGGGGACCCACTGGAACAGCTGTTGGGAGACAGATGGTAGCCTCCCGTCAAGGCCATCCAGCGTGTTCTTTAACGTGCACAGGGTATGGCTCTCCCGCACACGGGGCCACGGCTTAACGTCCCACCCGACGGACGGCGGCCTTTCCAAGCCCATCGGTGTCTCCTACTGACCGTGGGCAGGGCGGGGAATTTTGCGGAAATATAATTCGAAGGATATTTAATGGATATTTGTATTTATTATTTGAGCAAACAATCAGTTCTTATTACGTACATGAACGATAGTTGCCTTAACGCTGGACAAACAAGGCCCTCATATTTTAGTGTTTCCCCCAAATTCTTCTGTAGGATCCTATTTGCTACGAGGCTTCGACAATTCTAAGACCACCGTTGATACCAGGAGAGATAGAGGATATTTTGTATATACTATTAAGAGATTTATTGACTATCCCATATATATATGCTACAAGTAGAAGTTATGAGAACTTCTTATGTATTACCCGAATAACTAGTCGATTCTTTATAGATACTAACAGATGGCATTATTTTATGTATACTAAGAGATATAGTATTTTACATGTACTACTAATAGCGATAGTTGGTACGTTATATGTAAACTACAGGAAAAAATTGTAACATATGTAACACAATGAGTGCTTTTATATGTAAAAATGTACAGTGGGTAGTGAGTACTTTATATGTATTATCAAGAGAAATAGTGGGTACTTTATATGTACTAATAAGAGAGGTAGCGATTGCTTTATATATACTACAAGGAGAAGTAGTAGTTACTTTATATATATTACCAGGAGAAGTACTAGACACTTTATATATACTACAAGGAAAAGTTTGGATTGATTGGATTGTTTTACCTCTGAGCGGCACTTTTTTGCACACCATGGGCTAAATGGCCAGGTCACATGGACCCCGAAGGCTCAGAGAAGGTTGGGGGAGGGGACCCACTGGAACAGCTGTTGGGAGACAGATGATAGCCTCTCGTCAAGGCCATCCAGAGTGTTCTTTAACGTGCACAGGGTATGGCTCTCTCGCACACGGAGCCACGGCTTAACGTCCCATCCGACGGACGGCGGCCTTTCCAAGCCCATCGGTGTCCCCTACTGACCGTGGGCAGGGCGGGGAATTTTGCGGAGATAAATCTCAACGCTGACCCAGCTGGGACTCGAACCTGGGAACTACAGATTACGAGCCTGGCGCGCTACCGACTGAGCCACCCCCGCCCCACAAGGAGAAGTAGTAGTTACTTTATATATATTACCAGGAGAAGTACTAGGCACTTTATATATACTACAAGAAGAAGTAGTAGGTACTTTATATATATACTACAAGGAGAAGTAGTAGGTACGTTATATACACTACCAGGAGAAGTAGTGGCTTAGTTATATATACTCACAGAAGTTGTGGCTTCAAACTGTATTTGAAGCCCTCCATCCTCAGAAAAGAATTACGATGTTGACAACGGTTTAAACGTGTATATGAAGAAAGACAATTGTGCTTAATGATAGAGACGAATCCAACTTTCGCAAAGTAGCAAATGGTATTTTTGCTCAACCAACTTTGCTATATGGCAGCCATGCGGGGCAGTGACGCTCGAAGTAGATCACTTGACGAGGGTCAACCCAGGCCTCACGCAATATTCTCACCTTTCTCTTCCGCTTTTAAAGTGAACTTCGGGTGTGTGACGTCATCTCCGTTTACTTCTGCTACTGGCCTAAATTTATAACTGAAAAAGGTTACTTTTTTAAAGGAAACAACCTTTCTGCGCAAATCAGACATTGTAAAGAATCTACCACCCTACATGAACAATTCACCGTCCCCCTCCCCCCCTACGAAAGAGGGTAGGATGTTTTTGAATCTGAAATGTACCTGGTCACAAATCAGTTCCTTTAATCAGGGGCTCAGAGAAGGTTGGGGGGATGGAACGCACTGGACAGCTGCTACTAGATGCTATAAGGTAGAAGCTTCCCATCAAGGCACTCAGTGTTTTCTTTAACGTGCATGGAGTATGGGTTTTCCTACACATCGGACCACGGCTTTACGTCCCATCCGATGGACAGAAGTTTTTCCAAGCCCATCGGTGTCCCCATTATGACCGAAGACCGGGGGTGGGGATGTTACGGAGATAAATCTCGAAGCTGGCACAGTCGCAACTCGAACCTTGGAACTTCAGATTGTGAGCCTGGTGCGCTACCGATTGAGCCACCTTTCTCCTCCTCCCCGCCCCACAATGTCATTAATGATTTTGATTGGTGGATGATCGCTCACGATGTTCAATAGCAGCTGACGTGTCAGCAGGATCCCGCCGATCTGATTTGTTTTTTTCTCGTACCCCGTAAAAAACACTTTGGTAGAGTAATGCTCCATTACAAATCACCCGTTGGAAGTGATATTACTGCTTTTATTGTACAGTCGCTTAAAAAAATATCCGAACACTATGGTTGATTACAGAATTCAGAAAAAATATCTGGAACGTGTGCAGTTACTGCACACGCTCCAGTTTGCTGTGAACGGTAACTGCACACGCTCAATGTTTCTGTGAGTGGGCCCACACGATCCAGGATTTTGTGAGTTCACACGATCCAACGTGCTGTGAACATTAACCGCAACCGCTTTAGTTTGCTGTGAACGGTAACTGCACACGCTCCATATTCATTGCATTATATATTCATACGCATTATATATATTGAAAAAAGTATCCGAACACCATGGTCGATTACAGAATTCAGACAAAATATCTGGCAACGTTTTTTTTTAGAAATGAGTGATCTGGCAACCTTCGTGTCACGTGACACGAATTGTTGCCAGATCACTCATTTCTAAAAATAATCTTTGCCAGATATTTTTTTCTGAATTCTGTAATCAACCATAGTGTTCGGATACTTTTTTGAGCGACTGTATATGTTACATTGAACTTGATAAAATTATTATATTGATTATATCCTTTCTTATACTGATCGACGAAATTAAGGAAGGTATTTATATTTTAGGTTTTAAGACAGTTCCTATACTCTCTATCATAATCAAACACATCATGAAGACCGTCGCAGTTTTCGGTAAGTCGCTTTTTTTCATTTCTGTATTTTTTGTGGTTGAATATATAAACATTCTGAAATATATATAAGATATAAAATGCATTTAATACCCGACCAGAAGCAACAACATCGGACAGATCCAATAATCTATGTGCCTCTTTGCTTTACCTCCGAGTGGCACTTTTTTGCACACCGTGGGCTAAATGTCCAGGTCACATGGACCCCGAAGGCTCAGAGAAGGTTGAAGGAAGGGGACCCACTGGACAGCTGTTGGGAGACAGATGGTAGCTTTCCGTCAAGGCCATCCAGCGAGTTCTTTAATGTGCACAGGGTATGGCTCTCCCGCACACCGAGCCACGGCTTAACGACCCATACAACGGACGGCGTCCATTTTTAAGCCCATCGGTGTCTCCTACTGACCGTGGCAGGACGGGGAATTTTGCGGTGATAAATCTCAAAGCTGATCCAGCTGGGACTCGAACCTGGGAATTGCAAATTATGAGCCTGGGATGGGAACTACAGATGCCGACTGCGCCACCCCACAGGACCGCAACGAGTCTTGTGAGAGCCCATTGGCAGTAACTTCTCCCTCATAAATGAAATGTAATCGTCAAATATATAAATATGAAATGTAATCGTCAAATCAGCATATACATATATACACAAAATCTACCAATAAAAAAAAGTAACAGTCGGAGATATCTCATAGAATGTCCTCCTAGATCCCCGGATTTTAATCCCTCTTAATTTCGTGCTTTGGGGATACATTAAAGATACCGTCCACCAGAGACAGATTTGGTGGACCTGGGTCACGAGATGACCGCTGTTTCGGCCAGAATCATTCCTCAGATGCTTGAAGCCATCTGTGGAAAAGTGAAGTGTCGTTTAGATATCTGTGGAGGAGGGAAGTGTCGTTTAGATATCTGTGGAGAAGTGTCGTTTAGATATCTGTGGACAAGGGAAGTGTCGTTTAGATATCTGTGGAGAAGTGTCGTTTAGATATCTGTGGAGAAGTGTCGTTTAGATATCTGTGGACAAGGGAAGTGTCGTTTAGATATCTGTGGAGAAGTGTCGTTTAGATATCTGTGGAGAAGTGTCGTTTAGATATCTGTGGACAAGGGAAGTGTCGTTTAGATATCTGTGGAGAAGTGTCGTTTAGATATCTGTGGAGAACGGAAGTGTCGTTTAGATATCTGTGGACAAGGGAAGTGTCGTTTAGATATCTGTGGAGAAGTGTCGTTTAGATATCTGTGGAGAAGTGTCGTTTAGATATCTGTGGACAAGGGAAGTGTCGTTTAGATATCTGTGGAGAAGTGTCGTTTAGATATCTGTGGAGAACGGAAGTGTCGTTTAGATATCTGTGGACAAGGGAAGTGTCGTTTAGATATCTGTGGAGAAGTGTCGTTTAGATATCTGTGGAGAAGTGTCGTTTAGATATCTGTGGACAAGGGAAGTGTCGTTTAGATATCTGTGGAGAAGTGTCGTTTAGATATCTGTGGAGAACGGAAGTGTCGTTTAGATATCTGTGGAGAAGTGTCGTTTAGATATCTGTGGAGAAGGGAATTGTCGTTTACATATTTGTGGAGAAGTGTCGTTTAGATATCTGTGGAAAAGGGAATTGTCGTTTAGATATTTGTGGAGAAGTGTCATTTAGATATCTGTGGAGAAGGGAAGTGTCGTTTAGATATCTGTGGAGAAGTGTCGTTTAGAAATCTGTGGACAAGGGAAGTGTCGTTTAGATATCTGTGGAGAAGTGTCGTTTAGATATCTGTGGAGAACGGAAGTGTCGTTTAGATATCTGTGGAGAAGTGTCGTTTAGATATCTGTGGAGAAGGGAATTGTCGTTTACATATTTGTGGAGAAGTGTCGTTTAGATATCTGTGGAGAAGGGAATTGTCGTTTAGATATTTGTGGAGAAGTGTCATTTAGATATCTGTGGAGAAGGGAAGTGTCGTTTAGATATCTGTGGAGAAGTGTCGTTTAGATATCTGTGGAGAAGTGTCGTTTAGATATCTGTGGAAAAGGGAATTGTCGTTTAGATATTTGTGGAGAAGTGTCGTTTAGATATCTGTGGAGAAGGGGAGTGTCGTTTAGATATCTGTGGAGAAGTGTCGTTTAGATATCTGTGGAGAAGTGTCGTTTAGATATCTGTGGAGAAGTGTCGTTTAGATATCTGTGGAGAAGTGTCGTTTAGATATCTGTCGTGCCACTAAAGGTACTCACGTGGAAATTTATTGAAGTTCGCTAAAGTTTCGTTAGTTTCCCTGTCTTTTATCGCAAGCTGCATTAAACACTGAATTGTGTTAGGTTTTCATTGGTTTATTTTACCCCGGACAACCTGTACATGAAATTTTTTTGGAGAACACATTTTCTCATATAAAATACCGTAACCCACTGCCTGCTAAATTCCTCTACCTGGCCCATCCCAACGTTTCTCATTAGAAACACATGAAACGTGAAGCAAGGACCATTCAGCTTGATTGTAGTCAAGTGTTTGGATTGTTTTTCCTTTAGGCGAACAAAGTTTCGATCACAATGACCCCCAAGAGCTCAGAGAACGTTGGGGGAGGGTGATTCACTGGACAGCTGTCTAAAATCAAAGCCACACAGCTATTCTTTCATGTGCACATATATATATAGCTGTTTGCACCAGAGTCTCGGTTTAACACACCCTATGACGGATGGCGGAGTTTCCAATCTAATCGGATTATGAACTGGAAAATTAATATATAAATAAAAAAATTAATATATATATATATTAAAAATTTATGTAGTACTAAGGCTTATGAACTTAAAAAATATATGGATATATTACAGGTCATGCAATAAGTGCAATAGATAAAGGTATAAGGAATCTTTCTGAAAACTTTTAGAGCAGTACTTTACAATAAATGACCTCACTAGTTAAAGATTAATAGTATAGGCAACACAGCAGGAAATAATTAATGAACAGCTAACAGTAATATTTGCACGAATTGTTGTGTACCGTTTCCATTAGGGGCGGGGGTGGCTCAGTCGTTAGCGCGCCAGACTCGTAATCTGTAGTTCCCAGGTTCGAGTCCCAGCTAGGTCAACGTTGAGATTTACCTCCGCAAAATTCCCCGCCCTGCCCACGTCAGTAGGGGACACCGATGGGATTGGAAAGGCCGCCGTCCGTCGGATGGGACGTTAAGCCGTGGCCCCGTTGAATCATACCTGTGCACGGGAGAGCCATACCCTGTGCACGTTAAAGAACACGCTGGATGGCCTTGACGGGAGACTACCATCTGTCTCCTAACAGCTGTTACAGTGGGTCCCCTCCCCCAACCTTCTCTGAGCCTTCGGGGTCCATGTGACCTGGCCATTTAGCCTATGGTGTGCAGAAAAGTGCCGCTCAAAGGTAAAACAACCCAACTCTCTTTACAAAGACAAAAGAGCAGATTTTAATCCGAAAGTGATCGAAATATGAGATCTTTAAATAGCTTTTAATCTATAGAATGTTTCGCAACAAAAGTTTTTGATGCTAATTGGTTGGGTTTTTTTTGCCTCTGAGCGGCACTTTTTTGCACACCATGGGCTAAATGGTCAGGTCACAAGGACCCCGAAGGCTCAGAGAAGGTTGAGTGAGGGGACTCACTGGAACAGCTATTAGGAGACAGATGGTAGTCTCCCTTCAAGGCCATCCAGCGTGTTCTTTAACGTGAACAGGGTATGGCTCTCCCGTACACGGGGCCCGGCTTAACGTCCCATCCGACGGACGACGATCTTTCCAAGCCCATCGGTGTCTCCTACTGACCGTGGGCAGGGCAGAGAGTTTTGCGGAGATAAGTCTCAACGCTGACCCAGCTGGGATTCGAACCTGGGAACTGCAGATTACGAGCCTGGCGCGCTACAGACTAAGCCACCCCCGCCCCAGGTGTGTAGAAGGACTTTTCCATAAGATGACATAATTTCAATTGTTACAATTACGTTCAATGTCTTCAATTTCGATTGAACAATTGTGATTTTAATTCCGATTGTAATTCTCTTTCTCTTTCAGCTCTTGCTGCCATCGCCATCGCCATTGCATTGCCAAGGGTAAGTTTCATTTTTATCTTTCATTGTTTCGCATTCTCTGTTTTCAGTTGGCAAAAACAATGCTGGCTGGCCTTAACGAGAGACTGCCATCTGTCTCCTAACAGCTACCAAGTGGATCCCCTCCCCCTAACTTTCTCTGAGTAGACAATCACTGAATGCCTAGCTATTATTTTTTATCTCCGCAAAATTCACCGCCAGACTCGTAATCTGTAGTTCCCAGGTTCGAGTCCCAGCTGGGTCAGCGTTGAGATTTATCTCCGCAAAATTCCCCGCCCTGCCCACGGTCAGTAGGGGACACCGATGGGCTTGGAAAGGCCGCCGTCCGTCGGATGGGACGTTAAGCCGTGGCCCCGTGTGCGGGAGGGCCATACCCTGTGCACGTTAGAGACCACCCTGTATGGCCTTGACGGGAGGCTACCATCTGTCTCCCAACAGCTGTTCCAGTGGGTCTCCTCCCCCAACCTTCTCTGAGCCTTCGGGGTCCATGTGACCTGGCCATTTAGCCCATGGTGTGCAAAAAAGTGCCGCTCAGAGGTAAAACAACCCAACGTTAAAGAACACGCTGGATGGCCTTGACGGGAGGCTACCATCTGTCTCCCAACAGCTGTTCCAGTGGGTAACCTCCACCAAACCTTCTCTGAGCCTTCGGGGTCGTTGTGACCTGGTCATTTAGCCCACAGTGTGCAAAAAAAGTGGCGCTCGGAGGTAAAACCACCCAACGTTAAAGAACACGCTGGATGGCCTTCACGGGAGGCTACCATCTGTCTCCCAACAGCTGTTCCAGTGGGTCTCCTCCACCAACCTTCTCTGAGCCTTCAGGGTCCATGTGACCTGGCCATTTAGCCCATGGTGTGCAAAAAACTGCCGCTCAGAGGTAAAACAACCCAACCCAAAGCCTAACTATTAAGAAAACAATAATAAATCAGGTGTTGTTTCATTCTTATGGGACGTGTGGTCCCAATTTTTATGGGTTAAAGCAAGGCCACCCAAATCGCGCAGAATGTGCAAAAAAAAAGTTAAGTTTCTTGTCTCCATCAAAGAAACAAAAAATTTTTTATGAAAGTGAGAATTAGAAATGGGAACCTGTGGTAAAAATAGACCAAAATTTTAATTGTCATTGGCAACCCAAATGTAAAGAAATCCTTATATTGCAAAGTAACAAAAATTAAAAGTTTCAAAAATTTAAAAGACTGAAAAGTTTGTTAGAGGGGTTCATGGACTTCACATTCACATGGAGGGGAGGTTGAGTTCCAGATTACGGGTCTGTATCTGCCCCGTTTAAAAATATATTTCAATATTCACAGTTTAGTTGTATACTAGTAGTTTGTATTGTTGGTCTGAGATTTGTTAGTATTGTACTATTGTGTAACTATAGGTTTCAAACGTAGCCACTTTTATTGGTAATCTTGCGCTTTAGAGAACTGAACCTTAAAAAAATACCCCCTCAAGCAGCTGCTTGCCACAGAGGTCTGACAGGAGCCTGTCAGTTTATATGCCATAGTAGAAGGTCTGTGAGGATGGCAGGCCTTCAGCAGAAAAACAACACAAACGCCCATGCCTTCCTCCTGGGCTCGAACCCAGGTCCCTTTCATCAGTAATAAAGCGCGCTAACCACTCGGCCACCAAATTCCTTAAAAATAAGATCCTCCCCACAAATATTCCACCTTTTTTAATGAGATTCGAACTCGTATCATCCTGCCCCTGGGTACAACAAGGTCTGATGAAATCTGACTTCACAATTTCGAAATTTCAATCCACACTCTCCTACTAAAAATGCTCACTGGTTAGGTCAAAGGTTAGAATGACTCAAACCCATTTTTAATCTTTCGTTATTGATCAACGATCACCAAAAATGTCTGAGCGATATCCCCCCCGCCAATCCTGCTCTTCCCTCCAGCTGGATTGACCTAATCAATGCATCTAATTGATGAGAGATCACATTGTTCAGCACCTCGATTCGAACCTCCACTCTCCGCTTGTGATTCTCCTGCACTCTTCGGTAAATCATCGTTCCTCAAACTATACCATAATGTATTTCTCTCCATTGCTTAACTTCTCATTTCATATCCTTTGATTGCTTAACTAATCAGAGAGCCTCGCCTAACTCGTTTGTAACATCGTTCTTGACTCGTCTGTGAGTCTCCCTTGATTACTTGACTCGTCTGTGAGTCTCCCTTGATTTCTTGACTCGTCTGTGGGTTTCCCTTGTTTTCTTGACTCGTCTGTGACTCTCCCTTGATTTTTTGACTCGTCTGTGAGTCTCCCTTGATTTCTTGACTCGTCTGTGAGTCTCCCTTGATTTCTCGACTCGTCTGTGAGTCTCCCTTGATTTCTTGACTCGTCTGTGAGTCTCCCTTGATTTCTCGACTCGTCTGTGAGTCTCCCTTGATTTTTTGACTCGTCTGTGGGTCTCCCTTGTTTTCTTGACTCGTCTGTGGGTCTCCCTTGTTTTCTTGACTCGTCTGTGAGTCTCCCTTGATTTTTTGACTCGTCTGTGGGTCTCCCTTGTTTTCTTGACTCGTCTGTGAGTCTCCCTTGATTTCTGGACTCGTCTGTGAGTCTCCCTTGATTTCTCGACTCGTCTGTGAGTCTCCCTTGATTTTTTGACTCGTCTGTGAGTCTCCCTTGATTTCTCGACTCGTCTGTGAGTCTCCCTTGATTTCTTGACTCGTCTCTGAGTCTCCCTTGATTTCTTGACTCGTCTGTGAGTCTCCCTTGTTTTCTTGACTCCTCTGTGAGTCACTCTTGATTTCTCGACTCGTCTGTGAGTCTCCCTTGATTACTTGACTCGTCTGTGAGTCTCCCTTGATTTCTTGACTCGTCTGTGAATCTCCCTTGATTTATTGACGCGTCTGTGAGTCTTCCTTGATTTTTTTGACTCGTCTGTGAGTCTCCCTTGATTTCTTGACTCGTCTGTGAGTCTCCCTTGATTTCTCGACTCGTCTGTGAGTCTCCCTTGATTTCTTGACTCGTCTGTGAGTCTCCCTTGATTTTTTGACTCGTCTGTGGGTCTCCCTTGTTTTCTTGACTCGTCTGTGAGTCTCCCTTGATTTCTCGACTCGTCTGTGAGTCTCCCTTGATTTCTCGACTCGTCTGTGAGTCTCCCTTGATTTCTCGACTCGTCTGTGAGTCTCCCTTGATTTCTCGACTCGTCTCTGAGTCTCCCTTGATTTCTTGACTCGTCTGTGAGTCTCCCTTGATTTCTCGACTCGTCTGTGAGTCTCCCTTGATTTCTCGACTCGTCTGTGAGTCTCCCTTGATTTCTTGACTCGTCTGTGAGCCTTCCACGATTTCTTGACTCGTCTGTGAGTCTCCCTTGATTTCTCGACTCGTCTGTGAGCCTTTCTCGATTTCTTGACTCGTCTGTGAGCCTTCCTCTATTTCTTGACTCGTCTGTGAGCTTTCTACGATTTCTTTACTTGTTTCTGAGCCTCCCTTGATTTCTTTACTCGCCTTTGAGTCACCCTTGATGTCTTTAGTAGCTCGTGAGTCTACCTTAATTTCTTGAATTGCCTCTGAACCTCCCTTGATTTCTTGAATCGCCTGTGAGCTTCCCTTGATTTCTTCACGCCTTTGTGAGTCTCGATTACTTCTTGACTTCTTTTTACTTCCTTTATTCCTCTCACTTCTTGACTCCCCTGTCAGCCTCACTTCGTTTCGTTCCTCGCCCGTGAACCTTCCTTGATTTCTTTGCTCTTCTGTTAGCCTTCCTCGATTTCCTGAATCATCTGTTAAATTCCCGCAAATTCTTAACCCCTCTGTGAGCCTCCCTTCATTTCTTCGCTCTTCTGCAATCCTCCCCCTGATTTCTGGACTCGTCTTTGAGCTTCCCTTGATTGATTTTCTCACTTATGCATCCCCCCATTGTTATTTAACTCGTCTATGTACAACGCCACCCCAAACACTCCTAATGATTACAGAACTCGTCAATTCTCTCGATTACTTTACTCGTCTAGGCATCTCTCTCGATGATAACTCAATTCTGCTCTCACCATCCCTCTTGATTATTTAACTCCTTTGCACATTTCCTTCGTATCCCTCAATGTTATCTGTTCGTCTTCGCTTTGATATGTCATCCCAATACGACCCAACTATGAAGAATTTTTTAAAGCTTCTAATTCTCTAGGAAACGCATTCCCAGTTAAACCACGTGATTTCCACTGCCAAGAAGCGGACAAAATCTTATTAGGAATTTCGTTAACTGAAGAGGAAGTAGTGCACAACATTTTCCCATCAAAGGATCTGAGCAAGCAATGCCCTTACAACACCCACCCAACTTCCAGACGACGTCACAGACAGTCCAATTGTCTGTCGAGTTGGGTTGGGTTGTTTTACCTCTGAGCGGCACTTTTTTGCACACCATGGGCTAAATGGCCAGGTCACATGAACCCCGAAGGCTCAGAGAAGGTTGGGGGAGGGGACCCACTGGAACAGCTGTTGGGAGACAGATGGTAGCCTCCCGTCAAGGCCATCCAGCGTGTTCTTTAACGAGCACAGGGTATGGCTCTCCCGCACACGGGGCCACGGCTTAACGTCCCATCCGACAGACGGCGGCTTTCCAAGCCCATCGGTGTCCCCTACTGACCGTGGGCAGGGCGGGAAATTTTTGCGGAGATAAATCTCAACGCTGACCCAGCTGGGACTCGAACCTAGGAACTACAGATTACGAGCCTGGCGCGCTACCGACTGAGCCACCCCCGCCCCCCTGTCTGTCGAGTAACAACAAAAACAGCAGAACGATAACAAACAGTATTAATTAAAATTTATTGGTGCATTTCTCAATAACGACAATTCGCTCATGCCCACAAGCGAAACCATAAAAATCTTTTCATAATCTTTTTTTTTTATGTTCGTCATAATAAAAACATTCTGTAAGATCATACTCTCCTCGATATCGCCAGGTCATCTCCCTCGCATTCGGAACAATATCGTTTATGATTTTATTAAAAACGATCTTCTAAAGGCGCGAATTCATGCGGAAATTACTGCTATCCTTTTCCTTATTATCCAGTAGCATTGCAACTTCACACAAACTCTGACAGTTACAGCCCAACTCACAAGAACAGGAAATCTCGAAGTCGATTGAAAATAAAAGTGTCGGTTGGGGGTGGTTGGGTAAGGATGCAACAAAACGAATTAAATGTAACAAAATAATGAAAAGGTTATCGCATAATGATAGTCTTAAGCTCGGCTTTTGTGGCTTGTCATTGTCGCTGAAAACATTTTTGTTCTCATCTAGACAATCGAGACTCAGAACAATGCCTCCAAGAGCAACAATGAAACACAACACTTCGGCGAGTTCTTTGTTTTCGCGTGGATTGCATTGTTGCCCTTTTAACCTCTTTGTTGGACTCTCAGACACGACCGGCAAGACTTTCTCTCCGCTCTCAAGAGATTATTGGCTTTATTTTAAAGAATGATTTCATCCCTTTCGAAAAGTTTGTTTCATCTTTATGGTGAAATTAGGTTATGATGTCGGTACTGGGTTCAACGGATGTCCCATTAAGGGGTTGGGTCTTTGAACCAAGAAAAAAGCGACTCCGAATCAAAAACAAAAGGTAGGTCAAAGGTCATGTAAACACTGGCTTTTATAAATAGCAACTCCCAAAGGTGTGAAAATAAGTAGCTTCGTATTTTCTTGATTTTCTTCCTTAACTCTTCTGTTTTGCATTTAGTGCGCAAATCGGAAAGGAAGCGAAAAGCCTGTCTCGTGCTAGTGACGCATAAATCAAAAGAAATCACTGCACGTCTCAAGTGCACGGGTATCGGTCGGGGTCAGGGGTCGACATGCCGCACGTGACGGGCATAGCAATCGCCGGCGATTCAGGTTTTCCCAACAAGCAACTACCTGTGTTGCCATAAATAACTCGACCCACTGTTCCTGTTCCTCTGTTAGCAACATTGAATAACTTACGTCAACTAAAAGAAGAAAATTAAGGGTCAAGAGTTAATCTCATTTTCCTTTTCACTATTTGTAGATTGCATTTAATGAGTTTTATCTTTTTCGTACTTTAAACTTCACTACTGCTTCTCATTCTGCTGCGAGTGATTCGCAGATTAAGCTTGCTTCTATCTGGAGATTTGCAGCTTCCATCACTTCCTTGTTATGACAGTCTCTCCTCTTCCCAAATCTTCTCCTTGATGCTCATCTTCTTCCTGATCTTCCTCTACTATTCCTATTTTTCAAATTCTCATAAAAACCCATCTGCCATCATTATCATCTGTCCCCATTTATTTAAACTTTTCGGCTTCAATTATTTCGTTGGTTGTTAAAAAAACTTAAATCTCCTTCGTTTTTTACGTTTTTTTTTTTCGTTTTCTTATTTTATTTTTTCTCGTTATCGAATTTTTTTTTCTAGTCTGGCTTTTCGATGGCATCTTCCCGAAAAATCCAATTCCACTGGATTTAATTCTTTCCTCCATTTTTTTTTCACTATCCGTTGTTTTGCACCCCTTGATGAATTTATTTCAATTACGTATTTGAACCTTCAGGTGACCCAAAATATTCCCCACGTTGAGATAGAACTCGTTATGTTCAGCGATTGTAGTAATATAATTATAATCATAATCTCTTTCTATTATTCTAAATTTCCCTTTTCTATTATCACAATCTTTTCACAATTATTCTACTCTTTCTCGTATTATATTCTATTTATTTCCTCTAGTATCCTATTCCCATAATTCTATTCACTTTCTGTTTTATCTTATTCTTTTTACTATACTCATTCCCCCCCCCCCACAGTATTCCGGTCTCCCCCCTCCCACTCTTTTCCTCTTTCTGAATTAATCTATTCATTTACTGCATTATCTTACTCCTCTTCTGCACTATCCTATTCCTTTTCTATATTATCTTACTCTTTTCCTCTCACTATCCTACTCCTTTTCTGGGGCGGGTGTGGCTCAGTCGGTAGCGCGCCAGACTTGTAATCTGTAGTTCCCAGGTTCGAGTCCCAGCTGGGTCAGCGTTGAGATTTATCTCCTCAAAATTCCCCGCCCTGTCCACGGTCAGTAGGGGACACCGATGGGCTTGGAAAGGCCGCCGTCCTTCGGATGGGACGTTAAGCCGTGGCCCCGTGTGCGGGAGAGCCATACCCTGTGCACGTTAAAGAACACGCTGGATGGCCTTGACGGGAGGCTACCATCTGTCTCCCAACAGCTGTTCCAGTGGGTCCCCTCCCCCAACCTTCTCTGAGCCTTCGGGGTCCATGTGACCTGGCCATTTAGCCCATGGTGTGCAAAAAAGTGTCGCTCAGAGGTAAAACAACCCAACCCAACCTACTCCTTTTCTCAGTTTATCTTACTCCGTTTGTTATTACTCTTTTTGCCTTATCCTATTCTCCGTACTATTTATATTCCCTTTCTGTATTATCCTATTCCTTTCCTCTATTATCCTACTCCTTTTGCCTTCCTCTATTCCCTTTCTTTTTTCTCCATATCCTTTAGTGACGATATTTTCCTCTCCTTCACAGATGAAGCGCCAGGCTTACCAACTTCCCGACGGCGCCGAATTGATCGTCGGTCCCATCTCCACGACCTTCAGCTGCGAAGGATTCCGCTACGGTTACTATGCCGACACAGATAACGAATGCAAGGTCTTCCACGTGTGCAACCAGATCACTAACGCCGACGGGTCCAGCGAGACCCAGCACTGGAGCTTCTTCTGCGGCAACCAGACCGTCTTCAACCAGCTGACGCTCACGTGCGCTTTCCCGGAGGAAGCAGTCCCCTGCTCCAACGCTCGTGACTTCTACTACGTAAACGACAACATCGGAATCGAGGATGCCCTCTTCCTGAGGGATGAAGATGTTGCTAGGGCGCAACAGGTCATCAACGGAAAGAAATAAACCCCCTTCACCCACCCCCACAAACCATCCCCGCACCAAAGGCAACTCCTTTAAGGAAAAAAAAAAACATCTTATCGGCTTAAATAAGTTGGGAAGATGAAATTTCGATCCTGCTCGCCAAGTCCAAATATATGCAAATATTAGAGAGAAAAAAAAAGAAAATTTAAAGTGAGAGTTTAGAAGTTGACACGACTGAACTGTTGAGGTTCCCATTTCAGGAATCGAACCAGCATCTCAAGTCAGAAGATCGTGGAAAGATAAAAAAAGAGAGAAAAAAAAGACAAAAAAAAATCTAGCATGTGCAGAACTTTTTATCCTTCTAACCATGGTGCCCGAATACTACCTTATACTCGCGCGTGACGTTGGCGGTGACGTCACGAAAGGGTGTGGCATAATAATAAAAAAAAAGCCGTACTACATATCCAAGGGACTGGAATCTGTATAAACCCTCGGTGTCCTTGTCCTCTGTTGTCCTCGTCATTGTTGATGTTGATGTCGCCTTCAAATCTTCCCACGCGCATCGTCGGGTGTGCTTCCGAGAGCGCGTGAGATCGGCCTGAGGGACTTTTTCGGTTCTTCAGTTGGTGTGGTGGTTCGAGGGTTGGAGTTGGGGGGGTTGGGGGTGTAAGGTCAACGGAGGGGACCATTAGTGACGCCAAAAGGTCCCCCTGACGGTCCCGACCCCTCCAGCTACTTTCTTTCGCTCTTGTACGTCATCATTTCTGTGGTCGCAGGTGGTTGTTGGAAAAAATTGCTCTTCCTGGAGACCTTGTATATATAATCGATATTATGTATATCTACGAAAGCGCGTTGTGTAACGTTAAATTGTGATATATAATAAAGCAGGCATTTTGAAAGAAATATCGTGTCTATGTATTGTTTGCTTGTGAGTGTTTGTGAGATCGAAAACGTTTCGCATCAATGGGCTAAATGGCCAGGTCACAAGGACCTCGAGAATGTTGGGAAAAGGGGACAGCTGTTCCTTCCCCTCCTCCCAGCTTCTTCCCCTTCTCGAGAAGGGGATCAGCCTCTAGACAGCTGTTCTAGTTCGAACAGCTGTGTCCTCTAGACATCTGTGTTCGAACAGCTGTCTAGAAGAATCAGCCTCTAGACAGCTGTCTAGAACTGTTCTAGACAGCCCCCTCTGTCCAGAATGGCCTCTAGACAGCTTCTAGACAGCTGTTCTAGTTCG
Source organism: Ryuthela nishihirai (assembly GCA_038380435.1). Classification (NCBI taxonomy): domain Eukaryota; kingdom Metazoa; phylum Arthropoda; class Arachnida; order Araneae; family Heptathelidae; genus Ryuthela; species Ryuthela nishihirai. Next base: position 26,592,859 of record JAWZYU010000026.1, read on the forward strand.
AGACAGCTGTTCTAGTTCGAGACAGCTGTGTCCTCTAGACAGCTGTTCGAACACAGATGGAAGCCTCCCGTCAAAGCCGTCCATCGTTTCTTTTAACGTGCACAGAGTGTGGCTCTTATAAAATAGGACCACGGATTAAAGTCAATCCGACGGACGACAGGCTTTCTAAACGTAAAGATGTCTTTTAACGATGAGGGCAGGGGTTTAAACGGAGATAAAGAGCTCAATTGAACGATGATTGAATCAAAGAATCAATGGAACACTATGAGAGTGAGCAGTTGGCAGCTATCACAGATCATTGGTTTGAATAATAAATGATTAACAAGTCATTGGTCTCCGTGAGAAGTGTGAAAGTGTCTACTGCGCAATCTCACAGTCTCTCTCCAGTTGCTTCTCCAATTACTACCCTGTTTCGTCACTATATAATACCCTCTCAAGCAGCTGCTTGCCACAGAGGTCTGACAGGAGCCTGTCAGTTTATATGCCACAGTAGAAGGTCTGTGAGGATGCCAGGACCTCAGCAGGAAAACGACACATACATCCATGCCTTACCCGGGGCTCGAACCCAGGTCCCTTAGATCAGTAGCCAAGTGCGCTAACCACTCGGCCATGGGACGGCTAGATAAATACCCCCTCAAGCAGCTGCTTGCCACAGAGGTCTGACAGGAGCCTGTCAGTTTATATTAAATAGTAGAAGGTCTGTGAGGATGCCACGACCTCAGCAGAAAAACGACACATACATCCATGCCTTACCCGGGGCTCGAACCCAGGTCCCTTAGATCAGTAGCCAAGTGCGCTAACCACTCGGCCATGGGACGGCTAGATAAATACCCCCTCAAGCAGCTGCTTGCCACAGAGGTCTGACAGGAGCCTGTCAGTTTACATGCCATAGTAGAAGGTCTGTGAGGATGCCAGGACCTCAGCAGAAAAACGACACATACATCCATGCCTTACCCGGGGCTCGAACCAAGGTCCCTTAGATCAGTAGCCATGTGCGCTAACCACTCGGCCATGGGACGGCTAGATAAATACCCCCTCAAGCAGCTGCTTGCCACAGAGGTCTGACAGGAGCCTGTCAGTTTACATGCCATAGTAGAAGGTCTGTGAGGATGCCAGGACCTCAGCAGAAAAACGACACATACATCCATGTCTTACCCGGGGCTCGAACCCAGGTCCCTTAGATCAGTAGCCAAGCGCGCTAACCACCCGATACTATATTATAAAATGCATTGTGACAGGTCCACGTTCAAAACTACATAACTTTGAAAACGAATTTTACAGAAAATGAGATATATTGTAGTTCTCTTTCCAATCTCTCCAAATCTCGATTCTTTTCAACAATATTCGCTTATATTATGTATAGTGAATATTCACAGTATATAAATAATATACAAATCGCTATTTAAAGAGTTAATGAAGCTTGGACACGTTTCTTCAGTATTGAAGAAAATTAACACACCATCATCATCCTCAAGCAGCTATGAGCTACGGAGGTCCAACCAAATTAGGCAATTTAGTTCTCCAAATACATCTCTCCTGAGCTACATCTGCTGCATCTTGCCAATATGTACTGTAGACTAATTCTGACAAAGTCTTGTTTGACATTGTCTGCCTACCACATCCTAACATCCTAGGTCTCCCCTTCCTTCTGAGATCTCTAGGCACACTGTTCATAACCCTATTCGCCAATTTATAATTATCCATACGGGCAACATGGCCAAACCAATTCTGACAAAGTCTTGTTTGACATTGTCTGCCTACCACATCCTAACATCCTAGGTCTCCCCTTCCTTCTGAGACCTCTAGGCACACTGTTCATAACCCTATTCGCCAATCTATAATTATCCATACGGGCAACATGGCCAAACCAATTCTGACAAAGTCTTGTTTGACATTGTCTGCCTACCACATCCTAACATCCTAGGTCTCCCCTTCCTTCTGAGACCTCTAGGCACACTGTTCATAACCCTAGTCGCCAATCTATAATTATCCATACGGGCAACATGGCCAAACCAATTCTGATAAAGTCTTGTTTGACATTGTCTGCCTACCACATCCTAACATCCTAGGTCTCCCCTTCCTTCTGAGACCTCTAGGCACACTGTTCATAACCCTATTCGCCAATCTATAATTATTCATACGGGCAACATGGACAAACCAACGGAGTCTCTCTCTGCACAATGTGCTGCTTAAAGGAGGTTGCAGACTCCTTTGCCTAACCTCATCATTAGTTACAAAGTTGAACCACCTAATGCCCAAGATACTGCGTAAGCATCTAGAATCAAAAGCATCTGGTTTCTTGTTATCTTGTTTACAAAGTGTCCAAGTTTCACTACCATAACTAACCCTAGGAAGAACCAAACTATTATACAGTCTAATTTTAATCTTTAGGTGTATACGCCAATTTCTCCACACTCTCCATAAATTCTTAAAAGTTCGTCCCCACCACTTCTAAAATTAACTTTTATTTTAGTGAATGATTTACTTCAACAGTTATGTATTTCTCTTCGTTAGCTGTTTGAGAAAAACCTCTTATGAACAGCAATATTTGCTGTTAAATATCTTAGCTTCAAAAACTATTTAAACATTTAAAACCAATATTGTAGAAAATAGAGATTTAGATAAATTTGACTACGATCTTAAATTTTCCCAACTTACTAAAGAATAAAAATGCATGCATACAAATATTCACAGGATATGTTTATCAGCTGGTGGATAATCCTGAGCAGAAGTCATCGCAGGCACCTGAACTCTTTGCTTCTATTGGCATCGTCAAATTCTACATTGGAGGAAGTCTTCCAGTGTAGATGGCTTCAGCCTTTAGTAGTGGGGGAACGGGTCTTTGCCCCATGTCTGCGATTAGGGAGCTGTTTGATATTGTCGGCATTCCCTCTCTCAATAAACATAGTTTCTTTAAACATCCCACTAACCATTTTCTCTCCATAGGTAGTTGGAATGTGAGGACTCTGCACAAAGCTTTTTCTCTTGATGTCCTCACAAAAGAATTCCACCATTAAAATTTAGATATTCTCGGCTTGCAAGAGACCAGATGGACACATAAAGGTCAGATTCTTAAAAATAATCTTGAATTTCTCTTTTCAGGGTGGGACGACAATAAGCATCACCAAGGCGTGGGTCTGCTTCTTAGCAGACACGCTAGTGATGCTCTTCTAAGATATGAATGCATTAATGAAAGGTTTCTTACAGAAAAATTTCAGACAAGCGTTAAAGACCTGAATGTTATCTGCTGTTATGCCCCCACTGAGGATGCCGATGAGGATGAGAAGGATAGGTTTTATGAACAACTTCAGGATATTTTGAATTCTGTCAAGAAAGGAGATATTACCCTTGTTCTTGGTGACTTCAATGCCAAAGTTGGTACTGACTCTGACCTTTGGGGAGGGGTGATTGGCCCTTTTAATATTGGTAGCTGCAATGGCAATGGGCAACGTCTCCTACAGGTAAGTAAACTCAATGGATTCAGAATAACTAACACTTATTACAAACACCGCGACATACATAAGTACACATGGGTTTCACCTGATGGGCTGCATAGGAATATGATTGATTACATATTAATTAACAGCAAATGGGCTAGTTCTGTTAGAAATACCAAGGCATATAGGGGAGCTGAAATTGGATCTGACCATTACCTTGTTAAAAGTGTCTTGCAACTTAAACTTAAAAAGTGTTGTGCTAGGGTTAAACAATTTACTTTTAATACTGAAGCTCTGAAAGACCCAGTTATAGCCAAAGCTTACCATGATAGGTTACTTAGTCATTATGACAGTCATGGTATGCTTACTACTGAAGTTGAGGAAGAATGGGATCATTTTAAACAGGCTTTTTTGGACACTAACAGTACTCTTTTAGGAAAAAAGGAGCAGAAGAGCCAGAATTATCTGAGTGATAAGGGACTTGAGCTTATTTCGGAAAGAAAGAACAGCAGGAATGTCCTTAATCAATACCCTACTAGTCCTAATAGAAAGCATTACAGAGAGCTTAATAAACTTGTAAGGGATCAGTTAGCTGCTGATAAGAATCTTTGGCTTGATGGTTTGGCTGACAAAGCCGAGGAAGCAGTTAGACAGCACAAACAGCAGAGAGCTGTACCAGATAGTTAATGTTTTGTGTGGTAGAAAACGGACAGGTATACAGGGATTGAAGGATAAACAAGGTAAGGTTATAGAAGGTGAGGATTCTGTCATGACTAGGTGGGCTGAGCATTTCAGTCATATTCTAAACAATGTGGTTAGTTCTATTCCCATTGTTTGCAATGATGATAGATGCATTGGTGGCTTTAATGTTGGCCCTATAACACAATCTGAAGTTATTTTGGCTGTTTCTAAACTTAAACTTCATAAATCCCCAGGGGTAGATGAAATTACTACAGAAATGCTTAGAGCTGGGAATGTTTCGGTTACCACTTGGATGACTAAAATTCTGAATATCTTTTATGATAAAGGCATGGTTCCTAAGGATTTTACCAGAGCTATTGTTATCCCTATTTTCAAAAAAGGTGATCTCAGTTCTTGTGATAACTATAGGGGTATCAGCCTACTCTCTGTTCCAGGTAAAGTTCTTTCCATGATTGTGCTTAATAGAATTAAGAATCTGGTTGACAGTCAATTGCGTGATGAGCAATGTGGATTCAGAAGTGGTAGGGGATGTGTGGATCAGATATTTTCACTTAGGCAGATTCTTGAGAAATGTTTAGAGTTTCAGAAACCTTTCGTTGCTAGCTTTGTTGATTTCAAAAAGGCTTTCGACTCTGTTGATCGTCATAATTTGTGGTTGATTGTGAAATCATATTATATACCAGACAAATTAGTTAACTTAATGAAAGCTCTCTATAATAACACTGAGTCGTGTGTGAGAGTTGGTAAGGCTTGTAGCAATTGGTTTAGCATTACTTCTGGTGTTCGACAAGGGTGCATTTTGTCTCCTTTTCTCTTTAGCTTGGTTATTGATTATGTTATGCGAAATTCACTTCAAGGGAAAGATTTTGGCCTTAAATGGGCTGGAGATACGAAAATGTCTGATTTAGATTATGCTGATGATTTAGCACTTTTGGCAAATGATGTTGATGAGATGAACTCTTTCATTCGAGCTGTTGATGAGACTGGTAGTAGAGTAGGTTTGGTTATAAACAGAGAGAAAACTAAAGTGATGAAAATTGGTCAGGCAGGCTGTGATTCAGTTAATCTGAATGGTTGCAGTCTTGAGCAGGTGTCACAGTTTAATTATCTTGGGAGCTATGTAACAGATAATGGTGATGTGCGGCATGAGATTAACAGACGAATAGGGATTGCTGCCGGGACTTTTAAGAACCTCTGGAGAGTGTGGAGAAATAGGCGTATACACCTACAGACTAAAATTAGACTGTATAATAGTTTGGTTCTTTCTAGGGTTAGTTATGGTAGTGAAACTTGGACACTTTGTAAACAAGATAACAGGAAACTAGATGCTTTTGATTCCAGATGCTTACGCAGTGTCTTGGGCATTAGGTGGTTCAACTTTGTAACTAATGATGAGGTTAGGCAAAGGAGTTTGCAACCTCCTTTAAGCAGCATATTGTGCAGAGAGAGACTCCGTTGGTTTGGCCATGTTGCCCGTATGAATAATTATAGATTGGCGAATAGGGTTATGAACAGTGTGCCTAAAGGCCTCAGAAAGAAGGGGAGACCTAGGATGCGGTGGGCTGACAATGTCAAACAGGACCTTGTTAGAATTGGTGTGCAGTGGCCAGATGCAATAAATGTAGCTCAGGATAGACTTGCTAGGAGAACTAAATTGCACGGTCTGGTTGGACCTCCGTAGCCCATGGCTGCTTGAGGATGATGATGATGATCAAATAAATTGAATTGTCCCCATAACGGTGAAAATTCTAGCTATTGGAGAATTGTAAAAATACAAATAACAAATATTTTATTAGTTCCAGTAGACCAGAAAAATATGTTTTCTATTATCTCTCCTCACCAGTTGGTCCTGTTGACCAGCACCACCCACACCTAAGGGAAGATCAAATTATAGCTGCCAATGTAAATGGCTTTGGGTTGGGTTGTTTTACCTATGAGCGGCACTTTTTCGCACACCATGGGCTAAATGGGCAGGTCACATGGACCCCGAAGGCTCAGAGAAGGTTGGGGGAGGGGACTCACTGGAACAGCTGTTAAGAGACAGATGGTAGCCTTCCGTCAAGGCATCCAGCATGTTCTTTAACGTGCACAGGGTATGGCTCTCCCGCACACGGGCCACGGCTTAACGTCCCATCCAACGGACGGCGGCCTTTCCAATCCCATCGGTGTCCCCTACTGACCGTGGGCAGGGCGGGGAGTTTTGCGGAGATAAATCTCAACGCCGACCCAGCTGGGACTCGAACCTGGAAACTACAGATTACGAGCCTGGCGCGCTACCGACTGAGCCACCCCCACCCCTCGCCAATATAAATGACATCTCACTCTCTTACAAAACTTTCAAATTTCTACCATACTTAGATCGTTTGTAATATTCGTTTGAAATTTCGACTTTTTTCCCCACCGCTTATTAAAGCTATTGAGAGATTCTTGAAATGCGAATCGTAATTTATCGTCAATATCTATCTAACCCGAAAAAAAATTTTGATTGATCTCTATGAACGAAAAAATGTTGAATGTTTACAAACAGAAAGTTTGAGAAAAAAAATTAGCTCGAGAGATAATTTTACTGAAAAGAGTCTTAGTATAAGTAGAACTCGAACCCAAGTCTCCTGTATTCATGCCAGATGGGGTTGGGGGTCGCTCAGTGGGTAGTACGCCAGGCTCGTAATCTGCAGTTCCCAGATTACAGTCCCAACATTGAGATTTTTCTCCGCAAAACTCCCCGCCCTGCCCACGGTCAGTAGGGGACACCGATGGGCTTGGAAAGACCGCCGTCCGTCGGATGGGTCGTCAATCCGTGACTCCGTGTGCGGGAGAGCCATACCCTGTGCACGTTAAAGAACACGCTGGATGGCCTTGACGGGAGGCTACCATCTGTCTCCCAATAGTTGTTCCAGTGGGTCCTCTCACCCAACCTTCACTGAGCCTTCGGGGTTCTTGTAACCTGTCCATTTTGCCCATTGTGTGGAAAAAAGTGCCGCTCAGAGGTAAAACAACCCAACGTTAGAGACCACCCTGTATGGCCTTGACGGGAGGCTACCATCTGTCTCCCAATAGCTGTTGCAGTGGGTCCTCTCACCCAACCTTCTCTGAGCATTCGGGGTCCTTGTGACCTGGCCATTTAGCCCATGGTGTGCAAAAAAGTGCCGCTCAGAGGTAAAACAACCCAACCAGAAGAATAAAAACAAAACCTTTTTGTAAATCCACAATTCTAGTATCTATAATTTTTTGAAACTCTAAACATTTCTAGAGAATCTTCTTAAATGGAAAAAAATAATGTTGTACAAATACACAGACCTAACTGTTTGAACCTAAACTGTTCTTCCTGATTTTGCTTGCCAACTAAATGTGCAATTCCATTAAGCCAAATTATGCACGATTTCACAAAACCGCCAACGAACGACTAGGGTGCTGTGCAAGCAGGAGTCGGACACATCCTCACATCGTCTTATTGGTAATTCAAAGCACGTTCCTTTCTCGGAAGTTTCGCTGTCTCTTGTAATTCATTGCCCTTGGCGTAACAGATAATTGGAGGTTGTAGGAGAATCACGTGATGCCTGTCACTCTCAAGTGAGTCCACACAAGCTGAGGTTTTCCCTTCTCGAGAAAAAGACGAATTTGTTGGGAAAAAGTCAAAAGTAACACTCACTTCTCATCTGCGTTTTAAGTTAAAGAAACTGCTTCGATGTGTTCACTCTTAATGGATGATTTTAATGTTTTCCGTCTTCTTTTTCTCTCAAATTTTCTGTGATTTTTGAAGAAGAAAAGTATAATGAAGGCATTTTATTTTTTTTTTTGCTTTAGAGAAGAAAACTTCGGAGGAAAAAAGGAGATAATCAGTCGTGACCTAGAAAAGCAAGAGAGGTCATTTGAAGGAGCTGTTACGATGGCAACACTTCAGAATAGAAAGAATCAGCAAAGGGCATTTCAATCGTACGCAGGATTCGAACTCCAGTATGTCGCACTGTACAGGGTGTCCGAAAAATGATGGAACAGTCGCTCAAATAAATATCCGAACAGTACGGTTGATTACAGAATTCAGAAAAAATATCTGGCAACGATTTTTTTAGAAATTAGCAATCTGGCAACCTTTGTGTCACGTGACACGAAGGTTGAGATGAAGAAAGTAATATATTAGTTGAAAGCGTACCTCAAATAATTTTGAACATGATGCCCAAAGTTCGTGACCCTACATATGTCCAATAGATATTCCACTTCTTGGCCATACACGCTGCAGCATATCTCTTGTTACTTGAATGATTCAAGTCTCGAATTTTGTCCATGTTAAAATAATTCTTTGCAAACCCCGTAATAAAAAGCATGCAGGGATGTGAAATCAAGGCTCCTTGTTGGCCATAGAATTGGACCCCCATCTATCTGTGAAGAAAAGTTGAAACTAAGAATTATCCTCTAACATCTCTTGAGAAATGTGGAGGTGCATCGTCTTCTCTGGTGGCCTCTCGTTAAACTGATTGAATGGGGGAATGGACGGGTACAACATTCAAAGGGATGACTCTTGTGCATTTGGGGACAGTACTTCACGAAACACTACTAGGGGGCGCCCCTGCCAATTCATTTGTGAAGGAAAGTTGAAACTAAGAATTATCCTCTAACATCTCTTGAGAAATGTGGAGGTGCATCGTTTTCTCTGGTGGCCTCTCGTTAAACTGTTTGAATGGGGGAATGGACGGGTACAACATTCAATGGGATGACTCTTGTGCATTTGGGGACAGTACTTCACGAAACACTACTAGGGGGCGCCCCTGCCAATTCATCTGTGAAGGAAAGTTGAAACTAAGAATTATCCTCTAGCATCTCTTGAGAAATGTGGAGGTGCATCGTCTTCTCTGGTGGCCTCTCGTTAAACTGTTTGAATGGGGGAATGGACGGGTACAACATTCAATGTGATGACTCTTGTGCATTTGGGGACAGTACTTCACGAAACACTACTAGGGGGCGCACCTGCCAATTCATCTGTGAAGGAAAGCTGAAACTAAGAATTATCCTCTAACATCTCTTGAGAAATGTGGCGGTGCATCGTCTTCTCTGGTGGCCTCTCGTTAAACTGTTTGAATGGGGGAATGGACGGGTACAACATTCAATGGGATGACTCTTGTGCATTTGGGGACAGTACTTCACGAAACACTACTAGGGGGCGCCCCTGCCAATTCATCTGTGAAGAAAAGTTGAAACTAAGAATTATCCTCTAACATCTCTTGAGAAATGTGGCGGTGCATCGTCTTCTCTGGTGGCCTGTCGTTAAACTGTTTGAATGGGGGAATGGACGGGTACAACATTCAATGGGATGACTCTTGTGCATTTGGGGACAGTACTTCACGAAACACTACTAGGGGGCGCCCCTGCCAATTCATCTGTGAAGGAAAGTTGAAACTAAGAATTATCCTCTAACATCTCTTGAGAAATGTGGCGGTGCATCGTCTTCTCTGGTGGCCTCTCGTTAAACTGTTTGAATGGGGGAATGGACGGGTACAACATTCAATGGGATGACTCTTGTGCATTTGGGGACAGTACTTCACGAAACACTACTAGGGGGCGCCCCTGCCAATTCATCTGTGAAGGAAAGTTGAAACTAAGAATTATCCTCTAACATCTCTTGAGAAATGTGGCGGTGCATCGTCTTCTCTGGTGGCCAGTCGTTAAACTGTTTGAATGGAGGAATGGACGGGTACAACATTCAATGGGATGACTCTTGTGCATTTGGGGACAGTACTTCACGAAACACTACTAGGGGGCGCCCCTGCCAATTCATCTGTGAAGGAAAGTTGAAACTAAGAATTATCCTCTAACATCTCTTGAGAAATGTGGAGGTGCATCGTCTTCTCTGTTGGCCTCTCGTTAAACTGTTTGAATGGGGGAATGGACGGGTACAACATTCAATGGGATGACTCTTGTGCATTTGGGGACAGTACTTCACGAAACACTACTAGGGGGCGCCCCTGCCAATTCATCTGTGAAGGAAAGTTGAAACTAAGAATTATCCTCTAACATCTCTTGAGAAATGTGGAGGTGCATCGTCTTCTCTGGTGGCCTCTCGTTAAACTGTTTGAATTGGGGAATGGACGGGTACAACATTCAATGGGATGACTCTTGTGCATTTGGGGACAGTACTTCACGAAACACTACTAGGGGGCGCCCCTGACAATTCATCTGTGAAGGAAAGTTGAAACTAAGAATTATCCTCTAACATCTCTTGAGAAATATGGCGGTGCATCGTCTTCTCTGGTGGCCTCTCGTTAAACTGTTTGAATGGGGGAATGGACGGGTACAACATTCAATGTGATGACTCTTGTGCATTTGGGGACAGTACTTCACGAAACACTACTAGGGGGCGCCCCTGCCAATTCATCTGTGAAGGAAAGTTGAAACTAAGAATTATCCTCTAACATCTCTTGAGAAATGTGGCGGTGCATCGTCTTCTCTGGTGGCCTCTCGTTAAACTGTTTGAATGGGGGAATGGACGGGTACAACATTCAATGGGATGACTCTTGTGCATTTGGGGACAGTACTTCACGAAACATTACTAGGGGGCGCCCCTGTCAATTCATCTGTGAAGGAAAGTTGAAACTAAGAATTATCCTCTAACATCTCTTGAGAAATGTGGCGGTGCATCGTCTTCTCTGGTGGCCTGTCGTTAAACTGTTTGAATGGGGGAATGGACGGGTACAACATTCAATGGGATGACTCTTGTGCATTTGGGGACCAGTACTTCACGAAACACTACTAGGGGGCGCCCCTGCCAATTCATCTGTGAAGGAAAGTTGAAACTAAGAATTATCCTCTAACATCTCTTGAGAAATGTGGAGGTGCATCGTCTTCTCTGGTGGCCTGTCGTTAAACTGTTTGAATGGGGGAATGTACGGGTACAACATTCAATGGGATGACTCTTGTGCATTTGGGGACAGTACTTCACGAAACACTACTAGGGGGCGCCCCTGCCAATTCATCTGTGAAGGAAAGTTGAAACTAAGAATTATCCTCTAACATCTCTTGAGAAATGTGGCGGTGCATCGTCTTCTCTGGTGGCCTGTCGTTAAACTGTTTGAATGGGGGAATGGACGGGTACAACATTCAATGGGATGACTCTTGTGCATTTGGGGACAGTACTTCACGAAACACTACTAGGGGGCGCCCCTGCCAATTCATCTGTGAAGGAAAGTTGAAACTAAGAATTATCCTCTAACATCTCTTGAGAAATGTGGAGGTGCATCATCTTCTCTGGTGGCCTCTCGTTAAACTGTTTGAATGGGGGAATGGACGGGTACAACATTCAATGTGATGACTCTTGTGCATTTGGGGACAGTACTTCACGAAACACTACTAGGGGGCGCCCCTGCCAATTCATCTGTGAAGGAAAGTTGAAACTAAGAATTATCCTCTAACATCTCTTGAGAAATGTGGCGGTGCATCGTCTTCTCTGGTGGCCAGTCGTTAAACTCTTTGAATGGGGGAATGGACGGGTACAACATTCAATGGGATGACTCTTGTGCATTTGGGGACAGTACTTCACGAAACACTACTAGGGGGCTCTCCTGCCAATTCATCTGTGAAGGAAAGTTGAAACTAAGAATTATCCTCTAACATCTCTTGAGAAATGTGGCGGTGCATCGTCTTCTCTGGTGGCCTCTCGTTAAACTGTTTGAATGGGGGAATGTACGGGTACAACATTCAATGCGATGACTCTTGTGCATTTGGTGACAGTACTTCACGAAACACTACTAGGGGGCTCTCCTGCCAATTCATCTGTGAAGGAAAGTTGAAACTAAGAATTATCCTCTAACATCTCTTGAGAAATGTGACGGTGCATCGTCTTCTCTGGTGGCCTCTCGTTAAACTGTTTGAATGGGGGAATGGACGGGTACAACATTCAATGGGATGACTCTTGTGCATTTGGGGACAGTACTTCACGAAACACTACTAGGGTGCGGGGGGGGGGGGGGGGGGCTCAGTCGGTAGCGTGCCAAGCTCATAATCTGCAGTTCCCAGGTTCGAGTCCCAACTGGGTCAGCGATGAGATTTTTCTTCGCAAAATTCCCCGCCCTGTGCACGGTCAGTAGGGGACACCGATGGGCTTGGAAAGGCCGCCGTCCGTCGGATGGGACGTTAAGCCGTGGCCCCGTGTGCGGGAGAGCCATACCCTGTGCACGTTAAAGAACACGCTAGCTGGCCTTGACGGGAGGCTACCATCTGTCTCCCAACAGCTGTTCCAGTGGGTCTCCTCCCACAACCTTCTCTGAGCCTTCGGGGTCCATGTGACCTGGCCATTTAGTCCATGGTGGGCAAAAAAAGTGCCGCTCAGAGGTAAAACAACCCTACCGAAAATTAAGGCAATCTAGCGAGTTCTTTAAAATAAATTATACTGCATACGGTGTCACGGCTTAACCTACCATCCGACGGACGGCGACCTTTCCAAGTCCGTCGGTGTCTCTTTCTCATCAACGGTAGGGTGGCAGAGCTTCTGAGATAAATTCTTATATCTATAACGCTGCTCTTAAAAACTTCTTATTTCAAATAAAACTTTAAATATATAACGAATAATATTTTTTTAAAACACATATTTGGATAAATTTGACAGATATCTTCAGTAATTTTTTTTCCATTAAAAGCTAGGAATTTAAATTTAAATGGGGCTTTTCATATATAAGATAAAATATAAAAATTAAAATAATAATAAATGAAAATATAAAGATTTCATATATAAGATGGGGGATTTCCTTATATAAGATGAAAGTGTCCGAATATTTTTAGCAATACAATACACTTCCTCATTGAAACACGCCATTAAGATAATCCACAACGATTAAAATGCAAAGCAATTTCCTTCAAACCGACTGCAACCGAAACCCAAACAATTAAAAGAAGAAACAACGTCAGCTGTTACAAACAGTTCGTTTCGCAACAAACACACAGAGAGGTGACAATCCCGGAAGAACCATCGGCGAACAATTTCGCCTTCGTCATCAACACCATTATTGCATCATTCCTTCTCATCCAACGCATTTAACCTCCCAACCTCTAAAAATCCATTTTTTTCTTCTTTCTCTCGCGCTTCCTGGTCACCTTTGCCACTTAACGACCCACTAACACTTTCCCCAACAGATATGCTGCCAGTATCGGCGCAACACCACAAAAGAAAAAGTGAACACAATAAAAAATCCGTCCGCCGCCCAGTTTCATTCATTGTTAGCCCATATCCGTTTGTCGGCGGGCATTAAAAACCAAACCTTCCTTTTTTAATGACAGCGATGCTCAATGCCTCGATTGATGAGGAAGATCTTCAAATCTCCTGAGCATACAGAACGATCTAGCTTTTGGATGAGTTCAGAACTTGTTCTTGCCTGCGGGTACTTACTCTTCCCCCCCAACTCTTGCTACCCCTCCATTCACACTTTGTCACGTGAGAAACGAGCGAGTGCTTTCTTCAAGAGGAAGTTAACACACTCTCCCGCTGCGTGGCAAATTGGAGAGCAAAAACAGGGAGAGAGTCCACGAGACTGCGGATTAACATCATCGCCTCGCGAACATCCACTTTCGATTCATTATTGTTCGCACGCACTTCTGCTTTGAAAAGATGAAGAGGAGGGGGGGGGAGTGATGTGTAGGGGGGGTAGGAATCTAAAGATCTAAGGTAGGTCAAGAGAGTGCTTGAAGAAGAAGACGTATGCTTTGATGATTGTATTCAAGTTAGAATCCTGGCTCGGTTTACAAAGAGGAATCGGCACTGATGTTTCTCGTTGGCGTCGGAATGAAAAGGTAAATTAGGAGTGAACGAACGCGCGAGATCATCCCGGTGGAGAAGTCTGGATTTCTAAATTCCGTGACTCTGGGAGTTTCCAAATCACTTTCAAAAAATGTGCTCTTATTAACAATTCAGATATACACAAATAAAAACAAAAAAAAAAAGATGAGGCAGGGGTGACTCAGTCGCTAGCGCGCCAGGCTCGTAATCTGTAGTTCCCAGGTTCGAGTCCCAGCTGGGTCAGCGTTGAGATTTATCTCCGCAAAAATTCCCCGCCCTGCCCACGGTCAGTAGAGGACACCGATGGACTTGGAGAGGCCGCCGTCCGTCGGATGGGACGTTAAGCCGTGGCTCGTGTGCGGGAGAGCCATACCCTGTGCACGTTAAAGAACACGCTGGATGGCCTTGACGGGAAGCTATCATCTGTCTCAACAGCTGTTCCAGTGGGTCCCCTCCCCCAACCTTCTCTGAGCCTTCGGGGTCCATGTGACCTGGACATTTAGCCCATGATGTGCAAAAAAGTGATGCTCAGAGGTAAAACAACCCAACCCAACAACACAAAAAAAATCTATCTGTTTTATTTAAATGCACTTTAATGGGTGGTTATACCAAAATGAATAAACTTAGATTAGGCCGTGTTGGTGGCCAAGTGGTCAGCCTGATTGGCTAATGAAGAAAAGAAGCATACATGCCCAACCACCCCTTTAGATTGCTAGCAAAAGTAATGGGAGGAAAAAATTATCGAACTCGTGACTATTTCACGCATTTTTCCATACTTTCTTTAAAACTTCTGAAACGAAGATGAAAATGTTACACTCTAATGAAAATCCTGTCTCTTACACTCCTCCTCCCCTTATTTTTTTTTCCTAGATCCGGGTTTACCCACACACCTTCTCTATAGTGCAGTGGTTCTCAAACTTTTATGCTTCACGTACCCCCTGGAAATGTGTATGTAACTGGCGTACCTCTTGTACAGATAGATAAAACTATAGTTATAGTATAACAATGGGAATAAAATTAAACATATCTATAAGTGTTTCTCAACCTTTTATGCTTCACGTACCCCCTGGAAATGTGTATGTAACTGGCGTACCCCTTGTATAGATAGATAAAACTATAGTTATAGTATAACAATGGGAATAAAATAAAACATATATATCAGTGGTTCTCAACTTTTATGCTTCACGTACCCCCTGAAAATGTGTACGTAACTGGCGTACACCTTGTATAGATAGATAAAACTATATTTATAGTATAACAATGGGAATAAAATAAAACATATATATCAGTGGTTCTCAACTTTTATGCTTCACGTACCCCCTGAAAATGTGAATGTAACTGGCGTACACCTTGTATAGATAGATAAAACTATATTTATAGTATAACAATGGGAATAAAATAAAACATATATATCAGTGGTTCTCAACTTTTATGCTTCACGTACCCCCTGAAAATGTGTATGTAACTGGCGTACACCTTGTATAGATAGATAAAACTATATTTATAGTATAACAATGGGAATAAAATAAAACATATATATATCAGTGGTTCTCAACTTTTATGCTTCACGTACCCCCTGAAAATGTGTATGTAACTGGCGTACCCCTTGTATAGATAGATAAAACTATATTTATAGTATAACAATGGGAATAAAATAAAACATATATATCAGTGGTTCTCAACTTTTATGCTTCAAGTACTCCCTGAAAATGTGTATGTAACTGGCGTACACCTTGTATAGATAGATAAAACTATATTTATAGTATAATAATGGGAATAAAATAAAACATATATATCAGTGGTTCTCAACTTTTATGCTTCACGTACCCCCTGAAAATGTGTATGTAACTGGCGTACCCCTTGTATAGATAGATAAAACTATATTTATAGTATAACAATGGGAATAAAATAAAACATATATATCAGTGGTTCTCAACTTTTATGCTTCACGTACCCCCTGAAAATGTGTATGTAACTGGCGTACACCTTGTATAGATAGATAAAACTATATTTATAGTATAACAATGGGAATAAAATAAAACATATATATCAGTGGTTCTCAACTTTTATGCTTCACGTACCCCCTGAAAATGTGTATGTAACTGGCGTACACCTTGTATAGATAGATAAAACTATATTTATAGTATAACAATGGGAATAAAATAAAACATATATATCAGTGGTTCTCAACTTTTATGCTTCACGTATCCCCTGAAAATGTGTATGTAACTGGCGTACACCTTGTATAGATAGATAAAACTATATTTATAGTATAACAATGGGAATAAAATAAAACATATATATCAGTGGTTCTCAACTTTTATGCTTCACGTACCCCCTGAAAATGTGTATGTAACTGGCGTACACCTTGTATAGATAGATAAAACAATATTTATAGTATAACAATGGGAATAAAATAAAACATATATATCAGTGGTTCTCAACTTTTATGCTTCACGTACCCCCTGAAAATGTGTATGTAACTGGCGTACACCTTGTATAGATAGATAAAACTATATTTATAGTATAACAATGGGAATAAAATAAAACATATATATCAGTGGTTCTCAACTTTTATGCTTCACGTACCCCCTGAAAATGTGTATGTAACTGGCTTACACCTTGTATAGATAGATAAAACTATATTTATAGTATAACAATGGGAATAAAATAAAACATATATATCAGTGGTTCTCAACTTTTATGCTTCACGTACCCCCTGAAAATGTGTATGTAACTGGCGTACACCTTGTATAGATAGATAAAACTATATTTATAGTATAACAATGGGAATAAAATAAAACATATATATCAGTGGTTCTCAACTTTTATGCTTCACGTACCCCCTGAAAATATGTATGTAACTGGCGTACACCTTGTATAGATAGATAAAACTATATTTATAGTATAACAATGGAAATAAAATAAAACATATATATCAGTGGTTCTCAACTTTTATGCTTCACGTACCCCCTGAAAATGTGTATGTAACTGGCGTACCCCTTGTATAGATAGATAAAACTATAGTTATAGTATAACAATGGGAATAAAATAAAACATATATATCAGTGGTTCTCAACTTTTATGCTTCACGTACCCCCTGAAAATGTGTATGTAACTGGCGTACACCTTGTATAGATAGATAAAACTATATTTATAGTATAACAATGGGAATAAAATAAAACATATATATCAGTGGTTCTCAACTTTTATGCTTCACGTACCCCCTGAAAATGTGTATGTAACTGCCGTACACCTTGTATAGATAGATAAAACTATAGTTATAGTATAACAATGGGAATAAAATAAAACATATATATCAGTGGTTCTCAACTTTTATGCTTCACGTACCCCCTGAAAATATGTATGTAACTGGCGTACACCTTGTATAGATAGATAAAACTATATTTATAGTATAACAATGGGAATAAAATAAAACATATATATCAGTGGTTCTCAACTTTTATGCTTCACGTACCCCCTGAAAATGTGTATGTAACTGGCGTACACCTTGTATAGATAGATAAAACTATATTTATAGTATAACAATGGGAATAAAATAAAACATATATATCAGTGGTTCTCAACTTTTATGCTTCACGTATCCCCTGAAAATGTGTATGTAACTGCCGTACACCTTGTATAGATAGATAAAACTATAGTTATAGTATAACAATGGGAATAAAATAAAACATATATATCAGTGGTTCTCAACTTTTATGCTTCACGTACCCCCTGAAAATGTGTATGTAACTGCCGTACACCTTGTATAGATGATAAAACCATATTTATAGTATAACAATGGGAATAAAATAAAACATATATATCAGTGGTTCTCAACTTTTATGCTTCACGTACCCCCCTGGAAGTGTGTATGTAACTGGCGTACCCCTTGTATAGATAGATAAAACTATATTTATAGTATAACAATGGGAATAAAATAAAACATATATATCAGTGGTTCTCAACTTTTACGCTTCACGTACCCCCTGAAAATGTGTATGTAACTGCCGTACACCTTGTATAGATAGATAAAACCATATTTATAGTATAACAATGGGAATAAAATAAAACATATATATCAGTGGTTCTCAACTTTTATGCTTCACGTACCCCCCTGGAAGTGTGTATGTAACTGGCGTACCCCTTGTATAGATAGATAAAACTATATTTATAGTATAACAATGGGAATAAAATAAAACATATATATCAGTGGTTCTCAACTTTTATGCTTCACGTACCCCCTGAAAATGTGTATGTAACTGGCGTACACCTTGTATAGATAGATAAAACTATATTTATAGTATAACAATGGGAATAAAATAAAACATATATATCAGTGGTTCTCAACTTTTATGCTTCACGTACCCCCTGAAAATGTGTATGTAACTGGCGTACACCTTGTATAGATAGATAAAACTATAGTTATAGTATAACAATGGGAATAAAATAAAACATATATATCAGTGGTTCTCAACTTTTATGCTTCACGTACCCCCTGAAAATGTGTATGTAACTGCCGTACACCTTGTATAGATAGATAAAACTATATTTATAGTATAACAATGGGAATAAAATAAAACATATATATCAGTGATTCTCAACCTTTTATGCTTCACGTACCCCCTGGAAATGTGTATGTAACTGCCGTACACCTTGTATAGATAGATAAAACTATATTTATAGTATAACAATGGGAATAAAATAAAACATATATATCAGTGGTTCTCAACTTTTATGCTTCACGTACCCCCTGAAAATGTGTATGTAACTGGCGTACACCTTGTATAGATAGATAAAACTATAGTTATAGTATAACAATAGGAATAAAATAAAACATATATATCAGTGGTTCTCAACTTTTATGCTTCACGTATCCCCTGAAAATGTGTATGTAACTGCCGTACACCTTGTATAGATAGATAAAACTATAGTTATAGTATAACAATGGGAATAAAATAAAACATATATATCAGTGGTTCTCAACTTTTATGCTTCACGTACCCCCTGAAAATGTGTATGTAACTGGCGTACACCTTGTATAGATAGATAAAACTATATTTATAGTATAACAATGGGAATAAAATAAAACATATATATCAGTGGTTCTCAACTTTTATGCTTCACGTATCCCCTGAAAATGTGTATGTAACTGCCGTACACCTTGTATAGATAGATAAAACTATAGTTATAGTATAACAATGGGAATAAAATAAAACATATATATCAGTGGTTCTCAACCTTTTATGCTTCACGTACCCACTGGAAATGTGTATGTAACTGGCGTACCCCTTGCATAGATAGATAAAACTATAGTTATAGTGTAATAATGGGAATAAAATAAAACATATATATCAGTGGTTCTCAACCTTATATGGTTCACGTACCCCATGGAAATGTGTATGTAACTGGCGTACCCCTTGTATAGATAGGTAAAACTATAGTTATAGTATAATAATGGGTATAAAATAAAACATATATATCAGTGGTTCTCAACCGTTTTTATGCTTCACGTACCCCTTGGAAATGTGAATGTAACTGGCGTACCCCTTGTATAGATAGATAAAACTATAGTTATAGTATAACAATGGGAATAAAATAAAACATATATATCAGTGGTTCTCAACCTTTTATGCATCACGTACCCCCTGGAAATACGTATGTAACTGGCGTACCCCTTGTATAAATAGATAAAACTATAGTTATAGTATAATAATGGGAATAATATAAAACATATATATCAGTGATTCTCAACCTTTTATGCTTCACGTACACCCTGGAAATGTGTATGTAACTGGCGTACCCCTTGTCTAGATAGATAAAACTATAGTTATAGTATAACAATGGGAATAAAATAAAACATATATATCAGTGGTTCTCAAACTTTTATGCTTCACGTACCCCCTGGAAATGTGTATGTAACTGGCGTACCCCTTGTATAGATAGATATAACTATAGTTATAGTATAATAATGGGAATAAAACATATATATATATCGGTGGTTCTCAACCGTTTATGCTTCACGTACCCCCTGGAAATGTGTATGTAACTGGCGTACCCCTTGTATAGATAGATAAAACTATAGTTATAGTATAACAATGGGAATAAAATAAAACATATATATATATACCAATGGTTCTCAACCTTTTATGCTTCACGTATCCCTTGGAAATATATATGTAACTGGCGTACCCCTTGTATAGATAGATAAAACTATAGTTAAAGTATAATAATGGGAATAAAATGAAACATATATATATATCAGTGGTTCTCAACCTTTTATGCTTCACGTATGGTTCTCAACCTTTTATGCTTCACGTATCCCTTGGAAATATATGTGTAACTGGCGTACCCCTTGTATAGATAGATAAAACTATAGTTATAGTATAACAATGGGAATAAAATAAAACATATATATATATATCAGTGGTTCTCAACCTTTTATGCTTCACGTACCCCCTGAAAATGTGTATGTAACTGGCGTACACCTTGTATAGATAGAAAGAACTATATTTATAGTATAACAATGGGAATAAAATAAAACATATATATCAGTGGTTCTCAACTTTTATGCTTCACGTACCCCCTGAAAATGTGTATGTAACTGCCGTACACCTTGTATAGATAAATAAAACTATAGTTATAGTATAACAATGGGAATAAAATAAAACATATATATCAGTGGTTCTCAACTTTTATGCTTCACGTACCCCCTGAAAATGTGTATGTAACTGGCGTACACCTTGTATAGATAGATAAAACTATATTTATAGTATAACAATGGGAATAAAATAAAACATATATATCAGTGGTTCTCAACTTTTATGCTTCACGTACCCCCTGAAAATGTGTATGTAACTGGCGTACACCTTGTATAGATAGATAAAACTATATTTATAGTATAACAATGGGAATAAAATAAAACATATATATCAGTGGTTCTCAACTTTTATGCTTCACGTACCCCCTGAAAATGTGTATGTAACTGGCGTACACCTTGTATAGATAGATAAAACTATATTTATAGTATAACAATGGGAATAAAATAAAACATATATATCAGTGGTTCTCAACTTTTATGCTTCACGTACCCCCTGAAAATCTGTATGTAACTGCCGTACACCTTGTATAGATAGATAAAACTATAGTTATAGTATAACAATGGGAATGAAATAAAACATATATATCAGTGGTTCTCAACCTTTTATGCTTCACGTACCCCCTAGAAATGTGTATGTAACGGGCGTACCCCTTGTATAGATAGATAAAACTATAGTTATAGTATAACAATGGGAATAAAATAAAATATATATATCAGTGGCTCTCAACATTTTATGCTTCACGTACCCCCTGGATATGTGTATGTAACTGGCGTACCCCTTGTATAGATAGATAAAACTATAGTTATAGTATAACAGTGGGAATAAAATAAAACATATATATCAGTGGTTCTCAACCTTTTATGCTTCACGTACCCCCTGAAAATGTGTATGTAACTGGCGTACCCCTTGTATAGATAGATAAAACTATAGTTATAGTATAACAATGGGAATAAAATAAAATATATATATCAGTGGTTCTCAACCTTTTATGCTTCACGTACCCCCTGGAAATGTGTATGTAACTGGCGTACCCCTTGTATAGATAGATAAAACTATAGTTATAGTATAACAATAGGAATAAAATAAAACATATATATCAGTGGTTCTCAACCGTTTATGCTTCACGTACCCCCTGGAAATGTGTATGTAACTGGCGTACCCCTTGTATAGATAGATAAAACTATAGTTATAGTATAACAATGGGAATAAAATAAAACATATATATCAGTGGTTCTCAACTTTTATGCTTCACGTACCCCCTGAAAATGTGTATGTAACTGGCGTACACCTTGTATAGATAGATAAAACTATATTTATAGTATAACAATGGGAATAAAATAAAACATATATATCAGTGGTTCTCAACTTTTATGCTTCACGTATCCCCTGAAAATGTGTATGTAACTGCCGTACACCTTGTATAGATAGATAAAACTATAGTTATAGTATAACAATGGGAATAAAATAAAACATATATATCAGTGGTTCTCAACTTTTATGCTTCACGTACCCCCTGAAAATGTGTATGTAACTGCCGTACACCTTGTATAGATGATAAAACCATATTTATAGTATAACAATGGGAATAAAATAAAACATATATATCAGTGGTTCTCAACTTTTATGCTTCACGTACCCCCCTGGAAGTGTGTATGTAACTGGCGTACCCCTTGTATAGATAGATAAAACTATATTTATAGTATAACAATGGGAATAAAATAAAACATATATATCAGTGGTTCTCAACTTTTACGCTTCACGTACCCCCTGAAAATGTGTATGTAACTGCCGTACACCTTGTATAGATAGATAAAACCATATTTATAGTATAACAATGGGAATAAAATAAAACATATATATCAGTGGTTCTCAACTTTTATGCTTCACGTACCCCCCTGGAAGTGTGTATGTAACTGGCGTACCCCTTGTATAGATAGATAAAACTATATTTATAGTATAACAATGGGAATAAAATAAAACATATATATCAGTGGTTCTCAACTTTTATGCTTCACGTACCCCCTGAAAATGTGTATGTAACTGGCGTACACCTTGTATAGATAGATAAAACTATATTTATAGTATAACAATGGGAATAAAATAAAACATATATATCAGTGGTTCTCAACTTTTATGCTTCACGTACCCCCTGAAAATGTGTATGTAACTGGCGTACACCTTGTATAGATAGATAAAACTATAGTTATAGTATAACAATGGGAATAAAATAAAACATATATATCAGTGGTTCTCAACTTTTATGCTTCACGTACCCCCTGAAAATGTGTATGTAACTGCCGTACACCTTGTATAGATAGATAAAACTATATTTATAGTATAACAATGGGAATAAAATAAAACATATATATCAGTGATTCTCAACCTTTTATGCTTCACGTACCCCCTGGAAATGTGTATGTAACTGCCGTACACCTTGTATAGATAGATAAAACTATATTTATAGTATAACAATGGGAATAAAATAAAACATATATATCAGTGGTTCTCAACTTTTATGCTTCACGTACCCCCTGAAAATGTGTATGTAACTGGCGTACACCTTGTATAGATAGATAAAACTATAGTTATAATATAACAATAGGAATAAAATAAAACATATATATCAGTGGTTCTCAACTTTTATGCTTCACGTATCCCCTGAAAATGTGTATGTAACTGCCGTACACCTTGTATAGATAGATAAAACTACAGTTATAGTATAACAATGGGAATAAAATAAAACATATATATCAGTGGTTCTCAACTTTTATGCTTCACGTACCCCCTGAAAATGTGTATGTAACTGGCGTACACCTTGTATAGATAGATAAAACTATATTTATAGTATAACAATGGGAATAAAATAAAACATATATATCAGTGGTTCTCAACCTTTTATGCATCACGTACCCCCTGGAAATACGTATGTAACTGGCGTACCCCTTGTATAAATAGATAAAACTATAGTTATAGTATAATAATGGGAATAATATAAAACATATATATCAGTGATTCTCAACCTTTTATGCTTCACGTACACCCTGGAAATGTGTATGTAACTGGCGTACCCCTTGTCTAGATAGATAAAACTATAGTTATAGTATAACAATGGGAATAAAATAAAACATATATATCAGTGGTTCTCAAACTTTTATGCTTCACGTACCCCCTGGAAATGTGTATGTAACTGGCGTACCCCTTGTATAGATAGATATAACTATAGTTATAGTATAATAATGGGAATAAAACATATATATATATCGGTGGTTCTCAACCGTTTATGCTTCACGTACCCCCTGGAAATGTGTATGTAACTGGCGTACCCCTTGTATAGATAGATAAAACTACAGTTATAGTATAACAATGGGAATAAAATAAAACATATATATATATACCAATGGTTCTCAACCTTTTATGCTTCACGTATCCCTTGGAAATATATATGTAACTGGCGTACCCCTTGTATAGATAGATAAAACTATAGTTAAAGTATAATAATGGGAATAAAATGAAACATATATATATATCAGTGGTTCTCAACCTTTTATGCTTCACGTATGGTTCTCAACCTTTTATGCTTCACGTATCCCTTGGAAATATATGTGTAACTGGCGTACCCCTTGTATAGATAGATAAAACTATAGTTATAGTATAACAATGGGAATAAAATAAAACATATATATATATATCAGTGGTTCTCAACCTTTTATGCTTCACGTACCCCCTGAAAATGTGTATGTAACTGGCGTACACCTTGTATAGATAGAAAGAACTATATTTATAGTATAACAATGGGAATAAAATAAAACATATATATCAGTGGTTCTCAACTTTTATGCTTCACGTACCCCCTGAAAATGTGTATGTAACTGCCGTACACCTTGTATAGATAAATAAAACTATAGTTATAGTATAACAATGGGAATAAAATAAAACATATATATCAGTGGTTCTCAACTTTTATGCTTCACGTACCCCCTGAAAATGTGTATGTAACTGGCGTACACCTTGTATAGATAGATAAAACTATATTTATAGTATAACAATGGGAATAAAATAAAACATATATATCAGTGGTTCTCAACTTTTATGCTTCACGTACCCCCTGAAAATGTGTATGTAACTGGCGTACACCTTGTATAGATAGATAAAACTATATTTATAGTATAACAATGGGAATAAAATAAAACATATATATCAGTGGTTCTCAACTTTTATGCTTCACGTACCCCCTGAAAATGTGTATGTAACTGGCGTACACCTTGTATAGATAGATAAAACTATATTTATAGTATAACAATGGGAATAAAATAAAACATATATATCAGTGGTTCTCAACCTTTTATGCTTCACGTACCCCCTAGAAATGTGTATGTAACGGGCGTACCCCTTGTATAGATAGATAAAACTATAGTTATAGTATAACAATGGGAATAAAATAAAATATATATATCAGTGGCTCTCAACATTTTATGCTTCACGTACCCCCTGGATATGTGTATGTAACTGGCGTACCCCTTGTATAGATAGATAAAACTATAGTTATAGTATAACAGTGGGAATAAAATAAAACATATATATCAGTGGTTCTCAACCTTTTATGCTTCACGTACCCCCTGAAAATGTGTATGTAACTGGCGTACCCCTTGTATAGATAGATAAAACTATAGTTATAGTATAACAATGGGAATAAAATAAAATATATATATCAGTGGTTCTCAACCTTTTATGCTTCACGTACCCCCTGGAAATGTGTATGTAACTGGCGTACCCCTTGTATAGATAGATAAAACTATAGTTATAGTATAACAATAGGAATAAAATAAAACATATATATCAGTGGTTCTCAACCGTTTATGCTTCACGTACCCCCTGGAAATGTGTATGTAACTGGCGTACCCCTTGTATAGATAGATAAAACTATAGTTATAGTATAACAATGGGAATAAAATAAAACATATATATCAGTGGTTCTCAACTTTTATGCTTCACGTACCCCCTGAAAATGTGTATGTAACTGGCGTACACCTTGTATAGATAGATAAAACTATATTTATAGTATAACAATGGGAATAAAATAAAACATATATATCAGTGGTTCTCAACTTTTATGCTTCACGTATCCCCTGAAAATGTGTATGTAACTGCCGTACACCTTGTATAGATAGATAAAACTATAGTTATAGTATAACAATGGGAATAAAATAAAACATATATATCAGTGGTTCTCAACTTTTATGCTTCACGTACCCCCTGAAAATGTGTATGTAACTGCCGTACACCTTGTATAGATGATAAAACCATATTTATAGTATAACAATGGGAATAAAATAAAACATATATATCAGTGGTTCTCAACTTTTATGCTTCACGTACCCCCCTGGAAGTGTGTATGTAACTGGCGTACCCCTTGTATAGATAGATAAAACTATATTTATAGTATAACAATGGGAATAAAATAAAACATATATATCAGTGGTTCTCAACTTTTACGCTTCACGTACCCCCTGAAAATGTGTATGTAACTGCCGTACACCTTGTATAGATAGATAAAACCATATTTATAGTATAACAATGGGAATAAAATAAAACATATATATCAGTGGTTCTCAACTTTTATGCTTCACGTACCCCCCTGGAAGTGTGTATGTAACTGGCGTACCCCTTGTATAGATAGATAAAACTATATTTATAGTATAACAATGGGAATAAAATAAAACATATATATCAGTGGTTCTCAACTTTTATGCTTCACGTACCCCCTGAAAATGTGTATGTAACTGGCGTACACCTTGTATAGATAGATAAAACTATATTTATAGTATAACAATGGGAATAAAATAAAACATATATATCAGTGGTTCTCAACTTTTATGCTTCACGTACCCCCTGAAAATGTGTATGTAACTGGCGTACACCTTGTATAGATAGATAAAACTATAGTTATAGTATAACAATGGGAATAAAATAAAACATATATATCAGTGGTTCTCAACTTTTATGCTTCACGTACCCCCTGAAAATGTGTATGTAACTGCCGTACACCTTGTATAGATAGATAAAACTATATTTATAGTATAACAATGGGAATAAAATAAAACATATATATCAGTGATTCTCAACCTTTTATGCTTCACGTACCCCCTGGAAATGTGTATGTAACTGCCGTACACCTTGTATAGATAGATAAAACTATATTTATAGTATAACAATGGGAATAAAATAAAACATATATATCAGTGGTTCTCAACTTTTATGCTTCACGTACCCCCTGAAAATGTGTATGTAACTGGCGTACACCTTGTATAGATAGATAAAACTATAGTTATAGTATAACAATAGGAATAAAATAAAACATATATATCAGTGGTTCTCAACTTTTATGCTTCACGTATCCCCTGAAAATGTGTATGTAACTGCCGTACACCTTGTATAGATAGATAAAACTATAGTTATAGTATAACAATGGGAATAAAATAAAACATATATATCAGTGGTTCTCAACTTTTATGCTTCACGTACCCCCTGAAAATGTGTATGTAACTGGCGTACACCTTGTATAGATAGATAAAACTATATTTATAGTATAACAATGGGAATAAAATAAAACATATATATCAGTGGTTCTCAACTTATATGCTTCACGTATCCCCTGAAAATGTGTATGTAACTGCCGTACACCTTGTATAGATAGATAAAACTATAGTTATAGTATAACAATGGGAATAAAATAAAACATATATATCAGTGGTTCTCAACCTTTTATGCTTCACGTACCCACTGGAAATGTGTATGTAACTGGCGTACCCCTTGCATAGATAGATAAAACTATAGTTATAGTGTAATAATGGGAATAAAATAAAACATATATATCAGTGGTTCTCAACCTTATATGGTTCACGTACCCCATGGAAATGTGTATGTAACTGGCGTACCCCTTGTATAGATAGGTAAAACTATAGTTATAGTATAATAATGGGTATAAAATAAAACATATATATCAGTGGTTCTCAACCGTTTTTATGCTTCACGTACCCCTTGGAAATGTGAATGTAACTGGCGTACCCCTTGTATAGATAGATAAAACTATAGTTATAGTATAACAATGGGAATAAAATAAAACATATATATCAGTGGTTCTCAACCTTTTATGCATCACGTACCCCCTGGAAATACGTATGTAACTGGCGTACCCCTTGTATAAATAGATAAAACTATAGTTATAGTATAATAATGGGAATAATATAAAACATATATATCAGTGATTCTCAACCTTTTATGCTTCACGTACACCCTGGAAATGTGTATGTAACTGGCGTACCCCTTGTCTAGATAGATAAAACTATAGTTATAGTATAACAATGGGAATAAAATAAAACATATATATCAGTGGTTCTCAAACTTTTATGCTTCACGTACCCCCTGGAAATGTGTATGTAACTGGCGTACCCCTTGTATAGATAGATATAACTATAGTTATAGTATAATAATGGGAATAAAACATATATATATATCGGTGGTTCTCAACCGTTTATGCTTCACGTACCCCCTGGAAATGTGTATGTAACTGGCGTACCCCTTGTATAGATAGATAAAACTATAGTTATAGTATAACAATGGGAATAAAATAAAACATATATATATATACCAATGGTTCTCAACCTTTTATGCTTCACGTATCCCTTGGAAATATATATGTAACTGGCGTACCCCTTGTATAGATAGATAAAACTATAGTTAAAGTATAATAATGGGAATAAAATGAAACATATATATATATCAGTGGTTCTCAACCTTTTATGCTTCACGTATGGTTCTCAACCTTTTATGCTTCACGTATCCCTTGGAAATATATGTGTAACTGGCGTACCCCTTGTATAGATAGATAAAACTATAGTTATAGTGTAACAATGGGAATAAAATAAAACATATATATATATATCAGTGGTTCTCAACCTTTTATGCTTCACGTACCCCCTGAAAATGTGTATGTAACTGGCGTACACCTTGTATAGATAGAAAGAACTATATTTATAGTATAACAATGGGAATAAAATAAAACATATATATCAGTGGTTCTCAACTTTTATGCTTCACGTACCCCCTGAAAATGTGTATGTAACTGCCGTACACCTTGTATAGATAAATAAAACTATAGTTATAGTATAACAATGGGAATAAAATAAAACATATATATCAGTGGTTCTCAACTTTTATGCTTCACGTACCCCCTGAAAATGTGTATGTAACTGGCGTACACCTTGTATAGATAGATAAAACTATATTTATAGTATAACAATGGGAATAAAATAAAACATATATATCAGTGGTTCTCAACTTTTATGCTTCACGTACCCCCTGAAAATGTGTATGTAACTGGCGTACACCTTGTATAGATAGATAAAACTATATTTATAGTATAACAATGGGAATAAAATAAAACATATATATCAGTGGTTCTCAACTTTTATGCTTCACGTACCCCCTGAAAATGTGTATGTAACTGGCGTACACCTTGTATAGATAGATAAAACTATATTTATAGTATAACAATGGGAATAAAATAAAACATATATATCAGTGGTTCTCAACTTTTATGCTTCACGTACCCCCTGAAAATCTGTATGTAACTGCCGTACACCTTGTATAGATAGATAAAACTATAGTTATAGTATAACAATGGGAATGAAATAAAACATATATATCAGTGGTTCTCAACCTTTTATGCTTCACGTACCCCCTAGAAATGTGTATGTAACGGGCGTACCCCTTGTATAGATAGATAAAACTATAGTTATAGTATAACAATGGGAATAAAATAAAATATATATATCAGTGGCTCTCAACATTTTATGCTTCACGTACCCCCTGGATATGTGTATGTAACTGGCGTACCCCTTGTATAGATAGATAAAACTATAGTTATAGTATAACAGTGGGAATAAAATAAAACATATATATCAGTGGTTCTCAACCTTTTATGCTTCACGTACCCCCTGAAAATGTGTATGTAACTGGCGTACCCCTTGTATAGATAGATAAAACTATAGTTATAGTATAACAATGGGAATAAAATAAAATATATATATCAGTGGTTCTCAACCTTTTATGCTTCACGTACCCCCTGGAAATGTGTATGTAACTGGCGTACCCCTTGTATAGATAGATAAAACTATAGTTATAGTATAACAATAGGAATAAAATAAAACATATATATCAGTGGTTCTCAACCGTTTATGCTTCACGTACCCCCTGGAAATGTGTATGTAACTGGCGTACCCCTTGTATAGATAGATAAAACTATAGTTATAGTATAACAATGGGAATAAAATAAAACATATATATCAGTGGTTCTCAAACTTTTATGCTTCACGTACCCCCTGGAAATGTGTATGTAACTGGCGTACACCTTGCATAGATAGATAAAACTATAGTTATAGTATAACAATGGGAATAAAATAAAACATATATATCAGTGGTTCTCAACCGTTTATGCTTCACGTACCCCCTGGAAATGTGTATGTAACTGGCGTACCCCTTGTATAGATAGATAAAACTATAGTTATAGTATAACAATGGGAATAAAATGAAATATATATATCAGTGATTCTCAACCTTTTATGCTTCACGTACCCCCTGGAAATGTGTATGTAACTGGCGTACCCCTTGTCTAGATAGATAAAACTATAGTTATAGTATAACAATGGGAATAAAATAAAACATATATATCAGTGATTCTCAACCTTTTATGCTTCACGTACCCCCTGGAAATGTGTATGTAACTGGCGTACCCCTTGTATAGATAGATAAAACTATAGTTATAGTATAACAATGGGAATAAAATAAAACATATATATCAGTGGTTCTCAACCGTTTATGCTTCACGTACCCCCTGGAAATGTGTATGTAACTGGCGTACACCTTGTATAGATAGATAAAACTATAGTTATAGTATAACAATGGGAATAAAATAAAACATATATAT
Organism: Ryuthela nishihirai; assembly: GCA_038380435.1. Lineage (NCBI taxonomy): Eukaryota > Metazoa > Arthropoda > Arachnida > Araneae > Heptathelidae > Ryuthela > Ryuthela nishihirai. Next base: position 26,623,342 of record JAWZYU010000026.1, read on the forward strand.
CAGTGGTTCTCAACATTTTTATGCTTCACGTACCCCCTGGAAATGTGTATGTAACTGGCGTACACCTTGTATAGATGGATAAAACTATAGTTATAGTATAACAATGGGAATAAAATAAAACATATATATCAGTGATTCTCAACCTTTTATGCTTCAAGTACCCCCTGGAAATGTGTATGTAACTGGCGTACCCCTTGTATAGATAGATAAAACTATAGTTATAGTATAACAATGGGAATAAAATGAAATATATATCAGTGGTTCTCAATCTTTTTTATGCTTCACGTACCCCCTGGAAATGTGTATGTAACTGGCGTACACCTTATATAGATAGATAAAACTATAGTTATAGTATAACAATGGGAATAAAATAAAAAATATATATCAGTGGTTCTCAACTTTTATGCTTCACGTACCCCCTGAAAATGTGTATGTAACTGGCGTACACCTTGTATAGATAGATAAAACTATATTTATAGTATAACAATGGGAATAAAATAAAACATATATATCAGTGGTTCTCAACTTTTATGCTTCACGTACCCCCTGAAAATGTGTATGTAACTGGCGTACACCTTGTATAGATAGATAAAACTATATTTATAGTATAACAATGGGAATAAAATAAAACATATATATCAGTGGTTCTCAACTTTTATGCTTCACGTACCCCCTGAAAATGTGTATGTAACTGGCGTACACCTTGTATAGATAGATAAAACTATAGTTATAGTATAACAATGGGAATAAAATAAAACATATATATCAGTGGTTCTCAACTTTTATGCTTCACGTACCCCCTGAAAATGTGTATGTAACTGCCGTACACCTTGTATAGATAGATAAAACTATATTTATAGTATAACAATGGGAATAAAATAAAACATATATATCAGTGATTCTCAACCTTTTATGCTTCACGTACCCCCTGGAAATGTGTATGTAACTGCCGTACACCTTGTATAGATAGATAAAACTATATTTATAGTATAACAATGGGAATAAAATAAAACATATATATCAGTGGTTCTCAACTTTTATGCTTCACGTACCCCCTGAAAATGTGTATGTAACTGGCGTACACCTTGTATAGATAGATAAAACTATAGTTATAGTATAACAATAGGAATAAAATAAAACATATATATCAGTGGTTCTCAACTTTTATGCTTCACGTATCCCCTGAAAATGTGTATGTAACTGCCGTACACCTTGTATAGATAGATAAAACTATAGTTATAGTATAACAATGGGAATAAAATAAAACATATATATCAGTGGTTCTCAACTTTTATGCTTCACGTACCCCCTGAAAATGTGTATGTAACTGGCGTACACCTTGTATAGATAGATAAAACTATATTTATAGTATAACAATGGGAATAAAATAAAACATATATATCAGTGGTTCTCAACTTTTATGCTTCACGTATCCCCTGAAAATGTGTATGTAACTGCCGTACACCTTGTATAGATAGATAAAACTATAGTTATAGTATAACAATGGGAATAAAATAAAACATATATATCAGTGGTTCTCAACCTTTTATGCTTCACGTACCCCCTGGAAATGTGTATGTAACTGGCGAACCCCTTGCATAGATAGATAAAACTATAGTTATAGTGTAATAATGGGAATAAAATAAAACATATATATCAGTGGTTCTCAACCTTATATGGTTCACGTACCCCATGGAAATGTGTATGTAACTGGCGTACCCCTTGTATAGATAGGTAAAACTATAGTTATAGTATAATAATGGGTATAAAATAAAACATATATATCAGTGGTTCTCAACCGTTTTTATGCTTCACGTACCCCTTGGAAATGTGAATGTAACTGGCGTACCCCTTGTATAGATAGATAAAACTATAGTTATAGTATAACAATGGGAATAAAATAAAACATATATATCAGTGGTTCTCAACCTTTTATGCATCACGTACCCCCTGGAAATACGTATGTAACTGGCGTACCCCTTGTATAAATAGATAAAACTATAGTTATAGTATAATAATGGGAATAATATAAAACATATATATCAGTGATTCTCAACCTTTTATGCTTCACGTACCCCCTGGAAATGTGTATGTAACTGGCGTACCCCTTGTCTAGATAGATAAAACTATAGTTATAGTATAACAATGGGAATAAAATAAAACATATATATCAGTGGTTCTCAAACTTTTATGCTTCACGTACCCCCTGGAAATGTGTATGTAACTGGCGTACCCCTTGTATAGATAGATATAACTATAGTTATAGTATAATAATGGGAATAAAACATATATATATATCGGTGGTTCTCAACCGTTTATGCTTCACGTACCCCCTGGAAATGTGTATGTAACTGGCGTACCCCTTGTATAGATAGATAAAACTATAGTTATAGTATAACAATGGGAATAAAATAAAACATATATATATATACCAATGGTTCTCAACCTTTTATGCTTCACGTATCCCTTGGAAATATATATGTAACTGGCGTACCCCTTGTATAGATAGATAAAACTATAGTTAAAGTATAATAATGGGAATAAAATGAAACATATATATATATCAGTGGTTCTCAACCTTTTATGCTTCACGTATGGTTCTCAACCTTTTATGCTTCACGTATCCCTTGGAAATATATGTGTAACTGGCGTACCCCTTGTATAGATAGATAAAACTATAGTTATAGTATAACAATGGGAATAAAATAAAACATATATATATATATCAGTGGTTCTCAACCTTTTATGCTTCACGTACCCCCTGAAAATGTGTATGTAACTGGCGTACACCTTGTATAGATAGAAAGAACTATATTTATAGTATAACAATGGGAATAAAATAAAACATATATATCAGTGGTTCTCAACTTTTATGCTTCACGTACCCCCTGAAAATGTGTATGTAACTGCCGTACACCTTGTATAGATAAATAAAACTATAGTTATAGTATAACAATGGGAATAAAATAAAACATATATATCAGTGGTTCTCAACTTTTATGCTTCACGTACCCCCTGAAAATGTGTATGTAACTGGCGTACACCTTGTATAGATAGATAAAACTATATTTATAGTATAACAATGGGAATAAAATAAAACATATATATCAGTGGTTCTCAACTTTTATGCTTCACGTACCCCCTGAAAATGTGTATGTAACTGGCGTACACCTTGTATAGATAGATAAAACTATATTTATAGTATAACAATGGGAATAAAATAAAACATATATATCAGTGGTTCTCAACTTTTATGCTTCACGTACCCCCTGAAAATGTGTATGTAACTGGCGTACACCTTGTATAGATAGATAAAACTATATTTATAGTATAACAATGGGAATAAAATAAAACATATATATCAGTGGTTCTCAACTTTTATGCTTCACGTACCCCCTGAAAATCTGTATGTAACTGCCGTACACCTTGTATAGATAGATAAAACTATAGTTATAGTATAACAATGGGAATGAAATAAAACATATATATCAGTGGTTCTCAACCTTTTATGCTTCACGTACCCCCTAGAAATGTGTATGTAACGGGCGTACCCCTTGTATAGATAGATAAAACTATAGTTATAGTATAACAATGGGAATAAAATAAAATATATATATCAGTGGCTCTCAACATTTTATGCTTCACGTACCCCCTGGATATGTGTATGTAACTGGCGTACCCCTTGTATAGATAGATAAAACTATAGTTATAGTATAACAGTGGGAATAAAATAAAACATATATATCAGTGGTTCTCAACCTTTTATGCTTCACGTACCCCCTGAAAATGTGTATGTAACTGGCGTACCCCTTGTATAGATAGATAAAACTATAGTTATAGTATAACAATGGGAATAAAATAAAATATATATATCAGTGGTTCTCAACCTTTTATGCTTCACGTACCCCCTGGAAATGTGTATGTAACTGGCGTACCCCTTGTATAGATAGATAAAACTATAGTTATAGTATAACAATAGGAATAAAATAAAACATATATATCAGTGGTTCTCAACCGTTTATGCTTCACGTACCCCCTGGAAATGTGTATGTAACTGGCGTACCCCTTGTATAGATAGATAAAACTATAGTTATAGTATAACAATGGGAATAAAATAAAACATATATATCATTGGTTCTCAAACTTTTATGCTTCACGTACCCCCTGGAAATGTGTATGTAACTGGCGTACACCTTGCATAGATAGATAAAACTATAGTTATAGTATAACAATGGGAATAAAATAAAACATATATATCAGTGGTTCTCAACCGTTTATGCTTCACGTACCCCCTGGAAATGTGTATGTAACTGGCGTACCCCTTGTATAGATAGATAAAACTATAGTTATAGTATAACAATGGGAATAAAATGAAATATATATATCAGTGATTCTCAACCTTTTATGCTTCACGTACCCCCTGGAAATGTGTATGTAACTGGCGTACCCCTTGTCTAGATAGATAAAACTATAGTTATAGTATAACAATGGGAATAAAATAAAACATATATATCAGTGATTCTCAACCTTTTATGCTTCACGTACCCCCTGGAAATGTGTATGTAACTGGCGTACCCCTTGTATAGATAGATAAAACTATAGTTATAGTATAACAATGGGAATAAAATAAAACATATATATCAGTGGTTCTCAACCGTTTATGCTTCACGTACCCCCTGGAAATGTGTATGTAACTGGCGTACACCTTGTATAGATAGATAAAACTATAGTTATAGTATAACAATGGGAATAAAATAAAACATATATATCAGTGGTTCTCAACATTTTTATGCTTCACGTACCCCCTGGAAATGTGTATGTAACTGGCGTACACCTTGTATAGATGGATAAAACTATAGTTATAGTATAACAATGGGAATAAAATAAAACATATATATCAGTGATTCTCAACCTTTTATGCTTCAAGTACCCCCTGGAAATGTGTATGTAACTGGCGTACCCCTTGTATAGATAGATAAAACTATAGTTATAGTATAACAATGGGAATAAAATGAAATATATATCAGTGGTTCTCAATCTTTTTTATGCTTCACGTACCCCCTGGAAATGTGTATGTAACTGGCGTACACCTTATATAGATAGATAAAACTATAGTTATAGTATAACAATGGGAATAAAATAAAAAATATATATCAGTGGTTCTCAACTTTTATGCTTCACGTACCCACTGAAAATGTGTATGTAACTGGCGTACACCTTGTATAGATAGATAAAACTATATTTATAGTATAACAATGGGAATAAAATAAAACATATATATCAGTGGTTCTCAACTTTTATGCTTCACGTACCCCCTGAAAATGTGTATGTAACTGGCGTACACCTTGTATAGATAGATAAAACTATATTTATAGTATAACAATGGGAATAAAATAAAACATATATATCAGTGGTTCTCAACTTTTATGCTTCACGTATCCCCTGAAAATGTGTATGTAACTGCCGTACACCTTGTATAGATAGATAAAACTATAGTTATAGTATAACAATGGGAATAAAATAAAACATATATATCAGTGGTTCTCAACTTTTACGCTTCACGTACCCCCTGAAAATGTGTATGTAACTGCCGTACACCTTGTATAGATAGATAAAACCATATTTATAGTATAACAATGGGAATAAAATAAAACATATATATCAGTGGTTCTCAACTTTTATGCTTCACGTACCCCCCTGGAAGTGTGTATGTAACTGGCGTACCCCTTGTATAGATAGATAAAACTATATTTATAGTATAACAATGGGAATAAAATAAAACATATATATCAGTGGTTCTCAACTTTTATGCTTCACGTACCCCCTGAAAATGTGTATGTAACTGGCGTACACCTTGTATAGATAGATAAAACTATATTTATAGTATAACAATGGGAATAAAATAAAACATATATATCAGTGGTTCTCAACTTTTATGCTTCACGTATCCCCTGAAAATGTGTATGTAACTGCCGTACACCTTGTATAGATAGATAAAACTATAGTTATAGTATAACAATGGGAATAAAATAAAACATATATATCAGTGGTTCTCAACTTTTATGCTTCACGTACCCCCTGAAAATGTGTATGTAACTGCCGTACACCTTGTATAGATAGATAAAACTATATTTATAGTATAACAATGGGAATAAAATAAAACATATATATCAGTGGTTCTCAACTTTTATGCTTCACGTACCCCCTGAAAATGTGTATGTAACTGACGTACACCTTGTATAGATAGATAAAACTATAGTTATAGTATAACAATGGGAATGAAATAAAACATATATATCAGTGGTTCTCAACCTTTTATGCTTCACGTACCCCCTAGAAATGTGTATGTAACGGGCGTACCCCTTGTATAGATAGATAAAACTATAGTTATAGTATAACAGTGGGAATAAAATAAAACATATATATCAGTGGTTCTCAACCTTTTATGCTTCACGTACCCCCTGAAAATGTGTATGTAACTGGCGTACCCCTTGTATAGATAGATAAAACTATAGTTATAGTATAACAATGGGAATAAAATAAAACATATATATCAGTGGCTCTCAACATTTTATGCTTCACGTACCCCCTGGATATGTGTATGTAACTGGCGTACCCCTTGTATAGATAGATAAAACTATAGTTATAGTATAACAGTGGGAATAAAATAAAACATATATATCAGTGGTTCTCAACCTTTTATGCTTCACGTACCCCCTGAAAATGTGTATGTAACTGGCGTACCCCTTGTATAGATAGATAAAACTATAGTTATAGTATAACAATGGGAATAAAATAAAATATATATATCAGTGGTTCTCAACCTTTTATGCTTCACGTACCCCCTGGAAATGTGTATGTAACTGGCGTACCCCTTGTATAGATAGATAAAACTATAGTTATAGTATAACAATAGGAATAAAATAAAACATATATATCAGTGGTTCTCAACCGTTTATGCTTCACGTACCCCCTGGAAATGTGTATGTAACTGGCGTACCCCTTGTATAGATAGATAAAACTATAGTTATAGTATAACAATGGGAATAAAATAAAACATATATATCAGTGGTTCTCAAACTTTTATGCTTCACGTACCCCCTGGAAATGTGTATGTAACTGGCGTACACCTTGCATACATAGATAAAACTATAGTTATAGTATAACAATGGGAATAAAATAAAACATATATATCAGTGGTTCTCAACCGTTTATGCTTCACGTACCCCCTGGAAATGTGTATGTAACTGGCGTACCCCTTGTATAGATAGATAAAACTATAGTTATAGTATAACAATGGGAATAAAATAAAATATATATATCAGTGATTCTCAACCTTTTATGCTTCACGTACCCCCTGGAAATGTGTATGTAACTGGCGTACCCCTTGTCTAGATAGATAAAACTATAGTTATAGTATAACAATGGGAATAAAATAAAACATATATATCAGTGATTCTCAACCTTTTATACTTCACGTACCCCCTGGAAATGTGTATGTAACTGGCGTACCCCTTGTATAGATAGATAAAACTATAGTTATAGTATAACAATGGGAATAAAATAAAACATATATATCAGTGGTTCTCAACCGTTTATGCTTCACGTACCCCCTGGAAATGTGTATGTAACTGGCGTACACCTTGTATAGATAGATAAAACTATAGTTATAGTATAACAATGGGAATAAAATAAAACATATATATCAGTGGTTCTCAACATTTTTATGCTTCACGTACCCCCTGGAAATGTGTATGTAACTGGCGTACACCTTGTATAGATGGATAAAACTATAGTTATAGTATAACAATGGGAATAAAATAAAACATATATATCAGTGATTCTCAACCTTTTATGCTTCAAGTACCCCCTGGAAATGTGTATGTAACTGGCGTACCCCTTGTATAGATAGATAAAACTATAGTTATAGTATAACAATGGGAATAAAATGAAATATATATCAGTGGTTCTCAATCTTTTTTATGCTTCACGTACCCCCTGGAAATGTGTATGTAACTGGCGTACACCTTATATAGATAGATAAAACTATAGTTATAGTATAACAATGGGAATAAAATAAAAAATATATATCAGTGGTTCTCAACTTTTATGCTTCACGTACCCCCTGAAAATGTGTATGTAACTGGCGTACACCTTGTATAGATAGATAAAACTATATTTATAGTATAACAATGGGAATAAAATAAAACATATATATCAGTGGTTCTCAACTTTTATGCTTCACGTACCCCCTGAAAATGTGTATGTAACTGGCGTACACCTTGTATAGATAGATAAAACTATATTTATAGTATAACAATGGGAATAAAATAAAACATATATATCAGTGGTTCTCAACTTTTATGCTTCACGTATCCCCTGAAAATGTGTATGTAACTGCCGTACACCTTGTATAGATAGATAAAACTATAGTTATAGTATAACAATGGGAATAAAATAAAACATATATATCAGTGGTTCTCAACTTTTATGCTTCACGTACCCCCTGAAAATGTGTATGTAACTGCCGTACACCTTATATAGATAGATAAAACCATATTTATAGTATAACAATGGGAATAAAATAAAACATATATATCAGTGGTTCTCAACTTTTATGCTTCACGTACCCCCCTGGAAGTGTGTATGTAACTGGCGTACCCCTTGTATAGATAGATAAAACTATATTAATAGTATAACAATGGGAATAAAATAAAACATATATATCAGTGGTTCTCAACTTTTATGCTTCACGTACCGCCTGAAAATGTGTATGTAACTGGCGTACACCTTGTATAGATAGATAAAACTATATTTATAGTATAACAATGGGAATAAAATAAAACATATATATCAGTGGTTCTCAACTTTTATGCTTCACGTACCCCCTGAAAATGTGTATGTAACTGGCGTACACCTTGTATAGATAGATAAAACTATAGTTATAGTAAACAATGGGAATAAAATAAAACATATATATCAGTGGTTCTCAACTTTTATGCTTCACGTACCCCCTGAAAATGTGTATGTAACTGCCGTACACCTTGTATAGATAGATAAAACTATATTTATAGTATAACAATGGGAATAAAATAAAACATATATATCAGTGATTCTCAACCTTTTATGCTTCACGTACCCCCTGGAAATGTGTATGTAACTGCCGTACACCTTGTATAGATAGATAAAACTATATTTATAGTATAACAATGGGAATAAAATAAAACATATATATCAGTGGTTCTCAACTTTTATGCTTCACGTACCCCCTGAAAATGTGTATGTAACTGGCGTACACCTTGTATAGATAGATAAAACTATAGTTATAGTATAACAATAGGAATAAAATAAAACATATATATCAGTGGTTCTCAACTTTTATGCTTCACGTATCCCCTGAAAATGTGTATGTAACTGCCGTACACCTTGTATAGATAGATAAAACTATAGTTATAGTATAACAATGGGAATAAAATAAAACATATATATCAGTGGTTCTCAACTTTTATGCTTCACGTACCCCCTGAAAATGTGTATGTAACTGCCGTACACCTTGTATAGATAGATAAAACTATATTTATAGTATAACAATGGGAATAAAATAAAACATATATATCAGTGGTTCTCAACTTTTATGCTTCACGTACCCCCTGAAAATGTGTATGTAACTGGCGTACACCTTGTATAGATAGATAAAACTATAGTTATAGTATAACAATAGGAATAAAATAAAACATATATATCAGTGGTTCTCAACCGTTTATGCTTCACGTACCCCCTGGAAATGTGTATGTAACTGGCGTACCCCTTGTATAGATAGATAAAACTATAGTTATAGTATAACAATGGGAATAAAATAAAACATATATATCAGTGGTTCTCAACCGTTTATGCTTCACGTACCCCCTGGAAATGTGTATGTAACTGGCGTACCCCTTGTATAGATAGATAAAACTATAGTTATAGTATAACAATGGGAATAAAATAAAATATATATATCAGTGATTCTCAACCTTTTATGCTTCACGTACCCCCTGGAAATGTGTATGTAACTGGCGTACCCCTTGTCTAGATAGATAAAACTATAGTTATAGTATAACAATGGGAATAAAATAAAACATATATATCAGTGATTCTCAACCTTTTATGCTTCACGTACCCCCTGGAAATGTGTATGTAACTGGCGTACCCCTTGTATAGATAGATAAAACTATAGTTATAGTATAACAATGGGAATAAAATAAAACATATATATCAGTGGTTCTCAACCGTTTATGCTTCACGTACCCCCTGGAAATGTGTATGTAACTGGCCTTGTATAGATAGATAACCTTGTATAGATAGATAAAACTATAGTTATAGTATAACAATGGGAATAAAATAAAACATATATATCAGTGGTTCTCAACATTTTTATGCTTCACGTACCCCCTGGAAATGTGTATGTAACTGGCGTACACCTTGTATAGATGGATAAAACTATAGTTATAGTATAACAATGGGAATAAAATAAAACATATATATCAGTGGTTCTCAACCTTTTATGCTTCAAGTACCCCCTGGAAATGTGTATGTAACTGGCGTACCCCTTGTATAGATAGATAAAACTATAGTTATAGTATAACAATGGGAATAAAATGAAATATATATCAGTGGTTCTCAATCTTTTTTATGCTTCACGTACCCCCTGGAAATGTGTATGTAACTGGCGTACACCTTATATAGATAGATAAAACTATAGTTATAGTATAACAATGGGAATAAAATAAAACATATATATCAGTGGTTCTCAACCTTTTATGCTTCACGTACCCCCTGGAAATGTGTATGTAACTGGCGTACACCTTGTATAGATAGATAAAACTATAGTTATGGTATAACAATGGGAATAAAATAAAACATATATATCAGTGGTTCTCAACCTTTTATGCATCACGTACCCCCTGGAAATGTGTATGTAACTGGCGTACCCCTTGTATAGAGAGATAAATCTAGAGTTATAGTATAACAATGGGAAGAAAATAAAACATATATATATATCAGTGGTTCTCAACCTTTTATGCTTCACGTACCCCCTGGAAATGTGTATGTAACTGGCGTACCCCTTGCATAGATAGATAAAACTATAGTTATAGTGTAATAATGGGAATAAAATAAAACATATATATCAGTGGTTCTCAACCTTATATGGTTCACGTACCCCATGGAAATGTGTATGTAACTGGCGTACCCCTTGTATAGATAGGTAAAACTATAGTTATAGTATAATAATGGGTATAAAATAAAACATATATATCAGTGGTTCTCTACCTTTTATGCTTCCCGTACCCCTTGGAAATGTGTATGTAACTGGCGTACCCCTTGTATAGATAGATAAAACTATAGTTATAGTATAATAATGGGAATAAAATGAATCATGTATATCAGTGGTTCTCAACCGTTTTTATGCTTCACGTACCCCTTGGAAAGGTGAATGTAACTGGCGTACCCCTTGTATAGATAGATAAAACTATAGTTATAGTATAACAATGGGAATAAAATAAAACATATATATCAGTGGTTCTCAACCTTTTATGCATCACGTACCCCCTGGAAATACGTATGTAACTGGCGTACCCCTTGTATAAATAGATAAAACTATAGTTATAGTATAATAATGGGAATAATATAAAACATATATATCAGTGATTCTCAACCTTTTATGCTTCACGTACCCCCTGGAAATGTGTATGTAACTGGCGTACCCCTTGTCTAGATAGATAAAACTATAGTTATAGTATAACAATGGGAATAAAACAAAACATATATATCAGTGGTTCTCAAACTTTTATGCTTCACGTACCCCCTGGAAATGTGTATGTAACTGGCGTACCCCTTGTATAGATAGATATAACTATAGTTATAGTATAATAATGGGAATAAAACATATATATATATCAGTGGTTCTCAACCGTTTATGCTTCACGTACCCCCTGGAAATGTGTATGTAACTGGCGTACCCCTTGTATAGATAGATAAAATTATAGTTATAGTATAACAATGGGAATAAAATAAAACATATATATATATATATCAATGGTTCTCAACCTTTTATGCTTCACGTATCCCTTGGAAATATATATGTAACTGGCGTACCCCTTGTATAGATAGATAAAACTATAGTTATAGTATAACAATGGGAATAAAATAAAACATATATATATATGTGGTTCTCAACCTTTTATGCTTCACGTACCCCTTGGAAATATATATGTAACTGGCGTACCCCTTGTATAGATAGATAAAACTATAGTTAAAGTATAATAATGGGAATAAAATAAAACATATATATATATCAGTGGTTCTCAACCTTTTATGCTTCACGTATCCCTTGGAAATATATGTGTAACTGGCGTACCCCTTGTATAGATAGATAAAACTATAGTTATAGTATAACAATGGGAATAAAATAAAACATATATATATATATCAGTGGTTCTCAACCTTTTATGCTTCACGTACCCCCTGAAAATGTGTATGTAACTGCCGTACACCTTGTATAGATAGATAAAACCATATTTATAGTATAACAATGGGAATAAAATAAAACATATATATCAGTGGTTCTCAACTTTTATGCTTCACGTACCCCCTGAAAATGTGTATGTAACTGGCGTACACCTTGTATAGATAGATAAAACTATATTTATAGTATAACAATGGAAATAAAATAAAACATATATATCAGTGGTTCTCAACTTTTATGCTTCACGTACCCCCTGAAAATGTGTATGTAACTGGCGTACACCTTGTATAGATAGATAAAACTATATTTATAGTATAACAATGGGAATAAAATAAAACATATATATCAGTGGTTCTCAACTTTTATGCTTCACGTACCCCCTGAAAATGTGTATGTAACTGGCGTACACCTTGTATAGATAGATAAAACTATATTTATAGTATAACAATGGGAATAAAATAAAAAAAATATATCAGTGGTTCTCAACTTTTATGCTTCACGTATCCCCTGAAAATGTGTATGTAACTGCCGTACACCTTGTATAGATAGATAAAACTATAGTTATAGTATAACAATGGGAATAAAATAAAACATATATATCAGTGGTTCTCAACTTTTATGCTTCACGTACCCCCTGAAAATGTGTATGTAACTGCCGTACACCTTGTATAGATAGATAAAACTATATTTATAGTATAACAATGGGAATAAAATAAAACATATATATCAGTGGTTCTCAACTTTTATGCTTCACGTACCCCATGAAAATGTGTATGTAACTGGCGTACACCTTGTATAGATAGATAAAACTATATTTATAGTATAACAATGGGAATAAAATAAAACATATATATCAGTGGTTCTCAACTTTTATGCTTCACGTACCCCCTGAAAATGTGTATGTAACTGGCGTACACCTTGTATAGATAGATAAAACTATATTTATAGTATAACAATGGGAATAAAATAAAACATATATATCAGTGGTTCTCAACTTTTATGCTTCCCGTACCCCCTGAAAATGTGTATGTAACTGGCGTACACCTTGTATAGATAGATAAAACTATATTTATAGTATAACAATGGGAATAAAATAAAACATATATATCAGTGGTTCTCAACTTTTATGCTTCACGTACCCCCTGAAAATCTGTATGTAACTGCCGTACACCTTGTATAGATAGATAAAACTATAGTTATAGTATAACAATGGGAATGAAATAAAACATATATATCAGTGGTTCTCAACCTTTTATGCTTCACGTACCCCCTAGAAATGTGTATGTAACGGGCGTACCCCTTGTATAGATAGATAAAACTATAGTTATAGTATAACAATGGGAATAAAATAAAATATATATATCAGTGGTTCTCAACCTTTTATGCTTCACGTACCCCCTGGAAATGTGTATGTAACTGGCGTACCCCTTGTATAGATAGATAAAACTATAGTTATAGTATAACAATAGGAATAAAATAAAACATATATATCAGTGGTTCTCAACCGTTTATGCTTCACGTACCCCCTGGAAATGTGTATGTAACTGGCGTACCCCTTGTATAGATAGATAAAACTATAGTTATAGTATAACAATGGGAATAAAATAAAACATATATATCAGTGGTTCTCAACCTTTTATGCTTCACGTACCCCCTGGAAATGTGTATGTAACTGGCGTACACCTTGCATAGATAGATAAAACTATAGTTATAGTATAACAATGGGAATAAAATAAAACATATATATCAGTGGTTCTCAACCGTTTATGCTTCACGTACCCCCTGGAAATGTGTATGTAACTGGCGTACCCCTTGTATAGATAGATAAAACTATAGTTATAGTATAACAATGGGAATAAAATAAAATATATATATCAGTGATTCTCAACCTTTTATGCTTCACGTACCCCCTGGAAATGTGTATGTAACTGGCGTACCCCTTGTCTAGATAGATAAAACTATAGTTATAGTATAACAATGGGAATAAAATAAAACATATATATCAGTGATTCTCAACCTTTTATGCTTCACGTACCCCCTGGAAATGTGTATGTAACTGGCGTACCCCTTGTATAGATAGATAAAACTATAGTTATAGTATAACAATGGGAATAAAATAAAACATATATATCAGTGGTTCTCAACCGTTTATGCTTCACGTACCCCCTGGAAATGTGTATGTAACTGGGGTACACCTTGTATAAATAGATAAAACTATAGTTATAGTATAACAATGGGAATAAAATAAAACATATATATCAGTGGTTCTCAACATTTTTATGCTTCACGTACCCCCTGGAAATGTGTATGTAACTGGCGTACACCTTGTATAGATGGATAAAACTATAGTTATAGTATAACAATGGGAATAAAATAAAACATATATATCAGTGGTTCTCAACCTTTTATGCTTCAAGTACCCCCTGGAAATGTGTATGTAACTGGCGTACCCCTTGTATAGAGAGATAAAACTATAGTTATAGTATAACAATGGGAATAAAATGAAATATATATCAGTGGTTCTCAATCTTTTTTATGCTTCACGTACCCCCTGGAAATGTGTATGTAACTGGCGTACACCTTATATAGATAGATAAAACTATAGTTATAGTATAACAATGGGAATAAAATAAAAAATATATATCAGTGGTTCTCAACCTTTTATGCTTCACGTACCCCCTGGAAATGTGTATGTAACTGGCGTACACCTTGTATAGATAGATAAACTATAGTTATGGTATAACAATGGGAATAAAATAAAACATATATATCAGTGGTTCTCAACCTTTTATGCATCACGTACCCCCTGGAAATGTGTATGTAACTGGCGTACCCCTTGTATAGAGAGATAAATCTAGAGTTATAGTATAACAATGGGAAGAAAATAAAACATATATATATATATCAGTGGTTCTCAACCTTTTATGCTTCACGTACCCCTTGGAAATGTGAATGTAACTGGCGTACCCCTTGTATAGATAGATAAAACTATAGTTATAGTATAACAATGGGAATAAAATAAAACATATATATCAGTGTTTCTCAACCTTTTATGCATCACGTACCCCCTGGAAATACGTATGTAACTGGCGTACCCCTTGTATAAATAGATAAAACTATAGTTATAGTATAATAATGGGAATAATATAAAACATATATATCAGTGATTCTCAACCTTTTATGCTTCACGTACACCCTGGAAATGTGTATGTAACTGGCGTACCCCTTGTCTAGATAGATAAAACTATAGTTATAGTATAACAATGGGAATAAAATAAAACATATATATCAGTGGTTCTCAAACTTTTATGCTTCACGTACCCCCTGGAAATGTGTATGTAACTGGCGTACCCCTTGTATAGACAGATATAACTATAGTTATAGTATAATAATGGGAATAAAACATATATATATATCAGTGGTTCTCAACCGTTTATGCTTCACGTACCCCCTGGAAATGTGTATGTAACTGGCGTACCCCTTGTATAGATAGATAAAACTATAGTTATAGTATAACAATGGGAATAAAATAAAACATATATATATATATCAATGGTTCTCAACATTTTATGCTTCACGTATCCCTTGGAAATATATATGTAACTGGCGTACCCCTTGTATAGATAGATAAAACTATAGTTATAGTATAACAATGGGAATAAAATAAAACATATATATATATATGTGGTTCTCAACCTTTTATGCTTCACGTACCCCTTGGAAATATATATGTAACTGGCGTACCCCTTGTATAGATAGATAAAACTATAGTTAAAGTATAATAATGGGAATAAAATAAAACATATATATATATATCAGTGGTTCTCAACCTTTTATGCTTCACGTATCCCTTGGAAATATATGTGTAACTGGCGTACCCCTTGTATAGATAGATAAAACTATAGTTATAGTATAACAATGGGAATAAAATAAAACATATATATATATATATCAGTGGTTCTCAACCTTTTATGCTTCACGTACCCCTTGGAAATATATATGTAACTGGCGTACCCCTTGTATAGATAGATAAAACTATAGTTAAAGTATAATAATGGGAATAAAATAAAACATATATATATATCAGTGGTTCTCAACCTTTTATGCTTCACGTATCCCTTGGAAATATATATGTAACTGGCGTAAACCTTGTATAGATAGATAAAACTATAGTTATAGTATAACAATGGGAATAAAATAAAACATATATATATATCAGTGGTTCTCAACCTTTTATGCTTCACGTACCCCTTGGAAATGTGCATGTAACTGGCGTACCCCTTGTATAGATAGATAAAACTATAGTTATAGTATAACAATGGGAATAAAATAAAACATATATATATATATCAGTGGTTCTCAACCTTTTATGCTTCACGTACCCCTTGGAAATATATATATAACTGGCGTACCCCTTGTATAGATAGATAAAACTATAGTTATAGTATAACAATGGGAATAAAATAAAACATATATATATATCAGTGGTTCTCAACCTTTTATGCTTCACGTACCCCTTGGAAATGTGTATGTAACTGGCGTACCCCTTGTATAGATAGATAAAACTATAGTTATAGTATAACAATGGGAATAAAATAAAACATATATATCAGTGGTTCTCAACCTTTTATGCTTCACGTACCCCCTGGAAATGTATATGTAACTGGCGTACCCCTTGTATAGATAGATAAAACTATAGTTATAGTATAACAATGGGAATAAAATAAAACATATATATCAGTGGTTCTCAACCTTTTATGCTTCACGTACCCCCTGGAAATGTGTATGTAACTGGCGTACCCCTTGTATAGATAGATAAAACTATAGTTATAGTATAACAATGGGAATAAAATAAAACATATACTGTATTAGCTCTAACTAGGACAGTAGTCAGCAGTGACTTCGGTCTTGGCATGTCCTTGTATGTCCTTGTATGAGAGCATGTCCTTGTATGAGAAGGCCTGTAAAAGCTAGGAGTAACTTCTAGGATTCTTTTCTGTCCTATATGTCGCAAATAAAAAAAATAAATAAATATATAACATATATCTGGCGCCTTTTCAGCTCTCACGGCGTACCCCAAAAACGTTTACCACATACCCGCAAGTGTTACGCATATCCCACGTTGAGAACCCCTACTATAGTGTATTAAACTGCAGGATCCTCTCAGATCTGAACGGCAAGCAGCTGCTTGAGGGATAATTTGCTTATTTTGCTGTATGCTAGTTTGATTCTTTCTAAAACTTGGCTATAATAACGAAACCTATGTTAAGCAAGATAACAGAAACTTAATGTTTTTTACACCAGAAATTCCGATATCAGTTAGTTTGATTATTTCCCCTTGTTAAGTAGCTCGGTTGGGTTGTTTTACCTCTGAAGGGCACGTTTTTTTGCACACAATGGACTAAATGGCCAGGTCACAAGGACCATGAGGGCTCAGAGATGGTTAGGGTGGGGGGACCCACTGGACAGTTTTTGGGAGACAGATGATAGCCTCCCGTCAAAGCCATTCTTTAACGTGCATGGGGTAAACTTAAAAATGTTTTGTAAACAAGATAACAGGAAACTAGATGCTTTTGATTCCAGATGCTTACGCAGTATCTTGGGCATTAGGTGGTTCAACTTTGTAAGTAATGATGAGGTTAGGCAGAGGAGTTTGCAACCTCCTTTAAGCAGCATATTGTGCAGAGAGAGACTCCGCTGGTTTGGCCATGTTGCCCGTATGGATAATTATAGATTGGCGAATAGGGTTATGAACAGTGTGCCTAGAGGCCTCAGAAGGAGGGGGAGACCTAGGATGCGGTGGGCAGACAATGTCAAACAGGACCTTGTTAGAATTGGTGTACAGTGGCCGGATGCAGCAGATGTAGCTCAGGACAGATATGCTTGGAGAATTAAACTGCGTGGTCTGGTTGGACCTCCGTAGCCCATGGCTGCTTGATGATGATGATGAGTCATATGCAGCAGCTGCAGCTCAGGACAGAGACATTTAAAGAACTAAATTGCATACTTTTATTGGGTTCCATAGTCCATAACTGCTGGAGGGTTATTTACGTCATTACCGCTGGATTGTTGCGTTTTATCTTAACCGATTTTCATTTCCATTGTCTGTTGTAACGGGTGGAATTAAACTTAGCTTTGAGCTGTGATTTGCTCTCGCTTTGTAAGGAATTCATTCTCTGAGAAAATTTTGACGAACAATTGTTGCAATCGCTCGAGAGTAATTGCGTAAGAAAGAAACACAAAAGTCTTCTAATAATGAAGACAATGTAAACATTGCGCGATGAGAAACGAAAATGAATTTGCCACTAATCATCTTCCCTCTGACATCTTCTGATGATGGTGTTTGTCATCGTCATCATCAATTCTCTTTTCACAAAAGACATCATTTTTTTCACTTCTCTTCCTGAAGTGGGCTTAGTGGTGTATCGAGGAAGTGAGGTTGAGAAGCGTTAATGTTTTGCCTTCGAGAGGGGATAACAAGGTCGAGGAGGAAGTTGCGCAGAAATGTGGGCCAAAATTGGGCTTTCGTTTTCTCTCCGGATGATCTGACCTTTCTCTAAGAGATGTCTAACCTCAGTATGACCTTTTGCATCGACGTCGAAATGAGGCATGGTGATGTCTGGAGGCCTTCTTGCGGCGGATTCTTACTCCATGCCTTCACGTTGATACCTAGATAAGTTCGACGCTCTGTTTTCTTGTTTTTGTTGTTGGTTTTTTTTTCCAAATACGGTCTTTTATGCGTGACGAATTTTATTTTTTTTTTTCGGAGTTGAGAGAATTTTCTTTTTTAATTGTCTTTTTTGGCGTTTTATAATTTTTGGAAAAAGTCATCCACATTTTGAGAATTTTTTTTTTTTTTCAGATCGTTTTGGGTATAACGAAGTGTATGTGACGTTATTAAGTTACATTCCCCAATCCTTTTTTTTTTGTGTGGAGTTGGGGAGAAGGGATGTTTTTTCTGCAACCTCATAAATCCCTTTTGGAGCATTCTTATAACTGGAGAACAAAATTTTTAAAAGTTATCGTTTTAAATTATATATTGGTTGCTTTTTAATACTTGTTTATTGATTACCTACTTTTAATTTTTTAAAAACATCACCCCCCTCCCCTCCAAAAAAAAAACCTGTTTTGAAACTACGTCATTGCGTTTAATCACGTAAATAGATGCATATAAATAGAGAGGTACAGTGATCTGGCAACCTTCGTGTTACGTGATTACAGAATTCAGGAAAAATATCTGGAGCGTGTACAGTTGCTGTACACGCTCCAGATACCGTTCACAGTAAACTGGAGCGTGTGCAGTAACTGCACACGCTCCAGTTTGCTGTGAACGGTAACTGCACACGCTCAATATTTCCGTGAGTGAGCCCACACGATCTAGTATCAAAATAATATGACCACCTACAGTCGCTCGAAAAAGTATCCGAACACTATGGTTGATTACAAAATTCAGAAAAAATATCTGGCAACGATTTTTTTTAGAAATTAGTAATCTATCACGTGACACGAAGGTTGCCAGATCACTAATTTCTGAAAAAATCGTTGCCAGATATTTTTTCTGAATTCTGTAATCAACCGTAGTGTTCGGATACTTTTTTGAGCGACTGTACATCATCATCATCATCATCCTCAAGCAGCCATGGGCTACGGAGGTCCAACCAGACCGTGCAATTTAGTTCTCCAAGCATATCTGTCCTGAGCTACATCTATTGCATCTGGCCACTGCACACCAATTCTAACAAGGTCCTGTTTGACATTGTCTGCCCACCGCATCCTAGACTCCGACTGTACAAGTGTTCTTTAATTAAAAACTAATAATAATAAATTCCCACTAATTATCTTCCCAAAATTCATCATGTCAAAATGACATTGAATCAAATGCCTGCTTTTGACTGCTTGAAAGAATAAGGAATCCCAATTTTCTATTGACAAGTTTCTTTCAAAAAGTTTAACCAACATCCTCGACTCTGTTAGCAATTATTTTTGCCTTCGTTGGAAGATCTCTTTCCAGGATTTCTATTTTCTCTCCTTCTGCTGAAATCCCATCACAAATTCTTACAATACATCAAAATGGCAATTGTTCAAGAATTTGAAATAAAGGAACTTATCTCGAATCCTGGATAAAGATTTAGTTATTTTATCTCTGAGCGGCACTTTGTTTGAACACAATGGGCTAAATAGCCAGGTCACAAGGACTCCGAAGGTTCAGAGAAGGTTAGGGAATGATCCACTGGACAGCTGTTGGGGGACAGATGGTAGCCTCCCGTCAAGGCCAACAAATTCCTGCTTTAACCGATGGGCTTGGAAATGCCACGTTCGTCAGATAAGCCGTGGCCCTGTGTGCGGGAGAGCCATACCCTGTGCACGTTAAAGAATACGCTGGATGGCCTTGACGGGAGGCTACCATCTGTCTCCCAACAGCTGTTCCAGTGAGTCCTCTCCCCCAACCTCCCAACAACTCAACCCAACACTCTTTCGAGCGGATAAACAATTAAGGCGTACGAATGTAATGAAATCCGGGTTCGAATCCTAAAATAAACGCTTCTTTTTGTCTTGCTGTACTTGTCTCTCCTTTCTTAACGATCCCTTCTGAGACATATTAAACTGACAGAACACTGTCACATCTCTGTAATCGAACAATTCCTTCAGAAGTAATTTATCTATATTTTCTACATCCCTGAGTAACAAGAGAAACGTAACAAAGATCTGTCCTCCCTCAAACCGTCTCATGCATCTGAAATTATCACCCCAGACCAATTCATGGTTCCTCCTCTCCGTTCAAAGTTCGTATTAACTTTGTTGCAAGATAGGGCATTTGGGGATGATGGGAAAAACGATCCCTCTTTTTCTGATGGAATTTATTGGTCAATGGCTACGAAGGTGAATCTCGTGCCCAGCCATTACTTTCGTCTTAATGCGATTTTCATGCCAAAGGGACTTCCGGCTGATTCGTGAGTTTCGTGTCACCGTTTGTCGATTGCTTAATTCTTACCTGTCGCTTGGCAACACTCTGAGGTTGTTAGGCTATTTATTTATTTATTTATTTAACATTATACGCCTCTGAAGTGTTTAGTTGAACACTTCTACCCCAAAGCAATTTAAAAAAAACTGATATACTTAGAAAATGTTAATGCAGTAATAACATTACAAAAACATTCAGAAAAATACACAAGGTAAAAAAATCTTGCATATATGGTCCATGGCCGAGTGGTTAGCACGCTTAGCTACTGATCTAAGGGACCTGGGTTCGAGCCCCGGGTAAGGTTTTGTTAAGCCCGATGTTTAAGTTGCATTTCTGCTGAGGTCCTGCCATCCTCCCAGACCTTCTACTATGGCATATTAAAATGACAGGCTCCTGTCAGACCTCTGTGGCAAGCAGCTGCTTGAGGGGATATTTATTTATTTTATATATGGCAAAAATATGCCAACGAAGGAAATTCTTATATAAACATATGACAGAAAATTAGAAAATGTTCTTTGGCTGAATCAGATATTTATATCCTTTAGACATAAAAACGAAATCAAAGTCCAAATTTATACTTATATTCTATTATATAGCATTGATTCCAGAAAAAAAACCAATAAATAGTTAAAAGATAACTAATTTAGAAGAATTATCGGGATTCAAAATATTTTGTAGTGTGTATTTAGTTAGATTGTATTTGTAACGAAAGTGCTTCAAAAAAAGTTTTTTCTGGCTTCATCATATTTTTCAAAATTTCGCAACACGTGGCAAACAGTCTCTGTAACTTGACAGATGTTACACAAATGAGACTGGCTCTTCTTGATTTGAAAAATGTAGTTATTAAATGCAGCAGTACCTACACGCAGCCTTATGATTTTACTAATATCTTGTCTACTGATTATAAATGAAGAATTTTCATCAAGATAATATCTAAAGTTGCTATTAATTAGAGCATGAAATTTGAAATTTGTATTTATTTCTAGAATTTCTTTCCTTTATTTTTCCTTTTAATCCTTTCAGGACCATAAGGTTTCTAAGAGTAAATATTAGTATGTAACTGTTTATTTTAGTTTGTTTAGACGTAAAATAAATAAAAATCATAAGAAAAATACATAATAATGTGTAGTTTTTTTGGAATTTTATGGGAAATATTTTTCCCAATGGACTATAAAGGTAACACAAATTATAGTTAGGCTTATTATGCAATGTCTTTTATTTATTGGTTTATTAGAACAAAATGTTAACTAAAATAATACAAAATTATGAAATAAAATCACTATACAAAATGATGTGCTAATTATGATATTCTGCGAAGCAATTTCTTTTGGTAGTGAGGCAAAGATGGACATTGCACAGATGCAACATTATTGCAAAGATGGACATTGCACAGATGCAACATTATTGCAAAGATGGACATTGCACAGATGCAACATTATTGCAAAGATGGACATTGCACAGATGCAACATTATTGCAAAGATGGACATTGCACAGATGCAACATTATTGCAAAGATGGACATTGCACAGATGCAACATTATTGCAAAGATGGACATTGCACAGATGCAACATTATTGCAAAGATGGACATTGCACAGATGCAACATTATTGCAAAGATGGACATTGCACAGATGCAACATTATTTCAAAGATGGACATTGCACAGATGCAACATTATTGCAAAGATGGACATTGCACAGATGCAACATTATTGCAAAGATGGACATTGCACAGATGCAACATTATTGCAAAGATGGACATTGCACAGATGCAACATTATTGCAAAGATGGACATGGACTAAACGTTCCCGTTTACGTAATTGCGTTCGGCATACGTTCTATTTTGACATTCTGTATAAAAAATGCAGATAAGGTTATAATTAAATACGACAATCACCAATTTTAACATGGGGAAAAATGTTTCCCATGGTCGTGAAATGGTTAAGAGAGATGAGAAATTAGGTTGTTACGTATGGAGGGTGATAAAACGATTCCTACAAATTGTTGTAAGAGTCGAGTTTTCTTTTTTCTGTTTTTTTTTTTCCTACGGCATGTTTTAAAGCATCATTTCGGGGGTCTAAATTTACGATTAGGTTTCTTAATCTGCTCTCGAATCTCCCGCATTTTTAGTTCATTTTAAGATAAAACGAGCTTTTTCGAATCTTTCTTCATAGCTACTATAACTGGAAAAAGTTGAAAATTTCAAAATTTCAAACTAATATTGCAAACGATTTCATTACGTTAGAACTTCCAAATTTTGGTTGAGAAATTTGAATATTGTGAAGTTTGTACTGACAATAATGATTTTCACTTCCCCCCCCCCCAGAAGGTGGGGGAAACGAATTTCTTTTTAAACGAAATTGTTGTTTTTTAGAGGTAAATTGAAAAACTCTTTGTGTTGGATAGGTATTGATAAACTATTATGTTGTTGTTGTTGTTTTACCTCTGAGCGGCACTTTTTTGCACACCATGGGCTAAATGGCCAGGTCACATGGACCCCGAAGGCTCAGAGAAGGTTGGGGGAGGGGACCCACTGGAACAGCTGTTGGGAGACAGATGGTAGCCTCCCGTGAAGGCCATCCAGCGTGTTCTTTAACGTGCACAGGGTATGGCTCTACCGTACAAGAGGAGGGGCGGGGGTGGCTCAGTCGGTTGCGCGCCAGGCTCGTAACCTGTAGTTCCCAGGTTCGAGTCCCAGCTGGGTCAGCGTTGAGATTTATCTCGCAAAATTCCCCCCTCCTGCCCACGGTCAGTAGGGGACACCGATGGGCTTGGAAAGGCCGCCGTCCGTCGGATGGGACGTCAAGCCATGGCCCGTGTGTGGGAGAGCCATACCTGTGCACGTTAAAGAACACGCTGGATGGCCTTGACGGGAGGCTAACATCTGTCTCCCAACAGCTGTTCCAGTGGGTCCCCTCCCCCAACCTTCTCTGAGCCTTAAGGGTCCATGTGACCTGGCCATTTAGCCCATGGTGTGCAAAAAAGTGCCGCTCAGAGGTAAAACAACCCAACCCAAAACAACAACCGTACAAGAGGCCACGGCTTAACGTCCCATCCAACGGATGGCTGCCTTTCCAAGCCCATCGGTGTCCCCTACTGACCGTGGGCAGGGCGGGGAATTTTGCGGAGATAAATCTCAACGCTGACCCAGCTGGGACTCGAACCTGGGAACTACAGATTACGAGCCTGGCCCGCCCCGATAACGACTGAGCCACCCCCGCCCCGATAAACTATTATGAATCACACTTTTAGAATCTTCCAAAAAATCAAGCTAACCATTCTTCCACTGAGATCATCTTCAGAGAAACAAGCTGACCACTCTCTCACTGATATTCATCGTCATAATCCTCAAGCAGCCATGGGCTACGGAGATCCAACCAGAACGTGCAATTTAGTTCTCCAAGCATATATGTCCTGAGCTACATCTGCTGCAAACTGACCACTCTGTCACTGATATTCATCGTCATAATCCTCAAGCAGCCATGGGCTACGGAGATCCAACCAGAACGTGCAATTTAGTTCTCCAAGCATATATGTCCTGAGCTACATTTGCTGCAAACTGACCACTCTGTCACTGAGATGATCCGCATGAAAATAAGCTAACCACTCTACCGCTGAGATGATCTGAAGAAACACAAACTAACACTTTGCTACTGAGATCATCTGCAGAAAACGATCTGACCATTCTGGCACCGGAACGATCTGCATAAAAATAATGCTGACCACTACGACACTGAGAGGATCTACATAAAAAAAATGCTGACCACTACGACACGGAGAGGATCTGCATAAAAATACTGACCACTACGACACTGAGGGAATCTGCATAAAAATGCTGACCACTACGACACAGAGGATCTGCATAAAATATGCTGATCACTACGACACTGAGGGGATCTGCATAAAAACTGCAGACCACCACGACACAGAGGATTTGCATAAAAATGCTGACCACTACGACACTGAGAGCATCTGCATAAAAAAATGCTGATCACTACGACACAGAGCATCTGCATAAAAAATGCTGATCACTATGACACTGAGAGGATCTGTATAAAAATACGCTAAGCATTCTGCCTCTGGGATAATCTATAGACATTCTGTCCCGATGACGACGAGAATAAATGTAAATTTGTAACTGCGACATCAGATGACGAAACTCAGAGGTCTCATCATCAGAGACGGAATGAAAGCAAAGACGAAATGCTAAGATAAATTCCCCTGAACATTAAGCGATGATTACAGTGAACGCCTCTCTTAACGAAAGGTGATTAATATTTTTTGTGCGGATCTGGGGGTGTCGTAAAAACGAAGACACCCATTTAACACGCGGAAGTGCAGCTCACTTCCGGGCCTCGAGGTGCGGAGAAGTGTGTTTCTTGCGATCAGAAAGTGACGTCAACTTCGAGCAGGAATTAGGCTAACGGAGGCTTTTATTGGCGAGAAAGAAAAAAGAAAAAAACGCGCGAAGAGTGAGGTCACATCGTGTCGGGGTCAACGCCGCATTACTGCCAAAGGAAAGGATCAGAGTCAGAAGCATCTTACTTTCTCTCTTTGTCTGTCTTGTCTGCCTCTATTAGGGTAGAGGTAATAGATCGTGCCCGGATGTTGCACGTGCCCCCTTTTTCGGTGCTTTAAGTCTCGCTGGTCAAGGATTAACTACACGGAACGTTAAGGAGTATTGAGGGGAAGGATTGTTGACGCCCTCCTCCCCACACTGTTGCCCATGGTAGCGAAAAGAAATGATATGTGTTGTAATACGTTGATAGATTTGAGCGTCGTGTGTTGCTGCTTTGCAGATTGAATCTGCTCGTGTGCGCATGCGTTCTGTCTGCATCTACAGCCGCGAATGCTTTACGAAGAAGTTTCGGGAGGAAGATCTGTTGGGTTGTTTTACCTCTGAGCGGCACTTTTTTGCACACCATGGGCTAAATGGCCAGGAAGATCTGTAAAGCGTTAATCATCAACAAAGTTGCAAGAAATTGATGAGAACGGTCGAGTTCAGTTTCATTTAATTTTGACTTCAGACGGGGAAGAAATGAACAAAAGAACATCCACAAGGGGTGGGGGTTTACTGAAATGACTCCCCCCCCCAAAAAAAGAGAAATACAAGAGCGCCTAAATTAGTGAACTCATCTTCCCGAAATGATATTTGCATTTCAGCGTTTTTTTTTATGATTGGTTGACGATACATTTAATATACATTTGAATATTAAATCCATACAAGTTAACCATTCTGCAAATGGGACGATCTTAACGACAATACGCTAACCATTCCGTAAATGGGACGATCTTCACGACAATACGCTAACCATTCCGTAAATGGGACGATCTTAACGACAATACGCTAACCATTCTGTAAATGGGACGATCTTCACGACAATACGCTAACCATTCTGCAAATCGGACGATCTTCACTACAATACGCTAACCATTCTGCAAATCGGACGATCTTCACAACACGCTAACCATTCTGCAAATGGGACGATCTTTACGGCAATACGCTAACCCTTCTGCAAATGGGACGATCTTCACGACAACACGCTAACCGTTTTGCAAATGGAACGATATTCACGACAACACGCTAACCGTTCTGCAAATGGGACGATCTTCACGACAACACGCTAACCGTTCTCCAAATGGGACGATCTTCACGACAACACGCTAACTGTTCTGCAAATGGGACAATCTTCACGACAACACGCTAACCATTCTGCAAATGGGACGATCTTCACGACAACACGCTAACCGTTATGCAAATGGGACGATCTTCACGACAACACGCTAACCGTTCTGCAAATGGGACGATCTTCACGACAACACGCTAACCATTCTGCAAATGGGACGATCTTCACGACAACAAGCTAACCGTTCTCCAAATGGGACGATCTTCACGACAACACGCTAACCGTTCCGCAAATGGGATGATCTTCACGATAACACGCTAATCGTTCCGCAAATGGGACGATCTTCACGACAATATGCTAACCGTTCTGCAAATCGGACGATCTTCACGACAATACGCTAACCCTTCTGCAAATGGGACGATCTTCACGACAATACGCTAACCGTTCTGCAAATCGGACGATCTTCACGACAATACGCTAACCGTTCTGCAAATGGGACGATCTTCACTACAATACACTAACCCTTCTGCAAATGGGACGATCTTCACGACAACATGCTAACCGTTCTCCAAATGGGACGATCTTCACGACAACACGCTAACCGTTCTGCAAATGGGACGATCTTCACGACAACACGCTAACCGTTCTCCAAATGGGACGATCTTCACGACAACATGCTAACCGTTCCGCAAATGGGATGATCTTCACGATAACACGCTAACCGTTCCGCAAATGGGACGATCTTCACGACAACACGCTAACCGTTCCGCAAATGGGACGATCTTCACGACAATACGCTAACCCTTCTGCAAATGGGACGATCTTCACGACAATACGCTAACCGTTCTGCAAATCGGACGATATTCACGACAATAAGCTAACCGTTCTGCAAATGGGACGATCTTCACGACAATACACTAACCATTCTGCAAATGGGACGATCATCACGACAACACGCTAACCGTTCTCCAAATGGGACGATCTTCACGACAACACGCTAACCGTTCTGCAAATGGGACGATCTTCACGACAACACGCTAACCGTTCTCCAAATGGGACGATCTTAACGACAATACGCTAACCATTCTGTAAATGGGACGATCTTCACGACAATACGCTAACCATTCTGCAAATCGGACGATCTTCACGACAATACGCTAACCGTTCTCCAAATGGGACGATCTTCACAACACGCTAACCATTCTGCAAATGGGACGATCTTTACGGCAATACGCTAACCCTTCTGCAAATGGGACGATCTTCACGACAACACGCTAACCGTTTTGCAAATGGAACGATATTCACGACAACACGCTAACCGTTCTGCAAATGGGACGATCTTCAGAACAACACGCTAACCGTTCTCCAAATGGGACGATCTTCACGACAACACGCTAACTGTTCTGCAAATGGGACAATCTTCACGACAACACGCTAACCATTCTGCAAATGGGACGATCTTCACGACAATACGCTAACCATTCCGTAAATGGGACGATCTTCACGACAATACGCTAACCATTCTGTAAATGGGACGATCTTCACGACAATACGCTAACCATTCTGCAAATCGGACGATCTTCACGACAATACGCTAACCATTCTGCAAATCGGACGATCTTCACTACAATACGCTAACCATTCTGCAAATCGGACGATCTTCACAACACGCTAACCATTCTGCAAATGGGACGATCTTTACGGCAATACGCTAACCCTTCTGCAAATGGGACGATCTTCACGACAACACGCTAACCGTTTTGCAAATGGAACGATATTCACGACAACACGCTAACCGTTCTGCAAATGGGACGATCTTCACGACAACACGCTAACCGTTCTCCAAATGGGACGATCTTCATGACAACACGCTAACTGTTCTGCAAATGGGACAATCTTCACGACAACACGCTAACCATTCTGCAAATGGGACGATCTTCACGACAACACGCTAACCGTTATGCAAATGGGACGATCTTCACGACAACACGCTAACCGTTCTGCAAATGGGACGATCTTCACGACAACACGCTAACCATTCTGCAAATGGGACGATCTTCACGACAACAAGCTAACCGTTCTCCAAATGGGACGATCTTCACGACAACACGCTAACCGTTCCGCAAATGGGATGATCTTCACGATAACACGCTAATCGTTCCGCAAATGGGACGATCTTCACGACAATATGCTAACCGTTCTGCAAATCGGACGATCTTCACGACAATACGCTAACCCTTCTGCAAATGGGACGATCTTCACGACAATACGCTAACCGTTCTGCAAATCGGACGATCTTCACGACAATACGCTAACCGTTCTGCAAATGGGACGATCTTCACTACAATACACTAACCCTTCTGCAAATGGGACGATCTTCACGACAACATGCTAACCGTTCTCCAAATGGGACGATCTTCACGACAACACGCTAACCGTTCTGCAAATGGGACGATCTTCACGACAACACGCTAACCGTTCTCCAAATGGGACGATCTTCACGACAACATGCTAACCGTTCCGCAAATGGGATGATCTTCACGATAACACGCTAACCGTTCCGCAAATGGGACGATCTTCACGACAATATGCTAACCGTTCTGCAAATGGGACGATCTTCACGACAATACGCTAACCCTTCTGCAAATGGGACGATCTTCACGACAATACGCTAACCGTTCTGCAAATCGGACGATATTCACGACAATAAGCTAACCGTTCTGCAAATGGGACGATCTTCACGACAATACACTAACCATTCTGCAAATGGGACGATCATCACGACAACACGCTAACCGTTCTCCAAATGGGACGATCTTCACGACAACACGCTAACCGTTCTGCAAATGGGACGATCTTCACGACAACACGCTAACCGTTCTCCAAATGGGACGATCTTAACGACAATACGCTAACCATTCTGTAAATGGGACGATCTTCACGACAATACGCTAACCATTCTGCAAATCGGACGATCTTCACGACAATACGCTAACCATTCTGCAAATCGGACGATCTTCACAACACGCTAACCATTCTGCAAATGGGACGATCTTTACGGCAATACGCTAACCCTTCTGCAAATGGGACGATCTTCACGACAACACGCTAACCGTTTTGCAAATGGAACGATATTCACGACAACACGCTAACCGTTCTGCAAATGGGACGATCTTCACGACAACACGCTAACCGTTCTCCAAATGGGACGATCTTCACGACAACACGCTAACTGTTCTGCAAATGGGACAATCTTCACGACAACACGCTAACCATTCTGCAAATGGGACGATCTTCACGACAACACGCTAACCGTTATGCAAATGGGACGATCTTCACGACAACACGCTAACCGTTCTGCAAATGGGACGATCTTCACGACAACACGCTAACCATTCTGCAAATGGGACGATCTTCACGACAACAAGCTAACCGTTCTCCAAATGGGACGATCTTCACGACAACACGCTAACCGTTCCGCAAATGGGATGATCTTCACGATAACACGCTAACCGTTCCGCAAATGGGACGATCTTCACGACAATATGCTAACCGTTCTGCAAATCGGACGATCTTCACGACAATACGCTAACCCTTCTGCAAATGGGACGATCTTCACGACAATACGCTAACCGTTCTGCAAATCGGACGATATTCACAACAATACGCTAACCGTTCTGCAAATGGGACGATCTTCACGACAATACACTAACCCTTCTGCAAATGGGACGATCTTCACGACAACACGCTAACCGTTCTCCAAATGGGACGATCTTCACGACAACACGCTAACCGTTCTGCAAATGGGACGATCTTCACGACAACACGCTAACCGTTCTCCAAATGGGACGATCTTCACGACA
Organism: Ryuthela nishihirai; assembly: GCA_038380435.1. NCBI lineage: Eukaryota > Metazoa > Arthropoda > Arachnida > Araneae > Heptathelidae > Ryuthela > Ryuthela nishihirai. Next base: position 26,654,298 of record JAWZYU010000026.1, read on the forward strand.
ACATGCTAACCGTTCCGCAAATGGGATGATCTTCACGATAACACGCTAACCGTTCCGCAAATGGGACGATCTTCACGACAACACGCTAACCGTTCCGCAAATGGGACGATCTTCACGACAATATGCTAACCGTTCTGCAAATGGGACGATCTTCACGACAATACGCTAACCCTTCTGCAAATGGGACGATCTTCACGACAATACGCTAACCGTTCTGCAAATCGGACGATATTCACGACAATACGCTAACCGTTCTGCAAATCGGACGATATTCACGACAATACGCTAACCGTTCTGCAAATGGGACGATCTTCACGACAATACACTAACCATTCTGCAAATGGGACGATCATCACGACAACACGCTAACCGTTCTCCAAATGGGACGATCTTCACGACAACACGCTAACCGTTCTGCAAATGGGACGATCTTCACGACAACACGCTAACCGTTCTCCAAATGGGACGATCTTCACGACAACACGCTAACCGTTCTGCAAATGGGACGATCTTCACGACAACACGCTAACCGTTCTGCAAATGGGACGATCTTCACGACAACATGCTAACCGTTCTGCAAATGGGACGATCTTCACGACAACACGCTAACCGTTCTCCAAATGGGACGATCTTCACGACAACACGCTAACCGTTCCGCAAATGGGACGATCTTCACGATAACACGCTAACCGTTCCGCAAATGGGACGATCTTCACGACAACACGCTAACCGTTCCGCAAATGGGACGATCTTCACGACAATATGATAACCGTTCTGCAAATGGGACGATCTTCACGACAATACGCTAACCCTTCTGCAAATCGGACGATCTTCACGACAATACGCTAACCGTTCTGCAAATGGGACGATCTTCACGACAATACACTAACCGTTCTGCAAATGGGACGATCTTCACGACAATACACTAACCCTTCTGCAAATGGGACGATCTTCACGACAATACGCTAACCCTTCTGCAAATGGCCTTGGGGTCCTTGTGATCTGGCCATTTAGCCCATTGTGTTGAGTTGTTTTACCTCTGAGCGTCACTTTTTTGCACACCATGGGCTAAATGGCCAGGTCACAAGGACTCCGAAGGCTCAGGGAAGGTTGGAAGAGAGGACCCACTAGAACAGCTGTTGGGAGACAGATGGTAGCCTCCCGTCAAGGCCATCCAGCGTGATCTTTAACGTGCACAGGGTATGGCTCTCCCGCACACGGAGTCACGGCTTAACGTCCCATCCGACGGACGGCGGCCTTTTCAATCCCATCGGTGTCCCCTACTGACCGTGGGTAGGACGAGTAGTTTTTCGGAGATAAATCTCAACGCTGACCCAGCTGGGACTCGAACCTGGGAACTACAGATTACGAGCCTGGCACGCTACCGACTGAGCCACCCCAACCCCCATTGTGTACAAAAGAGTGCCGCTCAGAGGTAAAAATAACTCAACCACACCTTAATTGTCAGATGTGCCAACCACTGCATCAGGTAGGGCTAAAAGCAAAAGTTAAATGTTTTACCTGAATAGGAAATTCTCTCTGTTGACGTCGATATCCCTTTCAAAGTTCCATCAGTTGAGATCAATGCAACTAAGAATGATAATTTTCTATTCAGTTGAAATAAATGTCGAAAAATTGCCTCCATGTATTAAATGTTTCATACCTATGTAAATTCGAGTGAAACCCCCAAAAAAACCCGGTTGCTCCCCCCCCTACTTTCTCCTAAGGGGTCACTGAAATATTTAGACATTAATTATGTCATAGTAGGTCGGATGAGGGCTTTCATTTCTTGAAATGGAGTAGAGACACAGAGTTGGGTTGTTTTACCTCTGAGAGCCGCTTTTTTTGCACAGAATGAGCTAAATGGCCAGGTTACAAGAACCCCGAAGTCTTAGAGAAGGCTGGTGGAGCGAACCCACTGGAATAGCTGTTGGGAGACCTGCGTTAGTCTCCCGTGAAGATCATCTAGCGTGTCCTTTAACGTGCCCACGGAGCCACGGCTTAACGTTCCATCCGGAGGACGGAGGCCTTTCCAAGATCATCCAGTGTCCCCTACTGACCGTGGGCAGAGCGGGCAGTTTTGCAGACACAAATCTCAACACTAACGTAGGTGGGACTCTACCCTGGGAACTACAGATTGCGACTAAACTACCCCGAACTACCACTACTGACTAAACAACCCCCGTTCCAGAGATCACAGAGGGTTGGGTTGGGTTGTTTTACCTCTGAGTGGCACTTTTTCGTACACCATGGGCTAAATGGCCAGGTCACATGGACCCCGAAGGCTCAGAGAAGGTTGGGGGAGGGGACCCACTGGAACAGCTGTTGGGAGACAGATGGTAGTCTCCCGTCAAGGCCATCCAGCGTGTTCTTTAACGTGCACAGGGTATGGCTCTCCTGCACACGGGGCCACGGCTTAACGTCCCATCCGACGGACGGCGTCCTTTCCAAGCCCATCGGTGTCCCCTAATGACCGTGGGCAGGGCGGGGAATTTTGCGGAGATAAATCGCAACGCTGACCCAGCTGGGACTCGAACCTGGGAACTATAGATTACGAGCCTGGCGCGCTACCGACTGAGCCACCCTCGCCCCCCTTATTTCAGTCATCTCTGATCTAGCTCCGACTAAAAGTTTCCCTGACCCTGACTTTCCATCAGGAAATTGTTAAGTCGGAGAAAGATAGGTGATGCAACATCCCTCACGAGCAATTGGGCTAATCTCTTCTTCACTCAAGTGATGTTGCTACAGTGAAAGCATTGTTAACTGGGAATTTATCTATGGAGGTCGTTGCCTTAGAAACGCCCTCCTCCTTCTCGACCTCATAAATCGTAAAAAACGCATTTGATTTTCTTAACTCCGATGAACTGTAAACAAGAGATTTTTTTTAAACTCTGATGAACTTTAAAGCTAGAGATGTTCTTAACTCTGGAGAGTTTTAAAATCATAAATTCTTTCCTTAAGTCTGATAAACTTTAAAACTAGATTTTTCTTAACTCTGACTAATTGAAATCTAAAGCATTATGATTTTAGAAAAGTGAAAATTACACCTAGTGGATGATACGTAAAATGCAAATAGTAATATTTCCTTACTACCTATCCAATACAAAAAGAATTTTACATTTTTCTCTTCAAAGGAAAAAGTCGTGTTTCCTCACCTCTCTAGGAGTAAGGGGACAAATCTAGGAGTAAGGGGACAAGTCTAGGAGTAAGGGGACAAATTTAGGAGCAAGGGGACAAATCTAGAAGCAAGGGAACAAGTCTAGGAATAAGGAGATAAATCTAGGAGTAAGGAGATAAATCTAGGAGTAAGAGGACAAATCTAGGAGCAAGGGGACAAGTCTAGGAGTAAGGAGATAAATCTAGGAATAAGGGGACAAGTCTAGGAGCAAGGAGATAAATCTAGGAATAAGGGGACAAGTCTAGGAGCAAGGGGACAAGTCTAGGATTAAGGGGACAAATCTAGGAGTAAGGAGATAAATTTAGGAGTAAGGGGACAAATTATTGCTGTCGCAGTGAAAAAGCCATCACCTTTAACCCATGGGGCAGAGGTGGCTCAGTTTGTAGAGCGCCAGGCTCGTAATCGGCAATTCCCAGGTTCGGGATCCCTAATGTGCGAGGGTTGAAATTTATCTCCACAACCCCCCCCCCCCCCCCCACTCCCCGTTGCCCTCTGTCACTAAAGGTATGCTGATGGAATTGGGAAAGCCGTCGTCCGTGGAATGGGAGGTTGAGCCCTGGTTCCGTGTGCAGGAGAGCCACACTCTCTGCTCCTTAAAAAACACGCTGAAGGCCTTGATACGGTTGGGTTGTTTTACCTCTGAGGTTGTTTTACCTCTTTTTTTGCACACAATGTCACAAGGACTCCGAAGGCTCAGAGATGGTCGGAGGAGGGGACCCACTGGAACAGCTACTGGGAGATAGATGGTAGCCTCCTGTCAAGGCCATCCAGCTGGTTCTTCAATGTGCACACGAGGCCAATGCCTTAACGTCCCATCCGACGGACGGCGGTTTTTCCGAGCCCATCGGTGTCCCCTACTGACCGTGGGCAGGGCGGGGAGTTCTGCGGAGGTAAATCTCAACTCTGACCCACACGGAACTCGAACCTGGGATCTTCACATTACGAGTCTGGCGCGCTACCGACTGAGCCCCCCCCCCTCCCCCCCGATAGGAGTCTACACTCTGTCTCCTTACAGCTGTACAACGAATCGCCCTCTTCCAATTTAGTGTGAGTTCTTCTGATGTTTGTGAGCTGGCGATTTAGATCATTTTGGCCTAAAAAACACGCTGCTCAGAGATAAAACATTGTACTTCCAAATTTTAAAATCTCTAGAATAAACGTATCGTTTACAATATTCGTTTAAAATTCCGCCAATTCCCAATTCTAACGCCCTCTGACGGTGAAAATTAAACCGTTTCTTGTGCCATTCGAAAAACGCAAATCTTAATATTTCCTGAGCAGGCTTTTGGGTTGGGTTGTTTTACTTCTGAGCGGCACTTCTTTTGCACACCATGGGCTAAATGACCAGGTCACAAGGACCCCGAAGGCTCAGATAAGTTGGGGGAAGGGCACAGGGTGTGGCTCTCTCGCACACGAGACCACGGCTTCACGTCCCATCCGACTGACTGCGGCCTTTCCAAGCCCATCGGTGTCCCCTACTGACCGTGGGCAAGGCGGGAAATTTTGCGGAGATAAATCTCAACGCTGACCCAGCTGGGACTTCTTGGCGGGCATCTAACACAAAAACATTTTTCATTTATCCATAAAAAGGAAAAAAAAAGTTGAATGTCTACGGACGGACGACAAAGTGAAATAAACAGTTCCTTTTTTATAATACGAAGGAATAGAAAAAACAAAATGCAAAATTTAAAACCACAAAATCTCCAAAACGAACGTAAATCATAAAATTCCCACATCTTTTGAACGATTTTCAGCATTATTGAACATAAAGTGGCAAAACAACTGACTTTCGATACTCTTGCTGGTACCGCCATCTATTGAACAAATTATTCATTACTTTCTCCTTAATGACGTCATGACATAGCGTATGAAATGAGCGAGCACCGTGCGTGACACCCACTTTTGTGTTACGTCATGATACCTTTAGGCAACAATGTCAAGAAACAATTGCACTTTCCTTGCTTTGTGGTTGAGCTGCAGGACACGTATTTGTTACAAGCTCAGATAAGTTCAGATGATGTTTTTCCCTTTACAAAGTTGATGAAATTGTGCGAAGGTTGCAGAGAGATGAAGGAGTCATCACCTGGTTTTCTCTGAACACGTCATATGAGAAAAGAGGAGAAATAATTTTCCTTTTCAGCACGTGACCATAATGAAGTCGTGAATCACGCTGAAATAAGAGAAAGGTATTAATATTTAAAATACGTTTCCGTATTAATGTGAATTCAGCGAATATTACCATTTCTAAAAAGTCGAAAATTGTTAAACTAGAAGGATTTTTTTTTTTCTGTATCGTGGGATTCGTGTATGATTAAGTACTTAAATAAAAATAGTCCATTTATTTTAAGCATAATAATTACTGTCGTTTGTAACATGCATACTAACACTATTGTAATTATTACAAGACATACAATAATGCAACCTCTATCACAGTTAAATGACTCATTGTTACGTGGCTTAATATTATAACAGATGTCATTGTTATGAACCACACATGTAAATAGAGTACTAAGTCATGCATATTATAATTAATGTTACTTTTCAAAACCTTACTTATTCTGTTAGCTAGGGGCGGGGGTGGCTCAGTCCGTAGCGCGCCAGACTCGTAATCTGTAGTTCCCAGGTTCGAGTCCCAGCTGGATCAGCGTTGAGAGTTATCTCCACAAAACTACTCGCCCTGACCACGGTCAGTAGGGGACACCGACGGGCTTGGAAAGGCCGCCGTCCGTCGGATGGGACGTCAAGCCGTGGCCCCGTGTGCGGGAGAGCCATACCCTGTGCACGTTAAAGAACACACTGGATGGCCTTGACGGGAGGCTACCATCTGTCTCCCAACAGCTGTTCCAGTGGGTCCCCTCCCCCAACCTTCTCTAAGCCTTCGGGGTCCATGTGACCTGGCCATTTAGCCCATGGTGTGCAAAAAAGTGCCGCTCAAAGGTAAAACAACCCAACGTTAAAGAACACGCTGGATGGTCTTGACGGAAGGCTACCATCTGTCTCCCAACAGCTGTTCCAGTGGGTACCCTCTTCCAACCTTCTCTAAGACTTCAGGGTCTTTGTGACCTGGCCATTTAGCCCATGGTGTGCAAAAAGTGCCGCTCAGAGGTAAAACAACCCAACTCTGTTAGCTATAAGTAATGCCATTTTTGCCATCAATACACTTTGTAGCTACTGGGTTCATCAGGTCTGATAAAAGCCAGTCAGTTTAATACGCCATGGAAACGATCTGTGAGGAAGGCGAAACCTCAGCAGAAAGACAATATGTGCAAACACCCATGCCTTATGCGGGATTCGAACCCAAGTCCCCTTTGATCACTAACCACTCGGCCACAGGACGTCTGCCTAGCAAAGTCATCCTCAAAAAATGATAAACATCCTAAAAAGCCCCAAAATTAAACAAATGATATATATATATGTAATATTTTTCCGTCCCGTGACCGAATGGTTAGCGCGCTTGGCTACTGATCTTAGGGACTGGGTTCGAGCTCCAGATAAGGCATGGATGTTCGTTCGTTTTTCTGCTGAGGTCCCACCATCCTCAGAGACCTTCTACTATGGTGTATAAACTGACAAGTTCCTGCCAGACCTCTGTGGCAAGCAGCTGCTTGAGGAGGTATTTTTTATTTATATATATACCCCATGGCCGAGTGGTTAGCGCGCTTGGCTACTGATCTAAGGGACCTGGGTTCGAGCCCCGGGTTAAGGCATGGCTGTTTGTGTCGTTTTTCTGCTGAGGTCCTGCCATCCTCTCAGACCTTCTACTGTGGTATATAAACTGACAGGCTCCTGTCAGACCTCTGTGGCAAGCAGCTGCTTGAGGGGTATTTATTTTTTTTTTATTTTATTTAATAATTTCATTTAAAAAGTAAAAAAATTGTTCAATAAACTTAAAATAGGAACAAACATATCAATTTGATATGAAATGTAAAACTCACGACTACAGGACCTTTGTTTGCTATACCCGAGGCAAAGAATTAAATTGAAATATAGGAGCCAGAAACAGAAAACGGCGCTACCATAAAAACATTAATCAATTTCTCATTTATGACGTCATGAGACTAAATCCGGAATAGGGTAGCGCCAATATATACATAGTCGTATCAGAATAATATGACCACCTACCATACATATACTATGGTAGGTGGTCATTTTATTCTGATACGACTGTGTATATATATTAAAATTGAGTAGGCCATTTTCTGTTTCTGGATTAGTATCATGACGTCATAAATGTGAAACTGATGTATTTCTTATGGTAGTGCCATTTTCTGTTACTGACTCCTAGGGGGCGGGGGTGGCTTAGTCGGTAGCGCGCCAGGCTCGTAATCTGTAGTTCCCAGGTTCGAGTCCCAGCTGGGTCAGCGTTGAGATTTATCTCCGCAAAATTCCCCGCCCTGCCCACGGTCAGTAGGGGACACCGATGAGCTTGGAAAGGCCGCCGTCCGTCGGATGGGACGTTAAGCCGTGGCCCCGTGTGCGGGAGAGCCATACCCTGTGCACGTTAAAGAACACGCTGGATGACCTTGACGGGAGGCTACCATCTGTCTCCCAACAGCTGTTCCAGTGGGTCTCCTCCCCCAACCTTCTCTGAGCCTTCTTGGTCCATGTGACCTGGCCATTTAGGCCATGGTGTGCAAAAAAGTGCCGCTCAGAGGTAAAACAACCCAACCCAACAACCCTAGATTTCAACATAAGAAACAAAAACTTTCTGTGTTTAAAAAGAAGCTAAGAAATCCTACTACCTATTCGATATTGAAAGCGAAATGGTTTTTAGTGGGTAAATTAAGCTAACTCTTTATCCTTACAGTTTTAAGTAAAAAAATAGTTTTAGAATATGCTACTAAAAATTATTAGAGATGCCCAATGGACCGACTGTTTCTAAAAAGGTTTTTGTAGACAATAAATTTAAACCTGGGCAGACATGTTCGACTCTTGGTTATCGATATACAATGAATATAATTTTGGCTTTACTTTTCATTTTCGAATTGAATATCAATTTCAGTAACGATTTTTCAAATTGTTATTGTTTACTGCATCTAATTTTGTGTTAGAGCGACATTCAGAAATAAAATATTCTAAATAATACTTAATAACATTATTGTAATTATTGCTATAACCAGACATAAGGGTAACAATTTTTGTCACAAGCTATATTGTAAGCAATACCCTGAAAATACTGCAATCGTTAAAAATCCATAAATTTCGTTGGGTTGTTTTACCTCTGAGCGGCACTTTTTTGCACACCATGGGCTAAATGGCCAGGTCACATGGACCCCGAAGGCTCAGAGAAGGTTGGGGGAGGAGACCCACTGGAACAGCTGTTGGGAGACAGATGGTAGCCTCCCGTCAAGGCCATCCAGCGTGTTCTTTAACGTTGGGTTGTTTTACCTCTGAGCGGCACTTTTTTGCACACCATGGGCTAAATGGCCAGGTCACATGGACCCCGAAGGCTCAGAGAAGGTTGGGGGAGGGGACCCACTGGAACAGCTGTTGCGAGACAGATGGTAGCCTCCCGTCAAGGCCATCCAGCGTGTTCTTTAACGTTGGGTTGTTTTACCTCTGAGCGGCACTTTTTTGCACACCATGGGCTAAATGGCCAGGTCACATGGACCCCGAAGGCTCAGAGAAGGTTGGGGGAGGGAAACCACTGGAACAGCTGTTGGGAGACAGATGGTAGCCTCCCGTCAAGGCCATCCAGCATGTTCTTTAACGTGCACAGGGTATGGCTCTCCCGCACACGGGGCCACGGCTTAACGTCCCATCCGACAGACGGCGGCCTTTCCAAGCCCATCGGTGTCCCCCTACTGACCGTGGGCAGGACGGGTAATTTTGCGGAGATAAATCTCAACGCTGACCCAGCTGGGACTCGAACCTGGGACCTACAGATTACGAGCCTGGCGCGCTACCGACTGAGCCACCCCCGCCCCCATAAATTTCGTAATCTTATTATCTGGAGCATTGCAAATAGCAATGTAATATTTAAGGGGGGGGGGGATAATCCCCACACACACAAAAGTACGTTATTTAAAAAATTATTTTGTATTTTTATGCTTTTAAACATTTAGCAACTGTTAGGCATTGATGTAAAATGTACAGTCGCTAAAAAAAAACATCCGAACGCTATGGTCGATTACAGAATTCAGGAAAAAATATCTGGGAACGATTTTTTTAGAAATTGGTGATCTGGCAACTTTCGTGTCACGTGATTACAGAATTCAGGAAAAATATCTGGAGCGTGTGCAGCAACTGTACACGCTCCAGTTACTGTTCACAGCAAACTGGAGCGTGTGCAGTTACTGCACACGCTCCAGTTTGCTGTGAACGGTAACTGCACACGCTCAATATTTCCGTGAGTGAGCCCACACGATCTAGTATCAAAATAATATGACCACCTACAGTCCCTCAGAAAAGTATCCGAACACTATGGTTGATTACAGAATTAAGAAAAAATAACTGGCAACGATTTTTTTAGAAATTAGTGACCTGGCAACCTTCGTGTCACGTGACACGAAGGTTGCCAGATCACTAATTTCTAAAAAAATCGTTGCCAGATATTTTTTCTTAATTCTGTAATCAACCATAGTGTTCGGATATTTTTTGAACAACTGTACTAGTTTTATTATTTACTTTTTTTAGTTGCTTTTTTAATATTTGCGTATACCCCCCCCCCCCCCCCAAAAAAAAAATCTTCTAAACAGGCTACTGGCAACTAGTAATTCTGCAATCACTGTCATTTTTTACAAGGTTTTTATTTAAAATACTAAACATTTCAGCGATCTCTTCGAAAAGTGCATTTTTATTGTTATTACTATATTTTTATTGAGGAGGTGGGGGGGGGGGTAATGAAATATCTACCATTTGATTACAACTCTGATAGAACACGTGGACGATTTTCGAATAAAATCCCTTCGCTGTTTTGTCTTTAACACACCCGAACAATGAGACAAAACAAAAGGAACTCTTGAAATGCAAGAATGAATTGAGTCCAAGAATGGAAACAAATCTGCGTTCGGTCACTGACTGAAAATGAGCATTAGAACTTTCACTACAAGGAATCTGATTACTTTCTCTTAGAGGAAGAAGAGAGATGGTTAGCAAGGAGCGTGCGAAATAAAGCGGGTAACCCTCCGCCAGACAAGGGTGACTGACCAAGGAGCCCTAGTTTCGACTTCTTCTTGAAAGCAGTGGCAAGTCCCAGAATCTTCTTGTTGGCATCAGGGTCAGCGGTGATGTAGCGACTAGTCAAGTGGTTTTTTTTTAGGGGGGGGATGCACCGGGTCACGTCATGGGGGTGATGTGTTCTAACTTCCGCCACCTCACCTCTGACTCCTCCTTTCTTATTGGCCATAAACAACAAGAGCCGCAGAAAACAGAGGAAGTGTCATTTGAAGGATGATAAGAGGATGGAGGATGCGGAGGAGGAATACAAAACGGGAATCGTTTGTGGGGCGTCAGCCTCACGGAGGAGGAGATGTGGGAAGGTGAATGAACTTTAACCTCACAGAGAGGTTTGTTTCTGTTTCGGCTCGGAATACAAAAGAGGGGATTTTTGAGGTAGGTCTAAAAATGAACCAGAAATATTGAATGACATCGGAGGCTTAATCCGAGCAACCCGCTGACATTATTCAAATTGCACGCTCTCTCTATGTGTCTAGATAGAGCAAACACAGCGCCAGTGAATCACACGTGGAAGGGGGCGATGGTGGCTCAGTCGGCAGCGCGCCAGGCTCATAATCTACAATTCCCAGATTCGAGTCCCAGCTGGATCAGCGTTGAGACTTATCTCCGAAAAACTCCCCGCCCTGCCCACGGTCAGTAGAGGACGCCGATGGGCTTGAAAAGAACGTCGTCCGTCAGATGGGACGTTACGCCGTGTGTGGGAGAGCCATACCCTGCGCACGTTAAAGAACACGCTGGATGACCTTGACGGGAGGCTACCATCTGTCTCCCAACAGCTGTTCCAGTGGGTCCCCTCCTCCACCTTCTCTGAGTTTTCTGGGACTTGTGACCTGGCCATTTAGCCCATTGTGTGCAAAAAAGTGCCCCTCAGAGGTTAAACAACCCAACCCATGAGAGCCATATCCTGTGCACGTTAAAGAACACGCTGGATGGCCTTAACGGGAGGCTACCATCTGTCTCCCAACAACTGTTCCAGTGAGTCCCCTCCCTCACCTTCTCTGAGTTTTCGGGGTCCTTGTGACCTGGCCATTTAGTCCATTGTGTGCAAAAAAGTGCCCCTCAGAGGTTAAACAACCCAACCCATGAGAGCCATATCCTGTGCACGTTAAAGAACACGCTGGATGTCCTTAACGGGAGGCTACCATCTGTCTCCCAACAACTGTTCCAGTGAGTCCCCTCCCTCACCTTCTCTGAGTTTTCGGGGTCCTTGTGACCTGGCCATTTAGCCCATTGTGTGCAAAAAAGTGCCCCTCAGAGGTTAAAAACCCAACCCATGAGAGCCATATCCTGTGCACGTTAAAGAACACGCTGGATGTCCTTAACGGGAGGCTACCATCTGTCTCCTAACAGCTGTTCCAGTGGGTCCCCTCCCTCACCTTCTCTGAGTTTTCGGGATCCTTGTGACCTGGCCATTTAGCCCATTGTGTGCAAAAAAGTGCCCCTCAGAGGTTAAACAACCCAACCCATGAGAGCCATATCCTGTGCACGTTAAAGAACACGATGGATGTCCTTAACGGGAGGCTACCATCTGTCTCCCAACAACTATTCCAGTGGGTCCCCTCCCCCACCTTCTCCGAGTTTTCGGAGTCCTTGTAACCTGGCCATTTAGTCCATTGTGTGCAAAAAAGTGCCCCTCAGAGGTTAAACAACCCAACCCATGAGAGCCATATCCTGTGCACGTTAAAGAACACGCTGGATGGCCTTGACGGGAGGCTACCATCTGTCTCCCAACAGCTGTTCCAGTGGGTCCTCTTTCCCCAACCTTTTCTGACCCCTTGGTTTTTTTTTTACCCTGACAATTAGTCCATTGTGTGCAAAAAGTGTCACAGGAAAACCATACCATGTGCATATTAAAGAACACGCTGGATGACCTTGACGGGAAGCTACGATCTGTCTCCTAAAAGTTGTCCATTATGTCCCCTCCCCGCAGCTTTCTCTGAGCCTTGGTGTCTTGTGTCCACTTAGTGCATTGTGTGTAAAAAAGTGCCGCTCAGAGGCGAAAAAAATTATTTTTGTTCTCCCTAGTTTATGAATACTCCTTGTAAATCACCAGCCAAAGTTTAGTCTTTAGAATAAAAAATTGTCTCCTTTTCCCACACTTAGTAGAGAATGCATGTAAAAGAAAAAGACGGAAGCGTTTTCAAACTTCAAACAAACCTAAAGTTAAAAAAAAAAATCTTAATCCATCTTTAACTTCCTCCGATCTTAATTCCCCTCCATAGTCACGTGATCGGTTGGTCGCTGACCCCTTCCGCGGAGATTCACCGTCGATGTCTTCCCGGAATCTTGATCTTCCGCTCTGTACGAGAGCGGGAAAGAGACAAAGCCCATCAACGCCTCCCTCTGATGTTATCGAGAACGATGAAATATTCAATCGTAATCTCGGAATCAGTCACGGTGAGCAGCGCGAGCTTTAGATAACAAGCCACCGGTTCGGCCCGATTCCCATCTGGATGATTGGATATAGAAAGTGAAACGAGGAATGGAAAGCTTTGTTTCCGAATATATCTCTTTCATTTGTTTCGTAGGGGGCGGGGGTGGCTCAGTCGGTAGCGCGCCAGGCTCGTAATCTGTACTTCCCAGGTTCGAGTCCCAAGTCCCAGCTGGGTGAGCGTTGAGATTTATCTCCGCAAAATTCCCCGCCCTGCCCACGGTCAGTAGGGGACACCGATGGGCTTGGAAAGACCGCCGCCCGTCGGATGGGACGTTAAGCCGTGGTCCCATGTGCGGGAGAGTCATACCTTGTGCACGTTAAAGAACACGCTGGATGACCTTGACGGGAGGCTACCATCTGTCTCCCAACAGCTCTTCCAGTGGGTCCCCTCCCCCAACCTTCTCTGAGCCTTCGGGGTCCATGTGACCTGGCCATTTAGCCCATGGTGTGCAAAAAAGTGCCGCTCAGAGGTAAAACAACCCAACGTTAAAGAACACGCTGGATGGCCTTGACGGGAGGCTACCATCTGTCTCCCAACAGTTGTTCCAGTGGGTCCCCTCACCCAACCTTCTCTGAGCCTTCGGGTCCATGTAACCTGGCCATTTAACCCATGGTGTGCAAAAAAGTGCCGCTCAGAGGTAAAACAACCCAACCCAACTCCTATCGTTCGTCGATTGATTATTGCGAGAAAAAATAACATCATTGTTAAAATCTGTTAAAGTCGTGTTTATTCTCGATTATTAATAATTTTTTTAGATCTAACTAGGAGGGAGAGATGCTCCAGCTGCGCCAGCGTTCAGGTTTATCTCCGTAAAAGTCCCTCCCTGCCCACGGTCAGTAGGGGAAACAGATGGGATTGGAAAGGCCGCCGTACGTCGGATGGGATGTTAGCCGTGGCCCCGTGTGCGGGAGAGCCATATTCTGTGCACGTTAAAGAACACGCTTGATGCCCTTGACGGGAGGCTACTATCTGTCTCTTAACAGCTGTCCAGTGGGTCCCCTCCCCGAAACTTCTCTGAGCCCTTGGGGTCCATGTGATCTGACCATTTAGCACATGGTGTGCGAAAAAGTGCTCTGAGGTAAAACAGCTCAAAACTATGTTACTCCCCAGAGCTATGGAGAGATTGGGGGCAATTGTTAGATCACAAGGACCCCCATGAACTCAGAGGAGGTTGGGTCAACTGTTAGATCACAAAGACCCCCAAAAGCTCAGAGGAGGTTGTGGTAGCTGTTATATCACAAGGACCCCCCAGGGGCTCAGAGGTGGTTGGGCAGTTGTTAAATCACAAGAACCACCAAGGGCTCAGAGGGCTGAATAGAGGTTGGGACAGCTCTTAGGTCACAAGGACCCCCAGGGCTCAGAGGAGGTTGGGGCAACTGTTAGATCACAAAGACCCCCAAGAGCTCAGGGGAGGTTGGGGCAGATATTAGGTCATAAGGACCCCCAGGGGTTCAGAGGTGGTTGGGTAGCTGTTAGATCACAAGGACCCCCAAGGGCTCAATGGAGGTTGGGACAGCTCTTAGGTCACAAGGACCCCCAGGGCTCAAAGGAGGTTGGGGCAACTGTCAGATCACAAACACCCCCAAGGGCTCAGAGGAGGTTGGGGGCAGATATTAGGTCACAAGGACCCCCACGGGTTCAGAGGTGGTTGGGTAGCTGTTAGATCACAAGGACCCTCAAGGGCTGAATAGAGGTTGGGACAGCTCTTAGGTCACAAGGACCCCCAGGGCTCAAAGGAGGTTGGGGCAACTGTTAGATCACAAAGACCCCCAAGAGCTCAGAGGAGGTTGTGGTAGCTGTTATATCACAAGGACCCCCAGGGGCTCACAGGTGGTTGGGCAGTTGTTAGATCACAAGAACCACCAAGGGCTCAGAGGACGTTGGGGGCAGCTGTAAGGTCACAATGACCCCCAAGGGCTGAATGGAGGTTGGGACAGCTCTTAGGTCATAAGGACCCCCAGGGCTCAGAGGAGGTTGGGGCAACTATTAGATCACAAAGACCCCCAAGAGCTCAGAGGAGGTTGTGGTTGCTGTTATATCACAAGGACCCCCAGGGGCTCAGAGGTGGTTGGGCAGTTGTTAGATCACAAGAACCACCAAGGGCTCAGAGGATGTTGGGGGCAGCTGTTAGGTCACAAGGACCCCCAAGGGCTGAATGGAGGTTGGGACAGCTCTTAGGTCACAAGGACCCCCAGGGCTCAGAGGAGGTTGGGGCAACTATTAGATCACAAAGACCCCCAAGGGCTCAGGGGAGGTTGGGGCAGATATTAGGTCACAAGGACCCCCAGGGGCTCAGAGGTGGTTGGGCAGTTGTTAGATCACAAGAACCACCAAGGGCTCAGAGGATTTGGGGGCAGCTGTAAGGTCACAAGGACCCCCAAGGGCTGAATGGAGGTTGGGACAGCTCTTAAGTCACAAGGACCCCCAGGGCTCAGAGGAGGTTGGGGCAACTGTTAGATCACAAAGACCCCCAAGGGCTCAGGGGAGGTTGGGGCAGATATTAGGTCACAAGGACCCCCAGGGGTTCAGAGTGGTTGGGCAGCTGTTAGATCACAAGGACCCCCAGGGGCTCAGAGGTGGTTGGGCAGTTGTTAGATCACAAGAACCACCAAGGGCTCAGAGGATGTTGGGGGCAGCTGTTAGGTCACAAGGACCCCCAAGGGCTGAATGGAGGTTGGGACAGCTCTTAGGTCACAAGGACCCCCAGGGCTCAGAGGAGGTTGGGGCAACTGTTAGACCACAAACACCCCCAAGAGCTCAGAGGAGGTTGTGGTATCACAAGGACCTCCAGGGGCTCAGAGGTGGTTGGGCAGTTGTTAGATCACAAGAACCACCAAGGGCTCAAAGGATGTTGGAGGCAGCTGTTAGGTCACAAGGACCCCAGGGCTCAGAGGAGGTTGAGGCAGATATTAAGTCACAAGGACCCCCAGGGGTTCAGAGGTGGTTGGGTAGCTGTTAGATCACAAGGACCCCCAAGGGCTCAATGGAGGTTGGGACATCTCTTAGGTCACAAGGATCCCCAGGGCTCAAAGGAGGTTGGGGCAACTGTTAGATCACAAAATCCCCAAGGTCTCAGAGGAGGTTGGGGCAGATATTAAGTCACAAGGACCCCCAGGGGTTCAGAGGTGGTTGGGTAGCTGTTAGATCACAAGGACCCCCAAGGGCTCAATGGAGGTTGGGACAGCTCTTACGTCACAAGGACCGCCAGGGCTCAGAGGAGGTTGGGGCAACTGTTAGATCACAAAGACCCCCCAGGTGCTCAGAAGTGGTTGAGCAGCTGTTAGATCACAAGGACCCCAACCAAGGGCTCAAAGGAGGTTTGGGTACTGAACAGCTGTTAGGAGACAAATCGAGGCCTCCTGTGAAAACTATTCCAACAGACAAACGCAAGACTATCCTAACATGAACAGGTTAAGGCTCTCTTGAACACAGAACCACGACTTAACGCTACTTACAACTGACGATGATCTTTCCAAACCTATCAATGTCCCTTTTACACCAGGCATAGAATGGTAATGAGCGGATATCTGACTGAAATCTTTAACTCACCCCCAGTGGCATTTTCCCACGTAATAATTTATTTCCAAAAAGCGCATAGCTTTGAATGAAATTTTTTTATCTGCATAAAAACGTGTTATTTTTAATCCTTTTGTACAGTATATTGGACTTCTTTTAATTTTATAAACTGTCTATAGTTTCCATAGTGAAGCATGTTTCCATAGTGAATGCATTATAACAGTATATATAATATATAGCAGTATATATTATGTGTACTGCTATTATTATACTGCTATAATAATAGCAGTACATATGTTACCGCTAAAGTGCAGAAATCAGTTATTCTACAGATTATCCAGGTATTGTGCAGATTAACTAGGGTGATCCGTTAACGTGCAGAAAATTGTTTCATTTCTCAAATTACCTAGGTAATCTGCAAATTACCTGGATAATCTGCACGTTACCTACTAGGCACTCGTTAAAGTGAAAATAAGATCTTTGCTGGAACAACAGGAATGTTTCTGTACGCTTAAATTAACATAATGTTATTTATCTAGTGTCCGAGAGTAGAGTTGAAACCAGGGTCATCCCTCTGTCAACATGGATCAGTTGTCCGAATTATAAAAAACGCCCCCAAAATGAGCAGGCCAAGTGAGAACGAATCATTTTAGTGATTCGTTATCAAGAATGAATCACTTTACCGATTCGTTCTCACTTGGCCTCCGCTCATCCGGGGCATTTTTTATAATGCCGACGAGTGAATCACGTGACACGAAGATTCATATTCAAGAGATTCACCACTATGAGAGAAACAAACTTTTGAACTTTAACGATACGGAAGCCGTTAATGTGCACATTACCTAGGTAAAATGCGGAAAACTCTTGATTCCGCACGTTAACGGAGCAAATCAGTTAATCTGCAGATTAGCTAGGTAATGTGCACATTAACGGCTTTCGAGCTTTAGCGGTAACAGATATACTGCTATTATTATACTGCTATAATAATAGCAGTATATATAATATATATTGCTATTTTTATAGCAGTATAATTTCGATATATACTGCTATAGAAAGCTGCATATAGCTTTCCATAGCAGTTGCTATAGAAAGAACTATCCGAACAAAATAACGCAGCACGTTTTAAGTCTCATTAACAAGCCAGTCGCGTACATGACGTCACATTTTAACAGTTTGAAGCCAATTTATGTCTGAAGCTGGCAGTCGCTACCGAAGTGAAACAATTAAAATAATTGAACGAGAGTGATAATTAAGGAGAGTTTAACCCAAAATAAAGCCTTACCAATGTACATAAATTACGAATACACAGCAATAAATATAGCTGAACTTTATTCGTTTTGGGATTTCTGTGGTTAAAGTTAGATTTTGGCTCTTATAAGAATTCCTGTTACACGCCTGGATCTATTGGCACTAGATGGCGCCATTATATATGGAATGGGCACACAAGAAGCGAGTTGACGTTATGAACGTTTTCAATTCCGTCGCTTTAAAACTAATATCAACCACAGAGTTCATCTCCCAGCCCTACTCAGAAAGAGCTTTGAGTGTTGAGAGCACGCAGTCTCCACCACTAGTCAAAGGATCTTAAGCGCTTGACCGGTTTCGGCGGTTCCACTAGACCTTAGTGATAAAAAATGGGGACATGTCCCTAAGTACCTGATCATCCTAAGGATTGATGATGATGAATCGTGGGGACGAAGAAACAGACACAGAGTTGGATTGTTTTACCTCTGAGCGGCACTTTTTTGCACACAATGTGCTAAATGGTCAGGTCACAAGGACCCCGAAGGCTCAGAGAAGGTTGGGGGAGGGGACCCACTGGAACAGCTGTTGGGAGACAGGTGGTAGCCTCCCGTCAATGCCATCCAGCGTGTTCTTTAACGTGCACAGGGTATGGCTCTCTCACACACGGGGCCACGGCTTAACGTCCCATCCGGCGGACGGCGGCCTTTCCAAGCCCATCGATGTACCCTACGGACCGTAGGCAAGGCGGGGAATTTTGCGGAGATAAATGTCAACGCTGACCCAGCTGGGACTCGAACCTGGGAACTACAGATTACGAGCCTGGCGCGCTACCGACTGAGCCACCCCCGCCCCGACTCAGTCGGTAGCGCGTCAGGCTCGTAATCTGTAGTTCCCAGGTTCGAGTACCAGCTGGGTCAGCGTTGAGATTTATCTCCTCAAAATTCCCCGCCCTGCCTACGGTCAGTAGGGGACACCGATGGGCTTGGAAAGGCCGCCGTCCGTCGGATGGGACGTTAAGCCGTGGCCCCGTGTGCAGGAGAGCCTGTGCACGTTAAAGAACACGCTGGATGGCCTTGACGGGAGGCTACCATCTGTCTCCCAACAGCTGTTCCAGTGGGTCCCCTCCCCCAACCTTCTCTGAGCCTTCGGGGTCCATGTGACCTGGCCATTTAGCCCATGGTATGCAAAAAAGTGTCCGTCCGACTGACCGTCCCAACCGACTGAGTAATTCCCATCTCATCCGCTTCAAACAAGTCAAGTCAAATTTTTGAACTCAGATTAATACAAATATCAATTGGAAATTAACTCCCCATATGAGATACCCTTTTCGTGCATAGAAATATATTTGTAACATAAATATGACAACTCTTGAAATTTATTTTTTGACAAGTTTGGTGTAAAAAAAATTTTCATTTTTGACAAGTTTGGTGTACTCTTACAGTGAAGATCGTAACTTGTATCTAATAAAGTCTTAACATTTATTAGTAATTTCAATTAGTATATTTTTTTTAAATTGATATTCACCAAATGAAAGAGCCAATATTTCAATTTACTTTTGTAATCATTTAAATAAGTCTTCACTTTGATTTCTAATAGTAATACATTTAATAACTTTGAAGCTAAATACATATATAATGTCATTTCATTATATCCTTTTTCGACAAAATTGATGTCTCCGATGGGCTTGGAAAGGCCGCCGTCCGTCGGATGGAACGTTAAGCCATGGACTGTGAGTAGAAGAGCCATGCCATCTCTCTCCCCCAACAGCTGTTCCAGTGAATCTCCTCCCCCTAACATTCTCTGAGCCCTCGGGGTCCTTGTGACCTGTCCATTTAGCCCGTTGTGTGCAAAAAAGTGCCGCTTAAAAAAAAAAAAAAAACCCCAAACCCAGATCCCTTTGATCAGCAGGCTAACCACACTGCCACCGAGATTAATATGTGCAAACACTTATAAAGACGTATTTAACTGTTTTAGATTACGTGGCCGAGTGGTTAGCGCGCTTGGCTACTGATCTACGGGAACTGGGTTCGAGCCCCGGGTAAGGCATGGATGTTCGTGTTGTTTTCTGCTGAGGTCCTGCCATCCTCTCAGATCTTCTACTGTAGCATATAAACTGACAGGCTCCTGTCAGACCTCTGAGGCAAGCAGCTGCTTGAGGGGGTATTTATTTTTACAGTAAATACCTCCATTCCCATTAAGAATTCTCCAATTGCTCTTTTAAAAGCGAATTCTCGAAAATAAAAAAAACACCTAAAATAAAATCTCGTCAAGCGTAGCAGAGCAGAAATTACAGTAATTAAAAGCAAAAAATCTCGGATCGATGGCAGCGCATCCGTCCGTCCGTCCGTTCACGCACGTGCGAACTCACGTGGCCGTAACGGCGCGCGCGCCGGGACAATCTCATTTTCGCGGAACTCGGGCGCTCTTTTCCGTCGCCACGGCAACCGAGAAAAACTGGACACGAAAGACTCGAGAGCGCGCGCGCGGTGACGCTAAACGAACGTGTGCGCCTTGGCTCCCCGTGGAGCAGCGCCGAGAGAGAGTTCCAATATTTTCGCTCCGTAGCCGCGTGTGGACGTACGTAGATTAGATTTTTTCCGTGGTCTGTGTATGTGTTGTTTGTGATCGCTGTATATGTATTTTTTAGAATTTCTATATTCGACATGGGTGCGTGAAAGTGATTCCTGCGCTACAGAACTGTGAGTTTTTATTTTTTTTATTTTTGAGAAAGATAGTAATTAAAGTATTTATTGTTTTGTAAATTCTTCGCCTTGGTAAATTAAAATTCTCCATTTTTTTTTGTGTGTGTGGAGGGGAGGGGGCGTACAGTCGCTCAAAAAAATATCCGAACACTATGGTTGAGTACAGAATTCAGAAAACATATCTGGCAACGATTGTTTCTAGAAATTAGTGATGTGGCAACCTTCGTATCACGTGATTGCAGAATTCAGAAAACATATCTGGCAACGATTGTTTTTAGAAATTAGTGATGTGGCAACCTTCGTGTCACGTGATTACAGATTTCAGAAACCATATCTGGCAACGATTGTTTTTTGAAATTAATGATGTGGCAACTTTCGTGTTACGTGACACGAAGGTTAATTAAAAAAAAATAATTTAATAAATAAACGATTGTGGTCTAAAGGTTGGAAAACGCTGATTTATATCCCTTCCCAAATATGAAATTTTTGTTTTAACAGAGTTGGGTTGTTTTACCTCTGAGCGGCACCTTTTTTGCACACAATGGGCAGGTTACAAGGACCCCGAAGGCTCAGAGAAGGTTCGGGGAGGAGACCCACTGGAACAGTTGTTGGAAGACAGATGATAGCCTCCCGTCAAGGCCATCCAGCGTTCTTTAACGTGCACAGGGTATACCTCTCCCGCACAAGGAACCGCGGCTTAACATCCCATCCGAAGAACGACGGTCTTTACAAGCCCATCGGTGTCCCCTACTGACCGTAGGCAGGGCGGGGAATTTTGCGGAGATAAATCTCAACGCTGACCCAGCTGCGACTTGAACCTGGGAACTACAGGTCCCATCCGAAGAACGACGGTCTTTCCAAGCCCATCGGTGTCCCCTACTGACCGTAGGCAGGGCGGGGAATTTTGCGGAGATAAATCTCAACGCTGACCCAACTGCGACTCGAACCTGGGAACTACAGGTCCCATCCGAAGAACGACGGTCTTTACAAGCCCATCGGTGTCCCCCTGCTGACCGTGGGCAGGGCGGGGAATTTTGCGGAGATAAATCTCAACGCTGACCCAGCTGCGACTCGAACCTGGGAACTACAGATTACGAGCCTGGCACGTTCATCACCCTCTGTTTCAACAGAGATTTTGTGTAAAGTAATTAAGGATTCCTCTCTTCCTATGGAAAAAAAAAGTTCAGAAACTGAAAAAGCCTTTGATCACAAATGAAATTTGTGATAAGATTAATCATAGACATAAGCTATATAAAAATTTTAAAAAATATCCATATAACGAGTACCATGCGAAGCAATTCTTAGAACATAGGAATAACTTAAGGTCTAAAATTAAGGAGGCCAAAAACAAACGTTACATGGAAGAATTTTTAAAACGTAATGGTGATATTGAAAAACAATTGAAGTTCGTAAATAATTTAATTGGAATAACTCAAAAGATGAAGTTCTACCGGATAAAATGAATAATATTGAGGACTTTAATACTGACGAAATTAGAGATGCAACACTGAATTTAACACTTACTTTGTCGATTTACCTAGCAAAATACTTAATGACAAACCTACTGAATATGAATGTTATAAAAATTATTATAAAACAGATAGCTCTTTCTTTTTTACTCCTATAACCGTACAGGGGCGGGGGTGGCTCAGTCGGTAGCGCGCCAGGCTCGTAATCTGTAGTTCCCAGGTTCGAGTCCCAGCTGGGTCAGCGTTGAGATTTATCTCCGCAAAATTCCCCGCCCTGCCCACGGTCAGTAGGAGACACCGATGGGCTTGGAAAGACCGCTGTCCGTCGGATGGGACGTTAAGCCGTGGCCACGTGTGCGGGAGAGCCATACCCTGTGCACGTTAAAGAACACGCTGGATGGCCTTGACTGGAGGCTACCATCTGTCTCCCAACAGCTGTTCCAGTGGGTCCTCTCCCCCAACCTTCTCTGAGACTTCGGGGTCCATGTGACCTGGCCATTTAGCCCATGGTGTGCAAAAAAGTGCCGCTCAGAGGTAAAACAACCCAACGTTAAAAACACGCTGGATGGCCTTGACGGGAGGCTACCATCTGTCTCCCAAAGGTGTTCCAGTGGGTTCCATCCCCAACCTTCTCTGAGCCTTCGGGGTCCTTGTGACCTGGCCATTTAACCCATGGTGTGCAAAAAAGTGCCGCTCAGAGGTAAAACAACCCAACCTATAACCGTACAAGAATTAGATAAGACCATTAAAAATCTAATAGAAGGCAAATGCCCAGGAATCAATATAATTTCAGTAACTGCAATAAAAAAATGTAAAAATTTCATTATTCATCCCTTAGTCTATATCTTTAACCTTTCTTTTCAAACTGGGATTTTTTCAGGCGATCTCAAAACTTCTATTGCACTTCCGTTTTACAAGAAGGGAAATAAAAACTGCCTTTCAAACTACAAACCGATCTCGCTTTTGCCTGTTTTTTCCAAAATATTTTAAAAACTGGTAAAATTCGGAGTATTGAGTTATTTAAATAAAATAAATTTCTTTTCGTCAAATCAGTTTGGCTTCACTGAAAGTAAGGACACTGATCGTGCGTTATTGTCATTTACTAATTTTATTTATAAGTCAATTGACCAAGGAAATTTAATTATCAGTTTTTCTAGATCTTGAAAAAGCTTTTGACAACGTAACACATTCATTGCTTTTGAAAAAACTGAAGCATTTTGGGTATGAGAGGGATTGCTTCAGAATGGTTTACCAGTTACTTAGCAAATAGAATTCAATTAGTTAAATTAAAAAACTGCCTCAGCAATCGTAAACAAACTAAATATGGCATTCCGCAGGGCTCTGTTCTTAGTCCCCTATTGTTTAAAATTTATATTAATGACCTAAGTGAAATGAACATTAATTGTAATATTACAACCTTTGCAGATGACACTGCATTAACGTTTAGTAACCAAACTACTACAGATTTATTGTCCAAATGTCAATAATATTCTTGAAAAAGTTGATATGTGGTTCGAAAGTAATAAACTCTCAATTAATAAGAATAAAACTAAATTTGTTTTCTACAAGTTGAAAAATAACCAAAATACTGCAAATACTTTTGTCATTAAACTGCATTCACCTCAGTGATATAAATATATTGATTGACTTTGTAATGACATGGAACAGGTTGAGAGCATTAAATCTTTAGGAATTTTCATAGATAATAATCTAAAATGGAAGAAACATATTGACTACATCACAGGTAAAGCACGTTACAAACTACTCAAATTACATCACTTGAAATACAAAGTTAATCTTAATATGTTGCGAACATTGTACTTCTCATGGATACAAGATGCATTTCTATACGGTATAGTGGGGTGGAACTTATGTCTCGGTTTTTAAACCTCTGGTGTCTCTGCGAAACAAAATTATTAAATTAATTGCAAAAAATAACACTGATATTTTAAGCAATTTCAGTCGTTACTCTATGTCAAAAATTCTACCTATTAGACATATATTTGTTTTTAGAGTGATGATATTTTTTAAGCAAAATTTCTTTAATTTTCACATTCAGTCGGATTTATACAACTTCAGAGAGAAAGGTCCAAAATACTCAGTTCCTTTGACCAAAAAAGAAATTACTCAAAAGCATTATTCGTATATCGCACCTAAAATCTTCAATCAGTTGCCTCTTGAAATTAGAAGTGAAAAAAAATTTTAATGTGTTCAAGCAAAATTTAAAAAACTTTCTCTTTTCTTTAGAAGATGTTGGGTTGTTTTATCTCTGAGCGGCACTTTTTTGCACACCATGGGCTAAATGGCCAGGTCACATGGACCCCGAAGGCTCAGAGAAGGTTGGGGGAGGTGACCCACTGGAACAAGCTGTTGGAAGACAGATGGTAGCCTCCCGTCAAGGCCATCCAGCGTGTTCTTTAACGTGCACAGGGTATGGCTCTCCCGCACACGGGGCCACGGCTTAACGTCCCATCCGACGGACGGCGGCCTTTCCAAGCCCATCGGTGTCCCCTACTGACCGTGGGCAGGGCGGGGAATTTTGCGGAGATAAATCTCAACGCTGACCCAGCTGGGACTCGAACCTGGGAACTACAGATTACGAGCCTGGCGCGCTACCGACTGAGCTACCCCCGCCCCAGAAGATGTTGCACCTATGTTAAAAAATCAAGTGTAAAGTAAAAATGTATTGTACATGTATCGGAAGAATGGCACATATTGTTTTCAATCTTTGTAGTGAGTAAATCTTTATTGATTTTTGTACTAATTTCTTTAATGGCCCAGACAAACCATGTGGTTTTTGGGTTCACTCATATTTTTCTATGTTATAAATTGTATATGATGATAAATAAAATTGATTGATTGATTGACATTATGATTGATACTCAGTGGGGGGAATAGTGATACAGGCGATCCCCCCCCCAAGGATGAAGAGGAGGAGTTAGAAAGAACCATTGGGCAGTTCCACTGAGTTCATTTTTGAAAGTTTCTCGCAACCCCATTTCCACCCACTCACCCCCAAAACAATGTGGTTCTTAGGACCGTCCCTCTTCAGAGGCAATCTCGATTACTGTCCCTACCCCCTCAAAGAAAATCCACCAAACTTAACCTTAAGTACATCTACAACAATCTGTTGAAACGGTATCCTTCGCCAGATTACTCTTCTTTGCGCATGCGTACCCGTTTCCTTCCCTCCTCCATTAAATCTGATCTCTTTTGATCTTCTGTTTCCTGAATCTACTCAACCAATACTCTCATACAGCGAATCGATATCCATTTCAATTAAATGAAGCCACACGATCCGTCTTTCCAGTGGCCCACATGCGTTTCTGATGTCCTGACCCATTTTCTACCAACTCCCCCATTTTTTTCCTTTTATTACCTTGATTTATGCAAAACGAATTGCTTTCTACTTTTCCGAAGCTATTTGTATGGGAGTCCACAATCCTGTTGTCGAAGCTGGCCGGCCACAACGAAATCACGTCAGGGGATAATTAGGGCTACTTGCTGCTTGATGAGGGTAATTTGTAATCGTTAACCCTTAAATGCTTCACCGATCGAACTGGTGCCTACATGATACTTTTTATCTGATGTCTTTCCATTCGCTGGCATTTTGAAACTATATGGGAGATTTGTTATTTCTTAATTTCCTTGCTTGAAAGGGAATGGAGTTGTTTCAATTGAAATGGAGGTAATCAAGATACAGTTAAGGGAAATTTGGTATGCCTTGCGTTTCGTTAATTTGTGAGAGAGATACAACTTTCACTATGCCCTAAATCGAGAAGGATTGGTTGGGTTGATTTACCTCTGAGCGGGGGCGGGGGTGGCTCAGTCGGTAGCGCGTCAGGCTCGTAATCTGTAGTTACCAGGTTCGAGTCCCAGCTGGGTCAGCGTTGAGATTTATCTCCGCAAAATTCCCCGCCTTGCCCACGGTCAGTAGGGGACACCGATGGGGTTGGAAAGGCCGCCGTCCGTCGGATGGGACGTTAAGCCGTGGCTCCGTGTGCGGGAGAGCCATACCCTGTGCATGTTAAAGAACACGTTAAATGGCCTTGACGGGAGGCTACCATCTGTCTCCTAACAGCTGTTCCAGTGGGTCCCCTCCCCCAACCTTCTCTGAGCCTTCGGGGTCCATGTGACCTGGCCATTTAGCCCATGGTGTGTAAAAAAGTGCCACTCAGAGGTAAAACAACCCAACCTCTGAGCGGCACTTTTTTGCCCACCATGGGCTAAATGGCCAGGTCACGTGGACCCCGAAGGATCAGAGAAGGTTGGGAGAGGAGACCCACTGGAACAGTTGTTGGGAAACAGATGATATCCTCCCGTCAAGGTCATTCAGCGTGTTCTTTAACGTGCGCAGGGTATGGCTCTCCCGTACACGGAAACACGACTGAACGTCCCATCCGACGGACGCGGTCTTTCCAAACCCATCGGTGTCCCTTATTGACCGTTGGCAGGGCAGGGATTGCACTTTGGTCAATGGTAGTATAATACCATAATAGTCTACACCCCAAGTGGTAATTCCATATTTAAGAGTTGATTTAAACCAAGAGTAATACAGGCATTTTAAAAAAGGCCGATTAACATATTTTTACAGAGTATATTATGTCTATCACGTGCCTAAATTTACTTACCAAAATTGTTACATGTAATTTCCATTTTATATTGCTATCAGTCTGTATGCCCAGATATTTAACTGTGTCCATTTTTTGTTGGATAACCTTTACAATTACTATGTCCTGTACAATTCAATCCATGCCATTTTAAGGAGAGAGAAATATTAAATTTGCTAATTAAACTGAAATAAATATAATTTGTTTAATTAACAGCAAATGGACTAGTTTTGTTAGGAATGCCAGGTCATATAGGGGAGCTGAAATTGGATCTGACCATTACCTTGTTAAAAGTGTCTTGCAACTAAACTTAAAAAGTGTTGTGCTAGGGTTAAAAAATTTACTTTTAATACTGAAGCTCTGAAAGATCCAGTTATAGCCAAAGCTTACCATGATAGGTTACTTAGTCATTATGACAGTCATGGTTTGCTTACTACTGAAGTTGAGGAAGAATGGGATCATTTTAAACAGGCTTTTTTGGACACTAACAGTACTCTTTTAGGAAAAAAGGAGCAGAAGAGACAGAATTATCTGAGTGATAAGGCACTTGAGCTTATTTCGGAAAGAAAGAACTGCAGGAATATCCTTAATCAATACCCTACTAGTCCTAATAGAAAGCATTACAGCGAACTTAATAAACGTGTAAAGGATCAGTTAGCTACGATAAGAATCTTTGGCTTGATGGTTTGGCTGACAAAGCCGAGGAAGCAGTTAGACAGCACAACAGCAGAGAGCTGTACCAGATAGTTAATGTTTTGTGTGGTAGAAAACGGACAGGTATACAGGGATTGAAGGATAAACAAGGTAAGGTTATAGAAGGTGAGGATTCTGTCATGGCTAGGTGGGCTGAGCATTTCAGTGATGTTCTAAACAATGCGGTTAGTTCTATTCCCATTGTTTGCAATGATGATAGATGCATTGGTGGCTTTAATGTTGGCCCTATAACACAATCTGAAGTTATTGTGGCTATTTCTAAACTTAAACTTCATAAAACCCCAGGGTAGATAAAATTACTACAGAAATGCTTAGAGCTGGGAATGTTTCGGTACCACTTGGGTAACTAAAATTCTGAATATCTTTTATGATAGAGGCATGGTTCCTAAGGATTTTACCAGAGCTATTGTTATTCCTATTTTCAAAAAAGGTGATCGCAGTTCTTGTGATAACTATAGGGGTATCAGCCTACTCTCTGTTCCAGGTAAAGTTCTTTCCATGATTGTGCTTAATAGAATTAAGAATCTGGTTGACAGTCAATTGCGTGATGAGCAATGTGGATTCAGAAGTGGTAGGGGATGTGTGGATCAGATATTTTCACTTAGGCAGATTCTTGAGAAATGTTTAGAGTTTCAGAAACCTTTGGTTGCTAACTTTGTTGATTACAAAAAGGCTTTCGACTCTGTTGATCGTCATAATTTGTGGTTGATTGTGAGATCATATGGTATACCTGACAAGTTAGTTAACATAATGAAAGCTCTCTATAATCACACTGGGTCGTGTGTGAGAGTTGGTAAGGCTTGTAGCAATTGGTTTAGCATTACTTCTGGTGTTCGACAAGGGTGCATTTTGTCTCCTTTTCTCTTTCGCTTGGTTATTGATTATGTTATGCGAAATTCACTTCAAGGGAAAGATTTTGGCCTTAAATGGGCTGGAGATACGAAAATTTCTGATTCAGATTATGCTGATGATTTAGTCCTTTTGGCAAATGATGTTGATGAGATGAACTCTTTCATTCGAGCTGTTGATAAAACTGGTATTAGAGTAAGTTTGGTTATAAACAGAGAGAAAACTAAAGTGATGAAAATTGGTCAGGCAGGTTGTGATTCAGTTTATCTGAATGGTTGCAGTCTTGAGCAGGTGTCACAGTTTAATTATCTTGGGAGCTATGTAACAGATACTGGTGATGTGCGGCATGAGATTAACAGACGAATAAGGATTGCTGCCGGAACTTTTAAGAATCTATGGAGAGTGTGGAGAAATAGGCGCATACACCTAAAGACTAAAATTAGACTGTAATAGTTTGGTTCTTTCTAGGTACCGCTTGAGAAAATCAAAAAATTGATTTCATGTATTCAAAATAAAGCCTTGTGAATTACACAACAAAAAATAATCATTAATTTTTTCTCCGTTCAGCCCCTGTAATGCGAATAATAAATTTTTCCTTCAACCACCTAAAATCCTTTTGATATCACCGCATAAAGTCCTCATTCAATTTTTTCACTTACCGCCTTATAATGCAAGCATTCAATGTTCTCAATTTGCCATCTGCGTTATTAATAATAAATAATAAAGCGTTATTTTGTTATAAAATAATATTCGTTATATATATAACGAATATATATTTCGTTATTTTATAATAAAGCGTTATTTTGTCCAGCACGTAAAAGCCATTGTATACCACCACATAGAGCAAACTTTCAATTTTTTCCATTTTCAACCAATAATGCACATTTTGTTACCACCTGTAATCCAAATATGAAAAAAAAAGAGTGGCAGAGTGGTTAGCACACTTGGCTACTGATCTAAGAAACCTGGGATCGAACCCCGGATAAGGCATGGACGTTTGTGTTGGTTTTCTGCTGAGGTTCTGCCATCCTCACAGACCTTCTACTTTGGCACATAAACTGACAGGCCGCTGTCAAACCTCTGTGGTAAGCATCTGCTTGAGGGGGTATTTTTTTTTAATCCAAATATTTGTTTTCTATTTACAAGTTGCAATGCCGATCAAAGGGACCTGGGTTCGAACCCCGGGTAAGGAGTCATAGCTTTTTTAATTTCTTTCTGCTGAGGTCTCGTCTTCCTTGCAGATCTTCTCCATTGTGTATTATGAGAGGCTCCTGTCAGACCTCTGTGGCAAGCAGCTGCTTGAGGGGAAATTTATTTATATTTTTAATGCAAACGTTTAAATATTATCCATGTACAGTCGCTCAAAAAAATATCCGAACACTAAGGAATTCAGAAAAAATATCTGGCAACGATTTTTTTAAAAAATTAGTGATCTGGCAACCTTCGTGTCACGTGACACGGGTTGTTGTTGGGTTGGGTTGTTTTACCTCTGAGCGGCACTTTTTTGCACACCGTGGGCTAAATGGCCAGGTCATATGGACCCCGAAGGCTCAGAGAAGGTTGGGGGAGGGGACCCACTGGAACAGCTGTTGGTAGACAGATGGCAGCCTCCCGTCAAGTCCATCCAGCGTGTTCTTTAACGTGCACAAGGTATGGCTCTCCCGCACACGGGGCCACGGCTTAACATCCCATCCGACGGACGGCGGCCTTTCCAAGCCCATCGGTGTCCCCTACTGACCGTGGGCAGGGCGGAGAATTTTGCGGACACGGTGATGAGACGTGGTTTTATTATTATACAATTCCCAGAAAGATCAACAACTTCGTTTGCGTTGCAGAAGACGAACCATGTCCCAAAATGGCCGCAAACTGTCACCACAATTCTCCATGAAGAAGATATATTATGAGGGTGAGACCTCAGCAGGCAGACAGCACAGAAACATACATTCCTTACCCAGAGCTCGAACCCAGATCCCTTTGATCCGCAACCAAGCCCTCTGCCATCGGAATGGTCTACTTTTGAACTTAGGGGAATTCAAACATCCAATTGGCTTAACATGTGCATTATTCTTACTAATCGGGTCAGGGTTTCCACATCCTGAAGCGGGCCCACCTACCTACCGCTAAGGTTAAGGGCAGCGTGCTGCTCTACAGGATTTAGGATAAAATAAGTCAGTTTAAATGATGACACACAAGTAATATTTATATTTATTTAAAAAAATTATATGAATTTACATAACAAAAACTTACAATAATATCAAAAATTATCTCAAAGTATATTCTCTAGCTTTGGTCGTCGCAAATTTTCAAATGACTTCAGTAAAATCAACTTGCTTAGCTAAATTATTTTCGATGCACAAAATTGAGTATGAATGGCGATAAATCACAAAGACGAAGCAAAAAGTCGGTATGATGAGAGGGTTGGGTTGGGTTGTTTTACCTCTGAGCGGCACTTTTTTGCACACCATGGTCTAAATGGCCAGGTCACATGGACCCCGAAGGCTCAGAGAAGGTTGGGGGAGGGGACCCACTGGAACAGCTGTTGGGAGACAGATTGTAGCCTCCCATCAAGGCCATCCAGCGTGTTCTTTAACGTGCACAGGGTATGGCTATACCGCACATGGAGCCACGGCTTAACGTCCCATCCGACGGACGGCGGCCTTTCGAAGCCCATCGTTCCCCTACTGACTGTGGGCAGGGCGGGGAATTTTGCGGAGATACGGTATGATGAGAGGAATAATGCAATGTGCCTAATAAAATAATTAATTTTAGTTGGATGGACAAAACAAAAGTCAATATTTTATAAAGTCGCTTTTTGTCTTTTGTTCATCTCACTTAGCTAGCCACCACGCCGGCCCTCCCCCTAATCCCGGACCCCCAGGCTAGACCCTTGTCATCCCCCCCCCCCCCTTGTGGGGGCCATGAACGGGGTAAGCAATTTATTCAAATTATAGAAATTATTTTCTTAAATTAAAAGAATTATTTTTTTTTCCTCTGAGCGAAACTTTGGTGCTGATTGTAGCCTAAATGGCCAGTTTGCCGTTTAAAGTTCAGAGCTGCGATCCCAGGGACAAAATGATCACTAGGATTCTAAGAATTCAGAGCTTGGATCCTAGGTCTCAAGGATCACAAGTATTCCTAAGACTCAGAGCTGGGATCTTAAGACTCAAGGATCACTAGGATTCTTAGGACTTCAGCTAGGATCCCAAGGACTCAGTGATCACAAGGATTCCAAGGACTCACAGGTGATATCATAAGATTCAAGGATCGCAAATATTCCAAGAATGAAGGATGGCAAGATTCCTAGGACTCAGAGCTGGGATCTTAAGACTCCAGGATCACTAAGCTTAGGATTCCAGCTAGGATCCCAAGGACTCAGTGATCAAAGGATTCCAAGGACTCACAGGTGATATCATAAGATTCAAGGATCGCAAATATTCCAAGAATGAAGGATAGCAAGATTCCTAGGATTCAGAGCTAGGATCTTAAGATTCAAGGATCACTAAGATTCTTAGGACTCCAGCTAGGATCCCAAGGACTCAGTGATCACAAGGATTCCAAGGACTCACAGGTGATATCATAAGATTCAAGGATCGCAAATATTCCAAGAATGAAGGATGGCAAGATTCCTAGGATTCAGAGCTAGGATCTTAAGACTCAAGGATCACTAAGATTCTTAGGACTCCAGCTAGGATCACAAAGATTGTAAGGATTCACAGGTGATATCATAAGATTCAAGGATCGCAAATATTCCAAGAATGAAGGATGACAAGATTCCTAGAACTTAGAGCTGGGATCCCAAGGATTCCAAGGACTCAGATCTGGGTGAGAGATCCACTGGACAGAAGACAGGCCATAGACTACGAGCCTGGCA
Organism: Ryuthela nishihirai; assembly: GCA_038380435.1. Taxonomy (NCBI): domain Eukaryota; kingdom Metazoa; phylum Arthropoda; class Arachnida; order Araneae; family Heptathelidae; genus Ryuthela; species Ryuthela nishihirai. The sequence continues at coordinate 26,686,066 of JAWZYU010000026.1, forward strand.
AATAATCCACTGAGCGAAACAGCGTTCTCTTCAATAACTAGATTAAAGATCAATTGATGCATTAATACCCAGTGTACTTTAAAGATCCTCCCCATCATTGATGGTTTAAATAATAGTTTGGTTCTTTCTAGGGTTAGTTATGGTAGTGAAACTTGGACGCTGTGTAAACAAGATAAAAGGAAACTAGATGCTTTTGATTCCAGATGCTTACGCAGTATCTTGGGCATTAGGTGGTTCAACTTTGTAACTAATGATGAGGTTAGGCAAAGGAGTCTGCAACCTCCTTTAAGCAGCATATTGTGCAGAGAGAGACTCCGTTGGTTTGGCCATGTTGCCCGTATGAATAATTATAGATTGGCGAATAGGGTTATGAACAGTCTGCCTAGAAGTCTCAGAAGGAGGGGGAGACCTAGGATGCGGTGGCCAGACAATGTCAAAAGGATGCGGGCGGGGTTGGCTCAGTCGGTAGCGCGCCAGGCTCGTAATCTGTAGTTCCCAGGTTCGAGTCCCAGCTAAGTCAGCGTTGAGATTTATCTCCGCAAAATTCCCCGCCCTGCCCACAGTCAGTAGGGGACACCGATGGGCTTGGAAAGGCCGCCGTCCGTCGGATGGGACGTTAAGCAGTGGCCCCGTGTGCGGGAAAGCCATACCCTGTGCACGTTAAAGAACACGCTGGATGGCCTTGACGGGAGGCTACCATCTGTCTCCCAACAGCTGTTCCAGTCGGTCCCCTCCCCTAACCTTCTCTGAGCCTTCGGGGGCAATGTGACCTGGCCATTTAGCCCATGGTGTGCAAAAAAGTGCCGCTCAGAGGTAAAACAACCCAACCCAATCAAAAGGATGCAGTGGGCAGACAATGTCAAACTGGACCTTGTTAGAATTGGTGTGCAGTGGCCAGATGCAGCAGATGTAGCTCAGGATAGACTTGCTTGGAGAACTAAATTGCACGATCTGGTTGGACCTCCGTAGCCCATGGCTGCTTTAGGATGATGATGATTTTTTAACTTTGGTAGGGCGAGTTTTCAAATCACTCTGCTGCAAGAGTGCGTGTGACACGGAACTCTGCAGTGAAACACCTTTGCCACTTCTATTGGCAAGCAATGGGATACGGGGAGGGATCGTTTCAAGACACAGGAAATAAATGATTAGGAGTTTCACACGCAACGTTCCCGGATTAACTCTCACTTGAATAACATTTGCATTAATCAAGCCTTGAATGGAGATTTTCGGCTGGTTGTAACGTCTGCTGCCGAAGCGAAATTTGGACCTTTTGTGGATGAGAGAACTGCACGATTAACACTTTTAACTAAAAGATGCGTTTGTTGAATCTTGAAGATCAGGTGGTTTGATTATGAAAATATTGACGAGGAGAAAAGAGTTATCAGAAATACGATGACCAAACTTAGACTTCTGAGTGGGTTGGGTTGTTTTACCTCTGAGCGGCACTTTTTTGCACACCATGGGCTAAATGGCCAGGTCACATGGACCCCGAAGGCTCAGAGAAGGTTGGGGGAGGGGACCCACTGGAACAGCTATTGGGAGACAGATGGTAGCCTCCCGTCAAGTTTTATTGTGCACAGGGTATGGCTCTCCCGCACACGGGACCACGGCTTAACGTCCCATCCGACGGACGGCGGCCTTTCCGAGCCCATCGGTGTCCCCTACTGACCGTGGTCAGGGCGGAGAAGTTTTGCGGAGATAAATCTCAACGCTGACCCAGCTGGGACTCGAACCTGGCAACTACAGATTACGAGCCTGGCGCGCTACCGACTGAGCCACCCCCGCACTCCTTCTGAGTGGGACTTGAGTTTTAGAGACTGGACTAAATGGCCAGGCCAGAAGGACTCCTCAGTCTCATAGTTGGGTAAGTAACGGAGATCCCTGGACAGTTAGGAGACAGAGGAAATCTCCTGTCGACGCCATCCAGCATGTTCTTTCGAGTTCACAAGGTATGGCTCTCTTCTGAACATAGAACCACGGCTTAATTACACATAACGACGGACGGCGGCCTTTCTAAGCCCGTCGGTGTCACCTTTCTGACAGAAGGAAAGCAGGGGGGGAGGTTGGGTTGGGTTGTTTTACCTCTGAGCGGTATTTTTTGCACACCATGGGCTAAATGGCCAGGTCACATGGACCCCGAAGGCTCAGAGAAGGTTGGGGGAGGGGACCCACTGGAACAGCTGTTGGGAGACAGATGGTAGCCTCCCGTCAAGGCCATCCAGCGTGTTCTTTAACGTGCATAGGGTATGGCTCTCCGTGCACACGGGGCCACGGCTTAACGTCCCATCCGACGGACGGTGGCCTTTACCAAGCCCATCGGTGTCCCCTACTGACCGTGGGCAGGGCGGGGAGTTTTTCGGAGATAAATCTCAACGCTGACCCAGCTGGGACTCGAACCTGGGAACTGCAGTTTACGATCCTGGCGCGCTACTGACTGAGCCACCCCCGCCCCCAGGGGGTGGGGAGGTTTAGAGGAAATAAATCACAACACTGGCCCAGTTGTGGTTCGGACCTAGGAACTACAGATTACGAGCTTGGTGCGCTACCGATGAACAACCCCCGCCCACAAAAAAGAGTCACGAACTGCCCGGGTTTGTTTGTTTTACCTCTGAGAGGAACTTTTTTTGCACAGAATGGGCTAAATTCCTAGGTCACAAACACCCCAAAGGCTCCGAGAAGTTTAAGGACAGGGGTCAACTGGAAAGCTTTTAGGCCCGTCAAGGTTATCCTGTGTGGAAGAACACACAGGTAACCGTTGCTCAGGGTAGGGCTCTTCCACATAAGGAACCACGGTTAAACGTTTCAACCGATGGACGACCGCTTTCTATGTACATGAATCCTCACCAACGGGAACAGGAGTTAGCGGAGCTAAATCCCCCCCCCCCTGGTAGGTGGGACTCGAACCTTGGAACTACAGATTGCGAAACTCTTTACATTTGGGAAATTTCGAATCAACCCCCTTCCCCTCCGCAGACAAAGGAGCTGTTTAACTCACTTTTTTCGGTTAAATGCATATTTTAGAAGTTCTAGAGCTTCGAAGAGATATTCCCATTGACATAACATGCAAATTCTCTAATATGTGGGGGGCGGGGGTGGTTCAGTCGGTAGCGCGCCAGGCTCGTAATCTGTAGTTCCCAGGTTCGAGTCCCAGCTGGGTCAGCGTTGAGATTTATCTCCGCAAAATTTCCCCGCCCTGCCCACGGTCAGTAGGGAACACCGATGGGCTTGGAAAGGCCGCCGTCCGTCGGATAGGACGTTAAGCCGTGGCTCCGTGTGCGGGAGAGCCACACCCTGTGCACGTTAAAGAACACGCTGGATGGCTTTGACGGGAGGCTACCATCTGTCTCCCAACAGCTGTTCCAGTGGGTCCCCTCCCCCCACCTTCTCTGAGCCTTCGGGGTCCTTGTGACCTGGCCATTTAGCCCATAGTGTGCAAAAAAGTGCCGCTCAGAGGTAAAACAATCCAATCCCTAATATGTTTTTTAGGGTTCTGCATAACGAAACGAAGATAAGAATTCAGTAAAAAAAAGGCAATAAAAACCCTAAAAATCAAAGAATTAACAATTCAGTAAAGAAGTCATCACTTTGAGTAGTTTTCACACCATCCACAAACAGCAATTTTCTGCCGAAAACACTCCCTCAATGGCCAGGTGTATATCTTTTATTCCTTTCCAACGCCTGCAGGTAAATCACCCCATTAAGTCCTAACCTGTAGCCATTCGGTATCATTTCGTTACCGCGCAAATAGTCGTCTGAATGTCCCTGAGGTCTCATCACTCTAATAATCCCCGAGGGCCAAATATAAACCTTTGGCATGGCAACTGCTGGTTCCGCCAAAATCCGACGCACCGTGACTGATGGACGAACGGTCTCTGCAGCAAATGCGCTCGAGAAATTGAGAGGGGGTCTCTGCTGATGCTTTTTTTTTCCGCATTTCCGTTTTCCATGTCTCTGTCATTTTAATCGCTTTCGTTACAACGAAAGTGAGGGTTTCGTTTTAACGGCAATTAACGTAATTGGTCAATTTGCATTCGAGTCTCTTCTCACGGGTTGGTAAGTGGAAAGCGATGAAGGGGGTTGTGTGGGGGGGGGAAGAATTGCGGATTGTTTCTGGAATGCGGAAACGTTAATTCAACAACAATTTGTTAGATTTCCTTCGAGTTTTTTTTCTGTAGCACTTAGCATGAATACAGATTCGTTACGATTAGCAAAAGAGGTTGGGTTGTTTTACCTCTGAGCGGCACTTTTTTGCACACCATGGGCTAAATGGCCAGGTCACATGGACCCCGAAGGCTCAGAGAAGGTTGGGGGAGGGGACCCACTGGAACAGCTGTTGGGAGACAGATGGTAGCCTCCCGTCAAGGCCATCCAGCGTGTTCTTTAACGTGCACAGCGTATGGCTCTCCCGCACATGGGGCCACGGCTTAACGTCCCATCCGACGGACGGTGGCCTTTACCAAGCCCATCGGTGTCCCCTACTGACCGTGGGCAGGGCGGGGAGTTTTTCGGAGATAAATCTCAACGCTGACCCAGCTGGGACTCGAACCTGGGAACTGCAGTTTACGATCCTGGCGCGCTACTGACTGAGCCACCCCCGCCCCCAGGGGGTGGAGAGGTTTAGAGGAAATAAATCACAACACTGGCCCAATTGTGGTTCGGACCTAGGAACTACAGATTATGAGCTTGGTACGCTACCGATGAACAACTCCCGCCCCAGAAAAAAGAGTCACAAACTGCCCGGGTTTCTTTGTTTTACCTCTGAGAGGCACTTTTTTTGCACAGAATGGGCTAAATTGCTAGGTCACAAACACCCCAAAGGCTGCGAGAAGTTTAAGGACAGGGGTCAACTGGAAAGCTTTTAGGCCCGTCAAGGTTATCCTGTGTGGAAGAACACACAGGTAACCGTTGCTCAGGGTAGGGCTCTTCCACATAAGGAACCACGGTTAAACGTTTCAACCGATGGACGACGGCTTTCTATGTACATGAATCCTCACCAACGAGAACAGGAGTTAGCGGAGCTAAATCCCCCCCCCCCCCCCCTGGTAGGTGGGACTCGAACCTTGGAACTACAGATTGCGAAACTCTTTACATTTGGGAAATTTCGAATCAACCCCCTTCCCCTCCGCAGACAAAGGAGCTGTTTAACTCACTTTTTTCGGTTAAATGCATATTTTAGAAGTTCTAGAGCTTCGAAGAGATATTCCCATTGACATAACATGCAAATTCTCTAATATGTGGGGGGCGGGGGTGGTTCAGTCGGTAGCGCGCCAGGCTCGTAATCTGTAGTTCCCAGGTTCGAGTCCCAGCTGGGTCAGCGTTGAGATTTATCTCCGCAAAGTTTCCCCGCCCTGCCCACGGTCAGTAGGGGACACCGATGGGCTTGGAAAGGCCGCCGTCCGTCGGATGGGACGTTAAGCCGTGGCTCCGTGTGCGGGAGAGCCACACCCTTTGCACGTTAAAGAACACGTGGATGGTCTTGACGGGAGGCTACCATCTGTCTCCCAACAGCTGTTCCAGTGGGTCCCCTCCCCCAACCTTCTTTGAGCCTTCGGGGTCCTTGTGACCTGGCCATTTAGCCCATAGTGTGCAAAAAAGTGCCGCTCAGAGGTAAAACAACCCAACGTTAAAGAACACACTGGATGGCCTTGACGGGAGGCTACCATCTGTCTCCCAACAGCTGTTCCAGTGGGTCCCCTCCTTCAACCTTCTCTGAGCCTTCGGGGTCCTTGTGGCCTGGCCATTTAGCCCATAGTGTGCAAAAAAGTGCTGCTCAGAGGTAAAACAATCCAATCCCTAATATGTTCTTTAGGGTTCTGCATAACGAAACGAAGATAAGAATTCAGTAAAAAAAAGCAATAAAAACCCTAAAAATCAAAGAATTAACATTTCAGTAAAGAAGTCATCACTTTAAGTAGTTTTCACACCATCCACAAAGAGCAATTTTCTGCCGAAAACACTCCCTCAATGGCCAGGTGTATATCTTTTATTCCTTTCCAACGCCTGCAGGTAAATCACCCCATTAAGTCCTTACCTGTAGCCATTCGGTATCATTTCGTTACCGCGCAAATAGTCGTCTGAATGTCCCTGAGGTCTCATCACTCTAATAATCCCCGAGGGCCAAATATAAACCTTTGGCATGGCAACTGCTGGTTCCGCCAAAATCCGACGCACCGTGACTGATGGACGAACGGAACGGTCTCTGCAGCAAATGTGCTCGAGAAATTGAGAGGGGGTCTCTGCTGATGCTTTTTTTTCCGCATTTCCCTTTTCCATGTCTCTGTCATTTTAATCGCTTTCGTTACAACGAAAGTGAGGGTTTCGTTTTAACGGCAATTAACGTAATTGGTCAATTTGCATTCGAGTCTCTTCTCACGGGTTGGTAAGTGGAAAGCGATGAAGGGGGTTGAGTGGGGGGGATGAATTGCGGATTGTTTCTGGAATGCGGAAACGTTAATTCAACAACAATTTGTTAGATTTCCTTCGGGTTTTTTTTTTCTGTAGCACTTAGCATGAATACAGATTCGTTACGATTAGCAAAAGAGGTTGGGTTGGGTTGTTTTACCTCTGAGCGGCACTTTTTTGCACACCATGGGCTAAATGGCCAGGTCACAAGGACCCCGAAGGCTCAGAGAAGGTTGGAGGAGAGGACCCACTGGAACAGCTGTTGGGAGACAGATGGTAGTCTCCCGTCAAGGCCATCCAGCGTGTTCTTTAACGTGCACAGGGTATGGCTCTCCCGCACACGGGGCCACGGCTTAACGTCACATCCGACGGACGGCGTTGAGATTTATCTCCGCAAAACTCTCCGCCCTTCCCACGGTCAGTAGGGGACACCGATGGGCTTGGAAAGATCGCCATCCATCGGATGGGACGTTAAGCCGTGGCCCCGTATACGGGAGAGCCATACCCTGTGCACGCTAAAGAACACGCTGGATGACCTTGACGGGAGGCTACCTCTCCCAATAGCTGTTCCAGTGGGTTCCCTCCCCCAACCTTCTCTGAGCCATCGGGGTCCTTGTGACCTGCCCATTTAGCCCATGGTGGGCAAAAAAAGTGCCGCTCAGAGGTAAAACAACCCAACGTTAAAGAACATATTGTATGGCCTTGGCGGGAGGCTACCATCTGTCTCCCAACAGCTGTTCCAGTGGGTCTCCTCCCCCAACCTTCTCTGAGCCTTCGGGGTCCTTGTCACCTGGCCATTTAGCCCATGCATGGTGTGCAAAAAAATGTCGCTCAGAGGTAAAACAACCCAACTTTAAAGAACACACTAGATGGCCTTGACGGGAGACTACCATCTGTCTCCCAACAGCTGTTCCAGTGGGTCCCTTCCCCCAACCTTCTCTGAGCCTTCGGGGTCCTTGTCACCTGGCCATTTAGCCCATGGTGTGCAAAAAAATGGCTCTCAGAGGTAAAACAACCCAACTTTAAAGAACACACTGGATGGCCTTGACGGGAGACTACCATCTGTCTCCCAACAGCTGTTCCAATGGGTCCCTTCCCCCAACCTTCTCTGAACCTTCGGGGTCCTTGTCACCTGGACATTTAGCCCATGGTGTGCAAAAAAAAAAATGGCGCTGAGAGGTAAAACAACCCAACTTTAAAGAACGCACTGGATGGCCTTGACGGGAGACTACCATCTGTCTCCCAACAGCTGTTCCAGTGGGTCTCCTTCCCCAACCTTCTCTGAGCCTTCGGGGTCCTTGTCACCTGGATATTTAGCCCATGGTGTGCAAAAAAAATGGCTCTCAGAGGTAAAACAACCCAACTTTAAAGAACACACTGGATGGCCTTGACGGGAGACTACCATCTGTCTCCCAACAGCTGTTCCAGTGGGTCTCCTCGCCCAACCTTCTCTGAGACCTTGGAGTCCTTGTGAAAAAAAGTGCTGTTCAAAAGCAAACCAACCCAATTCTACACCAGATCAAGTTTTTTACCGAAACTTTTTTCTAAAGATTTACGCATTCCATAAGCAATATGATATTTTTAGGGAACATCTGCGGGGTAAATTACTTTTTAAAATTTATTCAATTTTAATTTACCTTTTATGCAATTTGAGTTCAGAGAACAAAAATTTATAAATTTGTTTCAGTTTATATAAATTTTATAATACAGTTGTTTTATATTTTTATAATAAAATAAATGATATTCTTAAACATATATTTATTATTACAAGTACTAATTGAAATAGCAACCCTCCACCAGAGTATGAAACACGCCTTTGGAATTGAAATTTTATAAAAATGTAAATTAATTAAAATTTATTTATTTCTAAGTAAGAATTAAATTTTTCAATTTATAATGACTATTGATTCATAAATAATACCAATATTCATCACATTTGTATATAACAGCAAATATACAATATTTTAATCATTTTTCTTAAGAATTGTTTCAATGTCAATAATTTCATCAATCCATATTTTTAATAAATTGGAAATTTTATATATTTCATTTTTCTCAGCAAATTGTTAAACATCTTCTGTGCTAAATATATAATGTGTCTGTTTTGCCTCCTAGTGGCACTTTTTTTTTACATACCATGGGCTAAATGGCCAGGTCACAAGGACCCCGAAGGCTCAGAGAAGGTTGAGGGAGGGGACCCACTGGAACAGCTGTTGGGAGACCGGTGATAGCCTCCCGTCAAGGCCATCCAGCGTGTTCTTTAACGTTGGGTTGTTTTACCTCTGAGCTGCAATTTTTTGCACACCATGGGCTAAATGGGCAGGTCACAAGGACCCCGAAAGCTCAGAGAAGGTTGGGGGAGGAGACCCACTGGAACAGCTGTTGGGAGACCGGTGATAGCCTCCCGTCAAGGCCATACAGGGTGTTCTTTGATGTTAAGTTGTTTTACCTCTCAGCCACTTTTTACACACCATAGGCTAAATGGCCAGGTCACAAGGACCCCGAAGGCTCAGAGAAGGTTGGGGGAGGGGGCCCACTGGAACAGCTGTTGGGAGACAGATGGTAGCCTCCCGTCAAGGCCATACAGGATGTTCTTTGATGTTAAGTTGTTTTACACTCAGCCACTTTTTACACACCATAGGCTAAATGGCTAGGTCACAAGGACCCCAAAGGCTCAGAGAAGGTTGGGGGAGGGGACCCACTGGAACAGCTGTTGGGAGACAGATGGTAGCCTCCTGTCAAGGCCATCAAGGGATTGGCTCTCCGCACACGGGGTCACGGCTTAACGTCCCATCCGACGGACGGCGGACTTTCCATGCACATCGGTGTCCCCTACTGACCGTGGACAGAGCGGGGAATTTTGCGGAGATAAGTCTCAACGCTGACCCAGCTGGGACTCGAACCTGGGAACTACAGATTACGAGCTTGGTGCGCTACCGACTCAACAACCCCCTCCCCTATAATGTGTCTGTGTAATACTTTTCTTAGGGTGTGCGATAATTAGATTAGTGTAATGAGTTAATCTCGTACTATGATTAGAGGCTTTACTATTATTTTCTGCATAATATTTCCTAATATATAATATAATGTTATAAACATAAAATTTCCTAAATTGAAAAATATGTAAATCATCATAATAAGATCTAGCACTGTCATATTTTTGCTGTTTCAGTACACATATATTTATTTTATTTTGTGCAAAAATAAGTGGTTTTATATGACTGTAATAGGATCCTCCCCACAACAATAATTCATATTTCAAATATTATTTAATCCATGCATTTATATTAATTTTTAAAAGTGTAATTTATATAGAGAATTATTTCCTTTCGGTCAACCACTGTATTCATTGCAACAAAGACTTAACTGTTTTCTTGTCAGACATTGAAGTCTGCGAATTCAACGATTTCATTATCAACAAGCGCTAAACCTGAGTAGTTTGTTCCCACTCCACCGATTCCCCTTTGCACAGTGCTTTCCCCCTATGACGTCGCAGGACATGACCCTATGAAGTAATAAGACGTAATGATTACGTCATAGGGGGTGTAGCCTGTGACGTCATAGGGGAAAAGCACTGTGCAAAGGGATTCGGTGGAGTGGAAACAAACTACTACCAACTCTTTCACCAACATGTATGTACAGGCATAGAAAAAGACCCACTCTCTCAACAACATGTATGTACAAGCATAGAAAAAGACCCACTCTTTCAACAACATGTATGTAAAGCATAGAAAAAGACCCACTCTTTCAACAACATGTATGTCCCAGCATAGAAAAAGACCCACTCTTTCAACAACGTGTATGTACAAGCATAGAAAAAGATCTACTCTTTCAATTACATGTATGTACAACCATAGAAAAAGACCCACTCTTTCACCAACATGTATGTACAAGCATAGAAAAAGATCCACTCTTTCAATTACATGTATGTACAAGCATAGAAAAAGACCCACTCTTTCAACAACATGTATGTATAGAAAAATATACAAAAACACCCACTCTTTCACCAACATGTATGCACAAGCATAGAAAAAGACCCACTCTTTCACCAACATGTATGTACAAGCATAGAAAAAACCCACTCTTACAACAACATGTATATACAAGCATAGAAAAAAACCCACTCTTTCACCAACATGTATGTACAAGCATAGAAAAAGATCCACTCTTTCAATTACTTGTATGTACAAGCATAGAAAATACCCACTCTTACAACAACATGTATATACAAGCATAGAAAAAAACCCACTCTTTCAACAACATGTATGTACATGCATAGAAAAAGATCTACTCTTTCAATTACATGTATGTACAAGCATAGAAAAAGACCCACTCTTTCAACAACATGTATGTACAAGCATAGAAAAAGATCCACTCTTCCAATTACATGTATGTACAAGCATAGAAAAAGACCCACTCTTACAACAACATGTATGTACAAGCATAGAAAAAGACCCACTCTTTCAACTACATGCATGTACAAGCATAGAAAAAAACCCACTCTCTCAACAACATGTATGTACAAGCATAGAAAAGACCCACTCTTTCAACTACATGCATGTACAAGCATAGAAAAAAAACCACTCTCTCAACAACATGTATGTACAAGCATAGAAAAGACCCACTCTTTCAACAACATGTATGTACAAGCATAGAAAAGACCCACTCTTTCAACAACATGTATGTACAAGCATAGAAAAAGATCTACTCTTTCAATTACATGTATGTACAAGCATAGAAAAAGACCCACTCTTTCAACAACATGTATGTACAAGCATAGAAAAAGATCCACTCTTCCAATTACATGTATGTACAAGCATAGAAAAAGACCCACTCGTTCAACAACATGCATGTACAAGCATAGAAAAAGACCCACTCTTTCAACTACATGCATGTACAAGCATAGAAAAAAACCCACTCTTTCAACAACATGTATGTACAAGCATAGAAAAAGATCCACTCTTTCAATTACATGTATGTACAAGCATAGAAAAAGACCCACACTTTCAACAACATGTATGTATAGAAAAATATAGAAAAGGACCCACTCTTTCAACAACATGTATGCACAAGCATAGAAAAAGACCCACTCTTACAACAACATGTATATGCAAGCATAGAAAAAGATCCACTCTTACAACATGTATGTACAAGCATAGAAAAAGACCCACTCTTTCAACTACATGCATGTACAAGCATAGAAAAAAAACCACTCTTTCAACAACATGTATGTACAAGCATAGAAAAAACCCACTCTTACAACAACATGTATATACAAGCATAGAAAAAAACCCACTCTTTCAACAACATGTATGTACAAGCATAGAAAAAGATCCACTCTTTCAATTACTTGTATGTACAAGCATAGAAAAAGACCCACTCTTTCAACAACATGTATGTATAGAAAAATATAGAAAAAGACCCACTCTTTCACCAACATGTATGCACAAGCATAGAAAAAGACCCACTCTTACAACAACATGTATATGCAAGCATAGAAAAAGATCCACTCTTACAACAACATGTATGTACAAGCATAGAAAAAGACCCACTCTTTCAACTACATGCATGTACAAGCATAGAAAAAAACCCACTCTTTCAACAACATGTATGTACAAGCATAGAAAAAACCCACTCTTACAACAACATGTATATACAAGCATAGAAAAAAACCCACTCTTTCAACAACATGTATGTACAAGCATAGAAAAAGATCTACTCTTTCAATTACATGTATGTACAAGCATAGAAAAAGACCCACTCTTTCACCAACATGTATGCACAAGCATAGAAAAAACCCACTCTTACAACAACATGTATGTACAAGCATAGAAAAAGACCCACTCTTTCAACTACATGCATGTACAAGCATAGAAAAAAACCCACTCTTTCAACAACATGTATGTACAAGCATAGAAAAAGATCTACTCTTTCAATTACATGTATGTACAAGCATAGAAAAAGACCCACTCTTTCAACAACATGTATGTACAAGCATAGAAAAAGATCCACTCTTCCAATTACATGTATGTACAAGCATAGAAAAAGACCCACTCGTTCAACAACATGCATGTACAAGCATAGAAAAAGACCCACTCTTTCAACTACATGCATGTACAAGCATAGAAAAAAAACCCACTCTTTCAACAACATGTATGTACAAGCATAGAAAAAGATCCACTCTTTCAATTACATGTATGTACAAGCATAGAAAAAGACCCACTCTTTCAACAACATGTATGTATAGAAAAATATAGAAAAAGACCCACTCTTTCACCAACATGTATGCACAAGCATAGAAAAAGACCCACTCTTACAACAACATGTATATGCAAGCATAGAAAAAGATCCACTCTTACAACAACATGTATGTACAAGCATAGAAAAAGACCCACTCTTTCAACTACATGCATGTACAAGCATAGAAAAAAACCCACTCTTTCAACAACATGTATGTACAAGCATATAAAAAACCCACTCTTACAACAACATGTATATACAAGCATAGAAAATAACCCACTCTTTCAACAACATGTATGTACAAGCATAGAAAAAGATCCACTCTTTCAATTACTTGTATGTACAAGCATAGAAAAAGACCCACTCTTTCAACAACATGTATGTATAGAAAAATATAGAAAAAGACCCACTCTTTCACCAACATGTATGCACAAGCATAGAAAAAGACCCACTCTTACAACAACATGTATATGCAAGCATAGGAAAAGATCCACTCTTACAACAACATGTATGTACAAGCATAGAAAAAGACCCACTCTTTCAACTACATGCATGTACAAGCATAGAAAAAAACCCACTCTTTCAACAACATGTATGTACAAGCATAGAAAAAACCCACTCTTACAACAACATGTATATACAAGCATAGAAAAAAACCCACTCATTCAATTACATGTATGTACAAGCATAGAAAAAGACCCACTCTTACAACAACATGTATATGCAAGCATAGAAAAAGATCCACTCTTACAACAACATGTATGTACAAGCATAGAAAAAGACCCACTATTTCAACTACATGCATGTACAAGCATAGAAAAAAACCCACTCTTTCAACAACATGTATGTACAAGCATAGAAAAAGATCCACTCTTTCAATTACATGTATGTACAAGCATAGAAAAAGACCCACTCTTTCAACAACATGTATGTATAGAAAAATATAGAAAAAGACCCACTCTTTCACCAACATGTATGCACAAGCATAGAAAAAGACCCACTCTTACAACAACATGTATATGCAAGCATAGAAAAAGATCCACTCTTACAACATGTATGTACAAGCATAGAAAAAGACCCACTCTTTCAACTACATGCATGTACAAGCATAGAAAAAAAACCACTCTTTCAACAACATGTATGTACAAGCATAGAAAAAACCCACTCTTACAACAACATGTATATACAAGCATAGAAAAAAACCCACTCTTTCAACAACATGTATGTACAAGCATAGAAAAAGATCCACTCTTTCAATTACTTGTATGTACAAGCATAGAAAAAGACCCACTCTTTCAACAACATGTATGTATAGAAAAATATAGAAAAAGACCCACTCTTTCAACAACATGTATGCACAAGCATAGAAAAAGACCCACTCTTACAACAACATGTATATGCAAGCATAGAAAAAGATCCACTCTTACAACAACATGTATGTACAAGCATAGAAAAAGACCCACTCTTTCAACTACATGCATGTACAAGCATAGAAAAAAACCACTCTTTCAACAACATGTATGTACAAGCATAGAAAAAACCCACTCTTACAACAACATGTATATACAAGCATAGAAAAAAACCCACTCTTTCAACAACATGTATGTACAAGCATAGAAAAAGATCTACTCTTTCAATTACATGTATGTACAAGCATAGAAAAAGACCCACTCTTTCACCAACATGTATGTACAAGCATAGAAAAAGACCCACTCTTTCACCAACATGTATGCACAAGCATAGAAAAAACCCACTCTTACAACAACATGTATGTACAAGCATAGAAAAAGACCCACTCTTTCAACTACATGCATGTACAAGCATAGAAAAAAACCTACTCTTTCAACAACATGTATGTACAAGCATAGAAAAAGATCTACTCTTTCAATTACATGTATGTACAAGCATAGAAAAAGACCCACTCTTTCAACAACATGTATGTACAAGCATAGAAAAAGATCCACTCTTCCAATTACATGTATGTACAAGCATAGAAAAAGACCCACTCGTTCAACAACATGCATGTACAAGCATAGAAAAAGATCTACTGTTTCAATTACATGTATGTACAAGCATAGAAAAAGACCCACTCTTTCAACTACATGCATGTACAAGCATAGAAAAAAACCCACTCTTTCAACAACATGTATGTACAAGCATATAAAAAACCCACTCTTACAACAACATGTATATACAAGCATAGAAAATAACCCACTCTTTCAACAACATGTATGTACAAGCATAGAAAAAGATCCACTCTTTCAATTACTTGTATGTACAAGCATAGAAAAAGACCCACTCTTACAACAACATGTATATGCAAGCATAGAAAAAGATCCACTCTTACAACAACATGTATGTACAAGCATAGAAAAAGACCCACTCTTTCAACTACATGCATGTACAAGCATAGAAAAAAACCCACTCTTTCAACAACATGTATGTACAAGCATAGAAAAAACCCACTCTTACAACAACATGTATATACAAGCATAGAAAATAACCCACTCTTTCAACAACATGTATGTACAAGCATAGAAAAAGATCCACTCTTTCAATTACTTGTATGTACAAGCATAGAAAAAGACCCACTCTTTCAACAACATGTATGTATAGAAAAATATAGAAAAAGACCCACTCTTTCACCAACATGTATGTACAAGCATAGAAAAAACCCACTCTTACAACAACATGTATATACAAGCATAGAAAAAGACCCACTCTTACAACAACATGTATGTACAAGCATAGAAAAAGACCCACTCTTTCAACTACATGCATGTACAAGCATAGAAAAAAAACCACTCTCTCAACAACATGTATGTACAAGCATAGAAAAGACCCACTCTTTCAACAACATGTATGTACAAGCATAGAAAAGACCCACTCTTTCAACAACATGTATGTACAAGCATAGAAAAAGATCTACTCTTTCAATTACATGTATGTACAAGCATAGAAAAAGACCCACTCTTTCAACAACATGTATGTACAAGCATAGAAAAAGATCCACTCTTCCAATTACATGTATGTACAAGCATAGAAAAAAGACCCACTCGTTCAATAACATGCATGTACAAGCATAGAAAAAGACCCACTCTTACAACAACATGTATATACAAGCATAGAAAAAAACCCACTCTTTCAACAACATGTATGTACAAGCATAGAAAAAGATCCACTCTTTCAATTACATGTATGTACAAGCATAGAAAAAGACCCACTCTTTCAACAACATGTATGTATAGAAAAATATAGAAAAAGACCCACTCTTTCACCAACATGTATGCACAAGCATAGAAAAAGACCCACTCTTTCACCAACATGTATGCATAAGCATAGAAAAAGACCCACTCTTTCAACTACATGCATGGACAAGCATAGAAAAAGATCCACTCTTACAACAACATGTATGTACAAGCATAGAAAAAGACCCACTCTTTCAACTACATGCATGTACAAGCATAGAAAAAACCCACTCTTTCAACAACATGTATGTACAAGCATAGAAAAAACCCACTCTTACAACAACATGTATATACAAGCATAGAAAAAAACCCACTCTTTCAACAACATGTATGTACAAGCATAGAAAAAGATCCACTCTTTCAATTACTTGTATGTACAAGCATAGAAAAAGACCCACTCTTTCAACAACATGTATGTATAGAAAAATATAGAAAAAGACCCACTCTTTCACCAACATGTATGCACAAGCATAGAAAAAGACCCACTCTTACAACAACATGTATATGCAAGCATAGAAAAAGACCCACTCTTTCAACTACATGCATGTACAAGCATAGAAAAAAAACCCACTCTTTCAACAACATGTATGTACAAGCATAGAAAAAACCCACTCTTACAACAACATGTATATACAAGCATAGAAAATAACCCACTCTTTCAACAACATGTATGTACAAGCATAGAAAAAGATCCACTCTTTCAATTACTTGTATGTACAAGCATAGAAAAAGACCCACTCTTTCAACAACATGTATGTATAGAAAAATATAGAAAAAGACCCACTCTTTCACCAACATATATGTACAAGCATAGAAAAAACCCACTCTTACAACAACATGTATATACAAGCATAGAAAAAGATCCACTCTTACAACAACATGTATGTACAAGCATAGAAAAAGACCCACTCTTTCAACTACATGCATGTACAAGCATAGAAAAAAACCCACTCTCTCAACAACATGTATGTACAAGCATAGAAAAGACCCACTCTTTCAACAACATGTATGTACAAGCATAGAAAAGACCCACTCTTTCAACAACATGTATGTACAAGCATAGAAAAAGATCTACTCTTTCAATTACATGTATGTACAAGCATAGAAAAAGACCCACTCTTTCAACAACATGTATGTACAAGCATAGAAAAAGATCCACTCTTCCAATTACATGTATGTACAAGCATAGAAAAAGACCCACTCGTTCAACAACATGCATGTACAAGCATAGAAAAAGACCCACTCTTTCAACAACATGTATGTACAAGCAAAGAAAAAGACCCACTCTTTCAATTACATGTATGTACAAGCATAGAAAAAGACCCACTCTTTCAACAACATGTATGTACAAGCATAGAAATAAGACCCACTCTTTCAACTACATGCATGTACAAGCATAGAAAAAAACCCACTCTTTCAACAACATGTATGTACAAGCATAGAAAAATAACCACTCTTTCAATTACATGTATGTACAAGCATAGAAAAAGACCCACTCTTTCAACAACATGTATGTATAGAAAAATATAGAAAAAGACCCACTCTTTCAACAACATGTATGTACAAGCGTAGAAAAAGACCCACTCTTTCACCAACATGTATGTACAAGCGTAGAAAAAGACCCACTCTTTCAACTACATGCATGTACAAACATAGAAAAAAACCCACTCTTTCAACAACATGTATGTACAAGCATAGAAAAAGATCCACTCTTTCAATTACATGTATGTACAAGCATAGAAAAAGACCCACTCTTTCAACAACATGTATGTACAAGCGTAGAAAAAGACCCACTCTTTCACCAACATGTATGTACAAGCGTAGAAAAAGATCCACTCTTTCAACAACATGTATGTACAAGCATAGAAAAAGACCCACTCTTTCACCAACATGTATGTACCAGCATAGAAAAAGACCCACTCTTTCACCAACATGTATGTACAAGCATAGAAAAAGTCCCACTCTTCCAACAACATGTACTCTAGTCGACCAACACCTGCCAGACCTTGTTCATTATTTGTCCACCTACGCACGAGACTTCCTTACAACCCCCCCCCCCCCCATTGCAACTCCCCTCCCACTACACTAAACCTTCGGACATCTTTTGATGGATGACGTCGCAGCAGCAGACACATGGAACAGTCGCCATTATCTTCTGCATGTTCTATTAGATCGCGAGTTTTTCTTTTTTTTTTTTGCAATTTCGTATTCTTCGTCTGCTCTATTCTCTCAAATATTTACGACCTCCAAAATAAGTTGCGTGATGTCATCGGCCGAGAAAAGGGAAAAGATAGGAACTGAGTGTGGGGGGGGGAGAAATTAAGATGAGTCAATTAAGGATGTGGGGAGGGAGAAAAGTTTGCTATTACATTTTTTCTTGCCGCTCTTCCAAAGAAAGACCTTCAAATTCGTAGGTCGAAAATTGAGGTCATTTACTTTCTACGTAGAACTGTAGTAGGGAAAAAAAACACTCAGAGAGGCTGGGGTGGCTCAGTCGGTAGCGCGCCAGGCTCGTAATCTGTAGTTCCCAGGTTCGAGTCCCAGCTGGGTCAGCGTTGTGATTTATCTCCGCAAAACTCCCTGCCAACGGTCAGTAAGGGACACCGATGGGCTTGGAAAGGCCACCGTCCGTCGGATGGGACGTTAAGCCGTGGCCCCGTGTGCGGGAGAGCCATACCCTGTGCACGTTAAAGAACACGCTTTATGGCCTTGACGGGAGGCTACCATCTGTCTCCTAACAGCTGTTCCAGTAGGTTCCCTCCCCCAACCTTCTGAGCCTTCGGGGTCCATGTGACCTGGCCATTTAGCCCATGGTGTGCAAAAAAGTGCCGCTCAGAAGTAAAACAACCCAACCTTTAACATGCACAGGATATGGCTCCCTCACCACACGGCACCATGGTTTAACGACCCATCCAACGGACAGCAGCTTTTCCAAGCCTACAAAAGCTATGACTTGAACTTCGTAACATTCAATTATGAGTCTGAGCCAATCCCGCCAGACAGAAAGATACAGTCGATCAAAAAAACATCCGAACACTATGGTTGATTACAGAATATAGAAAAATTTCTAAAAATTGTAATTTCTGAAAACATCGTTCCCAGATATTTCTTTTGAATTCTGTAATCAACCATAGTGTTCGGATATTTTTTTGAGCGACTGTAGGTAGTCACATTATTTTGATACTAGATCGTGTAGGCTCACTCACGGATATATTGAGCTTGTGCAGTTACCGTTCACAGCAAACTGGAGCGTGTGCAGTTACCGTTCACAGCAAACTGGAGCGTGTGCAGTTACCGTTCACAGCAAACTGGAGCGTGTGCAGTAACTGCACACGCTCCAGTTTGTTGTGAACGGTAACTGGAGGGTGTACAGTTGCTGTATACGCTCCAGATATTTTTCCTGAATTCTGTAATCACGTGACACGAAGGTTGCCAGATCACTAATTTCTAAAAAAAAAAAATATGTTGTTTCGTATCAGAAATCGGTAGTATTCAGAGCCTGCTCTTGGTGGGGTGGGCAGAGAGGACGTATCACCCCCCGCCAACCACCACCTTGGGAATAGTCGTGTCACTTACGTCGCTGCACCCAGGACACACCGGTTAAAACGATTGAGTCTGTCTCTGCTTTCCTACGGAAAAGAAACAAAAATAAAAAGTTTTAAACATATATTGCATTCATTTTAAAGCAAATTTTTTGCTCCACGGAGAGAAATTTTATACTGTAGTGACGATCTGGTTCTTTCGGATCCATCCAATCGCTTATCCTCCCCCCCTCCTTAAGGGGAGGGGGTTGGGTTGGGTTGTTTTACCTCTGAGCGTTGGGTTGTTTTACCTACTTTTTTGCACACCATGGGCTAAATGGCCAGGTCACATGGACCCCGAAGGCTCAGAGAAGGTTGGGGGAGGGGGCCCACTGGAACAGCTGTTGGGAGACAGCTGTTCCAGTGGAGACAGCTGATGGTAGCCTCCCGTCAAGGCCATCCAGCGTGTTCTTTAACGTGCACAGGGTATGTCTCTCGCGCATACGGGGACACTGCTTAACGTCCCATCCGACGGACGGCAGCCTTTCCAAGCCCATCGGTGTCCCCTACTGACCGTGGGCAAGGCGGGGAGTTTTGCGGAGATAAATCTCAACGCTGACCCAGCTGGTACTCGAACCTGGGAAATACAGATTACGAGCCTGGCGCGCTACCGACTGAGCCACCCCCGCCCGTTTCTGGCAGGAGCCAGACACATAATCTGCAGTGTCCGGGTTCGAGTTCCAGCTTGGGTCAATGTTCAGATTTATCTCCGCTAAACCTCACCCTAACATCGGGTAGAGAAAAAGAAAAAAACAATGGGCTTAGATATGCCGCTTCTTTTGGCTCTGGCGACGATGGCTCAGTCGGGAGCGTGCCAAGGCTCGTAATCTGTAGTTCCCAGGTTCGAGTCCCAACTGGGCCAGCGTTGAGATTTATCTCCGCAAAATTCCCCGCCCTGCCCACGGTCACTAGGAGACACCGATGGGCTTGGAAAGGCCGCCGTCCGTCGGATGGGACGTTAAGCCGTGGCCCAATTGCGGGAGAGCCATACCCTGTGCACGTTAAAGAACACGCTGGATGGCCTTGACGGGAGGCTACCATCTGTCTCCTAACAGCTGTTCCAGTGGGTCCCCTCCCCCAACCTTCTCTGAGCCTTCGGGGTCCATGTGACCTGGTAATTTAGACCATGGTGTGCAAAAAAGTGCCGCTCAGAGGTAAAGCAACCCAACCCTTGTGACCCGACCATTTAGCCCTCTGTGTGCTAAAAAAGTGCTGCTCAGAGGTTAAACAACCCAATCTGCTACCAAGCACAATAGCCGCATTATAAAGATAAAAACCTCATCTTTATCCCATCAAGTCATCAAGGAAAGCACTTAAAAAAACAGTTGGAATGATTCCAGATATGTGACGCTCCGTCGATAGACTTATGACTCACGCTGTACATGAATCCAAGCCCCTCTCCCCTCCTACATTTCCTCCCCACCCCACTCCCCTCCAGTTGGGAATGTGTCACTCACGTCACCGCACCCAGGCCGACGCTGATAAAAATTTGCATTCGGAGCTTGTCCACTTAATGAGTGTGGGGAAGAGAGTGCTCGTTTCTGAGTCTGTCTGTCTGTCTTTCCCTTCCTATGGCGACGCTTCCTCCATCGGTTGTTGGGGTCAGTGGTCGGCAGAGTCTGCCAGAACCTCGTGCTAATCTGTACGTGAGGATCTTTTCTGATGAGAGTGAATCCCTCTACATCACTAAATGTTGCATTTCAGGGACGGATGAAACAGACTGCGTCGTGTCTGACATCATTAGGAAAATTGGAAAGGAAAAAAAAATAATTGATAGACGATAAATATTTTTCTGTTGAGGTAGAATCGTTTTCTGAGAAACTAAAATTGGTGGGGATGCGGTAAAAGAAATTTGAGATTTAGTTCCTTTTATACACAGAAACTAGGGACGGAGGTGGCTCAGTCGGTAGCGGGCCAGGCTCGTAATCTGCAGTTCCCAGGTTCGAGTCCCAGCTGAGTCAGTGTTGAGATTTATCTCCGCAAAACTCTCCGTCCTGCCCACGGTCAATAGTGGTACACCGATGGGCTTGGAAAGACCGCCGACCGTCGGATGGGACGTTAAGCCGTGGCCCCGTGTGCGACAGAGCATACCTTGTGCACGTTAAATAACACGCTGGATGGCCTTGACGGGAGGCTACCATCTGTCTCCCAATAGCTGTTCCAGTGGGTTCCCTCCCCCAACCTTCTCTGAGCCTTTGGGGTCCTTGTGACCTGGCCATTTAGCCCATGGTGTGCAAAAAAGCGCCGCTCAGAGGTTAAACAACCCAACTCACCAGGGCAGAGGGGTAGCGGAGTCGACGTTGGACGTTGTCATGCTGCAAAACAGCCTTTACTCAAAAAGTCTTAGATTCTCCATCTTTACTGATTGCCTTCAAATGCCCCGAGTTTCTCAGTAACGTTGCGAATTGATGTCTTCACTCCATTCCGGAAACTGAATCAACAGGAGGACACTGACAGTGAAATGAAAACGTCAGCACACGTGCACCATTGTTCAACTTTGGATGTTTCCAAGCGGGGTTGGTCTGGAATTTCTACACAACGTCATTACGTTCAATCCGATACTTGTCAGTGATTCTGGGTTGCGTTGTTTTACCTCTGAGCGGCACTTTTTTGCACACTATGGGCTAAATGGTCAGGTCACAAGGGCCCCGAAGGCTCAGAGAAGGTTGAGGGAGGAGACCCACTGAAACAGCTGTTGGGAGACAGATGGTAGCCTCCCGTCAAGACCATCCAGCGTGTTCTTTAACGTGCACAGGGTATGGCTCTCCATACCAGTGTGCAGGGCGGGGAGTTTTGCGGAGAAAAGTCTCAACACTGACCCAGCTTTTACTCGAACCTGGGAATTGAAGATTACGAGTCTGGCGCGCTACCGACTGAGCCACCCCCACCCCTGCACACGTGCACCATTATTCAACTTGGAGTGTTTCCATGTGGGGTTGGTCTGGAATCTTTACACAATGTCATTACGTTCAATCCGATACTTGTCAGTGATTCTGGGTTGGGTTGTTTTACCTCTGAGCGACACTTTTTTGCACACTATGGGCTAAATGGCCAGGTCACATGGACCCCGAAGGCTCAGAGTATGGTTGGGGGAGGGGACCCACTGGAACAGCTGTTGGGAGACAGATGGTAGCCTCCCGTCAAGGCCATCCAGCGTGTTCTTTGACGTGCACAGGGTATGGCTCTCTCGCACACGGAGCCACGGCTTAACGTCCCATCCGACGGACGGCGGCCTTTCCAAGCCCATCGGTGTCCCCTACTGACCATGGGCAGGGCGGGGAATTTTGCGAAGATAAATCTCAACACTGACCTAGGTGGCACTCTAACCTGGGAACTGCAGATTACGAACCTGACGCGCTACCGACTGAGTTACCCCCCAACTACTACCCAGATATAGGGAGTGCCCATTTTCCATTTGAACGGTCCTTATAGATTTAAAATTACATCCTCATCAAGAATGCGAATTAGAGTCCCTAAACGATTCGACCCAGATTCTCTTTGATCCAAAGTCCGATACTCAAATCCCTCCTACCATTATAGCGACCAATTTTACGAGTACTTAAAACAAGAACAAATTATATTTTACAGTCGCTCAAAAAAAAATCCGAAATTCCAGTGGATCCCACGGTTGATTACAGAATTCAGGGAAAAAAACTGGCAACGATTTTTTTTTAAATTAGTGACCTGGCAACCTTCGTGTCACGTGACACGAAGGTTGCCAAATCACTAATTTCTTTTTAGAAATTAGTGATCTGACAATCCTTGTGTCACGTGACTATTTTCTAAAAAAAAAAAAGAAATCTTTGCCAGATATTTTTTCTGAATTCTGTAATCAACCATGGTGTTCGGATACTTTTTTGAGCGACTGTAGGTGGTCGTATTATTTTGATATTAGATCGTGTGGGCTCACTCACGGAAACATTGAGCGTGTGCAGTTACTGTTCACAGCAAACTGGAGCGGTTGCGGTTAATGTTCACAACACATTGGATCGTGTGAACTCACAAAAACCTGGATCGTGTGGGCCCACTCACAGAAACATTGAGCGTGTGTAGTTACCGTTCACAGCAAACTGGAGCGGTTGCGGTTAATGTTCACAACACATTGGATCGTGTGAACTCACAAAAACCTGGATCGTGTGGGCCCACTCACAGAAACATTGAGTGTGTGCAGTTACCGTTCACAGCAAACTGAAGCGGTTGCGGTTAATGTTCACAGCACATTGGATCTTGTGAACTCACAAAAACCTGGATCGTGTGGGCCCACTCACAGAAACATTGAGTGTGTGCAGTTACCGTTCACAGCAAACTGAAGCGGTTGCGGTTAATGTTCACAGCACATTGGATCGTGTGAACTCACAAAAACCTGGATCGTGTGGACCCACTCACAGACACATTGAGCATGTGCAGTTACCGTTCACAGCAAACTGAAGGGGTTGCGGTTAATGTTCACAGCACATTGGAGCGTGTGCAGTAACTGCACACGCTCCATGGTTACCGTTCACAGCAAATGGAGCGTGTACAGTAACTGCACACGCTCCAGTTTGCTGTGAACGGTAACTGGAGCGTGTACAGTTGCTGTACACGCTCCAGATATTTTTCCTGAATTCTGTAATCACGTGACACGAAGGTTGCCAGATCACTAATTTCTAAAAAAAATTCTAATTTTTTTTTAGAAATTAGTGATCTGACAATCCTTCGTGTCACGTGACTATTTTCTAAAAAAAAAAAAACAAGTTGCCAGATATTTTTCCTGAATTCTGTAATCAACCATAGTGTTCGGATACTTTTTTGAGCGACTGTAGGTGGTCATATTATATTGATACTAGATCGTGTGGGCTCACTCACGGAAACATTGAGCGTGTGCAGTTACCGTTCACAGCAAACTGTACACGCTCCAGATATTTTTCCTGAATTCTGTAATCACGTGACACGAAGGTTCCAAGATCACTAATTTCTAAAAAAAAATTCTAATTCTTTTTTTTAGAAATTAGTGATCTGACAATCCTTCGTGTCACGTGACTATTTTCTATTAAAAAAAACGTTGCCAGATATTTTTCTGAATTCTGTAATCAACCAAATATCCGATCCAGGTTCGGATATTTTTTGAGCGACTGTACAATTGGAATAATTTTCATCTCGAGAGAGTCTTCTTCCCATGCCCCTGCAAGAAAGCTACTGCTCAAAGCACCAATAAGTGTCCGATTACTTTTCCAATTTGAGGTCATATCAGTCGGAGAATTATTCACTATGTCAAGGTTGCCTCATCAACCAAAGAAATGGGTCTTTAGGCAACTCTGAAAAAGTTGGTCACGCCCTCGGTGGTGGGGTCGTGCGCCCGTGGGAATCGAGTATCGAGACATAGAAACGAAAATCCTGCCTAAAAATATCGCAACGGACTAGAAAAAGTGCGTGCCACGCGCTGCGTGCTCTGTCTCTTGTGTAACATGAGATGTATCTGAGAGGTAGACAGGGCTTTTCAGGTGGGTTGAAGAGAATTAGCATAATCGTAGAATAGATCGATGAAATCTCTTGACGACGATTCCTTTCGTTGAACTGTGCTTCATAGAACCATGGGGAGGGAGAGATTCTTTGATTTAGTATGTACAGCTACAGAGCTGGGAAAACGTTGACTTATTTTTCTCTCTTTAGACAACGAAATGGACTAATATATTTGCAGAACCGAGTTGTTAGGTTAGTTGGTTTTTAGGAAATTTATTTCTCAATTACAGTCTCAAGGTCGACGACGCAACTCCCACGCGCCCATTGTTCGGAGATAAATAAATGCTCTCTGTATTTATAAATAAATACTCTGCTGTAGGACGTTTGAAGCGTAATGGGCGTAATGGCCAGATCAAAAAGATACGGGAAGGTTCAGATGGGTGGAGACGCTAGTAGAAGTTATGACTGTTTCACCGCTTTAAGCATTTTTTTTGCGCACAAAGGGCTAAACGTCCAGATCGTAAAAACCTTAAGGGATCAAAGAAGATTGGAGAAGGGATTCACTGGACAACTGTTAGGAGACAGATGGAAGCCTCCCGTCAAGGCTGACCGGCAACTGTCAGAATTATGTGATTCATAGTATTAACAGGTTCCTGTCAGACCCCTGAGTCATTGTATTGAGAGGCTCTTGTCAGATCTCTGTGGCATATTCTGTTGACTGGATTCTGTCAGACTTCTGAGTCATTATATTGATAGACTCGTGTCAGACCCCTGAGTCATTGTATTGAGAGGTTTCTATCAGACCTCCGTGGAATATTATGTTGACAGTCAGATTTCTGTGTAACACTGTATTTACAGGCTCCTGTCAGACCTCTGAGTTATTGTATTGAGAGGTTTCTATCAGACCTCCTTGGAATATTATGTTGACAGTCAGATTTCTGTGTAACACTGTATTTACAGGCTCCTGTCAGACCTCTGAGTTATTGTATTGAGAGGTTTCTATCAGACCTCCGTGGAATATTATGTTGACAGTCAGATTTTTGTGTAATACTGTATTTACAGGCTCCTGTCAGACCCCTGAGTTATTGTATTGAGAGGTTTCTATCAGACCTCCTTGGAATATTATGTTGACAGTCAGATTTCTGTGTAACACTGTATTTACAGGCTCCTGTCAGACCTCTGAGTTATTGTATTGAGAGGTTTCTATCAGACCTCCGTGGAATATTATGTTGACAGTCAGATTTCTGTGCAATACTGTATTTACAGGCTCCTGTCAGACTTCTGAGTTATTGTATTGAGAGGTTTCTATCAGACCTCCGTGGAATATTATGTTGATAGTCAGATTTCTGTGTAATACTGTATTTACAGGCTCCTGTCAGACCCCTGAGTCATTGCATTGAGAGGTTTTTATCAGACCTCCGTGGAATATTATGTTAACAGTCAGATTTCTGTGTAATACTGTATTTACAGGCTCCTGTCAGACCCCTGAGTTATTGTATTGAGAGGTTTCTATCAGACCTCCGTGGAATATTATGTTGATAGTCAGATTTCTGTGTAATACTGTATTTACAGGCTCCTGTCAGACCCCTGAGTTATTGTATTGAGAGGTTTCTATCAGACCTCCGTGGAATATTATGTTGACAGTCAGATTTCTGTGCAATACTGTATTTACAGGCTCCTGTCAGACCCCTGAGTCATTGCATTGAGAGGTTTCTATCAGACCTCCGTGGAATATTATGTTAACAGTCAGATTTCTGTGTAATACTGTATTTACAGGCTCCTGTCAGACCTCTGAGTTATTGTATTGAGAGGTTTCTATCAGACCTCCGTGGAATATTATGTTGACAGTCAGATTTCTGTGCAATACTGTATTTACAGGCTCCTGTCAGACTTCTGAGTTATTGTATTGAGAGGTTTCTATCAGACCTCCGTGGAATATTATGTTGATAGTCAGATTTCTGTGTAATACTGTATTTACAGGCTCCTGTCAGACCCCTGAGTCATTGCATTGAGAGGTTTCTATCAGACCTCCGTGGAATATTATGTTAACAGTCAGATTTCTGTGTAATACTGTATTTACAGGCTCCTGTCAGACCCCTGAGTTATTGTATTGAGAGGTTTCTATCAGACCTCCGTGGAATATTATGTTGACAGTCAGATTTCTGTGTAATACTGTATTTACAGGCTCCTGTCAGACTTCTGAATTATTGTATTGAGAGGTTTCTATCAGACCTCCGTGGCATATTATGTTGACAGTCAGATTTCTGTGTAATATTGTATTTACAGGCTCCTGTCAGACTTCTGAGTCATTATATTGATAGACTCGTGTCAGACCCCTGAGTTATTGTATTGAGAGGCTCCTGTCAGATTTCTGTGGCATACTGTGTTAGCAGGTTCCTGTCTGACACTTGTGGCAACTACACTGCCTAAGGAGCAATTTATTATGTTTTTTTTTAATTTTAGTGTCCCAAGGTTTAGTAGTGTCACGTGACACGAAAGTTGCCAGATCACTAATTTATAAAAAAAAATCGTTGCCAGATATTTTTTCTGAATTCTGTAATCAACCATAGTGTTCGGATATTTTTTTGAGCGACTGTACATGTTGTGCAAATGGAGAATGGTGATCAAAGCTTCTTAACTTTGAATTAAGCGTTTTGTAGCAAAATCTCACAAAAAAAATAGAAACTCTAAAAAATCCTCACATCTAGTTTTCTCAGCACTATTTATCTACTATTTAAAAAGTTCTAGAAAATGAAACATTTTTCCTTCAGTGTTGTTTCTCGTTAGAATTTACCTGAAAGTTATAACCAATCGTTTGTTGGAAAAATGTAATTTTACACAGAAATCGGGGGGGGGGGGGGGGGTCGCTTTATATCAGTTTTAAAACGTTGTTCAAGAAAAATGTAACAACGACATCTGCTGTCAAATATTTCAGCTTCAATGACTCTTTTAAATATTAAACCAATATTTTCTAAAATCGAAATTTGAATACATTTGCTTGAGATCTATAATTCATTTTTTTGTAACATTTTTCCGTAAAAATGACTTACTGAAATAAACAAATTGTACCATTGAAATGACGGCGCTCCCATTAATGTTGGCACCTATAAGTTAGTGCCTAATGGGAACTCCAGCCTTGCTTGCTTTTTAAGAAATTAACAGATTTTCTTCCGTGTAAACTAGAAGCATTTGTAGCTAAGCCTGACTTACAGGAGACGCAATAATTAAAATACAGGGTCCGTGAAAATTCAAGGTATTCTATCTAAAAAAACAGCGGTAGGTAGCAAAATAAAGGAACATATGCAATAACATAACCACATGGAGGTTGTGGGCAATGGCGGAACTGGGATGCTGCCATCTTTTATCCGGTTCGATCAAATATCCGTTGAATATAAGTTTCGATCACATTTCCATTGATCAAATTACCATTTGAGCAAATTTATTTTGATCAAATTACCGTTTGAACAAATTTATTTTGAACAAATTAACGTTTCGATCAAATTTCCATTGAACAAACTTTGAACAAATTTCCATTGAAAAAATTACCATTTCGATCAAATTTCCATTCAACAAATTACCATTTCGATCAAATTTCCATTTTACAAATTACCATTTCGAACAAATTTCCATCGAACAAATTGTCGTTTCAAACAAATTTCCATTGAAAAAAATTAACATTTCGATCAAATTTCCATTGAACAAATTACCATTTCGATCAAATTTCCATTGAACAAATTACCGTTTCGATCAAATTTCCATTGAACAAATTACCGTTTCGATCAAATTTCCATTGAAAAAATTACCATTTCGATCAAATTTCCATTTTACAAATTACCATTTCGATCAAATTTCCATTGAACAAATTACCATTTCGAACAAATTTCCATCGAACAAATTGTCGTTTCAAACAAATTTCCATTGAAAAAAATTACCATTTCGATCAAATTTCCATTGAACAAATTACCATTTCGATCAAATTTCCATTGAACAAATTACCGTTTCGATCAAATTTCCATTTTACAAATTACCATTTCGATCAAATTTCCATCTTACAAATTACCATTTCGATCAAATTTTCATTGAACAAATTACCGTTTCGATCAAATTTCCATTGAACAAATTAAGGTTTGAACAAATTTTGATTGAACGTATTAAAGTTTCGAACAAATTTCCATTGAACGTATTCGAATTTCGAATTTCCATTGAACAAATTACCGTTTCGATCAAATTTCCATTTTACAAATTACCATTTCGATCAAATTTCCATCTTACAAATTACCATTTCGATCAAATTTTCATTGAACAAATTACCGTTTCGATCAAATTTCCATTGAACAAATTAAGGTTTGAACAAATTTTGATTGAACGTATTAAAGTTTCGAACAAATTTCCATTGAACGTATTCGAATTTCGAACAAATTTCCATTGAACAAATTACCGTTTGAACAAATTTCCATTGAAAAAATTACCGTTTCGATCAAATTTCCATTGAACAAATTACCGTTTTGAACAAATTTCCGTTGAACAAATTGCTGTTCTGATCAAATTTCCATTGAACAAATTGCTGTTCTGATCAAATTTCCATTGAACAAATTACCGTTTGAACAAATTTCCATTGAAAATAATTACCTTTTCAAACAAATTACCGTTTCGAACAAAATTCCGCTGAAAAAATTACCGTTTCGAACAAATTTCCATTGAACAAATTATCGTTTCGAACAAATTTATATTGAACAAATTACCATTTCGAACAAATTTATATTGAACAAATTACCATTTCGAAGAAATTACCATTGAACAAATTACCGTTTCGATCAAATTTCCATTGAACAAATTACTATTTCGATCAAATTTCCATTGAACAAATTACCGTTTGAACAAATTTCAATCGAAAAGTTTCGATTTCGAATAAATTTCCATTGAACAAATTACCGTTTCGATCAAATTTCCATTTCGAACAAATTACTGTTTCGAAGAAATTTATATTGAACAAAATTACTGTTTCGAACAAATTTATATTGAACAAATTATCGTTTCGAAGAAATTTCCATTGAACAAATTATCGTTTCGAACAAATTTATATTGAACAAATTACCATTTCGAACAAATTTATATTGAACAAATTACCATTTCGAAGAAATTACCATTGAACAAATTACCGTTTCGATCAAATTTCCATTGAACAAATTACTATTTCGAACAAATTTATATTGAACAAATTACCATTTCGAAGAAATTACCATTGAACAAATTACCGTTTCGATCAAATTTCCATTGAACAAATTACTATTTCGATCAAATTTCCATTGAACAAATTACCGTTTGAACAAATTTCCATCGAAAAGTTTCCATTTCGAATAAATTTCCATTGAAAAAATTACCGTTTCGATCAAATTTCCATTTCGAACAAATTACTGTTTCGAAGAAATTTATATTGAACAAAATTACTGTTTCGAACAAATTTATATTGAACAAATTACCGTTTCGAACAAA
The DNA here is from genome assembly GCA_038380435.1 of Ryuthela nishihirai. Taxonomy (NCBI): domain Eukaryota; kingdom Metazoa; phylum Arthropoda; class Arachnida; order Araneae; family Heptathelidae; genus Ryuthela; species Ryuthela nishihirai. Next base: position 26,716,469 of record JAWZYU010000026.1, read on the forward strand.
TTACACCAAACTCTGTTATATGCATGTATAGAAATTTTGGTTCCGTGGATATCCAACGAATGGATGGAGTGGTGTGCACTCTCTGTGGATCTCAACACGAGAGCCCATCCACGTGGTACCATGTGCAAACGTATTGCAGACCCTTCGAAACACCCGCAAAACCTTCCGAGACGGCTCTTATTTCTCAGTGGAGTTTGTTGACCTCGCATCCTCTGAATTATCTTATTCCGGACATGAGTCGACATAGCATTAGACTAAAAGGGACCACGTGCCAAAAATAGTTTTGTCAATATCATCAATGAAATTAATAGCCTTTGCGTGGTTAAAATAGAAATTCCATGAATGTGCCCTTAGAGAAGCTTACTTACCGTAGGCTTTATATATATATCGGTGAGAACGCAGAGATACTAAAAGTCAGTGACGGATTAAGGTCCTCCTGGATCCTAGGCACTTCTCTTCCATGGGCCTTTTGGAAGATGCTTTTTTATGAGTGTATCGATTTCCATGAGTAGATAGGGAAATGTCTTAAATAGTTTCTACACGTTAGCAAACTGAATATAACAGTTGATTTGGTTGGGTTACCTCTGAGCGGCACTTTTTTTGCACACCATTGGCTAAATGGCCAGGTCACATGGACCCCGAAGGCTCAGAGAAGGTTGGGGGAGGGGACCCGCTGGAACAGCTGTTGGGAGACAGATGGTAGCCTCTCGTCAAGGCCATCCAGCGTGTTCTTTAACGTGCACAGGGTATGGCTCTCCCGCACACGGGGCCACGGCTTTACGTCCCATCCGACGGACGGCGGCCTTTCCAAGCCCATCGGTGTCCCCTACTGACCGTGGGCAGGGCGGGGAATTTTGCGGAGATAAATCTCAACGCTGACCCAGCTGGGACTCGAACCTGGGAACTACAGATTACGAGCCTGGCGCGCTACCGACTGAGCCACCCCCGCCCCAGTTGATTTGACAGCATGCTATTTATTGAAAAAGAGATCTTCTTTAGAGTTTTCATTACACAAATCAAAAAGCATCAGTAGGAGGTTAATGGGGGTTCTGGACCAGAGGCGGATCAATGTTAATCCTATGGGATCCGCATCCCATGTGTTCCAAAGCAGAGGCGGATCATTGTCACAACTATAAGTCAGAACTCTCACTGTTTTAAGACTGTAGTCGGAGAATGTCGAATAAAATACCTCCCTCCACAGGTGTATTAATCCGATATTATATTATTCAGTTAAATTGCAGATAATAATTGATATATAACAGATGGTATTGAATAACAACCCACTCGTAATTTCCACCAACACCCATCACGGTTTCCGACGTCATCACCTCACAAACTTTACCATTCATCCACCATTTTGAATTCCATCATTTTAACTGCAAAGCCCCGAATTTTTCCAAGTTCCGAGTCCGCCATTTTGAATCCTGACGTCGCCACAAACTCCCGCGTTTTTTGTCGTATACCCGCCATCTTGGTCCCCACCATTTTGAATCCTGACGTCACCTATTAAAAGTTTTACCTTTTAAATTATTTTTACCCAATGGCATTTTTTTTCTTTACATTTTCTGCGGGGCAGTCTTTTATTTCAGTTTCTGCGGGATAGTCCTTCTTCTAGTATGAGTACGACATCCATCAGTCAGAATCCTCATTCTGTTGCCAGACGTTGACAGTGTCAGTTCTCTGCTCCTGCCTCTCCGTGATCTTTCAAGTGCAATAGTTGGGTTGGGTTGTTTTACCTCTGAGCGGCACTTTTTTTGCGCACCATGGGCGAAATGGCCAGGTCACATGGACCCCGAAGGCTCAGAGAAGGTTGGGGGAGGGGACCCACTGGAACAGCTGTTGGGAGACAGATGGTAGCCTCCCGTCAAGGCCATCCAGCGTGTTCTTTAACGTGCACAGGGTATGACTCTCCCCCACACGGGGCCACGGCTTAACGTCCCATCCAACGGACGGCGGCCTTTTCCAAGTCCATCGGTGTCCCCTACTGACCGTGGGCATGGTGGGGAATTTTGCGGAGATAAATATCAACGCTGACCCAGCTGGGACTCGAACCTGGGAACTACAGATTACGAGCCTGGCGCGCTACCGAATGAGCCACCCCCGCCCCAAGTGCAATAGTGATAGTTCTCGAAGTCCTAGTGTAGTATAAATCGGCTATTTTGCAAGTAACTGTTTTTGAAATGTATCCATGTGATATACGTGAGAAGACTTTCACGCTCCAGACGAATCTCGTTCGCCATCAGAGAAATCACGATGGAAATAGCCTGTTTAAGTGTTCTCAATGTGAATCGACATTCTCAAGGATAGATGGCATCCGACGTCACGAGTTAACCTACACCTCCAGGAAAACCTACAAATGCGAAGAATGTGCAATGGAGTTTGGTAGAAAAGACAATCTTTTGCGCCATCAAAGAAAACCACACAATAATAAGCGAAAGCGTTCCGAAGATGAAATGATTCCACAGAAGAAACAAAAATCAGATCCTGGTTTACAGAAGAAATGAAAAGGACCCTGTCGACACATAAACTGATGGCAACGGAAGAAACATCTGTTGACCTCACCTTTTTCTTTGAATCCTCGCGGGAGTCACTCCTAACTCATCTGAAAGAAGAATTGATCTCGAAAGGTAGCATTAAATGGTACCTTGCCGTGCAAGTGCGCTTCAGGCGAAACGTTTCCCCTACTACTTTCGAACATTGCACCCCATTTTTCCGAAGTAACTGTGTCACAAGTCTTCCTACATCATCCCTAAACAAAGAATTGGATACAGCTTGCAAGAGGATCAAGACTTCATTTGAAGAATTTGAAATAGCAAATAATGGATGGATACTGGATGCTGTACTCCACGCTGAAATGAACATTGGAAAATATATCCCTCTTGCAGGGGCTAGTTATATCCCTACTCCAAGAGAATTACTATTAAAACACGTTATTGTCAATGTATGTAATTTTGATCAAAAATGTTTTGTCTGGTCTGTTTCAGCCTCTTTGTATCCTGCCACAGATCATCCACAACGCCCTACCACCTACATTCATTTAGAAGAAAAATTAAACACATCTGGCCTAATTTTCCCTATAACAATAAATCAAATATCAAAATTCGAAAAAATGAACATTTCTGTCAATGTTTTTGGATACGAGAAAGAGGTGTTCCCACTCTACATCACACCATTCAGATTTAAATCGCACGCAAATCTCCTTCTGTTATCGGATGATGAAAAGCAGCATTATTGCTCCATTAAAAATATGAGTAACCTCTCTTAATCTTTCAAATGGTTAAGGTTACGGTCCTTCGTTTAGTTTATTTTCGTTTTCCAACATAAAAAAAAATGTATTTTTCTGCATATTACTTCTAGCCTTTGACCTCTTTCCAAGTTCATTCAATTGACATGACTCAAAATAACCAAATCATCATAATTACATCCCACAGACCCAGGGGCGGGGGTGGCTCAGTCGGTAGCGCGCCAGGCTCGTAATCTGTAGTTCCCAGGTTCGAGTCCCACCTGGACCAGCGTTGAGATTTATCTCCCAAAACTCCCCGCCCTGCCTTCAGTCAGTAGAGGACGCCAATGAGCTTGGAAAGGCCGCCGTCCGTCGGATGGGACGTTAAGCCGTGGCCCCGTGTGTGGGAGAGCCATACCCTGTGCACGTTAAAGAACACGCTGGATGGCCTTGACGGGAGACTACCATCTGTCTCCCAACAGCTGTTCCAGCGGGTCCCCTCCCCAAACCTTTTCTGAGCCTTCGGGGTCCATGTGACCTGGCCATTTAGCCCATGGTGTGAAAAAAGTGCCGCTCAGAGGTAAAACAACCCAACCCACAGACCCTTCTGAAAAATGCAAGCCAAACATGCGATTTCTAATTCCGAAGATTACCTGATTAGATATTCATTACAATTTCGGAGAAAAGAGAGAAAGACCACCCCAACCTTTGTTCTTTTCACCAGCAAATTGAATTAATAATCGTAAAGAAAAAGAGCGACCTTTCCATCCCTTTTTGGACACCATCTCTCGAGCGAAACTTCTGCCACCCAACACGTGAAGCGTGAATGCAAGCCTTTAGTCCCCAAAAATCTTTTTTGAAATTGTATTTAGATTACAGAAGAAAACCAAACTCATTAATTACCCTTACACGGACAATTACATCGCAAAGGACCGTCCCAGATGCATGTGATGGTTAAAAGAATGACCTGGTTCTCTAGATTAACCCCTTCATTAGCATATAGATGCGTGAGACCAGCAAGCAGCGAGGGTGCGGACAACTTAGCGACGATAATTCTCACCGTATTCCCTTGTGTGCACGTGCAATTCAACACAAGTTGAAGACTCTATGGTCTGGGAAATGTTACTCTATTGATCGACAGATTGTCTACATTGAGGCGGGCGTCGACCATTTAATGTGTGAGGCACAACCCAATGAAGTAAGAGGGTGTGGCTGGTTGTGTAGCCATGAGACACCGACACCCTCCACCAAGGCTCGTCGACCTCTGCACTACTGGCTCATGACGTTATGGGTCACGGGGGTCAACGAAGAGGACAGCGAGACTTTTCTCAGATGCTGGTGGGAAAATGTGTTGGTTCCATCCCTTGAGAATCAGGGTGGTTTCGTTCCCTATTACAGGAAACTTAACTGAAATAGAATAGAGTGGGGTGTGTGTGTGTGCCTGTTCCTCTGTGTGTGTTTAACTTTCTATGTTTAGTTCGTGGAGTCACTGACTCCGAGGGTATGACGTTGAAAACGATTTACCCGACTGAAATATTCGAAATCTTGGTACAAAGCCAAAAATCAGAATTTAGCAGCTGCTAAAGCTTAAATGTGTTTCTTTAATGGTAAATATCATAAGAGAAAAAAAGATGTTTGAGTTTCAGTTTATATCAATTCTTCCAATTTTAATTTTTTTTACAATCACGTTTAGCCCCCACCCCCTTGATAATGCTAGTAAGTAATAGATGCAAATAATTATTAAACTTATGCATATTTCGATTGAATCGCTTATCCCTACCCACCTGAATTTTTTCAAGATCAGAACACGACAGCCGTCAGGGTTGAAAAAGTAAGGCTTCTCAGTTGTATTCCTTCTAATAGAACTTCTCAGTTGTATTCCTTCTAATAGAACTTCTCAGTTGTATTCCTTCTAATAGAACTTCTCGGTTGTATTCCTTCTAATAGAACTTCTTAGTTGTATTCCTTCTAATAGCACTTCTCAGTTGTATTCCTTCTAATACAACTTCTCAGTTGTATTCCTTCTAATGGAACTTCTCAGTTGTATTCCTTCTAATAGAACTTCTCAGTTGTATTCCTTCTAATAGACTTCTCAGTTGTATTCCTTCTAATGGAACTTCTCAGTTGTATTCCTTTAATGGAACTTCTCAGTTGTATTCCTTCTAATAGAACTTCTCAGTTGTATTCCTTCTAATAGAACTTCTCAGTTGTATTCCTTCTAATAGAACTTCTTTCGCATCACAATGTCAAGTTAAACAGAAACTCATAAATACAAGACAGGATTTTGAGCAAGTAAGTTAATGAACATTTATTACCGGGAAAAATGAGCACCCCTTTTCAAGGTTGAGCATCCAGAATGTTTTTGAAGTAAATCGATTACTATTCTCTCTTATACGGAACCATGGGTTAACGACCCATCCTTCCCATCTGGGTTAGCGTTGAGATATATCTCCGCAAAACTCCCCGCCCTGCCCACAGTCAGTAGGGGACACCGATGGGCTTGGAAAGGCAGCCGTCCGTTGGATGGGACGTTAAGCCATGGCCTGTGTGCGGGAGAGCCATACCCTGTGCACGTTAAAGAACACGCTGGATGGTCTTGACGGGAGGCTACCATCTGTCTCCCAACAGCTGTTCCAGTGGGTCCCCTCCCCCAACCTTCTCTGAGCCTTCGGGGTTCATGTGACCTGGCCATTTAGCCCATGGTGTGCAAAAAAGTGCCGCTCAGAGGTAAAACAACCCAACCCATCCTAAATGCATTCGAGTGAGGAAATGAAATGATCAAAATGCGATATGATCATGTATAAGCATCACCTGGCTTTTGTTTCTTCTCTGACTGATATCGAGGCCAATGCCATCAGCAAAAGAGTTCGACTTCCACTCCCAAGTCCCCGGAGCAATCCCCGCCGACACTTTGATTGACAGGTGGACAGCGGAACGTTCAATCCGAGTTAACGATTCTCGTAAAAGTGACTGACATGCAGTTTGTTCCATCAAATCGTTGAAGGTCGAAATGCAATTATCAATGGCGAGGTGGATAATCGAGTAATGGATACGGATTCATTACTCGATTACACTTTGGCTTTACTCTCTCAGTTCATTACGCATTCTATTACACATTTTGCACGAGCCACATTTCATCTAGAAAGCAAGAATATTAATGTTTTAAAATTTGTTATTGCAATAATATCATTTCAGTGCAATACTATACGCTTTATGTCATTCAGTGTTTCGTAAAATAATGCATTGGGTTGGATTGTTTTACCTCTGAGCGGCACTCTTTTGCACACCATGGGCTAAACAGCCAGGTCACATGGACCTCGAAGGCTCAGAGAAGGTTGGGGGAGGGACCCACTGGAACAGCTGTTGGGACAGCAGATGGTAGCCTCCCGTCAAGGCCACCCAGCGTGTTCTTTAACGTGCACAGAATATGGCTCTCTCCCGCATACGGGGCCACGGATAAACGTCCCATCCGACGGACGGCGGCCTTTCCAAGCCCATCGCTGTCCCCTACTGACCGTGTGCAGGGCGGGGAGTTTTGCAGAGATAAATCTCAACGCTGTTCCAGCTGGGTTGGGTTGGGTTGTTTTACCTCTGAGCGGCACTTTTTTGCACACCATGGGCTAAATGGCCAGGTCACACGAACCCCGAAGTCTCAGAGAAGGTTGGGGGAGGGGACCCACTGGAACAGCTGTTGGAAGACAGATGGTAGCCTCCCGTCAAGGCCATCCAGCGTGTTCTTTAACGTGCACAGGGTATGGCTCTCCCGCACACGGGGCCACAGCTTAACGTCCCATCCGACGGACGGCGGCCTTTCCACGCCCATCGGTGTCCCCTACTGACCGTGGGCAGGGCGGGGAATTTTGCGGAGATAAATCTCAACGCTAACCCAGCTGGGACTCGAACCTGGGAACTACAGATTACTAGCCTGGCGCAAATGACAAAATATTGCATTGATTCCTATGGAGAATGTTGAAAGGGAAAGTTCATAGCATTACACCCAAAACCCAAGAACGTAATCGTGTAATTTACCGGACCGAGAATTTATTTAAGAACCATCTGCAGCAGCATTTGGGTTGTTTCACCTCTGAGAGGCATTTTCGTGCACAAAACGGGCTAAATGGCCAGGTCACAAAGACTCAGAGAAGGTTTGGGGAAGGGGACCCACTAGAACAGCTGTTGGGAGACAGATGGTAGCCTCTCGTCAAGGCTATCCAGTGTGTTCTTTAACGTGCACAGGATATGGCTCTCCCCCGCACACGGAGTCACGGTTTAACGTCCCATCCGACGGACAGCGGCTTATCCAAGCCCATCGGTGTGCCCTTCCTCACCGAGGGCAGGGTGGGATTTCCATCGGGGATAAATCTCAACGTACGCAGAGGTGGGACTCGAATCTGGGAACTACAGATTACGAGCACGGCACGGTATCAACTGAGCCAATTTCTGCCCCCATGTCCTCGGTGAGAAAGGGGACACCTATGGATTTGGATCCGTCAGATGGGACGTTAAGCCTTGGCCCCGTGTACAGGGGAGCCATAACACGTGCACATTAAGGAGCACGCCGAATGGCCTTGATGGGAGTCTACCATCTGTCTCCTAACAGCTGTTCCAGTGGGTCTCATTCTCCCAACCTTCTGCGAGAATTTAGGGTCCTTGTGACCTGGCCATTTAGCCCATTGTGTGTGTGCCCAATTTTGTGTCTCAAATCTCGCAACGTTGAGATTCATCTCCTGAAAACCCCCATTTGCCCAAGGTCAGTAAGGGATGCCGATGGGCTTGGAAAGACCGCCGTCCGTCGGATTGGACGTTCTCGTGGCTCCGTGTGCGGGAGAGCCATACCCTGTGCACGTTAAAGAATACGCTGGATGGCCTTGACGGGAGGCTACCCTCTGTCTCCCAACAGCTGTCCAGTGGGTCTCTCCCCACAACCTTCTTTCAGTACTCGAGGTCTTTGTGACCTGGGGGCGGGGTGGCTCAGTCGGTAGCGCGCCAGGCTCGTAATCTGTAGTTCCCAGGTTCGAGTCCCAGCTGGGTCAGCGTTGAGATTTATCTCCGCAAAAATTCCCCGCCCTGCCCACGGTCAGTAGGGGACACCGATGGGCTTGGAAAGGCCGCCGTCCGTCGGATGGGACGTTAAGCCGTGGCACCGTGTGCGGGAGAGCCATACCCTGTGCACGTTAAAGAACACGCTGGATGGCCTTGACGAGAGGCTACCATCTGTCTCCCAACAGCTGTTCCAGTGGGTCCCCTCCCCCAACCTTCTCTGAGCCTTCGAGGTCCATGTGACCTGGCCATTTAGCCCATGGTGTGCAAAAAAGGGCCGCTCAGAGGTAAAACAACCCAACCCAACCCTTTGTGACCTGACCAGTTAGCCCATTGTGTGCAAAAAAGTGTCGCTCAGAGGTAAAATAACCCATTTATGAACTCGAAATATATAATATTGGAAGCGAAACAAAAAAAAAGTGACCTGAAAATGAAAAGCCTAAATTGAAAAGAAACGTACTAATAAAGGAAATACATTTTCCCCGAATATGAGAAGATAAAAAAACATTAGAAAGAAACACGAAAAAAAAAATGCACATTTGCATTCAGTTTATGCCTTCCTATATTGTGATCATTCTTCCATTAATCTTCATCACATCTGTTACCAAGGCCTCTCTTCTCCAGTTGCAGAACATAATAGGAAAGGATTTATTCTTCGCCTCAACATACACACATCACAAAGCCCTTCAGAACTCGATTTTTTCGCCACACCCTGTGCACTGGAAAACGAAATTGTTAACCGACGCCGAAGCAGTTGTATCCGTTACTCCTCCGGGAGTTGAAAGTTGATCCCCATTTCAACGCTAATCGTGATGGCTTCCTGATCATATTCGTTATTTACTGTTTTCTGGCGTGACATTTGACACTTGTTGGTGTGAGCGAATGCGAGAATTTTAATGAAATGGTGAGTTTGGAAAAGGTTATCAATAAAGGATTGGATTGTTTTACCTCTGAGCGACACTTTTTTGCACACCATGGGCTAAATGGCCAGGTCACATGGACACCGAAGGCTCAGAGAAGGTTGTGGGAGGAGACCCACTGGAACAGCTGTTGGGAGGCAGATGGTAGCCTCCCGTCAAGGCCATCCAGCGTGTTCTTTAACGTTGGGTTGTTTTACCTCTGAGCGGCACTTTTTTGCACACCATGGGCTAAATGGCCAGGACACAAGGACCCCGAAGGCTCAGAGAAGGTTGGGGGAGGGGACCCACTGGAACAGCTGTTAGGAGACAGATGGTAGCCTCCCGTCAAGGCCATCCAGCGTGTTCTTTAACGTGCACAGGGTATGGCTCTCCCACACACGGGGCCACGGCTTAACGTCCCATCCGACGGACGGCGGCCTTTTCAAGCCCATCGGTGTCCCCTACTGACCGTGGGCAGGGCGGGGAAACTCATAAATAAAGGTTAAGGAGCTTTCGTGTAATGGTCATGATGTCATCTTGTTTTTTACCGATGTCGAGTACGACGGGTTCGAATCCCGGAGAAGGAATCGTGGAGATTTCTGCTGTGTTTCTGATGAGATCTCATTTCACTCGCAGTGCTCTCAATTTCGCATTATAAGGATCATGTCAGACTTCAGTGTCAAATATAAGGTGTTCAAAAAGGTTTTGTCGCTCCTTGTGGGACGAGGCGCACTCTTAATCTGCAGTTCCCAGGTTCGAGTCCCACCTGGACCAGTGTTGAGATTTATCTCCGCAAAAATCCCCGCCCTGCTATCGGTCAGTAGGGGATATCCTGTTCTCTGTCGTATGGAACGTTAAGCCGTGGCCCCGTGTGAATGAGAGCCATAACCTGTGCATGTTAAAGAACAAACCATATATCTCCTAACAGCCGTCCAGTGAGTCCCCTTCCCCCAAATCTTTTCTGGGTCCTTGTGACCTGGCTAGTGTAGTGACCCGGGGTTCGGATCCTGTCCGACTGCGCCAGATGTGATGACCCGAGCCGAACAGGAGAGGAAAGCCATCGGTGTCCCCTACTGACCGTGGGTAGCGCGGGGAGTTTTGCGGAGATAAGTCTTAACGCTGACCGAGCTGGGGCTCGAACCTGGTGTCGTGACCCGTTTTTCGGATCCTTTCCCGACTGGGCCATATGTGAAGACCCAATCCAAACGAGAGAGACGACGATGATATTACTGCTACTTAATTCACTTCGGTGAAACAGATTCGCGGGTTTTTACGCCCGTCCCACTGTATGCCTCAACTTGACTGTGTTGAATGAAGAACAGGAACTGTCCATCAAATAACTGCACGAGAGTAGATAGGGACGACACACTTTATTTATACTATGTACAGCTCCGTGCTGGGAATGAGCTCCAGTCCGTGGGCCTTTGCTGCTTCTCTGCTGCAAACAATAACAATGAGATAGAGAATCGCACACTCTTCGAATTCCCACTTTACAGACCTCAAATACTCGGCGAAAGGATTTTCCTTTGCCTACAGTGTGGTTCCTTTTGAACCACAAGAATAAAAAGACAGATTGTCCAAGAATCTAGATTCCCTCTTGGAATCGCACCCTGACTTCAAGGGTTAATTTGAGAAAGGCGGCGTCCTTTTGACGCGTGTCGCAACGACCTTCGTTTGACAGCTACGCACAGACTAAAAATAAAATAAATATAAATACCCCCTCAAGCAGCTGCTTGCCACAAAGGTCTGACAGGAGCCTGTCAGTTTATATGCCATAGTTGGGTTGGGTTGTTTTACTTCTGAGCGGCACTTTTTGGCACACCATGGGCTAAATGGCCAGGTCACATGGACCCCGAAGGCTCAGAGAAGGTTGGGGGAGGGGACCCACTGGAACAGCTGTTGAGAGACAGATGGTAGCCTCCCGTCAAGGCCATCCAGCGTGTTCTTTAACGTGCACAGGGTATGGCTCTCCCGCACACGGGGCCACGGCTTAACGTCCCGTTAGACGGACGGCGGCCTTTCCAAGCCCATCGGTGTCCCCTACTGACCGTGGGCAGGACGGGGAATTTTCCGGAGATAAATCTCAACGCTGACCCAGATGGGACTCGAACCTGAGAACTACAGATTACGAGCCTGGCGCGCTACTGACTGAGCCACCCCCGCCCCATATGCCATAGTATAAGCTCTTAGAGAATGGCAGGACATCAGCAGAAAAACAACACGAACATCCATGCCTTCACCCGGGGCTCGAACCTAGGTCCCGCAGATCGCTGCGCTAGCACCCTAGGCGGTCATTAACGTCCATCGACAACTGCTGGCATTCGTCACCCTCGCACGGAGGAGCAGCTTCAGACCCGAACACAACAATAGTGAGACATCCCAGCACAAACATTTCAAAGAACACATAAAAATATATACAACAATGTAACACAACAAAAATATACAATAAATAAATAAATAAATATAAAATTCGAGGGACATGACAGATAATTAGCACATAGTGGGCAAAATACTGGGTTGGATTGTTTTACCTCTCATCTACACTTTTTTGCCTACAAATAGGTTAAATGGCCAGGTCACAAGGACCCCGAAGGCTGAGAGAAAATTGGGGGAAGAAACCCATTGCAACAACTGTTGGAAGACAGATGATAGCCTCCCGTCAAGGCCATCCCAGTGTGTTCTTTAATGTACACAGGGTATGGCTCTCCCGCACACGAGGCCATGGCTTAACGTCCCTGGGGGCGGGGGTGGCTCAGTCGGTAGCGCGCCAGGCTCCTAATCTGTAGTTCCCAGGTTCGAGTCCCAGCTGGGTCAGCGTTGAGATTTATCTCCGCAAAATTCCCCGCCCTGCCCACGGTCAGTAGGGGACACCGATGGGCTTGGAAAGGCCGCCGTCCGTCGGATGGGACGTTAAGCCGTGGCTCCGTGTGCGGGAGAGCCATACCCTGTGCACGTTAAAGAACACTCTGAATGGCCTTGACGGGAGACTACCATCTGTCTCCCAACAGCTGTTCCAGTGGGTCCCCACCTCCAACTTTCTCTGAGCCTTCAGGGTCCATGTGACCTGGCCATTTAGCCCATGGTGTGCAAAAAAAGTGCCGCTCAGAGGTAAAACAACCCAACCCAACTTAACGTCCCATCCGTCGGTGTCCCCTACTGACCGTGGGCAGGGAGAATAGTTAGTGCCATTCGAGGTAGAACAACCCAACCCAAAGCAACCCTTCATAGAATCGATAACATTGCTGTTTATCACTTTGGCAACACTCTTCTACTTTATTATGCATCCTATTGCACTTTTTCTATGTGTCACTGTATCCTGTTAGCCCTTGTAGCAATGGTTACTTTGGTATTTACAAAAAAGCTGCAAAAGTGTCTGGTTTGGAGTGGCTGCTTGACCGAGTCATTTCTGGAAATCGATGATCATCTCTTCTGCCGTCTTCCATGCTTGTGGACGGTCATGGAAGCGTCCCCCAGAACAACGGGGTGCCATTGGCCCTGGCCTTAAGTGATTCTTTTCCTAACAAAAAATATTAGGGATAGAGTTAATGAGTTGCGCTTGCATGAAGGGCACTTACTAAACTGCGCTCTTGCAAACGTTTTTTATGCCACTGGTTCGTGGATCCAGCAACAGACAACAATCCGTTGTGGAATGGTGTTGTCTGAATTATTTTACCTTTGAACGGCAATTTTTGCACACAATGGGCTAAATGGCCAGGTCATAAGGGATCCAGAGGGCTCAAAGAAGGTTGGGGGAGGAGACCTCTGGACAGCTGTTACCCCTAACGCTGTGCCCTTGGGGGTCTTTGTGACCTGGGGGTGGGGGTGGCTCAGTCGGTAGCGCGACAGGCTCGTATTCTGTAGTTTCCAAGTTCGAGTCCCAGCTGGGTCAGCGTTGAGATTTATCTCCGCAAAATTCCCCGCCCTGCACACGGTCAGTAGGGGACACCGATGGGCTCGGAAAGGCCGCCGTCCGTCGGATGAGACGTTAAGCCGTGGTCCCGTGTGCGGGAGAGCAATACGCTGTGCACGTTAAAGATCACGCTAGATGGCATGACGGGAGGCTACCATCTGTCTCCAAACAGCTGTTCCAGTGGGCTCCATCCCCCAACCTTCTCTGAGCATTCGGGGTCCTTGTGACCTGGCCATTTAACCCATGGTGTGCAAAAAAGTGCCGCTCAGAGGTAAAACAACCCAACCCAGACAACTTGATAAAAACATTCCACCGATCCAAGCAAAGTGCGTCGATTAATACGCAAAAAATAACTTTCATTCAAAGAGGAAAACCCAATCGCATTTCTCAGAAACCATTCCTCCTTTACATTCCTTTTTATTAGAGAGCAGAACATTTCCCTCGTCCATTTGAAATGAAGCCAAATCGTTAACTAAAAAAGACCTGGAAGTTTTATTACCCAACTTTTCCTCTTGCTAGAAAAGGACTCTGAACTTGAGGCACCGGCGTAATTTTCTTTTCTTCTAACGCCATTTTCTGAGAAAAACAGAGCAGGTAACCATGGCAATTGCATTGAGTCGGTTTGCTCGGGAAATGATTCGCAACAGAACGTGACTGCGACACATGCCAGAGGCTCGTGGATGGACAGCGGAGCAAAGCAGCTGTTTCACTTGTGATGTCGGCAAACAGAAGGTGAATGAGCAAATGTGGTGAAGTCTTTACGAAGTAATTGTTTTGGATTGTTTTACCTCTGAGCGGCACTTTTTTGCACACCATGGGCTAAATGGCCAGGTCACAAGGACCCCGAAGGCTCAGAGAAGGTTGGGGAAGGGGACCCACTGGAACAGCTGTTGGGAGACAGATGGTAGCCTCCCGTCAAGGCCATCCAGCGTGTTCTTTAACGTGCACAGGGTATGGCTCTCCCGCACACGGGGCCACGGCTTAACGTCCCATCCGACGGACACAAGATAAGGGCAGGTACCCTTCTACAAAGCTCTCAAACACATAGGTAGAAGAAGAACTCAGCCCAGACAGGCAGAGGAGAGTGCCGTCGACAAAGTTTAATCATTTTTTGCTTCTATTATCCTTACTAGCATTCTGAAGAGGAGAGGGCGGGGGTGGCTCAGTCGGTAGCGCGCCAGGCTCGCAATCTGTAGTTCCCAGGTTCGAGTCCCAGCTGGGTCAGCGTTGAGATTTATCTCCGCAAAATTCTCCCCCCCCCCCTGCCCACGGTCAGTAGGGGACACCGATGGGCTTGGAAAGGCCGCCGTCCGTCGGATGGGACGTTAAGCCGTGTCCCCGTGTGCGGGAGAGCCATACCCTGTGCACGTTAAAGAACACGCTGGATGGTCTTGACGAGAGGCTACCATCTGTCTCCCCACAGCTGTTCTAGTGGGTCCCCTCCCCCAACCATACTCTGAGCCTTCGGGGTACATGTGACCTGGCCATTTAGCCCATGGTGTGCAAAAAAGTGCCGCTCAGAGGTAAAACAACCCAACTCTGAAGAGGAGGGGGGGGGGTCATGCCCCCACCCCCAACTCCCTCTTTCGATCCGGCCCTGGTTGAGTGCCGTTTCTCCGAAGTCGCCTGCAAACTGAAAGCAGTAACACTTTAGTCTTCCTTCTTGTTCTAACCTTCAAATAATTTCATGGCTAGCAGTCGACGAAGAATGTCGTTCGCGAGATTCTCCGCGAGTTCAGGATCACGAGATCGCGTTCACTGACTCACCTACAGAGTCGATGACGAAATTAAGTGGGCGGTGGAGGGTGGAAATGAGACCTGGGGGGGGGGGGGGTGAAGAAGCCACCACACCCAACAGCATTATAAATTTCCGTTGCTATGGAAAAGAAAGGTACGGTTTGGGGGGGAGAATAAAGCAGATTATTTTGCGATTCCCCCCCCCCCATCTTCATTAGTCTCTTGTTGTGTCTCTCACAATTTCCAAGAACCTGAGTGATTTGTCAGACGTTGGTTGGGCGTCACCTGAGCTCAATGCCCTCTGACGTCATCATCTCATTTCGTTTTCTTCTCCAATAACAGACGAGTGAGGACAACAATGGGTTTTTTTTGGGGGGGGGGAAGGGAGGAGAGAGTTGAAGACGATTCTCCAAAATGCAGTGGTCCATTCCATTACGTGTTTTAATATTCAAGTCACGAGGACGAAAGGGTGCGTCCGAATGACCTACACTCTTTTGCTGCTGTCGAGCTCCCTTCAAAGAATAAGAATCACTTTCAATTGCGATAGCAAGGTTAGAGAATAAACATTGAAAAGGTAAGACTACATTTAACCTTTGGTTTCAGGTAAAACGAAAGAAAATGAGTGAAAGAAAAGGTGATTTTAGACGAATGAGAAAAAAAAATTCAGTTGAAAATGTTTTTTCGTAGGGTCTACTACCAGTAGTCATTTAAATGCTCAGAATCTATTACGAGCATTAGTTCTTTACTTGATAACAGGAGAGAAGGATTTCAAGATAATCACTTAATCTGTGGAATATCGAGGATTTTTCACTAAAAAAGATTTTGACGGTGATGAGGATGATAATGAGTTGGGTTGTTTGACCTCTGAGCGGCACTTTTTTGCACACCATGGGCTAAATGGCCAGGTCACATTGGCCCCGAAGGTTCAGAGAAGGTTGGGGGAGGAGACCCACTGGAACAGCTGTTGGGACAGCAGATGGTAGCCTCCCGTCAAGGCCATCCAACATGTTCTTTAACGTGCACAGGGTATGGCTCTCCCGCACACGGCGCCACGGCTTAACGTCCCATCCGACGGACGGCGGCCTTTCCGAGCCCATGGGTGTCCCCTACTGACCGTGGGTAGGGCGGGAAATTTTGCGGAGATAAATCTCAACGCTGACCCAGCTGGGACTCGAACCTGGGAACTACAGATTACGAGCCTGACGCGCTACCGACTGAGCCACCCAGCCCCATTTTGGCAAGTCTCTGCATTATGCCAAATTTTATCGATTTTGCCAACTTTTTTTTTTATTTTCACAATTCACCTGCATTTTACCAAGTCGTTTCGAATTTTGCTAAGTTACCTCGATTTGTCCAACTGCCCTAGATTTCGCCAACTTCTCTCGATTTTGCCAACTCGACATAATTTCACAAAACCAATCCCAATTTTCCCAATTTGCCTATGGATTCGAATTTTGCCAACAGCCCTAGATTTTTTGCCAATTCGCCATATTTCAACAGAAAAAAAATCCCAATTTTAACATCTCACCTGAATTTTGCGAACTCCCAAAAATTTTGTCAAGTTGGCTCGATTTTGACAACTGCCCTAGATTTTCCCAAGTTGCCTAGATTTTTTTGTCAATTCGCCATTTATCTACAGAAAAAAAATCCAAATTTTCACATCTCACCTGAATTTTGCGAACTCCCTAAGATTTTGTCAAGTTGGCTCGATTTTGACAAAATAAAAATAAATAAATACCCCCTCAAGCAGCTGCTTTCAACAGAGGTCTGACAGGAGCCTGTCAGTTTATATGCCACAGTAGAAGATCTGAGAGGATGGCAGGACCTCAGCAGAAAACAACACGAACATCCATGCGTTATCCGGGGCTCGAACCCAGGTCCCGTAGATCAGTAGCCAAGCGCGCTAACCAATCGGCCAAGGGACGGCAAAAATTTGTGAAGGCGCCGGGCAACTGCACTGAAATTTGCCAAATTGTCTAGATTTTGCTAAATCCTTAATTTTATAAAAAAAAAATCCCAAATTTTCAGACCACCTTAATTTTATAAAGTCACCTCGAATTTTGCCAACTCCGATTAACCTAGAGAGCCCCCCCCCCCCCCAATAGCTACGCCCCTGTATTGAATGTTATTTCCTTTTTGAATATCCCACCTTTTGGAATACTAGAAACATTTTCGCATTTTTTTTATTCCTTACTTGTTTTCCTTTTATGAGCATTTGGTTCGTTCGTCACGACTGATGTTTTAAATTTAAATTGTGTGGAGACCTGACAAACGAGTCTACTCTTGCGAGATCTCAGAATCTTTTGCATACTGTTAAACATTAATACGAAATAAAAATACTGCTACTACTACTCTGGCATGTATCGGCTGGGGCGGGGGTGGCTCAGTCGGTAGCGTGCCAGGCTCGTAATCTGTAGTTCCCAGGTTCGAGTCCCAGCTGGGTCAGCGTTGAGATTTATCTCCGCAGAATTCCCCGTCCTGCCCACGGTCAGTAGGGGACACCGATGGGCTTGGAAAGGGCGCCGTCCGTCGGATGGGACGTTAAGCCGTGGCCCCGTGTGCGGGAGAGTCATACCCTGTGCACGTTAAAGAACACGCTGGATGGCCTTGACGGGAGGCTACCATCTGTCTCCCAACAGCTGTTCCAGTGGGTCCCCTCTCCCAACCTTCTCTGAGCCTTCGGGGTCCATGTGACCTGGCCATTTAGCCCATGGTGTGCAAAAAAGTGCCGCTCAGAGGTAAAACAACCCAACAACTGGCATGTATCGGAAGAGACGTGGGTTCGAGTTCGCCTCTTCGGCAAAACTCATATTTTCAGCATAAGTATCTATTGAATTCTATATCTACAGGTAAATCTGTATATTTATTATAGAGTGTTATTATTGTTTAATATTCCAGCTTCCATAACTCTTTAAACAAATTTTTATTTTTTATTTTTGGAAAGCTAGGGGATAAAAAAATAAATCTTGAATCGTTAGGTTTTTGGAACAGTGAAAAATATCGGCGATTCATTTTTTTAAGCTAATTATATCAATATTTTCATAACGGACAACTTATAATAGGATATATCATTGTTATAACCTTCCTTAAAATATGCGAGAATAATTTAATAGAAATGTATAAAAATTGAAAAACTTTTTACATAACAGACGAGCTTTTTTTTTTCTGGTTTCTAATGAATTAGTGGAGTTTGGTTGATAATTCCAATAGATAATCAAACTTAACCTCGAAACGCTTTAAAAAATTCTGATTGCATCTGTGAATAAATAGCAGACATTCTGATAAAGCAATTATTCTTTATGTTTCAGGTAGCGTATGCCAAAACAGAATAAAATTAAACTCAAGAAAGCTATGCCCTCCTCAAACCCTTATTCCATCATCAGATCATCACTGATCATCCTTTGATGATCATGGGGACGGAAGGGAGGAGGCAACAGCCAGGAGGAAAGACAAACCTGATGGTTGCCTGCCAGCAAGGACGAAGTTTAGATGTAAAAATCCTACTTCAAAAAAAGGTAAATGTCAAACAAAATTTCGTTTCTCTGCATAACTCAAAGAGGGCGATTTATTCTCGTGGAAAATTTTCAACTCAGTATAACAAAAATAATTCTGGTCGTTGCCATATCCGTAACATCAAAAACATCGAACTCTTGCGTTTTAAACTAAAGGAAATGATTCTAATTGGTATTTTAATTGTGTGGTTTTTTTTTTAAATGATTAGAAAAAGTAATTCATTAACATCTGTGAAATATGATTTTATAAAAGAGATTGAGTTTCGCTGTGGAACCAGAACCCACTGACACATGCAAGGTTGGATTGTTTTACCTCTGAGCGGCACTTTTTTGCACACCATGGGCTAAATGGCCAGGTCACATGGACCCCGAAGGCTCAGAGAAGGTTGGGGGGATGGAACCAATGGAACAGCAGTTGGGAGACAGATAGTAGCCTCCCGTCAAGGCCATCCAGCGTGTTCTTTAACGTGCACAGGGTATGGCTCTCCCGCACACGAGACCACGGCTTAACGTCCCATCCGACGGACGGCGGCTTTCTAAGCCAATCGGTATCCCCTACTGACCGTGGGCAGGGCGGGGAATTTTGCGGAGATAAATCTCAACGCTGACCCAGCTGGGACTCGAACCTGGGAACTACAGATTACGAGCCTGGCGCGTTACCGACTGAGCCACCCCCGCCCCTCGAATGAGCAGACAACTAAAATGAAAGAATGGCATTTCCTATTAAATAAAATAATAATCAGGATATTTGGTGAAGACTTGCACTGTGAAGTTTTCACTTTCGGGAAACAGAACTGAGAGTCTTCCAAGTTTGAACTATCTGCCCTATTCTAAGAGCAAATAAATGACCTTTTATGATTGATAAAGATTCACTTCAAAATGATAAAATCAGTCAATTTTATTTCTTTTTTTCTTTATCAGCCTCTCCTCATTGCGAACCGTGACCGCAATGGGAAGACGGCGCTGCACTACTGCGCAGAGAGCGGGAGTCTTCCATGTGCCCAGCAACTTCTCGCCGCTGACGCCACAATGGTCAACGCGCACGACAATGAGGGCTACACTGCGCTCCACCTGGCGGTCATCGCTGGTAACAGACCCATGGCGAGGTTCCTCCTGAAAAGGGGCGCGGACGTCAATGCTGTGGATAAGGAAAGGCACTCCGGCGTTCATTGGGCAACAGGTAAGTTGGCTTGTTTTACCTATGTGAGGCGCTATTGTGCACACAATGGGCTAAATGAGCAGGTCACAAAGACCCTAGCCAGAATTGGTTAGGGGACCCACTGGACAGATGTTAGGAGACAGATGGAAGCCTCCGGTCAAGACCATCAAGCGTATTCTTTAACATGCACACAGGGCCACTGCCTAAAGTCCCTTTCCATAGATGGTAGCCATCCTGATCGGTGTTCCCATCCTGATCGAGGGAAGATAGGGGCAGAGGTACAGTCACTCAAAAAAGTATCCGAACGCTATGGTTGATTACAGAATTCAGAAAATATATCTGGAACATGTACAGCAACTGTACACGCTCCAGTTACCGTTCACAGCAAACTGGAGCGTGTGCAGTTACTGCACACGTTCCAGTTTGCTGTGAACGGTAACTGCACACGCTCAATGTTTCTGTGAGTGGGACCACACGATCCAGGTTTTGTGAGTTCACACGATCCAATGTGCTGTGAACATTAACCGCAACCGCTTCAGTTTGCTGTGAACGGTAACTGCACACGCTCAATGTTTCTGTGAGTGGGCCCACACGATCCAGGTTTTTGTGAGTTCACACAATCCAATGTGCTGTGAACATTAACCGCAACCGCTTCAGTTTGCTGTGAACGGTAACTGCACACGCTCAATGTTTCTGTGAGTGGGCCCACACGATCCAGGTTTTTGTGAGCTCACACGATCCAATGTGCTGTGAACATTAATCGCAACCGCTCCAGTTTGCTGTGAACGGTAACTGCACACGCTCCATATTCATTGCATTATATATTCATACGCATTATATGTATTAAAAAAAAGTATCCGAACACTATGGTTGATTACAAAATTCAGAAAAAAAATATCTGGCAATGATGTTTTTAGAAATTAGTGATCTGGCAACCTTCGTGTCACGTGACATGAAGGTTGAAAGATCACAAATTTCTAAAAAATCGTTGCCAGATATTTTTTCTGAATTCTGTAATCAACCATAGTAAGATTGCCAGATCACTAATTTCTAAAAAAAAAATCGTTGCCAGACATTTTTCCTGAATTCTGTAATCAACCATAGTAAGATTGCCAGATCACTAATTTCTAAAAAAAATCGTTGCCAGACATTTTTTCTGAATTCTGTAATTAACCATAGTAAGATTGTCAGATCACTAATTTCTAAAAAAAAATCATTGCCAGATATTTTTTCTGAATTCTGTAATCAACCATAGTAAGATGTAATTTCTAAAAAAAAATCGTTGCCAGATATTTTTTCTGAATTCTGTAATCAATCATAGTAAGATTGCCAGATCACTAATTTCTAAATAAAATCGTTGCCAGACATTTTTCCTGAATTCTGTAATCAACCATAGTAAGATTGCCAGATCACTAATTTCTAAAAAAAATCGTTGCCAGACATTTTTTCTGAATTCTGTAATTAACCATAGTAAGATTGTCAGATCACTAATTTCTAAAAAAAAATCATTGCCAGATATTTTTTCTGAATTCTGTAATCAACCATAGTAAGATGTAATTTCTAAAAAAAAATCGTTGCCAGATATTTTTTCTGAATTCTGTAATCAATCATAGTAAGATTGCCAGATCACTAATTTCTAAATAAAATCGTTGCCAGACATTTTTCCTGAATTCTGTAATCAACCATAGTAGGATTGCCAGATCACTAATTTCTAAAAAAAATCGTTGCCAGACATTTTTTCTGAATTCTGTAATCAACCATAGTAAGATTGTCAGATCACTAATTTCTAAATAAAATCGTTGCCAGACATTTTTCCTCAGTTCTGTAATTAACCATAGTAAGATTGTCAGATCACTAATTTCTAAAAAAAAATCATTGCCAGATATTTTTTCTGAATTCTGTAATCAACCATAGTAAGATGTAATTTCTAAAAAAAAATCGTTGCCAGATATTTTTTCTGAATTCTGTAATCAATCATAGTAAGATTGCCAGATCACTAATTTCTAAATAAAATCGTTGCCAGACATTTTTCCTGAATTCTGTAATCAACCATAGTAGGATTGCCAGATCACTAATTTCTAAAAAAAATCGTTGCCAGACATTTTTTCTGAATTCTGTAATCAACCATAGTAAGATTGTCAGATCACTAATTTCTAAATAAAATCGTTGCCAGACATTTTTCCTCAGTTCTGTAATTAACCATAGTAAGATTGTCAGATCACTAATTTCTAAAAAAAAATCGTTGCCAGATATTTTTTCTGAATTCTGTAATCAATCATAGTAAGATTGCCAGATCACTAATTTCTAAATAAAATCGTTGCCAGACATTTTTCCTGAATTCTGTAATCAACCATAGTAAGATTGCCAGATCACTAATTTCTAAAAAAAATCGTTGCCAGACATTTTTTCTGAATTCTGTAATTAACCATACTAAGATTGTCAGATCACTAATTTCTAAAAAAAAATCATTGCCAGATATTTTTTCTGAATTCTGTAATCAACCATAGTAAGATGTAATTTCTAAAAAAAAATCGTTGCCAGATATTTTTTCTGAATTCTGTAATCAATCATAGTAAGATTGCCAGATCACTAATTTCTAAATAAAATCGTTGCCAGACATTTTTCCTGAATTCTGTAATCAACCATAGTAGGATTGCCAGATCACTAATTTCTAAAAAAAATCGTTGCCAGACATTTTTTCTGAATTCTGTAATCAACCATAGTAAGATTGTCAGATCACTAATTTCTAAATAAAATCGTTGCCAGACATTTTTCCTCAGTTCTGTAATTAACCATAGTAAGATTGTCAGATCACTAATTTCTAAAAAAAAATCATTGCCAGATATTTTTTCTGAATTCTGTAATCAACCATAGTAAGATGTAATTTCTAAAAAAAAAATCGTTGCCAGATATTTTTTCTGAATTCTGTAATCAATCATAGTAAGATTGCCAGATCACTAATTTCTAAAAAAAATCGTTGCCAGACATTTTTCCTGAATTCTGTAATCAACCATAGTAAGATTGCCAGATCACTAATTTCTAAAAAAAATCGTTGCCAGACATTTTTTCTGAATTCTGTAATTAACCATAGTAAGATTGTCAGATCACTAATTTCTAAAAAAAAATCATTGCCAGATATTTTTTCTGAATTCTGTAATCAACCATAGTAAGATGTAATTTCTAAAAAAAAATCGTTGCCAGATATTTTTTCTGAATTCTGTAATCAATCATAGTAAGATTGCCAGATCACTAATTTCTAAATAAAATCGTTGCCAGACATTTTTCCTGAATTCTGTAATCAACCATAGTAGGATTGCCAGATCACTAATTTCTAAAAAAAATCGTTGCCAGACATTTTTTCTGAATTCTGTAATCAACCATAGTAAGATTGTCAGATCACTAATTTCTAAATAAAATCGTTGCCAGACATTTTTCCTCAGTTCTGTAATTAACCATAGTAAGATTGTCAGATCACTAATTTCTAAAAAAAAATCATTGCCAGATATTTTTTCTGAATTCTGTAATCAACCATAGTAAGATGTAATTTCTAAAAAAAAATCGTTGCCAGATATTTTTTCTGAATTCTGTAATCAATCATAGTAAGATTGCCAGATCACTAATTTCTAAAAAAAATCGTTGCCAGACATTTTTCCTGAATTCTGTAATCAACCATAGTAAGATTGCCAGATCACTAATTTCTAAAAAAAATCGTTGCCAGACATTTTTTCTGAATTCTGTAATTAACCATAGTAAGATTGTCAGATCACTAATTTCTAAAAAAAAATCATTGCCAGATATTTTTTCTGAATTCTGTAATCAACCATAGTAAGATGTAATTTCTAAAAAAAAATCGTTGCCAGATATTTTTTCTGAATTCTGTAATCAATCATAGTAAGATTGCCAGATCACTAATTTCTAAATAAAATCGTTGCCAGACATTTTTCCTGAATTCTGTAATCAACCATAGTAGGATTGCCAGATCACTAATTTCTAAAAAAAATCGTTGCCAGACATTTTTTCTGAATTCTGTAATCAACCATAGTAAGATTGTCAGATCACTAATTTCTAAATAAAATCGTTGCCAGACATTTTTCCTCAGTTCTGTAATTAACCATAGTAAGATTGTCAGATCACTAATTTCTAAAAAAAAATCATTGCCAGATATTTTTTCTGAATTCTGTAATCAACCATAGTAAGATGTAATTTCTAAAAAAAAAATCGTTGCCAGATATTTTTTCTGAATTCTGTAATCAATCATAGTAAGATTGCCAGATCACTAATTTCTAAAAAAAAAAATCGTTGCCAGACATTTTTTCTGAATTCTGTAATCAACCATAGTAAGATTGCCAGATCACTAATTTCTAAATAAAATCGTTGCCAGACATTTTTCCTGAATTCTGTAATCAACCATAGTAGGATTGCCAGATCACTAATTTCTAAAAAAAATCGTTGCCAGACATTTTTTCTGAATTCTGTAATCAACCATAGTAAGATTGTCAGATCACTAATTTCTAAAAAAAAATCATTGCGAGATATTTTTTCTGAATTCTGTAATCAACCATAGTAAGATGTAATTTCTAAAAAAAAAATCGTTGCCAGATATTTTTTCTGAATTCTGTAATCAATCATAGTAAGATTGCCAGATCACTAATTTCTAAAAAAAATCGTTGCCAGACATTTTTCCTGAATTCTGTAATCAACCATAGTAAGATTGCCAGATCACTAATTTCTAAAAAAATCGTTGCCAGACATTTTTCCTGAATTCTGTAATCAACCATAGTAAGATTGCCAGATCACTAATTTCTAAAAAAAATCGTTGCCAGACATTTTTTCTGAATTCTGTAATCAACCATAGTAAGATTGCCAGATCACTAATTTCTAAAAAAAATCGTTGCCAGACATTTTTCCTGAATTCTGTAATCAACCATAGTAAGATTGCCAGATCACTAATTTCTAAAAAAAATCGTTGCCAGACATTTTTCCTGAATTCTGTAATCAACCATAGTAAGATTGCCAGATCACTAATTTCTAAAAAAAATCGTTGCCAGACATTTTTCCTGAATTCTGTAATCAACCATAGTAAGATTGCCAGATCACTAATTTCTAAAAAAAATCGTTGCCAGACATTTTTCCTGAATTCTGTAATCAACCATAGTAAGATTGCCAGATCACTAATTTCTAAAAAAAATCGTTGCCAGACATTTTTTCTGAATTCTGTAATCAACCATAGTAAGATTGTCAGATCACTAATTTCTAAAAAAAATTATTGCGAGATATTTTTTCTGAATTCTGTAATCAACATCTCCCTTTTGTTTTGCTAGAAAAGATTTCAATATCCCCATCCCCTCCATCTGAACCCTTCCTTTCTCTTGCAGTGTGTGGTGACGTCGACACCCTTGAGATCCTACTCAACCATGGCGCCAATTCTTCGACTGCAGATATGCTGGGAGCATATCCCATCCACTATGCGGCTCAGATGTGTGTGGCTCACAACCTCATGGGAAACGAAGCACGCGTTGGCATCGCCACTCTCAGGAAGCTGGTGAGAAGAGGGGCCAACATCCATTGCAGGGACAAGGAAGGCAGAGAACCCCTCCTGTGGGCGGCAAGCACAGGTGAGTCACTCTTCTTCTTCATAGTTCCTCTGCAATAGCACTCTGTGACATATAAGAGAACCATTTCTTCGCTGTTATTATCTTACTAGTGAACCAAATGGATCTGTTACCGCTAAAGCTCGATAAAGCTCGAAAGCCGTTAATGTGCACATTACCTAACTAATCTGCAGATTAACTGATTTGCTCCGTTAACGTGCGGAATCAAGAGTTTTCCGCATTTTACCTACGTAATGTGCACATCAACGGCTTCCGTATCGTTAAAGTTCAAAAGTTTGTTTCTCTCATAGTGGTGAATCTCTTGAATATGAATCTTCGTGTCACGTGATTCACTCGTCCGCATTATAAAAAACGCCCCGGATGAGCGGAGGCCAAGTGAGAATGAATCGGTAAAGTGATTCATTCTTGATAACGAATCACTAAAATGATTCGTTCTCACTTGGCCTGCTCATTTTGGGGGCGTTTTTTATAATTCGGACGACTGATTCATGTTGACAGAGGGATGACCCTGGTTTCAACTCTACTCTCGGACATTAGATAAATAACATTATGTTAATTCAAGCGTACAGAAACGTTCCTGTTGTTCCAGCAAAGATCTTATTTTCACTTTAACGAGTGCCTAGTAGGTAATGTGCAGATTATCCAGGTAATTTGCAGATTACCTAGGTAATCTGAGAAATGAAACAATTTTCCGCACGTTAACGGATCACCCTAGTTAATCTGTAGAATAACTGATTTCTGCACTTTAGCAGTAACAGATCCACTGTGAGTATCTGATAAATGCGATCAAATCCTTGCTGCATTTGTTCTCAGAATCTTTAAAAAAAATCAGTGTTTCATGTAGCATTTAGTATTTCGATCTGACACTCCGTTTCTGTTTTCCTAGGAAGCAGTGAAGCAGTCCTTTTACTTTTCACGGCTGGGGCTAATGTGACATCCACAGACAAGGATGGGCTTACAGGTGAGGAATATTACCTTTTATTGAACAGTCAAAATTTACCTTACAAGTAACAATCACTTGATAACATCAGAAAAATTATCACATCTCCGTTTGCACATCTACAGTAAAAAATCTTTGATTTTATTTATGTAATGTTTGATTGGTTGGTTGGGGTTTAGTGACACGAGGACAACTAGGCCATATTGTGCTAAAAAAAATAATAAATAATAAATACCCCCTCAAGCAGCTGCTTGCCACAGAGGTCTGACAGGAGCCTGTCAATTTATATGCCACAGTAGATCTGAGAGGATGGCAGGACCTCAGCAGAAAACAACACGAACATCCATGCCTTACCCGGGGCTCGAACCCAGGTCCCGTAGATCAGTAGCCGAGCGCGCTAACCACCCGGCCACGGGAACAGGACAAATAAGAAAAAAAATAAGGAATAATAATAAAAAAAAATCAGACATTTAAAATTACCATTATCTCCTACTGTGGCATATAAACTGACAGGCTCCTGTCAGACCTCTGTGGCAAGCAGCTGCTTGAGGGGGTATTTATTTTTTTTTTATTTTTTATTTTTTAAAAGACTGGGATGGGTTGTTTTATCTCTGAGCGGTACCATTTTGCACACCATGGGCTAAATGGCCAGGTCACATGGACCCCGTAGGCTCAGAAGAAGGTTGGGGGAGGGGACCCACTGGAACAGCTGTTGGAAAACAGATGGTAGCCTCCCGTCAAGGCCATCCAGCGTGTTCTTTAACGTGCACAGGGTATGGCTCTCCCGCACACGGGGCCACGACTTAACGTCCCATCCGACGGACGGAGGCCTTTCCAAGCCCATCGGTGTCCCCTACTGACCGTGGACAAGGCGGGGAATTTTGCGGAGATAAATCTCAACGTTGACCCAGCTGGGACTCGAACCTGGGAACTACAGATTACGAGCCTGGCGCGCTACCGACTGAGCCACCCCCGCCCCATCTTAAGTTGATTCTTTAGCGATGAGCGTTATTAAGGAAATTTACTTTTGATATTTATTTTTGGGGCTTTTTTTTTTAAAGTGGGAAACGAGGTTTCATTGTTTAGCGATGACCGTTGTTAATGAAATCTTTTCACGAGATTATTTTTGGAGTTTCACTGAGGAACAAGGTTTCATTCCTTAGCGATAATGATATCTAATTTTTATGAGATTGTTTATTTTTGGGGCTTTTTTTAAAGTGCGGAACCAGGGTTTATTCTTTTGTGATAAGAACTATTAATGAAATCTAATTTTGATGAGATTCCTCATTTCCTAGTTTAAAAAAAGCCTCCAAAATAAATACGAAAAGTAAATTTCCTTAATAACTCTCATCGCTAAAGAATCAACTTGAGAAAAGCCCCAAAAACAAATAACCTCATTGCTACTTTGGTGTCTATTTTTCGTCATCAATAAACATGGACGTTTGTGTTGTTTCTCTGCTGAGGTCCTACCATCCTCACAGACCTGGGGGCGGGGGTGGCTCAGTCGGTAGCGCGCCAGGCTCGTAATCTGTAGTTCCCAGGTTCGAGTCCCAGCTGGGTCAGCGTTGAGATTTATCTCCGCAAAATTCCCCGCCCTACCCACGGTCAATAGGGGACACCGATGGGCTTGGAAAGGCCACCGTCCGTCGGATGGGACGTTAAGCCGTGGCCCCGTGTGCGGGAGAGTCATACCCTTTGCACGTTAAAGAACACGCTGGATGGCCTTGACGGCAGGCTGCCATCTGTCTCCCAACAGCTGTTCCAGTGGGTCCCCTCCCCCAACCTTCTCTGAGCCTTCGGGGTCCATGTGACCTGGCCGTTTAGCCCATGGTGTGCAAAAAAGTGCCGCTCAGAGGTAAAACAACCCAACGTTAAAGAACACGCTGGATGGTCTTGACGGGAAGCTACCATCTGTCTCCCAACAGCTGTTCCAGTGGGTCCCCTCCCCCAACCTTCTCTGAGCCTTCGGGGTCCATGTGACCTGGCCATTTAGCTCATGGTGTCCAAAAAAGTGCCGCTCAGAGGTAAAACAACCCAACTCAACCCTCACAGACCTTCTACTATGGCATATTAACTGACAAGCTCCTGTCAGACCTTTGTGGCAAGCAGCTACTTGAGGGGGTATCTATTTATTTATTTATTTATTTTTATAAAAAAACAAAATTTACTGTTAAAAATATTTAAATAGATTTGATTATGATCTTTGTTCTTCAGCACCTTTTACCCTAAATGCACATTTTGGAAGTTATAGAGCCGTGTTTCCCAACGTGGGGCCCACGCCCCACAGGGGGGCAATTTGATTGTCAAGGGGGGCAATTCGAAAATGGAATCGTTCAGAGTTTAACCGTATGGCGGTTAAATTTTACATGGGGGGGGGGGGACATAGGAATTTTAGAAAGGCTTAAGTGGGGCATGGCACAAAAAAGATTGGGAAACACTGTTATAGAGCTTCAAAGTTGATTCTCTTTCACACATAATGTGAACATTCTCTAGTATCTTGGTAGGACAATGTGTATTGATAACGTGAATATCTCTCCTGATAATGATGTAACAACATTTCTAGCTAATTGATTGCTAATTAATTCTTTCTAATCGATGTTCTCCCTTGCGATAATGACAGACTGGAATCTTTGCAGCTCTCCACTGTGCTGCGAGCAGAGGTCATACGACGTGTGTCGAAACCTTGATCACTCTCTGTGGTGCTCGAGTCAATGAAGGCGATACCACCGGCTGCACGTCCCTCTTCTACGCCGCTGCGTTGGGCCATGCTGACTGCGTGAATACCTTACTGAAGTACGGAGCAGATCCCAACCACCAGGATAAGAAAGGAAGGACGTACGTTCATTTGTAGTTTCGTAGAAAGAATATGAATAGCTTTTGTTTGCATAAGTGATGACATCCTTTGAGTCCCGATTTTTTTTTTTTGGTCACTATGCGATTTTCTAGTGGTTCCAACTATCTTGGTCAGTCGTTATGTGGGGCGGGGGTGGCTCAGTCGGTAGCGCGCCAGGCTCGTAATCTGTAGTTCTCAGGTTCGAGTGCCAGCTGGGTCAGCGTTGAGATTTATCTCAGCAAAATTCCCCGCCCTGCCCACGGTCAGTAGGGGACACCGATGGGCTTGGAAAGGCCGCCGTCCGTCGGATGGGACGTTAAGCCGTGGTCCCATGTGCGGGAGAGCCATACCCTGTGCACGTTAAAGAACACACTGGATGGCCTTGACGGGAGGCTACCATCTGTCTCCCAACAGCTGTTCCAGTGGGTCCCCTCCCCCAACCTTCTCTTAGCCTTCGGGGTCCATGTGACCTGGCCATTTAGACCATGGTGTGCAAAAAAGTGCCGCTCAGAGGTAAAACAACCCAACCCAGTCGTTATGCAATTTTACACTAGTCACGATGTCCTCATTTACGGGGAGGGGGTTTACACCCCCCCCCCCCGTAACATATCTTTCGGAATTGCTATTGGTTATTTACTGTTCCCGACCACTTTTTGGGTCGCTATGCAATTTCCTATGACTCGCGACTCTTTTGTGAATAGCTAGCTATACACCTCGATAGGAGTCGCGATCTTTTCTTGAATTGCAATACGACATTCTATGACTCGACGACTCGCGATCTTTTCGTGAATCGCTATGCAATTTCTTTTCATGATACGATTTTCTATGAGTCACTACAACGTTTTCTTTGAGTGCGACCTGTTTGAGAGTGGCTGTGTCATTTTCTACGAGTCGCGACCATTTCGTGAGGGGTAACTTATATAAAACGGTATATAGAGACTCGTGAGTCTCTGGTGACTCATATAAAATGATATATAGAGACTGGTGACTCATAAAATGATATATAGTCTCTATATATCATTTTATATGAGTCACCAGTCTCTATATATCATTTTATATGAGTCACCAGTCTCTCTATATATCATTTTATATGAGTCACCAGTCTCTCTATATATCAATTTGAGTCACCAGTCTCTATATATCATTTTATATGAGTCACCAGTCTCTATATATCATTTTATATGAGTCACGAGTCCTCTATATATCATTTTATATGAGTCACCAGTCTCTATATATCATTTTATATGAGTCACCAGTCTCTCTATATATCATTTTATATGAGTCACCAGTCTCTCTATATATCATTTTATATGAGTCACCAGTCTCTATACATCATTTTATATGAGTCACCAATCTCTATATATCATTTTATATGAGTCACCAGTCTCTATATATCATTTTATATGAGTCACCAGTCTCTATATATCATTTTATATGAGTCACCAGTCTCTATATATCATTTTATATGAGTCACGAGTCCTCTATATATCATTTTATATGAGTCACCAGTCTCTATATATCATTTTATATGAGTCACCAGTCTCTCTATATATCATTTTATATGAGTCACCAGTCTCTCTATATATCATTTTATGAGTCACCAGTCTATATATATCATTTTATATGAGTCACCAGTCTCTATATATCATTTTATATGAGTCACCAGTCTCTATATATCATTTTATGAGTCACCAGTCTCTATATATCATTTTATATGAGTCACCAGTCTCTATATATCATTTTATATGAGTCACGAGTCTCTATATATCATTTTATATGAGTCACCGGTCTCTATATATCATTTTATATGAGTCACCAGTCTCTATATATCATTTTATATGAGTCACCAGTCTCTCTATGTCATTTTATATGAGTCACCAGTCTCTCTATGTCATTTTTTATGAGTCACCAGTCTCTCTATGTCATTTTTTATGAGTCACCAGTCTCTCTATGTCATTTTTTATGAGTCACCAGTCTCTCTATATCATTTTATATGAGTCACCAGTCTCTATATATCATTTTATATGAGTCACCAGTCTCTATATATCATTTTATATGAGTCACCAGTCTCTATATATCATTTTATATGAGTCACCAGTCTCTCTATGTCATTTTATATGAGTCACCAGTCTCTCTATGTCATTTTATATGAGTCACGAGTCTCTCTATATGTCATTTTATATGAGTCACGAGTCTATATATCATTTTATATGAGTCACGAGTCCTCTATGTATCATTTTATATGAGTCGTGAGTCGCTATATCATTCTATGATTCACGAGTCTGTATACAATTTTCCTTTTTGTAATATGGATTTCTACCTGTTGCTATACGATTTTTTTATAAGTCCTGACCTTTTCGTGAGTCGCTATACAATTTTTTTATAAGTCCTGACCTTTTCGTGAGTCGCTATACAATTTTTTTATAAGTCCTGACCTTTTCGTGAGTCGCTATACAATTTTGTTTCCGTGATGCGATTTTCTACACAAGTCGAGTTTACGAGTCCACCACCTTTCTTGTGAGTCTCTATATAATTTTCTACGAGTCACAACCCGTTCATGAGTCGCTATACAATTTTCTTTTGGTGATATGATTTTTTTCCAAGTCGCTATAAAATTTTGAGTAGCGATCCTTTTGTGATTTGATACGCAATTTTCTACGCATCGCGACCTTTTTCTTGGTGTCTAATTATCTCATAATTCCAACCTCTTGATGGAACATTATGCATCATTTTACTGGCAGCAACACACACACACCAGTAGGAGATTTTCTCGCGTTCGCGACCTTTTTGTGGTGGCAATGAAATTCTTTTAATAATCCGGACCTTTGTGCGGGCTGCTAGCTATAGGTCTCGCTATTCAGATATGTAGTGGTTGTGACATTTTCGCGGTCTCTGTGCTCTTTTATAGGGATTGCAAGCCTTAAGTGGGTCGCTCTGAAATTTTCTAATGATTGAGACCTCTTTGAGATCACTGTGGGATTCCACAGTGATGGTGGTGACTCGTAAAAAAATAATATGACGACTTGCAAAAAATCGCATCACGGAAACAAAATTGCATAGCGACTCACGAAAAGGACAGGACTTGTATAAAAATCGTATAGCAACTGGTAGAAATCCGTATTACAAAAAAGAAAATTGTATACAGACTCGTGAATCATAGAATGATATAGCGACTCACGACTCATATAAAATGATATATAGCGACGTTGTGATATATATTGCGAAGGTTGTGGGAGGGGACCCACTGGAACAGATGTTGGGAGACAGGTGGTAGCCTCCCGTCAAGGCCATCCAGCGTGTTGTTTAACGTGCACAGGGTATGGCTCTTCCACACACGGGGCCACGACTTAACGTTCCATCCGACGGAAGGCGGTCTTCGGATGGGCTTTTTTTTTTTACCTTTTCGACGGACGGCGGCCTTTCCTTTTTCTTTTTTTTTCGGTGTCCCCTACTGACCGTGGGCAGGGCGGGGAATTTTGCGGAGATAAATCTCAACGCTGACCCAGCTGGGACTCGAACCTATCACGTTGTGATATATATTGCGAAGGTTGTGGGAGGGGACCCACTGGAACAGATGTTGGGAGACAGGTGGTAGCCTCCCGTCAAGGCCATCCAGCGTGTTGTTTAACGTGCACAGGGTATGGCTCTTCCACACACGGGGCCACGACTTAACGTTCCATCCGACGGAAGGCGGTCTTCGGATGGGCTTTTTTTTTTTACCTTTTCGACGGACGGCGACCTTTCCTTTTTCTTTTTTTTTTTCGGTGTCCCCTACTGACCGTGGGCAGGGCGGAGAATTTTGCGGAGATAAATCTCAACGCTGACCCAGCTGGGACTCGAACCTGGGAACTACAGATTACGAGCCTGGCGCGCTACCGACTGAGCCACCCCCGCCCGATCACTGATCTACATCCATTGCCAAACAACATTAGGAATGCACGTGTAAAGAAACTTGTTACGATTCGATTAAAAATTTCTCTAGAGAATGAAATTCTTTTCTTCTTTTTAGGCCAGCTCATTGTGGGGCGATGAAAGGTCAGCTAGAAACGATTCGCATCTTAGACAGCAACGGAGCCGATCTGTGGATCCGGAACAGCAGAGGGAATCTCCCCATCCACGAAGCGGTTCAATGCGGAAGGAAAGGTCAGCTCAACTATTGCCAACTTATTAATAATTTATTCCATGCAGGGGGTTACAGTAAAGCCAAGGTACAGGTAATTTTGGATATTAATTTAAACGTTCAAGTGGCTCGATGCCTCAGTACATTTGAGAAATTAAAGAAAAATATTGAGGATAGTACAAAAATTTAAACATGTTTACAGGAATTGCATAATTATTCGATACATATAAACAAAGTGACAAGTTGTACAGACGAAGACAAACATATGAAATATGATAAAAAAAAAAACAGCAAACTTAGGAGGAGAGAAAACGAAGGTTTAACCCTTTCAGGACCATAAGGTTTCTAAGAGTAAATATTAGTATGTAACTGTTTATTTTAGTTTGTTTAGACGTAAAATAAATAAAAATCATAAGAAAAATACATAACAATGTGTAGTTTTTTTGGAATTTTATGGGAAATATTTTTCCCAATGGACTATAAAGGTAACACAAATTATAGTTAGGCTTATTATGCAATATCTTTTATTTATTGGTTTATTAGAACAAAATGTTAACTAAAATAATACAAAATTATGAAATAAAATTACTATACAAAATGATGTGCTAATTATGATATTCTGCGAAGCAATTTCTTTTGGTAGTGAGGCAAAGATGGACATTGCATATAGTACATATATTATGCGTCCTGACAGTTCTTTTTTAGTTTTCTAAACGTTCCCGTTTACGTAATTGCGTTCGGCATACGTTCTATTTTGACATTCTGTATAAAAATTGCAGATAAGGTTATAATTAAATACGACAATCACCAATTTTAAAATGGGAAAAATGTTTCCCTTAGTCGTGAAAGGGTTAAGACAGCAGAGAGTAATATTAAATGAAGAAGGGGGAAAAAAGGATTTTGGACAATCCAGACAAAGATGGAGTGGGAATAGGGATGGTGTTGTTCGTCAAACGTTTCAATATTCTAATAGGAGTGGAGTAATGTAGTTTTTGAATTTTGTTTTAGAATTTAAAGAAGTGATATTGCTCGGTAGAGCGTTCCGAGTTGAGGTTGCTTGAAACGCAAAGTTGGGTTGAGTTGTTTTACCTCTCTGAGCGGCACTTCTTTGCACACCATGGGCTAAAATGGCCAGGTCACGAGGACCCCGAAGGCTCAGAGAAGCTTGGGGAAGAAGGTTGGGGGAGGGGACCCACTGGAACAGCTGTTGGGAGATAGATGGTAGCCTCCAGTCAAGACCACCATTCCGTGTGTTCTTTAACGTGCACAGGGTGTGGCTCTCTCGCACACGGGTCCACGGCTTAACGTCCCATCCGACGGACGGTGGTCTTTTCAAGCCCTTCGGTGTCCCCTATTGACCGTGGTAAGGGCAGGGAATTTTTCGGAGATAAGTCTCAACACTGACCCAGCTGGGACTCGAACCTGGGAGCAACAGATTACGAGTCTGGAGCGCTACCAACTGAGCCACCCCCGCTTCAGCTTAACTGAATCTAGTCTAATTTTAAACTAGCTAAATAATTCTCTATGCAACCATCTCATTTAGCTCAATTAAATTTTTATCTAGTCTCCTTATTTGCTCAATTAGGTTTTTTACCTAACTCTTTTGTTAGCTTATTTCGATCTTTATATAGGGGACTTTTAAGATCTTAATTACATCTTTATTTGGTCCTCTTATTAGCTTCATTAAATCTTTATCTTGATTCTCTTATTAGTTCAATTAGATATTTATCTGGAACTTTTGTTAGCTTATTTAGACCTTTATCTCGGACTTTTAAGAGCTCAATTAGACATTTATCTGGCCTTATTAGTTTCATTAAATCTTTATACAGGTTCTCTTATTAGCTCAATTCGATATTTACTGTATTTTAACGTGTATAAGGAACACCTTTTTGCCAAAAATTGGCTCCCAAAAATTGGGGGGTTTCTTATACATGGATAGTATTATAGATATTAACAAATTACTGAATTCCTCGAAACTCAAATCTTCGTAACTTGCAACACCGCAAGCCTCAGGCCGACACCCAACGGGTCGCGACGTCCTATTGGAGGAGAAGTTTGTCAAGCAACGGCGCGCGCATAAAGAGACCGCCGATGATGAATAAAAAATTTCTTTTTTTTTATATCTTAAAATAAAAACATCTTTAAGGAACCCCCTGATTTTTCATCATACACGAGGGTTCCTTATACACGTTAAAATACGGTATATGTCTCTTTCATTATAATTTATTTAAGATTAATAACTTATTTAGATCTTTATCTGGAGCTTTTAATAGCCTAATTGGATTTTTATTTATCTGTCCTCTTATTAGCTTAATTATATCTTATCTAATCTTCTTATTAATTCCAGTACATCTTTATCTGATCCTCTTATTAGATTTTTATTTAAATCTCTTATTACCCTCATTAGATTTTTATCGGTCTATTATTAGCTTCGTTTAGATCTTTATCTGGATTTCTTAATAGCTTATTTAATTCTCTATCTGTCACTTTTTAATAGTTTAATTACATTTTTATCTAGATCTCTTAAGAGCTGCATTTAGATCTTTATCTAGTCCTCACGTTGGCTTTCTTTATCTGCTCCTTTTAATAATCCTGTTACACCTTTATCTGCTCATTTTAATAATCCTGTTACACCTTTATCTGCTCCTTTTAATAATCCTGTTAGATCTTTATCTGATCCTCTCATTAACGTTATTAGAACTTTCTCTTTCTCTTATTAGCTTCACTTAGATCTCTATATTGCTATCTTATTTATCTTAATTAGATCTTTATCTCGGACTTTTAAGAGCTCAATTAGACATTTATCTGGCCTTCTTATTAGTTTTATAGATCTTTATTTGGTTCTTTTAAAGCCTAGTTAGATCTCTATCTGGCCCTTTTATTTGTTACAATATATCTTCCCTCTACCCCCCCCCCCCCGCCATATTAACGTAAGTAAGCTTCTCCTATAAATAACTACATATTATTTGAGTCAGATTTTTCTCATCTTTTTACCACGATAAGGGCGTATGCGATTGCTTTACCCATCCTTATCACATCGCATCTCCCTATCTTAATAGGAGCGGGGGTGGCTCAGTCGGTAGCGCGCCAGACTCATAATCTGTAGTTCCCAGGTTCGAGTCTCAGCTGGGTCAGCGTTGAGATTTATCTCGGCAAAGCTCCCCGCGGTCAGTAGGGACACCGATGGGATTAGAAAGGCCGCCGTCCGTCGAATGGGATGTTAAGCCGTGGCTCCGTGTGCGGGAAACCCATACCCTGTGCACGTTAAAGAACACACTGGATGGCCTTGACGGGAGGCTACCATCTGTCTCCCAAAAGCTGTTCCAATGGGTCCCCTCTTTCAACCTTCTCTGAGCCTTCGGGGTCCATGTGACCTGGCCATTTAGCTCATGGTGTGCAAGAAAAGTGCCGCTCTGCTTTGTTTAATAACGAATCCATATTTCTGAATAGATCCACTTCTCATTCGTTTCCCATTCCTCTTCCAGATCTCGTCCAATGGTTTCTTCAGCAGAGGCCTCGTGCTGTGAACGCCACAAACATCAGCGGAAGGACCCCCCTGCACATCGCGTCGCTAGGCAACAACGTCGACATGTGCGAGGTGCTCATCGATTATGGAGCTCATATTAATCCTCTCATGGTGAACATAAAGGTAAGTGGCTAGCCAACGGAGTGTGTGCTAGTGGCGGTTAAATGGGCGAAGCTGTGAAAACAATAGCGAGGCTGAAAAATCTTAACTAATCTAGTTATTCTTGAAGTTGAACTTAGAGCCACTATTAAAACTATATTCTTAAAGAACTTCTTTTCTTAAAAAAGAAGACATGCATTTCCAATGACTAATTGGGGGGAAAAATACATTTTTAAGGAATCAAGAATATATCTTGATTAAAAATGCTTTTTCAATGAGCAGTATGAATCGTCAAAATCGTTTAGTTATGTACAGTCGCTCAAAAAAATATCCGAACACTATGGTTGATTACAAATTTCAGAAAAAATATCTGGAGCGTGTACAGCAACTGTACACGCTCCAGTTACCGTTCACAGCAAACTGGAGCGTGTGCAGTTACTGCACACGCTCCAGTTTGCTGTGAACGGTAACTGCACACGCTCCAGTTTGCTGTGAGCGGTAACTGCACACGCTCCAGTTTGCTGTGAACGGTAACTGCACACGCTCAATATTTCCGTGAGTGAGCCCACACGATCTAGTATCAAAATAATATGACCACCTACAGTCGCTCAAAAAAGTATCCGAACACTATGGTTGATTACAGAATTCAGAAAAAATATCTGGTAACGATTTTTTTTAGAAATGAGTGATCTGGCAACCTTCGTTTCACGTGACACGAAGGTTGCCAGATCCACCAGATCACTCATTTCTGAAAAATATCGTTGCCAGATATTTTTTTTAATTCTGTAATCAACCGTAGTGTTCGGATATTTTTTTGAACGACTGTACCTAAAAATGTTTGGTCAAAAAATTTGAAGAAATGAACCAAATTCAGTATATTAATGATTTGTTTTATAAGTCGCAAGTCCTTTCTCAAGTCTAGGTTTTTTTAATACGAAAAACATCACTGATTCTCATTTAGTTATATAAATTAGAGATGAGGTCAGGCCCAAGCTTGGTCGGTTTCAAAACAGCACAGATGAATTCGACTCGGATTCAGTAAGAATAAAATTTCAAAATTTTCTCATAATTGTAAAAAAGAATTGGTAAATAGAGTAAAAGTTTCTTTTAGTTTTAATTTCAACATTTTAATTACTATTTAGTAATTATAAATAAGTAACACTCATTTGGGTTGTTTTACCTCTGAGCGGCACTTTTTTGCACACCATGAGCTAAATGGCCAGGTCACATGGACCCCGAAGGCTCAGAGAAGGTTGGAGGAGGGGACCCACTGGAACAGCTGTTGGGACACAGATGGTAGCCTCCCGTCAAGGCCATCCAGCGTGTTCTTTAACGTGCACAGGGTATGGTTCTCCCGCACACGGGGCCACGGCTTAACGTCCCATCCGACGGACGGCGGCCTATTCCAAGCTCATCGGTGTCCCCTACTGACCGTGGACAAGGCGGGGAATTTTGCGGAGATAAATCTCAACGCTGAGCCAGCTGGGACTCGAACCTGGGAACTACAGATTACGAGCCTGGCGCGCTACCAACTGAGCCACCCCCGCCCCTAGTAACACTCAGCGTTTGATTATATTCATATCTTTCCTATTAATGAACTGCCCTTAGCATTTACAATGGTGCTACTAAGAATTTCAGTTTCTATGAATAATTTCTAGTATTTTTCGCTGCAAATAACATTAGTTTTTTTTTTTATTAGATCTTCAAATTGTTATATTATTTAAAGTTTATAACAGCCTATATACGAAATATTAAACAAATGGTTTAGAAATGCATTTCTTTATATGCGCGCTTGGCTACTGATCTAAGGGACCTGGGTTCGAGTCCCGGGTCCCTTAGATCTGAGATCCTGTCATCCTCTCAGACCTTCTACTATGGCATATAAATTGACAGGCTCCTGTCAGACCTCTGTTGCAAGCAGCTGCTTGAGGGGGTATTTTTTTTATTCTATGATGCGCAATGGAAATATTTATCCTGAACCTGGCGGATTCGTATCGCCCAATTAATGTAGAAATGGTTCAGTCTCGGATGCATTCAGGGCAGGTTCGGACCCAGTGAATATAGAAATGGTTCAGGGTTGGATTCATTCGAGCTCAATTAATGTAGAATTGAGCTTCGGGCTCGGATGCATTCGGATTCAATAGATATTGAAATAATTCAGGCTTGGGGCAGGTTCGGGCCCAGTGAATATAGAAAAGAGTTAAAGCTTGGGTTCATTCGAGCTCAATTAATATAGAAATGGTTCAGGCTTGGATGAATTCGGGCTCAATAAATGTAGAAATGGTTCAGGCTTGGATGAATTCGGGCTCAATAAATGTAGAAATGGTTTAGGCTTGGATGAATTCGGGCTCAATAAATGTAGAAATGTTTCAGGCTTGGATGAATTCGGGCTCAATAAATGTAGAAATGTTTCAGGCTTGGATGAATTCGGGCTCAATAAATGTAGAAATGTTTTAGGCTTGGATGAATTCGGGCTCAATAAATGTAGAAATGGTTTAGGCTTGGATGAATTCGGGCTCAATAAATGTAGAAATGTTTCAGGCTTGGATGACTTCGGGCTAAATAAATGTAGAAATGTTTCAGGCTTGGATGAATTCGGGCTCAATAAATGTTTCAGGCTTGGATGAATTCGGGCTCAATAAATGTAGAAATGTTTCGGGCTCGGATGCATTCGGGCTAAATAAATGTAGAAATGTTTCAGGCTTGGATGAATTCGGGCTCAATAAATGTTTCAGGCTTGGATGAATTCGGGCTCAATAAATGTTTCAGACTTGGATGAATTCTGGCTCAATAAATGTAGAAATGTTTCGGGCTTGGATGCATTCGGGCTCAATAAATGTAGTAATGTTTCGGGCTCGGATGCATTCGGGTTTAATAAACGTAGAAATGGTTCGGGCTGGGATGCATTCGGGTTTAATAAATGTAGAAATGTTTCGGGCTTGGATGAATTCGGGCTCAATAAATGTAGAAATGTTTCGTCTTGGATGATTCGGGCTCAATAAATGTAGAAATGTTTCGGGCTCGGATGCATTCGGGTTAAATAAATGTAGAAATGTTTCGGGCTCGGATGCATTCGGGTTTAATAAATGTAGAAATGTTTCAGGCTTGGATGAATTCGGGCTCAATAAATGTAGAAATAGTTCAGGCTCGGATGCATTCGGGTTTAATAAATGTAGAAATGTTTCGGGCTTGGATGAATTCGGGCTCAATAAATATAGAAATGTTTCGGGCTTGGATGAATTCGGGCTCAATAAATGTAGAAATGGTTCAGGCTTGGATGAATTCGGGCTCAATAAATGTAGAAATGTTTCGGGCTCGGATGCATTCGGGTTTAATAAATGTAGAAATGTTTCGGGCTCGGATGCATTCGGGTTTAATAAACGTAGAAATGGTTCGGGCTCGGATGCATTCGGGTTTAATAAATGTAGAAATGTTTCGGGCTTGGATGCATTCGGGCTCAATAAATGTAGAAATATTTCGGGCTCGGATGCATTCGGGTTTAATAAATATAGAAATGTTTCGGGCTTGGATGAATTCGGGCTCAATAAATGTAGAGATGTTTCGTCTTGGATGATTCGGGCTCAATAAATGTAGAAATGTTTCGGGCTCGGATGCATTCGGGTTTAATAAATGTAGAAATGTTTCGGGCTCGGATGCATTCGGGTTTAATAAATGTAGAAATGTTTCAGGCTTGGATGAATTCGGGCTCAATAAATGTAGAAATGGTTCAGGCTCGGATGCATTCGGGTTTAATAAATGTAAAAATGTTTCGGGCTTGGATGAATTCGGGCTCAATAAATGTAGAAATGGTTCGGGCTTGGATGAATTCGGGCTCAATAAATGTAGAAATGGTTCAGGCTTGGATGAATTCGGGCTCAATAAATGTAGAAATGGTTCAGGCTTGGATGAATTCGGGCTCAATAAATGTAGAAATGTTTCGGGCTCGGATGCATTCGGGTTTAATGTAGAAATGTTTCGGGCTCGGATGCATTCGGGCTCAATAAATGTAGAAATGGTTCAGGCTCGGATGCATTCGGGTTTAATAAATGTAGAAATGTTTCGGGCTTGGATGAATTCGGGCTCAATAAATGTAGAAATGGTTCAGGCTCGGATGCATTCGGGTTTAATAAATGTAGAAATGTTTCGGGCTTGGATGAATTCGGGCTCAATAAATGTAGAAATGGTTCAGGCTTGGATGAATTCGGGCTCAATAATGCCACGCTGTAGCTCTAAAAACTGAATCCGAACTCGTATTTAATGTAAACATGTATATGATCTCGAATGCAAATATGCTAAATGTATTTCTGAATCCTGAATTAAATACCCATTCACCATTTTGCTTTCTTCCTTTGCTCTTTTTCAGGGTTTCCTGATGACCCCCCTCGACGTGGCTGTCTACCAAGGCAATCAGAGATGCGCCAAGTACATCCAACTTCATGGCGGAGTCCCTGCGACCAAAGTCTTGGAGAATAACGAAATCAACAGGTGATTCTTTGCAATCCTTGCTCTTAAAAGGAATTAATTAGACATTCGCTGACTTACACTAAGAGGTAAAAACCAGAAGAAGAATATCTCCTCTGGTGAATGGGGGATGCTCATTTTCAGAGAGAACGGAGTTTTCTATTTTCCATCATTAGTACAGTCGCTCAGAAAAATATCCGGACAGTATGGTTGATTACAGAATTCAGAAAAAAATATCTGGCAACGATTTTTTTTTAGAAATTAGTGATCTG
Organism: Ryuthela nishihirai; assembly: GCA_038380435.1. Classification (NCBI taxonomy): domain Eukaryota; kingdom Metazoa; phylum Arthropoda; class Arachnida; order Araneae; family Heptathelidae; genus Ryuthela; species Ryuthela nishihirai. The sequence goes on from JAWZYU010000026.1 coordinate 26,757,812, forward strand.
GCAACCTTCGTGTCACGTGATTACAGAATTCAGGAAAAATATCTGGATCGTGTACAGCAACTGTACACGCTCCAGTTACCGTTCACAGCAAACTGGAGCGTGTGCAGTTACTGCACACGCTCCAGTTTGCTGTGAACGGTAACTGCACACGCTCAATATTTCCGTGAGTGAGCCCACACGATCTAGTATCAAAATAATATGACCACCTAGAGTCGCTCAAAAAAATATCCGGATACTATGGGGGCGAGGGTGGCTCAGTCGGTAGCACGCCAGGCTCGTAATCTGTAGTTCCCAGGTTCGAGTCCCAGCTGGGTCAGCGTTGAGATTTATCTCCGCAAAATTCCCCGCCCTGCCCACGGTCAGTAGGGGACACCGATGGGCTTGGAAAGGCCGCCGTCCGTCGAATGGGACGTTAAGCCGTGGCCCCGTGTGTGGGAGAGACATACCCTGTGCACGTTAAAGAACACGCTGGATGGCCTTGACGGGAGGCTACTATCTGTCTCCCAACAGCTGTTCCAGTGGGTCCCCTGCCCCAACCTTCTCTGAGCCTTCGGGGTCCATGTGACCTGGCCATTTAGCCCATGGTGTGCAAAAAAGTGCCGCTCAGAGGTAAAACAACCCAACCCGGACACTATGGTTGATTACAGAACTCAGAAAAAAATATCTGGCAGCGATTTTTTTTTAAATTTCCACAGTATCTGCAACCTTCGTGGCACGTGTCACAAAGGTTGCCAAATCACTAATTTCTAAAAAAAAAAATCGTTCCCAGATATTTTTTCTAAATTATTTAATCAACCGTAGTGTCCGAATATTTTTTTGAGCGACTGTACCTCTAACTGTGGAAATTCATACTAATGGTGGATAAGGGAAATATAAGTAATAATAGTTCATTAGTAACTATATAACAGAAAAATAATCTTTCATTTACGTCTTAAAAGAATTGTTAATATCCCATGAGGGTTAAGGGGCATTAAACAATGTGTCTGTAATTTTGAGTTTGTGGAATTATTTATTTAATATATGCATCTAGATATAATTATTATGTGTGCAATTATGTGTTTTAACAAATGTGACTCTTTGTAATTATGTGACACATAACAATCGTTTTAAAGTACTTTTCTACGGGGCGGCGCTCAGTCGGTAGCGCGCCAGGCTCGTAATCTGTAGTTCCCAGGTTCGAGTCCCATCTGGGTCAGCGTTCAGATTTATCTCCGCAAAAATTCCCCGCCCTGCCCACGGTCAGTAGGGGACATCGATGGGCTTGGAAAGGCCGCCGTCCGTCGGATGGGACGTTAAGCCGTGGCCCCGTGTGCGGGAGAGCCATACCCTGTGCACGTTAAAGAACACGCTGGATGGCCTTGACGGGAGGTTGCCATCTGTCTCCTAACAGCTGTTCCAGTGGGTCCTCTCCCCCAACTTTCTTAGGACCCTGAGCCTTCAGGGTCCTCAACTTTCCTGCTATTAATAGGGTTGCGATTATCTTAATAGTTAACGAGACAGGCTCATAATCTGCAGTTCTCAGGTTCGAGTTCTAACTGTGCCTGCATTGCAATTTCTCTCCGCTAAGCTCCCCCCCCCCCCTCTGCTCAGGCTTGGTGAGAAAAGAAATTCGTTTTCCGAATGATATGAGAAATTCGTTTTCCGTATGATGGGATATTAAGACGTGGCCACGTGTGCAGGAGAGTCATGCACGTTAAACACCACACTGGATGACTTTGGCTTTTGTTTGTCTACTAACGGCTGTTAATAAATCCCCTTTCTGTGTCCGACTTGGGGTTGGGTTGTTTTACCTCTGAGCGGCACTTTTTTGCACACCATAGGCTAAATGGCCAGGTCACAAGGACCCCGAAGGCTCAGAGAAGGTTGGGGGAGGGGACCCACTGGAACAGCTGTTGGTAGACAGATGGTAGCTTCCCGTCAAGGCCATCCAGCGTGTTCTTTAACGTGCACAGGGTGTGGCTCTCCCGCATAAGGAGCCACGGCTTAACGTCCCATCCGACGGACGGTGGTCTTTCCAAACCCTTCGGTGTCCCTTATTGACCGTGGTAAGGGCGGGGAATTTTGCGGAGATAAGTCTCAACGCTGACCCAGCTGGGACTCGAACCTGGGAACTGCAAATAACAGCCTGGCGCGCTACCGACTGACCCTGCCCCCGACTTGGTGTCATTGTGACTTTGCCATTTAGCACATTGCATTTACGAAAGTGCCGCTCAGTGGCAAAACAACCGATTTTATGTAATTCGCAAATGTGTTATGATCTTTCAGATACATCTTGTAAAGCACGAAATTTATATAAACATACATTAAAAACATTTTTATTTTCCAGAACGCTTCTGTTCTCCCTTGGTAACTATGCTTGTAACCATAACAACAGGGATGAAGATCTCGTATCCGTCAGCAGCGCAGAAAATGTCCCCGCTCCGCCAAGAGCACGCGCTGCTCACATCCATCAACAGCAACAACCGCCAAACGAACAACAACAACCGAGATCTGACTCTGTGTTAACCAACGTGACGTCAGAGGCAGACGCTTCGGTACACATCCACCTATCCCGTGATGAACTGTGGTCCCTCTGGGAATCCTTGATGCAGGGATACACATCAGAGGTCACATCCGAAGACAAGGAAGTGTCGGAATACTCTGAAGTACCGGAGGAATACCAGAATCTGATTGGCGGGAAGATGCCGGAAACGAGGCGGTTGCAGCCAATCTTAACCAATGTGTACATCCGTAAATCTCGGACTGAAGGAAAAGATGAGAAGAGGGGATTGAAGATGCCAAAAATAGACACCACTACGGAAAGAGGAAGTTTGTGCTTAGAAGAATCCGTTCTGATTCTACCTGAGGTTCACCATTGTTTATGTCCTACTGTAGTTGAACAAGACAACTTTCCAAAAACAAGGGAAACTTCAGGTCAAACGGTCAGAGAGGAAAGAGGATACAACAGGGATGAGACTCTGATGGGAAAGTCTCCTCCGCAAGAAAACGGAGAAAACAGAAAACTGAAAAGAGATCTGACTTTCGATGTTGAAGAGGCTGAAAGGTCTTCCAGCTATGTGAGTGGTCTTGAGAGCGATCAGAGACCAAGTGTTGGGCCAGAAGATGGCGTTAGGAGCACAAAAGATGGATATCAGTCAAGTGTGGAGAGTGACACGGAAGAAGGGAGGATGATAAAGAAGATGAAATTGACGAAATTGAGGAAGAAACGATCTGATGGTAGACCTGGAGGAGGAGGAGGAAATGATGACAGTGAAACGAGCAGTGGATTCTATCCATTAGAGAAGGAAAGGTACACTTTCATTAGGAAGTCGAACCACAAGGCAACGAAGACTGTGCAAGCATCAGCTGTAAGAGGAACCAGCACAGTTCCTGCATCGCAATTCGAAGTGATTAATGCCGTTGAAACACACACTGCGCAAGTGCACAACCCAGCTATTTTGGAGGCTGATGACGTGAGTCAAAGTTTGAGAATTGAAGACGACAAAGCAAAGCATGAAGAAGATAAGAAAGATGCTGAGAATGAGAAACATCCTGATGATGAAGCAGTGAAGATGAGGATAAATTCTAAACACGTGTCAAAGGAACGGAGAGATGAAGATGGAGATGAAGAGGAAATGTCTGATCGAGAGATGTACAAAGACGTCGCTGTTGAAGCGATGAAGAATTTTGAGCATTACTACCATCACCACCATCATCACCATCACCATCATCATCACCATCACGAATCGGATGATAAAACTGGGGAGAGAGATCACAATCGTGATGCTGTACTTCAGGGAGGAGAAGTTGTGGATGCTTATGGGAATTCTTTCGAGAAGCGAGGATGCCACAGAAAGAGGTCCAGGAGGAGAGAATCGATCTTTCATCACGAAGATGATTTGGAGATTAAGGGAGCGTCAGACCATGACGTCATGTCAGGGAGAAAAGAAATGAGGCACAGGAAAGAGAAGGAAGCGCGTTCTAAAAGCGAAATGGCGATGTCACCCAACAGAACGGTGAAATATAGAAATAAGTATTTCAATTTGTCTGGAAAACAGGAACCTATGCAGAGCTATGCAGAAAATGTTAACGAAGAAGAGATGCGTTACGATGATGCTAATGATAGTTTTCCTACAGCTGCCATTATTGGCGTCGAAAACGGCGGTAAAGATCAGAAGAAAGAGACAGAAATCGAAACCAAAATGGAAGATCGCAAGGAATTCGACAGAGCAGAATCCAGGCATCGAAAAGAGCAAACGTCGAGTAAAACAACCGGAGTTGGGGATGGTGACATTCGTTTGAAAACGAGAGACGAAGATCATCGCAGAAATGGTTCAAAGTCCAGAAAGAATATCGTAGTTGACAAACGAGATGCAGGATGTGACGCAGAGATCAGGAGAAGAGGGACTAGTTTCACGAGTGACATCACTTCCGGCAGGAACTTATCGATGTATTACGAGCAAAGAAGTAGTTTCGATACGGACAAGGATGAAGAGTCTGCGTCGGGAAAGCAGAACAAACATCAGATGAAAGATGTCGTAGATCACGCGGAGAGAATGCTCGGTGAGGAAAGATGTTTGCTTCTAGGAAGTGGAAACGAAAGTTCCGATCGCTCTTCTGGTGGGAGGAGAGAGTCGAGGAAGCGTTCAGAGTACGGATCTTCATTCTGGAAAGAGATGGTGACAACAGAAAATGACTTGCGTGGATCTGCGAAATGTAACGAAAGGAAAAGCATGGGGGGGGAGATCAGAGTAAGCAGTGTTGATTACAACGAAGTTAACGATCTCCGATATGAAGTGGAGAGGGATGAGCAGAGGATGGATGAAGATCTTGAAAAGGATGAGGCTTTAGGCACTGACATTACTGATAGGGAGAGCGATGAATGTCCTGGTCCTCCCGGAATGCAGAAGGTGGAAAGGGAGCAATCTACTCCTGAATGGGATCACGAAGAGCGTGTGAGAAGTGAGCTCGCTGATCATTCTCGGCATTTTTCTATGAATAGAAATAACGCTGATCAGTATGAAGGAAGTGTGGAGGGAAAACGAGATGCTGAGGAGAGGGAGATGGAGAGTTTCAGCATCGCGATGGATGGATTAAAGCGCTTAAGAAACGTTTACGAGAGAAAGGGAAGTGATGATGGTGGCAGCAGTGAATTGTTAAGTGAAATGATGCCGAGAGAAAATCAGAATTTGGCTGAAAGGGATAAAACAGCTCTTGATGATAACTTGGCTAGAATCGCTAATGATGATAATAATGAAAGACGAAAAAGAAAGAAGGGTAGGGAGAAGGATGATGAAGATGAGGAAGAGATGGATGATGAGTATGTTACGGTTGGTGAAAAAACAATGGCTGAAAATGATGTTCATTCATCGTTGGATGTGTCAGGGTTTTGCAACGAGAGGAAGAGTGGATCGTCACAGACAGCGAAAAATGAAGAGAGGCGAAAAGAAATTGTGGTTGGTGCAGAGGCAAATGTTTCGTCTTGCCGAATCGATGAGCCAAGCTCGGAAGCAATAGCTGGAGATGAAGAGCGGATCCGTCTTGTATCAGCACACCATCATGATGATGAAAAGGTGAGAGAAAAGAAGATGAAAGCAACAACAAACAAGAGCAATCTTCAGGAAGAAGTCGATAAATCAGATGAGATAAAAAATCTGCTACAAACTTCGGCTTTGTTTGGTGACAAAGTAACAGAAGGAAAAGTGCCAGTTAAAGGCGAGAGAAATAATGAAACTGAAGACGAAGTCTTGAAAACGAAAAGAAGCAAGGATGAAGAACACCGAGATGATGTTCAGTCCTTCATAAGACCCCATCTGAATGCTCCTAGTGGCGACACTAGATCATCCAGATTGGCAGCTGAAGTTGATGACTCGGAAGATGTTCGCCGAAAACCGTTGTTAGTCGAAAAACCATCTGCTAGAACTGAAGACAGTATCGGAGAAGATACAGAATCTATCAGTTCTGAAACGGACAACGAGAATATGAAGAAGAAACAAGCCTCGAGTGGGAGGAAATCGAGACTGGGAAGACCGTACTCGCTTCGTAGTGGTGCTAGTACTATAAGAGGGGTTACAAGCGGGAAATCAGTTTTGGAGGACCTGGAAGAGAACGTTTCCGAGCAGAAGAATGTTATAAAGAAGATTGAAGAGGTAGATGACAATCGGTGTTCTAAAGTTGTGGAAGAGTCCAAATTAGGAGATGTCGAAAGAAGACTAGTAGATGAGGAAGTTCCTCTCATTAAAAGTGATGATGATAAGGAAAAGAAATTTGAAAAGTTAGAAAGGGATAGAGGTGAACATAATGTTGGAAATGTGGATGATGATTTTAAAGTGGGAGTTGGTGATACCTTAGGCGACGGAAGAAGAAGCAGTGAGGAAGATGAGAAAGATCAGAAGGAAAAAGATGCTGAATGTGAAGATGCTCATGGGCAGGGCAATGACAGAGCAGCTTCTTCTCCAGAGGGAGTTTATCGAAGTGAAAAGGAAGATGAGGATGCTGAACCAAAAGGAGAAAATGACAATAAAGAACGAACTCTGAAAGAAGCAGAATTTAAAGAGTCAGATGATGGTAGAGATGATAGAAAAGACGCTGAAATTGTAGACGAGAAACAGTTAGAAATCCAAATGCATGAAAGAGAAAAAGATTACACTTATCAGGAGGAGGATAGAATAAAATATGAAAATAAAGAGATCAAAGATGATAGTGAAGAAAGTATTAATGGTAGTGGTTCCTTCGATGGCGGTCAAAATCAGATTATGGGCAACCGCCAAGTTGCAACGGTTCCAGCTGAAGACCTCAGCAACATCTTCGAAGAAAAGAGTTCATCAGTATCTGCTAAAGAGAGCAAAGATGGGATTCTCCGAGGGACTTCAGAAAGTAAAACTGTTAAGTACACGTTGCTGCAAGATGAGTCAGAAATCGAGAAAGTTGCAGTTGATGTTGTAAGTGAAGAAGAAAGTGAAAATAAATCGAGAGAAAATAAGCCACGAGACTTATCCGTCAAGGCTGGCTCAGACGATGAAGAGAGGTACGGAAAAAGTTCGAGAAATTCAGAGAATAGCGAGGGAAAAAGTGAAAATGAAAATCAATATTTATACGAGATTAAACTGAGTGAAAAAGACAAGAAGATAGATGAAGATATCAAATCTTTCGTTGGGTTAGACGAAGGAGATGAGGAGGTACAATTCAGACGAAGTGAAGATCCTCGATGTGAAAATAAAAGCTCTTCAAAATCCAAAAATGACACTTCAATGGAACAAAGTTATTCAAGCACTTTGGATGTTTCTAATGCAGTAAATGCGGCGTTAAGAAGTACACTTGAAACAGATGAAACTGGAAATGAGAAAGAACTGAGTTTAGTGAACGAGAAAATTAAACCTTTGACGGAGAATGGAAATAAAGTTACGAATGCGACACTCCCAAACAAGACTACATCACCGCAGCAAAATAAGGCAGCATCAACTTTAGAAATAATAGATGACGAATCTCAAAAGAGAACACAGTCTACTAAAGATAAAATGGTAAAACCTAACGATGCCGATGAAGATAACGATTTAGAATCAATGAATCGTGAAATGGGGCTCACTCCAACAGATAGAGAAAGCGCCTGCCTTGACGAAAATGATGAACACGAAGAAGGAAACGTGTGTGAAGTATTCAGCCATGCTGAAAGTGAAATAAGAATCGTTGTTACTTCTCACGAGATGGATAGAGGGGAAAAGAACATCGAAGAAAGGATATCTGATCACGAAATGCAATCCGAAGAAGATGTGCTGTTTGAGAGTGAACTAAAATATAGCAGCAGTGAGGACAGTGATCCGATAGTGGCAGAAGCAGATCTGGGAGATCTGGTAAATTCGAAAAAGAAAATGAATGGAACAGAGATTGGAACTAGAACAAACTCGGTTTCGTTGTTGTCTGTGCCGGGTATGTTAGAGACTGGTAAAACAAACGTTAAAGATGCGGGTGATAGAACAGATCCAGATGCCAGAAAAGATGCCCGACGGCGGGAGTCATCTCTTGGAGGTAGATCAGTTTCGTCTGAAGCTCGTCCCGATGAAGAAATCCAACTGCATTCTTCTGATGAAGGAGATTTTCCTGGTGGTGAAAGTCAAGTAATGGATCAGCTGTTAGATGAGCGTTGTGAAGTCGAAAATGATGGAATACTACCTGAAACAAAAAGTAGATGCGAAGATGAAGATGTATCGGATAAGGTTCGAAAAAGTGGAAAGTCACACTTAGGTCATCCTGCAGGTCCAAATGTGGAGGTCATTTCGACGGAGTCGTACGTGGGTGATGAAGGAGTTCCTGGCACTGAAGAGGATGCAGCGAGAAGATTGGAAACAGCTGATGTTCGAGATTTCGAAACCGAATTTCCAGATGAGTGCAAGGGGAAGACGGAGAAAAGAAGTCGTGAGAGAGAGGAGGAGGAAGAAGACTTAGAACATAGTGGAGAAGTGTTATTAAGAGGGCCATTTAGTGAAAAGGACAGAGAAGAAAGAAAGGAAAAGTCAGATGAAGGAAACAGGATGAAAAAAATTGGTGAAAAGGGTGAAGAAAAATCAGAAGGCGATTCTGACAAAGGAGAAAGGGAGAAATCTAAAGAGTCAGATGAAGTAGAAAAAGCGAAACTATTTGGTGGAAAAGCTGGAATGAAATCAAAAGGCGATTTTGATGATGAAGGAAAGATGAAATCTGAAGAATCAGATAAAGAAGGAAACATAGAAAAAATTGGTGTAAAGGTTGGAATTAAAACAGAAGGCGTTTTTGATGATGAAACAAAGAGATCTGAAGAATCGGATAAAGGAGAAAGGATGAAAAAAATTTATGGAAAAGTTGGAGTAAAAACAGAAGGAATTTCTGATGAAGAAATGAAGTCTAAAGAGTCAGATGAAGAAGGCAGAATGAAAACATTTGATGGAAAAGTTGGGGTAAAAACAGGCGATTCTAATGAAGGAATGAAGAAGTCTAAAGAGTCAGATGAAAAAGATGAATATCGGATGAATAAATTCGATGGTAAAGCTGGAGTAAAAGCAGATTGCGATCCTGACGAAAAAATAAACTCTGGAGCGTCAGGTGAAAAAGATAAAAAAGATGAAATGAAGATATCTGGTAGGAAAGCTAGAGCTCAAACAAAAGGCGATTCTGACGAAGAAGTAAAGAAGAAATACGATGGAAAAAACAAGGAAAATGAAATAAAAGATCCTATGGATGAGGATGAAGAGAAAAAGATCAAATGTTCCTATGCAAGGAATGAAGATGTAAAGAAAAAAGAACTAAATAGAGAATCGCTAGGGTTGAAAACAGAAGACTTTAATGAAATTGGTGACAAGGAGAGTAGTACGAGTGAAGAAATTGAACTGGAGAAAATGAAAGATGATGATGATGAGGTTGAAAAAGAGATGGGAGATAGATACGGAGATGAAATCAATAAAGGAGATGTCGGTAAATCTAGAGAAAATGAGGATAGAGAGGATGCAAAAGAAAAATGCTTGAAAGAAGCTTCCGAAAATTATGACGAAACAGAGAAAACGAGACAAATGATCAGAGAGAATTTAGTGAAAGAATCTAATGATGAATGTGAACCTGCAGCTTCAAGGGAAGAATTCGATGGGAAAGATGACGAAAAGGTTTGGAATGAAAATGAAGATGACGAGGAAGGAAAATCAAATAGAGACCACAAGGAAGTAAAAGAACTGCAAGAGGAAGCTGGTGAAAAACTGTTAAGTCAATCCAGTAGGCATCGCACGGAGTATAAAACTAAGGAATCTAGTAGTGAAGATAGTGGTGGTGAAAATCAAATATCTGTTAAAGGAATTGGTGAAATGGAGGTAAAAAAAACTGTGGAAGATGATGTTAAAGTTAAAAAAGATAAATTAAAAGTAGCAAACCGTAAAGATGGTAAAGAGGGAAAAGTTAGAGGAAAAGATGATGAAACAAAAATGTTCAAAGAAGAAACTCTTGCGTTAGGTTTAAATGCAAATTCAGTCATGGATTTAAACATGGAGAAGAAGAAAACGGTGAAACCAACACCGCTTGATGAAAGAAAACAGAAAAAAGCTCTTTCTGGAAAAGACGGTGCAGAAAAGCTTTTACGTCAAGCTGGCGAAAAAAATATCTCTACTCGTAACGTTGCAGACACCAAGGCAAAAATGACGAAAAGTCCAAAGTATACAAAAAAAGTAAGCAGTGGGAAAAAAGGTGAAGATGGAAGCGGTACGAAACGTGCTCTTCCTGAAGAATTGACCGTCTTCTGCAACAGCATGTACCCGATGGAGCAAGACATGGGTAGAAGAGCTTCATTTAAGCACGTGGACGACAGCAGCCAGCAGAAGGGTAAAAGCAGCAACAATTATGCCAGTTTAGAGAAGTCGGGTTTTCTGTGGGTTCACTTCGGTTCAGGAAGCAGCCCGATCAAGGCTCTCAAGAAAAAGCCCAAGCTGAGCAGCGAAGTGAAGAAACAGACGAAGGGCGTGACGTCAGAGAAGAAGGAACCGCGAAGTCTGCTGGGCAGAATAATGCCGAGTAAAAGAACGGAAATTTCTCGTGGAGAGTTGACGAAAAAGACGATGCGGGAGTGCGAAATTCGGAAGCAAGAAGATAAAGAAAAAGTGACCAAGAGAGCTACGAAAAGAGGAGCACCGCCAGCGAAGATCGGAAAAAAGGGACAAGCGAAGGGGGTTTCTGAAAAGAGGCAGAACGAGAAGATAGTGTCTAGAAAGAGCGGGGGAGAAAATACCAGTAGAAAAGAAGATGAAGACCAGAAGAAGAATGAAGAGAAGATCAGTGGCGGAAGAATCACTGGAACGGCAGAGTCATCTTCTCCTGATGAAGGAGAAGTCCGCCTCGTTATTGAGAGAAAAGAAAACCCGGAGTTCAGCATCAAGATAAGAGTCTCGGATCCATCTCAAAAGAAGATGAAAACTAAGATCAAGGACGTTAAGGAGAAAACGATATCAGCAGCGATACCTACGATGATAAATGACTTGAGTGCTGGACAGTCAGAGAGTGACTACAGCAGTCTGAAAGATTCTGGCTATGTCAGTACGGTCGAATCCATCCATAACAATCGTCGAAATATCATCATTGACCTAGGTCACACGACTGCTAAGATCGACACTGGGAGACGGGCTGTGGCGGGCACAGGCTTGCCAAACACTGGGTCTTCCGAAACTGGTGGAGATCATCAGACAAAATTCGAGGATGTCGGTAAACTCGAAAGGAATATATCCTCCGAATTAACGAGCGCTGTAACGGAGATTATCGGATTAACGAGAACTGCAACGGAGAGTGTCGGTTTAACGCAGACAATGGGACTGGCGAGTGGTAAAATCATGAGCTCTAATCGAGGCAATGATCTGGGTTATTCGACCATGACCAAGACTGAGTATTACGATCGCCTGGAAGGGAAGATGAAGGTGGAAGGGGATGAAAAAGAGAATGAAGTGGTGGTGGAGGATAAAATTCCGGATCGGAAAGAAAATTTGGGATATGCGAAGGCATCGGCATCTTATTTGTCTGACTCGGCAGCCACCAAAATCCTGCCGAAAAGATCTCGTAATCAAGACGACGTTACGAAATCTGCAGGTGATGGAGTTGCATCGGACAGACTCCTTCCCAGGAGAGCAACAATGGATCAGAGGAATCCTCCCCAGAAAAAAGAGAACGAGAAGAATCCAAAAGTCAGAACTTCCACTAGGTCTTCCCTTCAATTCAAAAGCAGGTGAGTTAATACACTGGTTTCCATAGATTAAGGAAAATCCCTATGTTAAGTTAATGGGAGGCTAACGTCAAAGCTCTATAACTTCTAAAATAAGTTTTTTTGTTTTGAAAAATGTAATTGCAGATAAAGATCTCAATCAAATAAATCTATATCTCGATTTTCAGCAATATTCGTTCAGTATTTAATAAGTTATGGAAGTTTGAATATTTAACAACAGCAATGCCAGTCTTAAGAAACTTATACAAAACTGAAGAATAGTGAAAGAATTCTTTACACAAAATTCTAAAAATACACACTTATTAAATACTTTGATGCAATACTTAGCAATAAGATTAAAACTTTGCAATAAGTTTTAATTAACTTCTGAAGTCATTTTTTGTGGCTGGCATTGTTATCGCTAAATATTCAAACTTTTATAACTCATTAAATACTGAACGAATATTGTTGAAAAATCGAGATATTGATTTATTTGATTGAGATCTTTATCTGCAATCACATTTTTCAAAACAAAAAAACTTATTTTAGAAGTTATAGAGCTTTGACGTTAGCCTCCCATTGACTTAACATAGGGATTTTCCTTAATCTATGGAAACCAGTGTAGTTATATGGTTGTCGCTTTCATTCCCCTTATTTTAAGACGTATATTCATTTGGAAATTAACTGTCCACGCGAGATAACTCGTGTCGTGGATATAAACTTATCAACATACAGGACCGGATCTAAAAAAGAAATAAAGTGGGAGGAAAGGAATAACTTAATCGAACCGCAAAAAAGTAAAATTGTGGGAGGAGGGGCAAAAAAACGGATTTTTATTGTAGAGTCGCTCAAAAAAAAATATCCGAACACTATGGTTGATTACAGAATTCATAAAAAATATCTCTCAACGATTTTTTTAGAAATTAGTGATCTGGCAACCTTCGTGTCACGTGACACGAAGGAACTTTTATATATATATATTTTTTTTTTATGAATTCTGTAATCAACCTAGTGTTCGGATACTTTTTTGAGCGACTGTAGGTGGTCATATTATTTTGATACTAGATCGTGTGGGCTCACTCACGGAAATATTGAGCGTGTGCAGTTACCGTTCACAGCAAACTGGAGCGTGTACAGTTGCTGTACACGCTCCAGATATTTTTCCTGAATTCTGTAATCACGTGACACGAAGATTGCCAGATTGTACATTTTTCCCTTCGTTTTAGAGATTTTTAAAAAATTCGTGAAAATGTTCAAGTTAATTTTTTTTCCCTCCATTACTCTTACCAGCATTCTCAATAGTGTGGGGCATTTCCCCCCCCCCCTCTGCCCCACTACCTTTGCCTTGACCCGCCCCCCCCCCCCCTAGATCCGGTCCTGTGTACATAATATTTGTAACCCAAATATAGACATTACCTTTACTCATATAGTCAATAAGCTAACTTCATTCCAATGAAGTCTTAACATTTGTTAGCAATTTTAGTCAGTATTCATATAAAAAATATTTCATCATTTGGTGGATGTTGAATAAGTATTTTCAAAACGGAATTGAAAAATTGGTTAAGAAGTCTGCCCTTTTAATATCAAATGGGTTGTTGTGGGTTGTTTTACCTCTGAGCGGCACTTTTTTGCACACCATGGGCTAAATGGCCAGGTCACATGGACCCCGAAGGCTCAGAGAAGGTTGGGGGAGGGGACACACTGGAACAGCTGTTGGGAGACAGATGGTAGCCTCCCGTCAAGGCCATCCAGCGTGTTCTTTAACGTGCACAGGGTATGACTCTCCCGCACATGGGGCCACGGCTTAACGTCCCATCCGACGGACGGTGGCCTTTCCAAGCCCATCGGTGTCCCCTACTGACCGTGGGCAAGGCGGGGAATTTTGCGGAGATAAATCTCAACGCTGACCCAGCTGGGACTCGAACCTGGGAACTACAGATTACGAGCCTGGCGCGCTACCGACTGAGCTACCGACTGAGCCACCCCCCGGAATATAGACTAAAACAGTATCACATGGTATAAGCCCGGATGTAGAAAACAAATTAGAGGGGAGGGGGGAAGAAATTCAATCGAGCCGGGGAAAAGTTAATGCGGGGGGCGGTGAACAAGAATATTCTTTTATGGGTGAACATGGGTATTCTTTTATAATGATCAACGTAAAACCTACCCACACAAAATATTATTTTTTCCCTTATCTTTTAATAAAAAAAGTTGCTCCCCTGGGGAGGTAAGAGTTGATTGTTTTACCTCTGACTATTGGGAGATTAGAAAAAAGCGAATCTCCTTATTTCATTAGTATCTGCCCAACTGAAAAGGAAATTTTCATATATCTGAAAGCAAAAATATATTTAACAAAGTGATACCAGGCGGGTTTTTTTTTTAAACAAGAAAAAAAAAAATTGTATAAAATATAGAATTCTAAGAAAATTTTTTAATCATTGTTATCAACAGAAACTGCATTTTAAAGAATCGAATGGTCGCTATTTTTGTTGCGAATCAAACTGATGGGTAGACACATTTCCATCTTTTTTAGACTTTAAAAGTATTAATTCATCACCTTTGCGACTTTTTCAGGATGATATGTAAGAAGAAAATGAATTTCTGCTTCTTTACGAATGTAGAATATTCACATGTAAGTAGATTTATCTCCACAAAACTCGCCCCGCCCTGCCCACGGTCAGTAGGGAACACCGATGGGGTTGGAAAGGCCGCCGTCCGTCGGATGTGACGTTAAGCCGTGGCCCCGTGTGCGGGAGAGCCATACCCTGTGCACGTTAAAGAACACACTGGTGGCCTTGACGGGAGGTAGGGAACACCCATGGGCTTGGAAAGGTCGTCATCCGTCGGATGTGACGTTAAGCCGTGGCCCCGTGTGCGGGAGAGCCATACCCTGTGCACGTTAAAGAACACGCTGGATGGCCTTGACGGGAGACTACCATCTGTCTCCCAACAGCTGTTCCAGTGGGTCCCCTCCCCCAATCTTCTCTAAGCCTTCAGGGTCCTTGTGACCTGGCCATTTAGCCCATAGTGTGCAAAAGAATGCCGCTCAAAGGTAAAACAACTGAACTCGCATTTAAGTTTTTAAGTGCAGAACTTCAACTATTAGTGATCAAAATCTTTAGCTTTCGTTTTGAGTTAAAAGCTATTAAATCATGAAGACAAGCCAACCTCTAAATGTGTTTAAAAAAAAAAACTTTGGCCCGTATGGGGATCGAACCCACGACCTTCGCGTTATTAGCACGACGCTCTAACCAACTGAGCTAACGGGCCACGAGACATACATTGCTTAGCAATTGTTAACAGAAATCTATTTACGGTCTTCCCACCCCTCCTTCTCATAATTTTATATCTGTATATTTATAATAGCTTATACTTAGTAATCTAATTCTAAACATTATAATACGTTGATATCAGACCAGAAATGTATTTAGTTTAAAACAAAAATGAGGAAACTCTTCCTATTGGTATTATGATTTAAAAGATATGTTTGCTTAAATAGTTTTATCTTTCATGGTATAAATTTATTTATTTGTTACATTTCTAAAGAAAATTAATTTATTTTCTTTCACGTATCTGCAGTTACTAAACAACTACAGTGCGCTTTAATAACGTTAAACGACTTTGGCGCCATCTAGCAGCACAGATATTTATAAACCAGCCTTGAGTTTTCGCAATAGCCGTAAAAGAAGTAATGATGGAAAGTCTTTAATATTATATTTTCTTACTTGCATACAGGGGAATAGCTTGGGGTGGGGGATTGGGGGATGAGGCTCCTCTCCCCAGAGTAAATCGGAGTTGGAAAAATTCGAAGCGACGTTGTTAAAATCCAGGCGATTTAGAAAAATGGGATTTTTTTTTTTGTAAAATTAAGGGGAGTTAGCTTATGCGTAAGTACGGCCC
This sequence comes from Ryuthela nishihirai, assembly GCA_038380435.1. NCBI lineage: Eukaryota > Metazoa > Arthropoda > Arachnida > Araneae > Heptathelidae > Ryuthela > Ryuthela nishihirai. The sequence continues at coordinate 26,773,389 of JAWZYU010000026.1, forward strand.
TGCTAACTAAACTAGAGCTTAGGGTCTTGTTAAATGAGGGGGCCTCAAAAAATGCGTTTTAAGTTTTACTGTGCCAGGCAAAAAGTTTTTTAATATTGAAATTAATCTGTTGTGAAAGCCCTGTTCGTGTTAAGTGTAAATATTTTTGTATAATATTTTCTTAAACTTGCCATAGATTACGATCTCTAATTTTTTATAGCTTAGGGCCTATGAACTCAAAGTCCTGCCCTAGAAGTTAGCAAAATCTAGACAACTTGGCAAAATCTAGGGGAGTTGGCAAAATTCGAATCCACTTGGTAAAATACAGGAGAGTTATGAAAATTGGGATTGGTTTGTGAAATTGAGGAGAGTTAACAAAATCGGGACAACTTGGGGAGTTGGCAAAATTCGAAGTGACTTGGCAAAATTCAGGCGAGATGTGAAAAATTGGGATATTTTTCTGTAAAATTATGGCGAATTGGCAAAATCTAGGGGAGTTGACGAAATCGAGGCAACTTGCAAAATCTAAGGCAGTTGGAAAATTCAAATCCATTTGGTAAAACACAGGCGAGTTTTGAAAATTGGTATTGGCTTTGTAAAATTAAGGAGAGTTGGCAAAATCTAGGGGAGTTGGCAAAACTCGAAGCCACTTGGTAAAAATACAGGCGAGTTGCGAAAATTGGGATTGGAAAACTCCCCGAAGATTTAGAAATAAGATTGCTTCTGTAAAATTACGGCTAGTTGGCAAAATCCAGGGCAATTGACGAAATTTGAAGCCACTTAGTAAAAAGGAGAGTTGTAAAAATTGGAATTGGTTTCGTGAAATTAAGGAGAATTGGTAAAATTCGAAGTGACTTGACAAATTCGGGGGATATGTAAGACTTGGGATTATTTTCTGTAAATATATGGAGAGTTGACGAAATTGAAGCAACTTGGCAAAATCTAGGGAAGTTGACAAAATCGAGGCAACTTGGTAAAATACAGGCGAGTTGTGATAATTATGATTGGTTTTGTGAAATTAAGGACAGTCGGCGAAATCGAGAAAACTTGACAGAAACTTCAGGAGTTAGCAAAATTCGAAGTAACTTGGTAAAATGAGATGCAAAAATAGGTTTGTTCGTTTTTTTTTTGTTAAATTAAGGCGAGGCTGCAAAACCGATGCAATGGGCAAAATCTTGGTAAAATACAGGTGAGATGTCATAGTTGTGATTCTCGACGACAGTCTGTGAAATCGAAGAAATTTAGTAAAACTTTTGCAGTTGGCAGAATTCACAGTGATTTTGTTAAATTTACGAGAGATATAAAAATAGTTTTTTTCTGTAAAATGAAGGAGAGGTAGCAAAAAATCTAAGAATTTGGTGAAATATTTGGAAGCTGCGTACCTCACTGTCAGAGAAAAATAAATTTATGCAAAGTAATTATTTCCCGAGTTGGAAAATTTTCGTTCTCTCCCCCCCCCCCCCCCCCACAAACCTCCCAATCATACTCCCTTCGCTACACCACTGTATGAGCATAATAAAAGTGTTTCGGAGGTGTTTGTGTTTATTTTCTTGTACAGTCGCTCAAAAAAATATCCGAACACTATGGCTAATCACAGAATTCAGAAATAATATCTGGCAACGATTTTTTTTTAGAAATTAGTGATCTGGCAACCTTCGTGTGACGAAAGTTGCCAGATCTCTAATCAGCCATAGTGTTCGGATATTTTTTTGAGCGACTGTACACGTCCTATGCAGGAAAGCGTGGTTACCCGATCAGGGATAGAAGGCATTAAATTTCTAGTACTGGAAAGAGGAGGGATAAAATCCCTCCTTTCTTAATAGGACCATGTTAATCTAATGGGGGGGGGGGGGGGAAAGCGAACTGCGAGTGAAGAAATTGGTGTTCAAAAACACTTCTTACAACGAAGCTCGTGGAAGCTAGATAGTGTCTTGACGAATAAATAAATATTTAAATTTCTATAATAATTAATATTTTTCCAATTGGAACTTTTAACATTTATGGTAAACAATGATCACTTCAAATTATTATCATATCAATAGTTTAATCAAGATGCACAAAATATGAGTTTAATATAGAAATAACGAATTACTTTCCTTACAGCCACAAACTACTTGACAAAAAACCTAACCAGAAAGGAATCGATTCTAATATGGTTCCTCCAAGAACTGTATCCGAGAGTAGCCTTAATTCTGGTCTCTACAATCGCTATCCTAAGAGAAGTAAGTAAGTGCACAATACTGAATCTCTCGAATTAATATTCACTCTTGCATTTCTATCAGCATTTACTGTTAACTTTTGGCCTAGTTAGTCTTAAAATCTATACTCTGTTCCACCTAAGTTGAGATCTAACATAACAAACCGTATGACACAAGCAAGCCTTTCCTAGTTTTAACGCACACAATTGATCTCTTTTGTTGCGATCTTATGCAACCACGGTAATTCCCGGTTCCGTCTCACGACACTACCTGGTTATGAAAAGCCATGCTTATCTAGAGCCGGGGGCAAGGAATACGCCCTATAGGCGCACCTCAACCCCGGCCTCACATGGCAGCAGTCCTATAAAAGGAAAGCTGACCACCGGAAGAAACCTAGCTTTAATCTATTCCCCGGTTAGCCATGAACAAGGATATGTAGATCCAAGTTCGTTCGGCGTCCGGGGTGGAGACTCTTAGTAGGACCCGGACTTTGGAGAGGACTCGACCTACTGGGGCACAAATCTTTTCGGAAGAGTCCTCGAACAGCTCACCCAGAGCTCCTGAGGTTGGGGTCTAGGACACCGTCACCATCCAACCAGTCACACGGAACCGGTCAGCGGCATCTTCGACCTCAATTGGCTTTGGGAATGCTCAGCCGGGGACCCAATCCGGCCGGCAAATCCTTCGGAAGGGTTGCCGGACCCTAGACCCCCCCACTACCACGACAAGGTGGTCCCAGGACACATGAGAACCAACACCCAGTACTGGTCGGCGGTGGCAGTGTGCATGTCTGGGGGATGTTTTCCTGGTATGACCTGGGACCGCTGGTATCACTGAATGGGTCCCTGAATACTAATGGCTATCTGTCCATCCTCACTGACTACATGCATCCCTTCATGTTGAAGGTTTACCCTGGTGGTGATGGTGTCTACCAACAGGAAATGCACTCTACCATGTTGCTAAGGTGGTGCATGACTGGTTCCAGGAACACCACAGCGATGTCTCTGTTCTCCCTTAGCGGGCGAAATCGCCAGACCTCAATCCCATAAATAACTTGTGGGACAATTTTGATCACCAGGTTCAGCATGCGAACCCACAACCACGTCATCTCCGGAACCTCCGTGCTCTGTTGGAGTTCGAATGGTCCGGAGGAGACGTGTGCCTCTGGCAACCTTTCAGGGCCTCATTGCGTCCATGCCACGCCATCTCGCCGCTGTCATCTGGGCCAAGGGTAGTTATTTCTATTATTAGGTAGGTGATCATATTATTCTGATATGACAGTGTATGTGCAGTGCGTGGGGTGTCATTCACCTGCTGCAGAATCTGCCTAGGCATGGTTGGGTTGTTTTACCTCTGAGCGGCACTTTTTTGCACACCATGGGCTAAATGGCCAGGTCACATGGACCCCGAAGGCTCAGAGAAGGTTGGGGGAGGGGACCCACTGGAACAGCTGTTGGGAGACAGATGGTAGCCTCCCGTCAAGGCCATCCAGCATGTTCTTTAACGTGCACAGGGTATGGCTCTCCCGCACACGGGGCCACAGCTTAACTTCCTATCCGACGGACGGCGGCCTTTCCAAGCCCATCGGTGTCCCCTACTGACCGTGGGCAGGGCGGGAAATTTTGCGGAGATAAATCTCAACGCTGACCCAGCTGGGACTCCAACCTGGGAACTACAGATTATGAGCCTGGCACGCTACCGACTGAGCCACCCCCGCCCCACCTAGGCATGGTAGTAAGGGTCAAGCCATAGTATTGATGTAATGTCTCGCTGTTAGTGTGCTGAAAGCATGTAGAATATGTGTGCAGCCATCATATGTTTATACACAGTACCTCATACCATTATACCATGGTGGGGAACCATATGGTGGCAAATGGAATAGGCTTCCTTATGTCGTTGATGACACCATGCAGAGAAACAGCCGTCTGGCATGCCAAAACAGAATCGGGACTTGTCTGTGAGCAACATTCTCTTCCATACCGTAGTCCAATGTTGCCTCACTCGACAACACGTAGAGACAACATAACCGGTGATATTGCTTCAATGGTAGATGCAGGACTGGATGTCTTGCCCTCATTCCTGTCATGCAAACACTGTCTAAATGGTTTGTGTGGAGACCACGATACCAGTAGTGGTGTGCAAATCACTCTGCAGTACAATCGCTGTAGTGAAGGTGTCATGAATGGCCCTCCAACAGAGCATGCGTAAACATTCATGTCCTCTGATGCTAGTCCCATTCCTGTCCTTCATGTCATTTAGTACTCCACGATTTTGCATGAGATGCACCATTGCACTATGCTCACATTGTGTCCCCATGCATGTGCGGTGATCGCTGGAAGACTTAATCCGAGTTCTCGCATATCAACGATTTGCGATCTCTCAGAAGGAGTCATTTGCGCATAAAGGTTTTGACAGAGTCTCCAAGGCATGTCCCGAACATTTTCGCACCATGCACACCAACCTCAATTTTGGTCATCCTATGATACGAGTTCGTGGGCACAAGGTATTTATCCGTGGCTCAGCTGGGTGCCACGTGTCCATTCGCTGCGGAACTTTGATCATTTGCATATCTCCTATGGCAGATTGCCTCCTGCGATTTCTCCTAGGATTTACCTCCTGCTGTAAATCGCAGGAGACAATCTGCCACTGGAGATATGCAAATGATCAAAGGATATCTACTTCTACGTGTTGCAATTTCCATTTTGAGCAGCGTACATTTATTTTTTTCTTTAACTCTGGTCCAATTCTTATCATATTAATTTTTCTTTCGCTATACTTAAATATAATGACTTCATTTAGCATCACTTGGTGTTATTGCAAGGTTTCGGTTAATTCCTCCAAGATATTTAATTTCTTCTAGACATTTATTTCTTTTCACCTTTAGGCAGCATCATTTATAGGGCAGGTTACATTGGTTTGGCCCTCAACAAAAAAATTAGGGAACACATATGTGAATGAAAACCACAGTGTGTTTTCTGCAAATTTGGAAAAAGTTTTATTGTAAAAAAAAAGTATCGCTAATGATAAGTTTGAAATTTATATCAAATCACAGACTTGATTTTTTTTTTAAATATTCATCTAGTTTTATTGTCAGTGTTATTAACCAAGCAGTAGTCACACTAAACATGCAAACATGAGGATATATACTACCGTACCAAAATATTAGAGAATTTTCATGTTAGGTCAATGGGAAGCTAACTTAGAACCTCTATAACTTCTCAAATATGCATTTATTGGGAAAAATGTTTCAAACCAAATTAAAGATCATAATCAAATATTTCTAAATTCCTATTTTCAGCAATATTCGTTCAGTATTTAAAGAGTTCTGGCAACTAGAATATTTCACAGCAGTATTGCGTCTTAAAAATTCATCTCCGAATTTAATTAAAACTTAAGTATGACCGAGTGGTTAGCGTGCTTGGTTACTGATCTAAGGGACCTGGGTTCAAGTCCCGGTAAGGCATGGATGTATGTGTGGTTTTTCTGCTGAGGTCCTGCCATCCTCACAGACCTTCTACTGTGGCATATAAACTGACAGGCTCCTGTCAGACCTCTGTGGCAAGCAGCTGCTTGAGGGGGTATTTATTTATTTATTATTTATTATTTCAGACCGTTCAATAAAATATACATTTCAGAAGTTTGCGTCATGATCATTTCAACATTAGACAATCATGAATGATTTTCACAACACAAAAGCACTTTATTGCTATTATTGCTATATATTCAAGCTTCCGTAACTCTTTAAATACTAAACAAATATTACTGAAAAAATCAAAATTTAAATAAATACGATTATGATCTTTATCGTCAGTCACATTTTTCCATTAACATTTTAGAAGTTACAGATCTTCAAAGTTAGATTCCCATTGACATCATATGGATGCTCTCTAATATTTTGACTGAGCAGTATACTGGTATAAAGTATGTCCAGTATTAATTCCAGCTGTCAAAACTAGCGCAATTATTTGGACGTAAACATTTGGGCCGACAGAATGAAATTTGGAGTGGTGGCGACTACTGCTTAGTTAAATATAAAGTCTCATAGTGTACCATTGATATAATTCTATTTTTTCAGATCAATCCCAAAGTATGCCATCTCTCAGAAACGAGCAGGTAACGTTTTAAAATTTCTTACTAAACCGAAAAGCAGAAAATTCCCCCGTATCTGAAATGCTATTTACATCAATTATGGTTATCCGATTTTTTTTCCAAAAGACTCCTGTTGATTAACCCTTTCAGGACCATAAGGTTTCTAAGAGTAAATATTAGTATGTAACTGTTTATTTTAGTTTGTTTAGACGTAAAATAAATAAAAATCATAAGAAAAATACATAACAATGTGTAGTTTTTTGGAATTTTATGGGAAATATTTTTCCCAATGGACTATAAAGGTAACACAAATTATAGTTAGGCTTATTATGCAATGTCTTTTATTTATTGGTTTATTAGAACAAAATGTTAACTAAAATAATACAAAATTATGAAATAAAATTACTATACAAAATGATGTGCTAATTATGATATTCTGCGAAGCAATTTCTTTTGGTAGTGAGGCAAAGATGGACATTGCACATAGTACATATATTATGCGTCCTGACAGTTCTGTTTTTGTTTTCTAAACGTTCCCGTTTACGTAATTGCATTCGGCATAAGTTCTATTTTGACATTCTGTATAAAAAATGCAGATAAGGTTATAATTAAATACGACAATCACCAATTTTAAAATGGGGAAAAATCTTTCCCTTAGTCGTGAAAGGGTTAATATTCAACTAACCAAAATGTATTCAAAGATGGCATTCATAACAAATCTGCGCCAAAATTTATCATTAATGTGATCAAAAGTTAATTAAATCAATTCATTAACTTTCCTTGACTTTATGAATTTTTCTGATGCTCAAAACATTTTTTAATATAATTAAAAATATACTAGTTATATTGTTTCAATAGATTTTTTTTCCATATCCACAAAAATGTATTAAGTTGACAAGGCCTTAAGCCTATCTATCATAATACAGCAAAAATTATAAACTTCCTTGCATAATTAATCAGTTTCACAAATCAAATAGAAAGTAAAAATTAATATAAAATAGAAATTAATAGAAATCGTATAGAATAAAATTTCGCACTCGTGTGCAATTTCCGTTAGCTCTTTTTTTTTTACTTACGAAAGATTTTAGTGCAGATCTCAATCATTCTTGGCATCATCTCAGTTATGCAAAATAAGTTCGGTCCGATGTAGTTTGGTGATAGCTCTCCGTACCCAATCCGAGCTCTCTCTCAGAAGATGGGACGTTAAGCCGCGGCCCCGTGTGCGGGAGAGCCATACCCTGTGCACGTTAAAGATCACGCTGGATGGCCATGACGGGAGGCTACCATCTGTCTCCAAACAGCTGTTCCAGTGGGTTCCATCCCCCAACCTTCTCTGAGCCTTCGGGGTCCTTGTGACCTGGCCATTTAGCCAATGGTGTGCAAAAAAGTGCCGCTCAGAGGTAAAACAACCCAACCCAACCTTGACATTGGCCAGAAAGGGTACACCATTGGGTTTGGAAAAACCACCTTCAATCGGATGGAACATTAAGCCATGGCTCCTATTGTATTAAAGCTACATCGTGTAGTCTAAGAAACACATTGAAATGCTTGACGAGGCTTAAATCTATTTCTTAACAGCTGTTGATCTACTACCCAGCTCTGAGTCTTTGGGGTCTTTGTAACCTAGCTATTTAGCACGTCGTATGTAAAAATTTACCGTTAACAGGAAAATTCTGTTGGGTTGTTTTTACCTTTGAGTGGCATTCTTTTTTGCACACAGTGGACTAATTACCAGGTCACAAGGACCTCGAGGGCTTAGAGAAGGCTGGGGAAGGGAACCCACTGGACATGAAAGCCTACCATCAAGGCCATCCAGTGTGTTCTTTAATGTGCACAAAGTATGGCTCTCTTGCACGCAGGCCATGGTTTAATGTTTCATCTGATGGACAGCAGCCTAACCAAGCCAATTCGTATCCCTTTTCTGGCAAAGGGTAGGGTGGGTTGGGTTGTTTTCTCTCTGAGAGGCACTTTTTTGCACACCATGGGCTAAATGGCCAGGTCACATGGACCCCGAAGGCTCAGAGAATGTTGGGAGAGAGGACCCACTGGAACACCTGTTGGGAGACAGATGGTAGCCTCCCGTCAAGGCCATCCAGCGTGTTCTTTAAAGTGGCTCTCTAGCACACTGGGCCACGGTTTAACATCCCATCCGACGGACGGCTGTCTTTCCAAGCCCATCGGTGTCCCCTACTGACCGTGGGCAGGGTGGGGAATTTAAAACTAAATACCCATTCAAGCAGCTGCTTGCTTAGCAGAGATAAATTTCAATGCTGAACCAGGAGGGACTCGACAAATTAGTAGCCTGACGAGCTACTTACTGAGACAAACTCTTCCCCACTTAGACTAAAACAACCAATGCATTCAAATACCATGAATCTGATAAACCACAATAACTTGCTGTTATATCATGGATATTCAGCACTTAGAGCAGCGATTTTTTTTTTGTTCTATGTACTCCCTTGGCTTCATATACACCCCTTCTCAAAATTCTGTCTCCTCACCACCCTCTCTTAACTTGCCTTTCACTCAATAATTTTACCAATTAATAATGTACTTACCAATTAAACAAAAATAGAGCCTTTTGTATTCAACCGTCTCTATAAAATCAGATTCAATTTTATACATATAGCTCTATCTGCTGATAATCTGACTCAATTAAGCAACATGCGAAAAATCGTTGTCAGATATTTTTTCTGAATTCTGTAATCAACCATAGTGTTCAGAGGGCGGGGGTGGCTCAGTCGGTAGCGCGCCAGGCTCGTAATCTGTAGTTCCCAGGTTCGAGTCCCAGCTGGGTCAGCGTTGAGATTTATCTCCGCAAATTCCCCGCCCTGCCCACAGTCAGTAAGGGACACCGATGGGCTTGGAAAGGCCTCCGTCCGTCGGATGGGACGTTAAGCCGTGGCCCGTGTGCGGGAGAGTCATACCCTGTGCACATTAAAGAACACGCTGAATGCCTTGACGGGAGGCTACCACCTGTCTCCCAACAGCCACTTCCAGTGGGTCCCCTTCCCCAACCTTCTCTGAGCCTTCGGGGGCCATGTGACCTGGCCATTAGCCCATGGTGTGCAAAAAAAGTGCCGCTCAGAGGTAAAACAACCCAACCCATAGTGTTCGGATACTTTTTGAGCGACTGTACATGCTTGCATGTTCCTACTCGTAAGTGTAATGTCAAAAGTAGAGTTGTCCTAATCGCTTAAATAGCGCAATATAGTAGATTTTCATATAAATACAAATTCTCTATATTTTAAACACATCATGTTTTCAATTTTCAAATTTTATTACGCTCTTCTCTGAAAATATAAAAAAATATATTTTATCCAGTATCTCACGTACTCATCTGATTCCGCAAAACTCCCCGCCCTGCCCACGATCAGTAGGGGACACCGATGGGCTTAGAAAGGCCACCGTCCGTCGGATGGGACGTTAAGCCGTGATCCGTATGCGGGAGACCCATACCCCGTGCACGTTAAAGAACACGCTGGATGGCCTTGACGGGAGGCTACAATGTCTCCTAACAGTTGTTTCAGTGGTTCCCCTCCCCCAACTTTCTCTGAGCCTTTGGGATCCTTGTGACATGGCCATTTAGCCTGTGCGCAAAAAAGCGCCGCTCAGAGGTAAAACAAAACCCAACTCATATGATTAAGGATGTCATGTACCTCAGGTTACAAACCTCGGACTTGGAATAATGTAATGCAGACTAAATATCTTTCAGATTTTAGATTTTTTTTAATTATCTAAACAATTAAATAATATGCTTGCATCAAAGCTGACTGAAAAAATACTAATATTTTTCTTCTTTCAATTCCCAGAATGATAGAAGGCAAGTTAGGATCCGACAGGTCAGCAATTTCGATCAGCAACATCCTGTGACAATTTCCACAATCAGACATAGACACCTAGGTGACAGACCATCACGTAAGTATACTGTTAATTTGACTTACATCCATGGATGCTTGCAGTAGGACATATATCATCCCACATTTACAAAAAAATTGCACATTCATGATTATTGCTACTTGAATGTAACATAGTTTAATCATGTTAACAAAATATCAGCTTGATTTTTAAAATTCTCCGTTTGGGTATATTTTTTGGGGTATATTTATCACAGAAACAATTTTTTTGTGATAAATATGAAACACTTTTGTTGTTTTGCACTGCAGATAATTTACTCAAATGATTCTTATTTGAAGATAGGTGATAGCCAATGTTAATGAAAAATTATATTTATGGTCATGGGCATCAACAGGAAATTTTTCAAGGGGTTGGCAAAACAAAAAGTTACCAAAGTTAGATATAATTAATATCATTTTCTGTATCTATACAATCAATTTTTTTCCTTTTTGCATTCCCCTTCCCATTGACACCCATCTGTATAGTACATATTGCCCAAAAAAAATTGGGGCGGGGGTGGCTCAGTCGGTAGCGCGCCAGGCTCGTAATCTGTTAGTTCCCAGGTTCGAGTCCCAGCTGGGTCAGCGTTGAGATTTATCTCCGCAAAAATTCCCCGCCCTGCCCACGGTCAGTAGGGGACACCGATGGGCTTGGAAAGACCGCCGTCCGTCGGATGGGACGTTAAGCCGTGGTCCCGTGTGCGGGAGAATTATACCCTGTGCACGTTAAAGAACACGCTGAATGCCTTGACGGGAGGCTACCACCTGTCTCCCAACAGCCACTTCCAGTGGGTCCCCTTCCCCAACCTTCTCTGAGCCTTCGGGGGCCATGTGACCTGGCCATTTAGTCCATGGTGTGCAAAAAAGTGCCGCTCAAAGGTAAAACAACCCAACAACCCAAAAAAATTTCAGTTTTTTTTCTCATTTTAATCTATTAAGTTTCATCCTAATCGTTTAACTGTAAATGCATATGCTTATAAATTATTTCATTTTAAAGCTCATGTTTTACTTACCTACATTAGATTCGTCACTCTGTGGATATTATTTTAGTAATAACAAGGTAAAACTATAAAGCTGGTCCTCCACATGCATTTATGTCAGGGAGATCACACTCCGATTATTATGCAGGCCGAAAGCATTGAAACCATTAGGACCTGCGGATCAAAAAGCACAAGACCATTAGGATTGTTGTCCAAATTCATGGTCATTGGAGGGACAATGGAATAGTGAGTCAGATTGTACTTAAACCAATATAATGGTTCTCTAATAAAGACACAAAAGCAATTCCAATTTTGTACGAAAAAATTAAATGTATAAGAATTTTTGTTGAAATGATACATTAGTAAGCAAATATGTATACTGTGTTAAAAACATGTAAAACACAAAGTTAATTCAATTACATAAACCTAAAGTTCAAATTCAGTTTTATAAAATAAAAATGTAAGCAACTGCAATTATACAGAGCTTGTTTTAAACACATAACCATAGGAACCAAAGTTTATACGCAGACAGTGGTTACCTTGGTTACATATACTGATGCCAAAATTCAGCATAGTTAACAGTACTTATATATTCAGATGTGAAATAAATGTTATAAAAAAGGCTTCCCAAAATTGTTTTCAATTTTCTTTATCCCAGAAACATGGTTGAGAAACTTAGTAGCATAATCATAAAAAAAAAGTCAGTGGCTGGATAAAATAGTCTCATGAGCTGCTTAACACCCTTGATATAAGATTGCCTATAGACGTCAGTAGGAAATATTCTACAAGCTGAATTTTTCTTAATGTAAAAAAATTAAAGTAATTCGCAATTTCAGCTGTAACATTATATATTACTGTTTATCAGAGGTGTAGCTATGGGGGGATGGGGGAGGATCCCCCCTCACAAAGTAATCGGAGTTTGCAAAATTCGAAGTGACTTGACAAAATCCAAGGGGAGTTGGCAAAATTTGAAGTGACTTGGTAAAATTGAGGTAAGATCTTAAAAATTGAGATTTTTTCTGTAAAATTATGGCGAGTTGACAAAATGTTGGGAAGTTGGCAAAATTCAAAGCCACTTGGTAAAATACAGGTGAGTTGTGAAAATTTGGATTGTTTTCGTGAAATTAAGGAGAGTTGGCAAAATCTAGACAACTTAGCAGAATTGATTGCCGTTGGCAAAATTCAATTCGAAGCCACTTGGTAAAACACAGGCGAGTTGTGAAAATTGGGTTTCTCTAAAATTAAGAAAAGTAGGGTGAATCGAGGTTTTGCAAAATCTTGGTGCAAAACTTTGGCCCGCCTCCCCTCCTCCACTGAACGAAGTCTTGGGAACGTTCCCGACAGAGAGAGAATTCATCTTAGTTTTACAGTTGATAAAATTTGATCGAGTTGGAAAATTTTCGCTATCCCACCCCCAACCATAGTCCTTCATTACGCCCCTTGCTGTTTATGTTTGCAAGTTTAAAGAATCTTAAGATCTAAAAATTTTCTTCCTAACTGCACATTAATTCCAAAATATAAAACTCAAGGACTGGTAGAAATCAGAGAGCAGGTTGGGTTGTTTTACCTCTAAGCGGCACTTTTTTGCACACCATGGGCTAAATGGCCAGGTCACATGGACCCCGAAGACTCAGAGAAGGTTGGGGGAGGGGACCCACTGGAACAGCTGTTGGGAGACAGATGGTAGCCTCCCGTCAAGGCCATCCAGCGTATTCTTTAACGTGCACAGGGTATGCTCTCCCGCACACGGGGCCACGGCTTAACGTCCCATCTGACAGACAGCGACCTTTACCAAGCCCAGCGGTGTCACCTACTGACCGTGGGCAGGGCGGGGAATTTTGCGGAGATAAATCTCAACGCTGATCCAGCTGGGACTCGAACCTGGGAACTACAGATTACGAGCCTGGCACGCTACCGACTGAGCCACCCCCGCCCCCAGAGAGCAGGTGTAATAGTAGTACCATAACCAGAAACTTCCAATTTGAAAATTTTTTTTTGACATATTTTAGTCAAATGAGAATCTGATTTTAGTCTAGTAATTAAGCTATTGAAGCATTCTAGGTCTTTGGGGAGACTCCTGAATTTTGACATGTTTCAAATACACTCGGTAGTCTTTGAATCATAATTCTCTCCCTAAATTAAGTTCTCAATCAATTTTCTCTAAATCTTGATATTTCAACAATATTCCTTTTGTATTTAGAGTTATGGAGGTTTACATATTTAAAAGCAATAATACAAGTATAAAACTGAAAAATATCTACAGAATTATTTATACAAACTTTTTAAATATACATCTATTGTATTTAATGGGTTTAAATAATGCTTTTTATTCAAATTCTAATTAACTTCCGAGATAAATTCTTACTCTTGATTATTTAACAACAATGCCAAACTTTCATAACTCTTTAAATACGAGACAAACATTGTCGAAAATTGTGATTTAAATAAAATCTTAAGATTATTTTTTCCAAGGAAAAGATATATTAATTTAAAAGAATGACCTCTTATTTCTCTGTTAATTATGCTGAATATTGGAGTAGCAATGCTGTAATGGGTTATTCTGTAAATGAGTTTATAATGAGATTTTACGTTTTAAATGTTAGAACTTCTTTCTGTCATGCTCTCCCCCCCAAAAAAATTTTAGCTTTTTCTTTCAAAATATGTTTTGCTAATGTAAAATATCAATCACTTTTACAAAATTTATTTTTTATAAAATATTATTGATATTTCTTGCAATCTTTTTTCCCCTGTCTGATAGAAACACACAAAGATCAAGTAACAAGACTTCCAGCCATTCTTCCATCACATCAAGACATTGCCAATGCTTCAGCTGCTCCTCCTAGCACAAAGCCATCTGTTGTCACTTTTCAAGATCCAATCTCTCAGACCAACCAGTCGCCTCCGACTACAATTGACACTGGACTCTATCTTAAAACTGGAGGCAATAAGACTCCAACAAGAACAAGTTGCCTTAAGCTGCCACTCCTTCAACAACCAGTGAAGTGTAAGTGCACCATTCTACCACACGAACGGCTAGACACACGTCGTACAAAATCTGCTGTTGACTGTGTTGCAAATGTGCGCTTCCTCATGAGTGAGCCAATGTCACTATCTGACCAACAGATGTTGACCACAACAAGGACACCCCAGGGTAAAGGTGTGATTAAATACCGTAACTACCCTCACAGGTTTAAAGCACTTCGGACGCAATCACTTAAGCATCTTCGATCAGTGCGATCTGCCCGCAATCGCCAGAAAGCAATTACCTTCCACGTGGATCATGACCGAGAACGTAACACTTTCAAACTACCCACTGAAGAGCTGATGGACAATAAGAAGTGGCAAGTGGTCTTCACTATTGGGAAGACTGAAGATACAGATTCTCCCAGTACTAAACACAATAAATAGCAAATTAAATTTGCTACATATCCTATGCTATTTAATAAATTGTAAATATGAAATTTTTTTATTAAAATGGGAAAGTATTAATTTGATTTGTGTTCACATTGACAGTCATAAAAATCATGAACTTTCTACACTACTAATTTTAAGATTTGAACTCAGAAGTAGATATGCAGATGTTTTAAGCAAGTCCACTAGAAGATATGTCTTGAAATCACAAAGTCATACAGGTTAAACATTCGCTTTATCATAACAGCACTCACAAATGGGGGCAGGGGTGACTCAGTCAGTAGCGTGCCAGGCTTGTAATCTGCAGTTCCCAGGTTCGAGTCCCAGTTGGGTCAGCGTTGAGATTTATCTCTGCAAAACTCCCTGCCCACGTTCCGTAGGGGGCACTTATGGTCTTGGAAAGGCTGCCAGTCCATCAGATGGGATGTTAGGCCATGGCCCATGTGCAGAGAGCCATACCCTGTGCACATTAAAGAACATGCTAGATGGCCTTGATGGGAGACATGTCTCCCAACAGCTGTCCAGTAAGTCCTCCCCCCCCCCCCTAACCTTCTCTGTGCCTTCGGAGTCCTTGTAATCTGGCCATTTAACCCATTGTGTGCAAAAAAGTGCATCTCAGAGGTAAAACAACCAAACACAAGTGAACAATAATACATACTGTTCCATGGTAAAGGTACTCTACAGTGTGAAAAAAAAACACACCCACTCATTTAATATGAGACAGCAACAATGGCTTAACATCCACACTAACAGAAGAAAAAAAAATTCATATAAAAAACTACGACTAAATATTTTGAAAAAAAAGTCTGTCCTTAACATTGAATTGTATTGGATTGTTTTACCTCTGAGCGGCACTTTTTTGCACACCATGGGCTAAATGGCCAGGTCACATGGACCCCGAAGGCTCAGAGAAGGTTGGGGGAGGGGACCCACTGGAACAGCTGTTGGGAGACAGATGGTAGCTTCCCGTCAAGGCCATCCAGCGTGTTCTTTAACGTGCACAGGGTATGGCTCTCCCGCACACGGGGCCACGGCTTAACGTCCCATCCGACGGACGGCGGCCTTTCCAAGCCCATCGGGTGTCCCCTACTGACCGTGGGCAGGGCGGGGAATTTTGCGGAGATAAATCTCAACGCTGACCCAGCTGGGACTTGAACCTGGGAACTACAGATTACGAGCTTGGCGCGCTACCGACTCCTTAACATAGTAAGTGGTTCTTTGAAAGTTTCAATCACTATCAGGATCAACAACTAAGGTAATAATTTCCTTCAATTCAACAGTAAAAATACAGAATTCTCAGCTCCTTTGAAAAGATATGTTTGTCCTTGTATTAAATATCTGTTTTTTGTCATGTTAATTTTTGTGAGCCAGTAACCTTTTCTACATTTTCCTATATGCCAGGAATTAAACCCTCTTCACCCCCCCCCCCCAACACACTCGTACACCATGTGCTCTGTTTCAGTATTTGCAATTTTTACCAAAAATGTAAACCTTGCAAAATAGCAACAGCCAACTGTAATTAAAATGCTGTTAAAACATTTTCTTGATTTCAGTTAGATTTAAACCTGAAACACTAATAAATAAAGTATACGAACAAAAACTTACAAGTAATAAAAACTTTATTTCTCTCTTTAGTTTCCATTACTAAATTTCAGAACTTTGTCGACAAATTTATGCAATTATATATATTTTTATTTTTTTAGCCTTTATCTCACTGCTTTATAAATATTATCAACAATAGAAATTGTGCATTTGCCACTGAAATAAAAAGTACATTTGTAACATTAGAAAACAATTTTAAAAAGTTTCAACAACATAGCATTTTGTTCCTTAAAATTTTCAAGTGCACTCAAGAAAATTGGAAGCAGTAAATTCATTAAACTTGGGTCCAAACTTTCATTGGAGCTACTGTCAACTGAAATCCTGTTCTGAAACTGAATTTTTGCTCAAGTGCTTGTGACGGATTTCTTATTCTATTTACATTTTTATATCACTGGTTTAACAATAAAAGTCTTCCATAACATGACTTTTTCCACTGTTATTTTTGTGTGAATTACTGAAGCTGCCCTGTTTCTCCACTTCTTCTAGCTTTAAATCTAAGCATTACTTTATTTGGAACCAGCGATCCTTGTTTCACTCTAAATCCTAAAGGAATCTGAAAAGAGAACCATTAACAGTAATTTGCATTATAACAGTGTGTTACATGGGCATTGACAGTGTATTTTCTAAGGGGGGAGGGGAATACTTCTTTGTATTTCCAGGGGGGATACTCTCTTGCTCTCCTCCTTCTATGTCAGACCTATGACTATACATAAATGTTTCACTCAAGTGAATTGGACAAATCTATAATTTAATAAGCAAAGCAAATTAGCCATGAAGCAGGTGCTTGTCACAGAGGTTGGGTTGTTTTACCTCTGAGCGGCACTTTTTTGCACACCATGGGCTAAATGGCCAGGTCACATGGACCCCGAAGGCTCAGAGAAGGTTGGGGGAGGGGACCCACTGGAACAGCTGTTGGGAGACAGATGGTAGCCTCCCGTCAAGGCCATCCAGCGTGTTCTTTAACGTGCACAGGGTATGGCTCTCCGGCACACGGGCCACGGCTTAACGTCCCATCCGACGGACGGAGGCCTTTCCAAGCCCATCGGTGTCCCCTACTGACCGTGGGCAGGACGGGGAGTTTTGCGGAAATAAATCTCAACGCTGACCCAGCTGGGACTCGAACCTGGGAACTACAGATTACGAGCCTGGTGCACTACCGACTGAGCCACCCCCGCCCCAGTCAGAGAGGTCTGACATAAGAGTCAGTATAATTATGACATAGAAAAAAAAAGATCTGTGAGGAAGCAGAGACCTCAGTAGAAAGATAATACAAGGAGCATCAATGCTTTATCTGGAGCTCAAACCCAGGTCCCTTTGGATCTACAGCCAAGCATGCTAACCCCTCAATCGAAGACATTTAAATTTGTAGCAAAAAATCCACATTTGGATTTTTTGGATAATATATTTAAATCTATACATTTGAAAACAAACAGGCATAAAAACAGTTCTGCAAAATTCTTGATTATTAATATGCATCTTACCTTGAAAATGGGAAAAGAATGACTGGCCAAAACAATGTCATTTCTATCCTAATTTTTCAAAATACTGCTAACTTATAATTCTTATTAATATATCAACATTTCTTACACAAAGTCCCATCAGTAGATTTTAAATATGTTATATGAAAAATGAAGTCTGCTCTATTTCTCCTAGCATAGATTTTAATTTAATATACTCTTACAGTCATTGAAGTGAAATTATTACAAGTGAAACAGTACAGCAAAATTTCGGACACTAAAACCTATATACATTAACAGCAAATAATGTGTTGTTAAAACTCTATTTGAAGAGAGAATGTGCTATGTCAAAATAAAAACCACTTTCATCAATGATCAGTCAATTAGCCTTACACAAACACACATGTAATTACTCCATGGCATCTAGTTGCATACAATAATCACCCTTGCAAGTAATTGTGCATTTAGAAAGGTGATACCAGATAAAAAATGGGTATGAATCTTATTTCTCACAAATGCATATAATCTTAGTCAGGGCTAGATCTAGTGTGTGTGGGGGGGGGGGGCTTTCAGAATGGTAATAAAGGAGAAAAAAATTAAAAAAGAGGCATTAAATTTAAATTAAATTTAATGCATTTTAAAGACTAGTAAACGTAATAACACAATTTAAAAGCACTCATACAACATGGTTAACCAACTTTAGAATGTTTATATACATCCAGTGGCCACTTTATTAGGTACAGTTCTACGTTATGTCAATAGTAACTCATATAAAACTCAGTAACTTCTTAAATAAACTTTTTATGAAAAGCTGTGATTGACAATAATTTAAAGATCTCAAACAAATCTAGACCAATCTAGATTTTCAACAATAGGAATTCAGTAATTAAAGAGTCATGGAAGCTGAAACAATTAGCAAGTTAGCTTGTTTTGTCAAATGATTTTTTTGTACAAGTTAACATAATTATTAAGTGAATTGTTAAAAATACTCTTACACATATTAGTAAATTCCAATTACTACTTTTGTTGTAACTTGCTTTTATTAACTTTTCTGAGCAATTATTACTGGCATTGATGTTAAATATTCTAATATCAAACGAATATCGTTGAATTGAAATCGAAATAGATTTCACTGAAATCTTTAAATTATCTACAATCAATTTTTTTTTTCATGAAAAGCTTATTTAAGAAGTTATTTGAATTCTGTATCTTGGTTACTATTGACATAACAAGGAACTGTACCTAAATACTGTAATAAATAGCAGCTTGGTATATATACAGGGTGAATCTGAAAAAGTGGGCAAAACTTTACGGGGTGGTAGAACGCAGCTATACGAGCAATATTCATCATAGAATGTATGGTCGGAATGCAAACAGCGAGCCGCTAGGTGGCGTTGGAAATGGTATAAAAGGGTCGGTCCTCACACTCAACGGCATTTCTACCGTGGATTGCTGAGAGGATGGCTGGTTATACTAACCACGAAATGGCGGATATGCACTTTGTGTACGGTGCGATATGGATCTAGTCGCCAGGATCGCCGTTGTTGCCGGCGATATTCGGGAAATGCCTGGTGTCTTCGCAAATGTGCGTCGGTCCCTATCCTGCAGGTATGAAGCCTGCATTACAGCTGGCGGCAGCTCTTTTGAGCAATTTCTTTGAGCATGTACCTCAATTACATTCCTGTTAATAAAATGTTTTCTGAAGTATCTCCTCTCCTTCTTGTGTTCATTCTTTAAATGTGACAGTGGAAAACTACCTTTTAACTTCTCACCACTTGCGTTCTGACCATACATTCTATGACGAATATTGCTCGTATAGCTGCGTTCTACCACCCCGTAAAGTTTTGCCCACTTTTTCAGATTCACCCTGTATATATGCAAACACACAAACAAATATTTCACATGATTTAATTCAGAAGGATAAATTAGTTCTATTTGGAAGAAAAGATATATAAAAAAATTATTTCATCTTGAGTATACCAAATGAAAGCAAGAATAAGCATTTTTATTTTAATAAAGTGCCATCGCATTAATATTAAGGACTGATTCATATTTTAAAATCTACAGCCAATATGTGGTTCAGAGTCCATTACTATTTCAGAGGCTTTGCAGAGGAATTGTAAAAAAAGGGGAGAAAAACTGAAAAATCAGTCCAATAAATAAAGCAAAACCATTGGTATATAAATAAATAAAGCAAAACCATATGGATTTTATAACACTTTTCATAAATTAACCACATTTTTTACTCATTTACTTATAATGAAAACATTTATTGCTGCTCTAGCAAGCAACAACTAAAAATAACAATCACTCTGGTGAATATGGAGGCTCTTTCAAGAACCTCCACATTCACCAGTGTGATTGTTCTTTTTAGTTGTATTCCAACCAAGTTTGGTTGGAATACAAAGTTTTTAGTTTTCGAACTTTAGCATCCTCTTATAGTTGAAATCAAGACTACTGGAAGATTTGACAAATGTGAATAGTAATATTTTACAGCTACATATCCAATTCATTCATTTACCTCTATAAAAATGAATGTGTATATAAGCAGATGATTGTGAAAACAGTAGCTTATTTCTAAAAGGGCTAAGGATGGCAGTATACCAGCAGCACACCAGGATCGTAATCTGAAATTCCCAGGTTCAAGTCCCACCAGGGCCAGCATCGTGAAATTTATCTCCATAAAACTCCCCACCATGCTCTCGATTAGTAAGAGACACTGATGGGCTTGGAAAGGTTGCTGTCCATCAGACAGGACATTAAGCCATGGCCTCGTGTGCAGGAGAGCCATACCTTGTGCATATTAAAACACACTGGATGGCCTTGATGGGATGCTACCATCTGTCTCCCAACAGCTGTCCAGTGGGTCTCCTCTCCCAACCTTCTCTGAGCCCTCAGGGTCCTTGTGACACGGCCATTTAGCCCATTGTATGCAAAAAAAGTGCTGTTCAGATGTAAAACAACTGAACCTAAATCATTTCTGAAAAATAAAAATTGAAATGATAAAGACATGAAGCAAATATAAAATGCCATAAAGATACTTAAAATTATTTCAACTGCAATGAAAAGTGCTCTTAAAATTTTGGACATCATCGGTCCACATCATTGAGCTGCATTCTCGCCAGAAATCGTAAAGTGAAGTCGGTGCACTGTTCAGAGGAACGTGTTTGCAGCTGCTGCATTTTATGAATTTTATAAGGATACCAATTCACGATGGACCGTATAATTTTATGGAGAGTTGACCATGGAAGTTGCAGTTTCCAGGATACCCATCTCGCACTAACTACAGGTAGCTCCGATTACGACTGGATTTCTGCAATTGTAAATGCGATGTCTTTCACATTGCTTTCTGCAAAAGGCTGCAGGCCTCTACCCAAGCCACACCCAACTTGCCTGTTTCTCTGAATTTCTGTATCATACACTTCAGTCCATTTAGCAACAAAAGTCCTTTCCTTATATCTTTCAGACGATGATATTTGCATATGCAGCAGTGGCATTACTGCCATTTTGGTAAAAGAGTTTCACTAGCAAAGCTTAGTCCTTCTTGTAGATACCCATGGTTCCTTCTAGCGATTACAGGGAAGACATAAAATTTTATAGTAGGCCTCATGTGACTCTCACATGCGATTGGCTGCAATGTTACGAGAAATTAGCATGTTCTACCACGTTTTTAACACACTCACGCCACCATGTGGCATTAAAATTAACTAATTTTTTTTAATTAGCAAATTCTCTACCCCATGTTCTTATAAAGCTATCTACCACTTTTCACTGTGATCTGTCGAGTAGATACTTCTCTACATCACTCTGAGTACTGTCAGTTTAATGTAACTTATTTGATGCTCTATCACAGTTTTATGTCTTTTTCTGGTTTATAATTTCATGCATGTATATCATATATATATATCTCGTTTATTATGTCCAGCACTGAATTTTTCCGTTGTACATATATATATTTTTGAGAAGCAAAAATAATGCAAACTTTAGAGCAGGTTTACTACTATGACCCATAACTAAAATTCTCCACACATTTTTGTCTCATTTTGGTCAAGGAATAATGATAGGAAGTTTGTGTGATACATTATATTTAAAAATATATAGTATGAATATGTCTTGATCTGGTTTGTTTTGCATTCAGTTGAACCAGGAATCAGAATACAGAACACTACAACCATAATAAAAGAGGGTAATAATTTAAAAAGCTTACCTCTGTTTCAGGACTTGTAAGAACCCTGTAATATCTAAGAATTTTAACAATGAGCAACTTTATCTCCATGAAAGCAAACCTATTGCCAATGCAGGATCTAGGACCCAATCCAAATGGGAGATATACAAAGGGATGGCGGGCAGCTTTCTCCTCTGCAGTGAATCTGAAAAATATTTACATATATCTAAAAGTATTCAAACAACCTAATCTCTTATATTTAATATCTAACTTGTATTTTATCCTTCACTGAAAATTAATAATTTACAGTCTTTTTTATTACATGGCAATTATATAAAAGTATGACACTATCTTTTGATGACAGATGAAACTTCTAAGAGATTTAAGAAAACTGAAAAGACAGTAGCTCAAATGTAGATTCCATCTGAGTTTTAAAAAAAAATTTCATCCCTTTCTAATT
The DNA here is from genome assembly GCA_038380435.1 of Ryuthela nishihirai. Taxonomy (NCBI): domain Eukaryota; kingdom Metazoa; phylum Arthropoda; class Arachnida; order Araneae; family Heptathelidae; genus Ryuthela; species Ryuthela nishihirai. The sequence continues at coordinate 26,795,626 of JAWZYU010000026.1, forward strand.
GTTGTCTGTTTACAGTGATCTATCAATCTTTCACATGTGGTTCAAAATATTTCACTTTTCTTTAAGTCATTACATGGTGAGAACAATAAAGTACATTGCCAAGATCCAATGTTAGTGTTCATAGTTCTTTATCAACTAAGGCATGAGTGGCCAAACTTTTTCTGTAATGTGCTGCATATGTTGGAATTGTGCCTCATACCACCCATTTCATATAATGCTTAAACTTTTGTGTAAAGATGATTTATTGCACAATGAAGACTTTTAAAAGTTTTGCACAATAATAATGCAAATATTCACCTAATAATTTTTGCAATTCCACTTAAGCTCACCTTTCAGGATCAAATTTTTCTGGATCAGAATACCACTTAGGATCATGATGAATACAATATATAGGCAAACTAATCAGTTGCCCTTTTTTTAAAAGAATTCCAGTATCTCCCAATGTGTAGTCACTTTCTACTTGGCGCTCCATTCTGCAATTCAAAAAAGGTAAATATATTCAAGCAAATAATTTATGGTCTACAGAAAGGTTATTAAATTACATTTTTACACAGGTCCGCTTTCTATATGCCACATTATAAACAAAGGCTATTCAAAAAAGTAATAAAACTATGAACTAGTTATTTTAGAGAGAAATGGCAAACATAGTTAATAAAGTCAATTGGTAACATTGCACTATCATGCATGTAATACATCATCATTCACTACCAGTATTATCAGTCATGAATAAGTATGTTGAATTGTGCCTGTCTGCACTTTCCATCATACTAATCCATGACTGCAAGCATAGTGCTGTTTACAATTTTCTGCAAGAAGACAATCAAATTATATCTTCATCATATACCAACCCCTCCACACTGCCCAGATTTAGCTCCTTGTAACATTTGGCTTTTTTAACTGAAGAACAATCTCAGAAACAAACGATTTTCTATTGACTGATTCATGCATAAAATACCTGGAAGTGAAATTTAATGTGTTGTCAAAAAAATGGATCACAAATTCTATTAATAGATTAAGCAATGGAACAAGTGCAGTGCATTCGAAGATGGATATTTATAAAAGGAAATGTGATATGGATGAGTAAATATATCATATTTCTATATGTACAATGATCTTATTATATTCTGAACAGCCTTCTTAATTTTTTCCCCTTTTGCATTTTCTACACATTCTATGCAGGCCACAGAACTGTTTTTTTTTAAGAGCTGCCATTTGAGTAGTACTGGTCTGAAGAAAATATATATAATTTTATAATAAATATCGAGATAAACTCAGATAAACTCAACAGTTTTAAAGTTTTTTAAATGCTTTAATGGCCGATTTTGGAAGTTATAAATTATTTCATGTTGGAGGGTGCCACGTTTCCGGTGCAGAGCATTGAGTAAAGAAAGGATTTTACCATTATGTGCAACACTTTGTGGTGTATCCACAGTTAAGATCTAAGTAGATTAAAGTAAAATGTAGACATCAATACTACAGCGGACATTGGAATTGTCAGTAATTGAAGACTGTAATGGTGCCTGATATAAAAAGGCGATGGCCATATAGGATCCAGCAATGCCAATCCAAGTCTGTGTAAAAGAGAATCTACTGTCAAGAAGTACATGGAAATCTGGTGTATGCATATTCATCGATGCTGTTTTTATATCATAGCATAAGGACTGGTCGCACAAGTTAGGAACCATGACAGCTTTTATTGGACTAACTGGTCAATAACATCTAGTGCATTTTACCAGCCTGTTACAAGAATGTGGTAATTAAATCCTTTTTGTTATATATTAAACTAGGACCATTTAAGATAGGTTAAAGGTTTTTCCTTAGTTAATAGTATTACCTGTGTAATATCTTGTTAAGAATGTATATTGACTTCTGAATTATGTGATTGTTTAAAGGTTGTCTTAGCCCCAAAGGGGCAATAGACAAGTAATTGCCACAATTAAGAGGTTAAGGTATAGTTCTTATGTAATACTCAATGCTCTCTACTGGTTTAAAGAGGCATAGTTAGGCATGAAAGAATTTAATGTACAGTATTTATTCATGAGGAATTAAAAGAGTTTGATGCTTTTGGTAGCTCAGTGGTCCAGAGCACCTGACATGTTATCAGGAGGTCGTGGGTTCATATCTCACTCGGCTCAGACAATTTTTCCTCTAAAATTGAAATCAACGTCAAAGTGCCTATTTATTACTGGATGTTGAACTGTCAAGTTTATCCGAGTTTATCTCAATATTTATTATCATTAGCATACTTGTAAGACATGCTTTCCATCTATTGGCAAATAAAAAAGCCGCTAGGGCTAAAAATTGCCTAAAATAACGCCTATATGTGACATAAAGGGAATGCTCATAGCGTTAATTAGAGATCTTGATCGGCGGCTGGTAGCTCAGTGGTCCAGAGCTCCTGACATGTTATCAGGATGTAGTGAGTTCGTATCCCACCCGGCTCAGACAATTTTTCCTCTAAAATTGAAATCGACGTCAAAGTGCCTATTTATTACTGGATATATATAATTTACTATTCAGGCAGTCCACTTGCCACAAAAATGGCAGTAGCTTAATAGTGTAAAACCATAGAGCAGATGCGAGAAAATCAAGACCCTACAGAAAAGAAACATCCATATCTTTATCTAAGATTCAAATCCAGGTCCCTCTGCAGCCAGCCATACTAACTACTTGATTGGAGTACCTAATTCATTTTCCTTATACCACTAATGCAGATCTATCCTTCCAGTGACTACCATTTACAGACTACTTTTTTTTAATCTTTAAAGCAATATTAAATAACAATTTGCTATATTAAAACCCAATTAAAAGTATATCTGAACAAATATGTATATATAATAATTCCAGATCCACTATAGAATATATTTGAAATATGAGTATAATATTTAACCTACTCTGTTTACAATAGGATATTTCCTAAATTCTCAATAACACATATGGCATTACTTGATAATCTTAAGTTAATTCTAGTAATAGCTCTAAATCTCAAGAGCCAATTTAGTAAAGGTTAGATTAAACTTAGGTAAATTACCAATGCAAAATTAATTCTGTGCACATTTTATTTGAAAATTAGCATACAGCTTTCCCAAAGCCCAATACATACCTTATACAAGATCCAGACAGTCTCAGAGACTCAGAGATGACAGAATCCAAATATTTTAGATTCATGAAATCATCATATTCTATATCTTTCTACAGATAGAAATTACAAATAGAAAAAAAATTATATGGTGTAGTCAAATCTCAAATCCAAACTTAACTTTTAAGTTCAGTTATAAATGTTAGAGAAATATTAACAATTTTAATTTTAAGCCCCAGAATAATAAATGGCTTTTTTAAAAACAAAATAAAGTATTTGATGTAATAATAAAGGCACATTTTTCACAAATTATCAATTATTATATTAATATATCCACCTATAGTTTATGTACAGGCACTCCCCAACTTAGGTAATACTAGAATTGCTTAAACTCAGACTTACACAAATTTTTCCATAAGCCCAATGTTAAATTTTTGAGTTAGAATAAATTTACATTACACTATATTTTTCTACTGCTGTGGCAATATGGTGATCTTTTGCAATCTATACAGCTCTCACATGATGCTCTGATTCTCAAGTTGTAGTCACCATTAAATGCAAACCCATAAAATTCTCATATTTTTTTCAAATTTTTTTTATTTTCAGGGATTTTTAGTGCTGCATTCATGACTGTAAAGAGGAAAGGAGATGGTAAAAGTACTCAACCCATTGATAAATGCCCTAAAATTTATTTGGAGTTGAAAATGAAGATGATAAAAAAAAATATGAAGATGGACAAAACTTATTGGCCACAGTGCATCTGTCTCTCAGTATCAACAGTGAATACAATGGTAAAGGATGATGATCATATAAAAGAACACATGAAAGGCTCTACACCTTAAAGTCAACAATATTTAATAACATTTAACTACTTTTTCCTAGTTGTGCTTCATACCAAAAGTAGCTTACACTAACAACCACTTCAAATACATTCATTATTAAGAAACAATGTAAGATCTACACTTGATTGTAGTATGTAAGCTATAGGTGTGATTATGGATGGGGGGGGGGTGTCGGTTAAAATTCCCACTTGCATAAGGATTTGGTGGAACGTTTATGTAAGTCAGGTAGTGCCTGTATAGGATCAAAAGTACAGTAATATATGTTACTAAATATTTAATTAACACAGATTAATTATTAATATACTGACACTATTGACTGTTATTATCATCAATGTTACTCTAGTGCATGGGTATCACATGCAAAAAATATAAGGGCTAAATCAGTTACTTCTCAATATATAAAAGGCCACAATTTAAGCCATCACATAAAATCCAAATCAGTCTCAATACAGGTGCATAGTATTTTAAACAATGATAAGTATAATTAATTATGTTTTGCTTATCTTATTATTTAAATATTACATACTTTTAATGACAAAACACAAGCCAAAATATTACATATAGTGACTATCTTCAACTGAATGTGACCATATTCTCCATAAATGCATATTATCATTGCAGAAGCCAAGCTAGTAAGGCACAGTTTACTACCATGATTATAATAAAAATATACTGCTTGTGGGCCACACAAAATAATTTGGGGGGTGGGGGGCATATATTTGAAACCCCTATGTCAAACAAATGCCACCCCCAAGGTGTTTTCAGAATGATCATCACCTTGCCACTAGGAGACAATCAACCCAAAGTTAACTTATCCATTGGCTTACTTGCACATCAATCTAGATGCCTGTTTATGGTGAATATCTATCTACTGCTTGGTGCATTTGTTAGTGGAATCACTGTATACAAATTGTTGATTTGTTCATACCAGAAGTTGGCCCTAATTGATGGCAGAAGGTACTCTCAAGAATTCTGACACCCAGAAGACTGGAACATTTGTATTGCAGCAAAAATTATTGACTATTGGAAATTTTTAATGTTTCACATAAACAAATTTAGAAGTTAATGCTTAGCATATCAGTTAGATACAAGTTCAGGCTCAAATATTCATGCCCAAGTCCTAACCATTTTGATAATCCCCCCTCCCCTCTCCCTCAATACCTAAAAAAGGCTGAATTTTTTCATTATCAAAAGAAAATTTGATAATAAAAAAAACCAGAAAGTTTTTTTTTCTGTTACCAAAGAATGATTAAAGTTAAATTTGTAATCGAAAAAAAATTGCTTTTTATTGGTAAAAATCAGAGAATGTTTTAGAATTAAAAGAAAATTTTGAAACTTAAATTATGACCAAAGTTCTCAGGATGAAACCAAAAATTTTCCAGCCAATTATTTCAAGATATCTGTGCCATTTTGAGCCTAGCCCAGACCAAACTAGAACTCATCTTTAGTATCGGTAACAAAGGATTTGCAGTTGAGCTGTAATTTCACATACATACTTATTAATGCTATTGTCAGGTTGGAATTCTTAATGCATGTTCAGCTATGTGTTTTGGCAAAGCTGTTTCTTCTACATATGCACTGGGAAGTCATATGTAGCTTATGAAAAATTATTTGATAATAAGGAAGCTTTGTTTTCTTCTGCAACTGATGGATGTCTTAAAGTTTTAAACTATATATTGGAAATAATAGTAATAAATAAGATACACATTTTTTGTTTATATACATTTTTGATATACATATATGTTTGCATTGTTAATTTAAACACCAGATGTATCAGTAAATAAAGCATTTGTTTTAAGCATTTTATCAACATACAAACACTAACCCACCCACCACCCACTTGGAACAATCTGAAGCTTTAAATTCTTAATGTTACATGATGCAATTATAACAATTTAGGAATTTCAAGCTCAACATTATAGCTAATTAAACAATGTTAAAAGAATAAAAAGAAACCCAAGATGTAAACTTAGATTAAATATATTTACAAACACAATGATAGTATAACAATTACTTTTAATTCACAAAATTTACTATAAAATCAGTAGCATGTTCTTAGAATATATTTAAATTGCTTCAGTTTACCAATTTTACTTATAGTAAAAGAACTGACTCTTTTCCTTCAAAATCTCATGCTTGTTCTTAGTGCTACACAATTACTGCTATTTGCTAAGAACGAGATATTTACCAGGTTCTCACCATGATTAGTTCTTGCTTTTGAGGCCCTCACTGTACAATGGATCACACACTCCATTAACCAGGTTAGCATCCAGTGCTGACTTGCTATCCACAACTGATTTGCCATAGATGACTAGGCAGTGTTGTTATGTAGTTGGTATCTTTTTTTTTGGAGAACCCAGTCCATGTTACTGTATTCTTTCATGCTAACTGCAGAGTGATTGGCGATTTTATACGATTTTATACGTTTTAATAACACAGCATGATCTAGAAGATCTTAATACTCATAATCATTCCCTGAGAACTCGCATCCCTAACTATAATTTTCAACTTTCTTAAAAGAACACTTAAAAAACAAGTTAAAAGCATTTGATTGGACACTTTCCTTTGCCACCCAACAGCTTCATCAGTGGTGATACTGATGTTAAATTAATCATATTTATGGTGATCACCCTCTATCATTGCTGCATAGACTCTCCTTAATTTTGATATAAGAGCAAGTTCTATGCATGCAGGAGGAATGTAATGTTTGTATTACATAATTTATCTATTTGAAAATATATTGAAGGAATTTAATATATATAAATATAACAAGGAATCATAACCACACCAAGCACAAAAAAACAACAAAAATATTGAAATGTACTACACCACTCCCATATTATGGACCATTAACACATTAAGAACTATCCTGAAAAAATATAACACAAATATTCCTATAACTATAAATAATAATGTTAAATCATTAAGTATTAATGATGGAGACAGAGCACCCCTATGGGAGGAGTATATCATGTCAAAATACAAGACCCCAAAAACAAATTAGAGAATAAGAATAACTATATAGGAAAAACATACAGGCAATTAGAAGGGAGGCAAAAAGAAAATGATTTAGATCTTAAAAATCAAATAGGGAAAACAGCCTTAACTCAAGTAACATTAAAACATAAATTACATATAATGCAAATTCAACCAAATATAATTGCAGTACCATCTACAAAATATCAATTAACCTATTTAAAGAATCTTCTTATAAACCTTCAAATAAATAAATTATGCAATACAGACATTAAATCCCTCTGGCCTGCATGACATCTACTCTTATGTCATAATCTAGGAGAATCTCTGCAGCAACAATAGAAGGCAATTACCATAAATATGATGAACTTAACATCAGTAGTCACAACCACAATGATGAAAGTTGTTGGGTGACAGGAAAGCATCAGATCAAACGCTTTTAACTTTTTTTTAACTTAAATATTTTTTAAGAAAGTTGAAAATCATAGTTAGGGATGAGTGTTCTCAGAGGACAATTACAAGAATTAAAATCTTCTAAATTATGCTGTACTACTAAAACATATCCCTAACCACCTTGCAATTAGCACAAAAGAATACAGCAACATGGACTGGGTTCTCCAAAAAAGATATTGGCTATGTAGTAATACTGCCAACAAATCAGTTGTGAATGGGAAATCAGCACTAAATGCTAAACAACAACCCAGGTAATGGAGTGTGCCAGCCATTGTACAGAGAGGGCCTCAAAAGCAAGAACATGGAGAGAACCTGCTAAATATCCAATCCTTAGAAAAATAGCTGATTGGTTGGTTGTTTGGGGATTTATGGCACAAAGGCGCCAAACAAAAGACAATATAAAAGATAAAAGGCATGTATACCCAAAACCAAAATTTAAAATAAAAACACATTGTAAAATGGTAAACCAACAAAGAACAAGTGTATAAGTATAAAGTAAAATAACTTGAGAAATACAAAATAAAATAATCCCAGATGTAAGAGACCTGGGTTATATACACAAAATACAAGGTAGCTATAGGGTAAAATCAAAGTCTCATAAAATAGCCACGATATTTTAAAAAGGAAAAAAACTGGTGGTAAAATGCAATGATCAGATAAAAGGTGTCTGAATGTAAGAGGCTCGGACATAAAATTATAAAAGCTAAAATACAAACATCATTCGATATTAAAACATGGACATTGATTAAAATATGTTTAACAGATAAAATGGTGTCACAAAACTCACACTTAGGTTCGTTGTTTGTCCATAGAAGAAACAAATGAGTAATAAAAGAATGACCTAAGTAGAGCCGAGCAAATACAACTTCCTGCTTGTGATTCTTGCAGTGACATGATGTAGTGTACCATGATTAGATCATAGATTTGATCTCAAAGAGCTTGTTTGTAAGTTTTTCTGACCAAGACCTCTGCCACTGTGCCCAGAGCTCAATAGTAAAACACTGCCAGAAATCCAAATATGGAATCGGTAACAGACAGCTGGATGTAAAGAGAGAAAGGATCGAGGAAGAGCAGATGGACAGATCAATGGCAGTGAATGTGTGGGTTGGTGAATGAATGTACATACTGACACCGGTGTTCAACAGGGAGAGTGAAGGATCCAGGAGCTACTGCTCCAAGACCTCACTCCTCCCACTGGTGTCAGCACTGCCCCAAAGTGGACTATGTCTATTGAAGTCCCCCATGAGAAGGAAGAGACAGCAGCTGTGAGACAAGGTCATCAAGGTCTTCCTGGAAGATGATACTACCAGGTGGAAGATATACAGTGAGGGAGAACCTCACGAAGAGGTGGATGGCTGCCGCCTAGTTGGTGATGAGGGATATGACCTGGAATGGAGAATGCTTGCTCACAAAGATGGCAACACCCTCAAGAATTGGACCATCCAACCTGGTCCTGGCAAACCAGTGAAAAGTGCCAGATAGTAGGATCTGTGACTGGAAGTATGTCTCCTGCAGGCACACACAGATGAGCTGGTGTACCTGACGGAGGGCCTTGATGTCATCAAGATTCCTCTGGAATCCATTACAATTCCATTGGAGGAGTGTGGCCACCTCAGGACTTAGAAGAGTGGGCAGGCAACGAATTTCTATTCAACTTAACTGCTGCAGAGAATGGCTAAGTGAATAGGGGACAGTCTGTATCCATGTCCTCGGAATCGTCCAAGGGACACTGATCTGTACTGCCTTTTGTGGAGGTGGTAAGATTCTCTTCTTTGGCCACAGTGGGAGCCTCTTCTGTTTGGAAGGTCTAGCTGTCTGAGAATGGGAAGAAGGAGGCCTTCCAGTGGAGGTGGAAGGCTGAATTTCAGGAATGGAAATCGGGGTTGATGTCAAAGTCAACACCAACATTGGTTTTGCCTGTATCAAGAGGTATTTAGCTAGAGGTGAAAAAGATTCAGTAAGAGGACTTTCCAATGGCAGCACTGGCATAAGAAACCTTGCCAGGTGGGGCAGAGTTTTCTGCAGCGAGCTTTCTCACCTCAGGGTATGAGATGCTATTGATGGTCTTCCATTATTGATGGTGGGGACAGCTGTGGGAATAGGCCAGATGCTCACCCCTACAGTTCACACAGCTTGCCTTTTCTGCTATGCAGTCAGGATTGAGATGATCTTTGCTGCCACAGTGAACACAGGTGGGTTTGCCCCAGCAAGCTGTGCGAGTTGGATTGTTTTACCTCTAAGTGGCACTTTTTTGCACACCATGGGCTAAATGTCCAAGTCACAAGGACCCCGAAAGCTCAGAGAAGGTTGGGGGAGGGGACCCATTGGAACAGCTGTTGGGAGACAGATGGTAGCTTCCCATCAAGGCCATCCAGTGTGTTCTTTAATATGCACAGGGTATAGCTCTCCCGCACATGGGGCCATGGTTTAACGTCCCATCCGATGGATGGCAGCCTTTCCAAGCCCATTGGTGTCCCCTACTGACATGGGCAGGGTGGGGAGTTTTGCGAAGATAAGTCTCAATGCTGACCAAGCTGTGTGGGTATGACCATATATTTGGCACTGAAAGCAGTGTAGAGGGTCCTGTATATATGGTCATACCTCACAATGTAAATAACCTGCTTTGATGAAAGAAGGCAGGCATGGAGTGTTAAAAGTCAGAACCAGTACCTGGGTGGGTACCAATTTCCCATCACAGTGTGTCAAAACCCAGACTGCTGTTATGCCTTGAGGGGTGAGCTCAGAGGATTACTTCCTCAGTGACTTTGAGAAGGCCCCACTCAGTGATCACACCCTGAGTGGAATTCCCTTTTGTGGGCTGTGACAATGATGGCCACCCCACCAATCTCTGTAACCTTAAGGAGCAGTTCCAAATGTTTTGAACAAGCAGTCTCAACTTGCAAGTTGCCAGATTGCAGGTGCTTGACGGATTGCAGCACACCCAAAAGACCTTCCAAACCTTTACGAACAAAAATATGGGGACATGTCCCCAATTGCCTGATCACCCATGGAGTGGATGACCATGAATTTTGGAGGCGAAGACACGACAAAGTAGAAAAGAGCAGAGATGACAAAGATGGGAGCTCATGTCGAGCCCTCTTGTTGGCATTGCTTGAATCAATTGATTTCATGTTTATTGTTGTGTGGTTCAGTGCCCATACACAGACAGTGAGCCAAGCCCTCACAAATAAATAAAAGCAAAATGAAAAGAGAAATTGTGAGAAACTCAACTGAGTTCCCACAAAACAAAAGAAGTGAAAAAATAAAATAGTCTGAGAGAAAAACTGTTCTCACAAAAGAAAGAAAACTACAAAATTAGTTAATGTGTGAGGAAACTTGCAAACCTGTACCCAGACATGGGCAAGGTTAGTCACTGCTCTGCATAGTCGACATTAGCAGGTCCAGCCCACCAGCCAATTGGTCCTGGGAGGGGCACCCAAGGAGCTCCCGTTTACCAGAAATAAAGGCCCTGGAATTCGCTGCCCAGCCCTGCGATGAACAGGCTCCCCAATGGCAAGGCAGTCATAGGGGACCCTGCCAGTCATGAGCTGTAGAGAGAAGACAGGAACCCCCAAGCAACTATCAGGATTCTCCTTTCCCAGGATACAGGTCTCAATTCATAGCAAACACACGGACAAGTATTAAGGACCCTGTGAAGGTACCCGAGTCAGCAGAACCTTCACCGGGTGGTCCCCTCACCATGGACAGGAGCTCGCACCAAGGGGCAAAATAGCTATAACTGTAAAGCACTAAGATTGAGCATGAGATTTTGAGTAAAAGAGGCTTAGTTCTTTTACTATAAGTAAAATTTGTAAACTGAAACCATTTAAGATATCGTGATCTGAGAATATGTTACTGATGTAACAGTGAATTTTGCAATTACTTTTAAATTGCAAACTTAGAGTTTAAAAGATATAATTTCTATACTGTGGAATAAAGCTATAAATTTCAGTTAATATATTTCTTCCTGTGTTGGTTCACATTAAAAGTTCTCTGCAAAACAAATTAACACTAGAATTAGAAAGCAAACCTACTTTGCCTTCCAATTTTTCATCAATTTCCTGAAGGAGTTTCTCTTGAATCTCTTCATTAGTAGCCATACTATAAAAGGTGTGCTGAACAATTGATGATACACTATCATATCCTGCCATGAAGAATAAAATACACTGGGCAGTCAGTTCATCATGGCTTAATGCTGTTGAAATAAAAAATTTTATTACAGAAGATAACTTACTAATGACAGTTTGCTATTTCATGTATTTTTACTTAACATGCAGAGAACATCTTGTAACACAAACAACAATGAATAATCTTGGCTTCTACTTTAAATGAGCAATGAAACTTAGTTTATCTTCAACAGATATCAATTGAAGATGCTCTAAAGCAGTGATGGCAAAACGTTTTGAGCTCACATGCCAAAATTAGAGAAATAATAGAATATTTCCTAGTTCTCATGCCAATGTTACAAAATACTTGAAAATTCTATTATTATAACTAAGGTTACATATCCATTCATCATACAATATAAATTAAATGAATATATATATATACTGATATAGATATAAGGATACAGAACACTGAATTTTAGACTCACCTTATTTTAGGGGATAGTTAAAAAATGAAACTTTTATTTACCAAACCAAAATCATTAAATCATATGCACAAACTCACATGTGACTTTTCACTTACTATGCTCAGTGAATCACTGATGCTTTGCCACTGTTACCAGAATGAAGTGAATTTTCATTGGACTGAGAGAGTAAAATAGTTCTCTCAGGAGTAGCAGTAAACCGAAACCTAAACTAAATTTTAAGATATAAAGTACTTTAAAGGAAATCTATGAATAGTGATATCTATTTTATAATAGCAGTTTTTTGTGCAATGTGTAATCAGTTACTGACGAGACCTTTTAACCATATGAGTGCACTATTGAAATTAACAATTAATAAGTAACTAATTACAGCAACATAGTCACCAAATACCAATGATTCATCCATAAATATGTATTGAATTGCTAGGGCCATTGTTTCCAAATCTCTATACTAGCCATTGGCATGTATTTCTTTTCACTTCCCAATGGCCTGCCAACAAAAATCGTCTCAAGTGCCATCTTTGGCACGTGTGTCATAGGTTCGCCATCACTGCTCCAGAGCAAAGATTCCCAAACTTTGCAGCATCACCCCTCTTTTCAATCTTTGAGAAACCTCCTCATCTTTCATTTATCATAATCCAACTCCCCTGTTAACAATTTCAATAAAAAATTAAAAATAAACAAAAATATTTCACATCTTTTACACCTCCTTCCCCCCTCCAGTTTGGAAGGTTGGAAATCCCTGTTTTAAGGAATATGATCAAACTTCACATCAATGAAACTTACCAAAATAATCTACATATATAAAAAATGTAAACTGATGATCTCGGAAAGATACAGTGTGGTCATTCTGTAATCCCAAGGACAAAAGACATATTTTGGAATCATTAAAGAGCTATAGGAATTCAGCAATCTGTTATACTGAATCTTGTTATGGGCTCCCATGATGCAAGATCTGAGTGCAACACCCTGTTTCTAATGGCCCTAGATATATAATATACTAAAACATTTTGTAACAGAGACATCTAAAGCAGCATCTCAAGACAAGGGTTAAATTTCTTCTCAAATACGTATGTGGTAGGGTTGGTCAAAATCCAAGTTTACAAAGCATTATATAGTTCAAAACTTTTTATGAATCCTTAATATGAACAATGCAGAATAATTCTACTTTGATCCTACTACTTTTCAACAGTCTTCACAAAGACAGACATTTATTCTATCATGGGACAAATTTTTCTATTCCTTGTCAGTGAAAGCCCATGTCTTTTTCGCTCAACCATTGTTTCATTGCTGTTTCAGCTTCATTTTGAAACCTGTAGTTTTCAATAAATACACACTTTGTTAAACTAAAAGAATGATTTCATAGTGGAAGAATCATCATGGAGGATTATAAATAGAACAGCAGATCCATAACAAGAACAGCTGACAACAATACTATCATGGAAGATGCAAATTCTGCACAATAGAAGGATTATAGTTAGTGAACTACAACATTACTTTAATTTGTTTGCATGGAGTAGACATAATTATTCATAATTTAAGGTTTAACAAAATATGTGAACATTGTCATCACTTTGAAGCCTGTGGCCTCCAGTGTGAAGAGCAGCAATTAAACAATGGCTGAGCAAATAGGGCATGGACTTCTATTGACAACAGAAAAACTCATCTCACAATATGTGTCCTCAAAGACTGACACTTGTCAGTCTTTGAGGACACTATGTCAAAATGTATTAACATGACAATAAAATTACCCAGCATGGCTCATATTAAGGATTGTAATAAAAAAACCTTAAATTTTATACCTTATAAACTTACTTTCTTACCCACCCTCTTATATATTTATATACGTTGAAGGTATGTATAACATAATAAATTAATTTACCTAAAAATGAACATATAAAATAATAAGCAATTTTTATTAACATTAATCATAAGCAAATCCATCTTCAGTTCTATTATCAATGATTTTAGTACAAGTTTTGACTTGTACCCAAATAGTACCCAAAGAATGAATTTATTTTTAGTACAGCTAATGAAACAAGTACACTGAAGTTTTGATATGCTTCTAAGATGTTGGATGAGAAAAGTTATTAAATGCTACAAAAACCTTAAATGAGGAGATTGATAAAAAATCAGCATCAAATTAAAATGATAAAGGCATAAATAATAAAATATCCCTCTATAAATAATATATTATTCTGCTAACTGAAGAAAATCGAAATCTTTGTTTCATTAATTTTCGTGAGACATTCTTAGAAAACAAAATATATTTTGCCAATTCCTTTTCCAGTTTTCTTTGCCTCTTTCTGCAATACTCTTTCACTTGTACTTTATAATCATTCACTGCTAATCTGTGAACTTAAATAAATAATATTCTAACTATACAGTTTTACACAACACAGAAAAAAAAGTTTTTGTTGTAATATTTATAAACCTTCTTTATTTTCTTACCTATTTGAGATGAATCACACTCTTCGGCATTTAGTAATAATTGCAAATAGTCTGTCCCTTCCTGAAAACAAAATTGAACTACGTAAAAATGCAGCTAGACATCATAAATTAATTCTGATAAAATTCTTTGGTCACATTTAACACTATTCAGTTAATCAGCAAACATGAAAAGTCACTTCTTTGTGACTCTTGAATGCTATTACTGTAGATTAAATGGTGAAAAAAACACAAAAGATTATTAAAATCTCAAATTACTATGGCAAAAAAAATTAAAATTACAACATTCAAGTTACTATTTTATACATAATTTTAATTTAGATAAAACTACTTTTAAAATGTTTTAATGAGATTACAGACTAAAGTGTTATATCATAACAAATGGCAGAATTCAAAGGATTATTTTTGCACAAAATCTCAAAAACATTTTAGCAGTTTTGTTCTTACCTGGTTGCTTTAACTAAAGAAAGGTAGTGCATGAATCAGCTTTGTTTTTCACAAGGTATGGAGGTTTCTGTGCCATAAACAATCTTCTCAAAGAAAAGCCAACTATTCTTAAAAGCGTATGACAAAACTGTATACGATAAAACATAATTTGTTTTTATTAATCCCACCCCAAACACCTTTAAGGTAGTAGTAGGTATCAATATAAAAAATAAAAATGTAGAGTTCCTGTATAAATATATTTCATTTACCTGATTCTGCCTTTTCCTTTCCTTAATAATTTCGCTTGTAAATTCACTAAAGAACTTTAAAGGCACTGGATTCAGCATGGAAATCCGAAACAACTTCATTATGAAGGGAAAGAACACTGCAATACATAGCACAATTAAATACCTTGTTACATACATCACAGCCTTTTAAAAGTTAAGAGAATACGTATGTAATACACATTCTTAATAAATTATTGAACAAACTCTCTATAAGCTCTGAAATTCTCCAAAAATTTACAAAAATACTGTTAATTCATTATCAAATTATTTTTAAATACATCACAATATTATTATTTATTTTATCAAATATATAGTCGTAGCATGTTAGACTTTTTTGACATTTTTTAAAGCTATGAAAATTACTGTTTTGTAAATTATAAACAAATCAAACATTGTGACAGCTTATAGGTAATTATAAACAATGCCTTGGCAATTGCTTACAAACTATACAGCAATTGTTCCATTGATGAGATTAGCAAAAAATTAAAGGTGACTATACATAAATTTAAAAAGTAATTTTGGCAAAAATGTTTTAAAGCAGGATGCTGCTGCAATACAAAACATGAAAATAACTGGCAAGTAACTTCCACTTTTTCCTCATATACTGCTGGCCATTAAAAGTGCAACACCAAGAACTCATCAGATTGTCCTGAAATATTCAAGATGGGTAGCCCATAGGAGAACATGTAAATGATTCAAAGCGCAGCACTTACACACATCATGTGTGACAGTAACACCCCCTGGAAGTGATATGAGGAAATTACAAAAAGCTGGTGTAAAAC
Organism: Ryuthela nishihirai; assembly: GCA_038380435.1. Lineage (NCBI taxonomy): Eukaryota > Metazoa > Arthropoda > Arachnida > Araneae > Heptathelidae > Ryuthela > Ryuthela nishihirai. The sequence continues at coordinate 26,811,510 of JAWZYU010000026.1, forward strand.
ACTGGAATTGTGTTTGCTCACAGTTCTTGTGCACTAAAGGATCGAGTATGCCCCATCAAAGAACACAGCATCCATATGACCAAGTTTCCCACTTTGATTGAGGGAGAATTGTGGGATTACAGGAAGGCAGATTATCATACCAAGACATCGGTGCTCGTGTTGGATGGAATGCTGCCACAGTGATGAGAATATGGTGTCAGTGGGTAGAGGAGGAGTGAACTCACTGATGTGAGGGATCTCAATGGCCTGTCACACAAACAAACGAGAGGAAAGACATATTATGCGCATGGCATATTATGACATATGCTTATGGAAAGACATATTATGCGCAGCCACATCAAACACCTTAGCTCAACAGTTAGGGTGTGTTGCACATCAACCAGCGTCCACACATATAGTTTGAAGTTGTCTGCAGCATCAGGGCATCTTTGCTAGGTGGCCATTGCTTCGGCTAACACTGACTCTCCAACACAGGCATATGCGACTGCAATGGTGCCAAGAATGTCATGCATGGATGTGTGAATGGCATCGCATCGTCTTTTCAGACGAATCCCACTTAAGTATGCAGCACCATGATGGACGAATCCCTATCTGGCAGTACCGCAGCGACAGGCTCAGTGAGACATGCATGATGCAGCGCCATACAGGTCCAGCCCCTGGTATGGGGTGCCATTGGACTCCACTCATGCACACATCTTGTACACATTACCGGTACTTTGAACAGCCAGCATACATCACTGAGGTGTTGGAGCCTGTAATCGTACCTTATCTTCAGGGGCTCTCTGGTGCCATTTACCAACAGGAAATGCCCGACCACATGTGGCATACATTGTCCAACAATTCCTGGATAGCCACCATGTGACACTTCTGCCTTGGCCTGTGCATTCACTGGATCTGTCCCCAATTGAACATGTCTGGTCCATAATCTCATGATGACTAGCACACCAGCAGCTGCTACAACAGATGAACTTTGGCTACGTATCAAAACTGCATGGATTCTCATTCCCCAAACACACATCCGACATCTCATCCTCTCAATGCCAGACCGTGTAGAGGTGGTTATTGCCACTCATGGTGGCTACACAAGATGTTGATTTCTTTGTATTCCAGAAGTCTAACTGAGTTGTATTTGTAATCATTTGATCCTTGTAATACAAGTTATGTATTCACTAAATATAGCCTTGATATCTCTTGTCTTTCCTGGTGTTGCACTTTTAATGGCCAGCATTGTATTAACATTGAAAGATGAATTAACTTGCCACTTACAAAGTTTGTATTATACTACAGGTGATTCAGTTTTTTCTTTCCAGGTTTTTCACCAATACAAAGCAGATACTTCAATTAGCATTGCTTACAAAATGTCAAACTTTGCTGAAACAACTTACTTTTAGGAGAATTAACGAGTTGATACTCATGAAATAATAAGCTAAAAAAAATTGGTTTTGCCAGATTGAGATTCAAACCCACACAAGAAAGTTTATGTCACATTAGCTAAAGTAAAGATTGTTAGCCATTGATGGTGTATTGGTTAGCATATTTGGCATGTTACTAGGAGACATTGATTCAAATCCCACTCATGACAACACCAATTTTTTTCAGTTTATTATTTCTTGAGTTCCATATCTACAGGACATCTGCGATGCTTTACTGCTGAATTATTGATTTAATGCTATGAGTATGAGTGACATATATTAAATTCTATCCTACAAGACTACATAGTTGTCCATTTCCTGACAGATGGCATCACTATGTGAATCAAATAAAAAACCAGGAAAATTTGTGACACTAGCTGAAGAAAAAAAATTTAGCCATTAATGGTGCAGTGGTTAGCATACCTGCATGTTACAAGGAGATGTGGGCTCAAATTCCACTCATGGCAAAAACCAATATTTATTTTCAGATTATCATTTCACGAGTTCCATGTCTAAGAACATTCTCTGATACTTTATTGCTGAGTTATGGGTTGATCCTTTGCACAATAAAACAGCTTAACTGCTCACATTACTCAACTTAGTGTTTCTTGGGTAGGCACTACAACAGACCAGATTTTCATGCTGTTCACACTACTGGCTGTCATGGATTAAACTATCAGATAATGTAACCAACTTTGTCTTATGTCACTTTGCATAAATTATTTAGATCCCCTATCACAGTTTAGTTATTATGTTATTTCCTCACAGATTCCAGAATTATGTTAGTTACAGATAAATAGTTTTATGAAAAAAAATGAGTTTTGCCAATGTGCAGACTTGAACCTATATTTCTCCAGAATTGTTATTGATTTATTGACTTCTATGTCAACGTTTAACTCTGTTTTTACCACTAAACAGAGTTATGGTGCCACAGTTATGGTGTCAACTTTTTTAAATGAAAAATTGCTAAGTAAATTAAATTTTCCTGAATATGTATAAAATTATTTTCATTTCCCTTTTTCTTGCCTTTCAGATCTGTAAAAATCAGTTAATTCTTAATGTTCAGAAGTATATTATTAGCATGAATTTTTAAAACTTTACAAATATTCTGCTATCAATTCAAACATAAGTAATATTTATCATATAGAGAAGTGACATACCCTGCACCCTCTGCAAACTTTTTTTATTTATCATTTCATCAATTTACATCAACTAAAACAACATTAAGAAATCTTTTCAATCCTTCCCATCTACTTCCAAAAATTCAGGCTACAATATTGGGTAAAGTTATTAATTTTTTAAAAACTTCATTACACACTACGGCATGCAAACTCAAAGTGTTTGATGATAAGCACATTTCCATTACAATTATATACAAATTATCCATTGCAAATAAATAATCTGGTCCCATGAAGATATTAAACCACTGATCAACTAAAAACTCTGGCTAAAGCAATCTAGTTGACAAACTTGTTTATTCAATGGCAGAGTTGTTCATACTTTCATTAACTGGTTCAGCTCTTCATGTAGTGAATGTTTCTTTCTCCATTTGATCTAACTGATTAAGATCACTACTCAGATACACCACAATCACTATTTAATACATATACTTCTCCCATAATCAAGCTCTAGTACTTCAGGTTGGCTATACTAGAATGGAACTGAAATTGACTGAGCTACTACTGACTGATAGCCTTCCATTCCATTAGAATAATTGAAACTTCAATTTTACACAATCATCCTTTAAGAAAATTGTGATATTTCTCCAACAATTCCTCTTTCCTCCTTTTGGATACTTGCTAATGGGCTGGATAGTTTTACCTCTGAGCTGCACTGTTTTTCACACAATAAACTAAATGGTCAGATTACAAAGACCCCAAGGGCTAAGAGCAGGATAGGAAAGGGGACCCATTCAACTGCTATTACAAGAAAGATGGAAGCCTCCTGTCAAAGGAATCCAGTATGCTTTTAATGTGTAGAATGCATCACTCGCTTGTACACATGACCATGGCTTAATGTCATATTCGATGGATGGCAACTTTTCCAAGCCCAATGGTGTCCCCTTTTTCACCGAGGCCAGAATGGGGATTAGCAGAAAAAATTCTCAATACTGACCCAGTTGGCTCTCAAACTTGAGAACATCATAATCTGATGTTCAGAAGATCAATCTGTTCAGAATCAATCTAGCATGCTACTGAGCCAACCCCCAGCCTATTTGATAATGGCATTTGATTCTTATTACGTTTGCTTTATATAATAAATTTTATATCCATGAGTAGTTGGCAATAGTTTTTTTTTCCAGTACACTTTTGTTTTTAAGTATTTCTTAAAATTCTGTAATTCATAATAAGATAATCATAGAGCACTTACCCATTACCAATTAAAGCATTATTTAATATTTCCAAAATAGAAATATTAAATCTCAAACGTTTGTACTAACCTGTCAAAAATGCCCTCCATGGAAAGCCTGATTGGAATATTTGCTTTGCATTAACAACAAAAGGATTGTTAGGATCCTTCAGGGAGTTTATCTTGGTACCAAAAGCGCAACTTGCTATAACATCTAATGAATAACTACCACAGAGTCTGAAAGTGGAATAAAAATTAACTATCTGAATGAAATACTTATTTGATTTCATTGCAAGAAAATTTAAAGAGTTCAAAATAGTCTGGCACAATTTATTAAATACACTTACCAGAAAAAAATATTTTCCAAATAAAATAAATTTCAGAATTTTATATGGATTTTATATTAATACACTTCTAAATATAGATTTGTGGTTTACAAGTTATATTATTCAGGACGAAATCTGGAAAATTGCTAAAAATTCAAGTACATTTTTTTAAAACACTAGATTATTTATTGTAGAAGATTTTTCAATTTTCTTAGGACTTGCAACTAATTATTTAACAAACTTTTTAAATATACAACTATTGTATTAGATGGTTTGAAATAATGCTTCTTATTCAAATTATAATTAACTTCTGGGGCAAATTCTAATGTCCTGGCATTGCTATTGTTAAACATTCCAGCATCCATTAACTCTTAAAATATTAATGAATATTGTTGGAAATCGAGCCTTAGATATACTGGTTTGAGATCTTTATCTTCAGTCACATTTTTTTCATAAAATGCTTATTTTAGAAGTTATAAAGCTTTGAAGTTACACAATTAAGAAGACCTTCTTGCTCAGAAATTAATTAAAAATAACTTAAAATTATCTGTCATTGAGGAATAAAATTTTAAAGTTTATCCTTCAAATTATTTGCATGTTAAAAACTAAAATCTCCTAAAAACTTTTAATATGCAAATAGTTTAAAGGATAAACTTTAAAATTTTATTGCTCAATGACAATTTTAAGTTATTTTTAACTTTGAAGTTAGCTTTCACTGACATAACGTGGAGGAGGAGAGGGGCATAATTCAATGACCATAGGGTGTGTACATTTTAAACTAAATACAATATTTGTTCAATTCTTTGATTGCATCAATATATAAATTGGATAATATAAATATATATACAAATAACATGGAATGTTGCTATGTTTTCTGTTTTCTATACTCAAGAAAAGTACTAGTGTTAATTTATTGGCATTTAAATAAAAGGGTTATTGTTAATTTATTTTTACTTTCACGAAATAAAAATATTTTGTTAAAAAGAACTTGAGAGAATCCTGATTTCCAGATAGATTATTAAGATTATAATTTATTGATTACCTTTCTAAATCAACAGATGATCCAGATTTTTCTGCATTGCATAATATTTCCATTACTGGTTTTGCACAATCATGCAATTGTGGGACCATCTAAAGAAAGAAAGCATTTACATTTGGTATTTATTGTCTTATATTTACTCAGCATATATTGAGAGTTCATTTCCTTAAAGAGTTCTTGATTTTTTTTTCCCCCTCAGTTCTTTTTGGCATTCCAGTTTCCATTCTTATTTCAATTGCAAAACATTATTTATGCTGTTAAATTACAATTTTATTATTTTCAATTATTATTACTGTTACATACAATAACAGTACTATTTACATAGATTATATAAGTTATTCCATGAGGCCTTCCCTCTTCTACAAGGTTTGACACTTTTCCAACATATGCAAGCTGAGTATTGAACAGTTTTCTTTTTAGTATTTGGATCACCCTCCCAAAATTGCCACATTTCATCCCAGTCTCAAATTTGAAAACAGGTTTCCCCATACTAACCCCTCATATGTTGCATCAAAAATTTGAGCCTCTTTCAGAATTTAATTTCCCCCATCACCCATATAATCCCAATGAGAAATTTGCTGGTATTTACAATGGTATTAGACTTAATCATCTGAATTTCATTTCTTTTCATTTTATTTCCCCTAGGTATGGTTGATTTCAGTTCTTGCTGCTGATTTGTTCAATTTACAATGTCTGTGTTTGGGTCTGAATTTTCCACTGCTTTTCTGTGGCTTCATTGCTGAAAAGTACAAAGAATAGTAATCAAGCCATAGAGTAACATAATGGGAAAAAATCGGAAAAGACAAAATATCTAACCAACGTTGTCAATGAACAACAGAAAAACTAAAATGAACCATGAACAGAAGAAACAAAAACTTATGAATTAGGGACAGAATTGGCACAAGAAATGTTGGAAAGCAATAACAAACCACAATGGAACAATATAAAATTAATACACCTTTACATATAAAAGGGAGTCGTCCCATGGCTGAGTGGTTAGTATGCTTGGATACTGATCTAAGGGACCTGGGTTCGAGCCCCAGGTAAGGCATGGATGTTTGTGTTGTCTTTCTGCTGAAGTCCTGCCATCCTCTCAGACCTTCTACTATGGCATATAAACTGACAGGCTCCTGTCAGACCTCTGTGGCAAGCAGCTGCTTGAAGGGGTATTACATATTTATTACATACAAAAGGGATTAAACTGATTTAGAAACAGAAGAGAAAATATATTAACCCTTCCAGCAGGGCTTAGGAGTTGGAACTCAAACATTTTGCAAAATTTTCCCAGTTCCAATTTTTTTTTTACTTTTTTTGTTCCTTGCAACATAATGGTAAAATTTATCCAATTACTGAGAAATTCATTCCTAACTGATGAATAAATATTGTGTATTCTGATGACTGATTGGTAGACATTGCATAAATAATAATTTTAGAGTAAGTGGTTACTTATTTAGTTATTCGCAGAAGTAATATTTGCGACTAATTATATGCATTCAGCATAATGTTAGTTTAAAAAAGTTATTAAACAATAAAATTTATTTTGAAATACAAATAACCTCTCTTAACTATATTTAGAAATTTCTACATGGATATATCTATAATTCAAAATGTATGTGGAGTTTTAAAGATTCTATCTGTAAGACACTTGAGGACCTAAATATCAAATACAGTCAAATCCATTTCAAGAAGTCAGTAATAATGAAATTAGGTCTTTTTCTTTCTTTACTGATATAATAAAGATTTCTTTCATTAAGGATTCTTTAGTCAGAGCATATGGAATAGTGAAAATTTACATATTTCCTTTCTTCTCCCCTCATAAGTTAAGCCTTTGACAGTAGCACTCCAGGTGCTGAGTTAACACAAACATTCCAAGGAAAAGAATAAACTAAGGTAAACCAGGATCAATAAAATTTGTAAGTCTGCTGATTGTGGCACAACCAGGATGCATTCCTCTGTGAATGATGAACAGATAATGGATATGCAACCACAATTTTAAACAAATTAACAAACATATCAATCTTAAGATTTTTTACAGTGATACAGCGAAAAAAAAACAGACTGGACTATGCAATTGAGGCTTAATTTTGGAAAACCTAATGAATAAAAGAAATTAAATTATATATTAATCAAAAATAAATTTCTTTTCAAATAATATAAAATTTTTACCTAAAACATAATTTTTATTTCTTTTAACGATTATTTTCAGTATTATGCCTTAACTGGCTTAGTGGTTAGGGAGATAGCCACTGTTCCAGCAAGGCAAACTTTGTGTGCTGTGTTGGCCCTGAAACAGTGGTCAACAGGGCATGTCCTTGTATGAAAGGGCCTGTATAAGCTAGGAGTAACTTCTAGGATTCTTCTTTGTACTATATACCACAAAACAAAAAAAATCAATCAAGTATGGTATATTTTAAGGTACAAGCCAGTTTTATACAACGTGATTGGATTGCTCACATTAATAGGATTTATGTCCTATTTATGGAATGGAAAAACTTCCTTGGCTTTTATTTTTTATTAAACATTATTAATTTTTCTTTTTGAGTGTTGAATCTTGGTGATCTTGGCTAAGTGCCAAAAGGCTTGTGCACCAAGGATAAAAAACAAGCATCTATATTGTCAGTGGCACAGCCAATATAATGAGGGGGGGGGGGTAAAATATTTTAAAACCATTGAATATTAACTTATAATTTGTTTTTTAAAAAGCAAAATTCTGCTGGAGGGGAAGCAAAACCCCTCAGAGTGCAGCAGGGGAGGGAGGAGGGTAAAAAAACTTTTCTGAAATTGCCCTCCAACAAGAGGACAATCCAACTCCAACAAGACCAACAATTGCCCTCCATGCCAAGGAACTCCTTTTTGTTCCTGTATCCAAGATTTCATTCATTTTCAGGAAATGATACAATATCAAAAAATTTTTAATGGGAAACAAAGAAATAAAAGAAAAAATAACATATAACCTAATTGATGTTAAATAAAATATCTGCAATAACTTGTAAGCCAGCTATCTGATGTAGCATAACTCCAATAGATTATTATTCATCTTTTGATAGATCAGCCAACCAAAAGATAAAAAATTTATGGGAATAAATCTACAGAAATGAAAACTAAAGTTTAATTACAAAAGTATAAATACTAACTGGATGAATGGTGTTGCTATCTAAAGTGTAACCCAATAATGCTCACTGTAAACAATACATTACAGAGTCACTTGACTCACATAGGTCTCAGAAATTAACTAGGTTATGTACTTGCTCTGCTATGACATAGTTTATGCTGCAGGCAGTTTTCACAATAAGCAGATCTGCCCTTCCTCTGCTAAGATGGCTCTTTTTACTTACAATTTTATTGTTTTGATTCGAAGAGCAGAAAAGATTCTTAGAATTCTGACATGCATGATAAAAAATAATTGTAGGAATATTAAAATAGGTTTAAAAAAAAAACATCAGAGGTGTGAACTTCATAATTACTTCCAAAATCTTCGGTTTTTAAAAACAGCAGTTTTTTGTAAATTTTTCAAGAGAATATCAAAACTTAAAAGAAAAATTTGTTGATAATAGTTCAAATCAAACTTGTGAGCTTAAATTAGGGGATTGCTTCAGCATAGATTAATGCTAACAAATAAATCAGCAATACCTTATATCAGGTCTAATAAATGGTGAGCAGTTGGCTTTAACAAATTATTTATATTGTAGTTTAATAAAATATGCATCATCATCATCATCCTCAAGCAGCCATGGGCTACGGAGGTCCAACCAGACCGCGCAGTTTAATTCTCCAAGCATATCTGTCCTGAGCTACATCTGCTGCATCCGGCCACTGTACACCAATTCTAACAAGGTCCTGTTTGACATTGTCTGCCCACCGCATCCTAGGTCTCCCCCTCCTTCTGAGGCCTCTAGGCACACTGTTCATAACCCTATTCGCCAATCTATAATTATCCATACGGACAACATGGCCAAACCAGCGGAGTCTCTCTCTGCACAATATGCTGCTTAAAGGAGGTTGCAGACTCCTTTGCCTAACCTCATCATTAGTTACAAAGTTGAACCACCTAATGCCCAAGATACTGCGTAAGCATCTAGAATCAAAAGCATCTAGTTTCCTGTTATCTTGTTACACAGCATCCAAGTTTCACTACCATAACTAACCCTAGAAAGAATCAAACTATTATACAGTCTAATTTTAGTCTTTAGGTGTATACGCCTATTTCTCCACAATCTCCATAGATTCTTAAAAGTCCCGGCAGCAATACCTATTCGTCTGTTAATCTCATGCCGCACATCACCAGTATCAGTTACGCAGCTCCCAAGGAAATTAAACTGTGACACCTGCTCAAGACTGCAACTATTCAGATTAACTGAATCACAACCTGCCTGACCAATTTTCATCACTTTAGTTTTCTCTCTGTTTATAACCAAACCTACTGTACTACCAGTCTCATCAACAGCTCGAATGAAAGAGTTCATCTCATCAACATCATTTGCCAAAAGGGCTAAATCATCAGCATAATCTAAATCAGAAATTTTCGTATCTCCAGCCCATTTAAGGCCAAAAGCTTTCCCTTGAAGTGAATTTCGCATAACATAATCAACAACCAAACTAAAGAGAAAAGGAGACAAAATGCATCCTTGTCGAACACCAGAAGTAATGCTAAACCAATTGCTACAAGACTTACCAACCCTCACACATGACTCAGTGTTATTATAGAGAGCTTTCATTATGTTAACTAACTTGTCTGGTATACCATATGATCTCACAATCAACCACAAATTATGACGATCAACAGAGTCGAAAGCCTTTTTGAAATCAACAAAGCTAGCAACCAAAGGTTTCTGAAACTCTAAACATTTCTCAAGAATCTGCCTAAGTGAAAATATCTGATCTACACATCCCCTACCACTTCTGAATCCACATTGCTCATCATGCAATTGCCTGTCAACCAGATTCTTAATTCTATTAAGCACAATCATGGAAAGAACTTTACCTGGAACAGAGAGTAGGCTGATACCCCTATAGTTATCACAAGAACTGCGATCACCTTTTTTGAAAACAGGGATAATAATAGCTCTGGTAAAATCTTTAGGAACCATGCCTTTATCATAAAAGTTATTCAAAATTTCAGTCATCCAAATGGTAACTGAAACATTCCCAGCTCTAAGCATTTCCGTAGTAATTTCATCCACCCCTGGGGATTTATGAAGTTTAAGTTTAGAAATAGCCAAACTAACTTCAGATTGTGTTATAGGGCCAACATTAAAGCCAACAATGCATCTATCATCATTGCAAACAATGGGAGTAGAACTAACCACATTGTTTAGAACATCACTGAAATGCTCAGCCCACCTAGCCATGACAGAATCCTCACCTTCTATAACCTTGCCTTGTTTATCCTTCAATCCCTGTATACCTGTTCGTTTTCTACCACACAAAACATTAATTATCTGGTACAGCTCTCTGCTGTTGTGCTGTCTAACTGCTTCCTCAGCTTTGTCAGCAAGGCCATCAAGCCAAAGATTCTTATCAGTAGCTAACTGACCCTTTACACGTTTATTAAGTTCTTTGTAATGCTTTCTATTAGGACTAGTAGGGTACTGATTAAGGACATTCCTGCAGTTCCTTCTTTCTGAAATAAGCTCAAGTGCCTTATCACTTAAATAATTCTGCCTCCTCTGCTCCTTTTTCCCTAAAAGAGTACTGTTAGTTTCCAAAAAAGCTATTTAAAATGGCCCCATTCTTCCTCAACTTCAGTATTAAGCAAACCATGACTGTCATAATGACTAAGCAACCTATCATGGTAAGCTTTAGCTATAACTGGGTCTTTCAGAGCTTCAGTATTAAAGGTAAATTGTTTAACCCTAGCACAACACTTTTTAAGTTTAAGTTGCAAGACACTTTTAACAAGGTAATTGTCAGATCCAATTTCAGCTCCCCTATATGCCCTGGTATTTCTAACAGAACTAGCCCATTTGCTGTTAATTAATATATAATCAATCATATTCTTATGCAGCCCATCAGGTGAAACCCATGTGTGTTTATGTATGTCGCGGTGTTTGTAATATGTGTTAGTTATTCTGAAACCATTTAGTTTACTTACCTGTAGGAGACGTTGCCCATTGCCATTGCAGCTACCACTACCAAAAGGGCGTATTACTCCTCCCCAAAGGTCAGAGTCGGTACCAACTTTGTCATTGAAGTCACCAAGTACAAGGGTAATATCTCCTTTCTTCACAGAATTCAAAATATCCTGAAGTTGTCTGTAAAACCTATCCTTCTCATCCTCATCAGAATCCTCAATGGGGGCATAACAGCAGATAACATTCAAGTCTTTAATGCTTGTCTGAAATTTTGCTGTAAGAAACCTTTCATTAATGCACTTATATCCTAGAAGAGCATCACTAGCATGTCTGCTGAGCAGCAGACCCACACCTTGGTGATGCTTTCCATCCTCCCTCCCTGTAAAGAGAAATTTAAAGTTATTTTTAAGTATCTCACCTTTACCTGTCCATCTGGTCTCTTGCAAGCCTAGAATATCTAGGTTATAGCGCTGGAATTCCTGCATGAGGACATCAAGAGAATAATCTCTATGTAATGTCCTCACGTTCCACGTTCCTGCAGAGAGAAAATGATTAGTAGGATTTTTAAAGAAATTAGGTTTATTGAGATTGGTAGGGCCAACAATATCAAACAGCCCCCTGATCGCAGGCATGGGGCAAAGACCTGTTCCTCCTCCGCTAAAGGCTGAAGTCACCGATGCTGGTAGGAACTTCAGGCACCACCTTTTCAAGTGGACTTTTTCAAGAACCATATGGCCTGCCTGAGACACATTACTCCAGTTTAGGCTTGACGATGCCCAACTAGCTAAGTAAGGTTCAGGTACCTGCGATGGCCTCTGATTAGGATTATCCACCAGCTGATATAAGGTATCCCATGCCTCTGTTCACTTACAGCTGGCAACCCAGAAGCAAACAGAAAACACAGCGGCAGACTCTCCCTCAACAGAGGCCCACCAGTGCAGCAAGTCCAGGATCCATAATCAAGCTCAAATCCATAAACAAGTCCAGTCTAGTAGGTATAAATGGTCAGCACCAGGACCCTGTGAAGTTGACCACTCCTCAGCAGGGTTGAAAAAAAAGAAAAAAGTGGCCATAGATGACCACATCAGTAGGCCATACTGAACTGGCAGCCCTCCCCTTCCGTTCCCTTCCAAAAGAGAATATCTCTTTTGAAAGGTACTAACGGCCTGCACCACGAGAAGGCGGGGTCGGACATTAGGTGCTAGATCTGGCCGGTTCTGTGCATCGTCACTGGGGATTGGTACACAGCTCTCCTTCCAGTTTACGCCTAGCTACCATTTACAAGCCTAAAATATGCATCAAATCAAAAAAACAAAATAGTTTTTGAGCTTGAATTACGTATATGTTTCTATAAGTTACTTTTAAGAAAATTTTCAAACAGTAATTTATACTTAAAGGAAGAGAAAAAAAATCGATTTTTTGTTGTACTAGAAATTAACATACTGTATATGCCTTGGGCCTCTCATTTCGAATTCTGCCAATATCTGTACTCATTGGGGACCCTGGAAGGATTAAATGAAATGTGGCAGCCATGTACATAAAAAAATTAAGGAATACAAACTAGACAACAAAACAATGTTGAGGGCTCTAGACCAAGCAAAAGAAAACAATTATGAATAAAGAAGTACAAGGTATACATTCAGTATACAATGAATAAAAGATAATAAAAATCAAACACTATTAAAGTAATCACTGTAAAAATAAGCACTAAATTGTAAACATGCATTTATTTCAACTTTGAACTCAAATGTTTTATAATTTTTGAATACTATACCCTGCGAAGCTTTCCAGATGTAAAAGTTGGGGTCATTATTGATCGAACACGTTTCCAATTTTCACCACTAAGTATCGACACATTATTGTCTAATACTGGATCTCCAAATTGCACATCCTATACAATATATATACATAAAATGAATTTAGAAAATTAAAAACATTAAAAAGTATATGGCAGTAAATGTTAATCACTATAATAAGAACAGAAATATATATATATTTTTTAATCTAGAAGCTTTACAAAAGATTTATTCTTCCAAGTTTTATCAAAGTAAAATTCCAACAGTGCTAGATTTAGAAATGAATCTTTACAATTTGATAAAAATTGAAATTGGATATTATAGAAAATAATCTCACAGTCTCTACTAAACAAGACTAAAGTGAGGTTGATAGTGCTTGACAAGCAGATGGTTTAATTTTTTTTGTGCTTGTTACAACTACAAATAACTGGCTATTACACTAAGCAACTGCAGTAAAAATGTTTGAAGGATAACTTCTGAAGAATAAATGGGAAAGCTCATAATAAGGCAGACAATGAATGTTTGAATTAGTTTTTTGTGGGTAAAACTAATAGGAAAGAGTGGCATTTGATTTTATATGACCCTGTAAAAAAGTACTTTATCAAGAAACTGAGGTGGGGAAAAAAAGAACTGGAAGTAATTTTGAATAAAATGACTAAGTACATCAGAGAAAAAAAATAAGCATATCGTAATGCTCAAAAATTGTTTAAAAGCTTTTATTTTTTAGGCTCAGAAAGGTGAATCATTACAGACCTCATATAGTTAGCAACAAGAAATGCCTTGTTGCTTATGACCAATACTCTATCAGGGACAGTAGAATGATCAATACATGTATATGCTTTCCACTGTAAAACTCTAAGAGTGACCCAAATATTTATTTCACATTTTTTGAACATAACAAAACACTAAGTTCCAATATAAAATTTGAATACAAAATAGTTCATACTAACCCTTCTATTTTGAAAGATATGAAAATCTTTCACTAGAATATTTCTCAGCAAATCAGGATCACCTACGGTTAGCACTGCTTGTGATCCATCATATCGTCTGACACAAAAAATATTCTCCATTAATACAAAACTTTGATATACATATAGAATTTCATTCATTGTATTAATAAACTTTGGTATACATATAGAATTTAATTCATAGCTATTTTCAAAAACATATATTATATAGGGTTAGGAAAAATATATTTTAAAAAAATGTGTGAAACTAAGGTATCTATTTAAGAATTGATAACAAAGGTAGTTTATACAGTAAAAATATTAACCAAGACAAATCAGAATGAAGTTGTAAATTTAAAAAGGTTGCATAGATGTCAAAGATTAGCATTTAATGAAACTAAAAATACTTGCTGTCTCTACTGTGATAAGATGGTTTATATTCACTTTCAGAAATTTAAGCACTTATAAAATAATTTTCAGCAGTATGGCTTTAATTTTGTTCATAGATATAGAAATATGTACATCTTTAAAGAATGGTTTAATTTCAGCAGGGACAGCCATGTCTCAAGTCTGTAGTGAGCTATTTTGGAACACATGAAGGATTTTGTGTGGGATCTGCATAAGAGGGGGAGGGGAGCAAAGGGGCCCAGGGCCCAAGAAAAAAGTGGGGACTCTTTTGTTATTAATACCTAGCATTATTTTATTTAAAATTAACATAATTTTGAGATGATAACAGCAATATTATACTCAAAGAAATGTTGTATAGTAATATCAGTGCTTTTCTGGTCATATGAGTGGGGGGGGGGGAGGTACAAAATCTCTAAGTGCCCCAGAATTGCTTAATCCAGCCCAGATTTTATAGTCCAGAAATGACACTCTAGACTTGAAAGTAAACTATTGACCAAACTCCCACCCACTGTTAATCTTTTCAAGAATGCAAATATGGCTTCCTATTGGATGGAGATGGGGGAAATACCAGCTTTTAGGGGCCAAGCCCCTACCTTATGACTGTCACTGAATTTCAGTCAGAGCATGGCCTCAAATCGTCCTTGAAGGTGCAACTGCACATACATAAAATTTAATTTTTCACTCTTTCTTTTGATTCTTTTTCTTTTGCATTTAATAATTTAAATTTTACTATTTAATCATTTAACTAAGGACACAAATACATAAGAAAAACATTTTCATTTAGAAGTTCTATAAAAACTTAATTCTTCTAAATTTTATGAAAGTAAAACTCCAAGAGTGCTAGTTCAAGAAATGAAATTAATCCTTACAATTTGAAAAATATTGGAACACAATACTGTATAGAATAATCTCACATTATCTACACCAAATAAAATTAAAGTGAATTAGTTATGCACTTGGGATACTATAAGATGCAAATAATAATATTTTCACCAATAATAATCACGGTCATTGATAAATATTAATATATATTTTTGTGGAAAAAAGTTTTACCGACGTGCAAGATTTGAACCCACATCTCCAAAGAAACATGCCAGAATATTCTACCATTAAACTTATGCCAGCTCTGTCTTTTCACCACTTAATATGACTTTTCACTCTTCCCTTTAGACACCTGGACTTGGCACCATCTATGATCCAGGATGGCAACTATTTCTTTCTATATTACACTGAGTAATGAAAATAAATAATGAAGTCACTTCCTGCTATTGCATTATTAATGATTTAAACAATAAATAACATTCACAGAGTTACCTGTTGACTTTAACTTCTATAAATCAATAAATATTTTTGCATTGCCAAATTTTTTTTTCCGCAAAAATATTTATTGATTTATGAACATTAAAGTCAACAGGTAACTCTGTGAATGTTATTTATTGGTAAATATAATTTTTTCTTGTGTTATTAACACTTTCTTTTTTAAACATTACTCACCAAAATTGGGCTGCAGATAGTATATGTAATATATATATATAAGGTCAGAATTAATCAATGTATCCTTAATTCAGTAATAAAGTATCACAGGATATGTCTTGTAGACAAGTGACTTAGGAAATAGTTGGGAAAAAATTTGTTTTTGCCATGAGTGGGATTCAAACCCATGTCTCCCAGCTCACAGCAAAACAATTTTTTTTTCAGCTATTTCATAAATATCCTATCAGATTCTGAAGGATATTTCTTTGCAGTGAAAGCCAATTTTTTTCAGCTTATTTCATGAGTTCCATGTCTACAGGACACATCCTGCGAGTCTTTACTACTTAACAACAAATCTCTTTTTCTTTTACTTCGGTTATGTAGTTTCTTTGAGTTGAGGAATTGATTATAGTGAATGTACTAGACTATGATGTTCACATTCATTCTTCAGCAGTTTTGAATTAGTACAATTATCATCCACTGCATTATCAAGTATAGCACTGAGAACAAGTGGCTTTGCATCTCATAATGCAAAGACTATAGCTAGGACTTGACTCAATGCATTAATGTTTACTGAAAGTGAATATCTGATGATAAAACAAGCACAAAAGCATTTTAATGCATTTTTGTAGTCATAAATTTATAAAAAATCATTAATTTCATGTTCAACACAAGCAACAATCATGCTACCAACATAATGCACTATTAGGATAATATTTTGCAAATGATACAGAAGTTATAAATCTTTATTAACTGTAGTTATTATTCTATAAGATTTCCATCTATTTAGTCATAGACCAAAATGATTTATTAAGAGGACTTTATACTTTTTATTTTGGAAATTAAGAATTGTTTAAAAGTAATGAAAAATTGGTAGACCTAGTATCTTAAGAATTTTTCATGCTTTAAACTGATTACAGCTCAAAAAAATATCAGCCTCAGTATCACAAACACATAATAGCTGGCATCTCTTCAAATTAACTAAACAGAAATAACTACCAACCCATATACTCTTCCCAGCTTCTTGTAATGCTCTTGTTCATATATATTCAAAGGCTGTGGAGGAAAAAAAATATTTTTAAACAATAGCATTCATTACTATTTTAAATTCTTCATGGGTTACTGCAAATACATATACAGGATACTGTTAATTTTACAAAATGTTAAATCCATATCAGTAGCATATGTTGCATCCCTTGCACATTTTTTATTATTATTTATTTCAATGATTAAGTGAGTAATTGTATGAATGTATGTATATATATAAGCAATGTTTCCCAAGTTGTTATTTTTGCATTTCCTAATACTGTTGACTTTCTTGAGAATTTGTTGTGTGTTTTGCATAATGTCTCTTTTTGCGCATCTGTTTTGGGAGGTCACTCTTAAATTGAAAACAGATGGGCAATTGTTGTTTGTGGAAGATAAAATATCAGACAAAAACAGCCTGCAAGGTGAGCTGAATTTATGTGGTTAGATGGCATCAGCAAAAATAGCGATTGGGCACTGGGAAGAAAGTCTAAGTACTGCCTATTGCAATTAGTGCAGAGATGTATCCACATGGTGGCAGTAGCTGCTTGTTTGGGGTTTTATAATACATCACCAAATGTATACTCGTAACAGATCAAACAAAATAAAAATAAAATATAAAAGCCAAGCAACCCAGAGAAAAAGTTAAAAACCAAAAGGCAAAAGGTAAATAAAACATAAAAGAGAATAATGCAGTAATGGGTATAAAAAAAACATGTGAAAACATAAGAAATAAAATCATTCAACAATAAAAAAATTCATGTAAAATCAGATCCTATTAAAACATCCAGTATATCATAAACAGTCAAAAGCAGGTTGCAAAAAGGAATGATCAGATAAAAAATATCCTAATGTAAAAATCTCAGAGTAACTGAGGAGTTAAAATGCATATAAAGGACATTTGGTATTAAAAAGTAGGATATAAAATTAAAATATGATGGAAGGTTAAAATAGTACTAAAAATTCACATAAGTTGGTGATCCACCCAAAAATGAGAAACTAACAATCCATATGACCTATGCAGAGCCAAGCAAATAAAACTTTCTCCTCACAATTCCTGCGAAGACTAGCACAATTTGACAACAGGCTTGATCTAGAATAATCTAATAATCTATTCTGACCAAGATAAGTGCCACTATGCTGAGCGTATTGGAAAAAACTACTAGAAATCCGTGTTGAAACTGTCAACAGAAAACCAGACAAGAGAAGGCAAACCTGGCAGCAACATATGCCAAGTCATTGCTCCTGATTTCAACATGTAGGCCAGATACCTGCTGGTAGTAAGTGATCATGCTTCAAAGATACAGTAGCTTTTGAAAAGAAAAATAGCATTTTCTCACAATGAAAAGGGAAAGCTAGAGGTCATGCCCTGTGAAAGATCACAAATTATCTTGTGATCTTTCACAGGGCATGACCTCTAGCTTTCCCTTTTCATTGTGAAAAGGGAAATGAATTGTTCCCTTTCATTGGAATGGTTTCCCTTTTCATTGTTTCTTGTGGTGGAATCTGCAATATGATCCAGTTAGAGAAAACAAAGTAAATCCTATCTTAAATTTTCATTATACTGACAAACTGATTTTATAATAGATATTGCAGCAGTCAAAGAGCAGGGTGCACTAATACATTTGTAACTGTTGAAACTAGCAGTATAGAGTTGTGGAATCAGCTCAGAAATATGTAAGAAGTGATCTTCAACACCTGATGAATTACATTGTTGATAGATTTTGGGAATAAAACAACTTATTGGAAGTAGTATAGTGGACTTGGGGACCATTTCAGAAGTGCATAAGATTAAAGCTTTTATATTTGCAACAACCTGTTCGACTCCATCTCATACTGCATATGTTTGAACTGTGTGATAGATTTAAGTTCACCACTTAGATCATTGGCTATATTCACAAACATTAGATTAAACAATCCATGAACCTGTATTGAAAAATACATGTTAAATAGTGCATGTTCCTTAATGAAAACTTGGCCACAACTTATGACTGCAGCAACGTATCATTTACTAGCCCATTTATTTTTGGCAACTTTACTTCTCCTATATTTTTTTAAAATTCAACTGAGCCCTGAATGTCCTTCATTTTGTTTTTATACTCAGTATCATATTTTATTTCAAGTTACAGCTTGTTATATTAGAGAATAAAAAATAAATAAATAAATAACTGTTTAGAAAGTTATATTAATTTCCTTGGTATTAATTGAACAAGATTCAGAAACATTGTAAATTAAAATTTAACTTGATTTTGATGCATTGTTTCATTAGATTTGAGAATGAAAATTATTACCTTCATATATAAATTAATGTAAGCTTGTACACCTGGCTTAATACATGGCACACCTTGTTTTTCCCAGTAACTGGACTGCTTTGTTAAAGACCTACAAGAATGAATTCATACAACTAAATATCTCTCATGTTAATAAAAATTAGAAAAGATTAGAAACCATAAAAATTTCAATGAATTTTGCCATTCAAGAAAAAAATCTGTATCACACAAGTATTTTAAATAAGATTTAAAAAATTATAACTAATTTACTAATTTAACTAATTAAATAACAGAGAAATTGAATCTAAATACATATATGACGAGTAAAATGAAAATATTCTCTAGAATATCTCTTTAAAAATGAAATATATTATCCCACAAAAAATTATCCTCTCCATTATATAACATTTTTAAACTGTCAAAAAATTTTGAGAAACAGGCAAATACTGAGATTCTGTACGATGATTTCTGTTTTTATATCCAATATCAGTGATCCATCTTTTTATTCTGTACAAATGTTTGGGTACATATTTTTTTTAAATAATGTAATAAAAAATTAATTTTATAATGGAATATTGTACTAGATTATATTTTCAGCAAATGCAGTTACTGGACAGTATAAAAACTGTTACTTCAGTAATCAACTTTATAACTTGAATCTGAAGTGGCAAAATTTTTCATTAAGCTGGGTTTTTAAGCTTTACATTGCTTGCAATCAGTTTTATACATATCATACATCTAATAATTAGCATTTAATGTTAGTAATTAAAAAAAAAATGACTAGTTTTTTTATTTTATTATTTCTGACTATATTAAGAACAGAAAATTTTGAAAAATTCTTTTCAGCTAATATAGATTTGCTCATATAGATGTCAATGCAACCATCTGGGATTGGAATCCAGACCTAGCTATAGAAAATTGAATCACTACATCGACTCAATTTCAAAATGTTAATTTTCATTGTTTTTCAGTTTGCATTTCGCATTTTTTAATACAATTTATGTTTTTGTAAGATGTTATATTACTGCAATATATTACTGCAAATATTCTGCTTCTACAGATTTAAATATATTACTTAAAATAAGTTCAAACTGAAATTTTAAATTTTACTTTTATTACTCACCTGTAAAAAATATATGCAATTGAAGCTGCTATTAAAAGCCATATTGTAGTGTCAATAGAAGTAACAATTTCCAGCATCATTGAATAACTATAAATAAAAAATATAACCAAATAAATGATATATCATAAAAAAAAAGGTTTTTAGGGAAAGCAAGTCAAATATTTGAACAAATACTGATTACATTGTAATAAAACAGCAACATATGCTAGAATCACTAACAAAATTGTTAAGCAAGTTTAGGATACAAGTTTGATAGATCATGCCTATAGATGATAAAGGGTCCTATTTTTAAGTGTCATGTACAAATGACACTCTTCCCATGACAATGCTAACTGCATTATCAATATTAAATGGCCTGTTGTTGTCACCTATCTTAATTTTTGGCAAATTCATATCATTATGAACTGATGATTTAGAAAAAGTCTATTCAAATGTCAACTTCTTAAAATCATTAATAATGATTTAAAGATATATACATTAGATCAGGAATTCTAAAGAAGCTCAATGACAATATGCAGGAGGTGATTAAAAACCTAGGGGCTGATAGGATGTCATAAAGGGCCAAACGTATGGAACAGAAGTTTACAAGATTTAGTGCAAAAAGGTTTTTTATTTTTTACTAGACAAAGTACCTGATGTTGCTGGGGTAAAAACTGTTGAAAGTTTGCTTTTAATCTCATTTGTATTTCTTGAATAATAGGCTAACATACAGACAGAGCATCTACATTCTTAAGAATTTAGATTTCGAGTCCATGACAAATTCACAGCCTCATCTGGTGGTCGATGAACCTGGAAGTTTGGATTGGGTTGTTTTATCTGTGACACACTTTTTGCACACAATGGACTACGTGTTATGATCATCATGATCATCCAGCATGTTCTTTAAAATACATGGAGTATGACTCTCATGTGCCATCCAACAAACAGTGGCCTTTCCAGGACCAACAGTATCCACTTTCTGAGGGCAAGGTAGAGGTTTACAAAAAATAATTCTTAACATTCATACAGATGGGACTCAAACCTGAAAATTTTTTAAAAAACTGCCATGCTACAGACTCAGCCAACTCCTTCCCCTCCAGAAATTTAAGAAACCCTGCACTAGATGAAAGAACATCCGAGTGCTCTCGCATCATAGTTAATGCAAAGTGGGCATTCATATTCCCTATGAATAAATAGAAAAAGAATGCTGATATACAATAATCTCAGTTTCGAAAAGATGCTTTTTATTGTGTGGGAGGGAGAAAAAGTATGTCACTGAGCTAGTGTTGCCACTTGGCCTAAATTTTGCAAGACAGTCTTGAATTTTAATCTTTTGTATCACAACTTGTACAGACATTTTTGACACAAAATGTCTGAATTTTGTTTTTCAATTTTTTTATCAGAAAATTAAATACCCAGTAACACCTTGTTGAAAGCTGGCTTGATTCCACTATAAGCCTTTTCAGTTCTTGCCAAAAGTGCTGTATTCTGAGAGTATTTGAGTGGGAAAATATAATTCTTGTTAAAATAATAACAGCATGCAAAATACAAATCTTTTATTTTTAGATAATGACAGAAGTCATACCATTTCTTACCGAATTACTGGTTAACATATTCCGCAGAGATGCTCCAAAGAAGAATATGAAATTTAGTCAACTGAATCTGGATATCATTTACATCAGAAAAATGATCAAAAAAAAGTTGGGGGGAGGATTTTATTATTTCCATTAGTCAAAGTTTTTTGGTTTTAACCTTATCCAATTAAATGTATTTAAAAGTAAAATATATGTGTGTGTATACTAAGGGATTCTTTTACAGTTGATGGAATTTTACTAACCTACTGTCACAACAAAACTTCCACATAGTATCTTACAAAATATGTGGTAACCATATAAGCAGGGTGAACTAAGGTCATGCGAAATTTTTTTTAAATTTTTCGAGACCAAAGAAAGATTACTGAAAAATACTGCCACGAATTTTTCGATATCTTTAAAAAAAATGTCCCAAATTTTTTTTTTGAACTCCTAGGTGACAGCTCTGTCGTGAACTGTGTACCAATCTCTGTATGAGTTTTTGTATACAAAAATACATCAAAATTTACTTCGTTTAATGAAATTACATTATTTAAATACTTTTGTACAATACATAATTTAGATTTGTTTTTAAATACTTTAGTATATACAAACTTTGAAAAACTGCTGAATTAAAAGGCAATAAAATATAGTATAACCCTCAAAATACTTACAAAATGTTTCTGATGTGCAGATAACAATCTTCTATGAAATTAAAACTAATTGATACAAACTCTGTTCCCAAAACTCATCTGTTTTTATGGATAGCGCAAAATGAATAGAAATTGCATACCGGTTACAGAAGGCCCTATTCCCGTAAAGTAGCTGGTTTTGTGCTATATACCTACTGTTATCAGCCCACGCATCATTTACTACCTTCTTCGAGAAAAGCGCCCTCTAGTTTTATAAGAATCCTTAAATTATCACTAAACCTCGGCCAATGCCACTAGATGGCGATACTTTCAGCTGTAATTTCAATCGAAGTAACGCAATTTGTTTAGAATGTTATTTTATCAAAAAATAGCCATATTCTGAATGGAAACTGAAAAAAAAAACAGAAAAGAATATATAGCTTACTATTTGCTTTCCATTTTTTCGAGTTATATCAAACATAAAAAAAAAATGAAATTTTTAATGCATTAATTTCTGCTCTTAATGCAGGTGAAAAGTTCAGTTTTTTTTTTTAATGGCAAATGTTCCTACTAGGACAGTGCCAAGCAAGGACGAGTGGAATAGCTGACCAGAGTGCAAATTCTAATTATTATCTGATGAATTTTTATTACTATGTGCAAAAACTAACAAATGAATGAATGTTTTAAATATTTTTCAATAATTTTATTTTATACATTTGAATATACCTATTTTAGAATAGCATGTTATGTTGTTTTTTAATGAATTAACTTGCTTTTTTTTTCTGTTGTCACCCAATATAAATTACGATTGTGGCTGTTAGATTTTGTTTCTTTTTTTTTGCTGTTTTGGCTCTTGATCCATAAAGGTTCTCAACCCTGGCCTATAGACAATTAAACTTTTTTTTAGAGAAAAATCAAAATTTTTCTTGTGTTTCCCCATTTATGCTTCAAAATTCAGTGGAACAGTGTAGTGATCAAGGTTTTACATTGATAGCAATTTTGCTTCTTACCCACAATGGGGGAGAGGGAACGAAACTTATTTGTTTTGAGAGAGAAAAATACTTTGGGTTTAATGAGTATTACTGAAATATTATTATTCGTATTTTTCCGATCATCTATCAATTCGAATTTTCGTTGTGAGTATGCTAGAGTCAGAAAATGGCAAATATCATTCTTTTTAAAAACGAGCACGGTTTGTTATAGCTGGGTACGCTTAGAGTCTATTTATTAATAATTTATATTGCAGCAGTGATCACCAGATGGCGACTGTTGGTCATACCTAGTGAAAATAACAGCTTCAAAAAGAAACCTTATGGAGAGAGAACGCAGTCTCCCATGAGGAGTGAGCTTATGAGACATGCAGCTCGAGATTTAATCGGCCAGTTTTTATGATAATTCCAAGCAAAGAAAAAATTACTATATGACTGTTAGAAATTTTTACGATTGGGGTAAAAATGACAGAAGCAAGTAGCTAAGCCGATATAATTGGGTTGATCCTTGAAAAATCTCGTTCCTTTTTTCAAAAACAAAATTCTCTGCAAAATTCTTAATTTTTGATTACTTGGTACGTTTATGGCATTCGGCTACTTAATCAAATACGTGACGTTTCAACAAGTGGAAATTTTGGTGTTTCAATCGGTAATACGTTTGGACATTATTATGATATTCATTGTGTATGGTAGTTATTTCATTTAGCCATCAGGTCTATACTCTCATCAGAATTTACCTCTTTTACGTTGATATCAAAGATGTTAATGGTATTCCGTTAAATTTCTTATGAAATATTGACAATTCTCAGATATCGATTTTTGTATCTAAAGTTTAAAATTTCATTGTTTTGAATAAATATATAGATTTCCATGTAAATATTTAAGAAACTAGTTTGCAATATAAAAATGACACGCAAAATAAAGCAATATGCTTAAACACACTAGAATTTTTGTGCTTCTTGGCTCTTTTCCCATCTCGCATAAGAGAGAAGAAAAGCTCCCTGTTTAGAGGTAACTTGTACCTCCCTCCCAGCCCCTCCACTGGTATCGGCAGGGGTAAGTAAATGTAGTATTTCATTTGTCTCCACCCCTGGATTTGAAAAATTCGTGAAATTTTTATATTCACCCATTAAAATTTATATGCGATTCAGAAATTAGTCCCCACTCCCCTCTCCCGACTATTAAATAAACGACTAGTAGGTTTGCTCCCCCATGTAGTGCTAGTTTATTAATCTAGTTACAAAACTTTTATTTGCCTCATTATTTCACAGTGGGGGCACTGTCGAGTACGTGGATTATATTTCTGAAGGTCGATCATTGACCCCACATTTCCCATCAGGCATCAGAGAGAAGTAAACATGGCAACCTTGAAGCCAAGTGTGCAGAGTCATCGAGAGTAAAAAGATTGTAGTGCAACAAACCGTTGCACGTGTAGGTAATCATTATCGTTCGTTGTATATCCAAGGCCAGTTTGTTTTAGCTTGCCAAGCTAAGGCTCCTAGTAGAAAGGAAATTTCCCGAACCTCAAATATTCTGGCCCATGTCCAAGAACACCTTTATGTTTCTAATAGTCAACAGCTTCTTTGTCGTGTCAGCCAAACCACGAAACTGGGAACAACAATTAACGACATTTGGTACTGGCAATGGAAAAGGGATCTCCATTTTGCATTGCCGGTACAGCTTCTCAGAAATAGGAAATCTACTAAAAGATTACAAAACCATTCAGATTACATACTCTAAATTAGATGTTTGACTTTTTCAAACTTCGGAAAGTGTGGCCGTCTGCAGGATTTTTGAATATGGCGGTGAAAAAGCAAAATGAAAGAAAGCGTTTTCTCCAGGAAAAGATGGAAAAATCTGGGATTTCAAGTAATAACTACCATAATTAAACATAGCGACGGATTCAGGAGCGCATTTACCAATAAGAGGACTAAGCGGCCGCTTAGGAGCCCCAAATCGTTTATTTATATCTATTTGTTTCTTAAAAACCCATATGGCCAATAAATGTTGTTTCGCTTACTAGAAACGTCTTAGCGCTCTCCCCTCCCCCTCCCCAGAGGGCTCGGTCGGTAACACGCCAGGCTCGTAATCTGCAGTTCCCAGGTTCGAGTCCCGCCCGGGGCAACGTTGAGATTTTTCTCTGCAAAACTCCTCACCCTGCCCTCGGTCAGTAGAGAACAACGATGTACTTGGAAAGGCAGCTATTCATCGGATGGGACGTTAAACCATGGATCCGTGTGGGGGAGAGCCATACTCTGTGCACATTAAAGAACACAATGGATGACTTTGACAGAAGGCTACCTTCTGTCTCCCAACAGCTGTCCAATGGGCCCCCTCTCCAACCCTCTCTAAGCTCTAGGGGTCATTGTGACCTGGCCTTTGTGTGTTGGGTTGTTGTTTTACCTCTGAGCGGCACTTTTTTGCACACCATGGGCTAAATGGCCAGGTCACATGGAGCCCGAAGGCTCAGAGAAGGCTGGGGGTGGGGACCCACTGGAACAGCTGTTGGGAGACAGATGGTAGCCTCCCTTCAAGGCCATCCAGCGTGTTCTTTAACGTGCACAGGGTATGGCTCCCCCGCACACGGGGCCACGGCTTAACGTCCCATCCGACGGACGGCGGCCTTTCCAAGCCCATCGGTGTCCCCTACTGACCGTGGGCAGGGCGGGGAATTTTGCGGAGATAAATCTCAACGCTGACCCAGCTGGGACTCGAACCTGGGAACTACAGATTACGAGCCTGGCGCGCTACCGACTGAGCCACCCCCGCCCCTGGCCTTTGTGTGCAAAAAAAAAAAGCAAAGAAGTGCCGCTCAGGGGTAAAACAACCCCCACCACCACACCATACACACACAGGCACCAGGTCAGGGGTAAAACAACCCCCACCACCACACCATACACACACAGGCACCAGGTTTGGGAGAGGTTCCATGACACAGAGGTCATGGAACCTCTCCCAAACAAAGATCTATGATCAAAAATTAATAATAAACCTACAGTTTAATAACCACCCTTAAGTTATTAAACTATATTAGAGACAACCGAACTAGGATCTTATAATTCTATAAGCGCGATTAAGAGCATAGAAATAAATGATCAAAGCTATCAAGATTATACTTGATAAAATCCTGAATGGCCTTCCCCTCTAGATAGGACTGTTGCCACATTTGCCACGTCCTTAATCCCCCAATGCTTAAGCCGAAGTGAATTTAAAATGCTCATTCTTGATTAGGGCTTGAATTTAGATTTTGTAATAAATGAAAACTTATTCTATGTTAGCATTTAAATGCAATTAATCCCTGATACCAAATGACCCTACTTCCAAATATCACTTCATTTTTTGCATGGACATATATGTTGTTGAGCTAAGAGAAGTTATACCTCTTTTCCTATTCCATGAAGCAAAATGTTTTTCACATGAATCCTTATTATATTTAACAACTGAGGAATAATAATCCATTTTTGGAGAAAATTTCTCCAGGGGTGCACTTTGGCAAGTTCGATTGGGCTCGTGAAGACAATGTTAAATGTTCACTAGTTTACCGAGCCCACTGTTGACACCAAAAGAAATCTCATTTAACACTTTCAATAATTACCCGAAAAATTTTTGGTTTTGTCTGAGTAGAATTTTATTACTGAAATCCCATTTAATTATTTTTTTATATTTTGATTAAATGTTATGCATAATAATACTATTTAATAAGAACTGAACTAAAAAAAATATATATGAACTTCATTTGACCCGATAAAAATTAATTTAATCGAATTATATGAAATTACTAATTCCTATTCAACCTTAGCCATTTTTGCTCATATATATCGTGAGCCATTGCTAAAGCGATTGGCTATTCCACTAGCGACTGAGAGCATAACTCTGTTTCGGTTACTAGTCATCTCTTCTTGTTACATTGTATCAAATACCTCACAGAAAGTGTTATTATTGAATGTTCTGACAGCAGAGGGCGGCACTATGAAAGAGAAGATGGTTCACGAACCACACTGGTTGGTGAAGACTTCGAGTAGTAAACGACTTCGAACTGAAATCTGTTGTCAGACAAACTTCAGTCGAGTTTCATCCTGACAAACCATTCAAAATGGGCATTAGCGTAAAATTAAATTAAGTTGCATAACAAAGTTCCATGTTTCGAAAGCATATTTAATGCAAGTACATGTTATATTTCGGAGCCTATGGCATATGCAGTAATGTTTAGTGATGAACTGCCTATAATGGTATAACAGTAATGTTTCTCAATGAACTCCCAATAAACGTACAATTTGATGGTGTTATAGACAATTTTATGAAAAAAAATCCCCCTCAAGCAATCATTGTAATAAAAATCACTCTTTGCAAATGCACTTAATTATTGCATCATATTATTTTTACAAAACCATTAGGTTATATGCCTAAATATAGGGTTGGGTT
Source organism: Ryuthela nishihirai (assembly GCA_038380435.1). Taxonomy (NCBI): domain Eukaryota; kingdom Metazoa; phylum Arthropoda; class Arachnida; order Araneae; family Heptathelidae; genus Ryuthela; species Ryuthela nishihirai. The sequence goes on from JAWZYU010000026.1 coordinate 26,839,343, forward strand.
GTTTTACCTCTGAGCGGCACTTTTTTGCACACCATGGGCTAAATGGCCAGGTCACAAGGACCCCAAAGGCTCAGAGAAGGTTGGGTGAGGGGACTCACTGGAACAGCTGTTGGGAGACAGATGATAGCCCCCGTCAAGGCCATCCAGCGTGTTCTTTAACGTGCACAGGGTATGGCTCTCCCGCACACGGGGCCACGGCTTAACGTCCCATCCGACGGACGGCGGCCTTTCCAAGCCCATCAGTGTCCCGTACTGATAGTGGGCAGGGCGGGGAATTTTGCGGAGATAAATCTCAACGCTGACCCAGCTGGGACTCGAACCTGGGAATTACAGATTACGAGCCTGGCAAGCTACCGACTGAGCCCCCTCCCCCCCCCCCCCCCCCCCCCCCCCACACACACACACACACTGGATTGCCTTCATGGACGTATGCAAGGGTTCCGGACTCTTCCCCCCCCCCCCCACTCGAAATCCCGTCGTCTTATACGAAATCTGCTTTGAAATCAAAAACAGGCGTCTCTGTATAATTTTATTTTAGTCTCATATTATATTCCCCACCATCTTGGTGGCTGAGTGGTTGGCGCGCTTGGATATGCATCAAAGAGACCTGAGTTCTGGCCCTGGATAAGGGATTGGTGCTTATGTTGTCTTTCCGCTGAAGTCTCACCTTTCTCACAGATCTTCTCTATCGCGTATTAGATTGACAGGCTCTTGTCAAACCTCTGTGGCCAGCAGTTGGTTGAAGGGAAATTTATTTTTATTATATGACTGACATTAAAAATATATTTAAAAAAGTAAGCTATGAAATTTTATTTCATATATAATATCATATTAACCTTTCCTGTCCATTGGGGGTGGCTCAGTCGGTAGCGCGCCAGGCTCGTAATCTGTAGTTCCCAGGTACGAGTCCCAGCTGGGTCAGCGTTGAGATTTATCTCCGCAAAATTCCCCACCCTGCCCACGGTCAGTAGGGGACACCGATGGGGCCGTCCGTCGGATGAGCTGTGGCCCCGTGTGCGGGAGAGCCATACCCCGTGCACGTTAAGAACACATTGGATGGCCTTGACGGGAGGCTACCATCTGTCTCCCAACAGCTGTTACAGTGGGTCACCTTCTCTGAGCTTTCGGGGTTCATGTGACCTGACCATTTAGCCCATGGTGTGCAAAAAAAAGTGCCGCTCAGAGATAAAACAATCCAACCTGTCCGTTGGAGAATTTCAGTAATTGCGAAACCCTATTCAAGTTTTTTCTCGTACTTCCCCCCACTCCACCCGGAAACTAAATCCGGGTACACGCCTGATTTCCTTGATGGAAGGATCTTATCTTTTTTCTTCTCTCCTTACTCAGATCTGAACTCTTGAGTTTATTGTAACTTGGTCATTTATTCAGTTGTGTTAAAAAAAAGTTCTGTCCCGAAATTAAAAAAAAAAGCATTTGAATGGTTGTTTTATCTTCTAATTTCTCCAATCCAGTAATAAAAAATTATAAACGTATTTACAGCGGTATTCTGGGTTAGAATATTTGTGCTGGTAAATTTTGAGACCCTGAAAATTGGCTCTTAGAGGCAAGTTCTTTTCTGGGCTTCATTCAGTAAATCACTGCTAAGTAAGATAATCTTAGCACGTTTTCCCATTATTAACAAACGAAATTTTCAAATCAATTTCTCCACGCGTCGTTGGGAAAAGAAAAAAAAATTGAAAACCGAGCAAGAAAAAAAGTGGAAAAAATAAAAGAAGAAAGAATGAGTAAAAAAAAGAATGCAAACAAACAAACCACGCAAAAAAGCAAAAGACCCTGAACCTAAATTTACGAATCTGCCAACTCCGTATCCTTTTCGGATCGCACTCTCCGCCTCCTGAAGGTTAAGAGCACCGTGCAGCTTTGCAAGGGCAAGGTAAACAATGTAACCTTGGAGATGGGCCTTGTGCACTGTAAATGGCACGAAGGGGGTGACTGAAAGAACCACTGAGCTGACAAGGTTACTGATAAATGATGTTGGACATCTGAAGCTGAAGCATTGACGATGGAAGAGTCTGACACTTGAACCACTCGAAGTTTCCCATGGTGATCTCTTGGGAAAGGGGGTTTAATCTAGAAACGAACTGTTAAAAAGCAGTTTGAGAACGAACATTATATTCATTTAGAAGAATTGAAATATATAAAAAAAAGAACAAAATGAAAGTAATCTTCGGATGGCAGGTTGCCACAGAAGTCTGATATCTACCTTGCCTGTATGGATTACCAGAGAGATCTGATAGTAGAATGCGGGTACAGATTGCCATGGAAGTGACAACAGGAGCATACTTATACATATAATATAAACACCAACAGAGATCGGGGCGGGGGTGGCTCAGTCGGTAGCGCGCCAGGCTCGTAATCTGTAGTTCCCAGGTTCGAGTCCCAGCTGGGTAAGATTTATCTCCGCAAAATTCCCCGCCCTGCCCACGGTCAGTAGGGGACACCGATGGGCTTGGAAAACCGCCGTCCGTCGGATGGGACGTAAAGCCGTGGCCCCGTGTGTGGGAGAGACATACCCTGTGCACGTTAAAGAACACGCTGGATGGCCTTGACGGGAGGCTACCATCTGTCTCCCAACAGCTGTTCCAGTGGGTCCCATTCCCAACCTTCTCTGAGCCTTCGGGGTCCACGTGACCTGGCGATTTAGCCCATGGTGTGCAAAAAGTGCCGCTCAGAGGTAAAACAACCCAACAGAGAGCGAATAGGTTCCTTTCTGTATAGATTGTCACAGAGATCTGACACAAGACTGTCTATATAGATTGTCACAGTGGTTTGACAAGAGCCTGCTCATACTCTATCCTATGAGAACTGTCAAAATCTTTTAACTGCGAAATCTCAGTCTCTACAGTTGCCATTCGCATTACTCTACTGGAAAAAAGATATACTCCCATATATGTATAATATTAGGAAAAAAATATAGTCGAAACCAGATATCTACTTTAATTTTTGAAAGGGTAACAATATTCTAGTATTTTCCTCTTAAACCATCATCTTCTTGTTACATTTTTCGAACGGAAATGGGACACAAATAAATTGAAAGAATATTCTTTTAGAGTATTTCTTTTAGTTATAGCATTTATTTTCCGACACAGAGACTGTTCACATCTCACTCATCTTGCGTAGCTTGCTTTACAAATGATTGGGCAACGTAACAAACACCCAAACCCTCCTTAAGCTTTATTCTGGAAGATTTTAGCGTCTGATGCATGGCATGTCAAACACGCGGGCCGCATGCGGGCCGCCGGGAACTGTTCTGCGACCCGCCAGATCGTAGAATTGCTCATATCATGAAATGCCCGATCATTTCATGATCATTCCATTTTGTTGTTTTTTTTTTCGTTGTTTTGTTTGTTTTTTTGCTTTTTTTTTGTTTTACGGCCCGCGATTTAATATATAATACTTAATATGGCCCTCGGTGGTTAACGAGTTTGACATGACTGGTTTAAGGGTAGAGCGCTCTGGCATGTATCTGGAGTGTTGCGGGTTCTATTCCCGCCACGTCAGCGATAACTTTTTTTTCTGAAGTTTCTAATAATTGCACCTCCTGTTCAAAATAATTTTTTTTTTCAATTAGTCTGTTACGCACCGAATGAACTATCATCGGTGCATAAAATCATCCTTAAAAGCATTGACTCCTAACGTGTAGCACGTCGTGAAAAGAACGGAATACAACAGAACGAAAACAACGAAAGAAAAGCTCTAGTGAATGACTGATAATCATGAGACAGATAACTCGATGCATCGACCGGCCTTCACACCAAAGGGAGAACTCTTGAATCATATCAGAGACCATTTTCAAAATCCCTTTCGCTTTCCAGAACTGTACAAGTGTTGTCCCAGGTCAGCGACCTATCTTCTCTCTCAAAATGGCAAGTCATCAACGTTTCTATCCCCATAATTTAATCTGTGCCCAAAGTGTCAATTACCAACGACGTCTAAGTTGCATGACCGATAGAGAATAAATATTTAATAAATAAATATTGAATATTACGTTTGAAATAATTAGAAGTTAGCGACGGAGGAAAAAGTATCATCTTTGAAACAAGCAGGAATTTCAATCACTAAACGATGACGTTTAGTGATTGAAATTCCTGCTTGTTTCAAAGATGATACTTTTTCCTCCGTCGCTAACTTCTAATTATTTCAAACGTAATATTCAATATTTATTACTCATTAACTCTTGTTTATTCTACAAATCCATAAACGGTTGAGTGTTACTTTCTAAGAGAGTTGATACTTGTTGCTTTTTATATAATTAAAACATCGGATTTTCTAAAGCTACCTCTGTAAGGTCATTGACCTGAAAATCGCTGCACTGTCTTCTGCTACGCATCCACTTAACACAAGAGACGTGCTAGAATGAAATTTCTCTGCAGTAAGAGCAGAAATGTTCAAACAGTTGCGATCGTGTGAGTTGGGTTGTTTTACCGCTGAGCGGCACTTTTTTGCACACCATGGGCTAAATGACCAGGTCACATGGACCCCGAAGAATCAGAGAAGGTTGGGGGAGGAGACCCACTGGAACAGCTGTTGGGAGACAGATGGTAGCCTCCCGTCAAGGCCATCCAGCGTGTTCTTTAACGTGCACAGGGTATGGCTCTCCCGCACACGGTGCCACGGCTTAACGTCCCATCCGACGGACGGCGGCCTTTCCAAGCCCATCGGTGTCCCCTACTGACCGTGGGCAGGGCGGGGAATTTTGCGGAGATAAATCTCAACGCTGACCCAGCTGGGACTCGAACCTGGGAACAACAGATTACGAGCCTGGCGCGCTACCGACTGAGCCACCCCCGCCCCTCCATGTGCAGGACAACATACCTTGTTCACGTTAAAGAACACGCTGGATGGCTCTGACGGAAGGCTACCATCTGTCTACCAACAACTGTTCAGTGGATCCCCTCCTCCCAACCTTCTCTGAGCCCTCGGGGTCCTTCTGACCTGACCATTTAGCCTGTTGTGTGCGAAAAAAGTGCCGCTCTGAGGTAAAACAATCTTTCTGGAAAAGAAGGGGAAGGAGTTGGTCAGTGCTCCAGGCTCGTAATTTGTAGTTTCCAGGTTCGAATCCCATCATTGAACGTTGAAATTTATCTCTGCTAAACCACCACTCTGTCCTTGATCAGAAAGGAAACACGAAAGGGCTTGGAAACGCGATTCATGTGCAGGTGAGCCATACCCTGTGCACGTTAATCCCAGGTTCGAGTCCCAGCTGGGTCAGCGTTGAGATTTATCTCCGCAAAATTTCCCCGCCCTGCCCACGGTCAGTAGGGGACACCGATGGGCTTGAAAAGGCCGCCGTCCGTCGGATGGGACGTTAAGCCGTGGCCCCGTGTGCCGGAGAGCCATACCCTGTGCACGTTAAAGAACACGCTGGATGGCCTTGACGGGAGGCTACCATCTGTCTCCCAACAGCTGTTCCAGTGGGTTCCCTCCCCCAACCTTCTCTGAGCCTTCGGGGTCCTTGTGACCTGGCCATTTAGCCCATGGTGGGCAAAAAAGTGCCGCTCAGAGGTAAAGCAATCCAATCCAATGTGCACGTTAAAGAACGCACTGGATGGACTTATAGGGAGGCTACCATCTGTCTCTTAACAGCTACCTAGTGTTGGTATCTCTTCGAAGGTTACATGCGACCCTCGAAGAGAGACCCCTATGATAAACTTACTCTTTTTGAACCTTGCCTGCTTTTGAGAACAGAAAAAATGTTCCTTTTATTAGATGAAAAAAATAGATTCATCCATAAGCAGCAATTAGTGCTATTTTTCTTCCATTTTGTAACCAGTTCGAAAGCAGATTTCTTGAACCTGAAGTTTGTTTGCCTGATCATTTACTTCTAGAACAAAAGTACCTTCAAATGGACAATAACCCATACAGCCTTCAACTTGCAAGATCATTGGCGTTAAACATCCATGACCCCTTAGTTTTAATTCTGTGCGAAAGCTCTTTGTCTCCGATGGCTTCTTCTCGACGGTTTGTGACCTCAAGAAATGTCAAAAAAAAAAATCCACTTCATCGGGTAAGCTCTGAAACCCTTATTAACCATCTCACTGGCAGACGGGACAGGTCGACAGACTTTCATGGTCAAGGCCGTTTGTGGCGTCAGAAAATTCCTAGGTCACAAATGTTGATGGCGTCGGCAATGGTGGTTAGCTTGTACATTGAATTCAGGCCAAGAATTTTAGGACATCAACCTACAATTAGAATCAACTGTTGATTATCAAAGTATAATCATTAATCATTCTAAATACCTCACGAAGAACACCTTTGTAACTTTCCAGTTAAATTTTATTGAATTTATATATTTGTTCTTTGTTAAATGAATGAGCAATTGTCATTTAAGACAGTGGTTTCTAAAATGTGGTGGGCAGACTTGAAGCACGGACCTGCTTAATATCTGACATGGTATAGGCATGAGTTTACCATACGTGATATAACAAAATTTCAAAATGGGAAAATATACTTCACTTTTTGAGAAATTAAAATGGTCTAAATTATGAGTTGAACTGATCAACTTTCATAAATTGCAGTTTTTCAAATTTCAGTGAAGGACAAAGAGCAAGGAACATTAATTTGTATATTATATTTCATTATTCATTTCAACTGGTATGTACGGCATTCCCACCACTTCTAGCTCCTGCCCCGTCACCACTATCACCAAGTGAAGCTCCTCCCCATTTCTTGTTTTTTGGTGTTTTATTTTCTTAACCGCAGATTTTGATAATTCTTACATCCAGTCTGGATCTAAAGAAAAATAAAGATGGGGGGGGGGGGGGAACCAAGTGATGCAATCGAACCGAAAAAAGTAAGGTGAGGCCAAAATTTTCCTGAAAAATAAAAATGTTTGAAATATACACAAACATAATAATCCTTTGCTTCCATTACCCTTACTAGCATTCTCAAAGAGGGGACGGAGCATGGCCTCTTGCCGCTCCCCTCTTTTGATCCGTCCCTGTCTGATGGGGCGGGGGTGGCTCAGTCGGTAGCGCGCCAGGCTCGTAATCTGTAGTTCTCAGGTTCGAGTCCCAGCTGGGTCAGCGTTGAGATTTATCTCCGCAAAATTCCCCGCCCTGCCCACGGTCAGTAGGGGACACCGATGGGCTTGTAAAGGCCGCCGTCCGTCTGATGGGACGTTAAGCCGTGCCCCGTGTGCGGGAGAGCCATACCCTGTGCACGTTAAAGAACACGCTGGATGGCCTTAACGGGAGGCTACCATCTGTCTCCTAACAGCTGTTCCAATGGGTCCCCTCCCCCAACCTTCTCTGAGCCTTCGGGGTCCATGTGACCTGGCCATTTAGCCCATGGTGTGCAAAAAAAGTGCAGCTCAGAGGTAAAACAACCCAACCCATCCTTGTTACGTGCCTGCTCTTCAATAAAACTACCAAAGGCGTAGAATGAAAGGCAACTAAGAGACTATGAGACTGCGCAGTTGACCCTTCGGCAGCTCTCGTAGATCACAGGCTGACTGAGAGCTAATTAATAAGTCACTGTCCTATTATCTCTGAGATCTGTCGATGCATCAGTTCTACAGTCTCACAGTCTCACCAATTGACTCTCACACTGTGTCACTGAACAGTTAATTTTTTTCGGTCACAGACATAAATAATACGAAGAATGAAAATAAATATCAATATAAGGTTGGGTGAGAAAGAAAAAAATGTTTTGGCAAAAAGATGTCCGGAAAAATTGCTCGAATGCCAAGGCACTGCAAGACGTATCAAATTGGTAAACAATTTAAATAATGCCATCACAACCTCGTAGCAAAGAACGTATAAGGAAAAGAAGTTCAGCTTTGACAAAGCGTAAGTGGCGACCTCAAGTGGTGTTTCGATTCGTATCGTGCATTTGTTTAAGCTGGGAAGCAAACAATAAGGGGCAAAGGAATTATGCATCAAAAAATTTATATTTTAAAAACGGAAAAAAAGTAACTGCACTTTGTATTTGAAAAAAATAATATCATGATTTTAATAAAGGTTTATTTTCTCCATTGGAATTATTTTTCGTTGAACCAACAATTATAAATTGAACGGATAGAGAAGATTTGAAATTAGCCTGAAGTTAATTTATAAAATAAATTATTACAATTAAGAGCTTTCTTGGTTGCATAGAAACAGGGAACAGAATTGATATTAATATACTCTGCAAGGATATCAATGGGAAATTATTACATAGGAAAAGCGAAGAGAATGGAAGTTGACAGTAACATGTAATTACAAAAGCGTTCGTCCCCTGTAATGTTCGTTTCACCTCTACGCCAAATGCACGATACTCGATTTTACATTAATCTCTATGGAAACTTAACTTCTTCTCCCTCTACATTCTTTGCTCGTAGTTCTAAATTTTGTAAAGTATGTGCTAAAGTGCTAAACATGGCGGGTCATTTGACTTTGGTCTCCCCTCTAAAAACTTCTGCTTCAAAAACTACACCGAAAAACCCAGAAGAACAAATCCTAAATCACTAAATATCCCTTAAATTTTGTTCCGTACTGATTATAGCTCATATACGATTAGTAGACCTACGTTTCAAGCAATGCTTGCATTATTGCACTGTACCAGAATAATGATTATAAGACAGCAAAAATAAGTTAATGAATAAAGCAATGCCATATTTCGTAGTCTAAAAGTTTTCTAGATGGAAGAATATTTGAGGCCAATGACTTAATCATTTAGTCTTTTTTTTTTATCGAATTGTCGTTTAATAACCAGATAACCAATAAAAAGAAAGTGTTACCATCTTTTGACAAGCAGTGTTAATTTCATGGTTGACATTTGACTTGTTTGTTTTGTTTTTAAGAGAACTAAAGTGTGGTTCGGGCTATCAAAAAGCCATGCCAGACCCATTCAAAAACGTGTCGATGTCCGGCGTATAATATTTTAGCCAAATAATCATCATTGCTTATCGATAAGAGGTTCTAATATTTGCTACAGATGTGAATGACCGTCCTTGGACACAACCTTTTTCACTTACACAATAGTGAGCAGAGATTGCAAAATGGCCTGATGCCTACAGAAATCCTAACTCTGAGAGCATAGTCATTACACTTCTGATATAATTTTTCTATTTTATCTCATAAGCTGGCGAAGTCCAAGGCTGTCCTTTAACATAATAAGCTAGCATTACTAGTTATGAACTATTCATATCTAAATCTAGAAATCTGCTTCTTCAGAACTGTCGTTATCACTAGCAGGAAGTCAGCAATAAAAAGAGTTTGACGTAACGGTGGAATCACAGCACGAACCGCGCGTGGAACAGCTTCTTTGGAAAGCTGCCAGCTACACCTCCAGCGCATGGCAGAGTGACTGACCCAATGGCCTTGTGACGTCATATACACGAGGAAAGGGTGGGCTTACAACATGTACGCAAATCAATTGAAGTTTTTAAGCACAGCTTTTTGAGAGGCGTTCCCAGAACCTAATTTACAGGACAGGGTAGGAGGCAAGCTCTCCCTTTCCCTTCAGAAAATTCAACAACAGGAACGGATGCAAATAAAAGAAAGCCATACGTAAGACATTTCGCAAAAATAGTTTTTTTTAAAAAAAAAAAGGTCGCTAGAACAAAGGGGAAACCAATTGAATTATTTGCCGAAAGTTGGATTGGGTTCGGTTGTTTACCTCTGATCGGCACTTTTATGCGCAAAATGGATTAAATGGCCAAGTCAGAAAGACCCTAACTAGAGTTGGATAAGGGACCCATTGGACAAATGTTAGGAGACAGATGGACACCTTCTATCAAGGATATCCAGTGCGTTCTTTAATGCGCACAGGTTATGACTCTCCCGCACACAGAACCACGGCTTTACATCTCATTCGAGGGACGGCGGCCTTTCCAAGCCCATCGGTGTCCCCTACTAACAGAGGGCAGGGTAGAAGTTTTGCAAAGATAAATCTCAACATTGGCCCAGCTGGGACTTGAACCTCGGAACTGCAGATTACCAGCTGGCATGCTACCGACTAAGACACCTTACTGCACACCGATTGGGAACATCTATAAAAAAAATTAAATAAATACCCCCTAAAGTAGCTGCTTACCACAGAGGTCTGACAGGAGCCTGTCAGTTTATATGCCACAGTAGGTCTGAGAGGATGGTAGGACCTCAGCAGAAAACAACACGAACATCCATGCCTTACCCCGGGGCTCGAACCCAGGTCCCTTAGATCATTAGTCAAGCGCGCTAACCACTCTGCCACGGGACGGTAAAAGCAACTAGCGAATCTCTCACAATACACGTAAAAAACATTTACATATATTTTCAATCATGAGTTTCCCTTTATTTCCTTTTCGAGCATCCTGAATTGTATTATGTATGCCTAAGTGCTGTATTCTAATCTCTGTATATATGCCTTAGTGTTCGTTGTCTATCCCGTAGAAGAAATAAATGAGTAATAAACGAACAACCTAAGCGGAGCAAATACAACTTTTTCTTTGTGATTACTACTGGTTTGATAATAGACATGATCTCAAAGAGTTTGTTAATCTGTTCTGACCATTGTGCTCAAAGCTCTGGGGGAGGGGAGGGGGTGGCTCAATCGGTAGCGCGCCAAGCTCGTAATCTGTAGTTCCCAGGTTCGAGTTCCCCACCATGCCCGCGGTCGGTAGGGGACACCGATGGGCTTGGAAAGGCCGCCGTCCGTGTGCGGGAGAGCCTACCCTGTGCACATTAAAGAACACGCTGGATGGCATTTACGGGAGGCTACCATCTGTCTCCCAACAGCTGTTCCAGTGGGTCCCCTCTTCCAACCTTCTCTGAGCTTTCGGGGTCTATGTGGCCTGGCCATATGTGCAAAAAAGTGCCTGTCAGAGGTAAAACAATCCAACCCAAAGCTCTGTGGAAGCACTGCCAGAAATCCAAGTATGGTAATGGAGAGTCGGACTAAGACCCTGTCTGCGTGGCAGACACTAAACTTGATCGAAAACTAATGCTTCTAACTCTCGCTCTTGAGAGTGAATTGTTCTTATTTGGATTAGTCCTGCTGAAAAGTTTGGTTTCCCTTTTAGGTTTGTAAATATTCTCCTTTGTTATTGTATTTTGTATAATAAACTATGACACTAAGGCTTTGACACTAAGGTTAGAGATTCAGGACTGAAAATTACCAGTATGGGCGATGCTTAAAAATTAGTAATAATTTACACTAATCAATAGCGTATTTTAAAAATATATTTTGTCAGGGGTTTTTTTTTAGGCCGTCCCGTGGCCGAGTGGTTAGCACGCTTGGCTACTGATCTAAGGGACTCTGGGTTCGAGCCCCGGATTTAGGCTATGGATGTGTGTGTCGTTTTTCTGCTGAGGTCCTGCCATCCTCTCAGATCTCCTACTGTGCCATATAAACTGACAGGCTCCTGTCAGACCTCTGTGGCAAGCAGCTGCTTGAGGGGGTATTTATTTATTAATTTTTTTAATATAAAAAGTAATCAATAAGAAAATGTTAAAAAGAAGCAGTCAATAAATAAATGAAAACCACTGGTAAATTTTTCATCAGCACTTACAAGTAGCGAAATATTTCTAAAATATAAAAAATTAAAAAAAAATCTGAAGTATATATATTAATGTAAGATCGCGGTGAGATTTGCATCCAATCAGAGGCCCGCAGACCCACTCCTTAAATACGTCCCTGCTTTTAGTGCACCTTTAACGGTAATATAAAAAGAAATGCCTGTTTAGTTATCATAGGCTCCGAACTCTGCTTCCTAAGTTATTATAATGGCCATTAGATGGCGCTACTGTACTGTCTGTTAACTTACTGCACCGGCGGTGCTTACTGTATCAGCCAACTATGATGCAAGAAAGCTGATGATGCGCTTAGTACCATGTGCTGATCACTGTTTCAGCATTACGGTAATCGTAATGTCGGTCACTGACATTTAGGAAAACACGTGTTTTGTTGTAACGATCGACCTTGAATAAAAAATGTGTAGCATATATATAACAGCTTTGTTAGGAAGAGTGCAGCAGACTGCTTAAATTTCAAGCGGAAGATTTACGAAACGAATAAAGGAGCCTAACGTTGCTTCCGAGTACACCTGGAAACTTTGAGCTCAACGGTGACCTACTTTCCATGATGTCGTACATAACCATATGGCTGGCGTTGATTGTGGTATTATTGTATATTTTATACAAGTAAGTTTTTGTACTTATTCGAAATCAGGAAGTTATTCGTGATTCCGTGCTGCGGACGGAAGCAAACGATTAGTTGCATTCGGTTCGAAAGTGATATATAGAATTTGTTTTCGAATAGTTGTTTTACATCAGAGATGGTGGAACTTATTTATTTGGCTTAGTCAAAGACAAAGTAATTTAAGCCAGAAGAAAGTTACAGTTCGACACTTACTGATAGCATACCTTTGAAACTAGCAAGAAACAAGATAATCAAAAGCGAAAGCATCTTCACGATGTTGCTATTCTTTTTCTGTGATGCGCTGTCCCAGTTTAAAGCATCTCGTTTATCTTGCAGCATGACTGTATCGTGTTAGAGCGTAAGTTTGAATATCTGATAATCAGCAAATCCAGTGGCGAATGACAAAAAAGAAATCGATATCTTTGATAGCAAAGATTTTGTTTAGAGATCGTAAAGCAAAATTATCGCTCAAATAGCAACCGCCACTTTTAACGTTTTTTGTTTTGCAAGATTAAAAATGCCCTGAATGTAATAATAGTGGGAAGAAAACTATGCCCTTCTATGTTTAAATGGAAATAAAATTGTCCTCTTGAAGGTTATCTATATGGTTAATTTTCACCCATTTCTTATATCAGGGTTTAATTGACAAAGTTTATCCTTACATCTTATATCACTCATATATACTCTTAAAATAATTTTGTGATAAGTATTAAGGGGTTGGATTTTATAATCTGTAAGAGGAGTTTCTGTGCACACAATGAGCAAAATTTCTGGATCACTAGGGCTCAGAGCTCAGTTGGGGAAGATGATCCATTTCACTGCTAATAGGAATCAATTGGAAACTTCTTGTCAAGACCATATAGTTTGTTCTTTTAACATGCAAAAAGAAGTATGGTTCTGCTACACACAGGGTCATTGTTTAACATGCCATCTTATAGACTTTCCAAGTGCATTGGTATCCCTTTTTCACTTACAACAAAGTGGGAGTTGGCAGAAAAAATCTCAGTGCAAGCACAGTAGGAATCATTAGAAAAAAAATAAATATCCCCTCAAGCAGCTGCTTGCCACAGAGGTCTCACAGGAGCCTGTCAGTTTATATGCCATAGTAGAAGGTCTGTGGGGATAGCAAGACCTAAGCAGAAAAATGACACGTACATAAAAATAAATTGCAATATAACACAAAATTAAAATATAATTGGCTTTAAAGCTGAGATTTGTTGTAAATATTCAGCAATTATGTAAAATTCAAGACCAAAGAAGGAAAATTATTTCTACTTAATAATTTAAGTTCACTTTTATTTTTTATTTTTTTTATTTATTTTGCATATTATAATTATTTGAATATAAGTATTTATAATTAAGAGCCAATGAATCAAACCTAAATAATTTTTTAATGCTGATGAACATGTTTTTATTACTTATATGTGCTTTACTATTTATTTAAACCTAGATACTTCACAAAGAATTATGGATATTGGAAGGAGCAAAATGTTCCTTTTATTAAACCCTATTTTTTATTGGGTTCCTTTAGTGTTCTTACAAAGGTAAGTAGAAAATATTCCTCTTTAGAATATGTATTAAAATTTTATGTACTTTGTATTTAAAAGATTTATTAACTTAAAAAAATTTTCTCCAAATTTTGAAAGTTAAAGATACATGTATTTTTCAGATAAATGGTACCAGTAAAGTAATTTTAGTTATGTATTTAATTTTTTTTCTTCTCTTATAAAAAATTGCATACATAGAAATTTAATGTTCTTGTGTCTGGTGCTAAAAAGTTAATAGCAAAGGTGATGGAGGTATTTGCAAGTTAAAAGCTTCCATAAATAGTGGGAATATAATAAATGTAAATAATAACAAATGTCAAATGAGTTTTTTAATTATTTAATGTTATTCAAACAACTAAGTGTAGATTAACATATTAGGTATTAACTTTATTATATAATTTAAGCATTATTCCTTATTACCATAATGTATCTTGTATGATATATATATAAAATAAATACCCCTTCAAGCAGTTGCTTGCCATAGAGGTCTGACAGGAGCCTGCCAGTTTATATGCCATAGTAGAATCTGTGAGGATGGCAGGACCTCAGCAGAAAACAACACAAACATCCATGCCTTACCCTGGGCTCAAACCCAGGTCCCTTAGATCAGTAGCCCAGAGATCATATAAATTATTCATTGTTATAAATATTAAATTATATAATAAATCATATAAAAATAATTCAATTATTATAATAATTTGGTGATTAGAATTATATGAGTGGTATGCTTTAATATTTTGTGCTGTAATTAAAATGTTTATCTCATCTAAGATAAATCTTAAATATTTCCCTTAGGATATTTACCTTAAATACCTTTAACATAAAACGATAAAAAAATAATTTTTTTTATGAGGTCCTAATTTTTTTATTAAAATAAATGTATGTTTATTCAAGATGATTATTGAGTATAAAATAATGAGCCAAATTTGTGAATATATATATATGTAATTGTGGAATATTTGTATCAATGTATTCTGTTTATCATGTATATCCTTCAATTGCAAATTCCTAGTTAGTAATGTAATTAATTAGATTTCAATTCTAACTGTACTAAATTGATTTAAATTCTCTGTGAGAAATAATATATTAAACTTATTCTTCAAAGAATTTTTACTATTAAAAATAATAACGTATATTTTCTTCTTCAGTGATTAACATAAGTGCCAATTGGAAAATTGGTGAGAGACTATGCAGTTGGTGTTTTAATATTTTTCATAGTTCATTGGTTATGATTAACAGGTGACTGATGATTTACCTATTTGATTGACCATGACTGATAGGTCATTGAATGGGATCAATAAGAACTGTTAATTGCATCTCCAGTTGTCTTAATGTTTTATCACTGATCTGTGTATTATAACAGTAAAAATAGATATTATTTTCATAACCAAGAAATTTATATTAATATTTCTTAACTATCTGTTAATAAATCACTGGTTGGTAGTTATGTTTTATGAAATGAATATTTTGTTACTCATATGCATGTACAGTAAACAGAAAACATTTATATATTTAAGAAATCAACTACTTTTTTCATTTTTTCTAAAACCTACAAGGTATTTCCATTTCATATCTCATCCACATATATTTTACTTTTCACAGCCTTTGCATGAGTCTGAATTTGAGTTTTATAAGAAATACGGAAGAATATATGGGTAAAAATATTTTCCTTATTCAGTGTCTCATTATTATTTACATCTTACATTTTAAAACTTTATGCTGTATTCCATGTAATATGTTATTTTAAGGTGAAATATTTACAAGTTAAATATTAACTCATAGCACCTATGATTTTTCTTTAAAGAAAAAAAAAATATTCAACTTCAGAACCCTATCTTGATAATTATCAAAGAGAAGTAAATTGTTTTATATCAAACAAAAGATTTTCGAATTTAAACAGCAAAATGTCCAAAATAAAAGCTAATAACAGATAAATAAGCATGTTGCAAGTCATTTATAGGAATTTTGGAGAGTGCAAAATATCTTATTGCTGTCTTTTGTTATCTTATTGCCAGGGTTGAGATTTATCTCCACGAAACTTCCTGCCCTGACCTCAGTCAGTAGGGGACACCTATGGGTTTGGAAAGGCTGCCATCTGTTAAATGAAATATTAAGCCATGGTCCCATGTGCATGAGAGATCATGAGCAATCTGGTTAGACTGACAAATTTAATATTCTCCAATCACATTTCTCCTAACAACAAAAACCAGTTGGTCACTGCAAATCAATTAATTATAAAGTCTAGTATGATACTATCAATTTCTATCCCCAACCCCTCTTGGCCATTTAGTTATTGCAATGGCAGATTTAGAAATTCAATCTAGAGGAGTGGTAATCCCTTACTCCAGACTTTCTCAAACTTTCTGATACTGTGATCCCATAAAATCGTAGATAAATTTATGAAGCCCCTTCTCTTTTACCTACAACATAAGACCTACATAATTAAATCTAATGATTTCATTCCATTTCTTAATAGCTTTGTGACCCACAGTTTGGGAATATCTGCCCTATTCAGATCTGAGTCCTTAAATTCTTGTAATGTGACCATTTAGCCAACTTTATGTACAGAAATGCCAATCAGAGGTAAAACAACTCAAAAACTCAACTCATCTTGCATTAGGTGCAGTATGTGATACTAAAAAGCAGCTAATTCAATTAATAAACCATTGAATGGCATACTCCTATATGAAGATGTCTTTACAACATTCTTTTCAAAATTTAAGTCATTTTTCAAATAAGATTGTGTAATTTTTCAAAAGTATCTACTCATTTAACCACATTGATCTTATTAAAGTTGTGTAATTTCTACAATTACTTCAATCTAACTTATTATAAACTTTTGGTTAATGCAGATTTTTTTGATTAGGAGATTTGATGGAACAACACCAGTTCTTAGTGTTGCTGATCCAGATCTTTTAAAGAAAATTCTAGTTAAAGATTTCCATTATTTTCCAAATCACAGGGTATGTAATTATACATTTTTATATATTATTATATTATTATACATTTTTTGTATTTTGTTTCTATCAATTTCTTATTTTATAACTAAAACTATATGGTGATGCATTAAGCAGAGTTATAGAACGAAAAAAAAACATCTTTTATACTCATGCCTTTTTGCATTCTAAAAACAGTATTTTATAATTTAATTCATTTACAAAGGAAAGTGATGAAATCTGTGGAATCTTGCATATTGCTGTTGAATTTTTCATCTTCTGTAATTCTAAATGTTAAATGAATATTTTCAGATTCAAGATTTAGATCTTTAATTATCTGCAGTCCCATTTTTCTGTAAAAAGCTGTTTTTAGAAGTTGTACAACACTGAATATGATTTTCCAATGGCCTAACAGAAATCTCTAACTTTTCATCTGAGGATTGGCTTTAGTCCTTTGTGAAAATTTTCAAATGGTATTTACTCCTGGATTAAAACACTTAAGTGGAGTGAATCACAACTGTCTTAGCTCATCTGATGGAGCAATTACACGTAGCCAAGAGATACTTTGTTTGTATTCAAGAGATGGCTGTTTGAATTTTTTATTTTTTTTTGTTATTATAGCTTATTACAAATATTGTGAATTTGGTTGACTTGTTAAATATAAAGAATGTGTAAATTTTATGGGACTTCTGTGGTTCAATAGTTAATAGCCTTTTAGTACTCATGACATATCATTGTAAGTTATGTACCAAACCCTAGATAAATCCTTTATATCTGTTACTGCATATTTCTGTACTATGCAGAAGAGTATTGGTATACTCTTAAGTTCAATATTATACTTTTAAAATGATATTTTTTACTTTTTTACTTTAATATAGACATCATATAAATGCATTTACATATTTTTTTCATCGCTTACTGTTTTTGTCCAATTTAGAAAGGGTGATGCTACTTGTTAAATCAGTGAGACTAATAATGAGATATCTTTCTGAAATAACCATAATATCTAAAATAATTAGGACTAAATTCCCAAATACTAGCAAATAAAAAACTATTTAAGAATTTTTTTATACTGATAAAGAAATATAGTACAGTACCTCAAGAAACTTGTAACAATTGTCCACAATATTAAGGCTTAGTTAAGCCTCAGCGATTCACAAAGAACTCAGGCAAGAAATGCAGGTTGTTATATGCATAATTTAGTATGTGCATATGCAGAATCTCAGTCTTTAAAGTCAATGAACTGCTTATTAATATATCACATATTGTAGGAATCAAATGGTCCTGCAAGTGAAAACGAAATCAAAACTTCAAAAACACTATTTTGATGGACAGCTATTTTTCTTTAGCAGTGTGTAAAATTTGTAGATTTATATTTTTATTAATTTGAATACTTTTAGTCAAAATATTTGAAACTACTGTTTTAATGCTCTATAATTATTTTGCAGTTCACATTATTTGTAGAGTTATAATTTCCATTATGCTTTTATAAACACCCTTTTTAGGATTTGAAGTTTGGTAATCCAGTAATGGACAGCATTTTATTTTCTCTTGAGGGAGAGGCTTGGAAGAGAGTTCGTACAATTGTATCACCAGTTTTCACTTCCTCTAAGTTACGCAAGGTAACTTTAAACAGTATTCTATTAATTCTTATATTGTTTACAGTATTATTTTTTAAAATGTTATCTAGGTTTTTGTAGTTATATGCAAAGTAAAATAAGAATTTGAAATATTCTAAATTCAAGTACCTAGGCATTTAGCTATCACAAAGATATTTCCGTTCCATACACTGGATGTGTGACAACATAATGACCAAATATCAGGAACATATGCTAGAGGCTATTTTGATCAACCAATGTCCTATAAGCAATAATTCAATTTGCAACCATTATTGAGTTGTGCTAGTATAATGTAGCACACTATTGACATGGAAATGGCTATGAATTTTAATTGATAAAAATTTTTAATATTTCAAAAAAAAAAAGGGTATATGCACAAATTACAAAAATAAAAAATGAACTATAACCTAGTCATCTTAGGTAAAGTTGGTCTTATTTTAAGTCTGAAATTGCGATTTTATTGAAGCTTATATTTTGTTTATATTTATCATTTTCTATAAAATTGAAATTCATCATGTATTAAAAAATTACCTGATTAATAACCAAAGAATATTCCAGTGTATCTTTTGTGTTCTGTAAAATTTCATCATACAAAATGCTTCATCTTAGAAAAGTATCATCTTTATGGAATTATGCAAAAAAAAACATTATTATCAGTGTTGAAGAAACTATATAAACACGTAGTACAAACATATCAATGAGTTTTATTTATCTTATTCATGAAATTATTTAACTCTAAATATAATTATATATTTATATAGCTAGGAATTTCAAACAGGAAGCTGAATGAACATATTTACAAAAGTGTATACATAAAATAATCAGTTCCAGTAACAAGTAGATTTACACAAATGCAGTACACTAGAAGTATTAAGACTGTTCAGACAAGCAACATTACAAGCACATTTACATTCCTAAAATTTTATGGCTTATTTACAACTTAGTGTATAAAACTTGTGAATATACCAATATAAATAATATAATTTTAACGAGCAACACCTAGTATTCAACTTATAACTCTGATATCTTTCTTACTACTGTATAAGCCTTTGTAAATCTTGGTCAACCCTTACTAATAATTCACCTGTTTCACCTGCTAATCCAAACATAAACCAGAGGGAGAGAGACCACATTTCTATCACTGCTTAAATTCTACAATTACAGAAAAGTCTCCCAATTTCTTCAGTTGCAGTTTAACAATACCCATACTGTTTGAATCAGAGCAGTAAAAAATAAGGTTTTTCCTAATTACTGCCAGGAATGACCAGATTCAAGCAGTATTTACAGGGCCATTGCTAGATTAGATCGCACTCTGAGACAAACAATTAAATATCGCCCCTGATGGAGTGACAATCAAAAGATCGGAGTTGTGCATGCACAACTCCTATGCTCAAAACGAGAATTGCAATGTCCACAAAATGAAATAATACCCAAAATGATAAATATAATGCAAATTAAACAAAACTGGTTAAGGAAAAGTAAAAGTGAATGGGTGGACCATCATAGGCGCCGTGAGGCAGGCTGCCTCTATGGTACTGAGTATTTATTAAGAGTAGTTTTTCTACAAATTGTCACTGCATTCAGTTCAGTGGGCTCCTCAAAAAGTAAGTGTGTCAGCAAACAATGTTTTGATTGTGTTAATGAAGACATATTCTAACTGACTACTTCTATTTGTATACCTTATTAGTAAAGATTTGAATAAATATATAAAAGAAAATATAAAATGCTTTAGAAGAAAAAAAAAAGTGTTTTTTCTAAAACCTATATTTGTAAACGAAGAATTAGCAGAAAAAAAGAACTTTGATCTTACTGTGATATTAAAAAAAAAGACTTCTTTATTATACACCATGGCTATTATCTAGCAAATCATTATTATCACAATTATTTTTTCTCTAATTGAATGTTAGTGATCTGAATTCCCACTCAAATCAGATAAATTGTTTTCTATGCCAGTTCTTCCCTTGTCCTGTAATCTGTAGGTATTTTTTTCTGTGACTAACTCATAACCAGTAATCTATATTTATGAATTAACAAAAAATATGTACTGTTAAAACTGCAAAGATGTACTATGTAGAGGATTAAAATGTTTAATTTCTAAACAGTAGCATAAATTAAGTTCTGTTTTTTATTCATTGCTCAAAACAATCTAGGTCAGACTCTACAGTTCTATAATTTATGTTAAAAAGTAGATAAATGAGTTACTTCTGAAGCAACTGCTTGCCACAAAGTTTAACAGGAGCCTGTTAGTATAACAGGCCATAGAGAAGGTCTATGAAGAAAGAAAACGTTTATACTTTATCCAGGGCTCGAGCATAGATTGCTTTCATCAGTAGCCAAGCACATTAACCAATTGACCACTGGAAAGGTTCTTATGGTTTATTAGTTAAATATAATATTCAGAATTTTCATAACTGCACAATACTTAGAGTAAAATATTTGGAGATGAATTGCTGATTCTTGTACATGAAGTTCAAACATGATAATGCAATCAAGCTAGAAAATTAAGATCAGGGTAATAAAATGAAGTGGAACATTGCACAGGAATATCCCAGTAAGCACCCAGAAATTTGAAATGCTAATTGCAGATTTGTCACAGCAGAAGTCTAGGCTTGCAAACTGTTGATCATAAAGAATTAAAAAAGGTAGTAAAATGTTTTATATATATTTTTCTTTTTCTCAATCTGTTTTATGCATTATGTCAATAGTCTTTACTATTTTTTAGCTGGAAAGGTAAAGTTTTCAATATGGCTGTGTTTTTTTTTTTAACAGATGATGACTCTAATGGAAGAATGTACAGATGTTCTTTTGCAAAACTTAGAAAAGTCTGTACAGGAGAATGAAAATATCATGTGCCAAAGGTAAATGAAGGAAGGAAATGTATGGCAAAAAAAATAACCCATTTAACTCATTAAAATTATAAGTTGTATCAATATCAAAAATATGTATATTTTGTGTTGTTTTCACGTTTGTATTTCAACTGTTTAAATGCCATTACACTCAACATTTTAGCAGACAAAAGCAGAATTATAACATGTATAATAAAATTAATTTACTTTGATCATTTTTCATATAATGTGCCACTATCTAAATTATTGGTATTTCCCAACTAGTTATTTCCAAAGCAAGGAAAGGTTATGATAGCGAAGTATTTCTGAAGGAAACGGCACAAACTTTCACATTTAAATGGAATATCAATCATTAATGTGATTGCCTGCCTTTTTTAGTGCATAAAAAAACAAAAATTTTCACTCTCTCTCCCACATTGGTATAAACCTTTGCTCTGCTTTATGGTACTTAATGTCTGCTAATAATTGGTATAAACCTTTGCTCTGCTTTATGGTAAAAACTGGTAGCTTGTAAGATTTTTCTCAATTTCCCCTTCCCTTGGAAATAAGTATTTGAATAACATGAAATACATGTTGAGCAAAATATGCAAGTTTTCATATCAAACAAAAATACTTCATAGACATCATGAATCCTTGACTATAATATTCTTACTGTAAAAGTTTTTGCCATTTTGGTAATTATTAGTAACTTAATGAGAAAGTGAAAAATTTTGATGACAGCTTGAGAATATTTTCTAGAAAATATAGACAAGCCATAAATAGTATCATTCATTTCAAATAGTATCATCATAATTTATGCTTAATGTGCAGTTCATTCTGGAATAAATTATTTACTAGCTACCTTTATTCATTATAGAATAAGTGGAGCATTTACATTGGATTCTATTGCCAAATGTGCTTTTGGAATGAAGATAAATTCTCTCCATGATGTTAACAATATATTTGTGGTCAAAGCAGGTCAACTTTTTCAGTGTTTTATGTCTTGGAGGACTTTCTTAACAGGTAAGATATTTTTGGAAATTAGCTTGTATTTTGTGCTTACATATTTATTGATGAGAGATATGTTTAACATGTCATTAATATTGATTATGAAAAGTTGTATTATTCAGTGTCTGTCATTAGTACAATATTTATATGTGTTTTCCAGTTATGTTTCCAAAGGTGATGAAATTGTTCCGTCTTTCACTTTTGAACCCTGATTCTGGCAAATTTTTTGGAGATATTGTCACTCAACTACTGGAAGAAAGAAAAGGAGAGAAAGAGGTTTGATTATATTTCTATTTCTAGCAAATATACTTTACTTCAAACATTTTCAGATAGCCATGCACAGATCTGGCACCTTATTGAATAGAATTGAAGAGATCTTTAGTATCAGTTCATTTCTAGAAACCATGTTTCATTCTCATGCTGATAACATAAATTATTGTATTTTCTTAACTGCTTTATATTTGGCCTTAATGGTGATAATTCTCACAAAGCTTAATGTCTGCTAATAATGTGTAACTCTTAATTGGAAATGAAATCAGACCAACATTAAGTTCAAACATCAATAAAACAGTTTACTGAACCAGAATATTTTATGTTATCAACATATGAAATATGGTTCTGACAGGTACACTAGTAATAGTAGTAAATTTTTGAGCACTGTTCAATATGGTGACACACCTATGATCAGTTTAATTTTGATAATAATTTTTAAGTATACATATTTGTTATTTATTTTGCAGTTTATGTAGTGAAATGAATATTTATGCAAAATACTGCTGTTTAATCCAGTTTTAATAGTGAACCAATCATTGCATTCCTTACTGTCATGCATAAGACTATTGCTATCTGTTACTTGAACCTGAGATGCAACCTGCATCTCAGGTTCAAGTCCCACATGTCAGCAAAATTTTTTTCCCACAAAAACATTTCTTGATATATAGACATTAAAAAGTCAACAGGTAATGCTGTGATTGTCACTTATGCTTAAATCATGCAAATATCTTGCATGATAAAAATTAACTGTTGAGTTTCAGCAAAATAGAGTAAATCTGTGAATAGTTATCGAAATAGAGTCTTCGAACTATGTGAGAGAATGCATAATTTATTAGCCACCAGTATCTCACTCAAAAACATCTGTCATGTAATAAGATCAACCTCACTTAATTTCAAACTTAAAATTTCTCCTAATATGATAATTGTCAATAATAATGTTTTTAAATTAAATGTACTGTTTAATATTTGAATACATTTATTATTAAATAAAATGGTTTCAATAATTTAAGGAAGTATGTTTTTTATCACATTACCAGCCAAGAAATGATTTTCTTCAATTGATGATGGATGCAGAAATTGAAAACAGCAGTAGCCAAAAAACTGAATCTTCAGATGCTAATGACAATAGTGAAAGAAATAGTTTTCAACCTCTAGGAAAAGGTTATATGTTACATTATTTTACAATTAATAAGTAAAATTATTTTTAACAGATGAATATGTATTCATTGGGGAGGTTTATAATTTTTTATGTTATTATGCAGATTATAATCTCCATTCCTGACAATATAATTCATTAAAAATGCATGATGACTAATTTAAGTAAAAGAAAATAAATAGCACCTTGCTCATTTCTCCCACTTTTGGCTGAGTTAAAAGTCCTGAATATTTTGATTACTTCATATTCCCATTCAATAAATTGTTTGAAATTTGTTAATTTTTTTTCTCAATCTGTAAATATATTAAAATTTTGTTACCTTTTGGAAAAGAAGATTTGTTCCAATAAATGTATTTAATGTTTTATATTGATTGATATAATTTTAATCACATTAGGTGCATAATGTGATTGTACAACCTTGCTTAGTTTGCTAAAAATTTATCTTCAAAATTGATATTTATCATTTTCTATTATAGGTCTTTCTCATGATGAAGTTCTGGGACAGTGTCTGACTTTCCTTATTGGTGGCTATGATGGCACTACTTCACTCCTTTCCTATGCTATTTACAATTTAGCAGTACACCAAGACTGTCAGAAACATCTTATTGAAGAAATCCAAGATGTTCTTTCCAAATTCAATGTAAGCCAATGTCATAAGCATTTCTAGGGAACTATACTCCGCTACTAATCCATAATGCAAATAGCTTTCTGTGCATTTAAAAAAATTTACAATGTGTGTTAGATTATCTGTAAATTGAAACTTTTATTAAAAAACTTTTATCTAAATTATGTGTGCATCTTAAATATAACATAATTCCAGATGAAAACAATAAGTTTACCTTTGTAAAATTTGATTATTCAGTCTTTTGTAAATGATACTCCCAGTCTATAAGTAGTAGTAGTACCAATTTGATTTCAGTTCTACAGACTTTAAAGAAATTAACGAATAATTCTTAGAAAATACTACTAATAGTCTCCATTTTAAAAAATTGCTATTAATAAAGTCTACTAAATTATGAAACTTTTGTCAAAGACCTATAAATGATATTTAGTTATTGGAGAAATTTTGAATCGTATTTTTATTCTGATCAATTTTTAAGTAATTTCTTAATGCTCTCTGAGTGCCTCTCTAGTATTGAATTTTAATATAGATCATATTTTTTTAAGTAGCTGCAATATTTTTCTTCAGTGGTCAATATACTTATTGTTTTGCTAATTAGTTGTTATTTACTGAATTGTGAGCTGTAATTTACAGCAGACAGATTTAACTTTTTCATTTCCCACAATTTTATAAATGATATGTTAATGTCCATAAGAAATTCATCCTGAGAATTGCACAAAATGAAATATAGGAATTGATTTGGGAATATCTTTTTCTTGCAGTAACAGAATGCTAGAAGTTGTCAAAAAGTTTGGGAAGTTTTAAAAACCTTTAATAAAGGCATAATATAATCTTTGAAGTTTTAATTCCAGTCAAACTGATCAATGGAAAAACCATATTATATTATTAAGTTTCATAGTTTAACACTAAAATGCTATTTTTATAACAAAATATCTTAATATGTTAAAAGCTTTCTTTTAACAGATACTTAAATTTAGGTGTAGAGTATCAAAACACAGATTAATTTTAATGTGTAAAAGTTTTAGAAATGAGGTAGGCAAATAAAGGGCATGAAGATTGCTAAATATCACTGTTAGCTGCTCTAGGTATCAAATTACTTTAACACTTTGCACTCGAGAGGCGACCCTCAGTCACCACTTGGCTTGATGCAGCAACTTGAATGGCGACTGAGAGGCGACAATAAGGTATATAAACAGAGATCCTTTGCACTTGAGAGGTGACAATAACTGTTTTATAAACAGATATCTTTGCTCTTTGCATTTTAGATGCGTAAACTATTGTCTATGTACACTTCATAGTACAGCATTATGTTTAATTAATATTGTTTTAAACTTAGTCTGTTTTTAACCACAATCTCCACATAATATCCATAAGATGACCAGTAGATATCCATGGATCATCTTAGATATCTTATGGATATTTTGTAAAGGTTGTGTGGGTAGTGGTTATAAAAATGGAGCCAAATGATGAAATTAGTAGCAGTGAAGATGAGTTTGATTTTATGTTGTTTATGTATGGTTTATTTTTGTAAAAAATTTGATCAACTTTTTAGCAAAAAACCTTCGAGTGCAAAGGGTTAATAATCAATGTTGCAAAAATACTTTAATAGAAGTAGTGCAAATCAGTTTTAAATAATAGTTTTTAACTCCCTTTAAACCAGCAGTTATTTTAGGATGTTATCCTGTTGAGCATAAAACAAATTTGTCAAAAAATTTCCCAATTTCCTGTATACTGAGGTTTTCTAATTCCTATTTTCTTTCACTTATATTCATTTTCCTCTGATATATATACAGATTTCTTCAAGTTGTAAAAGTAGCATTTTATATGCATTATTTTTAAGATTTTGAATTTTATTTTTAATTTTAGGATTTATTCTTTATATTGAATTTATTTCAGAATATATTAAGTTATGAAGCTCTAGCAGAAATGAAATATCTTGATGCTGTTGTTTCTGAAACTCTCAGGCTTTGCCCACCACTGCTCAGGTCAGTCTCATAATTATACAGTTTAGGATAAATATATTTTTGCTACTATAAGTGTTTAATGAAAGCTTTAAATATTAAATTTTAATCACTAGAATTTATAAAAATTGCAAATTTCTATTACTTATTAGCATTCAGCTGTTTTCCAATTTTATTTGTAGACAAAAAAAGTTTAAACTGCCATTAATTTGAGAAAGTTGGTGTCTTTAAATTATATCTTGCATCAGAATATATGTGCACTTCATAGTATAATGTTTAATCATAGTTTTCTTCTGATTTTATTTTTAAGTAATTTCTATTAAAATAAATAATTCTTATTTAATTTTTAAGCAATTCTATGATTGAGAGGTTTTTTTTCTTTGCACACTACAAGAAAAGCTTTAACTAAAGGGAATATAAATTCACAATAGCTTTCGATGTAATTCATTCTCTCATTACCTGAATGAGCATCTTAACTCTTCAAAAGAAATTGATATAATGCCACGTCTTAAATTTTTCTAAGTGCATGAGGTTATGAAATAATGAATAGAAATAATCATTTTGATTATACTAAAATGGCTTTATGAAATCCTCTGTATATTAATTATCTCTATAGAGATTATTTTACCATTAATATTCATAGTTGGAATGTAGTCATCATAATGGATTTCAGATCTGTTTTGTATTTGCTAATAAGGTACTTAAAAAAGTACTTGGATCAATCTTCAGGGGTAGAATCAAATTTAAATTTATAAATAAAAGAAATTTATAAGTACAGTAGACTCTCAATTATCCTTGGTCACATTAACCAGGATGTTGAAGAAAATGATGTATGCCTGAAAATAATATGGGATAAGAGAAAGTGGCTGCTGAAAGATGATGTGAGAGTAAAAGATTTGCTACACAATGTTTTCTGCACAATTCACTGAAAGGGAAAGATTATACTTCCTTACTATCCCATTTTAAATTAATAACATTAACCAGGATGTTGAAGAAAATGATGTATGCCTGAAAATAATATGGGATAAGAGAAAGTGGCTGCTGAAAGATGATGTGAGAGTAAAAGATTTGCTACACAATGTTTTCTGCACAATTCACTGAAAGGGAAAGATTATACTTCCTTACTATCCCATTTTAAATTAATAACTAAGTCCAATATCTTCTAAAAATTTCAGAGTTTTGTGTGTTATGCAGATGGTGGATTCATTCTCTAGTTTTCCCCCATTCATTCTTGATAATCAGGAGTCTACTATATAATAATTAATATCTAATTTTAATTCTTGAAAACTGAAATACTCATTTGCAAATATCATATTTCTGAACTTATGATTTCTGTGTTTTTGAGCAAATTTCTGCCATGCAAATCTGTTGCCAATTTTAGTTTTACTCAATTATTTACAGATTAGATCGTCAAGCAGTGACTGACTATCAATTAGGAGATACAGGTATCATGATTAAGAAAGGGATGTTGATCAGTATTCCTGTTTATGCAATGCAGAGAGATCCTGAATGGTATCCCCAACCTGAAAAATTTATTCCAGAGAGGTAAATTTTTAAAATATTGCAAGATCAAAATGTATATTGTAAAATTATTTAAAATTTGTTATAAAATAATATGTAACTTTTGTTGGTATTCCAAAGCTCATCTCACTAGAAATCACCTTGTGATATTAGTTATGCCACTGCATACTAAATTATATAAAATAAAAATAAGAATATATATATATCATAAAAAAAGAAAATTGCAGCATCTTTCTTCAATTCCTGATATTCTATTGGTTTTGTATTTGAAATAAAAAGTTTACTCCCTAAAATAGTTTTTGTAAAAACACAGCAAATTTATGTTTTTGGTTACCATCTTCAGAATTCCTTGAAATGATTTATCTGTTAAATGAACTTTTAATTTAACAATTAGAGATATTTTATCCATAAGTAAAATTTTTCTACACAATGGGTTGAATCAACAAGTCAGAATACAAAATAATCAGATTTGGTGAGACTGGAAAATGAGATAGACTGGAAAACTGTTAGAAGTCGATGAAAGCATGACATCAATCCAGCTATTGTGTTATTCAACGTGATCAAATATTTCCCTTCTTGTATACAGAACCTTGTCATAAATCCAATAAAAGCTACATCTTACTGATATCTCTTTTTTTTTCTTGTTAGAAAGCAAGATATGAATAAGCATTAAAAATCTCCTGCCATCAAGAGTTGTATCTTGAAACTGTCAGTCCCAGACCACTAGCCAAGCACACTTACCACAGCTTAATAATTCGATTCCATTCCCTAAAAAGGAGTTTTTATTAGGGCCATTTTTTTAAGTCAAACCCTAGTTTTATTTGATGTTGACAATACACATGCAAAATGAAATTTAAGAATTGAATGCTGTTTATAAATTTAATCTATTATGATAGTGCTCAAGATCTGCTACGTTTAAACTTCATTTTTCATAATTACTTTTATTATTCATTTCTTCTTTTTTTTTAAACTTTTGAAGTTTTAATTTAGAAATGATCCATTATATTTTGGTAGTTTCCTCACAAAAGGCTTTAGAAAAATTTTTAATCAGTCTTTTTATAACTGCTAGATTAAGAAATTTTGAATGAAATAAAATACGAGTTGGTATGATTAAATATGTTCTAATTGTTAAAACCTATAGGACATATTCAATATGAATCAACGTGTTTCCTTTAAAGTGATTATTGAAAATAAACTACTTTTCAGAATTTTTTACATTAAATGATAAATCAGCAAGAAATATTTCTTTTACTTTTTAATTTATAATTTAAATTTGTATAATTTCACTTAATTTTGGTTTTCTTTATGTTTTAGATTTTTGTCCCCAGATTTAGCACCTCCTCCATATACATATTTACCATTTGGGCTAGGGCCTCGGAATTGTGTTGCTTCAAGATTTGTCATGGTAGAAGCCAAAATGTTTCTTGCCAGAGTGTTACTTAAGTTTGAAATCCATTCTTGTCTAGGAACTAAGGTAGGTTGAATGAAACTAATTTTTTTAAAGCACAATGTATTCTACACTGTACTATGTTTTTTTGTTGTTTTTTTTACTTTTATTCACACCTTTCTTTGCCACATATGGAAATTCCCTCTGCAAACAGAGGGAAAAACTATTAAAAGTAATATTTTAGTTTTATATATTTCAATAAAAATAATTTTACTAGTTAACCTGAATTAAAAAGCAAATGAGAAGCATGATCCATTCACTATGGCATAGCATGAATGATATTTTAGGAGTCTATGAAACTGAACAATTGATGCTTCAACAATTCTCATTGGGTTGTGTTGGGTTGTTGAACCTATGAGCAGCACTTTTTTTTGCACACAATGGGCTAAATGACAGTTCACAAGGACACTGAGAGCTCAGAGAAGGTTGGGGGATTTGCCCATGTGTGTGTGATTGATTTTTCTCTGACATTTCATTTCAAAACCTAATAATTTCTCTTCATAATTTTTTTATTATGTATGTTTTTGAACCGTTTTCTATGTTAAAAGAATCATTAAACTGCATATATAAATATATATATATATATTACAGCTAATCCTATAACAAAATAAATAAAGTCAAATTCTGATAGAAAATGATGGTAACTGAAAATTGACCTTTTGGTCTATGTGTTAAAGAAAACAAGGCTTTGAAAGAGATAAAGCATTGTGAAAGCAAAGTAAATGAATTTTTGTTCAAATTGTATTATGGTTGAAAAGTTATAATGAAACAGTAGAAAAAATACATACACCATCAATTGGACTCTTGCCATTCTTTTACTATAGTACACACAGTTTGCTATACAACTGAAGCTAAGTGAAATATAATGTGAAAATTCTATTTATTAATAAAAATCCAAAACTATATATAATTTGCATATAATTTTGAACTCTAAGAGTTTCAAAAGTAATATATATTATTACACTGAGTGCAAGAACTGAAATTACTATTTTTTTTAATTTTCAGCTTTACATCTCAATGTACCTTATTGAAATTTCTTACAAATATGTCTTCTTATACACAGTCATATCAGAATAATATGACCAAATACCATATATATATATACTATGATAGGTGGTCACATTATTCTGATATGACTGTATATGTGAAAATAGTAATGTTGATCTATATGCATATTTAAAAATATCTATCAATGTTATTTTACTTTTCAGGTTCCTTTGGAATACACAGAATCCCGAGGAATATTGAAAGCAAACAATGTTGAAGTGAAAATGAGTTTCCGTTAAGATGTATCATAAAAAAGAAAAGATTTCATGTTCACTACAGACAGACTTGTAAAAGAAAATCCTATTGTTTTTTAATTGATACTGATCACATATAGTGTAATAAAGCAGACATTATGTTCAAGACGACTGGCAACAGAGTTAAGCTTGAAAATAATGGGCGACAGTCCCAAAGTTGCCATTAGAGCATGAGATAGAAAATATTTATCTCAGTAACATTTTCCCCCATCCAAATGATAATATTTTATTGATATTTCATTATGCATAAAATGGGTTAAACCTTTTTTCTAATCATGATTCATCGTCATAAAAAATTTTTCTAATACAATTTTTTTATACACTTGTTTCTAGAAGAGGTTCAGTACTTAACACACTTCCATTATATTTTTTACAAATTGTTGATTATGAATGTTTACAATAAGTGGAAATATGGACCGTGTAGTTATGGGCATAACTAGTTAATTACAATTTTGATTGTAATCTATTTACGCAGATTGTTCCTAATTAAGCATTATTGTGATTTCATATTATATAATCTTGTTTGTAGATTGCAGTTTTATCTCTGTTTGTGAAACTACTAGTGTATTGTATTCTTCCTGTATTGAGAGTGAAATTTATTGCTTTTTATGCATTGTTATGCACATTAGTTGATACATTAGTTTGTCTTTACTGAATACATTTATATAAAATATGTAGTCTTTAAATGTAACAAATATATTTTCCCGTAGAATATACTTTATTTTTAAGGAAACATTTAAAAGTATTTGCCAATTTTTTATATGGCCAGATATTCAAGTAACTGTGTTCAGTGAACAAATGCACTTTGATTAATTATTATATGATGTATGTAATATTATTAATCTCGCAGAATCTAGCCAGTGAATATACGTTTTTTTATTCAAAGATTTATACACAAACAAACAAAAAAGTAGTAGAGAAATTCCCTGTTATGCTTATGGCAAGTGAAATTTAAAACTTCCTAAAAGGAAAATCAGACTAAAGATCTAAATAATGTGTTTACCTGAATATTCAATTAAAAATATTCTTTCATTATTTAAAAAGTTATAGAAGCTAAAATATGGCATATTGAAAAGAATTTCTCAGTTTACATACATTTTCTTGCAATGTATTTGATATTTTATTGTGGTCTGATCTGAAGAGAACAATATTACAAAGCACTGTTTTATTAAAAAAACACCAGTGTACACAACCATAAAAAATAAATAATACAAAATGGGCAATAACTAATAAAATTTAAAAAACGATGACTTGTTATGAATACACACAATAATGAAATTAAATAGATTTCCCAGTCTGGCCTTAAATAAAAGAATACGTGGAGAGAAGAAATGCTTAAAACCCTAGATTAAATGAAAGAAGCAACTTAAAGCTATTACTGACTTACTGCATCGCTTACTCAGTGACTTACTAGAAATAGGCATTATTGGAGTTGTTTTTTTTTGTTCATAAATAAATAACCTTTCAGGCAGCTGTTTGCCACAGAAGTCTAGCAGCAGCCTGTCAATATAATACACCTTAGAGAAGATCTGTAAGGAAGGCAAAAAAAAAAATACCCCCTCAAGCAGCTGCTTGCCACAGAGGTCTGACAGGAGCCTGTCAGTTTATATGCCATAGTAGGAGATCCGAGAGGATGGCAGGACCTCCGCAGAAGAACAACACAAACAACCATGCCTTAAAATCTCGACAAAAAGACAACAAAAGGAAAGAAACACGTAGCCTCTTATCTGGAGCCAGACAAAGGTCCATTTGACCAATATCTAAGTGCACTAAACCACTGGAATTTTTTTTTATCATAAGACAACCAAAATTAGAATGAGTGAAAGCATGAATTAAAAATAAAATAAATTACCCCTAAAGCAGCTGCAGCCGTCCCATGGCCGAGTGGTTAGCGCGCTTGGCTACTAACTTAAGGGACCTAGTTTCGAGCCCCAGGTAAGGCATGGATGTATGTGTCGTTTTTCTGCTGAGGTCCTGCCATCCTCTCAGATCTTCTACTGTGGCATATAAACTGACAGGCTCCTGTCAGACCTCTGTGGCAAGCAGCTGCTTGAGGGGATATTTATTTTTATTTATTTTAAAGCAGCTGTTTGTCACAGAGGTCTGATAGGAGATTGTCAATTTAATATATTACAGAGATCTGTGAGTAAGGTGAGACCTCAGCAGAGAAATAATATCCATGTCTTTTATCAGGGCTTCAACCCAAATCCTCAGTCGGTAGTGCGCCAGGCTTGTAATCTGTAGTTCCCAGGTTCGAGTCTCAGCTGGGTCAGTGTTGAAATTTATCTCTACGCAAAACTCTCCGCCCTGCCCACAGTCAGTAGGGGACAGCGATGGGCTTGGAAAGGGATGGGAAGTTAAGCCATGGCCCCATGTGCGGGAGAATCGTACCCTGTGCACGTTAAAGAATATGCTGGATGGCCTTGACGGGAGGCTACTATCTGTCTCCCAATAGATGACCAGTGGGTCCCCTCTCTGAGTCTTCGGGTCCATGTGACCTGGCCATTTAGCCCATGGTGTGCAAAAAAGTACTGCTTAGAGGTAAAACAACCCAACGTTAAAGAACACTCTGGATGGCCTTGATGGGAGGCTACCATCTGTCTCCCAATAGATGACCAGTGGGTCCCCTCCCTCAACCCTCTCTGAGTCTTCGGGGTCCATGTGACCTGGCCATTTAGCCCATGGTGTGCAAAAAAGTACTGCTTAGAGGTAAAACAACCCAACGTTAAAGAACACTCTGGATGGCCTTGACGGGAGGCTACCATCTGTCTCCCAATAGATGACCAGTGGGTCCCTTCCCTCAACCCTCTCTGAGTCTTCGGGGTCCATGTGACCTGGCCATTTAGCCCATGGTGTGCAAAAAAGTATCGTTTAGAGGTAAAACAACCCAACGTTAAAGAATACTCTGGTTGGCCTTGACGGGAGGCTACCATCTGTCTCCCAATAGATGACCAGTGGGTCCCCTCCCTCAACCCTCTCTGAGTCTTCGGGGTCCATGTGACCTGGCCATTTAGCCCATGGTGTGCAAAAAAGTCCGCTTAGAGGTAAAACAACCGAACCAAAATTCTGTGTGCACTAACTACTTATTCATCGTATAGTATCAGATAGTTTTGGAGCATATGTTATTCAGTACAGGGCAATATAATTTCAAAGGGTGTGAGAATTGTCCCAATGGTTTAGGTAGTTAAGGAGCTATCTAAGTGGTCAAAGGAACAAAGAGAGCAATTCATTCCATTGGCTGAATGTTTTAAAGAGAAGGAGGTGGAGTAGCTTAGTATTAGTTTCAGTTTAATCCTTATCATTTTTCCATTTTCTAAAAAACTATACTTTGAAACGCAAATCCTGAATAAATAAAACAAATTTTCTCTTCCTAAATTCTGTGGCAAGCAGCTGCTTGAGGGGGTATTTATTTTTATTTTTATTAAATTATAAAATTCCACTGAAAGGCTGATACATACAATTCAAATTTGTGGGGGAAGTTATTTATTTCAAGCATGCTTGGTTCTAAGGGACCTGGGTTCGAGCCCCAGGTAAGACATGGATGAATGTGCTGTTTTTCTGCTGAGGTCTCGCCATCCTCACAGACATTCTACTGTGGCGTTTTAAACTGACAGACTCCTGTCAGACCTCTGTGGCAAGAACCGCTTGAGGAGGTATTTATTATTTTTATTTATTTTATTAACATGTTGAAATCAAGAAAATAATATGCAAATAGCAAAAATAATAGAACCAAGTTGTGGCATAAGAGCCAATAGCATTTCGTATATGGAACTATTTAATTATTCGAAGGGCCAGATATCTTTAACTTCCACTTGGCTGCAGCCGTGGTTTAATAGTAATAGCGAGAAAACATTTCGTAACTGAAATTAAAGGTTTTTTGGCATCTTTAAATTTTGAATGAATTAAAACCGCTACCTCTTCTTATTTGCCAGAATAAATTGTTGCATGTGTTTATTCATCTACCATTTATCATGTATTGATGATAGAATATAATAGGATAATAAAATGACATGTTCATATATTTTATATATATATTTGTCTTCATATATGAAACTAGAGAAAAAAATTAAAAAACATTGTATTTAGAAAAAACATATTCTGAAATAAAAATAAAATCTTATAAAGCACATATTCATTCTCTTTTATGAATTATTTTGAACGATATACAGAGTGTTTCAAAAAGGATGCATGTATATTTTATGCCATAATATTAATCAGTTGGCATTGCAGTACTCAAGGTTAGCAGTCTTTAGCAGTTGAAATGACCTTGTCACGTGCTAGTCCCACTCAAGCCTTTCTGTTGTGTCAGCTATGTCGTTTTCCAAAAACGAACGTGGATTTATTGTTGAGATTTATTGTGCTTGCAAATCTTACAAACGTGTGAGAGAGGAGTTTGAGTTGAAGTTTCCTCAGTCTGCAGTTCCCAACAACACAGTATCTCGTTTGATTGATAAATTTCGTGACACTGGGTCTGTACAGGATCTAAAGAGCCCAGGCCAGCCATCACTATTAACTGCCGAAGTTCTTGATAATGTATCTCAGTGTTTAAACTCGCTCACCCAGAAAATCTCTTAGAAAGTTATCTTCACAGATTGGACTGTCACCAGCTACTGTTTTCAGGGCTACAAAGCAGATAAAATTTTATGCCTACCGCATTGGTGTCATTCATGAACTGAAAGAATCATACCATGAAAAACGTTTACGGTATTGTTGGTTTCGTTCTTTTGTTGATGAAAATTGAATTGAGGTGTTGGACTGTGTTTATTTCAGTGACGAGGCTTGGTTTCACTTAGATGGGTATGTGAACAGTCAAAACAGTCGAATATGGGGCAGTGAAAATCCTCGCACTTTTCACGAACGACCATTACCCCCTCAAGCAGCTGCTTGCCACAGAGGTCTGACAGGAGCCTGTCAGTTTATATGCCACAGTAGAAGATCTGAGAGGATGGCAGGGCCTCAGCAGAAAACAACACGAACATCCATGCCTTACCCGGGGCTCGAACCCAGGTCCCGTCACGCACGGAAAATTGGGGTGCAACTTCCCGTCGTCGTGTGATAGGGCCTTTATTTTTTGGCTCACCTGTAACTGGTGAAGTTTATCGTGATCTCATCCAACAGTTTATTGCACTATTGGATGTGAATGAACGAGAGAGTTGATTTCAACAAGATGGCGCGACCGACCATACTGCAAGTGACACAATGGTCATGTTGCAGGAGTTTTTTGGTGATCATTTGATTTCAAAAAATTTTTGGTCCCCAAGATCCCCAGATCTTATTCCTCCAGATTTTTTCCTTTGGGGATATCACAAATGTATAGTGTTTCAAAACAATCCTCATATACCTGAAGGCTAGGGTTGTTTTACCTCTGAGCGGCACTTTTTTGCACACCATGGGCTAAATGGCCAGGTCACATGGACCCCGAAGGCTCAGAGAAGGTTGGGGGAGGGGACCCCACTGGAACAGCTGTTGGGAGACAGATGGTAGCCACCCGTCAAGGCCATCCAGCGTGTTCTTTAATGTGGCTCTCTCACACACGGGGCCACGGTTTAATGTTCCATCCGACGGACGGCGGCATTTCCAAGCCCATCGGTGTCCCCTACTGACCGTGGGCAGGGCGGGGAATTTTGCGGAGATAAATCTCAACGCTGGCCCAGCTGGGACTCGAACCTGGGAACTACCGACTGAGCCACCCCACCCCCGCCCCCTGTATACCATTGAGTGTAAAAAGTTACAAGGACCCCAAGCTTCAACAAATATCTGTTGGAAGTCTCCTTTTAATTCAGCGAATTCTTTTAAAGTGTACAGGTTATGGCTCTCTGCAGACTTGGGTTGGGTTGTTTTACCTCTGAGCGGCACTGTTTTGCACACCATGGGCTAAATGGCCAGGTCACAAGGACCCCGAAGGCTCAGAGAAGGTTGGGGGAGGGGACCCACTGGAACAGCTGTTGGGAGACAGATGGTAGCCTCCCGTCAAGGCCATCCAGCGTGTTCTTTAACGTGCACAGGGTATGGCTCTCCCGCACACGGGGCCACGGCTTAACGTCCCATCCGACGGACGGCGGCCTTTCCAAGCCCATCAGTGTCCCCTACTGACCGTGGGCAGGGCGG
Organism: Ryuthela nishihirai; assembly: GCA_038380435.1. Classification (NCBI taxonomy): domain Eukaryota; kingdom Metazoa; phylum Arthropoda; class Arachnida; order Araneae; family Heptathelidae; genus Ryuthela; species Ryuthela nishihirai. The sequence continues at coordinate 26,875,790 of JAWZYU010000026.1, forward strand.
GGAATTTTGCGGAGATAAATCTCAACGCTGAACCAGCTGGGACTCGAACCTGGGAACTACAGATTACGAGCCTGGCGCGCTACCGACTGAGCCACCCCCGCCCCCTGCAGACTTGGAATTAGCTGAGAAATCCCATATCAGGCAATGGGGACTCAAATCTGGGAACATCACATTTTAAGCCTGGCGCCCAACCTACTGAGTCGATCATCAGCCTGCTAGCACATGGCAAACGACCATTTTAGGGACTGACCTCGTAGGAGACGTCGATGGGTTGGAAAGGTCTGGCAATCCTTTGGATGAACCGTGAAGCCATGATCACATATGCAGAAGAGCCGTATACTTTGCACTTTAATAATAAAAATTACGGGCTAGGGATAATTCTTGGAAAAGAATTATATCAATTGTTCCTAGATTTTGCCAACTCCCTAAGTTTTGCAACTCGCCATAATTTTACAGAAAAAAATCCGAATTTTTACATCTCACCTGAATTTTGCCGACTCCCCACGATTTTGCCAACTCCCCAAGATTTTGTCAAGTCATTTCGAATTTTACCAACTCCCCAAGATTTTACCAAGTCACTCCGAATTTCGCGAACTCCCCAAGATTTTTACCAAGTCACTCCGAATTTTGCCAACTCCCTGAGATTTTGCTAAGTTATCCCGATTTTGCCAACTCGCCCAAGATTTTACCAAGGTCAAGAATTTTATCAACTTATAATAATTATATTTAAAGAATACGCTGGATGACCTTGACTGCAGGCAGGGAGGGGCGTAGCGAAAGACTATGGTTTGATGGTTGGAGGGGGGGGGATAAATATCAAGAATTTTCCAACTTGAAATTCAAATTTTGCCAGCTGAGCAAACTTACTTAGATATCCGCTCCGTGGGTTGGTTGACACAATTATCATAACTCTCCTGCATTTTGCCGTTTTGCTTCCAATTTTCACATCTCATCTGGATTGTAGCAAGTCGGTGTGAATTTTCCCTTGATTTGGCCAACTCTTCTTAATTTCACACGAAACTCGCCAAGTTTTCTCGATTTCAGTCAACTATCCTGAATTTCACGAACCCAATCCCAATGATCACAACTCGCCCCTAGCCCGTATTTTCCAAGTGGATTCGAATTTTGCCAACTGCCCTACACTTTGTCCAACACTCCTTAATTTTACAAAACAGATCTCAATTTTCAAAACTCGCCTATATTTTACCAGGTGGATTCGAATTTTGCCAACTACTCTAGATTTTGCCAACTCGCCGTAAGTTTACAGAAAATATCGCAATTTTTACATCTTCCCTGAATTTGCCAAGTCGCTTCGAATTTTATCAACTCTACTTAATTGAACAAAAAAGGCACAATTTTCACAACTCCCCTGTATTTTACCAAGTGGCTTCCAATTTTGCCAACTCCCCTAGATTTTGCCATGAGTTCTTGGTTTTTCCAATTCTCCTTAATTTCACAAAACCAATCCCAATTTTTACAACTTATTTGTACTTTACCAAGTGGTTTCCAGTTTTGCCAACTTCCCTAGATTTTGCCAAGTTTTCTCGATTTTGTCAACTTTCCTTAATTTCACAAAAACAATCCCAATATTCATAAATCTCCCGTATTTTACCGTGGATTCGAATTTTGCCAACTGCCCTAGATTTTGCCATCTCGCCACAATTTTACAGAAACAAAAATCCTAATTTTACATCACACCTGATTTTTGCAAAGTCACTCTGAATTTTGCCAACTCCCCCAAGATTTGCCAACTCTCTTAGATATTGCGAAGTTGCCTCGATTTTGCCAACACGCCATAATTTTACAGAAAAAAGATTGCAATTTTTACATCTCACCTGAATTTTGTCAACTCTCCACGATTTTGCCAACTACCCCTAGATTTTGCCAAATGCCCCTAAGTTTTTGCCAACTGCCCCAAGTTTTTGCCAACTCTCCTAGATTTTACAGAAAAAAATCCAAATTTTCACACTTCACCTGAATTTTGACAACTCCCCACGATTATGCCAAGTCACTCCGAATATTGCCAACTGTCCCTAGATTTTGCCAACTCCCTAAGTTTTGCAACTCGCCATAATTTTACAGAAAAAAATCCTAATTTTTACATCTCACCTGAATTTTGTCGACTCCCCACGATTTTGCCAACTCTCCAAGATTTTGTCAAGTCACTCCGAATTTTACTAACTCCCCAAGATTTTACCAAGTCACTCCGAATTTCGCGAACTCCCCAAGTTTTTACCAAGTCACTCCGAATTTTGCCAAGTTATCCCGATTTTGCCAACTCCCCAAGATTTTACCAAGTCATTCCGAATTTTGCGAACTCCCTAAGATTTACCAAGTTGTCCCGATTTTGCCAACTCACTTGTATTTTACTAAATGGCTTCGAATTTTGCCGTCTCTCCATTTTCCAAATTGCCTTCGATTTGCCAAGTTGCATCGATTTTAACAACTCCCCTTAACTTTCCAAAAAAAAATTGCAAATTTTCACAACTCACCTAGATTTTACGAAGTCGCTTCGAATTTTGCCAACTCCGAGTTACTTTTGGGGGGGAGTCTCCACCCCATGGCTAAACCCCTGACTGCAGGCTTCCATCTGTCTCATAGTGGCCATTTCGATAATCACAAAAATGACTCTCAAAGTTAAATAACTGACATTTTTTTCACCCTAAAACCTTCTTTCTACGTCTTTCGTTCGGTGTATGGCGATTTATGTCAAAGAAATAAAGCATCATTTCTATAAATTCTTTTATTCAAAAATATATATTTCACAAGCAAAATAAATGAACACTTTTGAAAATATATTCTCTTTGTTACGTCATATACATATAGTCTTCATTTCCATCTCGTGTGCGCTTGTTTTGGAAACAAATAATACGCATTAAATGCAGAAATACTACAAAGAAAACGTCACGCACTTTGACACATCACATGACTACTATACAAAGAGCGTCATTAAAGTACGAACATAGGAAGAGTTTGCATTGTTTCGTAGTGAAAGAAAAGTACAACAAAAAACTTGGAGATTTCATAACTGGCATCTGTCTTTGCTTCATATTTATATATACAGGATGAAGAAAAATAAAGAGTATCAGAAACCGACTGAAGGGGACTCATTATGGGGATCTTAACCAGCCAATAACAATACCCATTTTAAAAAAAAACTCCTCAAGCAGCTGCTTGCCACAGAGGTCTGGCAGGAGCCTGTCAGTTTAATGTGCCGTAGTAGAAGGGATTTGTGAGTATGGCGGGTCCTCAGCAGGTTTTTTGCCAACTGCACGCGGTGTTATACCCATTTTACTGGAACTAAATGCATATTTTCACAAACGGAAGTTTGCTTCACGATCAATGTTCTTTTTATGGAAAAATATGACCGTAGATTAACTTAAGATCTTAACTGTTATTAAATCTCGTTTTTTTAACAATATTCTTCGCTTTTTAAAGAGTTAAAGAAGCGGAAATAGTTCAGCCAGCCCTAATGCCATTTGAAATAATAACCTGTTAAGGCATGGCTGTTTGTGTCGTTTTTCTGCTGAGGTCCTGCCATCCTCTCAGGTCTTCTACTGTGGCATATAAACTGACAGGCTCCTGTCAGACCTCTGTGGCAAGCAGCTGCTTGAGGGGGTATTTTTTTTTTATTTTAAAGTTAATCCATGGAATTTGAAAAGAAAGCGGTAGTCGTTGTATTAACAAAATATTTTATGAAAATGTATAACTTTATTAATTTTATTAAAACGTATAAACATATTTTCAACAATTTGTGTAAATGATTATTTTAATAATCATAATTTTTGAGCGATTTTTCTTTTTGTAGAATGAGCTACTAAATGTTTCAGCTTCTATAACTCCTATAACTTCAAATGCGAAATGAAAATTCTTCAGAATCGAGATTTACAGACTTGTTATCTTTATCTTTAGGATCTTTAGGAGCTTAACCAAAGGAAGCGAGATGGTTGGGGGGGACACCTTCCGTGACGGCTTGAAAAACATATTTTCTGAGAATGTCCCTGAAAATCAGAGACTCGAGCATGTCAAACTCCCCCCCCCACCCCCTGACTAAAACGTGATTTGTAGAAAATATATATATATTTTTTTTATTTATTTATTTATTTATTTTGGAGGGGGGGGGGGAGGACGGATTTCGTTCCACAGCGATTTAAGTAGGAATTTCAGTCAAATCTTTTCCCTTGAAATTCTTAAGGTGCTCATAGTTACTAAGTTCAAAATCTTAATGGACCTTTTTCTATTTTTTAGAAAATTGAATTTTAACTATTATGTTACATACATAAGTTAATGACCTATGAGAGGTGTCAAAGCTTCAACTGCGCAGTCTCCCCAGTTTCAACTCACGCTATGCAGCTGCTACCTAGACAGAGTCGGATTATCCATCAGGCACTTGACTAGGGATGTTAATGTAACAGGGGCGCCAGCATTCAAGTATTACATTTTGTTTATTTATGCCCTTTTCAATCCTTAGAAGGTTGGGCTGTTTTACCTCTGAGCGCACTTTTTTTGCACACAATGGGCTAAACGGCCAGGTTACTAGGGCCCCGAGAGCTCAGAAAGGGTTGGGGGGAGCGGACACACTCGACAGCTGTTAGGAGACAGATGGTAGTCTCTCGTCAAAGCCATCCAACGTTTCTTTAACGTACACAGGGTATGGTTCTCCCGCACACGGTGCTACTGCTTAACATCCCATCTGACGGACGGCGGCCTTCCCAAAACCATCAGAGTTCTCGACTGACCAAAGTCAGGCAAGGTTATCTCGCTTCTTGTATGTCACTCAGTCCAATATTTTTTTATTTTTTATTTCTTGTATATAGTTTATCTTCTAACTTGAGTCGTACTGTTGTATAAATATGCAAACCCAAAATCAAAATAATCGAGGAAATCATTTTGGGAGTTATTACAGAACAGGAAAAAATTAAATCTTCAGTAAAACAGGAAATTACATTGAAAAAAAATTTTTTTTACCGTTGAGATAATGAGTTCTAGATAAAAATTAATAATGAGCAAAAGCGCAGTTTTTTTTTCCCCTCCAATTCTCTGGGATTTTTTTTTTTAATTCATCCTGTATATGTTAATCCGTGCTGATGCAGCTGGATTGCCGTCAACGGCTTTGGAATTTCACATCAACTCTGCCAGCTGTTAAAACACCTCTGGACTCCGTATACTTCAAAGGGATCTATGAAGAGGGTAAAGAAATATGGAAATTAAAACTTAAGCTTCATTAGATATACCTTAGTTTCAATAACAAATAAAATAAAGCAATATGTAAAGATGAAACGAACGAAACAGAGTAGAAAACAACTGAGACTGGGTTGGGTTGTTTTACATCTGAGCGGCACTTTTTTGCACACCATGGTTAGCCCATCACATGGACCCCGAAGGCTCAGAGAAGGTTGGAGGAGTGGACCCACTGGAACAGCTGTTGGGAGACAGATGGTAGCCTCCCGTCAAGGCCATCCAGCGTGTTCTTTTAGGTGCACAGGGTATGGCTCTCCCACACACGGAGCCACGGCTTAACGTCCCATCCGACGGACGGCGTCCTTTCCAAGCCCGTCTGACCTTGACGGGAGGCTATCATCTGTCTCCCATCAGCTGTTCCAGTGGGTCCTCTCCCCAACTTTCTCTGAGCCTTTGGGATCCTTGTGACCTGGCCATTTTAGCCTGTTGTGCGCAAAGCAGCGCCGCTCAGATGTAAGACACAACCCAACCCTTTAGAGAGAAGCACGTTACGTTCACACACTCGTTTAAAAATTTAGTGAAAATCTGAACTCAAATGGCAATTTGTGTTGATTAACAATTTATTTTATGAGGATGGATTTCATCCAATGAATGTTGTTTTTGAAGCTATAAAAGAATGGAACTTACCTGAGTGGTAGAGCATGTCTGGATGTGGAACTGTCGAAGCACTTTAACGAGACACGTCTTCACCTCGACCATGACGAATCGCATGCCGAGGCAGACACGAGGTCCAGCACCAAATGGAAGATGCGTGTAAGGAGGGGGGGCGGTGTCGGGGGAGAGAAATCTAGGAGGAAGAAGAAATTGAAAAAATAAAGTGACATATTTATTTTAAAAAACTCAACGATAACCCTTTACTAGCTAATCTAAATAAAAACAAAATCATCTCATTTTCTGTCAATATTAGATGCATGGTTTTTATTATTATACGAGGCAGGTCGATACACAGTTGATTCTTGATAATCCAAGTTTAATAGAGATTAAGATTTGGTTATTTTACTTCTGAGCTGCACTTTTGTTCATACGAAAGAGTTCTTTAGGGGAAAGGAAGGCACTGGACAGCTGTTAGGAGACAGATGGGAGCTTCTCATCCGTCAAGGCCATCCAGGGTGTCCTTTAATGTGCACAGGGTATGGATCTCTTGAAAAGGGAGGAATGGGTTGTTGTTGGGTTGTTTTACCTCTGAGCGGCACTTTTTGCACACCATGGGCTAAATGGCCAGGTCACATGGACCCCGAAGGCTCAGAGAAGGTTGGGGGAGGGGACCCACTGGAACAGCTGTTGGGAGACAGATGGTAGCCTTTCGTCAAGGCCATCCAGCGTGTTCTTTAACGTGCACAGGGTATGTCTCTCCCACACACGGGGCCACGGCTTAACGTCTCATCCGACGGACGGCGGCCTTTCCAAGCCCACCGGTGTCCCCTACTGACCGTGGGCATGGCGGGGAATTTTGCGGAGATAAATCTCAACGCTGATCCAACTGGGACTCGAACCTGTGAACTACAGATTACGAACCTGGCGCGCTACCGACTGAGCCACCCCCGCCCCGGAGGAAGGGGGTAGGCCAGTTGTTTGAGTGCCAGACTCGTAATCTGCAGTTGCCAGGTTCGAGTCCCACCTGGGTCAGCGTTGAGATTTATCTCCGCAAAATTCCCCGCCCTGCCTTTGGTCAGTAGGGGACACTGATGGGCTTGAAAAGGCCACTGTCCTTTGGATGGAATGTTAAGTCGTGGCCCATGGGAGGGTGGTCCTGTGCATGTTAAAGCACACATTGGATGGACTTGATGGGAGTCTGCTATCTGTCTCCTAACAGCAGTCCTTTGTGACCTATCCATTGTGTGCAAAAAAAGTGCTGCTCAGAGATAAAACTCAAGTGTCTACTAAAGTGTTTCACGGCTTAACTCCCATTAGATTGACTGACTTTTCGAATCCCATTGATATCCCCTTTCTAACCGATGACAGGGTCGGGGGTGGGGGGCGGTTAACAAAGATAAATCTGAAGGCAGGCCCAGGTGGGACTCGAACCCGGGAACTGATTACGAGCCTGGAGTGCTGCCGACCTTCCCAGGGAGCAGGGAACAGTGCTGACTGAGACATCCCCCTTCCCAGGGAGCAGGGAACATTGCTGACTGAGACATCCCCCTTCCTAGGGAGCAGGGAACATTGCTGACTGAGACATCCCCCTTCCCAGGGAGCAGGGAACATTGCGGACAGATACATCCCCCTTCCCAGGGAGCAGGGAACAAATGTTGCTTTTTCTCAGACAGTACACTTGCCAAGGTTGGGTTGTTTTACCTCTGAGCGGCACTTTTTTGCACACAATGGGCTAAATGGCCAGGTCACATGGACCCCGAAGGCTCAGAGAAGGTTGGGGGAGGGGACCCACTGGAACAGCTGTTGGGAGACAGATGGTAGCCTCCCGTCAAGGCCATCCAGTGTGTTCTTTAACGTGCACAGGTATGGCTCTCCCGCACACGGGGCCACGGCTTAACGTCCCATCCGACGGACGGCGGCCTTTCCAAGCCCATCGGTGTCCCCTACTGACCGTGGGCAGGGCGGGGAATTTTGCGGAGATAAATCTCAACGCTGACCCAGCTGGGACTCGAACCTGGGAACTACAGATTGCGAGCCTGGCGCGCTACCGACTGAGCCACCTCCGCCCACACTTGCCAAGGATGTGTGCCTCAATCTATCATTATAATACGCCACAGAAAAGATCTGCGATGGAGATCAGAGTTTCGCAGAAAGATATCACAAACAATCCCTACCTATGCTCAGTGATTCGAACTCAGCAGAATAACAGAACAAATGCCTGTCTAGAGAAATTCGAAACCAACAGAATAACAACAGAGCATTCACGTTTTTTTTTCTGTGACTCGAATTAGGACTTCTTTGTTCCTTGATAAAATACGCCGATTATATTGCCAGAAATAGAGCCAAAAATACTTTCGAAAATGAAAACCAAATTTCTTGACACTCCCATGGCCGAGTGGTTAGCGCGCTTGGCTACTGATCTAAGGGACCTGGGTTCGAGCCCAGGGTAAGGCATGGCTGTTTGTGTCGTTTTTCTGCTGAGGTCCTGCCATCCTCACAGACCTTCTACTATGGCATATAAACTGACAGGCTCCTGTCAGACAGACCTCTGTGGCAAGCAGCTGCTTGAGGGGGTATTTATTTTTTAAAGCAGGAAAAAAAAACTATTACGCTGTAAGAATGTATTAATTAAACGTCCCAAATATAACGTACACACAATAAAATTCCGTAGGAATAAAAAAATGTACTTTAGTATTGAAATTATTTTTTAAACTTATGTTAATACAATCAAATATCAGTTACAAGACTCTGATAAGATCCATGTGATTTAACAAAATGTTGTCGTGATTTTGGTTCTTTTTTTGAAATTGCAAGTTTGGTTTTGGACACTTTACATCTGGTTTTTTTTCCTATTATATATAAATTTATATTAGAATAAGCTTAATTTGTGACTATTTTCTAATAATACTTTTTTTCTATTTAAAAATCAGAATCACCAATATCATATTTTTTCGATGATACTGCCAAAAAACAGCATATTATACAATAAAAGACTTTTTTTTTATTAGCAGAGTATTATTGGATGGATCAATGGTTTTAAATATGCAATAGCAAAAAAGTGCAATTTTTTAAATGAAATTTCGAATAAAATGCGTGGTTGGTGATGAGTTGTTTTACCTCTGAGCGGCACTTTTTTGCACACCATGGGCTAAATGGCCAGGCCACAAGGACCCCGAAGGCTCAGAGAAGGTTGGGGGAGGGGACCCACTGGAACAGCTGTTGGGAGACAGATGGTAGCCTCCCGTCAAGGCCATCCAGTGTGTTCTTTAACGTGCACAGGGTATGGCTCTCCCGCACACGGGACCACGGCTTAACGTCCCATCGAACGGACGGCGGACTTTCCAAACCCATCGGTGTCCCCTACTGACCGTGGGCAGGGCGGGGAATTCTGCGGAGATAAATCTCAACGCTGACCCAGCTGGGACTCGAACCTGGGAACTACAGATTACGAGCCTGGCGCGCTACCGACTGAGCCACCCCCGGTTGGTGATGAGAAAAAAGCACTCTTATCTGCTAAAATCTTACCTCTCAGGTTTGAAGCTATCAGGTTGTGGATACCATTGGGGATCTCGATGAATGGCATAAACCGGAATGCTAACCAACATTCCTTTCTCGATTACAATGTCTGTTTCTCCCAGAATATAATCTGTCTCTGCTCGTCTGTCCGCTCTGGAAAAAAGAAAAATTATTAAAAAAATCCGCAGGGTACTTAAAGAAAAAAGAATCAATCAGTTTTTATATGAAAATACTTGAATAACTCAATCAACTGCAAGTAATTTAGGGGCGGGGGTGGCTCAGTCGGTAGCGCGCCAGGCTCGTAATCTGTAGTTCCCAGGTTCGAGTCCCAACTGGGTCAGCGTTGAGATTTATCTCCGCAAAATTCCCCGCTCTGCCCACGGCCAGTAGGGGACACCGATGGGCTTGGAAAGGCCACCGTCCGTCGGATGGGACGTTAAGCCGTGACCCCGTGTGCGGGAGAGCCATACCCTGTGCACGTTAAAGAACACGCTGGATGGCCTTGACGGGAGGCTACCATCTGTCTCCCAACAGCTGTTCCAGTGAGTCCCCTCTCCCAACCTTCTCTGAGCCTTCGGGGTCCATGTGACCTGGCCATTTAGCCCATGGTGTGCAAAAAGTGCCGCTCAGAGGTAAAACAACCCAACCCAAATGCAAGTAATTTATATCAATAACCAATGTTGCACGTCCTGGGTTTAGAAGTGATCCTATAGAGTCTAAAATTAAGGATAAATTGACACATTTAAATATCCCTGATCATGCTTATAGAAGCATAAGCTCTTTCTTTTATATTGTTTATGGCTTAAGTTTGTAAATAAAACTTAATTTTAGCATTTTTAAAATAGATATATATATATACAGGGTGTCTCAAAAATATAGGTACAAACTTTTAGGGGAGGTAGATAACATCTAAAGGAATGAGAATTACATAGGAACCCATAACCGGAAACGTCACCGTAAGTCAATAGGCGGCGCTGTTCATCAGTGCGCTAGAGGGGAAATTTCGGATTTCGTCATTCGAGCGGTAGTCGGCTTACGAAGAGCATGCAAAGGTATTCGAACAGGGAGCTGGCAGACATGCACTTAGTGTATGGAATAGCTGAGGGCAGCGGACGAGCCGCTCAACGAATGTATCAAGAACGCTTCCCACACAGACATGTACCGGGACACCGTTTGTTTGCGCGTGCGCATCAAAATTTGTGCGATTACAGGTCATTAAGAGCTGTAACATTATGAAATGTATCATCTAGTACGCCATTTGTAATGATTATGTTTGAGGTGACAAGAACTGACTTTTCAATTACCTCTCCTATCCTATTCTTTTTTTGGCCCGCGAAATATTGGCAAAGGAAAAAATGGCCCGCGGACTTAGAGAAATTGGACAGCACTGCTATAAATTATAAATATTTTTCAGAAATTAATTTGCTTTTGTAGTATACCTATACACGTTAATCTCAGAGACCCAATGCTATTAATTATAAATATTTTTCAGAAATTAATATGAATGATATAATACCACTTAGGTAGCACTGTATTATATTTTTATCCTAAAAATTTCCATAAAAATTAATCGAACAAATCATAAAATATAAAACAATAATGAGTCCACAAAAATGCATTCTCAAAATCGAAATATAATAGAATAAAGGGACAGAAAACGACCATATTTGAAATTAAAATGTCACAAATATCTTTTATAAGCAAAACATACATTCAAAAGTAAATTAAATTACTTAGAAAAAGATATTTACATGTAAAAATATCATTAGAATAACACTGATGACGCTATTACTAAACTAACGTAAACAAAACTGTTGGGTCTCAAAGACCAAGGTGTTGCTTTGACGATCACTATGCATAAACGGAATGATAATGAAATCCCAAAACTAATGTTAATCAGCTGTTAGTGACGTCACTTAAAGGTTCTATTGTCAGGGAATCATCGTGAACGAAAGAAATTTTTACAACAAAATTTTGTTTCACTTTGTCTCTAAGACCAAACGTGTTCAGTTAATCCGTCACGGGTCAGAATACTACACTAGGGTGTCGAAAAATATAGGATGACAAGTTACATACGTAGTCGATTCTACGGTGTCTAGAATCCGGGGTTTGTTAATAGTATAATTAATACTGTTAACTGCTCTTAGACATTGTACATTGAATTTACCTTTATAGTAACTGATCGTATTATTTGGCAAACTAACCTGACAACAGGAGGACATAGCCGTAGAGTTTCAGATATTACACCATCAAGATATTTCATTTCTGATAAAGCTTCATATGTTAAAGAATTCTATTGAAAAGGAGAGAAAATATGATAAAAAACACAGCTATAAATCATAAAGCTATAACAGTATTAAAGTTTAAAGTTTTAATTACATTATTTTGATTTTTTACTTTCTTATTTTTAGAATCAACACATATAAACATGAAAGCCTGCACGGACAGAATAAGACAAATACCTAATCAGTAAAATTTGCAATAATATTTAAAATACACCCAATTGCAGTCTTCTCCCACTAAAACCTGTGTACGAGAGAGCCATACCCTGTGCACGTTAAAGAACACTCTGGATTGGCCTTGACAGGAGACTTTCATCTGTCTCCTAACTAGTTGTCCCCTCCCCCTAACCTTCTCCGGGTCCTTGTGAGATGGCCATTTAGCCCATTGTGTGCAAAAAAAGTGCTGTCAGAGGTAAAACAAAACAACCCCCACTAAAAATCAAAGTGGCATTCTGCTCTCTTTCACTCCTCCAGAAATTGTTTATGCCAGTGTTTAATGCTCATGAAGAATCCAAATCTAAAATTTTTTCTATTGAAAAAAAAATAATGAACCCACAAAAAGTTAGCAGATTGGATTTATAATAAGAAATTTCAAAGTTATCTGTTACTGAAAGTGAATGCAACATTACGTTTAATCTTCCGTTCACAATCGTTACGTATTGTTAGGCACAAGATAGTAACGCCTTTAAGTAGTGGTGTCATTCCTAATTCGATCTTTTGAATTTTAATTCCTATTTCAAGGTGGAACTCTTCACATAATTATGAGTCTTTTATTATTAAGAATTATTCTGTTATATCGTTATTTTTATTATTATTTCAAAAAAATTCTGTACATTTTTAACAATATGGCAACGCTGACAACATTAATGTTTTGAAACATTGCACTAGAAAATTAACTGTATAGTAAACACCATGGAGGTTTTAAACACTTACATTGTGCTTTGCAACAGTATTATTTATTTCCTCCAGAAGGCGCTGTTGGCAGTCTTGATGTGTTGCCAGATTATGAATCGCATAACAAAGAAGTGAGGTAGTGCTGTCATAACCAGCAGTGAAAAATGTTATGCATTGGGCTAGGAACTCATCATGGGAAAGGCCTAAGGAATAAAAGCAAATAATCGAAAGCTAAATGACATTGAAAGCATTTATGTAACATGTAGTATTAATATTTTATTAGCGATTTAGGTACATTTCTAAATTTTAATTATCCTAACGAAACAGAAATTGAAGGTTTTATTATTTCACAAGGAAACTTTTAACATCAAAGCAAAATATATATACATAGCATCTAATTCTTTTGATTTTGATTCGGAACTATTCATAATAATATTTCCCAACAGAATTATGCGAGAAACATTTTAGTATAACGCATATATCTTCATAAAGACTAAAACAAATCCCTGTCACTCTACAACTACAGTAATCATATCCACAGAACTGAAAGCTTAGTAATGCTTGTAAAGATTAAATTTTGGAAGCAAATTAAACAAATTTGAATGATTTAACGGTTCGGAACTAGCCCAAATAGGAACATAAAAAAAAATGCAAAATTATGCGAAATTAAAAAGAGCAAATACCACATACCTTTGCTTGGAAAACGAGCTGCATCTGGATCCACCTTATTGAGGTCTGTGACTGCAGAAGGAACTGGAATCTGAGATTTCAAATTATTATTGTTATCATCTGTATTCTCCCATAGAGCATCCATTACCAGTTGAAGGAAGTCTGCTCTTTGCTGTAAATACAGAAGAAAATTATTGTTTTTTCTACCTATATATCACATTCTTTTCGCATTTAAAAGACAGATAACGGATGAGGTTTTTTTTACAGTGTAATCTATGAAATTAAAATCAATTGCATATAATTTTGAAAGAAACTGACATGTTTCCATATTAAACTATTTAACTAGAATTTCGATTTCAAAAACCTTATGTATATTTGATTATTGCTTAAAATGGGCATTGGAAGAAGCTGAATAGTGTCGTATTCAAAACTTAGTGGAAACCTCTGAAGGCTATCCAGTTGTTCTTTAACGTTCACAGGATATGGCTTTCATGCTCAGAGCACCACAGCTTAACATCCCATCTCGCAAATGGCAAACTTTCTTAGCCTCTTTGCTTCTTCTTTCCCACTGAGACCTGCCCTGCCCACGGTCAGTAAGGGACACCGAGGGGCTTGGAAAGGCCGCCGTCCGTCGGATGGGACGTTAAGCCGTGGCCCCGTGTGCGGGAGAGCCATACCCTGTGCACGTTAAAGAACACGCTGGATGGCCTTGACGGGGGCTACCATCTGTCTCCCAACAGCTGTTCCAGTGGGTCCCCTCCCCCAACCTTCACTGAGCCTTCGGAATCCATGTGACATTGCCATTTAGCCCATGGTGTGCAAAAAAGTGCCGCTCAGAGGTAAAACAAATCAACCCAATCCCACTGAGAGCACAATGGGCAATAACAGATATAAATCTAGAAGTTAGCACAATTTGGATTCGAAATTGGGAACTGTAGGTTATGAGCCTGGCGAGCGACCGATTGAGCCAACTCCTGCTCTTTCTTTAGATAAAGCACCTATCACATCCATGGTCAATGAAACTGAATAATTATATGAAAAACAACTTCTGACTAGTTGACGAACTATTGATGATTTTAGACTTACCTCTTTGTCTTCTTTTCTTTTTTCCACCAATTGTACGACAATGTCTTTGTAAAACTGAATGATCTCTGGATTCAGCAGCGAAATGCGGAACAGTTTCATCAGCTTTGGGAATAGTACTATAAAGTAATGAAAATAATTAGTGACTCCTGGCGTTAAAAAACGACCTTAAAGCGATTTTTGAACTAAGAGAATAATTAGAAAATCATATTCTTTTTAACTGAGTATTATTGGAGGAAAAAATTTTTTGAGATATCTTCGTAATGTTTGGAGCACTGTAATGATTATCATCTATTTGCTGTTGCAGGAGACAAACTTTCTGTTTCTATGAACTCTGACTGAGTTAGTGATCAGTAACAGTAAATTATTTCACGGTTAACAGAATATAATATTAACACAGTAAATTATATTATTTTTATTGGTTCAAGAAATTGAAAAAGTACAAAAGAAGTGCTTTAAGTTTGAAATTATTAAATTGTTATGAATTTATTCAAAAAGGAGGACATTTCATCTTTTTTTATCTCATGTCCTCCCAGAATTTTGAAAAAACATGAAATGTCTTCCTTTTTGAAAAAATACCATACGTCCTCGAAAAGGACATGTCCTCCTTTTGGAGGACGAATTGTAACTCTATCCCTCCCTCTTCTAGTCTTCTTTTTATTCTTTGGCTGAAACCAATAAGTAATATTCTTGGGATTCACAAGAATTAAAAAGTAGTGTAACACTGTAATTTTTCCTTAAAATTTAGCCAGTGTTTCTTTCAGTATTTTTCTGCTTTCAAGAGAGTAAGTGACTTCTTAAAGCTACGCGATTCTTGTAGTTAACCCTTTGAGGTTCAGTTTTTTAATCTTTTGTGTAGAAAACCAGACTGAGTCCGGGTTACGATCTTAAGTAATTAGCAAATGCTTTCAAAATTATCGAACCTAAGCATTAGAAAGGCAATCGGATCTTTTGATTTTTGTGACATTTTTTACTTTTAGCAATTACGGAAAAAAGACTAATAAAAGATTTTAATTTCAGAGTGAATATACTTACTTGTCATGAAAGTCCTCCAAGCTAGCAAACATTTTAGAAGCAAACCAGCTTTGGCCACAACAGGATCATCTTTTTGGTGCAAAGAATTAATCTTTACACCGAAAGCACATCTGGCAATAACGTCCATTGTAAAAGCTCCAAACAATCTGAAAAGGAATTCGATATAAACTTTAGCTAGTTAACACTATGTTCAAATTAAGAATGCTATGAACTAAAAATTTCAGTAGTAAACTTCATTAGGATTAAAAAGCATTCAAATTGGCTAATATTGTACCTTTGGCAATGGACGCTTTCGTTTTTCTGCATAAAATTCTTGAGATTTTCTATCAAAACATCTGAACATTCTTGCATGAAAGGCATCATCTAAGAGTTTGGGATAAATTTATTTGTAATTATAATAAATTAACAAAATGTGAAAAAATTAAAACAAATTCACTTCATAGGAACTCTTATAATTACAAATCTAGATAATTCTACAGATAGTTTTCGGGGGGGGGGGGCAAGATTTCTGGGAGATTAAGGAGCGTTTTTAATTTCTTTTGTTTTAGAAAAAGAGCATAATTTCTTAGAACACTTTTAATCATATCTAGTGTTGAGCTAAAGTAGAATAAATTCCAATATCACTTTTTATTCTTCTTTGTTAACAAAAATTTTATCGCATAAAGCCCTCATAATGCAAACCAGAAAAAAACAAATAATCCTATATTTTTTATATAACTTAAAAAAAAAATTTCCAGGGGAGCATAGGGGAGAAGTTCTTCTGCTAAAGTACAGAGTAATTTCATGTACTGCACAAATAATTGCACAATACAATAATGCTACATACTACATAAGAAAGAGGTGGAAATAATACATATAAATTTATTTATCAAATTGAAAGTGGCAGTATTAGAATTGAACAGATACTGATATCACAAACTTAAACAGTTGCAATATATTTAAATATTAACAGACGATTACAGGTATAGTCGCTCAAAAAAGTATCCGAACACTATGTCACGTGACACGAAGGTTGCCAGATCGCTAATTTCTAAAAAAAATCGTTGCCAGATATATTTTCTGAATTCTGTAATCAATCATAGTGTTCGGATACTTTTTTGAGCGACTGTAAGTGATATAAAAAGCAAATAATAATTAGTTACAACTTCAGTAAGTGGCAAATTCTTATTAAGCCTTCAAGCTAGCTTGCTAAAATTTTATCGTTCTACGGTATTAACCCTACCAATATTTTTTGCTGATCTAAACTGTAGGGACTCGGCGGGAGTGAAGGGTCAGGATCGCCATTTTGGCGGCAGTGCCTACCCGCCTGGCGACAGAGCGCCAGCGGCAGGGCCAGGTTTGAAAGTACGGTGGAGAAAGGCGACTAGAGTCGTCCTGGCACGGAGACACTATTGGCCGAGACACCCTAACGTCCCCCGAAGGACACGTGACATCATCCGGCGGATGGTTCAAACTTGACTTGCGCGTGGACCACGAGGCTGTCCGGATGTCAGGAGGATTCGTGTTCTGGTATCTCAGCAGTGAATCACTTTATTTATGCACTGAAATGTGCAAAAAGAAAGGAGCAGATAGAACACATGCAGACTTGTCTAGAAGTATGAGATCTTACCTTGCGAAATCTCGATGAGGTGAAGAATGGAGACACAATGGTCCGAACTCTCTTCCACGATTCCCCTTCTAAGATGAACAAAGTGTTATCCATCATGGGATCTCCGAATTGTAAGTCCTGAAAGACATAAAAGATGCAGCTGGAGTTAGATGATTACCAAGGATTTTACAGAAAATGTTTTCAAGGATTTCGTTTTCTTATAGACTGATGCTTACGGTTGGTTGTTACTGTTGGGTTACCTCTGAGCGATACTTTTTTGCACACAATGGTCTAAATGGCCAGGTCACAAGGACCCCGAAGGCTCAGAGAAGGTTGGGGGAGGGGACCCACTAGAACAGCTGTTGGGAGACAGATGGTAGCCTCCCCGTCAAGGCCATTCAGCGTGTTCTTTAACGTGCACAGAGTATGGCTCTCCCGCACACAGGGCCACGGCTTAACGTCCCATCCGACAGATGATGGCCTTTTCAAGCCCAATGGGCTTGAAAATCCACCATCTGTCGGATGTAGATCAGTAGGGGGACCATCCGTCGGACGGTCAGTAGGGGACATCCCATCGGTGTCCCCTACTGACCGTGGACAAGGCGGGGAGTTTTGCGGAGATAAATCTCAACGCTGACTCAGGCGGAATTCGAACCTGGGAACTACATATTACGAGCCTGGCGCGCTACCGACTGAGCCACCCCCGCCCAAGACTGATGCTTAGAGACAGGGGTTACAGACATAAAATAAATTACCCCTCAAGCAGCTGCTTGCCACAAAGATCTGACAGGAGCCTGTCAATATGTCATAATGAGATCAATGAGGAAGGCGAGACCTCAGAAGAAAGATAACTCAAGAAGGCATCTATGTTTTGTTACCTAGGGTTCGAATCTTCATGAAAGGACCTATTCAATGTTCGATATTCTCTTTAAAAAAGAACTAGATACAAAGATTTCTACATAAAATCAAAATTTCATTCAGGATAATATTCATAATAAGTTATTTTTTTTTACTTTATATTTCATTGTTATTTTCTTCCAATGCTTACCCTGTGATTTTGAAACACGTTGAAATGCTTCACTAATATTTTCTTCAGCAGTTCTGGTTCAGCAACAGAAAGGACAGGTATCGTGCCATCGTATCTCCTGTTTTAAAAAACAAGGCATTTTTAAAGACACATTACATAATAGAGCAAGATTAGCATAGAATATCGTACAAATGTTTTAACCTTTTACGACAATTTAGTCAAAATTTCTTAAGGAACGATTTCGCTGAAGATGATTGTACTTTAAAAAAGAAATTCATCCTTAATATCGAAAGATGAAGGCAGGTTGGTTGTTTCGGTTTTATGGTGCAAAGACAACTAAGGCCATGATGTACAGTCGCTCAAAAAAATATCCGAACACTATGGTTGATTACAGAATTCAGAAAAAATATCTGGTAATGATTCCCCCCCCCCCCAGAAATTAGCGACCTGGCAAACTTCGTGTCACGTGACACAAAGGTTGCCAGATCGCTAATTTCTGAAAAAAAAAATCGTTGCCAGATATTTTTTCTGAATTCTGTAATCAACCATAGTGTTCGGATATTTTTTGCAGCGACTGTACCTGGGCCCACGGATTAACATCCAGTTTGACAGATGGCTGCCTTTCCAAGGCTAAAGTTTGTCGTTTTCTCACTGAGAGAAATGTGTGTGTTGGGGGCTGGGGGTGGAATCGCGACGCAATTAGAGTTGGGACTCGAACCTGGGAGCTTCAGGTTGCGAGCCTTCTAAATATTCAAGTGTCAAAATAGCTGTTTCAAAGAGAACTCTTACCCGTATATCCGGCCCAGTTTCTTGTAAAGATCTCTTTCTAATTCATGCAGAGGCTGAAAATAAAAAGTATTTTTTTATTAGCATAAAGAGAACTTTTTAAAGTACAAAAAGAAATATTATCCTTATAAATTAATAATCTTATTATTTCGTCCATAATAGAATTTTTTTTAATTTCGTCACGCTATTCTTTAGGAGTGTTATTGACACGTTATTATACTGCTCACAAAAATTAGGGGATATTTCAAAATGAATATGAAGCGATTAAAAATTGAAGCATTTGAATTGTTTTTATTAAACAAGAACATCAGAAAAGCAAACTAGTCGAAGTTGTTCGATTATGCAAATGAGATGCAAACTCAATTGTCGTGATTGAGTAGCAAGTGACATATTGGCGGGGGTGAACAGGAGCATGTCAAACTGGACGAGAGTGGCACACATTGACTGTTCAGTAGGATGTATGGTCACCTAAGACTGCCAAAACACACTGACAGCGATGGGGGCATGGACAGGATCAGAATGTCCAGCAGTTCTTGTGGGATCCTCTGCCACTCTTGCTCCAGGGCAACTTCCAGCTCAAGAAGAGTTGTGGGAGGCATTGGACGGTTTGCCAGACGTCTTCCCAGTGCATCCCAAGCATGTTCAATGGGATTCAGATCTGGAGAACGTGAAGGCAAGTCCATGCGTTTGATTCCTGCCTCCTGAAGCATGTTGTTGACGAGATGCGCACGGTGGGGCCTTGCATTATCGTCCATGAAAAGAAAGTTGTTTCCAACTGCTCCAGCATAGGGTACCATTGGAGGGTGCAGGACCTCATCTCGATATCTGACAGCAGTCAGCGATCCGTTTCTGATGACGTGGAGGTCGGTACGACCACCAATGCTGATGCCAGCCCACACCATGATTCCACCACCACCGAAGAAGTCCCTTTCTCGCATGAAACGTGGATTCTCCCGTGTTCCTCGTTCACGTCAGATCAGGACACGATGATTGTCAGGCTGCAGACTGAACCGTGACTCATCAGAGAAGAGGACAGTTGACCACTCATCACGGGTCCAATGACGATGCTCATCAGCCCACCTTCTATTGGTTCTATGGTGTTCAGCAGACAACGGAATGCATACCATTGGTCGCCGGGCATGCAGTCCAACACGATGGAGCTGATTTCGTATGGTCTGGGTGCATATCCGTCGTATAGTGGCAGCAAGAAACTGTCCCCGCAGCTCTGTTTCATTGCTGCGCCTGTTCCTTCGTGCCAATAAGGTCAAGTAGCGGTCATCTCTTGCTGTTGTGGCAGAGGGTGACCCTGCCCTCGTCTTCTTCGTACTGTGCCAGTCTCTTGAAAGCGATTCCACAGTCTGCTAATCACGCTTTGGGATGTTCCAAGTGCTGTTGACACTGTCGTCTGTGTTTGACCAGCTTCAAGACGTCCTATGGCTCTCCAAGCTTCGCATTCGGGCAAATCGTGTTGCAGAGGCATTGCAAGAGCTGGGAAATTGCAGGATGTGCACTTTCAAGATCAGGGAACGTGCAGATACTCCAGTACTTTCAGCCTTTTGTATAGCGCATTTTCATCAATGAAATAAACGTTGGTTTTGCATCTCATTTGCATAATCGAACAACTTTCTTTGACTTGTCGTTTGCTTTTCTGATGTTCTTGTTTAATAAAAAAAAATTAAATGATTCTTTTTTTTATCGCTTCATATTCATTTTGAAATATTCCCTAATTTTTGTGAGCAGTGTATTTAATTCGTATAAAGTTGTTACATTGGAACTAGAAATAAAATTGATTTTAAAAAAGTTCTAAAGAAATTCTGATGATTCAAGTATTTGAAGGGATTTGCAAGTTGCCTTGATAAAAATAGAAATTGTTCAAAATCTTCATCCCCAAAGCAAACACATCAGGACCGGTTGGGTTGTTTTACCTCCGAGCGGCACTTTTTTGCAAACCATGGACTAAATGGCCAGGTCACAAGGACCCCGAAGGCTCAAAGAAGGTTGGGGGAGAGGACCCACTGGAACAGCTATTGGGAGACAGATGGTAGCCTCCTGTCAAGGCCATCCAGCGTGTTCTTTGACGTGCACAGGGTATGGCTCTCCCGCACACGGGGCCACGGCCTTAACGTCCCATCCGACGGACGGTGGCCTATTCCAAGCCCATCGGTGTCCCCTACTGCCCGTGGGCAGGGCGGGGAATTTTGCGGAGATAAATCTCAACGCTGACCCAGCTGGGACTCGAACCTGGGAACTACAGATTACGAGCCTGGCGTTCTACCGACTGAGCACCCGCATCAGGACCGGACTTCGACCTAAGTTATATCAAATTTAAGAGTCTTTAAGCTGTAAGAAGTTTAAGAGGTCCTAAAAATTTGAAAATCGAAATATATATTTATTATTCCGATTGAAGGAAAGATTAAAAAATAAGCATGATCCTAATGTGATGAAAATATTACACTGGAACTGATATAGAATGATGACTGCGTAAAGCTAAGACGAAAAATAGTTGCAGCGTAGATTAATTCAAACGTTTAAAAACGTTAAATGCATTTATTTGATGCCCTTATATCATGAGGGGCGGGGGTGGCTCAGTCGGTAGCGCGCCAGGCTCGTAATCTGTAGTTCCCAGGTTCGAGTCCCAGCTGGGTCAGCGTTGAGATTTATCTCCGCAAAATTCCCCGCCCTGCCCACGGTCAGTAGGGGACACCGATGGGCTTGGAAAGGCCGTCGTCCGTCGGATGGGACGTTAAGCCGTGGCCCCGTGTGCGGGAGAGCCATACCCTGTGCACGTTAAAGAACACGCTGGATGGCCTTGACGGGAGGCTACCATCTGTCTCCCAACAGCTGTTCCAGTGGGTCCCTTCTCCCAACCTTCTCTGAGCCTTCGAGGTCCATGTGACCTGGCCATTTAGCCCATGGTGTGCAAAAAAGTGCCGCTCAGAGGTAAAACAACCCAACCCATATCATGTTGACGATGTTGATGATGCCTTATATCATGTTGATGATGCCCTTATATTAACACGTTATTATACTGCTCACAAAAATTAGGGGATATTTCAAAATGAATATGATGACAATACCATCAGTG
The DNA here is from genome assembly GCA_038380435.1 of Ryuthela nishihirai. Taxonomy (NCBI): domain Eukaryota; kingdom Metazoa; phylum Arthropoda; class Arachnida; order Araneae; family Heptathelidae; genus Ryuthela; species Ryuthela nishihirai. The sequence continues at coordinate 26,897,590 of JAWZYU010000026.1, forward strand.
ACTGATGACTGATGGTTTTGTCATCATATTCATACGCATATATTGCTTCTAGGTAATATGGCAAATAATTCTGCAAAATCCTTCGTGTCACGTGACACAAAGGTTGCCAGATCACTAATTTCTAAAAAAAATCGTTGCCAGATATTTTTTCTGAATTTTGTAATCAACTATAGTGTTCGGATCACTTACATCGTGAGGCCCTAAACTGTAACTTAGTTAGCTTACACGAAGTCCTGCCCTTGGCCTCACATACACCATGAGTGGCTAATCTTTTCTCTAAACAGGCCAATTGTAAAGTCTGGCTTGTCACTAGCCTAAAGAACGCAAAATATCAGATTTAAATTTGGACAAAAATATTAATTTTTTCACTACATATGGAAATTAGCTTATTCTAACCTAAAATATAACCTCATTTTAAAACTTATGCAAAGATCGTGAGTTATGATATTCATGCTTTAAAACTTGTACATATTTAAGAAGAAAAAAAAAATGCATATTTTTTTCATTTAGTAATTTATTTTCTCAGCTAAGAAAATTTCAGATTTCTTAAGTCTAAAACGAAAATTAATAAAACTTAAGTAACTTTTGTTTTGTCATTGTTATAAGTTGCAAAACTCGTAACCGGAATGTTTTCAATATGTTGGAAATTCAGTTGCAGTACTTGCAAAGAGCAAGGCAGAAATTTTAATGGAAAGAAAATTGTTATACTCACTGTTCGACAAAGGCTGAAAGAGCCCAGGAATAAATGAGGTTTAATGAAAGGGACATTTTGTTTCGCCCAGTAGTTGTAGTTCTTTGTCAGGTACCTAGGATGAAACAGGAAACAGAACACAATTTAAAAATGACTCTAACAATGCAATTCAGATATTTCAGAAATGTACATAATATGATATCAAAACATTTGATGGATTCCCATTATGTCTGTTTTGTGTTACAGTTGCTCAAAAAAATATCCGAACACTATGGTTGATTGCAGAATTCAGAAAAAGTATATGGCAACGATTTTTTTTTTAGAAATTAGTTATCTGGCAACCTTCGTGTCACGTGACACGAAGGTTGTCAGATCGCTAATTTCTAAAAAAAATCGCTCCCAGATATTTTTTCTGAATTCTGTAAAACCCTTCGTGTCACGTGACACAAAGGTTGCCAGATCACTAATTTCTAAAAAAAAATCTTTGCCAGATATTTTTTCTGAATTCTGCAAGATCCTTCGTGTCACGTGACACAAAGGTTGCCAGATCACTAATTTCTAAAAAAAAACCGTTGCCAGATATTTTTTCTGAATTTTGTAATCAACCATAGTGTTCGGATATTTTTTTGAGCGACTGTACCTCTAAGTGGGACTTTTTTTTTCTACACCCACCGGGGTTTATTTTTCGATAAATTTCTTGAGGGGAATAAACGCTCCCCCCCCCGCCTTCGAAAATGCCCAGGCCATTTTATATATTTCTAGACGCACAAATCAATAGACGACAATGAACGTTTGGTCCCTTTGGACTATTTTTTTTAACTCCATTGGTACTTATTTTGAAATTTGTTTCTTCCTCAGTAATAAAGTGTCACAGGAAATGTCCTGTAGACACTTTAAATAATTTGCTGAAAAAATTTGGTTTCGTCCTGAGTTGGATTCGAACACAGGTGGCAACGCTTCTGGGAGACGTGGGTTCGAATCCCACTCAGGACGAAACCAAATTTTTTTCAGCAAACTATTTCGAATATTTCTTCCTCAATTTTTTTCTTTTTTCACAAAAAAAAAACTGTCTAACGATATCTTAAAAAAATACAAATATAATCACAATAATTCTCTTTTTTTTTAATTTTTCAGAAACCTAATCTTTAATAATAATAATCGTCGTCATGCCGAGTGGTTAGCGCGCTAATCTACGGGACCTGGGTTCGAGCCCCGCGTAAGGCATGGATGTTCGTGTTGTTTTTCTACTGAGGTCCTGCCATCCTCTCAGACCTTCTACTCTGGCATATAAACTGACAGGCTCCTGTCAGACCTCTGTGGCAAGCAGCTGCTTTAGGGGGTATTTATTTTTATTTATGTTAATAATTTCGTTTAAATCATTAAGATGTGTAGGATGCTGAGAAAATTTAAGATTTTCTTCAGTCGTAAATGTCCGAATTAATTTTCTAGGTAAGCTTTTCAAAGAAAGATCGCTAAAGACAAATTTGCATTAATTTTATTATAATATAATAATAAATAAATACCCCCTCAAGCACCTGTTTGCCACAGAGGTCTGACAGGAGCCTGACAGTTTAATACTGGCGCCATGGTAGAGGGATTTGTGAGGATGGCGGGTCCTCAGCAGATTTTTTGCCAACTGCACGCGGTGTTGCCAGGTGGTCACCGTCTCAAGTACTGCTGAACACTGCTGACAGCCCCCAAAGCTGCTTATCTTCGGTGATCGGACGACAACTGATGTTTTCAGCTTGATATCGAGCCCCGGGTAAGGCATGGCTGTTTGTGTCGTTTTTCTGCTGAGGTCCTGCCATCCTCTCAGACCTTCTACTCTGGTATATAAACTGACAGGCTCCTGTCAGACCTCTGTGGCCAGCAGCTGCTTGGGTGGGTATTTATTATTTTATTTATTTTACTGCCGTTAGATAAATTTTAAGTACAGTGGAAAAGTTAAGAAACGCGACTATTAAATTTCTCACGCAATATTTTTGTTCTTCTTAGTTTGAGCAGAGACGAAATATTTATGAGCGTTTAGGTCTTCATATCAAGGCCCTCCAAGTTATAATGTTTCTCGTATGAAACCGGCTCCGTTTGCGAAGTTATTAAAAGCTTTGTTGCATACGAATGGAACACCTCCAACGGAAAATATTATATTCATTGATTTTGCCACGAATGTCTTAATTGTAGCAATACGAATTGTGAACAGAGAGAAATGTGAACAGAGAGAAGTTGGCAGCTTCGTTTGTCCGCTGCATTTAAGGTCTTCAAAAATAACCGAATTCGAGAGCAAATTGTCTCTTGAGCAGTTGGGTTGGATTGTTTTACCTCTGAGCGGCACTTTTTTGCACACCATGGGCTAAATGGCCAGGTCACATGGACCCCGAAGGCTCAGAGAAGGTTGGGGGAGGGGACCCACTGGAACAGCTGTTGGGAGACAGATGGTAGCCTCCCGTCAAGGCCATCCAGCGTGTTCTTTAACGTGCACAGGGTATGGCTCTCCCGCACACGGGGCCACGGCTTAACGTCCCATCCGAGGGACGGCGGCCTTTCCAAGCCCATCGGTGTCCCCTACTGACCGTGGGCAGGGCGGGGAATTTTGCGGAGATAAATCTCAACGCTGACCCAACTGGGACGAGCCTGGCGCGCTACTGACTGAGCCACCCCGCACCCTCTTGAGCAGTACAGTAAAGAATGTTCGAAGCGGTAGGGGAAATTCTTAAGGATTTTTGTGAATGCAAATGGGTGAATTGACGATTGCTTAGAAAATTTCCCCAGGGAACATAATTAACCCAAACCGAACTTCCTTGGCTAAGCCAGTACAGTTGGAAATTTTGATTTATGGTTATAGATATATTTTAAGAATGAATTCATGATACAAAATAATTATCGCAACCTTATGCTTGAGAAATTAAAATGAAAATCAGGTCATTCATACATAAATCAAATGGATGTTTAATGCGAATGTTTGAATTCAAATATAGTGGCGCCATCTCTTGAGAAGTTGAGGTGTGCAGGAAAACTATTTACTACAGTAATGGAAATTTTAGCTAGTAGATGCAAAATTCAACTATCAGGAATGCGTTTTATTAAGAATGACTTAATTTATAAACAAATTATCTAAATTTATAGATCACGGTTTGTATTCAAAACTTTTTTAATGCTTCTACTTATAATTTTCTTTTATTTTTGTAAATTATGAATATTGCAGATGCAAATGCTGATTTTAATACGAGGTAAAATCATTTTTAATATTTACAATTACCTAAATTACAAATTTCAGCTCTTCGATGATGGAAGAGTCATCATTTATTTATATACTATATAGATATAGGAATTGAAAGCTCCTAAACTTTGAAAATTGTTGATATGGTAAAATGCCAGTGCAGGTAATTTGAAGATTTGAATATCACGTTTCCAAATCTCAATTTGAAACACTATTTGTTCAACAGAATGGTTCCTAATGGAGACGAAACCTCCCATCGGACCATTTTTTAGAAATTTCGGGAGGTGTTTGAGTAAATATAGATTAAACAAAATATCGAATACTTCTTAGATTAATATGGTTAAGGATGTTTTGTTTCGAAAGAAAAAAAAAACCTAAAAAATTCATAGATATAATATCAAAATTCTCGTAAATTAATTAGGGATAAATATCATTTCAGAAAATTTTATTCAGGAGAAAACATCTTGAATTCCACGAAGAAAGAGTAAAAGGGAAGTTACAAAGGATAACATGATACAGCGGCATCACACCTAAGAAAGTCTCTTGAAAAATTATAAAATCCGAATAGTGCAGAAATCCTCGAGATTCTTTACATTTGCTGTTGCCAGATGGCCTTCTGTGATATAAAATACCGATAGGAAAAACTGCTCTATCTATCTAACTCACATCCCACATGAATATTCCTCCGAGGAAAACAAACAGGGAAAAACTGCTAACTTTTTTTTCTTTGTTTCAGCATACAAAAATGGCCAATAATTTCGAAGTTTCAAATAAATATAATAAATAATAATACATATATATTTATAACAATATATTAAAGAAAAGGAGCCTGTCACTTTAATATACACAGTAGAAGGTCTGTGAGGATGGCGGGACCTCAGCAGAAAGACAACAAACATCCATGCCTTACCAGTGGTTTGAAACCCAAGTTCCTGGGGCGGGGGTGGCTCAGTCGGTAGCGCGCCAGGCTCGTAATCTGTAGTTCCCAGGTTCGAGTCCCAGCTGGGTCATCGTTGAGATTTATCTCCGCAAAACTCCCCGCCCTGCCCACGGTCAGTAGGGGACACTGGTGGGCTTGGTAAAGGCCGTCGTCCGTCGGATGGGACGTTAAACCGTGGCCCCGTGTGTGGGAGAGCCATACCCTGTGCACGTTAAAGAACACGCTGGATGGCCTTGACGGGAGGCTACCATCTGTCTCCCAACAGCTGTTCCAGTGGATCCCCTCCCCCAACCTTCTCTGAGCCTTCGGGGTACATGTGACTCTGGCCATTTAGTCCATGGTGTACAAAAAAGTGCCGCTCAGAGGTAAACGGGGTCCATGTGACTCTGGTCATTTAGCCCATGATGTGCAAAAAAGTGCCGCTCAGAGGTCGAACAACCCAAGTTCCTTAGATCAGTAGCCAAACGCCCTGACCACTCGGCACATGGAACGGGCATAGCATTACAATTAAACAATAATAAAATATATAAATATAAATTTATGATAATATAACTAAATAATAATTGAATAAATTAACAGGTAAAGAACAGAATTAATTTGCTTTTTAACTCTTTCTTCATACATACTACCCTTTTTTGAAAATAATGCATATTTAATGAAATTTAAATCACCTAAAACTTTCAACAGCTAACCAAGAAACGAACAATAATTTACAGTTTTGTAATTAGAACTAACAAGGATGAAAATTGGTCAGGCAGGTTGTGATTCAGTTCATCTGAATAGTTTCACTCTTGAGCAAGTGTCTCAGTTTAATTATCTTGGGAGTTATGTAACAGATGTTGGTGATGTACGGCATGAAATTGACAGGCGAATGGGGATTGCCTCTAGGACTTTCAGGAATCTATAGAGAGTGTTGAGAAATAGGCGTATACACCTAAAGACTAAAATTAGACTGTATAATAGTTTGGTTCCTTCTAGGGTTAGTTATGGTAGTGAAACTTGGACGCTTTGTAAGCAAGATAACAGGAAACTTGATGCTTTTGATTCCAGATGCTTACGCAGTATCTTGGGTATTAGGTGACTCAGCTTTGTAACTAATGATGAGGTTAGGCAAAGGAGTTTGCAATCTCCTTTAAGCAGCATATTGTGTAGAGAGAGACTCCGTTGGTTTGGCCATGTTGCCCGTATGAATAATTATAGATTGGCGAATAGGGTTATGAACAGTGTGCCTAAAGGCCTCAGAAGGAGGGGGAGACCTATGATGTGGTGGGCAGACAATGTCAAACAGGTCCTTATTAGAATTGATATGCAGTAGCCAGATGTAACTGAGGACAGATATGCTTGAAAAACTAAATTGCATTATCTAGTTGAACCTCCGTAGCCCATGGCTGTTTGGATTGCAGAGATTGTAATGAAGTTGGTAAATTTACTTTATTCTTGTTGTTTTTTGAAACATTAGTTCAGAAACACATTTTCTGTTTTAAATAATAGAGGTTTTAGCATTAGAAAGCCCTGCTTTTTTTTTTTTGAAACTCAGGGCACGTGCCCCACACCTTAATTCCGGGCCAGCTCTCACTTTGCGTTCCTCAAACGATTCAAAATCAAAAGCGACCGTTGTTGTCACAGGTGGCCTTCAGACGTAATGACGTTGCTTTGACACGTGCGAATAACACTGCCAAGGCCTCGAGATTCTCGGTGGTCTCGCGATACTCCCAACTTCCAATTACTCTCCTTGTCGCAATATTTTTTCATTCTTAGGACATTTGTGTTGTGGCTTGGCTATTTTTGTCGGAGTTAAATATTTGTGGTGAATGGGAAAATACCGGATCTCGTGAAAAATCATCAGTTCAAGGTGTTGGATGATGTTTCCTGGACTTTCGAGGGTTGAAATTCTCTTGAACCAAACACGTGGCTATGCAATTTCATGAGGTGATTTCTCCTAAATAACTTCCATCTTTGGAGAATTAGGTGCAGCGCAGGATTTACTGATATGAGACCGCTTAGGGCTCCCGGCTACTGAGGGGTCCCAAAAATCGTTCTGTGAATTTATAACTATTTGTTTCTTAAAAATTTGTAATTATTAGTAAATAGTTGTAAATAGTAAATAATTTGTAAATAAAAGTATAAAGTATCTTTTTTTTATTATTATCATCAAAGAAAAATGCTCATTTTTTATTAATGGCATTAGAAAACGAAATAATGCTATCATAACTGTAGGGGTCATTTCAACTACACACCATAATGGCCCCAAATGTTGTTCCGTTTAGGGTACAGTCGCTCAAAAAAAAATATTCGGACGCTATGGCATAGTGTTCGGATATTTTTTTAAGCGACTGTACCTGGACCTCTAAATCCGCTACTGGTGCAGGGGCGGATTTATAACTACCCAAAGTCTTTTTCGGTGAAGGAATATCCCCCCCCCCCCCCCAAAAAAAAAAATGCTTAAAGGGCTCTTTGGACCGTAAATCCATTGCTGATGGGGTGGTCATTTTTCTGCTTTGTTTAACTATGGGCTAAAAAGGCCAGGTTGCAGGAGCTCTAAAGGCTCAGAACATGGACAGGGGAAGGAAATGGACTGGGCAGCTGTTAGGGGATACATGGAAACCTCCCTTAAAAGTTAAGTTACGTTGGTTATCTTTGAGAGGCACTTTCCTTGCACACTATGGGCTAAATGGTCAGGTCACAAGGACTCCGAAAGCTCAGAGAAGGTTGGGGGAGGGGATCCACTGGAACAGCTGTTGAGACGGATGGTAACCTCCCGCCAAGGCAATCTAGTGTGTTCTTTAACGTGCACAGGGTATGGGCTCTCCCGCACAGGGGGCCACGGCTTAACGCCCTTCCGACAGACGGCAGTCTTTCCAAAGCCATCGTGTCCCCTATTGACTGAGAGTAGGGAGGGACTTTTTCAGAGATAAATCTCAACGCTGACCCAGCTGAAACTCGAACCTTGAAACTGCAGATTACGAGCCTGGCGCACTTCCGACTGAGCCACCCCCGCTCCCTTTAAAATTAAAGTCATCTAACGTATTCATTAAAATGCACAAGTATGGCTGTTTGGCACATGCGGTCACAGCTTAATGCTCGATCCCATGGAAGAAAAACTTTTCAATCCTATCCCCTTTATCACCTTGGATAGAGGAGGAAAATAACACAGAAAATGCCAAAGCAGCCACAGTGGTGGCTCGGGAACATCGGGTTAATGAGCTTGGCGTGCTACCTATTCATTTAACTCCTGCCCACGAAAGTTGGTAAATAGACTCGCTCTAAGGAACAGATGGGAAAGCCTCTTCTAGGCCAACCAGCACATTTCTTAATAAGCTTTTCACATGTTTCTCCTTCCCATGAAAGCATGGACGTCTTCATGGATGGGCGGGGGTGGCTCAGTCGGTAGCGCGCCAGGCTCGTAATCTGTAGTTCCCAGGTTCGAGTCCCAGCTGGGTCAGTGTTGAGATTTATCTCCGCAAAACTCCCCGCCCTGCCCACGGTCAGTAGGGGACACCGATGGGCTTGGAAAGGCCGCTGTCCATCGGATGGGACGTTAAGCCGTGGCCCAGTGTGCAGGAGAGCCATACCCTGTGCACGTTAAAGAACACGCTGGATGGCCTTGACGGGAGACTACCATCTGTCTGCCACAGCTGTTCCAGTGGGTCCCCTCCCCCAACCTTTCTATGAGCCTTCGGGGTCCTTGTGACCTGGCCATTTAGCCCATGGTGTGCAAAAAAGTGCCGCTCAGAGGTAAAACAACCCAACCCAAGTCTTCATGGATAAAGAAAGGGAAGAGCATTCTGCAATTTCAAAACATTTCCTTATGCGTTTATTAACGAAAATTTGAGAACATTATTTTCTGTACGTATTACTTTAAATATATTTATATACAAAATCTTCATGCAATCTGTGGCTCAGTCGGGTTGGTTCAGTCGGTAGCGAACCATTCTCGTAATCTGCAGTTCCCAGTTTCGAATCCCAGCTGGGTCAGCGTTGAGATTTATCTCCGCAAAACTCCCGCCCTACTCACGGTCAGTATGGGACACCGATGGGCTTGGAAAGGCCGCCGTCCGTCGGATGGGACCTTAAGCCGTGGCGCCGTGTGCGGGAGAGCCATACCCTGTGCATGTTAAAGAACACACTGTATGGCCTTGACGGGAGGTTACCATCTGTTTCCCAACAGCTATTCCAGTGGGTCCCCTCCCCCAACTTTCTCTGAGCCATCAGGGTCCTTGTGACCTAGCCGTTTAGCCCATTGTGTGCAAAAAAGTGCTGCTCAGAGGTAAAACAACCCAACCCAACAATTCTCAGTTCAGAAAGAGTAAAATCCATCAAATGAATGTGTTTATTCATTACTTAAAGTAGGAAATTTTTTTTTGCAATCCAGTCATTGACATGTGTACGCAAAAGGGATTGAGTTGCGAAATCTGAGCGAATAGCGTGACGGAAGTACGTCAATCCTCGAGAGAGAGTGACGGAAGTACGTCTACACTCGAGAGAGAGAGAGTGACGGAAGTGTCTTCAGGCAGGATGAAGAACCTGCAGAACGCGGAAGGAGTGGATGACGTAAGGTGGAGCTCTGTATCTCAGTCTCAATGGTATCTTGTTGAGGAAGACACAGTCAGCATTGCAAATGAGCTGTCGGGTGCAAAAGGAAAGGAAACCTCTGGAGATAATCGATGACGTAAGGAAAGGTTTGTTGAGAAGAGTGGGATTTACAGATGGCGGAAGAGGTAGTGGGGAAATGGTGGCTTTAAGGATGGCAGAAGACGTGGAACAATCAGTAGTCGCACAACGATGTTTGGATGATGACTTTTGTTGGAGTATTGGGAGAATGTTCGTAATTCTACGTCTTTTTAGGTAGAAAGGGTCTTAGAGTATTGTTGATTTCCACACATACACAATCCTCAAGCAGCCATGGGCTACGGAGGTGCAACCAGATGGTGCAATTTAGTTCTCCAAGCATATCTGTCCTGAGATAATCTCTGTATATCTGATCTGCTGCATCGGGCAAACTGCACCCCAATTCTAACAAAGTCCTGTTCGACATTGTCTGCTCACCACATCCTAGATCTCGCTCTAGGATATTTTCTCACATCCTAGATTAGCGTATAGGGTTATGAACAGGCCTTTCAGAAAACAGGCTTTTCTGAGGCCTTAGGCCTCAGAAAAGGCCTAAAAAAAGGCCTAAAAAAAGGCCTTTCAGAAAAGCCTGTTTTCTGAAAGGCCTGTTCATAACACTATAAATCATAAATTCATAAATCTATAATTATCCATACGGGCGTGGGTGGCTCATTCGGTAGCGCGCCAGGCTCGTAATCTGCAGTTCCCGGATTCGAGTACCACCTTGAGATTTATCTTCGCAAAACTACCCGCCCTGCCCTCGGTCAGTAGAGGACACCTATGGGCTTGGAGAGGCCGTCGTCCATCGGATTAAACGTTAAGCTGTGGCTCCGTGTGCAGGCGACATACCTTGTGCACATTAAATAACACGCTAGATGACCTTGACGGGAGGCTACCATCTGTCTCCTAACAGCTGTTCAGCGAGTCCCCTCCGCCAAACCTTCTGTGAGCCCTTGGGGTCGATGTCACCTGGCCATTTAGCCCATGGTGTGCAAAAAAGTGCCGTTCAGAGGTAAAACAACCAAACCCAAAAAATTCCATACGGGCAACATGTCCAAACCAACGCAGTCTCTCTCTGCACAATATGCTTCTCAAAGGAGGTTGCCGACCCCTTTACCTAACCTCATCATTACGTAAAAGTCAAATTCTCTAACGCCCAAGGTACTGCGCAATAACTAGAATCAAAGTCATAAAGTCAGTTCCTTTGTAGAGAAACAAATTTCACTGCCATAACAAATTTCAGAAGGCGCCAAACTGTTACACAACCTGTTTCTATCTTTTGCTGTAACTATCTATTTTTTTCACAAACTGCAAATATTCTAAAAAATCCCAGTAAGAATACCTATTCTTTCGTTTATTTATCGTATATGAAATTAGCTCCCATAGCTAAGTGGTTAGCGCGCTTGCCTACTGATCAAAGGTAAATCTGAGTAAGAGATGAATATTTGTGTTGTTTTTCTGTTGAGGTCCCATCATCCTCATAGATCGTATATTGCGATCAATTAAATTGACAGGCTCCTCTCAGACCCCTGTGGCAAGCAGTTGTTTAAGGGGTCATTTATTTTTAATTCTTATATGATAAACTAAGACTTTCTCGAGAGTATAGTCAATCAAAACAAGTGAAGAACCATCTGCTAGACCAATTTTCATCACTTTAGTTTTCTCTCTGTTTATCACCAAACCTACACTATTAGCAGTCTCATCAGCAGCCCTAATCTCATCAGCATTATTTTACCAAAAGGCTAAATCATCAACATAATCTAAATCGGAAATTATCAAATATCTAGACCATTGAGCCCAAAATCTTCCCCATCCAGTGAATTCCGCATAATATCATCAATAACCAAAGAGAAAATGAATGGTTATCATCAATAACCAAAGAGAAAATGAATGGTTATCATCAATAACCAAAGAGAAAATGAATGGTTATCATCAATAACCAAAGAGAAAATGAATGGTTATCATCAATAACCAAGGAGAAAATGAATGGTTATCATCAATAACCAAAGAGAAAATGAATGGTTATCATCAATAACCAAACCTTTGGTTATCATCAATAACCAAAGAGAAAATGAATGGTTATCATCAATAACCAAAGAGAAAATGAATGGTTATCATCAATAACCAAAGAGAAAATGAATGGTTATGATCAATAACCAAACCTTTGGTTATCATCAATAACCAAAGAGAAAATGAATGGTTATCATCAATAACCAAAGAGAAAATGAATGGTTATCATCAATAACCAAAGAGAAAATGAATGGTTATCATCAATAACCAAACCTTTGGTTATCATCAATAACCAAAGAGAAAATGAATCCTTATCGAATTCCAGTAGTAATGCTGAACCAATTGTTACAAGCGTTATCAACTCTCACACGATTCAGTGTTATTATAGAGATCTTTCATTATGCTTACTACTTCTCAGGGGCGGGGTTGGCTCAGTCGGTAGCGCGCCAGGCTCGTAATCTGTAGTTCCCAGATTCGAGTCCCAGCTGGGTCAGCGTTGAGATTTATCTCCGCAAAATTCCCCGCCCTGCCCGCTGTCAGTAGGGGACACCGATGGGCTTGGAAAGCCCGCCGTCCGTCGGATGGGACGTTAAGCCGTGGCTCCGTGTGTGGGAGAGCCATACCCTGTGCACGTTAAAGAACACGCTGGATGGCCTTGACGGGGGGCTACCATGTCTCCCAACAGCTGTTCCAGTGGGTCCCTCCCCCAACTTTCTCTGAGCCCTCGGGGTCCATGTGACCTGGCCATTTAGCCCATGATGTGCAAAAAAGTGCCGCTCAGAGGTAAAACAACCCAACAAACTTCTCAGGTATTCCATATGATCTCACGGTTATAATGATCAAGAGTGAAAAACTAATGAAATTAATAACCACAGGTCTTTGAAACGCTAAACATTCCTCAAAAATCTGCCTTAGTGAAAATATTTCATCTATACATCTTCTATAACGTCTGAACGTACACATAAACCAACTTCTTAATTCTGTAAAGCATAATAATTCAAATATTTTGCTTGGGAAAAAAAAAGGTAGATTGATGCCTTTGCAATTATCACAAAAATCTATAGATTGTGATTAAGTCAACATTGATGAGAGTTCGGGCCATTCTAAAAATCAGTAGGAACGAGTTTGGTTCATTGGGCAACGTTTGCCAAGCTCCTAATCTGTAGGTCCCAGGTTCGAATTCCACTTGGGCCAGCGTTAATAATTATCTCTGCATAACTTCCCATCCTGTCCACGGCCAGTAGGGGACACTGATTGGCTTGGAAAGGCCGCCATCCATTGTATGGGACGTTAAGCCGTGGCCTGTGCGCGAGCTCGTAATCTGTAGTTCCCAGGTTCGTGTCCCAGCTGAGTCAGCGTTGAGATTTATCTCCGCAAAATTCCCGCCCTACCCACGGTCAGTAGGGGACACCGATGGGCTTGGAAAGGCCGCCGTCCATCGGATGGGACGTTAAGCCGTGACTCCGCATGTAGGAGAGCCATACCCTATACACGTTAAAGAATTCGCTGGATGGCCTTGACGGGAGGTTACCATCTGTCTCCCAACAGCTGTTCCAGTGGGTCCCCTCACCCAACCTTCTCTGAGCCTTCGGGGTACATGTGACCTGGCCATTTAGCCCATGGTGTGCAAAAAAGCGCCGCTCAGAGGTAAAACAACCAAAACAACCTGTGCGCGAGAGAGCAATACCCTGTGCACGTTAAAGAACACGCTGGATAGCCTTGACGGGAGGCTACCATCTGTCTCCTAACAGCTGTGCAGTGGGTCTCTCTCTAATCTTCTCTAAGCCTTCAGGATCCTGGTGACCTGGCTATTTAACCCATTGTGTGCAAAAAAACAAAGCGCCGCTCAGAGGTAAAACAATCCAACATACATTGCACGAGGATGTTAAAAAAGTGACTAGAGCATGCTACTTACCTGTACACCAACAAAAGCAAAGCCGCAGCTACAGCTAACCAAAAAGTCAAGTCTGTCGCAGCCATCGCAGATTCTCGCGACGATAGCGTGGCTTTACGATCTCCAGCAAGCTAGAAAGGTAACCGCGTAAGCAGCTAAAGATGGAGTCTTCGCTAGCAACGCAGAGGTGTATATATATCGGAGATTCAAGGTCAGCTCTGTCGCGGTGTGACGGCTCATACAGGAAGGTGAAAGGGTATTCGAGGGGCACTCTGCCAAACTCTGCGGCCGCTGACCGGCCTTGGAAAAGTTTAACAGATACTCTCGCTGCTCAATCTTTCTCGTACACGTGTGGACACACCGATGGAGGGTTGGGGTCTCGCGCTGTTACAATCGCGGGAGGTAAGAGGAGTGAAAACGTCGGCGTTTTTGCTTCAAGAGGTTCAACGACACCAGACGCTTCCGAGGTATCATTTCTGCCGCTGACTAAGGACATTTTATTCCTTTCTCCCGCCAGATGAGGGATGTCGCTGATCCGAACGATGTGGTAAGATGCGGAGTTGAATGGCCGTAAGAAGATGAAACTGTTTCGTTTGGCATCTTCTAGGCACCGTGCGATTTTTAGTATAAACAAGAAAACAAAAACATTCTCTCTGGTTCAGAGAGTTCAGTCACTCAGCAAAATGGCAGACGACTCTGCGAAGGTCGACGAACCACAATCGTCTGCTTGGTAATTAATCGATGCGTTTAGAGTGATTCCATTTAGCTGAGCGGAAATTCCTGATGGTTCATTCATACCGAGGCAAAAGACTTCGTGCTTTGCAAGGCTCGTTGAGTAAGAGTTCGGTGGGGATGACGTCAATAGGAATGACGTCATCGAGACCCTTTTGTTTCGTGGTGAATTTGTTAACACGTTGTCCAAGGGATTTGGTTTCTCAAATTATCTGTTGTTTGAAATTGAGGAGGTGTTTGATGCCAAAGGTCATTCTCTCGAGGGCTTCCAACTTCCGCTTCAGTTGCGAACGTTGGCTCCAGTTAAATCGGGAGATTCCTTTTTTTTAAATCTACATTTCGCTTTCAGTTTTTGTTTCCTTTAACTTTGTCGTTGGGTTGGGTTGTTTTACCTCTGAACGGCACTTTTTTGCACACCATGGGCTAAATGGCCAGGTCACATGGACCCCGAAAGCTCAGAGAAGGTTGGGGGAGGGGACCCACTGGAACAGCTGTTGGGAGACAGATGGTAGCCTCCCGTCAAGGCCATCCAGCGTGTTCTTTAACGTGCACAGGGTATGGCTCTCCCACACACGGGGCCACGGCTTAACGTCCCATCCGACGGACGGCGGCCTTTCCAAGCCCATCGGTGTCCCCTACTGACCGTGGGCAGGGCGGGGAATTTTGCGGAGATAAATCTCAACGCTGATACAGCTGGGACTCGAACCTGGGAACTACAGATTACGAGCCTGGCGCGCTACCGATAAGCCACCCCCTCCCCTTAACTTTGTCGTAACAGACATGAATAAAGTAATGTGATTGTGGCGATAAAATGAATATCCAGATTTTCCATTAGGGATAATTTTTCAGATGTTGAATCGACTTGGTTCATTCGGTAGCGCGCCAGGCTCGTAATCTGCAGCTTTCAGATTCGAGTCTTACTTTTACCAGCGTTGACATTTACCTCCTCTAACTCCTCTCTCTTCCCTCGATCAAAAAGGGGACACTAATGGGCTTGGAAAGGCCGCCGTCCGTCGGATGGAACATAAGGCCCCATGTTCAGGAGAGCCGGCTAGCGTGCTAGGCTCGTAATCTGCAGTTCCCAGGTTCGAGTCCCAGCTGGGTCAGCGTTGAGACTTATCTCCGAAAAACTACCCACCCTGCCCACGGTCAGTAGGGGACACCGATGGGCTTGGAAATACCGCCGTCCGTCGGATGGGATGTTAAGCCGTGTCTCCGTGTGCGGGAGAGCCATACCCTGTGCACGTTAAAGAACACGCTGGATGGTCTTGACGGGAGGCTACCATCTGTCTCCCAACAACTGTTCCAGTCCCCTCCCCCAACCAGGTCCCCTCCCCCAACCTTTCTCTGAGCCTTCGGGTCCATGTGACCTGGTCATTTAGCCCATGGTGTCCTCAGTCGCTGTCCTTGTGCCATAAAACCCCAAACAACCATTAATGTATGCGGAGTGTGAGCTGTTAAGCTGAAATTTAATAGTTCGATATATTTGCATTGCGACCTAGAGGCTCTAAAAAAATGAAGGAGTCTTGTGACGCAGTAATTCAGAGTGTGATATTATAAAATGGCTTTATTGATATTCACCAAATTTAGTCACTTTTTTTGGTAATCTTGCACTTTAAGGGACTTCTCTTTATCTTCAGCATGTACAGTCGCTCAAATAAATATCCGAACACTATGGTTGATTACAGAATTCAGAAAAAATATCTGGAGCGTGTACAGCAACTGTACACGCTCCAGTTACCGTTCACAGCAAACTGGAGCGTGTGCAGTTACTGCACACGCTCCAGTTTGCTGTGAACGGTAACTGCACACGCTCAATGTTTCTGTGAGTGGGCCCACACGATCCAGGTTTTTGTGAGTTCACACGATCCAGTGTGCTGTGAACATTAACCGCAACCGCTTCAGTTTGCTGTGAACGGTAACTGCACACGCTCCATATTCACTGCATTATATATTCATAGGCATTATATGTATTAAAAAAAAGTATCCGAACACTATGGTTGATTACAGATTTCAGAAAAAATATCTGGCAACGATTTTTTTAGAAATTAGTGATCTGGAAAATTAATGATCTTGCTATTTTTCTAATTTAAGCACCGTCTAACGTTGTGAATCTAAATTAATTGAAGGTTTGGAAAATTTTAAATGCAAATAATTTATTAGTACTTATAAATCAATACAACCAAAAAGTACAAAAGAAATTTGCATTTAAAAAAAAGAGAAGTCTAAATACGGACAGACGAGAAAGTGAAAACGAGCTATTATTATTTTCCTATTTTATTTTTTCTAATGAAATTATTTTTAATTATAATTCAAATTTGTTTAATTTTTTTATAATCACTAACGTATTTTTGCTAAACCTCATTAATTTTAAAAGTTTCTCATTATGGAAAACTAAATCGAAAAAAATCCAAACATGCGATTTTTTATTTTTATTTTCGCACACTGTTCCATTACAGTAAATCCAAAAAGTTTTTCTAATCCGGAAATTTGTTGAATTCATTAAATAAGTAAAATGGGAAAATTCAAAATATAAGTAAAATATCACTGTTGCGGTTTGGCAAGCAGAAATCATAACGAATTTTAAGCAAACCAAAAACAGAAAATAAAAAAATGAAGAAGAATAAATATTCTTCTAAAAAATAATATTTACGTTTAGCAACCTATAAGTACAGTCGCTCAAAAAAATATCCGAACACTATGGTGTCAACCTTCGTGTCACGTGACACGAAGGTTGCCAGATCACTAATTTCTAAAAAAAAACGTTGCCAGATATTTTTTCTGAATTCTGTAATCAACCATAGTGTTCGGATATTTTTTTGAGCGACTGTACTGCCAATGAACTCCTTGCTCTGTTACACCTAAAATAATACTCTAAAATATGTGATAATACCACTAGGAAATTTCCTCTTATTAAGCTGACGATATAATCAAACGATGATCGACAGATCACGAAGACGAGTGAATAACCGTCCTTGACAAGTACGCCTTAAAAAATAATAACTGCAGATACAACTGTCATAGACCTCTGCGTTTATTTCATAACTTGAAAAGTATTTGCGATTGCTCTTTCAACTGATATAACCACCACTTATCAGTTTACGAGATACTTATTTGAACGGTCCAAGGCTATAAATCCTTCTATCTGCTGTACTTTTAAAGTGGTTGATTCTGCAGCAAAGTCTTGTGTACGACAAATTTCTCCCTTTCTCTTTTTCATATAGGACAACGCCATAACCGTCATTGTCGACTATCAGTAAGGAAGTAGCCAACAACATAAACGTGACGTAATCCTTACGTTTTCGCACGTGTCCAAGCTCAGATGGCAAGTTGCCAACTGCGCGTCCTTATTTTTTCTTTCAGAGAGTTAGTGGCCTAGTGACCTTCAGTACTTTGCTGTTTGTTACTTTCAACGAAGAAGAAACCATGGGAGGAAACCTTCCGGTTTCCCAGTAGCGTGTTACTCTGTAGGGAAACCTTGTTCTGTTGACCAGGAATGTGATTCTATGTCAAAAGAAAGTTTTTTTATGCCCCGACAGAAAAAAAAATTGGTTGTACTGAAGAAGAAACAGTGATGTGAAGGTGGCTGGGTTTGTAGTAATGGGTCTCTGTTTTTTTTTTAATAGTTCCATAATTTCTTTATGAGTGGCAACATTTCTTTATGATAGACTGGTTATTTATAGTAGATTAAAAAAAATTACCCCTAAAGCAGTTGCTTGCCACAAAGGTCTGAATAATAAATAATTCAAGTGAACTGATTTGAATTGTGTTATGCCAAGGACAAGACTGTGAAATAATGGAGTAAGATATTCACTAGACAGCAAAAAAAAAAAATCCCCTCAAGCAGTTGCTTGCCACAGAGGTCTGACAGGAGCCTATCAGTTTATATGCCATAGTAGAAGGATCTGAGAGGATGGCAGGACCTCAGCAGAAAAATGACTAAATATATAACGTTGCATACTCGATCCATGCCTTACCCGGGGCTCGAACCCAGGTCCCTTAGATCAGTAGCCAAGTGCGCTAACCACTCGGCCATGGGACGGCTAGATAAATACCCCCTCAAGCAGCTGCTTGCCACAGAGGTCTGACAGGAGCCTATCAGTTTATATGCCATAGTAGAAGGATCTGAGAGGATGGCAGGACCTCAGCAGAAAAATGACACATACATCCATGCCTTACCCGGGGCTCGAACCCAGGTCCCTTAGATCAATAGCCAAGCGTGCTAACCATTCGACCAATCAGATGTAAATGGTTACTTAAATAAATCAAGACCAGTGGGGAAAATTCGATCTAAAATTTTCGGGAACTGAAGGAGGTGTGGACATAATGTTTTCAGTGGCCTAAATAATCTATTATATATAAAAACGTTAATCATACCGTGTCTAGTGGTTAACGTTCCTGACAGGTAAACCAGTCACCCTGTCTTTATGTTGTGCAAAAAATCAGGACGAGCCCAATAGAGTTTGTAGGTTAACTCCGTTCTCTGTGAAGGAAAGTACATTAAAAAATTAAATAGCAACATCCATAACGAAAAATTTTTGGAAGGAGAGGTTTGCGGTGTGCAAATAGGTAAGGCGTTAATGTATTTTAAATTTCGAAGTAGGTCCTCGTATCTAGGATCAGGGTTTCACTTCTAAACTGAAAGGTACAGGAGCCCTCTTAACAAATAATTGCAAGATATTACATTAAATGTTGTATGAAATTAGTTATTTATTCTTAATACCTGAGGAGTTAGTTTGAATGAATGGAATATTAATATTAATAAATTATTAATTCCAAAATGAAAAATTTATAGAATAATACTGCTTTGTTTTTTTTATATGTGCATAGTCACGATCTTCAGGAAATATTATTACAATTAATTATTTTGACGTAACGAATCGCATTGTTTTGAATTCTTTGTTCCACCAATTTGTGATTACAGTGATCTCATCTTTGAATGGAGGATTTCTGTAACCAACTGAAGAGTTTCAGTTCATTTCCTTATTTCTAAAATAGACAGTAATCTTTTATCTTATCATTTACATATTAATGCACTATACCTAAACGTTTTATTTGAACCATTTTCACACTTTCAATCTGGCAACAAAAATATTTCTTATTTATCTACACGTTCCTATTTCGTAACGGTTGTTTCAAAATTTGCATTGGTTGTAAACGGTTAAGAATAAAATTTACGTTAAACAATTAAATGTATTAACGATTATATTTTTACTATTTTATTGCTCTTTTTTTAGGAAGTCCATATTAACTAAGGTTAGATGATGCCAATGGTCTAAAAGGAGGACAAAAAAGCTAGAAACGGAGGACAAAGGAGAACATACTTTCAATTTGTGAAATAAAATACGTTTTTTCCTACTAAGTTTTATTTCAAGTAACGACTAATAATTCAGTCAGAAAAAGGTATAATACAAATTATTCAGTACACTTCAAAATACTATATGATGTGCTGATTTTTATTCATACTTGATAAACAATTCAGGCATTATTTAGTCTTAAGTGGCTCAGTGGTTATTAACTATCTGCTGTTCCTTAAGGCAAACTTTGTATGTTTTACGTCATGCATTTCCTGAGCAGCGCCATTTCTTGATTGAGGCTCATAAAAAATAAACTGACCAAATAAAAAATTTAGCATTGATGATTTGCATTTACAGTAAATTATTTCACTGTTAACAATAAATTATATTACGCTCATGAATACAAGAATGCTAAAAAAGGAAAATGCAAAAAAGAGTGCTTTAATTTTTGTGAGTGGTGGCTCGTCATTAGGGCCAGAGGGGATGGCCTCACAAACATTTTTGTAGTATATAAATATATGTACTAAAACATTAAACTGCAAATTGGAATAAATAATAAAAATATTTTACATTGGTATTTGATCTCTGAATTATCTAGCTCGTTTTATTTCATTTCAATAAGCATTTAGTGAAGTAATATACTCGAAACTGTCTTGCGGGCCTTCATTATCATCGCGAAATATTACGAGAAAGTTTAAGTTCCACTCCCTACCCCAGAGGCTAAATTCTCAAACCCCATCCTGAAACTAAATCCTGGCCAATCGATGTTCCTTTTTTCGCCGGAACAGACTTCGGATTAGCGGTGAAAATCGCCGACTTTGCGCACTGCCATCTGAGCCATCACCGCCCCTCCTAGGTGGTTTCTCTGTATAAAATAATATGCTGGCCCCATCTAGTTGGAAACTGACGAGTCGCCACTGAATTTTGTTCAAAATATGTTATAAGTTTAAATGAAAAAGAAGACATCTCATGTTTTTTCAGAATTTCGGCAGGACATGAGATAAAAAAAAAAAAGATGACGTATGGGCCCTAATTTTAACGTATATCCCTAATGAAATAATATTTTGAGAGCATAAACTCTAAAACAGCGAAAGCAAAGTCTCCGTTGACCTGTAACTGATTGTATCTTATCCTAATCAATCCGTTCGAGGGAGATTACGATTTTTTTAGAATTAAAAAGCCAAAACATCCTCAGCATAAGAGAGATGATTTACAATAAGCTTTTTTTATCTTGCTCTCATTTCTCTCAAGGAATAGAAATACACAAGAACAAGCTTCCATCATAATTATTAGTTTACTAACCACTATATCATTTAGCAAGGGCAAAAATGTAGTCCATTATAAAATAGGGTTGTCAAACTTCCAGAAATACACCTAAGAGCCAAAACATTATGACCACCGTTATGCTTAATATTATGCCTCCACGTGCCACCAAAACAGCTCTTACCCGGCGAGGCATGGACGCTACAAGATTTCAAAAGGTGTCTTGTGTTATCTGGTACCAACACGTTACCAGCAGATCCTTTAACTCTTGTAAGTTATGTGGTTGAGCCGCACATCGGATATGCTGTTCCAACTCAAACCACAGATGCTTGATTGGATTGATGTCTGGGGAATTTGGAGGCCAGGGCAATACCTGGAAGTCTGCCTCATATTCTCGAACAATCCAGGCAGTGTGGCATGGCGCATTATCCTGCTGAAAGAAGGCACTACTAGAGGGATATACCGTTGCCATGAAAGGATGTTCCTGGTCTGCAATGATGTTTAGGTAGGTGGTAGACGTCAAAATTTCCTACAGATGAATGTGGACTCAGTGTTTCCCAGCAGAACACTGCCCAAAGCATTACACTTCCTCCACCAGCTTGTTTTCAACCCATAGTGCATCCTAGTGCCAACACTTCCCCTGGTAAACGAGGCACATGTAACCGGCCGTCCACATGGTGCAACAGGAAAGAAGATTCCTCTAATCATTCAAGGTCCAGTTTTGATGCTCGCGTACCCATTTTAGCGACTCTTTGTAAACTGTTTTGCAACTGTTTGAGAAGTTATGGGGAAGGGGAGGATATCTATTATACATGAATTGTTTATTTTTAATTACACTAATTTATATAAACATAATATAAAACAGAATTTTGCCATTTATAAGTCTTGATTCATATATAAATAAATTTTAGGCGCAATCCGTAGAAACCTTCAATTTACAGCCAGGTGACTACAGCTGTTATATGAAGATCTGATATAGCAACCTTATTAAGACTATTCAAAATTAAATTTTTCGGTTTTATTTTCGAATTCTTCATTAAGAAACACTGAGCACTATCCTCCACCTTATAGAGCCCACAACCTAACCAATTAGTCAGTTGTGTGCAAAAAAAAAAACTCTTCACTCAGAGGTAGAACAACCGGATAAAAGGCCATATTATGAAATATGACGATTGGACTACCCACTTTACACAAACATATTCCACGTAGGAGCATAAGTACTGGAGTTCCCAGGACTCAAAATATAAAGGAGACCTCTCACTTCCTCCAAGATAAAATATCTGTTTTAGCATTTTGTTGATATTTATATATTCCTATTAAATTATTAGAGAAATCCCATGTTATGTCAATGATAACCTAACTTTGAAGCTCTGTAACTTCTAAAATATATATTTAATGAAAAATGTAACTGAAGATAAATTAAAGATCATAAATCGAATTCAATTGAAATCTGGATTTTTCGACAATATTCGTTCAGCATTTCGAGTGTTATACAAGCTAGAATGTTTCACAACAATCACGCGTCATTTGAAAAATTCAGAAATTTAAACGTATATAATATGTGTAACGGTCAAATGATGCGAGTCCATTAGCCCCCACTTGGAGCGAAAGTCGAAGGACCCCTCGGAATGGATGTAAGGGTGCTCAAGGACATCAATCGTTCTCACTGACAGACACCGGAAACGACATACGTCCCACTATTGGCCCTTTTAGGTGGAACCCACTTGACCACCCTGAGAGAAGGAGCAAAAACTTTGTTCCTGGGTCCTTCTTCTTGAGAGGGCGCTGCAGGTTCTCCGACCAGGATAAAAATTCGGCTTACTGGATATCCCAGTCGAGGCCAGTTTTTTTCGACTAGGCTCTGTGTGGAGGTAGCCAGCCGTGTATTGTGTAAAGCGTGAGGCCTTAGTGGAAGGCCGAGTTTGCAATTCTACTCTTAAATTGTAAATAATTAATCTAGTTAATAAATGCCTGGTACATACCGTACAGTCTGATATTTTATGCGACCACCCAGCTCGCTTTTTTCCTGACATATGAAATTCATTAGGTATCTTTTGAATCAAATACTCTGGATCCGCGCCAGTTCAACAAATATCTGACTCCCTACAAAAACACCTCTTATAATATGTATTGTTTCAAACATTTTTAATGAAATGCAAATTTTAGAAGCTTGCGTAATAATTATTTCAATATTAGAAAATAAAATATGTTTTTTTTTTATAAAAGACGATAATTTTTGTTAAATATTCCAGTTTCTATAACTTTGAATACCGAACAAAATTCAGATTTTGAAATTCAGATTTAAAGAAGTTTGATGTATCTTCGGTGTTTAGAAAATTATAGAGCTCCCAAGTTAGATTCTCTTCGACATAACTGCTTGCCACAGATGTCAGACAGGAGTGACAATGAAAAAAAAAACAACCTGCCTATGAGGATGGCGAGATCTCAGCAGGAATACAATACAAACAGCCATATCTTACCTGGGGCGGGGGTGGCTCAGTCGGTAGCGCGCCAGGCTCGTAATCTGCAGTTCCCAGGTTCGAGTCCCAGTTGGGTCAGCCCGCCCTGCCCACGGTCAGTAGGGGACACCGATGGGCTTGGAAAAAGGCCCCCGTCCGTCAGATGGGACGTTAAGCCGTGGCCCCAGCAGCCTTGTGCAGGAGAGCCATACCTTGTGCTCGTTAAAGAGCACGCTGGATGGCCTTGACGGGAGGCTACCATCTGTCTCCCAACAGCTGTTCCAGTGGGTCCCCTCCTCCAACCTTCTCTGAGCCTTCGGGGTCCATGTGACCTGGCCATTTAGCCCATGGTGTGCAAAAAAAGTGCCGCTCAGAGGTAAAACAACCCAACCTGGTGCTTGAACCCAAGCCCCTTTGATCAGTAGCCAAGCGAAATGGCCGCAAAATGGCTAATATTTTTATAGGGTAGTATAAATCAAATTTTGGGTACAGGGCCAAGTGATGGGTGATCTTCCCAAGCCTGCATCTCACTAGGGGAGACGTGTCTGTTGACTTCCCTCCAGTCAGATATTTCTAAAATAACATATCTTTTTTACAGAGCTCATAATTCTCTATCCAACTCTCACATCCGTAGATTTTTGGCCAGGAAGCTGTGAGAGGTCGGTTGTAAAAGCAAGAATAAATTTTAAGCACGAATTTTTATAGTTCACCGTTATTTCACCGATTCATGCATGTATAAATTTTCCAAATTCTGTTGTGGGATTTCTCATTTGAGTTTCATCCTAAGTCAGTGCTTTCTTGTTTTGGAATAAAACAAAAGAATTCACGTCTCCTGTGGCGAAATATCATGTACTTGTTCTGAAAGAGAATGAAGGTTTTCAATTTCAAAATTTTTCACCTTCTAGCAATGGAAATTCGAACTGACGGATGGCTGAAAAAAATGCATAAAGTAATATTTTGTTAGCCCAAATGAGAGCAAAAAAATGACATTTATCGTTTAAAATAAAAAAGTTTCGTTTCTAATCTTGGCTATTAATTTACGATTGTATAAACTGCAGTTGACCTCTTGACCCACACACTCCACCAGCAAAATTTCCTGTTTTTAGCCTAAATAGATCCTTTGTAAAATTCGTTTAAAACTTTCAAGTTTTTCAGAACTTTCTACCTCGAGAGGGCGCTGTTAAATTTATTTCGGATATTCGGAAAGTTTGAATCTTAATATTTCATCAACACCCATTCAACCTAAAACGAATTTTCCATTCATCTCTAAA
The DNA here is from genome assembly GCA_038380435.1 of Ryuthela nishihirai. Classification (NCBI taxonomy): domain Eukaryota; kingdom Metazoa; phylum Arthropoda; class Arachnida; order Araneae; family Heptathelidae; genus Ryuthela; species Ryuthela nishihirai. The sequence goes on from JAWZYU010000026.1 coordinate 26,921,972, forward strand.
AGCAAAACTTTGATGTCTGCAAACGGACAGAGAGTAATGTGAAAATAATATTTCTTTCTTTGAATATCAGCTAAAAATCGTTACAAAATTTGAGGTTTGTACTGAAGAACAAATATATATTAGCTGATAAAACAATAAGCTGAAAAAAATTGTTTTTGCCGCGAGAAGGATTCGAACCCACGTCTCCTGGAAACATGCCAGTTATGCTAACCGCTACACTATCATCGGCTAACGTTTTTATAGCCAACATTTCAGTGTGACATATAAACTTTCCGGATTAGTTTTCTGAATTTTCGTCACACTGGTTGAAAAAAAATTAGCCGCTGATGATGTACTGGTTAGCATAACTGGCATGTTTCCAGGAGACGTGGGTTCGAATCTTACTCACGACAAAACCATTTTTTTTTTCAGCTTATTACTTCATGAGTTCCATGTTTACAGGACACATCCTGTGATTCTTTTACTACTGAAATATATTAGCTGATTTTTTAGTGAGTTATCATGCGTCACCAGCAAATTTCCAATCCAAGAGACAAACCGGATACTTGCTTTCCGATTATCAGTGTAGGGAAATATGAGCGAGTTCTAATTCTCTTTTACGTATTTTAACCAAAGCAACAAGTCCTTGAATATCTTCCCTTACGATTCTATAATCCGCAGACCTTTGAAATAATTGGTTAATGTGACAGGGTTCAATGTACAGGGTTAATGTCACTGACAATTTGTGACACAGGATTCCCTCAGAAGATCGCACGCGACCTTGACCATGAAAGTTTGGTGACCTGTCTCGTCAGTATGCTAATACAAGAACGAAACCAACGTCGACTTCGTTTCGCTTGCATTTCTTCTTATTACAACAACAATCTTTTGCACACAGCTCAAAAGGGTTCAGGGTCGTTTTGTGGTCTTGACATTGCAGAATGGAAGCGAAGTTAATTCTGCAGTTGTTAACTTTATTTTTATGGTGTTACTGACTTTAAGAATTCAGGACATGACTCCCACTTGAATGTTTCAAATAATATCCAAAATGTCCTGTACTTTGGCATTACTGTAATCCCCTGCATGGAATAAATTATTATTATTATGAAAATCGAAGCAGTGATTGATTCATTTGTCTGACCATTCTCAAAAATCTCTTAAAAGTGTGAAGTTTCTAAAACACCACCAAAAATAATGTTTCTTATCCTACTATAATAGATATTTTAAGTCGTTCATTAAGATATGAATTTAAAGGTACCTCACTATCCGCTAAACAAAAGACGTGCCAACTACGGTTACGGCCATGAAAGGGTTTTTGACCGAGCCATCGTTCAATATCAATATTTTTCCATAATTGAGAACCGACATTTATTTTTCATTTTTCAACATTAAGTTTTCGATCTTGTCATGTTCATTCTTTCACATTTCAATCAAAATGTACAGATAGAAGCACTTGTTTCACGATTCTTGTATCAAAAATCTATGTTCAAGCTGATATTTCAAATCATTTATACCACATAATCAGTACAGTACATTGCCGTGTTTCCTATATTATTGAAAAGAGTGAATCCCAATTGCAAAAATAAACGTATTTCAATTTAAAGACCTCAAGGAAACTGGCAACAAGTAATGAATAGATATGGTGGTAAAACGAAGTTAATATTATCGTTCTGTCTATCGTGTGCTTGATTAACTGCAAAAATAAAGCAGAAATTTTGAAGGAAGTTAAATTTTCAACTAGTGACAAAGAAGTATGTACATCAGTTGATGATTGAAGGGTGGAATGAGTAGGTTAGGACATTAAGCACTTCGTAGGGAAGGTTTGTACGGGAAGTGGTTTTTAGGTTGGTTGGTTGTTTTGGGTTTTATGGCGCATCGGCGACTAGGCCATAATGCGCCAAACAAAAGACAAGATAAAAGATAAAAGACATGTAAACCCGCAACCACATTTAAAAGAGATTAGCAAAATTGTAAAAAGGTAAAACAACAAAGAACAAGTGTAAAAATACAAAAGAAAACAATAGAATACCAGGTGTAAATGACCTGGGATACACAAACAATGTATAAGGTGGTAAAATCATAGATATAAAAAGCTGAAGAGTAAAAACTATATGCGATTAAAATATCCAGTAAATCGTAAAAATTGAAAGAGAGAGGTAAAAGTACAATGGTCGGATAAAAGATGTCCGAGTGTAAGGGGCTCGGACGTAAAATCATGAAAGTTAAAAAACATACGACGTTCGATGTTAAAACAATGACATGAAATTAAAATGTGTTTGATCGTTAAAAAGGTGTCACAAAACTCACACTTGGGTTCGTCGTCCGCCCGTAAAAGAAACGAATGTGTAATAAACGAATGACCCAAGCGGAGCCGAGCAAGTATAACTTCCTCCTTGCGATTCCTGCGGTAACAAGACTGCCATGGTTTGATGATAGGTTTGATCTCAAAGAGCTTGTTCGTAAGCTGTTCTGACCAAGATCTCTGCCACTGTGCCCGGAGCTCGGTGGCGAAACGCTGCCGGAAATCCAGATAAGGAACCGGCAACGGAGAGTCGGACAGGGGCGTGGCTGACTTGGCAGCAGCATCTGCCAAGTCGTTGCCCCTGATACCGACGTGACCGGGCACCCAACAGAAATGGATGGTGGTGGTGGCTGCCAGACGATGTAGCTGCTGGCGGATCTTAGTAAGAACAGGGTGAGGCCGATGCCTCACCGAAATCAAAGCCTGTAGCGAGCTAAGCGAGTCGGTGTAAAGCACACACCGACGATGATGCTTAGTCGCCACGTGGTCCAAGGCGAGGCTGATAGCGTGCAACTCTGCAGTGGGATCTGGTCTGCAATGATTACATCACAGCAGACCATGGCTGATCCCACCGAAGTGCCGGACTTCGAGCCATCTGTAAAAACAGGCAAGAAGTCCGGGTGCTCAGCACGATGGCTGGCAAAGAGTTGCCGGTACACACAGTCGGGTGTAAAGGCCTTCCCCGTCCTGCACAGGGAAAAATCGCAGGTAGGGGAAACAGCGAGCCATGGTGGAAGTGGCTCAGCTGTCGACTGTGCAACGCTATCGAGACTGGTGTTGATGTCTCTGAGGTAGCCTCGGACTCGCAAACCAAAAGGACGAATGGCAGTCGGCCGATTATTGTAAAGCATTTCCCACTTCGGACTGAAAACGCAGTCCCAAGTGGGATGGCCAGGCAGGGATCGCAATTTAGAAGCATATTGTAGGGACAACTGCTGACGGCGAAGAGATAAAGACGGTTCGTCGGTCTCAACGTAAAGACTCTGGACCGGTGAGGTGCGGAAGGCTCCCGTGCAAACACGGAGAGCCTGGTGATGGAGGGGGTCCAGCACCTTCACCACCGAATCCCGGGCCGAGTCGTACACCTGGGATCCGTAGTCCAGTTTCGATCGGACAAGTGCACGGTATAGGCGGAGCAAAGAACATCGGTCCGCCCCCCAAGAGAGGGAGGAGAGGACCTTGACGATGTTCAATGCCCGCGTGCACTTGGACCTGAGATGACGTATGTGTGGTAAAAAGGTCAATTTCCGATCGAATATGAGATCGAGAAACTTGGTCTCCGCCACAACTGGAATGATGTTACCCCCGAGCCGCAGCTCGGGATCCAGATGAAGATTACGCTTGTGGCAAAAGTGCACACAAGCGGTCTTCTGTGGGGAGAACCGAAACCCGTTTGCCGTCGCCCAAACCGAAAGATTGTTCAGGGCAATTTGCAGTTGTCTTTCAATGACCCTCATGCTGGACGATGAGCAAAAGATGCTAAAGTCATCAACATAGAGGGCATTGCCTACTGATGGAGGAAGTTGTCTAGTTATAGAATTAATCTTGACAGCGAAAAGCGTAACACTCAGAACGCAGCCTTGTGGCACCCCCTCTTCTTGGGGGTACGGCCGCGACAGAGTGTTACCAACACGGACACGAAAAGAGCGTGTCGATAAGAAGTTGGAGATGAAGATCGGCATGTGACCTCTCAAGCCGAAGCTGTGGAGGTCACGAAGAATGCCGAATCTCCAAGCTGTGTCGTACGCTTTTTCGATGTCGAAGAAAATTGACACCAGGTGCTCTCTTCTTAAAAATGAATTTCTGATAGCCGATTCGAGGCGTATCAGATGGTCAAGAGTTGACCGTTGCCTGCGAAAGCCACACTGGGTGTTGGAAAGAAGGCCGTGATGTTCTAAATACCAGACGAGTCTGGCATTTACCATTCTTTCCAACACCTTGCACACGCAGCTCGTCAATGCGATTGGACGATAATTGGAAGGAATCTTGGGATCTTTGCCTGGCTTGGGGAAGGCCAAGACGATGGCCTCCCGCCAGGAGTCCGGAAACTGCTCCTCGAGAAAAATGCGATTGAAGAGATGGAGCAGCCGATCCTTACTCGATGGTGAAAGATGTTGGAGCATGGCATAATGGACATTGTCCAGCCCAACAGCAGAGGCACGAGAAGAGTGCAGAGCAAGGCGAAGCTCCTCCGCTGTGAATGGCCTGTTGTAAGGCTCCAGGCCATTCGAGTGGAAAGACAGCGAAGAGCGTTCCGCCCTGCCCTTCTGGGCCAGAAACTCGGGGGAGTAAGAAGAAGAAGAAGAGATGGAGGAGAACGACTCCCCCAGAGTGTCGGCAATTGCTTTGGGATCAGCAATTGCCTGTCCATTGTGCTCCAGGATCGATAACGAGTGGGACGTGTAGTTCCCACTCATCTTCCGGACTTTATCCCACACGACCTTGGAACTAGTCGTGCGGGTTATGGATGACGTATACTTGATCCAAGATTCCTTCTGGCTCTGGCGTCGGACGAAACGAGCTTTCGCCCTGGCGCGTTTGAAGTTCTCGAGGTTGGGGGTTGTCGGATATCTCCGAAACACCCCCCAAGCCTTGTTCTGAGCCTTACGAGCTGCGGTGCAATCTGGATTCCACCACGGTTTCGGAAAGCGAGGAAACCGTGTAGAAGTTTGAGGAATTGTTGATGCAGCTGCATCTACGATACAGTCCGTTATCTCCGCTACTGCCACATTGATTGGCTCCTGGCTGACAGAGTGGTCATCGAGCTCAGAGAGCAGCTCGAAACCACCCCAGTCAGCCCGATCCAGCCTCCACCGTGACACGCGTGAAGGGCTGCAAGGCCCCCCACGGGAGATGGTGCACACCACGGGGAGGTGATCGCTTCCGTACGGGTTGTCCTCGACCTCCCATGTAAAGAGTGGAAGGATCGAGGAGGAGCAGATGGTGAGATCAATGGCAGTGAAAGTGCGGGTTGGGGAGTGAAAGTAAGTGCTGACACCGGTGTTCAACAGGGAGAGAGAAGGATCCAGGAGCCACTGCTCCAGGACCCCACCCCTCCCGTTGGTGTCAGCACTGCCCCAAAGTGGACTGTGTCCGTTGAGGTCCCCCATAATGAGGAAGGGGGACGGCAGCTGCGAGACGAGATCATCAAGGTCTTCCTGGAAGACGATGCTCCCAGGTGGAAGATATAGAGAGCAGACAGTCAGCGAGAACCCCACGAAGAGACGAATGGCTACCGCCTCTAAGTTAGTGGTGAGGGGTACGACCTGGAATGGAGAATGGTTGCTCACGAGGATGGCGACACCCCCGCGAGCTGGACCATCTCCATCCCGGTCCCGGCGAACTAGTGAAAAGTGCCGGATCGTGGGATCTGTGACTGGCTGCAAGTACGTCTCCTGCAGGCACACACAGATGGGCTGGTGTGCCTGAAGGAGGGCCTTGATGTCGTCAAGATTCCTCTGGAATCCACGACAATTCCATTGTAGGAGTGTGGCCATCTCAGGACTTAGAAGAGTGGGCGGACGACGTGTTTCTATTCAACTTAACCGCCGCGGAGGACGGTTTAGTGAATAGGGGGCGGTCGGTATCCATGTCCTCGGAATCGTCCGAGGGGCATGGATCGGTGACCGCCCTTTGCGGTGCTGTTATTTTCTTTTTTGGCCCCGGCGGGGGCCCCTTCGGTTTGGAAGGTCTTGCTGTCTGAGGACGGGAGGGAGGAGGCCTTCCGGTGGAGGTGGAAGGCTGAGCTGCAGGAATGGAAACCGGGGTTGATGTCGAAGTCGACACCACCCTCGGTCTCGCCTGCGTGAGGAGGTACTTCGCAGCTGGCGAGAAAGACTCAGTAGGTGGTACACTGATGTCAGTCTGCACCGCAACCGAAGTCATTGGAACGATGGGCTTTCCAATGACTGCACTGGCATAGGAAACCTTGCCAGGCGGGGCAGGCGGTGCAGCAAGCCTTCTCGCTTCAGCATACGAGATGTTGTTGATGACTTTGAGGCGTTGTACCTCCTTTTCCTCCTTCCACTTCGGACAGTCGCGGGAGTACGCCGGATGTTCGCCACTGCAGTTCACACAGCATGCCTTTTCAGCTGTGCAGTCAGGATCGAGATGATCCTTACTGCCACAGCGAGCACAGGTGGGCTTGCCCCTGCATGCTGTGCGGGCATGACCGTATATCTGACACTGAAAACAGCGCAGAGGATTTGGGATATACGGCCGAACCTCACAATGTAAATAACCTGCCTTGATGTAAGAAGGCAGGCGTGGCGTATTGAATGTCACAATCAACACCCGGGTGGGTGTTAATTTTCCATCACGGCGTGTCGAAACCCGATGGACCGCTGTTACTCCTTGAGGTGTGAGCTCCGAGAGGATTTCCTCCTCAGTGACTTTGAGGAGGCCCCACTCGGTGATCACACCCCGAGAGGAATTCAAAGTTTTATGGGGAGTGACTTCGACAGCCACCCCACCAATTTCTTTGACTTTCAGGAGTAGTTCGGAGTGTTTCGAACAAGCGGTCTCAACCTGTAAGTCGCCAGATCGTAAGCGCTTAACGGATTTCGGCTCTCCCGCAAGACCTTTCAAACCTTTATTCACAAAAAATGGGGACATGTCCCCAAGTACCTGATCACCCGTGGAGTGGATGATCAGGAACTTTGGGAACGAAGACACAGACACAGAAGAAGATGGCAGTGATAACGTAGACGAAGAAGAAGACGGGGGTTCATGTCGAGCCCTCTTGTTGGCGACGATCGCATTATTTTCTTCACTCTCTCTCATGGTTTGTTTTGTGTGGTTCAGTGCCCGCTGTCCCCACCCTCCACGGAGCCCAACAAGGGGACGCCCAGTCGGGCGCCAGGGCTACGCAGGCACTATACCCACACAGACAGTGAGCCAAGCCCTCACAAAGAAATATAAGGAAAATAAAAAGAGAAATGTGCAGAATAAAACATTCTACACAAATCAAACAAAGCGTAAAATAAGAAAATTGTGACTGGCCAAACTGGCCGCACAAAGAAAGGATAACTACAAAACGAAAATAATCTGTGAGGAAACTTGTAAACCTGTACCCGGACCGTGGGCAAGGTTACTCACCGCTCTGCACGGTTGACCCTAGCAGGACCTGCCCACCAGCCGATTGCTCCTGGGGGGGCCACCCCAGGAGCTCCCGTTTACCGGAAGCAGAGGCCAAAGCAGTGTATAGCAGAGGCCCCGGAATCCGCTGCCCAGCCCCGCGACGGACAGGCTCCCCAATGGCAAGACGGCCAATGGGGACCACGCCAGTCATGAGCTGAGGAGAGAAGACGGGGACCTCCGAGCAACTACCAGGATCCTCCTTTCCCGGGACACGGGTCTCCGCGCACGGCAAACACGCGGGCGAGCGTTTAGGACCCTGCGAAGGTAACCGAGCCAGCGGGAACCTTCACAGGGTGGTCCCCCTCACCACGTACAGGCGCTCACACCGAGGGGGTGTGGTTTTTAGGACTCGTGATGAAAACTTCATATTTCGTCGTTAGAAGCAGCATACTTAAATGACTGGAGCAGACACACACAATCGGCAGGGTAATTATATTTTAATAATAACATTATATTTTAATAATACATTATCAAAAGTTTATTTACATATAGAGACTAAACCTTAGGATGCGGTGGGCATGTTAAAATGTGGCCTACAAATGGACAATTGCAGCAGCAGTAGCTCAGGACAGATGCATTTGGGGAACTAAATAAGACACGTGTCATAAAATTGCACACAACCAAATGATAAAATACGCGACAGAACTACAGTATAGGGTTCTCAGCCGCCATCTTGTTTTATTTCGCCGCGGTGAAAAAAAAAGTCTGGTAAAAGTAGTCCGTTCCGCATCTACCTTGAGATGCGTATTGAGGATACATATATATAATTTAAAAGATATATATATAAAAGAAATATGCAACGCAACATAGAAGAAGATCATGTTTCTGCACTTAAAAAAATTATTGAGAATAATCTCATCCAAACAAGATTTTATTAACAACGCTTATCGCTACAAAATGAAACCTCGTTTCGCACTGAAAAAAAAACGAAAATAAACAATTTACTCAAAAATAGATTCTATTAATAACTTTTATCGCTAAACAATAACACCTTGTTCCTTACTGAAGAATCATGGCTTAATAGTTGCTAAATGTCTCAAAAGCATAAAAATGCAAACTAATAAGCAAATAAAAAACTGGTACATTTTGCATCATGGCTTAATAGTTGCTAAATGTCTCAAAAGCATAAAAATGCAAACTAATTTATGAAACGTATACATTTGGACATTCGAATCTCCCACCTTATATACACCATTGCTTTGTTGTGTTAGGGTATGATGTATGAATGACTGCTGTATTCGCGGCACGATCTAAATATTTCCATCTTGAAACACTGATTTGTTTTTTGCCCTCTCCCCACCCCCGAAATATTTCTGCCGAATGACCCGGGTCGCTTAAAAATTTCTCGGGCGAAAAGACGTCGCGAGTGGAAAAAGTTCAAGAAGCCCTGATCTAAGGGACCTGGGTTCGAGCTCCGGGTAAGGCATGGACGTTTATGTTGTTTTTCTGTTGAAGTCCTGCCATCCTCTCAGAAGATACTGTGACATATAAACTGACAGACTCCTATCAGACCTTTGTGGCAAGCAGCTGCTTGAGGGGGTATTTATTTTTTATTTAAAACACGCCGCCCAGTGCCCTGGCGCCGCCCCCTGACTGTTGCCAAATCTGAGATTATGTTCAAATTGCAAACAAGCCTTACACTTTGCTTACACTGTCAGATCCGGCCAGTGTCGCCATCTACCGATGAAGATAAAGATTATTTGGAGAGTCAAACAATCAGTTGCTGGTTGTAAACTCGATTATCTAAAGTGGGAAGATATTCAAAGTTACGATATAAATAATAATATCGAGACTTTTCGCCACTGGGAAGATATCTGTTCTGCATTCTATAACGTTCCTTCATGTCATCATCCTCTATATATGGCTCAATTGGTAGTGCGCCAGGCTCGAAAACTGCAGTTCCCATGTTCGAGTCCGACCTGTACCAGATTTCAGATTTATCTCCGCTATAATAGCCCCTCTGCCCTCGGTGAGAAGAGGGCACTAAGGGCCTCGTAAATATCGCCGTCCATCGGATGGAATGTAAAGCCGTTGCCCTATAAGAGCTCTATCCCCTGTGCATGCTAAAGATCACGCTGGATAGCCGTGACGGGAGGCTATCTATTTTTTTTAGAAAAAGGAAAAATTTTCATTCTTTTTAAGGGACCTGGGTAATTTTTCTTTATTTAGGTATATTAGATTGCCTCCCGTCAAGGCCATTATTATTTATTTCTGGTATATTAGATCTTTATCTTCCGTTACGTTTTCTCATAAAACGCTTAGAAGTTACATAGCCTCGAAGTCAGCTACCGCTGACATGATGTGGATGGAAGTGGTTGTAATTCATTAAGACTCAGTGTATATTTTTAGTAACTCTTTCCTAAGTTTGGGTCGGCCACCCCTGCTTTCACCTAATGGCTCCAACAAAAATTCGTCGTCACTTCACAAATAGTTCTGGAAACAAATGGTTTAAGTTTTGTCGTGGAAAAATAAATCCCATCGAAGAACACTTCCAATAATTTTTTGGACATTTTATAGCTTTATGTCATTCACTGAACTGTTCTAATTTTATTAATGAGTAAGTTCTAAATTTCATTTTTTTTTTTTGTTTCACTTTAATGGAAAGATGTTACTTTGCAATTCCAGCAAGTTTGAGTTTCTGAAGGATGTTTAAGTTCTGTGAAGTAGTTTTCTGTAGTTTTTTTTTTTCTTTTTTTTTTCTTCAGTTTTCTGTAGCACATCTTTAGTTTCTGGGAATAGTTTTCACAGAAGGTCGAACAGGATGAGAACTAGTAAGTGATCTGTGTATTCTTTCTTTGGACACAGCCGCAGAATATGATAGAGTTAGGTTGGGTTGGGTAGTTTTACCTCTGAGCGGCACTTTTTTGCACACCATGGGCTAAAAAAGTGCCTGGCCAGGTCACATGGAGCCCGAAGGCTCAGAGAAGGTTGGGGGAGGGGACCCACTGGAACAGCTGTTGGGAGACAGATGGTAGCCTCCCGTCAAGGCTAACCAGCGTGTTCTTTAACGTGCACAGAATATGGCTCTCCCGCACACGGAGGCCACGGCTTAACGTCCCATCTGATGGATGGCGGGCTTTCCAAGCCCATCGGTGTCCCCTATTGACCGTGGGCAGGGCGGGGAATTTTGCGGAGATAAATCTCAACGCTGACACAGCTGGGACTCGAACCTGGGAACTACAGATTACGAGCCTGGCGCGCTACCGACTGAGTTTTTGCCAGTGATTATAATGTTGATCATGGTGTATTAAAAAAAGTAGAACAAATGTTGTTAATATTTAAATTTCTATTAAGTAAGCAAAAAATACGCATTATCTATAATACATAACAATGGCGTGCCCAGGATATTATGTTGGCAGCAGGTGTGGGGGGGGGGGGCTCAGTCGGTAGCGCGCCAGGCTCGTAATCTGTAGTTCCCAGGTTCGAGTCCCAGCTTGGTCAGCGTTGAAATTTATCTCCGCAAAATTCCACGCCCTGCCCACGGTCAGTAGGGGACACCGATGGGCTTGGAAAGGCCGCCGTCCGTCGGATGGGACGTTAAGCCGTGGCCCCGTGTGCGGGAGAGCCATACCCTGTGCACGTTAAAGAACACGCTGGATGGCCTTGACGGGAGGCTACCATCTGTCTCCCAACAGCTGTTCCAGTGGATCCCCTCCCCCAACCTTCTCTGAGCCTTCGGGGTCCATGTGACGTGGCCATTTAGCCCATGGTGTGCAAAAAAGTGCCGCTCAGAGGTAAAACAACCCAACCCAACCCTGAGCCTTCGGGGTCCATGTGACCTGGCCATTTAGCTCATGGTGTGCAAATAAGTGCCGCTCAGAGGTAAAACAACCCAACCTGCCACTTTAATATGCCAAAGTAAAATATCTGTGAGGATGGCGAGACCTCAGAAAAAAGACAACTCAAACATCTATGCCCTATCCGGGGCTCGAACCCAGGTCTCTTTGATCAGTAGCCAAGCGCCCTAATCACTTAGCCACTGGGACGTAGAGGTAAAAAATTTATTAAACTTCTCCATATTTCTTGGATGTTTGAAGAAAATTTTACAAAAACGGAGGAGGATTAACTGCTACAATGGAAATCCAGTCTCTTGCTCCCCCTTTTTTTTTCAGGGGGGTTTAACTTAGGTTCTGTTCCTATTCAGGCCCTGGATCTACAAAAAATAATTAGGGGTGGGGGCGGGGCTAACTCAATCGAGCTTGGGGGGGAAAGTAGGGGAAGGGAAGGGGTAAGCGATTGGATTTCGATTGCAACATATTTCCGCCTTCGTCTTAGAGGTCTTTTAAAAATTTCTTGAAAAATGCGTGAAATATAAATACGTTTATCAAAATTTTATCCGTTACTTGCATTGTCATAGGGGGAGAGGACACGTCTTCCCCCCCTTAGATAGGGTTCTGCTTAGAACGCAGTCTTATATCTAAATTTATTAACAATTAGGTTTAAACAATGGATTATAAAAATATGACTTAGCAAGTGATAATATATCGAATATTTCCATATATTTATGTGTTGTGGATAAAAGCAAAGTTTTATAAAATAAATGAGACAATGTCTTTTCGTGTCAAAATGTTGGCAACCTTATTACCTGCGTAACCCCACCCCCTTTTCCCTTTTTGCTCCATTAGACAAAAAGGGGCGGGGTGGCTCAGTCAGTAGCGCACCAGGATCGTAATCTGCAGATCCCAGGTTCGAGTCCCAGTTGGGTCAGCGATGAGATTTATCTCCGCAAAATTCCCCGCCCTGCCCACGGGCAGTAGGGGACACCGATGGGCTTGGAAAGGCCGCCGCCCGTCGGATGGGACGTTAAGCCGTGGTCACGTGTGCGGAAGAGTTGTACCCTGTGCACGTTAAAGAGCACGCTGGATGGCCTTGACGGGAGGCTACCATCTGTCTCCCAACAGCTGTTCCAGTGGGTACCCTCCCCCAACCTTCTCTGAGCCTTCGGGGTTCATGTGACCTGAACATTTAGCCCATGGTGTGCAAAAAAGTGCCGCTCAGAGGTAATCAACCAACCATTAGACAAAATCCTGTTGATGTTAACGGTGAGTAATGCTTCTGACAATAAAGCTTTCTGCTGCATATTTTTTTATTCTTTTATACGGTAGATTCTGACAAATATCAACTGTCTCCAGCTTAAAATTGCTTAATTGCTTGCTCATGAATAAATAAATAATAAATACCCCCTCAAGCAGCTGCTTGCCACAGAGGTCTGACAGGAGCCTGTCAGTTTATATGCCACAGTAGAAGATCTGAAAGGATGGCAGGACCTCAACAGAAAACAACACGACATCCATGCCTACAATCTAAAAACCAAAAGTCTTCACTATTATCTTTTATTTAGTTTTTATTATTAATTAATTTAAAAGAAACATCTGATGAATCTTATTGAAATATATGCGACTGATAACACGGGAATTTAAAATCCTCCACTTCTTTGATGCCATTGGGCGTCCACTGTTTACATTTATCGCCTCCACTCCACCAGGTTTGAAGATCCGTCTTTATCGACGTCGCGATCGGCTCTTCGTGCAACTTTCGGCACAATTCGCACATCCACGGATACAAATACGACTTGTAACGCGTCTTCCAATCGAAATATGACATGTACAGATCATCATCATCCGCCACTCTCCACAAGAATTCGCCCAACTCCTTCGGGCCTGCAAAATCCATTGCATTGATAACCGAACGGTCTGGCGTCATCGAGGCGTAATCGACTCCACCGAACACAACAGGAACGATATTGTACTCCAGGATATTGAAAAGTTTTTCGGTGACATAACTCTTACAAATGGCATTTTCGAAGGCCAAATAGAATTTGTATTTCTTGTCGATTCTCTTGTAGCATTTCGATGTCTCTGCCGGTCTACAACCCTCGATTCCACAGCCACCGAAAACATCAACAGGGAAATGTTGTCTTAATTCTTCGACGTATTTCTCTCTCTGACTGTCAGTACAACAGTTGCTAACATACCACACAGCTTTGTCCACTTTCATCTTTAACATCTCGTTGGTTAGAACACCGCGAGAGTTCATATTTGACGTCACATTGGTGCCAAAGTTTCGTCCAATGAAACCGTACGTTGTCATGAGGTCAGAGTTTGATCGATAGCTCATCGTCCAATTAAATAAGCCGTTGAATCTTTGAAGATCTATCAATTCAAGCCAAGGCGGTTCCATGGAATACAGAATCCACATTTGATCCGGACGGCGAAACTTCGGAAATTTGTATATCACAATGTCTCGGACGTGAAACAACACGGCATTGGCTTTGGATATTTTCTTTGGATCTTTGGTCACGTAGCAGTTGTCGACAGGACAGGAGTAACGTTTGAATGATTTCTGTCCGACGTGAAGGAAATAATAATGGTTCGGATTCCATTGACCGAAGTATAAAGTAGCGAGAAAAATCACTTTTCGAGTGGAATTCGAGTACTTTTTGTAATCTTTAAAGTGTTTCAAGGGAAAGCCAAGTAATCTAGCGTCTTCATTATCATATTTCTTTTTGTCGCACTTCACAGACATTTCATACACCAGAGGAAAACGATTTGAATCATTGTGTACAGTCAAGTTTTGTCGCAAAACTTTAGAAAATCTTTCATCTTCAAATGAAGTTTTTCCTATTTCTTGTCCTAAAATAATGTCTTTGAAATACATCCATACTAAAGTGCAGGCAACCACGGTGATAAACGTCACCAACAACTTGTTTACAAGCTGTAGGCCCGTACGGCGTCTCTGTGTGAACAATTTGAATGCCAATATCGTTTGGAACATTTGAAGCGATCTTACCAAGGGTTTCACTGGCAGAAGACGTTCGCTATGGTGTGGTTGCCAGAAGCCTCGTCTTTATATTTCTTATCTGCAAAGGAAAGGAAAATGTATTAAACATTTATATTTTTAAAATAGTTTTAGAATTAATTAAGTTACAAAGTTATAAAATATTATATTTTTACACGGCACTTTTTTGCACACAATGAGTTAAATCAGTGTTTCCAAAGTGGGCGATACCGCCCCCTGGGGGGCGCTGGAACGATCCAGGGGGCGGTGGAAGCATAAAAAAAGGTGGGAAGATGAGAAAATTTTGAAAAACCGTTCGTACATGTTTCATCTGTTGTGTAACACAGAGTTAAAGTCGAATGTTACCATGGTTAATGTTAATAAATAATTTTATAATTTCAAGCTTCAAGGTGTCTTATTTACAACATCTTTCTTTACTATGTTGTAGGACGTAGGTAGAAATATAGATACATGAAAGAACGCAAATTTGTCACTGCATCTTTCTGTTTGTTCGCTTAAAGAAGGTAGATTTCCAGGGGGGCGCTGAGTAATTTTTTTTCTGAAAAGGGGGCGGTAGGACAAATAAGTTTGGGAACCTCTAGGCTAAATGATCAGGCCACAAGGACTCCCAAGTTGGGTGAATGGGACAACTGTTAAGGAGACAGAGAGTAGCCTTCCGTCAAATCATCTAGAGTGCTCTTCAATTTGCACATCGTAAGACTTTTCTGCACACAGGGTCATGGCTTAACATTCCGTTCGACAGACAGCGGCCTTTCCAAGTCCATTATATATTCCCTTTTTCATCAAGTGCAGAAAGAGGGTTAGCGGAAAAAATCATCAATGCAGGCATATTTGGGAATTGAAGATTGAATCTGATGCACTAATGAGTGAGCCAACCTCCATCCTAAAAAGAATAAGAATCCCATTTTTTGAGAAAATTTTACTGCCACTCTAATACAAGTAGTGGAAGAAAACAAAAAGCTGTGCTCTATAAGGTATGATGGTAATATATAGTGTAATATACTGAAAGGATAATTCATTATACACACCGACCTAAAAACGTGTGAATTCACCTTCCGCTCTCACAACAGCAGCAACACGTCGTGGAGTGGACTCTACCAGATATTGGAAATGTCCGTATTGCTGGCCATAATTCCAGGACAGCAGTTGGTAAAACGCCGAGAGTTGCCGGTGGCATCGCTCCACTTCATCCCACAGATGCTCAACAGGGTTCAAATCCGGAGAGTTGGGTTGGGTTGTTTTACCTCTGAGCGACACTTTTTTGCACACCATGGGCTAAATGGCCAGGTCACATGGACCCCGAAGGCTCAGAGAAGGTTGGGGGAGGGGACCCACTGGAACAGCTGTTGGGATACAGATGGTAGCCTCCCGTCAAGGCCATCCAGCGTGTTCTTTAACGTGCACAGGGTATGGCTCTCCCGCACAAGGAGCCACGGCTTAACGTCCCATCCGACGGACGGCGGCCTTTCCAAGCCCATCGGTGTCCCCTACTGACCGTGGGCAGGGCGGGGAATTTTGCGGAGATAAATCTCAACGCTGACCAAGCTGGGACTCGAACCTGGAAACTACAGATTACGAGCCTGGCGCGCTACTGACTGAGCCACCCCCGCCCACAAGGGATTTCGGCTGGCCGCATTATTGTGGCGGAGTAAGACAGGTTTGTGGATGGGTGCAGTATGTATAATAAGTTGTGCTTTCAGTGTATATAGCTATATAATAAAAGTTGAGTGCCTATTTGGCTGCTGATATCTACGTAGTGTCGAAATGCTGTCAAAGTACACATTAAGGTTCCTTGAGCTCTGGGGGCGGGGGTGGCTCAGTCGGTAGCGCGCCGGGCTCGTAATCTAGTTCCCAGGTTCGAGTCCCAGCTGGGTCAGCGTTGAGATTTATCTCCGCAAAATTCCCCGCCCTGCCCACGGTCAGTAGGGGACACCGATGGGCTTGGAAAGGCCGCCGTCCGTCGGATGGGACGTTAAGCCGTGGCCCCGTGTGCGGGAGAGACATACCCTGTGCACGTTAAAGAACACGCTGGATGGCCTTGACGGGAGGCTATCATCTGTCTCCCAACAGCTGTTCCAGTGGGTCCCCTCCCCCAACCTTCTCTGAGCCTTCGGGGTCCACGTGGCCTGGCCATTTAGCCCATGGTGTGCAAAAAAGTGCCGCTCAGAGGTAAAACAACCCAACTCCTTGAGCTCTTCCTACTGTCTTCACCACCCAGTTGCCATTAATAATGCTCAGGCCTACTCTTGTACTTGTATTAACTGATACTTGTGCACGTAACCTATAGGAAGTATTATGTAGTTCGAAACTGGAAGATATCACCTTTTCGATAGAACAACCAAAAAAAAAGTACACACTACTCATATGAAACCTAATTGAACCTGTGGACGTCCTTCTTTGTACGTCCTGATCAGACAATCACAGGGAAAATCTTGATCAGTGGCCAGTAGCAGGGCAATCAGGGCACCTGACATGTTATCACGAGGTCGTGGGTTCGGATCCCACTCGGCAAGAGAAATCCCCCCTCTCCCGTACCCAGTGTTAGCAGAATATAACGTCGAAGATAGTGGCTTCAATAAAACAGTGAAAAACTTGCATTTTTAGGTTGGTTGGTTGGTTGGTTGTTTGGAGTTTTATGGCGCATGAGCTACTCAGGCTATAATGCGCCAAACAAGGTAAATATATGCTAAAAAAACAAATACTCCTCAACCAAAATTAAAAAACAAATGCTGGAAAAGGAAAAATTAAAACCAACAAGATATATATATATAACAGAAATAAAAAGTAAGTTGTAAAACAACAAATGTGTAGATAAATAAATACAGTAGAGACAAAGGATAAAACTAGCCCAGGTGTAAATGACCTAGGCAGAAGGTGAAAAAATTACAAATGATTAAAATTATAATCTGGTAAAATATCCTGTATACTGTAAAAAGGCAAAAATTGGAGATAAAATGGTACTATCAGATAAAAGATGTCCGAGTGTAAGTGGCTCGGACGTAAAATTGTGAAAATTAAAATACAAACGACGTTCTAGGTTAAAACATGGACATTCAATTAAAATATGTTTGATTGTTAAAATGGTATCACAAAACTCGCACTTAGGTACGTCGTCCGCCCGAAGAAGAAACGAATGAGTAATATATGAGTGACCTAAGCGGAGCCGAGCAAGTACAACTTCCTCCTTGCGATTCCTGCGGTAACAAGACTGCCATGGTTTGATGATAGGTTTGATCTCAAAGAGCTTGTTTGTAAGCTGTTCCGACCAAGATCTCTGCCACTGTGCCCGTAGCTCGGTGGTAAAACGTTGCCGGAAATCCAGATAGGGAACCGGCAACGGAGAGTCGGACAGGGGCGTGGCTGACCTGGCAGCAGAATCTGCCAAATCATTACCCCTGATTCCGACGTGACCGGGCACCCAACAGAAATGGATGGTGGTGGTGGCTGCCAGACGATGTAGCTGCTTGGCGGATCTTAGTAAGAACAGGGTGAGGCCGATGCCTCACCGAGATCAAAGCCTGTAGCGAGCTAAGCGACCGATGTGCCGGACTTCGAGCCATCTGTGAAGACAGGCAAGAAGTCCGGGTACTCAGCACGATGGCTGGCAAAGAGTTGCCGGTACACACAGTCGGGTGTAAAGGCCTTCCCCGTCCTGCACAAGGAAAAATCACAGGAAGGGGAAACAGCGAGCCATGGTGGAAGTGGCTCAGCTGTCGACTGTGCAACGCTATCGAGACTGGTGTTGATGTCTCTGAGGAAGCCTCGGACACGCAAACCAAAAGGACGAATGGCAGTCGGCCGCTTAGTGTAAAGAATTTCCCACTTCGGACTGAAAACGCAGTCCCAAGTGGGATGGCCAGGCAGGGATCGCAATTTAGAAGCATATTGTAGAGACAACTGCTGACGGCGAACAGATAAAGATGGTTCGTCGGTCTCAACGTAAAGACTCTGGACCGGTGAGGTGCGGAAGGCTCCCGTGCAAACATGGAGGGCCTGATGATGGGGGGGTCCAGCACCTTCACCACCGAATCCCGGGCCGAGTCGTACACCTGGGATCCGTAGTCCAGTTTTGATCGGACAAGTGCACGGTAGAGGCAGAGCAAAGAACATCGGTCCGCCCCCCAAGAGAGGGAGGAGAGGACCTTGATGATGTTCAATGCCCACGTGCACTTGGACCTGAGATGACGTATGTGAGGTAAAAAGGTCAATTTCCGATCGAATATGAGACCGAGAAACTTGGTCTCCGCCACAACTGGAATGATGTTACCCCCGAGCCGCAGCTCGGGATCCAGATGAAGATTACGCTTGTGGCAAAAGTGCACACAAGCGGTCTTTGGGGAGATCCGAAACCCGTTTGCCGTCGCCCGAACCGAAAGATTGTTCAGGGCAATTTGCAGTTGTCTTTCAATGACCCTCATGCTGGACGATGAGCAAAAGATGCTAAAGTCATCAACATAGAGGGCATTGCCGACTGATGGAGGAAGTTGTCTAGTTATAGAATTAATCTTGACAGCGAAAAGCATAACACTCAGAACGCAGCCTTGTGGCACCCCCTGTTCTTGGGGGTACGGCCGCGACAGAGTGTTACCGACACGGACACGAAAAGAGCGTGTCGATAAGAAGTTGGAGATGAAGATCGGCATGTGACCTCTCAAGCCGAAGCTGTGGAGGTCACGAAGAATGCTGAATCTCCAAGCCATGTCGTACGCTTTTTCGATGTCGAAGAAAATTGACACCAGGTGCTCTCTTCTTAAAAATGAATTTCTAATAGCCGATTCGAGGCGTATCAGAGTTGACCGTTGCCTGCGAAAGCCACACTGGGTGTTGGAAAGAAGGTTGTGATGTTCTAAATACCAGATGAGTCTGGCATTTACCATTCTTTCCAACACCTTGCACACGCAGCTCGTCAATGCGATTGGACGATAATTGGAAGGAATCTTGGGATCTTTGCCTGGCTTGGGGAAGGCCAAGACGATGGCCTCCCGCCAGGAGTCTGGAAACTGCTCCTCGAGAAAAATGCGATTGAAGAGATGGAGCAGCCGATCCTTACTCGATGGTGAAAGATGTTAGAGCATGGCATAATGGACATTGTCCGGCCCTACAGCAGAGGCACGAGAAGAGTGCAGAGCAAGGCGAAGCTCCTACGCTGTGAATGGCCTGTTGTAAGGCTCCAGGCCATTCGAGTGGAAAGACAGCGGAGAGCGCTCCGCCCTGCCCTTCTGGGCCAGAAACTCGGGGGAGTAAGAGGAAGACGAAGAGATGGAAGAGAATGACTCCCCCAGAGTGTCAGCAATTGCTTTGGGATCAGCAATTGCCTGTCCATTGTGCTCCAGGATCGATAACGAGTGGGACGTGTAGTTCCCACTCATCTTCCGGACTTTATCCCACATGACCTTAGAAGTAGTCGTGCGGGTAATAGAAGATGTATACTTGATCCAAGATTCCTTCTGGCTCTGGCGTCGGACGAAACGAGCTTTCGCCCTGGCGCGTTTGAAATTTTCGAGGTTGGGGGTTGTCGGATATCTCCGAAACACCCCCCAAGCCTTGTTCTGAGCCTTACGAGCTGCGGTGCAATCTGGATTCCACCACGGTTTCGGAAAGCGAGGAAACCGTGTAGAAGTTTGAGGAATTGTTGATGCAGCTGCATCTACGATACAGTCCGTTATCTCCGCTACTGCCACATTGATTGGCTCCTGGCTGACAGAGTGGTCATCGAGCTCAGAGAGCAGCTCGAAACCACCCCAGTCAGCCCGATCCAGCCTCCACCGCGAGACGCATGAAGGGCTGCAAGGCCCCCCACGCGAGATGGTGCACACCACGGGGAGGTGATCACTTCCATAAGGGTTGTCCTCGACCTCCCATGTAAAGAGTGGAAGGATCGAGGAGGAGCAGATGGTGAGGTCAATGGCAGTGAAAGTGCGGGTTGGGGAGTGAAAGTAGGTACTGACACCGGTGTTCAACAGGGAGAGAGAAGGATCCAGGAGCCACTGCTCCAGGACCCCGCCCCTCCCGTTGGTGTCAGCACTGCCCCAAAGTGGACTGTGTCCGTTAAGGTCCCCCATAATGAGGAAGGGGGACGGCAGCTGCGAGACGAGATCATCAAGGTCTTCCTGGAAGACGATGCTCCCAGGTGGAAGATATACAGAGCAGACAGTCAGCGAGAGCCCCACGAAGAGACGGATGGCTACCGCCTCTAAGTTGGTGATGAGGGGTACGACCTGGAATGGAGAATGGTTGCTCACGAGCCGGACCACCTCCATTCCGGTCCCGGCGAACTAGTGAAAAGTGCCGGATCGTGGGATCTGTGACTGGCTGTAAGTATGTCTCCTGCAGGCACACACTGATGGGCTGGTGTGCCTGAAGAAGGGCCTTGATGTCGTAAAGATTCCTCTGGAATCCACGACAATTCCATTGTAGGAGTGTGGCCATCTGACTTAGAAGAGTGGGCGGACGACAAGTTTCTATTCAGCTTAACCGCCGCGGAGGACGGTTTACTGAATAGGGGGCGGTCGGTATCCATGTCCTCGGAATCGTCCGAGGGGCATGGATCGGTGACCGCCCTTTGAGGTGCAGTGATTTTCTTTTTGGGCCCCGGTGGGGGCCCCTTAGGTTTTGAAGGTCTTGCTGTCTGAGGACAGGGAGGAGGAGGCCTTCCGGTGGAGGTGGAAGGCTGAGCTGCAGGAATGGAAACCGGGGTTGATGTCGAAGTCGACACCACCCTCAGTCTCGCCTGCTTGAGGAGGTACTTCGCAGCTGGCGAGAAAGACTCAGTAGGTGGTACACTGATGTCAGTCTGCACCACAACCGAAGTCATTGGAACGATGGGCTTTCCAATGACTGCACTGGCATAGGAAACCTTGCCAGGTGGGGCGGGCGGTGCAGCAAGCTTTCTCGCTTCAGCATACGAGATGTTGTTCATGACTTTGAGGCGTTGTACCTCCTTTTCCTCCTTCCACTTCGGACAGTCACGGGAGTACGCCGGATGTTCGCCACTACAGTTCACACAGCATGCCTTTTCTGCTGTGCAGTCAGGATCGAGATGATCCTTACTGCCACAGCGAGCACAGGTGGGCTTGCCCCTGCATGCTGTGCGGGCATGACCGTATATCTGACACTGAAAACAGCGCAGAGGGTTTGGGATATACGGCCGAACCTCACAATGTAAGTAACCTGCCTTGATGGAAGAAGGCAGGCGTGGCGTGTTAAATGTCACAATCAACACCCTGGTGGGTGTCAATTTCCCATCACGGCGTGTCGAAACCCGGTGGACCGCTGTTACTCCTTGAGATGCGAGCTCCGAGAGGAATTCCTCCTCAGTGACTTTGAGGAGGCCCCACTCGGTGATCACACCCCGAGAGGAATTCAAAGTTTTATGGGGAGTGACTTCGACAGCCACCCCACCAATATCTTTTACTTTCAGGAGTAGTTCAGAGTGTTTTGAACAAGCGGTCTCAACCTGCAAGTCGCCAGATCGTAAGCGCTTGACAGATTTCGGCTCACCCGCAAGACCTTTTAAACCTTTGTTGACGAAAAAAGGGGACATGTCCCCAAGCACCTGATCACCCGTGGAGTGGATGATCAAGAACTTTGGGAACGAAGACACAGACACAGAAGACGATGGCAGAGATAACGGAGACAAGGACGAAGACGGGGGGGTTCATGTCGAGGCCTCTTGTTGGCGGTGATTGCATTTTCATCATTCTCTCGCATGTTTGGTTTTGTGTGGTTCAGTGCCCGCTGTCCCCACCCTCCACGGAGCCCAACAAGGGGATGCCCAGTCGGGCGCCAGGGCTACGCAGGCACTATACCCACACAGACAGTGAGCCAAGCCCTCACAAATAAATAGAAGGAAAATAAAAAGAGAAATGTGCAGAACAAAAACGTTCTACACAAATGAAACAAAGCGTAAAATAACAGAATTGTGAATGGCCAAACTGGCCTCACAAAGAAAGGATAACTACAAAAGGAAAAGAAGTTGTGAGGAAACTTGTAAACCTGTACCCGGACCGTGGGCAAGGTTACTCACCGCTCTGCACGGTTGACCCTAGCAGGACCTGCCCACCAGCCGATTGCTCCTGGGGGGGAGCCACCCCAGGAGCTCCCGTTTACCGGAAGCAGAGGCCAAAGCAGTGTATAGCAGAGGCCCCAGAATCCGCTGCCCAGCCCCGCGACTGACAGGCTCCCCAATGGCAAGACGGCCAATGGGGACCACGCCAGTCATGAGCTGAGGAGAGAAGACGGGGACCCCCGAGCAACTACCAGGATCCTCCTTTCCCAGGACACGGGTCTCCGCGCACGGCAAACACGCGGGCGAGCGTTTAGGACCCTGCGAAGGTAACCAAGCCAGCGGAACCTTCACAGGGTGGTCCCCCTCACCTCGTACAGGCGCTCATGCATTTTTAGGGTTACTTTTCGCTTAAAAATAACGAATTTTATTTCTGCAACATTAAACTATTGCCGTCCCATGGTAAGGTCCAGGGTTAAGGCATGGATGCTTGTGTCGTCTTTCTGCTGAGGTCCCCCCATCCCCACAGATCCTCTAATATGGTGTATTAAACCAACATGCTCCTGTTAGACATCATCTCGAATCTTTTTTTTTTTTAATTGAAATATAGGGCCTTTTTTCGTTTCGGCCCAATCCCTGGGTTCGAGCCCTTGATAATGCATGGATGCTTGTATTGTTTTTCTACTTAGTTCCCCCCTCATACTCATAAGAAAAAAAAAATTGGGCCTTTTTTCGTTTTGGCTTTCAAAATAGATTTTTAAAAAATGTGTTTAGCATTGGTTTTTAAGGGAAGTGCTAATTTTTGGAGCTGGTTTCTCTAGTCATTTTAGCGAGTTGGGCTTGGTTGAACCCAATAATCATGTGTACAATCTACGGTTTTGCCCATTTCAAAACCTGCGTCGGCCGTGGTAGTACAAATGGCGGCAACTCTTTGATCATTTGAAAACCGTAATTGCAGAAAACAGAAATTTGTTTTCAAAAACCGGAGTCTTGAGATAGATTTTAAAACGTGGAGTCTCCGGTTGAAAACCGGAAAGGTGGCATCCCTAACTGTAGGCGAAGTATTTATAACTTTCTTTTTTCTTGATACGTTGCATAGGGAACAGAGAAGGGCAGTTGAAGCTATTTCTAGATTATACAGGCCTTCTTGTACAAGAATAGCACAGGACAAACCACCATGCCAGTACAGGATTCGAACTTGGATCACCATAGAGAATATTTGTGAGTATGGGAGGGGAGACCTCAGTAGAAAAACAACACAAGCATCCATATATGGGACCTGGGTTCAGGACCGTGGCTTTGGGATGCAATGGTCATTTTTTGCATATCGGGCTGAAATGGTAAATAAAAGGCAAAGCGTTAACGCAGAACCAACCCTTGGTCAACGTAATATTTTAATTCTGTGGTATTAGGGTGCTGAATCGCGAAGCATTTTTCATTATGAGGAAAACAAATGCAAAATTAAGCATGCCAACAAATATATCTATCGTGTGAAATGTAGGTATGGCTTGAAGAATTTATTTTTCATACTTCAGGTATGGCCAACCTATGGTACCCGTGATCATAGTGGAAAGAAAGATGATTTCGCTTGGCACTAAAGAGTGCTTAGCAAAATCGTCTCGCATCTTTTTTTGGCAAAAGTCATGCTTTTCTTACCGCATTTTTGATTCGCGAACCCTGCAGTTTTGCCTATATAGTATGTCGGGATATCACAGAATCGAAATTTCTGTACTTCTTATAATTAATTACTAAACTTTATGAATTTTAAAGGTTACTCTGAATCTTCAATAAATTTTATTCGAAAAAAATGCTATATTTGGCATTTGGGTTTAGATTACGCAAGCTGAGTGATCATAATTACAATATCAGTCAAAGGTTTATTTTTTCTTCTAAAAATTGCATTAAATTCTAAAATAATTTTAAAAACATATGCATATTATATTTTTTGAATAAGGCTGAATGAAATACAAGAATAGAACGCAATTAGGAAGCATTTAGGTATATTAATTATTTTTTCACATTAAAATTGCATAAATCATTCATCATTTGCGGGGGGCTCAGTCGGTAGCGCGCCAGGCTCGTAATCTGTAGTTCCCAGGTTCGAGTCCCAGCTGGGTCAGCGTTGAGATTTATCTCCGCAAAATTCCCCGCCCTGCCCACGGTCAGTAGGGGACACCGATGGGCTTGGAAAGGCCGCCGTCCGTCGGATGGGACGTTAAGCCGTGGCCCCGTGTGCGGGAGAGCCATACGCTGTGCACGTTAAAGAACACGCTGGATGGCCTTGACGGGAGGCTACCATTTGTCTCCCAACAGCTGTTTCAGTGGGTCCCCTCCCTCAACCTTCTCTGAGCCTTCGGGGTCCATGTGACCTGGCCATTTAGCCCATTGTGTGCAAAAAAAGTGCCGCTCAGAGGTAAAACAATCGAATCGCTATTTGCGGAAAATATAGAAAGGCAAAATACAGGGACACTGTCCTTTCGCCGCCACACAGTCATTATTACCCCTGTAATATGGCTTCACTGAAGTGTTCAACTGCGTATGATTTTCCACACATAGCTATACTTTGAAGCGTGCCGGAAAGAAGTGAAATCTACTTTCACTACTGGTTTTAACATTGATTTTGTTAAAAGTACAGTCGCTCAAAAAAGTATCCGAACACCATGGTTGATTACAGAATTCAGAAAAAATACCTGGCAACGATTTTTTTAGAAATTAGTGATCTGGCAACCTTCACGTGACACGAAGGTTGCCAGATCACTAATTTCTAAAAAAATCGTTGCCAGGTATTTTTTCTGAATTCTGTAATCGATCATAGTGTTCGGATACTTTTTTTTAATATATATAATGCGTATGAATATATAATGCAATGAATATGGAGCGTGTGCAGTTACCGTTCACAGCAAACTGAAGCGGTTGCGGTTAATGTTCACAGCACATTGGATCGTGTGAACTCACAAAAATCTGCATCGTGTGGGCCCACTCACAGAAACATTGAGCGTGTGCAGTTACCGTTCACAGCAAACTGGAGCGTGTGTGCACACGCTCCAGTTTGCTGTGAACGGTAACTGGAGCGTGTACAGTTGCTGTACACGTTCCAGATATTTTTTTCTGAATTCTGTAATCAACCAGTGTTCGGATACTTTTTTGAGCGACTGTACCATAAATCTGTAGGCTTAATTGTATTGACCGTTTACATTTTATTCCCGTAGGTAGGTGGGTAAGGCCAAAGTGCATTGCTTTGCCCAGGGGCCAACAATACTATTAAGACGGCACTACCCAGGGTGGGTGGTAAATGCAACTGTTTTAAAAAAGTCATTGGAAAACTCTTTTTCAGTTGGATTGTACTAATGAAATGATATTAATATTTTTCAAATGCTTAAGTAGTTTTAATTTATATCGTTAGAGATTACTATAAATATGGAGAAAGGTGAAACTTTTAACGAATGTTGCAAGTGATCTGTTTATTGAGAAATTCAAAATTTCGTTGTAAAAGTGTCAAGAGATATTCTACCCACTTTTCTCAGATGGATGTGAAAAATGCACCTTTTTAAATTTCAGAAATATAAGAGAAATACTTTTTATATTGTATAATTTCTAGTAAAACACTAGTATTTGCATTTTCCTTATCATTCATTAGCTAAAATTAAAACTTTTAAGGAATGAAAAAGTAGGTAAACGAAAAACTCCATTCTATTTGAAAGCGAGATTCCTATATGCACGGGGTGGCTCAGTCGGTAGCGCACCAGGCTCGTAATCTGCAGTTCCCAGGTTTGAGTCCCAGCTGAGTCAGCTTCGAGATTTATCTGCACAAAACTCCCCGCCCTGCCCATAGTCAGTAGGGGACACCGATGAGCTTGGAAAGGCCGCCGTCCGTCGGATGGGACGTTAAGGCCGTGGCCCCATGTGCGGGAGAGCCATACCCTGTGCACGTTAAAGAACACACTGGATGGCCTTGACGGGAGGCTACCATCTGTCTCCCAACAGCTGTTCCAGTGGGTCCCTTCCTCCAACCTTCTCTGAGCCTTCGGGGTCCTTGTGACCTGGCCATTTAGCCTATTGTGTGCAAAAAAGTGCCGCTCAGAGGTAAAACAACCCAAATTCCATATGCACCAGAGAAGATATTAGTTTTTCTAGTTAATCAGATATTTTCTTGATTCCTTAAAAATAGTTTTTTTTTTCCTATTCGGTACTCATTAGAAACGTAATTTTTCGTTTTTAAGCACTCAATTTTTCCTGCTGCTCTTTAAGAAGATAATAATTTTCTTAGTGGCTTTCACTAAATCTGGATTGCACGGGCCTGTTTTAAAGCAAGTCAACGGATGATGAATGAAAATTTTATAATATCTCCACCTCTTCGCAAAGCGTATACCGTATAGTATTTCCGCAGATAATTTTCGTCAAAGTTTTAGCATATATCTGTCCTATAAGACGACCCCAAATTATCAACGGCCTATGAATTTAGTTTCGATCGGCGATCATCATCTGGATAATAATACTGTATAGCGTATACGGAATTATGTCCTATTCGCAAACATTCGCACTGATTCGGGCAATGACCTTGACTATTCACAAAAGCGTCGTATAGGCTATTCTATTTTGTAGACTGTACTAGTAAATAATTACGGTTTGTCCGTTTTTTCCTCAGTAGCTCAATAAACATAACTTTTAATATTTATTTTGTTTTAGTATTGTTTTACTATTACAATGTAATGTATTATTTACTATATAATATGATAGATTTTTCGATAAGTTGTAGTAATAATAATAAATAAATACCCCCTCAAGCAGCTGCTTGCCACAGAGGTCTGACAGGAGCCTGTCAGTTTATATGCCAGAGTAGAAGGTCCGAGAGAATGGCAGGACCTCAGCAGAAAAACGACACAAACAGCCATGCCTTACCCGGGGCTCGAACCCAGTTCCCGTAGATCAGTAGCCAAGCGCGCTAACCACTCGGCCACGCGACGGCTTTGTAGTAATAATGGTTTCAATTTATATAAATTTCAATCTAATTTTTTTTGTATCTGTCCTATAAGACGACCCGGATTTTGGGGGCTTTTTTTTATGATTCAACTATCGTCTTATCTGAGGAAATATACGGTAATAGACCAACTAGTGCTTAACATTCCGAACTCATATTTAGCGATATTATACCAAAACAAACCTCCACTACATACCTTTCTTCTGGGCATTTTACGAACTGGCGTAGAATTCAACGTTGCAAACGACGCTCAAACTGAATATCCAACGTGTAAAAACAGATGCCTGTTCTTGGCCCGACAGCTCACGGATACATCGATCACTACACGGTACTGTGCGAGTTGGCCAACAGGAAGCTACGATTGGATAAATGCGCAAAGAATAAGCTAATTCCCAACAAAGCGACCTGTTTCATAATGCCTCTTTGTTAGAATACAATGATCAGGAGAACAGAAGAGATATGAGGAACCCCGTGTATTTATTATATACTTGTCCTCTTTAAAAGTTCAGTTTACATCCGATGTTGTTGAACAGAAGCAGTGTCACGATATGGAACATCAATAATTCACCGCTGCCGCATGCAAACAATTTTACCTTCCTTTCTCTAGGTGTCGAGGTAGAGCAGGTTTTCCAAATCAAACTCCAAATGAAGTTTACCTATTTTAACATCCTTGTGGTTAGCGCGCTTGGCTGCAAATCTAAGGGACCTGGGTTCGAGCCCCGGGTAAGGCATGGCTGTTTGTGTCGTTTATTCTGCTGAGGGCCTGCCATCCTCTCAGACTTTCTACTAAGGCATATAAACTGACAGGCTCCTGTCAGACCTCTATGGCAAGCAGCTGCTTGAGGGGGTATTTATTTTGTTTATTAAGAGCAAGACCAATGCTCTATGAGTAGAAGTTGGGTTGGGTTGTTTTACCTCTAAGCGGCACTTTTTTGCACACCATGGGCTAAATGGCCAGGTCACATGGACCCCGAAGGCTCAGAGAAGGTTGGGGGAGGGGACCCACTGGAACAGCTGTTGGAAGACAGATGGTAGCCTCCCGTCAAGGCCATCCAGTGTGTTCTTTAACGTGAAGAGGGTATGGCTCTCCCGCACACGGGACCACGGCTTAACGTCCCATCCGACGGGCGGCGGCCTTTCCAAGCCCATCGGTGTTCCCTACTGACTGTGAGAAGGGCGGGGAATTTTGCGGAGATAAATCTCAACGCTGACCCAGCTGGGACTCGAACCTGGGAACTACAGATTACGAGCCTGGCGCGCTACCGACTGAGCCACCCCGCCCCCAAAGGAAATAAAGTGATTTACTTCAGTTGGCAGAGACGTACTTATGGCCACAGGCAGGGCCGGATATAGAAAAAAATCGAGGAGGGGGGGGGGAGAAACCGATGCCTACGTAATGGAAATGCCTGCCGATTTCAAGACATGAGCGACAGCAGCGCTAGTTGCATTTTCGTCCGCTGTAGCGCTGGTGATCCACTGTTTTGCCTGCTACTTGCTTAGTAACAGTGTACATGATTACGCTGTTTATCGCTAGTTTCAAAATTGGATACTGATATGGATTGGTTCATAAGTGATTGATTTTCTGTTCTGTCTACTTGCTGCCGTTTATAACTGGAAGTGTGAACGATAATGCAGTGTTGTGTGATGTTTTGCAGAAGCGAAACTTATGAAACAAAACTCAGTTTCTATTGAATCTCTTCCAAACTGGAACTGAGAGACAAGTGGCTGCAGCAGTATGTCGCCAACGTAATATTGACATGAGTAATTTGAAAAAATTTCAGAGACTACTTTTGAATAAATAATATATTGGAATCGAGGAATTGGAAGCAAGGGAAAGTTTTCCCCAGTAGTTTAAAACTATGAATATCTTACAATATACGGAACTAATATGTGAATGGGAATCCAACTTCGAAGCTTTATAATTTCTAAAACATTCGCTTAATGGAAAAATGTTCCTGATAATAAATTGATAATAAATTAAAGATCGCAATCATGTCTATTTAAACCTCGAGTTTCAACAGCATTCGTCTAGTATTTAAGGAATTATGAAAGCTAGAATATTTCACAAGAGTCACAAAGCTAGAATAGATCATAAGAGTTTACCTGAAATATTAATTGAAACTTTAATAAATGTTGTTTCAAATCATTAAATAAAATATGCACTTTAAAAGTTTTCATAATGATTATTTCGATATTAGATAATTATGATTCAATTTTATAAAACTGGAAAATTTATTGTTAAATATTGCAGATTCCGTAACTCTTTAAAGACAACAAATATCCATGATTAACCGAGATTTATATAAATTTGATTTTAATCTTTATCTTAAGTCGCTATTTTTCATTGTTTTTTTTTTCATTAAACGCATCAAGTGCTTATATGTAAAATCCGAGTTTGTGTTTATCGGATACCTAGATAGCAGCAACATCCTGACAGAAGAACCTAGCCCTGACAGGTCGCAGGAGACATCCGTTTACAATCTTTATCTTTGGTCATAGTTTTTCATTAAATGCCTATTTTAAAATTTATAGAGCTTCGCAGTTAGATTCCCATTGACATAACATGGAAGATAATGCTGTAGCTACTCTGAGCTATTAAATACCTTAACCATCAACTGACATTACTCGAAATCTTGATCATGGTAGTTTGAAATATCCAATATTTGAATTTGTAAGTGTTTTAGCCATGGAGGTAGGGAGACGCCCTATCGCTTGAAAACCGTAACCGAACGTCGTCATATTGTCGCTACTGGTAATCTTTCTATCACTGTGTTAAAGAACGACAGATTGCATTGAAAAAATGGATTTGGGTAACGCGTTAGTAGTTTCGTCCCACTATACGGAATCCCCTTTGCACAGTGCTTTCCCCCCTATGACGTCAGTGGCCACGACCACTCCCCCTTATTAATATTCATAATTAATTTATTCCACTTTATTAAAAAACGCATTAATTAAAAAATTCCTCCTCCGTTAAAAAAACCCTTTTATTAAAAAATTCCTCCCCCTCCCAACCCGTGGAGCCATCTGGTGACCATGAGGAGTACTTAGAGGGAAAAAAAACCTATTTTAGCTATAATTTCCCGATTTTTGACTCCCCCATTAGAAACTACCCCCCTTTAACCCCTGGCGCCATCTAGTGACTATGAGTACTATTTTTTAGAAAAAAAACCTCTATTTCTACGGGACCTGGGTTCGAGCCCCGGGTAAGGCATGGATGTTCGTGTTGTTTTTCTGCTGAGGTCCTGCCATCCTCTCAGATCTCCTACTGTGGCATATAAACTGACAGGCTCCTGTCAGACCTCTGTGGCAAGCAGCTGCTTGAGGGGGTATTTATTTATTTTTTTATTTAGTCGCAATTTTTCCCACTCCCCCTCATTAAAAACTCCTCTCCTTTAACCCCCTGGTGCTATCTAGTGTATATGCTGAGTACTATTTTTAGAAAAACCCTCTATTTTAGTCGTAATTATTCCGAGACTCTCCCCTCATTAAAAACCCCCTTATCAAAAGTTCCCTCCATTTTAACCACCTGGCGCCATCTAGTGACTATGAGGAGTACTATTTTTTTTTTTAGAAAAAACCCCTATTTTAGCTATAATTTCCCAAATTTTGACTCCCCCCATTAAAAACTTCCCCCCTTTTTAACCACCTGGCGCCATCTAATGTATAGGTTGAGCATTATTTTTAGAAAAACCCTCTATTTTAGTCGTAATTATTCCCAGACTCCCCCCTCATTAAAAAACCCCCTTATCAAAAGTTCCCTTTATTAAAACTTCACTGATCACAAACTCCCTTGGTATCCACGTTCATCTGAAATTTTCCAATTCAGTTCATCGTAAGCTCTTGGATACGGGTCTCTGCAGCCGCAGACCCATTTGTGTGCCTATGCTCACAGCCGTTGACCGTCGTCAAAGCTTGCAGTGGGCACGTAATCATCGACATTCGACCATAGAAGATTGGAAGAGGGTCGCATGGTCAGACGAATCACGTTTTCTGTCACACCATGTGTACGGACAAGCTCGTGTGCGATGTTTACCAACGGAAGCCTCACCTGGATGCACTGTGGGATAGATCCAGCGGCTGGAGGGAATGTGATGGTCTGGGCAATATTTTCTTGGGGAACACTTGGACCAATTATCCCTGTAAACTCTGACAGCTATCACCTACCTGAACATCTTGGCTGACCAAGTACACCCCTTTATGGCGACTGTATTCCCTGGCGGAGATGGAGTCTTTAAATAAAACAATGTCCAATGTCACATTGCGAAGAAGGTTCAGGAATGGATCCTAGAACATGAGGAATTCAATTTATTGCCATGGCCCCAAAATTCGTCTGACATGAATCCTATCAAGCATTTGTGGTTTCAGTTGGGAAACGGGTACGAAGAAACGGTTCACCCAAACCAAAATTGGAGAAATGGGTCATCCAAACCACGTAATTTACGGGAACTGCGGGATCTTCTGTTGCAGTCATGGTATCAAAGATCAAGTGACACCTACCAACATTTCATTGAATCTATGCCTTATCGTGTGAGAGCTCTTTTGGCGCTGAGAAGAGTACCTACATCATATTAGGTATGTGGCTGTAATGTTTTGGCTGATCGGTGTTGTTTTTGGTTGCGGAGACCAAAGAGCTCTCGTAAAGACATTTTTCTTTCATTTAAAAACGATTTTAATAGTGATAGGAATAGTCCCAAAAGATAATTGGAAAAAGGATAAGTAAGAAAGGCATAATCTTTAAATCATCGAGAAATGTGAAAAGGGTTCAAAAGCATGTGTGCCCGCTACAGATTATTATAACTTTTCTCAATCAATCATTTCTACCATCCTGCTAAATAACAACAAAATAAAAGCTACCAAATTAGAGATGCCTTTATTGAAATAGTTTTATTTATCGATTCTTTTTAGTAAGTTTCTATTAATTTTAATCTTTTTCCACACTCTTATAATATTTTCACAAGAATTAGTGTTCAATTTTATAAATTTATATTTTTAAAATAAAAAAAATATTATAACTTGCGATGGCCTTGGTACGAATTATGCCCTTAACGTGCATTTCACAAAATGAAAGTTTTTGTGGAACGAATTAAATGTTTAGCAATTAGGAAAGTAAGAAAAAATCCAACCATCATTCTCTCTGACTCGAGATCTCGTGGTTATGCCCAGTTACTCTCTACCACAGTGTTTCTCAACCTTTTATGCTTCACATACCCCCTGGAAATATGTATGTAACTGGCGTACCCCTTATATAGATAGATAAAACTATAGTTATAATAATGCCAACTTAGAGACTGTTACTAGATCTGGCGACTTCTCAGCTCTCACGGCATACAGTCGCTCAAAAAATATTCGAACAGTATGGTTGATTACAGAATTCAGAAAAAATATCTGGCAACGTTTTTTTTTTTTATAAATTATTGATCTGTTGTCGTACCTTCGTGTACGTGTGTAGTGTACTTCGTGTACGTGTGTAGTGTTCGGATATTTTTTTGAGCGACTGTACCCCAAAAAATTTTTTCACGTACCCACGTTGAAAGCCTCTGCTCTACCATATGAACTAGGGAGGTTAAAAAAAACCCATGGATAACTAAAAATTTAATTGAAAGTATAAATACTTAAGAAAAATTGTATAGAAAATACAAAAGAAATCCAGGTACTTTGGGTTGTTTTACCGCTGAGCGGCACTTTTTTGCACACCATAGGCTAAATGGCCAGATCACAAGGACCCCGAAGGCTCAGAGAAGGTTGGGGGAGGGGACTCACTGGAACAGCTGTTGGGGGGCAGATGGCCATCCAGCGTGTTCTTTAACGTGCACAGGGTATGGCTCTCCCGCACACGGGGCCACGGCTTAACGTCCCATCCGAAGGACGGCGGTCTTATCCAAGCACCATCGGTGTCCTCTACTGACCGTGGGCAGGGTGGGGAATTTTGCAGAGATGAATCTTAACGTTGACACAGCTGGGAACTACAGATTACGAGCCTGGCATGCTACTGACTGAGCCACCCCTGCTCCAGTCATTTTGGAGTTTGAGAAAGTATATAAAACCTACAATAAATTTTTAAAATTTAAAATAAAAGAGGAAAAAAAATAAGTATTTTCAAAATCAGTTTCTTAATTAATAATTCAGGTAAAAATACACAGAAGCAATGGAAGTATATAAATGACATTGTTAAAAAACCAAACAGTAATAACTTGAATATTTAGGTATATGAGATCAACAAAAGTTTCATTGAAAACATTAACCCCCCCCCCCCCCTGATAGTTTTAGAGTATCTTCTAATGATCATGATCTGCTGTCATGCAGTAATTTATTGTATGTGGCAAATACAGACCAAGCTGAGTTAAAAATATTATTAATAACTTAAAAGATAATAAGGCAGTTGGTTCATACATTACAGGAAAAATACTTAAATAATAAGTAAATATAACCCTGCTGAAAATGGGGCTGCAGGCCGCTCCATGCTAACCTCGGTTAACTGTCGAAAGTGCCTACAATGAGCACGGGAGCATCAAAACTGGACCTTGAATGATTGAAAGGTCTGGTCCGATGAATCTCATTTCCTGTTGCACTATGTGGACGGCCGGGTACGAGTACGTCATTTACCTGGGGAAGTGCTGCCACTAGGATGTACCAGGATGAAAAGTGCAATGCTTTGGACAATGTTCTGCTGGGAAACCCTATATCTAGCCATTCATGTGCAGGAAACTAGGACGTCTATACCACCTACCTAAACATCTTGCATACAAAGTACATTCTTTCATGGTAACGGAATGCCCCTCTAGTAGTGCCTTCTTTCAGCAGGATAAAGCACCATGCTACACTGTCCGTTGTTCGAGAATGGTTCGGGGAACATAAGGAAGACTTCCAGGTATTGCCCTGGCCTTGAAATTCCTGATATCAATCCAATCAAGCATCTGTGGTTTGTGTTGGAACAGCATATCCGATCTGTGGGGGCTCAACCATGTAACTTACACGAGTTAAAGGATCTGCTACTAATGTGTTGGTATTAGATACCACGACACCTTTAGAAATCTTGTAGTGTCCATGCCTTGACGAGTGAGAGCTGTTTTGGCGGCATGTGAACCATCATCATATTAGGAAGATGTTCATAATGTTTTGGCTCTTCGATGTAGTCTTCCTTTTAAATTTCCTCCCTAAATATTTTTTTGTTTTCTTGGACCCCTCTCTTAGTTTATGACCCTTCACTTGCATAATATTGCCTGACGCATGCGTGGGGCTTGCGATATGTTGCGTAAAAAAAAACCTATTTCATTTTTCGTCAATTGACTTTATTCCATTCATAGCCCCAATCTTGTACCTTGGATCGGGAATAGGGGGCTTAATAGGCTCAAAATTTCGTTTAGGCTAGTGAACTAAAAAACAAACGACGTTCACAATTAAAAGCTTCACACCAAAATAGGCTTGATCATTAAAATGGTGTCACAAAACTAACGCTAGGGTTTGCCCGTAGAAAAGAAAGTGTGAAACAAATGACAAGCAGAGCCGAAAAAGTACAGCTTCCTCCTTGCAATTCCTACAAAGTCATGACTGACATAGTTTGTCTTTAGGACTGATCTCGAAGAATTTTTTGGCAATATGTACCGGCCAAGATCTCTGCCGCTGTGATCGGAATTCAACAGAAAATTGCTGCCAGAATTGGAACCGGACAGGGGAATGGCTGCAACATCTGCCAAGTGATTGCCCCTAAGGGTGCCTTCACACTTACCACTTGTGACCGCTCTGCAAGGACGAATTTTCGAAGACTGCGCATCTTCTGGAGTGGACAGTCAGGTGTCACTTCCTCTAAGCTTGCCACCTCACGACCGCAGCTGGAGTTGGTTCTATTTCTATTATTGCCGCGCGGTACGCAAGCAAGAACTAATAAAAAAGCCGCTGACGAAGGACATTGCTAGAACAGCGGGCGAAAGTTGATAGTGAGCATTTGGAGATATTACATTAACGGAATATCCGAATATATAAATCTTTAACATTAAGCGAGTTTTTCTTTTGTAACCACACCTATAGTTTTTGAAATATGTTTGGGAGTAGGATTTTTTCTAAGAGTAACTAAAAAATCGTAAAAAATACAAAAACTAAAAAATGTATACATTTTGGGCGATTCTCCTCCCTCCCCTATTAAAGCGAAATTTTTAACTTTAGCTGTTTCATTTAATGATAAGAAGATTGATTATTTACACAAAGGAACGAAACGGAAGACAATGCATTCCATAATATAGTGCATGACAAAAGTTTTGGTATGACGATTTTCATGTATTATCATGCATTATTAAATTACTGCCTACTCTAATGTAAGCAGTATGTTTCTCTGATTACCTATGCCTAATATCTGAAACTTAAAATAAATTTATTAATATTTAAGAAATTGGAAAGTTGAGATGGTCCATATAGTGCCGTACTACGTGTAGGATTACCACGCATTAGGACCTGGATTGGTGTGGATCTTTAGAAAACTTTAAAAAGGAAATATTTTTACCTGTATTATATTACTGTAATCCTATTTAAAATCCCATTAAAAATAATATAGAGGAGAAAGTACCCGATAATAATTTTATGAAAATAGAACAATGTTCTTGTTTGATTATTTTTTAATTATTTTTTCCAAACAATGTGATGGATTGGTTACTTCAAAAGAAGCTGTCAATCGTTGCTGTTAATGCAATATCTCTTGACATAATATTTCATCAGTAATTATCGAACAATTTTTTCCAATTATCTTTGAAAGCAACCCCCTCCCACATAATCAACTCATTGTTATCAATGCAAACCTCATGGCATTCATATTCTACCACCAAAATTTCCAGCATTCATATAAAATTTTGCAGTTTTCAAAAATTTCCCGGGAATAAAGGTTTTAATAGACCAAAACTTTCCCTAATAAACGCAGATTTAACTGACAAAAAAAATCAATCGTTTATTAGAGAGAGCCATTAAAATTTTTGCGTGATTTGAAAAAGTGCCAAACATCATAATAGTTCAAGAATCTTGTCAGACCCAAAAGGAATTTCTAATTTGCCTCTACAAACAAAAACAGTTGACCGTCTACAACCAGACCACAAAGTAAAAAACGTTAGCTATTTTTGAAAACGATCCAAGAACAATTCTAAATGCATCTTATTTGTTAGCGTCAATCTTTCACCTGAAGAAATTGATTTCCACAATTTCTTGTCCATTGTTTTAAATCACCAAAACCTCTTTAGATAAACAACAAAAATCAATAGCCAAAATCTCTTTAAATTCGACATGTTTCATACACAAAGATTTTGTAACAGTGTCAGTCCCTTGAATATTAAGGATTAATTGTGAAAATTGCATATTTTTCTATAATTAAAAATCTCGCGACCCATTTAGTACGATATATTTTTATTACTACGCCTATGATTAGCCAAGGCAAGTAATATTAACCGTTTACGAAAGAGTAAACTTTTTTTGCTGGACATAATGTTTACCATAGAGAAAGAAATGTCGGAAAGCGCGGTAGATCTCGCAGAGACAACAAAGCAATGAGCTTAGTTCTTTGTTGCAGACCGCGCGTTGAAGTGTGAAGGCTACACCAGTTCTTTGCGGAACTGCGAGTGAGTCACAGTGTGTTTACGACGCGGCAAATGTGGAGTTGTCCTAAAGGGCACACCAACGGTGATGCTTACTTGCTATGTGGCTCTATGATGATAGATCGCTACTCTGTAGTCTAGATGGAAGTGGGACCTGCAGTGGGAAATGGTTTGCAATGATGACATCACAGCAGACCACAGCTGATACCACATAAGTGTCGAACTTCAAGCCATCTGAGGAAAAGAAAGCAAGAAGTCCAGGTGAGCAGAGCATTTGGCAGAGCTGGCGGCACACACGCAGTGGGGTGTAAAGGCATTCTGTGCCCTGCAAAGTGAAAAATTGCAGGTAGTATATCCATTCAGAAATACATTGATACTACGAGCAAAGGGATAATTTTTTTTCAAATTGCTATTTAACAAGAGTTTCGAATTATCTAGGTAACTTTGCACATTAGGTCTCAAAACATAAATTATAAGGAAATTTCGAATTAAAAGTTTCCAATTAACCAAGCTTTATTGCAATGCATTTAATCTTAGTCATATAACAATCGTGGAATTTTATGACTAAACTATTTGGAATATGAAATTTAGAAAATTAAAACGTACGTTAATCTAAACTGGAAATCATCATCATCCTCAAGCAGCCATGGGCTACGGAGGTCCAACCAGACCGTGCAATTTAGTTCTCCAAGCAAGTCTATCCTGAGCGACATCTACTGCATCTGGCCACTGCACACCAATTCTAACAAGCTCCTGTTTGACATTGTTTGCCCACCGCATCCTAGGTCTCCCCTTCTTTCTGAGGCCTTTAGGCACACTGTTCATAACCCTATTCGCCAATCTATAATTATTCATACGGGCAACATGGCCAAACCAACGGTCTCTCTCTGCACAATATGCTGCTTAAAGGAGGTTGCGAACTCCTTTGCCTAACCTCATCATTAGTTATAACCTCATCATTAGTTACAAAGTTGAACCACCTAATGCCCAAGATACTGCGTAAGCATCTGGAATCAAAAGCATCTAGCTTCCAGTTATCTTGTTTACAAAGTGTCCAAGTTTCACTACCATAACTAACCCTAGAAAGAACCAAACTATTATACAGTCTAATTTTAGTCTTTAGGTGTATACGCCTATTTCTCCACACTCTCCATAGGTTCTTAAAAGTCCCGGCAGCAATCCCTATTCGTCTGTTAATCTCATGCCGCACATCACCATTATCTGTCACATAGCTCCCAAGATAATTAAACTGTGACACCTGCTAAAGACTGCAACCATTCAGATTAACTGAATCACAGCCTGCCTGACCAATTTTCATCACTTTAGTTTTCTCTCTGTTTATAACCAAACCTACTCTACTACCAGTCTCATCAACAGCTCGAATGAAAGAGTTCATCTCATCAACATCATTTGCCAAAAGGGCTAAATCATCAGCATAATCTAAATCAGAAATTTTCGTATCTCCAGCCCATTTAAGGCCAAAATCTTTCCCTTGAAGTGAATTTCGCATAACATAATCAATAACCAAGCGAAAGAGAAAAGGAGACAAAATGCACCCTTGTCGAACACCAGAAGTTAAAAGAAGAACCAGAAGCTAAACCAATTGCTACAAGTCTTACCAACTCTCACACACGACTCAGTGTTATTATAGAGAGCTTTCATTATGTTAACTAACTTGTCTGGTATACCATATGATCTCACAATCAACCACAAATTATGACGATCAACAGAGTCGAAAGCCTTTTTGAAATCAACAAAGCTAGCAACCAGAGGTTTCTGAAACTCTAAACATTTCTCAAGAATCTGCCTAAGTGAAAATATCTGATCCACACATCCCCTACCACTTCTGAATCCACATTGCTCATCACGCAATTGACTGTCAACCAGATTCTTAATTCTATTAAGCACAATCATGGAAAGAACTTTGCCTGGAACTGAGAGTAGGCTGATACCCCTATAGTTATCACAAGAACTGCGATCACCTTTTTTGAAAATAGGGATAACAATAGCTCTGGTAAAATCCTTAGGAACCATGCCTTTATCATAAAAGATATTCAGAATTTCAGTCATCCAAGTGGTAACCGAAACATTCCCAGCTCTAAGCATTTCTGTAGTAATTTCATCTACCCCTGGGGATTTATGAAGTTTAAGTTCAGAAACAGCCAAAATAACTGCAGATTGTGTTATAGGGCCAACATTAAAGCCATCAATGCATCTATCATCATTGCAAACAATGGGAGTAGAACTAACTACATTGCTTAGATCACTGAAATGCTCAGCCCACCTAGCCATGACAGAATCCTCCCCTTCTATAACCTTACCTTGTTTATCCTTCAATCCTTGTATGCCTGTCCGTTTTCTACCACACAAAACATTAACTATCTGGTACAGCTCTCTGCTGTTGTGCTAACTGCTTCCTCGGCTTTGTCAGCCAAACCATCAAGCCAAAGATTCTTATCAGCAGCTAACTGATCCTTTACAAGTTTATTAAGGTCTCTGTAATGCTTTCTATTAGGACTAGTAGGGTATTGATTAAGGGCATTCCTGCAGTTCTTTCTTTCCGAAATAAGATAATTCATATATTGAATTTAAATGAAAAAAATTAACGGTAGTAAACGTTTCACCGGTTTCGAAACCGGTAGAAAAATAAATTACCCTTAACGCATCAATAGAATATGCGGCCGCAAATGCAGTTTGATGCCGATAGGGCATCAAAATAGGAATTTTGGATTTTTCAAAACTTTATTCAACGTACTATTTGATATCAATGAGAAATTTTGGAATGAAAATCAAATTTTTTTTAATACCTTATATTACTTTTTTTCATAAAAGCATACCGACTTCCAATTCTTTTATAGAGCGTGCTTTTGAGTATAAATTGGAGCGAAATAGATATGCAGTGAGGAAAAAAGGTATTAACTAATGCTCAGCTCATCTTTCCATAATTCAACCTCACCTTCAGTATCCGTGTTTATCCCTCAATGCATCTGGTTTCTCCAACCCACATTTACTTATACAACTACATTTTCTCCAGCAGTTTGTTCCACATCATCCAGGTCAAAGATTCTGATCAGGTTTCAACTGTTCATTTATATATTATCTCACTGTACTTAGTGATGGACTTGATGCGTTAAGGGTAATTTATTTTTCTACTGCCTAGTGGGGTCTTGATTCAACTAACACCTTCCCCCCCCCCCCAGGAATAGCTGCACAGCCTTATAAGTCAAATCAGAAATAAGCTGCACAGCCTTATAACTCAAATGACTCTCACCTGCTTTTTTCGCAGTTGATTTTAAGAATAAAAAAAATAAATAAATACCCCCTCAAGCAACTGCTTGCCACAGAGGTCTGACAGGAGCCTGTCAGTTTATATGCCAGAGTAGAAGGTCTGAGGGCCTGTTTAAAATAGTCCCATTCTTCCAGTGTCTTGATATTTGTTCCTTACTAAATCGACAAAGCCAGAAAACTTACTTTTATTCACTAACTATTGACAATTTACAGACTAACTTCTCAAATACACCACTAGCAGTAATGCTATCAAGTCGGCAATATTTGCAACTAAAAGGTTTGCATCCTATCTTTATTTCATCGCTATCCATAGCCATTTCAGGGTTATTGTCCTGTATTAGAACTTTAGCAATTACCATGTACACTATATTAAAAAGGCAACGGACACTTTCCATGTGAAGGGAAAGCCACATTCAAAGCTCCCTAACTTTGTAAATATTTTTTTTTAAATGTTACTGGAGATAAATTGAAAATATGAGTTTTTACAATAGCATCTGTTGTTCAATGTACCAGCTTCAACAACTCTTTATACATGGTGTCCCTGAATTCATGGCCCAAATGTGAGGGGATGGTAGTACACACCGAACCCACCAATTTCGTCATAGAATATGCGGCCGCAAACGCAGTGAGGAGTCGGAAATGAAGAACAGAGGTTTCCAGAGCGACATTTATTGGAAATCATTACAACAAATGCTCAAACAGCCACCCACCAATGTTGATACAGGCAGCACAACGGCGTACCTGCTCATAAACACCAGGTTTGTCGCACACATCAGCGGCTGCAACAGTCAGGCTACCAGATCCTCCGCAGACTGCATGGGCATCTCGTACGACACTCTCCAAATGTCCCCACAGAAAGATCAGTCGATTTGGGGGGCCACGGGATGGGACCACCGCATCCATCGGTTCCCAAATGTGGTATGAAGATGCTGACGCACGTCCATGCTGAAATGGGCGGGTGCCCCATCGTATTGGAACCACATATGGGCGCAGATTGCGGCTGGAACACTATGAAGCAATTCTGGCAAATCCTGTTGCAGAAAAATACGGTACGTTCGCCCATCGAGGCGGTCCGGCA
Source organism: Ryuthela nishihirai (assembly GCA_038380435.1). Classification (NCBI taxonomy): domain Eukaryota; kingdom Metazoa; phylum Arthropoda; class Arachnida; order Araneae; family Heptathelidae; genus Ryuthela; species Ryuthela nishihirai. Next base: position 26,963,108 of record JAWZYU010000026.1, read on the forward strand.
GTAGGTAGGGTCCAATTAAGTAGTCATGCATGATCCCCCCCCCCCAGCCATTGACGGCAAACTGTTGCTGGTTCGAATTTGTATATGTACCATGGGGGTTCTGGGTCGCCCACAAATGCGCATTATGGACATTACGCCTTCACCTAAGAATGTTGATTCATCCGTAAAGAGCAAATGCATGGGGAAATCGGGTGCGGCACTTTCGCCTAGTGGTTCACTGGGCGAAATCTATGCGCAGGGGATAATCAACAGCTGTCAATACCTGCAAGTGATAGGTGTGTAACCTTTCTTCATGCAGTACTCGCCACTGTTCCGATGCACACACAGGCTCCGGGCAGCGGATTGCGTGCTTGTACCTGGGTTATCTGTCACCATACGCAAGATGTCCTCGCTCATAGCTGGCGTTCGGACTGTCCGGCATCATGTCGACTGATGTGGAAGGTGCCTGCCTGACAGCTGGCGGTGCAGTCACGCAAAAATTTTATGATCGGGTACACGGCGCATAGGATATCGCTCGCAGTAGTCTTTGCGCCTCTCTACCATTGCCCTCGGCTACGCCGTACATCAGGTGCATATCGTTTTCTCTGTGTTAGTAAACTGCTCGTGTCCGGTGATACTTTTAAGTTAACGCTTTTAAGCCGTGCCGCCTCGTCTGTGCCCCTATCGGCATCAAACTGCATTTGCGGCCGCATATTCTATGACGAATATTGGTGGGTTTGGTGTGTACTACCATCCCTTCACGTTTGAGCCATGAATTCAGGGGCACCCTGTATATTAAATATCGTTGAGAATTTAAATTTAGAGATATTTTCAGTTTATCTCTAGTGATATTTTCCTGTAAATATCTTTTTTTCAAAAAAGGAACTTTGAATGTGGCTTTCCATTAATATATCACGAGTCTAGTTACTTTTTGCAATCAAGACATTTTAATATTTTTAGTACATACAATTCCTGATAAAGGGAATTTGCTAGGCTTGTTATTTGTGCATATTAATAAAGTTAATGAATAATCCAAGTTTCCCTTATAATGAAGTAAGAGAAAGTAGCATTTGACATGTATATGGAAGTGCCAATCTACTTATCTGAATGCTTGAAGAAATGCATGTCCTCTACCTTGTCAACTGTTAAAACCATTAATCTCTGCGGTAAAACAGTTCTGTCCCCCTTCTAACACTGGCTATGTGCCTGCACAAGTGAAAGCTTGAGCAAACCTGCATTGAAAACAATACATAATAATGAAGAAACCATTACCTGTTCTTGGGAGTCCCTCGATGAATAGAAAATTGAATAAAAATCCCAACGAATGCTCCCTGAAATTTTTTCCCTTCAAATATTAAGTGTACAGCATGGGTTGAGTTGTTTTACCTCTGAGCGCCACTTTTTTTGGACACCATGGTCTAAATGGCCAGGTCACATGGACCTCGAAGGCTGAGAAGGTTGGGGGAGGGGACCCACTGAAACAGCTATTGGGAGACAGATGGTAACCTCCCGTCAAGGCCATCCAGTGTGTTCTTTAACGTGCACAGGGTATGACTACCGTACAAGGGGCCTGGCTTAACGTCCCATCCGACGGACGGTGGCCTTTCCAAGCCCATCGGTGTCCTCTACTGGCCGTGGGAAGGGCAGGGAATTTGCGGAGGTGTACAGCATGAGCAATCTTTTACTAATACTAGTGGCAACATTGCTGCATAAAATTCCGGTCCGTAATGAAGATGACTGAAAATTTAAGGTTAAATTTTATATACCTCCCTCAAGCAGCTGCTTGCCACAGATACAAGTCAATTGCGGGATATCAAATTAGGTCGTCACAGGTTTCCATGGATGTCTGATGTCTTGAAATTTCAAACGTAATCTGGTCACCGTAGCTACAGATGGCCCTCCAGATTGTGTAATTTAAATTTTCCATGTGTATCCTGAACTACTCTTGTATTTAGCGGGGTCTCAATGTGCGACCCTCATACAATGTTCTTATCATATTCACGGTAAAGAAGCGTGGTTCTCAACTTTTTATGCTTCACGTAACCCACCTTTTTTTATTATTAAATTTGTGATAAATATTCGAAGAATTATTTTTATATCGTTGAGAATTTAAATTTAGAGATATTTTCAGTTTATCTCTAGTGATATTTTATTCAAGAATAGCCTGTTTCAGAAGTAGCCAGATCAAAATGCTAAACATTGGATGTGTGTCAATATCGTTGTAAAGGTGTTGGTGTGTACTGCCACAAAAACAAAACACTGAGTATATACATTTTTAACTGGCATTTAATAAGTCCACATACTCATCAATGTGGAAAACAGTCTTCCTCCTGAAATCAATATCGACGTCTTTTAAAGATTGTCCTGGCATTTTATTGTTGTTGCAAAATATAACTTTAATTGAATAGCTACAATTTCTAGTAAAGAATAATGAGGATTCTGTAATTGTAAACTGCCTCTCCTTTGCAGTTTAAAGTGGTAACTTCTATGTCTTTTAAATAACTGAAAGCTTCATACCATGGTAAAACTTTGGGCATCTATATTTGCTTCATAATCGGATCTAACTTGAGCTATTTAATGAGGTGGCATTCCTGGTAGTCCCTAGTGGCTAAATTTTCCTGATAGTATACACTAGAGGTCCCTAAAGCGACCTCTAGTGTCTAAATAGGTGATGACTTATCTCAAATTTTAGACATATTTCCAATCTGTCTGATGACTATAAATATGAATCTTGTGATGCAAAAATTAAGGGATGGGTTTAAGTAATTATTGACTTTAGTTCAAGTATGGTACATTGCATTAATTAATTAATGCACCACTAAATTTTGGGAAACTGATATTTTTTCTGATATACTACACAGAATATTTGTTGCTTATACAGGATTATTTATAAAAGACATGTTTCATTAAAGATGAAATCACATTCTGTGAACTCTCTTAGAGCAGATAGACACATACAAGGGTTATACCCATTAGAACAGCAGCTAGCTCATTAAGCATTTTCTCAATAGTTATTTTGTGACTACAGTTGCATTTTGGTTGCACAACATCCATGTGAAAATAATGACTAATATGACAATTACAAGGTAACAGAACACAATTTAAAACTAAACCATGACTACATATCAAGGTTTTTATTATTTTGACATCTCGGTTTTCACAGCAATTATAGAGTGGGATTCTTCTGATAGTTTATGATTGTTATAATAAAAATGTTTGCAGAATAAAGTTTTTGATCTGCATATATTTTCAAATTTCAATAGCAAGCACTTTTACATAAAATGGAATACTATTTAACTTATTTTGATGAATCATAAAATATAGAGTGGTGCAAAAATATATGTACTGTACTCAGATATAATAATAAATGGTTATTTGTCAGATTAATACAAACATTATCCAACAGCAGCAGCATATACACTCCAAGCCTTACAGTTTTGGATATTATTCCTTCATGTGAAATCATGTTTTTTCAACTTTCAAAATAGTCATGGGTGATTAGTCAAATTACACAGAACCTAGAAAGGCTAGTTCTCGCAAAACCAAAATCCACAAATATGCTAGCATGACACACATATGAATTCCTATGATTTGTACATAAAATCTGTTTTATACATTTTTGACTACCAACTATTGAGTAAGTAGTACACAAACATCAATATGAAAAACATTCTTTTCCTGACATCAGTATCGATATATTTTGAAGATTGTACTAGGATTTTATTGTTAGTGCAAAATATGCTTCATAAATGGAAAATTTCTTGTGTACACACAAACATATTTCAGGACATTGGAGTAGTATACAAGTTTTTTATTACTTCTACTTCCAACAGGATGGTGCTCCACTTCATTTTGCTTTAGCATGGCTATCTTTGTACTTACTTTCCTCTTCACAAGTTTAGAGGCTCTACTGAGTTGCCACTGGTACTTCTTTGGGGAATCATTAAAAGACAAGGTGTATGCCAGAAAACTTGTTCAGTTCATGATTTGAAGAACGACATATTGTATATACACTGATATAATTATTAATAAAATTAGTAATTCACAAAGGGTAATTGCAGACCTACTTTAGCACCACTCTATATACAAACACCTTTATATAGCATATATACAAGAAACATTTATCTGACCTACTGTGCCAAGAACTATCGTAAAAAAAATATCAATGGCACCCATGAAACTTCTAACTGCCTAGCAAAACATTCAGCAGTAACAACAAAGTATCACCAAACTTTTACAGAAGATATCTGATCAGGAACACATTTTCCATGTAAGCAAGTAATCGAGGTGTAAAACATGAAACCAATCAATACCACGTGCTGCTATAAATTTTACAATTAGAAAATGATTTCTTATGATTCCTATCCACCACTGTATTTTGCTTATAATAGTTTCCATAATTTACCAGTGACTACCATGTATGAAAGATAAGCACTTAAAGCTAAAAAAACATAGTATTCCTTTTAGTACTGTCCTATAAAGGATTCAATAATGAGAAAAACTTTGTAGATTTATAACTGGAGTTCTTCATATTATGCATAATCCTCTGTATTATGTTAGTTGATGTAATACATATAATGCAATTCAGCTTAATGACCACCTGGTCAAATGTTCATTTTCTGATGGCAAACATGTGTCTCCTATAGACAATACATTTGAAACCTATAATACATGACAAGTCTAGCATGATTATGGTATAGGCTACATTGTTCATGGAAACTAACTGATCTGCTACAGTAGCCAACCTCATGACATTTCTTCAACAAATAAGTTGACTTTGAAATCACTCATATGAATGATTATATGATGAATATTATGGTCATAAGTTGACTTACCACTCATTTTCAGAAATGTTATTTTAACCCTGATATAAATATTTCTAAATGTACCATATTACCACTATTAGGCCAGGATCTAGAAAAAAAAAAAAAAATTAAGAGGGGCAACATTGTAGTATAATATTTCTCTCTCAGTTTTAGAGATCTTTAAAAAAATTTCTTGAAAAATGCATGGAAAAATTTATGTTTCACAACTTTATTGCCTCTATTACCCTTATCTACATTCCATTCTCAAGAGGGAGGGGCATGCCTCCACCCCCTCATAGATCAGGCACTGACCATCATTATGTCAAGCAATCTATAATAAACAGCAGGAATTTTTAATATGTCACATTATATAATTTATGCATATCCATTGAGAATTAACACTTTTAAAGTTCACAATATTTCTTAAACTTGCAGATGCACATTCCCAAATTTTGCCCCCCTTTTTTATAAAAATGTTAATATGAAGTTCGAATAAATGTTTTTCAACATGAATATTTCCAAAGTTGTTTGATCATGATAGGATAGAAAAAAAGATAGTGTGTTATCTTTAGAAAAGAGGTTTAAATTACAAAAGTAAACGAAATAGGATTATTCCTAAGGATATAAATTTTTTGCTTCAGGAAAACTGCAAAAATTTTCAGCTTACCAGAAGTTTACCCAAGGAGAGGGAATCAATCAGAGTAAGAATTTTAAAAGGAAACAGAGTACTTAAATGAAGTCAATAAATTACTTTCCTGTTATAAATCAAAATAATATGTCCTGCCTATAAATCAAAATAAAGCTGACATTTAATCAGAAAATTTCATTTTTTCAGATTGATGTTAAAAAAACAATATTCTCTGTTCTCTAAAACACAACTATTGATCAACTTTTTCTGAAAATGGCAAGTGTATAACAGACAGATTATACTGTAAAATTAAAATATTATTTCCATCATTCTTTCGATTTGACCTTCAGATGTACGATTAATGGGATTAAAAAAAGGATACATAGTGTAATAGTTAGTGCTCTCATTATTATTAGTTTCGATTACGCCAACACAAAACTATATGTTTATGCACACAATGACATAAAAATTCACTAACCATACTCAGATCATATATTTGGATGAAGATTCAGTGCAGTAAAAATATTTTATGTGACTACATGACTTTGCATTTAAAATGAAAATTAGTACTGCTGAAAACCTTAACTTAAAGGCAGTATTATTGCAATGATATTGAAGAATGGATTAAAGACATTAGTTTTGGATAGTTGGTGGTTCTGGGAATTCAGTTATCCCTAAAGCAGACAAAAAGAAAACTGTGTGAAGTATTTTAATAAATAGATTCAACTATGAAGCATATGCCAATTGAATTTTCTTTCTCATTATAAGTAGTAAAAGGGAAAAGTAAATCAAACTAAAAAAAGACAAAAAGAAAACTGTGTGAAGTATTTTAATAAATAGATTCAACTATGAAGCATATGCCAATTGAATTTTCTTTATCATTATAAGTAGTAAAAGGGAAAAGTAAATCAAACTCGCAAACTCAATAGTCCTCAGTATACTTTTGTATTTTGTTGCTAGTGGAATCCATTTTTAACATATAAAAACATTCTTAGAAAATTTCCTTCACTTTAAATGAATATAATGATTATAAATGACAACTGTTAATTTCATAATCTGAAAAAGCATTTTATGTTACACTGAAATGCTTATATGGGCCCTGAAATTGTAGTATCATTTATTACAAACAGATCTATATTTTTAAGCATATAGCACAAATATCAGAGCTAAAAAGGCTACAATTGTTATAATTTAAAATAAACTTTTTAAAACACTTAAAGGTTTGAGTTGTTATAATTTATAGCAGCTTTACAATTTAATTATCAGGCTTAATATCCCGGAATAAAAATATAACAGCTATTCTATACATGGCCAATGGTGGGAATGAAAGTCTACATTAAGATTTGGTTAAACATCTAAAAGCATATAAATTTATCATCAATAATAAAAACATACAAATCTTGAACTAAAATCTGTACATTTTCCTTAAATCTCAAATAAACACATTACTTTTAGAAATTAGTTATTGCAGCCAATTTTTCAATCCATAAATGAATCAATAATTTTAACTAAATATTTATAACTTGATAAAATATGCTTAAACTAGATCTTTGAGCAAATTTAGTAACCTTTAACTTATATAAACTCATACATAAATGACTGTCATGGAAGTCATTACACAAAAATAAGTTTTGGCTCCTTTTAGTAGTGAAATCCAACCACAAACTAACCTTTTCACATCTGAAATATACCTATTTTAGTTTGCCAAACATGAATTGCCAACTGTATTTCAGTTGAGTAAGTTATTCCACTATATGGTACATTTATTCAAAAAGCTTAATCCTTTGCTTTCTAATCAGTGGTGAAACAAATTGTACAATATGCTACATATATATATATAACTAAAAAAGACTTCACACAACAGATATCAGAAAGCTTGATGATTGCATATAATAGACAGTAGAATGCCTTTTGGATGCATATAATCATATACAGAATGCTTATATGGAAAAGAATTAGAAGTATTTCATAATATAAAGATGGTGTGGCAAATAAATATTGTTGTCTTCAAAATAAAATATATTGCAAGGTTGAAAAGATTCAGAAGTTTTAACTTGCTATATTGCATGATTTAAAAAATAACTGACATAAATATTAAACACATAGGAACATGACTAAAAAATTTTAAGAGTTCTGGAAGTTTTAGGCAAAACACATTAACGTTTTACAACTGCCAAATTAAGCTTGTGAAATTATTTAATAAATGATATAACTGTAGAATATATGTTAAAATGAAAAAACAACGCAAATATTTAACACCAGATCAAAACTGGTTTTATTGAGAAAATGTCTGAATAACAATTGAATGCTGGCTAACTGCTTCAAGTACAGAAAACCCACAATAATATACTGCATGTTTAAAATCTGCTAGCCAACCACCAATTCTTTACAAGTATATTATCCAAAGAGGGCAGTTGAGCTTCCTGCAGGGAGTAATACAACTAATTTCTTCAGGTGAAACAGCTATTTTATAAGAACTCATCACACCAGTCTGAAAGACACTGATAACAATCTGATGCTTGTTTGCTATTAGCACCACTGATATCTTTCATCCAGTCAATAAACAACTCTTTGTGTTTCTTAAGAACAAGAAACTGGCCCAACACAACAAATGCCTGAAAAAAGAAAATGAAAATTAATCAACTGGACAATCAAAAATCTTGATTCTAACAAATATGACATTCAAAATAAATGCTTCCATTTTTCCATATACAAATATGTTTAATGATACTTATAAGTCTTTCAATTTCTTCTTTAGGACAAATGCTTTGCAAAATCTATATTTTGTTTAATACTTAATCAGGTTGCACAATAAAGCAAATTACTAACTTGCAAGATATTATCAGCAACACACTTAAAATTTAGTTACAGTAAATAAGTGGGCTGTTTTATCTCTGAATGACACATTTGGGCTGGTAAAATGAAGGAGACCCACTAGACATGTGTTAGAAGCATACAATTAATAAGCTACTTTTACTTTTTGAGATAAAAATGATAGGAAAACTGATGGGCAACCGATAAAAAAAATATTTGTAAAAAAGTTTATTATGAATATTTTGGTGAATATTTAGTTTTTAACTTATAATTTAAAGATGATGCATCTAACATCTACATCTGTATATAATTCTAAATTAATTTAGAAACATTTTTATTTGATTGTGTATTTGGATGGAGAAAAACACTTTTATTTCTCTCATATCAGAAATGCTCCATTAAGACCAAAAGTTAAGTTTGATCACCACTACCTCAGGGGAAACACAGCAAAAATGCATGCCTATTGAATCAATCCTAACTATTATGCCGTTAGAGCTAGTTAAAATCAGTTCATGTGAAAAGGAGAAAAAAACTGTCTTTTATGCATATAATTTGGCACTAATAGCAGGTTAGGATCTTATCAAAGAATGTTGTAGACAGATAGCAGAGCAGAAAGGAAAGTGAGAAATACCTGGAATGACACACCCATTGTTTAAAAGTTTTGACAATATAGCAGTGGTGGGTTAACTGTGGCCCATAATAGTTTTAATAGTGCCTGCAAAATGAGTAAAAAAACTTAAACATATAAAATAATTGTTATAAAGCAAAACTTATGAGCATATTTCATTTACTGATTATTATTTCATTAATCAGTATTATTTATATAATTATTTATTGCCAGCAGCAGCACCCCTCTTTAATTTCTGGGTACGCCATTAGACTGAATTTGCAGCAATTGTACCAATTATACCAAGGCAACAATGGGAGTTTTAGCACTCTCATTACATTATTGTTTACTCTGTATTATTTTTATTACTGTATTGCTTAACTGTATAATAAAGTCCATGCATGTAAAGAGCTGTTGGCAGTAAAAAAAACTCAATCTTACAGACTATTGCTTCTGGACAGCCCCTTCCCCCACAGAGCCCAAAGAAATGAAGTTTCACTGTATATTGGGAATTGAACCTGCAAACCTCAGGTAAAAATATAATCATACATGCCACCAGAAGAGAGACAGATTAAAATAAATAGCAAATTTGTCAAGTGTTCCATATAGCAAAAGCCTGCATTAGTGAGTATTAAGTAGATTGGGGTTGACAATATATTTTGTGTTCTTTACTTCTTGCATCTTTGATGACATAAGAAAGATCTACCTATATAGTAAGTAGAAAGCATGTTATTGGAGGCCCAAGTAAATAGCTTTTAAAATAGTGTGCAATTGGTTAGAAAGTTTGAGGATGTAACATGCCTGAAAGGTTTCACTTTTGAAAAAAGGGCAATGTTATATGGCAATAAAATTGCACAGATTAATAATAGTTTTGTATCTAAGAGATATCAACAGAGAGTACTGTGCTTTAAAGAAAAAGGAAGAAGGTAGTTCCCTATATGAAGAGATAACCTAGAAGCTATGTAAAGCTTGTCATGGTTTCCCATACAATATACAAATACTTACACAAGTCTTAACCCTTGCCCACTGGTCTTAGTAATCAGGTATACTAACCACCAGACCAGATAGGATTATATTGTAACTGCATAAAAAACTTCCAATATTTACTAACAAAATTTGAAGTATATGTGCAATAAATACTGCATTAGTACATATATTAAGATACTTTGAGGTCTTCAATTAGAATACTGAAATTCCAACAATTACACAGAAAGCCATAAGTTACTATATAGGAGATTTGTTACTTAATAGCATATGAAAAATACACAAAATATACCAAAAGTCATTGGACACTTCCAAGCAATGTGAATGGAAACCCACAATTAAAACTCTCTAACTCCGAATGGGTTAGGGCAGTGGTGACTCGGTCAGTAGTGCACCAGGCTCATAATCTGCAGTTTGCAGGACTGAGTCCTTCCTGGGCTAGTGTTGAGATTTATCTCCGAAAATCTCTCTGTCTATCAGTAGCAGACACTGATAGGCATGGAAAGCCCTCTATCCATTGGATGCAATGTTAAGCCATGGCCCATGTGTGAAAGAGCCATATCCTGTGCACATTAAAGAACATGCTGGATGGCCTTCACAGGTGGCTTTCATCTGTCTCTCAACAGTGTTCATTCAGTGGGTCCCCCCCCCCCCAACCTTCTTTGAGCCCTTGTGACCTAGCCATTTAGTTCACTGTGTGCATGCTGGATATTCTTCAAAAGAAGCTTCCATTTATATCCTAACAGCTGTCCAGTAGATCCTCTTTCCCCAGTCTTCTCAAAGCTCAAGACTTATTTTCAGAGTTTCACAAGATCCCCTTCTAGTTGGCAGAATTGGGGAAAATATGTTTAAAGTCCTAGGAGTTTAGTAAGATTAAGTTGTTTTATTTCTGAGTGGCATATAAGTCTTTTACAGAAAATTGCAGGAGAAAAATTTCAGATTTCATTAAAATCTCTCCAAATCTTGTTTCCAGTAATATTTGTTTAATATTTAAATAGTTATTGTTGCTGGAGCATTTAACAGCAGATGCTGCTACAATTGTCTTGGAAAAACTTCCTTCAAAAAAAAATACAGAAACTTCCAAAATGACATTTTCAGTAAATTTTTGATTTAACATTTATTATTATTTATATTTTAATCAACTTTTGAAGTAAATTCTTATAACTCGTAACATTGCTGTTAAATGTTTGTTTACAACTCGTAACATTGCTGTTAAATGTTTGTTTACATAGGTCTTTAAATAATAAATGAACTTGAATGAAAAATCGAGATTTAGGGAGATTTCACTGAGATTTTCAATTTATCTCTAGCAACATTTTTCTTTAAGGAACTTTGATTTCTGAAAGCTTCAATTCTGAAAGTTAGGGAATTTTAAATGCAGCCTTCAATTCACATTGACATATATACCTTCAACTTTCACTTTTTTTATGACTTTTGGTCACAACAAAATGAGTTTTAGGCTCAAATTTTCTAACCCAAAATGACTGAGCCGAGGCCTAACCATTTGCAAAATCAAACTCAATATATTTCCAAAATTACTGAAACCGAGCCTAATTATGGGGATAATATTCCTTTAACACCTCATTGAACATTACAGAAATGCATGTGGCCAAACCATTTCTCAATCCTTTGCATTATAATAATTTTTAAATTCTCTGCGTGGCCATACCGTGCCAGAGTGGCTAGCACGCTTGGCTAGTGATCAAAGGGACCTGGGTTTGGCCCCGGTTAAGGCATGGATGTGTGGTGTTTCTCTGCTGAGTTCCCACCATCCTCTTAGACCTACTATGATGTATAAACTGACAGGTTCCTGTCAGACCTCTGTGGCAAGCAGCAGCTTCTGGGGTATTTATTTTAATACACTTTTATAAACTTTAAAATTATAATAATTTTATGATAAAATAATTTGCACTAACTGAAAAATTCTTGAGTAGCATTGTTATAAATGCTGATTTATCAATAAAAGAGAATACCTAAGAAATTCAATAGTTGAAAGGCTTATTTTTAATCACTAAAGACTGATTAAAATGACAAAATTACTTAACCTTCTCACTCTTGGCAAAGGATAATAATGTTAAAGATATATCGAAAACAAAATCATGACCATCTGACTCGATGGTAAACAAAACACAGAGCTGAATGACAATCAGCCAGCCAATTAGTGTTGTTGTGAGGACAGTATGCAATGCAAATAATGTGTCTTAAATAGTAAGTTGTTTTACTGCAAAAAAAGGCATTATCTCTATGGATAATGTGAAAGTTATTGTACTGGTGGTTAAGTGCACTTGGCTACAAAGGGACCTGGGTTTGAGCTCTAAGGCACAGATGATACTTTGTGATTTCCCACCTTCCGCATAGACCTTCTCTATTGCATATACTATACTATCTTAGAGCTGTGAACATTTGTGTTGTCAGGTGGCCGACTGAAATTTTTAATTTCTTTTACAATAAAGGTGTTGTTCCTAAGGCTTTTATTAGAGCCATTATTATCACTATTTTTAAAAAAGAGGATTGCAGTTCTTGTGATAATTATAGGAGAATCCACCTACTTTCTGTTCCTTCTTACAGAAAGTAAACTTCTTACTAAATTCTCTTTAGTTTGATTATTGATTACATTATGTGGAATTCTTTGCAAGAAGATTTTGGCCTCAAGTGGTCTAGAGATTTCAAAATTTCTGATTCAGATTATGTGGATGATGATTTGGCTGTGTTTGCAAATAATGTTGATGAGATGAATTCTTTCATTAGGGCTGTTAATAAAACTGGTAATAAAGTAGGTTTGGTGGTAAATTAGAGAAAAATACTCCCTCAAGCAGACAGAAAAAAAAACTAAAGTAGCAAAAATTGGTAGAGATATTTGCATTACTGTGCTTAACAATATTAAAAATTTGGTTGATGGACAACTGTATAATGAACAGTGTGGATTCAGAAGTGGTAGGAAATATATAGATAAAATATTTTCACTTAGGCAGATTCTTCAGGAATGTTTAGAATTTCTGAAACCTGTGGTTACTAGCTTTATAGATTTCAAAAAGGCTTTTGACTGTTGATCAGCATAATTTGGTTGGCTGTTATATCATAAGGCATACCTGACAAGTTGTCACAATGAAAACTCTAATAACACTGAATCATGTGTGAGAGTTGGTAAAGCTTGTAGCAATTGGTTAGCATTGCTAGTGCAGTTAGATAAGGGTGCATTGTCTCTTTTTCTCTTTAGTTTGATTATTGATTATGTTATCTAGAATTCTTTGCAAGGTGAAGATTTGGTCTCAAGTGGTCTACAGATTTCAAAATTTCTGATTTAGATTATGTGGATGATGATTTGGCTGTGTTTGCAAATAATGTTGATGAGATGAATTTTTTCATTAGGGCTGTTGATAAAACTGGTAATAGAATAGGTCTGGTGATAAAAAATATCCCCTCAAGCAGACAGAGAAAAAAAATTAAAGTAACAAAAATTGGTGAGGCAGATGGTGCTTTAGTTGCTGTCTTGAGGAGCAAGTATCTCAGTAATCATTACAGAAGCTCTTTAACAGATATTGATGATGTCAGGCATAAAACAGAACAGGGATTGCTGCTGGGTTTTTTAAGAATCTTTGAAGTGTGTGGAAAATTTAAGACTAAAATTAGGCTGTAAATAGTTTCATTCTTTCTAGGGTTTGTTATGGTAGTGAAACTTGTATTCTCTGTAAGCAAAGTAACAGGAAATTAGATGCCTTTGACATTTATGCAGTATCTTGGGCATTAGGTGAACTGACCTTATAAGTGATTATGTTATGCAAAGGAGTCAGCAACCTCATTTGAGCAGCTTATTGTCTAAAGAGAGACTGCAATGGTTTGCCCACTTGCCTGCATGTGTAAGCTGTAGATTGGCAAATAGGGTTATGGAGATTATGCCTAAAGAAAAGAGGAGACCTAGGATGCAATGGGCAGACAATGTCAAACAGAACCTTGCTAGATTTGGGTGACTGGGCAAATGCAACAGTTGTAGCTCAGGACAGATATGTTTGGAGGACAAAATTACAATCTGGTTGGAACTCTATCCTTCTGTCTATCTGTATGTATGTTATTTTAATTTATATGTTAGGTTAGTAATCAATTATACATTAGGTCATTTATCCATTTTGCATTTCAAAGAACAGTTGGGTTGTTTACCTCTGAGCAGCACTTTTTTTGCACACCATGGGCTAAATGGCCAGGTCACAAGGACCCCGAAGGCTCAGAGAAAGTTAGGGGACCCACTGGAACAGCTGTTGGGATACATATGGTAGCCTCCTGTCAAGGCCATCTACACGTTCTTTAACGTGCACAGGGTATGGCTCTCCTGCCCACAGGGCCAAGGCTTAACATCCCATCTGACAGACAGCACCCTTTCCAAGCTCATCAGTGTCCCCTACTGAGCGTGGGCAAGGCAGGGAGTTTTGCGTAAATAAATCTCAACGCTGACCCAGGCTTGACTCGAACCTGGGAACTGCAGATTACGAGCCTGGCAAGCTACCGACTGAGCCACCCCCGCCCCTTCCAAAGAACACTGCATATTCATGTATAAAAATAGTATTTATCGTAAAACTGAGTTTAAATTAGACAGAAAAGGATATTCAACCTCCAATCAGCTTAATTTTGGTAACAAAAATAGGTTAACACATATGCTAAATACTCTAAAAGATTATTCTAGTACCCTTTTCATATAACAGATAAGTAGTGTAGAGCAAAACTGAAAAAATTTTTCTAAATCCAGGAACCAGGCATATGGATTTTAGGAAATAGAAATCGTTGGAATTATCATACTACAGGAATTCCCATAACATCAGCATAAACCTTTTAGGACCTAGGATTTTTCATGTTCCTGAGTGTGAAGCTATAATGTTCACAAAATTTACAACCAGACAGTTTACAACATTCTATACAATCATATATTACTTTTATCATATTATTTAATATGCTTCACATTTGTACTTTAAGTCTGTGATAAATAATTTTACCTAACATTATTGCATTTTCTATACTACAATATCCTTGGCTGTAGAAATACTTTTTGTTTTACCTTATCAAAGCCTTTAGCTTCCAGTCTCTTTCCTAACACTTCACCAATACCTGCTAGATCAGTTACAGATTTGTCTCCCATAGGTTCCGAAACAAAATTACGATGCTTTTGAGAAGTTGATGACATCTTGGTGTTAGCTATAACATATGAATAATAAAATTCAATTTACATTTATTATTGATGTACAAATAAATTAAGTGACATTTCAGACACTGCATTAAGATGCAGAAACCTAGAATTTGCATCCTTAGGAATTTGCCTAGAAAAATTCAATTTATTTATTATTAATGCATAAATAAATCAACCTTTAAGTGACTAACATTTCAGATACTGTACTACACCAAGTTGCAAAAAACTAAAACTTCCAATTTGTAATTACAGGAATTGTCCACTGAATCAACTTTTCTGACCACATGCTGGAACTAACATGTCTAAAACAGTAGATTTTCCAACTACTATACCAGTTAAGATTGTTATTTTTTTTTACAACACAAATTTTACAACACAAATTTTAATATTTAACAATTTCATTTCCACTAATATTTTTCAATCTAGTATAAAGAAAATATTTTCTCAAACCTGTTAAAACTATGAGATAAAAAAAGACTACTTATGGAAAAATACATTAAAAAATCACAATTCCTTCTACAAAAACTTTTACACCTTACATATATACTTAACGAACAACATGGTAAGTCCTCACTAAATACATTCTTAAAGACTGCCATGCATGCAAATCATAATCCACAACTAAGGACTACAAAAAATTGTCCAGTTAGGTACCAGTAATATTACAATCTCAACAATGTATAACATATGGGTGTATAATGCAGTGGCAGCTCGTGACTAAAGCTTTTGGTGGAGCACTTTGAATACTATAGGCAGGGCCTCAATGTAGGAAAAAAATCTCAGATGCCTGATATTCAGTTGAGCTGAATATAACCAAAAAGACATTTTGTACCGCTATATTCTTTTTTTCAGCTATTCTCAAAATGCACCATTTAACAATAATTTTTTTTTTTTGGGGGGGGGGAAGTCAAACTTGAAAAGGTGTTCTCGTCCTTTATACTTCAATTTAGTATTCTGCCCCTTCACTGCAATAATTACCTCTATATGTGCATTTTCTCTCTCCAATTTAATGGTATTTTAAAACAACTATTTGTCAAAATGGTGTCTAATATATGGGTTTACTATTTTTTTTTAACTCTGTTCCAATTATAAATTTATATTTATTACCTTAAACTGAATTAGTCATCATAAATATCATTTGTGCAATTGCCTATTTTGGTTATATTAACAATAATAATATATATGCATTTTATTACATATACAATTACATTACAAATACAACATGATACAAATATTTATTACAATGAATTATAAAAAAGTGATATGGCCATAAAATGAATTATAAAAAATACTGAAAAAAAAAAGACTATAATGGCAGAGGCTGGAATTGAACCAGAGACCCGTAAGTTGCCAGTCCAAAGAAAAATAAAATCCATGTAGCACGCTTGGCTACTGATCTAAGGGACCTGGGTTCGAGCCCTGGATTAGGCATGGATGTGTGTGTCGTTTTTCTGCTGAGGTCCTGCCATCCTCTCAGATCTCCTACTGTGGCATATAAACTGACAGGCTACTGTCAGACCTCTGTGGCAAGCAGCTGCTTGAGGGGGTATTTATTTTTACTATTTAGCCTACTGAGTTATGCATTACTGATGAGTGGTCATGTTAAAATATTATTAGCATTCTCTTTTACACCAATATTCAACACATTTTATATTTTCATACCTAATGTTGTTCTTAAAATTTTCATACATAAATATCCTTCCTTGGCAAAATAAAAAGTTGGCAATCCAGTTCAAACACATCGTTTTCATGAAAGTTCAGACTTGTTGAGCCTGACAGAGTCAAATGAAGATATTCACTAAGTAACAAGATCTTCAGCTATTGATTCACTTGTAGAATCAGCCAATCATGGATTACATGCCACTACAAAATGGTGAACTGGCTACACAGTTCAGCACTATTGTATTTCAGTGTATTTGTGTCATCACTATAATAGATAATGCTAAGATTTCATATGGTGGATGTAATGTTAAAATTAGAATTGACAATACGAAAGCAGCCAATATAGCCGATTCAAAGTAAATCTTGTGATTGTCTACATAACACACAGCAAATAATTATTACAAAATGAAAATAAAAATAATGTGTTGAGTTAGATATGACCAGTAATGAATACCAAATTTGAAATTCATCTATTATTTTTTGTGATTATTTTTGGTGAGGCTATGCTCCAGGTGGCCTAATGGACAAACCACCTCTGGTATAATGTTTATTGACTAAAAAAAGTAAAAAAAAAAAAGGGTGGTTTAAAATAGTAGTGTTAGAAATTAAATAAAAATGTATTTATTATATTAATGAACTAATTCTTGATGTGGTAAATAAAAAAAAATAAAATTTTGAGAGCAAAAATTGATGACCCATGAGAGCTGTTGCATCAATTTCACAGTTTAATTATCTCAAATACTTCCAAAGCTGACATACTGTGTCACTGTTTCAAAACATTGATAATCTTAAAACAAAATGCTGGGACTTGATAATGTCTTCAAATGGTTGAGTTACCTCTGAATGGTACTTTTATCCACATGATACACTGACAATGATGCTTAGCTAGTATGTGGTTCAAGGTGAGGCTGATAGCATGCAATTCTGCAGTGAAGAAGGAACAGCAGTAGGATCTGGTCTGCAATGATTACATCACAGCAGACCATGACTGAATTCTACTGATGTGCTTGACTTCAAGCCATCTGAGAAGACAGGCAAGAAGTTCAGATACTCAGCAAGGTGGCTGGCAGAGTTCTTATGTGTGGTAAAAAGGTCAATTTCCAGTTAAAGACTAAGAAACTTGTTTCCTCTACAACTGGAATGATATTACCTCCAAGCTATAGCTTGGGGTCCAGATGAAGAGTATGCTTGTGGAAAAGTGCAGACTTATGTGGGGAGAACCAAAACCTGTTGGCCATTGCCCAAACTGAAAGACAGTCAGTGAAAACCCCACGTCAGTCTGCGCCACCAAAGAATGTCAGTGCACCACCACAGAAGTCATTGGAACAAAGGTCTTCCCAATGACTGCACTGGCATAAGAAACATTGCCAGGTGGAGGGGGGAGGGTTTGCAGTGAGCTTTTTTGCCTCAGGGTAAGATATGTTATCGTTTCAGAGTGTTGAACCTCCTTTTTCTCCTTCTACTTGGGACAGTAGTGAAAGAATGCCAAATGGTTGCCAGTACAATTCATACAGCTTGTCTTGTGTACTGTGCAGTCAGGATCAAGGTGACTTCTGACATTGGAAGCAGTGCAGAGGATTAGGTCTATATGACTGTACCTCGCAACAAAGGCGCCTGCCTTGATCGAAGCTGGCAGGAATGGCATGTTAAAAGCTAGAATCAGTACCCAGGTAGGTACCAATTTACTACCATTACAACATGCTGAAACCAGCACACACAAGGCAAGCTGCGTGAATTGTACTGGTGACCATCTGACATTCTCCCATTACTGTCCCAAGTGGAAGGGGAAAAAGAGGTTCAACGCCTCAAAACAATTATCTTACCCTGAGGCAAGAAAGCTCACTGCATTACTCCCCCCCCCCCCACCACCACCACCTGGCAAAGTTCCCTAAGACAGTGCAGGTTACTCCTTAGGTGGAGAACTCTGAAATAATTTCCTCCTCAGTAACTTTGTGAGTATTATGTAAAAGTAACTGTGAAAAGTATTATTAAAATGTTACTAAAATAAATAAAAATAAAAAATAAATATCCCCTCAAGCAGCTGCTTGTCAGAGTCTGACAGGAGCCTATCAGTTTATATGCCATAGTAGGTCTGTGAAGATGGCAGGACCTCAGCAGAAAACAACACAAACATCCATGCCTTACCCGGGGCTTAAACCCAGGTTCCTTAGATCAGTAGCCAAGCACACTAACCACTTGGCCACACAATGTTCATATATTTTACTTCAATAAAATTCAGAATTAAATACTCTATAATTAGGTATATAACATGACCTATTTCTTGTGATTAGTTATTTATTAAAAATATTCTAAAGTTGACTTATTTATTGGACTCTGCAACAAACCTGGACTTTTACTACACACAAGAAAAAAAAATTTTTATTCAAATAAATAACTTTTCTATTCAAATGCATTAAAACCATTTCTATTAGTGATTTTTAAATAAATTTTTGGCTATATGAATTTTTTTATTACATGACTAAAAAAAAGTCCTATTAAAATAAAACTAGTCGTCTTTTTGGTTAAATATTTTATTTTCAGAACATCTCGAATTAAATGTTGATTAATTTGGTATATAATATACTATAATTCCTTTCATTATTTATTTGGCAGAAAAAGTTCAAAAGTTAAATTTTTTTTGCCTCATCAGAGTGAAAAAATAGTTGGACTTGGGAAAGGTTAACCTACAAGGGGGATAGCCACAACAAATCTGGGACCAATCAGTCAAATATCTGGAATTATAGAACGCCAAAATCGGCCATCACCACAGACATTCAAGAAACACATGTATCCACACAACCATTTGGAATACACCTAATATTTAGTATGATTAAGTGCAAAAATAATGTGGAAATGATTACAAATTTTGACAGAAAAGCATAAGAGCACCAATTTCAGAAAGAATCAGCGTGCTTCATTTGCAGTCTCTCCCCAGGTTCCAGTTTCCTGCTACATTACTGCCTGTTAAAAAAAAATTGAATATGTCATTAACTGACAATAATAGTTCCTCTTTGTTAACAGAAAATTGGCTAATAGTATTTATTTTAAATGAACCCATTTTTTGCTGTTGGCACTTTGCAGCACAGTTCAAAAAAGATACCATCTAATTTGCTTGTTAATCATAGTTTTTGTGGATCATATAACTTCTTAAATGCTGTAATCCTTTGAATACTGTCTATAATATTGTCCCTTGTTTTACAAACTTTTGAAGGGGTTATAATTTTTTAATTTTTTACTAATGAATACAGGTTACTGTAGATGTTATTTCAATATAAATAAACACCTTTTTTTCACTGATATTAGTATGCAAGTTGTTTGAACAGTTCATATAATAATATCTTCAAGATAAAAGCACAGACATCAGAAAAAAAACCACATGTCCTTTGGAATACAGATATGATAAATTTATTTCATGATGCTATAGAGTTTACAGAAGAATACCTCACTCCTTGAACACATAAATCTCTGAGCAGCACTTTTTTTACACACAATTGGATAAATGAATGAGAACTGGAACAGCTGATGGGAGACAGTAGCCTCCTTTCAAGGCCTTGCACATGGGACCAAGACAATGTCCCATCCAATGGATAGCAGCCTTTCCAAGTCCATTGGTGTCCCCTACTAACCATGGTCAGAGCAGGGAGTTGTGTGGAGATAAATTTCAATGTTGGCACAGCTGGGACTCGAACCTGGGAACTGCAGATTATGAGTCTGGCACACTATTGACTGAGCCAACCCCGATCCTCAATTATTGTGATTTCGGATATATTAACACCAGTAAGATTGAAGATTATATTTCATAAACAGAATAATAATTACTTGTAGAAGTATAGTAAGTTATTATAATTAGATTTTACCATCGATTTATATATTCAAAGAGTAATGTATTTTTCTGTTAACTTGCTATAGATCATGAAATAAATTTATCTATGTTCCAAAGGTCATGATTTTCCCTAATGTGTTTATCTTGAAAGGATCATTACTATATTAACAGTTCAAATTTCTCTGCTAATATCAGTGAACAAAAGTGTCTGTGTGTATATATTTCTATTGGACATTGAGCTACAATATTTAGTTATTTCACTAACAGTAATGTTATAATAAGAGGAAGATGACAGTGAGTTGAATGGCAGATATAGTTGCCATGGTGCAACAGTGGAAAATGAAAAATATATGAACAAGGTTGGGTTATTTTACCTCTTAGCTGTATATTTTTAACACAATGGGCTAAATGGCCAAATCACAAGGGCTTAGTAAAGTATGGGCAAAAAGGATTCACTGGATAGTTAAGAGATATAGTGACTTTTCACTACTATACTAGCCCAAAACAATCAAAATTATAGCCACTGCCATTTGGGTGGTATGGCAGTAAAAAGTTAGTGTGCCATCCAGCATGTTCCTTAATGTGCATAGTAGTGATGAGTCATTCACAAACAATTTGTTCAAAACGAACGAATCAGGTAAGTGTCATTCACTCTTGACTCCTTTGTGAAAAGGATCAATTCCTTGAATCATTTGACTTCATCATGGATTATTTTTCACTTTTCATAACAAAACAGAAAAATCACTAATTAACTGAAAAACTACCGAAACAAAAACTACTGCAGTTAAAAATCCCCTTTTTTCATACAAAGTTCATTACATTTCATACAAAGTTTCATACAAAGTTCATACAAAGTTTTTCATACATTTTTTTCATACAAAGTTCCATCAGAACTGGCCATTGGCCATACTGACTCATTGGCTCAAATGAATCCTCTGACTCCTATCATTTGTGAAGGAGTCAAATTAGAATGAAGAATTTGGCCGTACTGACTAAATTAATAATTTAACTCCTTTCATTCGTGAATCAGAGGGACTGACTAACAAACTCTTCTGGATTAACTCACACGTTTCTTTTTATTCCTATGGCTTTGCGAATGATGAGTTGTCGTGGGAGACAAATAGGGAAACAAAATGCTAGGGAAAGTTGGCTTAAATAAATGAAGTCAATTTTAATAGTTGCTATCAATTTAAATATAATTCTATTTCAGTAATTTCTTCAAATAAAGCAGTTGAAAAAGACTGTTTTCATAAGTTTAGGCTTAGAATAATTTTTTTATATTCATTTGTTTTCTAATATAACTTGCTAGATTTTTTCAAGTGATATTTTAACAACCAGTAAATAAAACCATTTTGAACAAATCTCTTGAAGTTGTTTCAATTTCTACATGCTAACAAAAAAAAATTTATAAAAATCAAGAGTCTAGAAAGTGCTCGAACACAAAGTGAAAGATTTAGTAATGTGCAAAAATTAAAAGTTGTCTAAAATTGTAAAAAGTTATTAATATGTTTTTCAAATGTGGTGAAATAAGATAATTTAATTATTGATATTAAAAAAAATTTTGTTTCGAAATTAGTGCCTATATATGAAACAGTTCACCTACTAGATTACACTAAACAACAAATGATTCAAATCACTTCAAGAATTGAATGAGTCTAACAAATGAATCTTTTAAGTGAGCAAATTCAAAAGAATTGAATCTTTGAAAAAAAGTCATTATGCTCATCACTATTACATACGGTGTGGCTCTCTTGCTATCTACACATCTATCATCCAATATGATAAGGAAAATTTGGGCCTATATAAACCAGTTTATATTCCATTTGACAGATGGCACGCTTTCTAAGCCTGTGTATCACCTTTCTGACCAATGGCAGTGTGAGGATTTTGAGGAGATAAATCTCTATACTGGCACAGGTAGAACTTGAACCTGGGAACTGCAGATTAAGCATATGATCAACAATAGTGCCAATAACTAAAATAAAAACCTCCACATTGAGGTTTATTAAAAGATCTATTACATATGTATAGCTCTTTTCATTATCCAAGTTAAAATGCTTTGTGTTGCATATATTTCAAATTGTCCTCTTCTGTCACATTACAGTTTCAATTTAAAATACTTCTCGTAAATGAGTAATATGATATATTTATATAGAAATATTTTAGTCCAAACCTCACCTCTTTTACATTGGAAAAAAACCCTTGAAACGAATTTTAATTACATATTAGACCTATTAAACAACGTATCATTAAAATCTGTGATGGATAATACACTGGTTGAGTTGACATGGAATGATACTCTAAGCAATATTGAAAGATTCCTCTCCAATTCGTGAATTAGTATCCCATTGTTTAACTGATAGTTTGTGACGGTTGCTACATAAACAAAGCTCTGACCTCACTTTTGCTGGAACTATTCAGATAATTAACATAACCTTGATATTTCGAAAACCCATACTTAGTAATATACATCGTGTTTCAGATACTTTGTTCATTAAATAAAAGTTTTTAATTAAAATGTTTGCAACTTGAAAAATTCTCAGGCACCAAAGAACAATTTTTTCCGAATACAGAAACGTCCATTTTTTTTTAGAGAAACAGTACAACATATATTAAACAAAAGCTACTGTACAAAAATTATACTCACTAGATGTGTCGATTAAGTGAGTTTAAATTAAACTGCAATTATATTGCTGGAACAAATCTACAAACACAGTGATGGCGCACAAGCTACAAGTTAAATCAAATATATCATAACGATACCAAAGCGGTGAATGGTAGACGATACTTGGACTTAAGACATGGAACACGCCACCTATAATATTATTATCGTATTTGTCGTCAGGATTTGAAAATTTGATATATCATATTTTTTATTTGTTGCAGTCGTTAAAATAATTTTTTATCTCAAATCAGGACAAAAACCCCTTAAGCTGTTTATATATTTTAGTACTTATACTCAAGATTAGATGTAATATTAAGATTAAATATATGCTGAAAACGCAAAGTAATGGACGGCATATAATCATCAGCAAACATCAGGATGCGAGGCTATCTTCCTATTCAAACATAAAAAAATACTTCTTTAAGCAGCTGCTTGCCACAGAAGTCTGAAAGGAGCGTGCCAGTTTAATAGTAGAAGATCTGTGAAGATGGTGGGAACTTCTCACAGATCAACACAAACATTCATGCAACTAATAGTAAAATTTCATAACATTATATAGTTATGAATAAGGTTTCATTCTATCTCTGATGATTTTGAGAACTTGCATCCTGAAGTATTCAAGAAAATTGCTCAAAGATTCAAGGTTTTTCTCTCGACAAATCAATTTACTGTCTACTAACCAAACAGATTTTAGGTTTATCTTTATATTTTATGCTATTGTCAATCTTATGGGCATTAAAACTGATGCAGACACTCCTATCCTATACGAAGAGATTCAAATACACATTTTTATTCACGTGCAGGCTGTTTTTGACACCGCTATAGGCACTATAAAACCGTTACATAAATAAGCATAATCTTCAAGATTCACCAAACTAATGTCTTAGGAACATGTTTAGCTTAATCAAGAATTTTTTGGAGAAGAGAAAGCTCAGAATATTTTAGGAAACGCATATTTCAACACACTTCCTCTCTCCAAGGGTTCTCCCAAAGTTTGGTGCTCAACCTTACCCTTTTTAACAACCTTATACACGAATTTCCCAAATGATTGCCACCAGATACATTCAATAATTTTTGAACAAGAGTCAATGTGAGG
This sequence comes from Ryuthela nishihirai, assembly GCA_038380435.1. Taxonomy (NCBI): domain Eukaryota; kingdom Metazoa; phylum Arthropoda; class Arachnida; order Araneae; family Heptathelidae; genus Ryuthela; species Ryuthela nishihirai. Next base: position 26,987,344 of record JAWZYU010000026.1, read on the forward strand.
AACGGATATCCATGGGAAATGGACATGACATTCGAACACCCAGAAACTCCCAATGGGTGTGGTGAATTTGACGCATTTGAGACTATTGGTGGGTAGTTTGGAGTGTCTAATGTGGTAATCTCCAGTCTCTGATTTCCAATGACATATTTAATGGTGGGAAGAGGTCTTTTGATATACCACGGTAAATATTTTACAACAATATTAGAATTGTTTTAAACACAATCATTAAATTCATGAAAACGACGAATTTCGCTACCAAAAAATTTTCGCTCCTAATCACCAATAGGAAATTGTCAAAAGGCTCTGCTACATTCTATTAAAGCAAAAGAAATCCATTGCTCATGAGCACCATGATGCTCGCTCAATTCTTGTTTATGAATTTTTTTCTAAGAGAATTCATAAATATGTGCATTTTATAGTTACTTAAGAAATTATTACAACATAAATAACAAATCTTACTCAGCGAAATATAAACCATTATTTTTAACAGTTTGTAGCCATCTGTGGAAAAGTTGTTCGATTCCTGTTCCATATCATGCTTGACCCACAAAGGTGAATACCTCCTGACATCCGTTTCAACTACCTGATAGATTTGAAACCGACTTCCTCGAAGAAAATGAACCATGGATCCAGGGCTGGACTTTGATCTTCTGAGGCCCAAAGCTAAGACATATTTAAGTGGTCCTAAGCAATTCAAATTTAAAAAGACCCCAAAAAATCGAAAGTCGAAATGTATATACACTCTGTTATGAAAAAATATCGAAACATGTAATTAGGGTGTAAAGATAAAGAAGTGATTAAAATTTTACAGAATCAGGGCTCTGTATTGCAGAACAATGGCTTCATAAACGTAACAGTTTAGTACATAGTACAACCACCTTTGGTGGCGATGCATGTCGATATCCGGTATGGTATTGAATCAAACAATAGTTGGATGATGTTTTGTGGAAGATTCTGCTACACGTAATCTAATTGCTGGGCTAGTTCATCGATATTCCGAGATGGCTGCATTGCACGTCCCAGCATGTCACATATGTGCTCGATTGGCAAGAGTTCTGGAGACCTGGATGGCCATGGGAGAGTTTCAAAACCACAAAGACATTCCCGGGAGAGGTGAATCACGTGCGGCTAGGCATTGATGTGCTGGTAAAAGGCTCCCAGTAGACGTGACAGCAAATGCAACAAGACTGATTGCAGGATGTCGTCAATGTACCGTTGTGATGTTAAGGTACCATATAGCGCTACTAGGGGGAACTGGCTGCATTGGAGCTGGCTCCCCAGATTGTAACAACAGGTATGATGGACATCTGCCTCTTCACAATGTATCCAGATCGATGTACTGGCCCGACCTCCTCCAGATATATATGCATTGGTCATTCATCATCATCATCATCATCATCATCCTCAAGCAGCCATGGGCTACGGAGGTCCAACCAGACTGCGCAGTTTAATTCTCCAAGCATATCTGTCCTGAGCTACATCTGCTGCATCCGGCCACTGTACACCAATTCTAACAAGGTCCTGTTTGACATTGTCTGCCCACCGCATCCTAGGTCTCCCCCTCCTTCTGAGGCCTATAGGCACACTGTTCATAACCCTATTCGCCAATCTATAATTATCCATACGGGCAACATGGCCAAACCAGCAGAGTCTCTCTCTGCACAATATGCTGCCTAAAGGAGGTTGCAGACTCCTTTGCCTAACCTCATCATTAGTTACAAAGTTAAACCGCCTAATACCCAAGATACTGCGTAAGCATCTAGAATCAAAAGCATCTAGTTTCCTGTTATCTTGCTTACACAGCGTCCACGTTTCACTACCATAACTAACCCTAGAAAGAACCAAACTATTATACAGTCTAATTTTAGTCTTTAGGTGTATACGCCTATTTCTCCACAATCTCCATAGATTCTTAAAAGTCCCGGCAGCAATACCTATTCGTCTGTTAATCTCATGCCACACATCACCAGTATCAGTTACGTAGCTCCCAAGATAATTAAACTGTGACACCTGCTCAAGACTGCAACCATTCAGATTAACTGAATCACAACCTGCCTGACCAATTTTCATCACTTTAGTTTTCTCTCTGTTTATAACCAAACCTACTGTACTACCAGTCTCATCAACAGTTCGAATGAAAGAGTTCATCTCATCAACATCATTTGCCAAAAGGGCTAAATCATCAGCATAATCTAAATCAGAAATTTTCGTATCTCCAGCCCATTTAAGGCCAAAAGCTTTCCCTTGAAGTGAATTTCGCATAACATAATCAACAACCAAACTAAAGAGAAAAGGAGACAAAATGCACCCTTGTCGAACACCAGAAGTAATGCTAAACCAATTGCTACAAGACTTACCAACTCTCACACATGACTCAGTGTTATTATAGAGAGCTTTCATTATGTTAACTAACTTGTCTGGTATACCATATGATCTCACAATCAACCACAAATTATGACGATCAACAGAGTCGAAAGCCTTTGTGAAATCAACAAAGCTAGCAACCAAAGGTTTCTGAAACTCGAAACATTTCTCAAGAATCTGCCTAAGTGAAAATATCTGATCCACACATCCCCTACCACTTCTGAATCCACATTGCTCATCACGCAATTGCCTGTCAATCAGATTCTTAATTCTATTAAGCACAATCATGGAAAGAACTTTACCTGGAACAGAGAGTAGGCTGATACCCCTATAGTTATCACAAGAACTGCGATCACCTTTTTTGAAAATAGGGATAATAATAGCTCTGGTAAAATCTTTAGGAACCATGCCTTTATCATAAAAGTTATTCAAAATTTCAGTCATCCAAATGGTAACTGAAACATTCCCAGCTCTAAGCATTTCCGTAGTAATTTCATCCACCCCTGGGGATTTATGAAGTTTAAGTTTAGAAATAGCCAAACTAACTTCAGATTGTGTTATAGGGCCAACATTAAAGCCACCAATGCATCTATCATCATTGCAAACAATGGGAGTAGAACTAACCACATTGTTTAGAACATCACTGAAATGCTCAGCCCACCTAGCCATGACAGAATCCTCACCTTCTATAACCTTGCCTTGTTTATCGTTCAATCCCTGTATACCTGTTCGTTTTCTACCACACAAAACATTAACTATCTGGTACAGCTCTCTGCTGTTGTGCTGTCTAACTGCTTCCTCAGCTTTGTCAGCAAGGCCATCAAGCCAAAGATTCTTATCAGTAGCTAACTGATCCTTTACACGTTTATTAAACTCTCTGTAATCCTTTCTATTAGGACTAGTAGGGTACTGATTAAGGACATTCCTGCAGTTCCTTCTTTCTGAAATAAGCTCAAGTGCCTTATCACTTAAATAATTCTGCCTCCTCTGCTCCTTTTGCCCTAAAAGAGTACTGTTAGTTTCCAAAAAAGCCTGTTTAAAATGGCCCCATTCTTCCTCAACTTCAGTATTACGCAAACCATGACTGTCATAATGACTAAGTAACCTATCATGGTAAGCTTTAGCTATAACTGGGTCTTTCAGAGCTTCAGTATTAAAGGTAAATTTTTTAACCCTAGCACAACACTTTTTAAGTTCAAGTTGCAAGACACTTTTAACAAGGTAATGGTCAGATCCAATTTCAGCTCCCCTATATGCCCTGATATTTCTAACAGAACTAGCCCATTTGCTGTTAATTAATATATAATCAATCATATTCTTATGCAGCCCATCAGGTGAAACCCATGTGTATTTATGTATGTCGCGGTGTTTGTAATATGTGTTAGTTATTCTGAAACCATTGAGTTTACTTACCTGTAGGAGACGTTGCCCATTGCCATTGCAGCTACCAATACCAAAAGGGCCTATTACTCCTCCCCAAAGGTCAGAGTCGGTACCAACTTTGGCATTGAAGTCACCAAGAACAAGGGTAATATCTCCTTTCTTGACAGAATTCAATATATCCTGAAGTTGTCTGTAAAACCTATCCTTCTCATCCTCATCAGAATCCTCAGTGGGGGCATAACAGCAGATAACATTCAAGTCTTTAATGCTTGTCTGAAATTTTGCTGTAAGAAACCTTTCATTAATGCACTCATATCCTAGAAGAGCATCACTAGCATGTCTGCTGAGCAGCAGACCCACGCCTTGGTGATGCTTTCCATCCTCCCTCCCTGTAAAGAGAAATTTAAAGTTATTTTTAAGTATCTCACCTTTACCTGTCCATCTGGTCTCTTGCAAGCCTAGAATATCTAGGTTATAGCGCTGGAATTCCTGCATGAGGACATCAAGAGAATAATCTCTATGTAATGTCCTCACGTTCCACGTTCCTGCAGAGAGAAAATGATTAGTAGGATTTTTAAAGAAATTAGGTTTATTGAGATTGGTAGGGCCAACAATATCAAACAGCCCCCTGATCGCAGGCATGGGGCAAAGACCTGTTCCTCCTCCGCTAAAGGCTGAAGTCACCGATGCTGGTAGGAACTTCAGGCACCACCTTTTCAAGTGGACTTTTTCAAGAACCATATGGCCTGCCTGAGACACATTACTCCAGTTTAGGCTTGACGATGCCCAACTAGCTAAGTAAGGTTCAGGTACTTGCGATGGCCTCTGATTAGGATTATCCACCAGCTGATATAAGGTATCCCATGCCTCTGTTCACTTAGAGCTGGCAACCCAGAAGCAAACAGAAAACACAGCGGCAGACTCTCCCTCAACAGAAGCCCACCAGTGCAGCAAGTCCAGGATCAATAATCAAGCTCAAATCCATAAACAAGTCCAGTCTAGTAGGTATAAATGGTCAGCACCAGGACCCTGTGAAGTTGACCACTCCTCAGCAGGGTTGAAAAAAAAGGAAAAAAGTGGCCATAGATGACCAGATCAGTAGGCCATACTGAACTGGCAGCCCTCCCCTTCCGTTCCCTTCCGAAAGAGAATATCTCTTTTGAAAGGTACTAACGGCCTGCACCACGAGAAGGCGGGGTCGGACATTAGGTGCTAGACCTGGCCGGTTTTGTGCATCATCACTGGGGATTGGTACACAGCTCTCCTTCCAGTTTACGCCTAGCTACCATTTACAAGCCTTGGTCATTCACTCCCAGGCAAAAGTGGAATTCATCACTAGACAATACGATAAAATCTGATGCAGTCCACACTTCCCAGGAGCGCACCACTCCAAACAGTGGTGGCGATGTTCAATGGTTAGTGGCAGCCATTGTAAAGGGCAGTGAGAAGTAGTCCCACCACTGCTGGTTGTCTTCCAATGGTGCGTCTTGATACAGGATGCTATGTGTCTTTGGATGATATATAGCGATGCTGTTGGTGTCATTCTGGCTTCTCTCACTGTCATGTGATCCTCCCATCCAATTGTTTGCCTGGGGTGGCACTAGCCAGTGTCTTCATGGTGGGTATGTTGGCCGCCTGGACCCACTGCCACCAACATCATTCTACTGTAACATCGCTATGACCCAGATGTCGGCCGATACATCAACATGACCAATCAGATGTTTTGAGGCCCATGATCCCCTCTTGAACTCAATGAGTGCTGGTATGATTTTTGGATGCATCGTTGCGGCATCCTCATTGGCTATTGATATCAGTGCAACTGCAACAGCGGTCAGAATGGTCAATGCGCGTTAGCGACGCTCCTTACATATTCCCCTGGGATGCGCATTTCTCCTGTGTGCTGGGTATTCTGTATTCTGTGCTTGTGCACTATGTATGTTTATTGGCATCGATTTTCGCGGTTGACGGACTATTTTATCGATTTTTTCGCCATAGAGCGCCCCATCATTCTGATGAAGACAAAATTATAAAATAAACACGACTTTCATGTGATGAAAGCATTCTAGCATTGATAAGCTAAGATGAACAGTGTTTGCACAGTAGATGAAATATAAAATCAAATTCGTAACACAGCATAACTTGAAATGCATTTCTTTCATGCCCTTACATCTTGAGGTCATAAGCTGCAGCTCAGTTAGCTTATGCACAAGTCTGGCCCTACATGGAGCAGAACAGGTGGTAGTTGGAAGAAGTTATGTCCAGACTCTATGCTGAATGAGAAAGAAGCTCAAATAACAGTTAATATTTTGCTTTCGTCTTGCAACAGGAGTAATTGATGTCTGTTTACTGCTCCTGGAGTGTACTGAAGCATTGCAGAGTGCACGTATAGTATGTTCGTATAATTTCCAGTTTTGCAGAGTAGAGATCGGCATTGATGGCAAGTCCATCAGGAATCATTTCAAAGTGTACTACATCCTCAAAACTTCACCAAACACACAACATTGCCTTCGTTTCGACTTGTCCGCTCTTTCGAACAATGAGTTGTTTAATAAGTGCGGGCTGATCTGGGTGAAGTCACTGCTTTTCAGTGTTCTGATTGTTGAAAAAGATCCATTTCAAAAGGATTCATATCATTATGGTCTAATTTTTATTGTACAGAGTTGCAGCAAAAATTAGACCGTAATGCTACCTAAACATATTGGCACTGTTCAAAATTCGAAAGGTCCAAAATTAGAGATATGAATGAACCGACAGATTTCGATAATATTATAGTAATCCAGATTATAAGTACTCTCTCCGCTGCTTCGCAATCTTAATGTCAGTGTTCTGTGAGGCCTCAGCCAGCACACAAAGGTGGCTTTTGGTGCTATCCATAAGATGTAGTACTGTCCTGTATAGTGGAACATCGGATGGCATCATTCAATCATACTCAAGCACGTAACAATTCACTTGATGAAACGGTAGTCGAACGGATTAGCGAGGAGTTTACTACATACTTCCATACAATGGTTTGCTTATTCAATGGTCACTTCATACGGAACACTTCACCAACTCTTGGTTATATGAATAATGCTCTGCAGATGTTGCACTATAGTCGCTTTTGAGCAACCAATTGCGGATGAGAGTCTGTGAGTGCTTTTCAATTCACGAGCTTAAAGAGCGTGGCACAAAAATTTTCGATCTATATATATTGGCCGTCCGTATTGCTGCTAATGTCACCTACCACCTTTGAACTTCTTCAAACAAGCTTGAGCAACAATAATGGAAACTACTCCTTCCCCTTCGCATATTTCTTGGTCCATTTCAGTAGCTTAACTCACTCATTGTACAACGTTTCTAACGATGGAAACCACTACTTTGATACTTATAATAATAATGGACTGATGCAGTGGACTTCGTACATCCTCTTAGTCAGGGCTGGTCTTATGCATAAGCTAATTAAGCTCTACAGCTTAGGGCCTCATGATTATGATGGGTCTCAAAAATTTAAGTTTACTGTGACGAAATTTTTTGTATTTAAATTAATCTATTGTGAAAACATGTCATCTCAGCTTTACACAGTCATTATTGTATACCAATGCTAGTATAATGTTTTCACCACATCAATTTCATATTTATTTTTAATGACCCTTCAATCAGAATAATAAATATGTAACTTATTTCGACTTTCAACATTTTGAATCTTTTAAACTTAAGCTTAGGGCTTTTAAACCTGTCATAGCTTAGAGTTCCAGAATGTCAAGTCCGGCCCTGCTCTTAGTACTAAGTTTAGATGTATGCAATTGGAACCCGAGGATGTTTCACCATGCACATTTTGCTAACGAAAAACGCACAGACATACTCTGTGAATCACCCTAGTATCTGTTCTTACGAATACAATCATAAAGCAAAATTCCCTGTCTTATTATTTATTGTCAGTGCTATATTTCGTGCTGAAACACGCTAAAAAAATTCTTACAACCAGTATAGTCGCTCAAAAAAGTATCCGAACGCTATGGTTGATTAGAGAATTCAGAAAAAATATCTGGCGACGATTTTTTTAGAAATTAGTGATCTGGCAGTACATACCATTGTGCAGCTGATGACTGCACCAATGACCCAAAAAAACCTCATTCATATACATGTATTTAAGCAGAAGGTGTAAATAAGTTTAAAACTTTCATTATAATGGACACAGACTGTAAATAAAAAAGAAATGTTGCAAATGAAGAAATTAATGTGCGCATGAGTCTGTATTTAGTAATGGTGGATAATTGTACCTGCGAGGCAATGCATCGCAAAAGTCAGAAATTTTCAATGTAAAGTCTCGGGATTTACTTTTTCGAAAACTTGATCTGCTCCTCTGGGCTCATGGTACAGTTTCCAGATCTCTCTCTGGTAAATATAGAACTCTGTAGGGCATCCACGTTTTGTCCAGATGTTCGAAGTTGCATTTTGGATCAAGTTTCCATTTAAAACATGAATAATTAAATATCTCACTGCAATTTTTATTCATTTCATTGTAAATGATTTTGCTTTCCTATGCCAAATAAATTCTTTCCTTTTTTCGTGTTTCGCAAAAACAGACTTCCCTTCCACCGGAATCGCCAGCGTCACACACGGTAAAATTTTAAAACGTTCACTTCCTTCCTTCGACTTGGAGTTTCTTATGAAGATTAATAGCATACATCTCTTTTCAAATATGTTGAAAAGAAAATCATAATTTTAAAATAAATTTTTTTTAACATTCCATGGATTTTTAGCAGTTTCCTATTTCTTTACATACTAAACGTCAGTAGAACTTAGTAGTAGACAATTTCTTTAATATTTTAACAGTGGAAGAAAATAAAGATTGCAATTCAGTAAATCTTCAAATCTTTCTAGAATTCACGGTATAATCATATAGTTGTAATAAACGATAATAGATGGCGTAACATTACCGTAGTTTCTTCAGCATTGATCACGTGATTTTCATATACGGTAAACTGCTAAATGTACTTATTAACATCAGTAGAGCGATTAACTCGTGTAACATACATATTTAATGTCTTCTAGGAGATAAAGGGCTCCCTAATTTTATATTTGCTACTGATGAATATACAAACCACAGCATTTCTCTCTTTATCGAACAGTGGAAATCTATTTTCATTCCTATTCTACCAATAGTTTTATTAGTCTTCTTATTAAATTGCTTTCATTAATGGGAAACATTAATGTGTAACAGTAATGTATTCAGAAAATTTGATTACGGGATTTGGGTTGGGTTGTTTCACCTCTGAGCTGCACTTTTTTGCACACCATGGGCTAAATTTGATTACGGGAAGGTTGATATATTTAAAAATAAAGGTTTTTCGGAGATTTATTTCGAAATATACATATAAAAAGTGATATAGAATATAAATTTTATATAAAAAATACTTTTTATATGTTATTCAAGTAATTTACTTAATGGTAATTAGAACTACAAAAGATTAAATGAAAAAGAAAAAATATATTTTTCTACATCCAGGATTGGACTTTGCCTTTCTGAGGCCCTAAGCTTAAGGCATATTTCAGAAGCCCTAAGCTATTCAAATTTAAAAGGCCCAAAATTTCGAAAGTCGAAATATATATATATATTTATTCTGATTGAGGGAAACATAAAAAAATAAACAAGAAATTGATGTGAGGAAAACATTATTCTAGCATTGGCAAGCAAAGATGAACAGTGTTCACAGAATAGAATAAATATTAAAAAATTTTTCGTAACGCAGTAAAACTCGAAATATATTTCTTTGAGGCCCCTCACAACTTGAGGCCTTAAGATGTAGCTTAGTTAGCTTATGCGTAAGTGCTAGACCAAAAAAGAGCATTTCAGATCCCACACTCCTTTCATCGATGTATGGAAGCCTCGAGCCCATACTGTTTCTTTTAAATTATATTTTTGAAAAAAGGAAATTTTAAGATTCATATTTATTTGAAATTTTGGCAATTTGAACAGTATTATTTAAGTTACATTTTAGTACAGTTTTTTTTTTTAACTCAAGACACAAACTGTATTCGACTGACTTTGAAACTAGAAAAATTCATCAATGTTAATCCAAACCCCGGGTGTTGTTTTTCTGCTGAGGTCCTGTCATCCTCTCAGACCTTCTACTATGGCGTATAAACTGACAGGCTCCTGTCAGACCTCTGTGACAAGCAGCTGCTTGAGGGGGTATTTTTTTATTTTTTATTTTATTTTGTTATATTCTTCCCACACCCCTGGACCCTTTCCAAAAACCCTGGTAAAGAACCTTTGTCCTAAAAAAGCTGAGTGTCTACAAACAGATGACAAAGGGAAAAAGTGAAAACAACAGCTCTTTTTTTTTCTAAACGAACTAAAAAGAAAGTTTCTGAGAAACTAGGCAGAGACGTACCCAGGGAGGGGCACCAGGGGACCGAATCTCCCCCCCCCCCCTCCTCCCCGAAAATCTAGTCGGGTTATATGAAATCTCAAACTTGTCTATCAGCTTTGAAATCCAAAACAGTTTGCATAATTTTATTTTTGCCCCGTAGTACATGTCCGACACTATAAATAGATTTAAAACAACTATAAAATCTTATTCCATATAGAATATCATTTTAATCTTTCCTATGAGGTGGAATATTTTAGTAATTGCGAAACTCTACTCAAATCTTATTCCTCAGAACGCCCCCCCCCCCTCACCCCCGAAACTAAATCCTAGGTATGTGCCTTAATTCTAGAGGCTTCGGTTTGACCCACAAATTAAAAATGGCCATACAGAAATTGTTGAAAAATTAAATCCGAATGTACAATGGGTGAAGAAGTTGAAATTTTTTTGCTAAAGACTCTAGAAAATATTTTGTTCCTTGCCTCATGAAAGTTAGCTGCAGTAGTGGAAATAAATGCATCAAAAGTATGTAAAGGGAAATAACTCCACGCAACTCATTTTCTTGAAAAATAATAAGACTTCAAGGAAGTTTCCGAAACGAAAAACGCTCAAAACCTTCCTCTCTGAAATTAGCCCTTAACCCAGATAGTGGCTGGTGCACTGGAAGGAAAATATTCATTGGCACATGATATAGTCGAGGGAGTTATTTGTGGATGGCGCCACGAAATTAAAGCTTAAATTAGCCTCATCTTACCAGAACAGCTCACCGATTGCAGCCTGAGTCACTGATAACCAGATATACAGTGATGTATACCCTCCAGTATGGTATACTCCATATACATTATAGAGGCGGGGATGGCTCAGTCGGTAGCGCTCCAGGCTCGTAATCTGTAGTTCCCAGGTTCGAGTACCAGCTGGGTCAGCGTTGAGGTTTATCTCCGCAAAATTCCCCGCCCTACCCACGGTCAGTAGGGGACACCGATGGGCTTGGTAAGGGCCGCCGTCCGTCGGATTGGACGTTAAGCCGTGGCCCCGTGTGTGGGAGAGCCATACCCTGTGCACGTTAAAGAACACGCTGGATGGCCTTGACGGGAGGCTACCATCTGTCTCCCAACAGCTGTTCCAGTGGGTCCCCTCCCCCAACTTTCTCTGAGCCTTCGGGGTCCATGTGATCTGGCCATTTAACCCATGGTGTGCAAAAAAGTGCCGCTCAGAGGTAAAACAACCCAACCCATATACATTATGATTTTATTTTTTAACATTTTTTTTTGCATAGCTGATATTGGGTTTTTCGAATTATTTTAAATCAGAGCATCTAAAAGTCAGAATGCAGAAACCTCAAAGGCTCAGACCTGGATAGAGAAAAGATATCTACTAGGACATCCAGTGTGTGCTTAATATGCACAAAATATAGCTTTCCTGTACACACACATTTCGAAGTGCTCTAAAACGAAAAGTTTAGTATTACCAAAATTGTTCAACGCAGTTCGGTGACGTTACTGATGCCGCAACCACTGAGCTGTAAAGGGTCCCCTACAGTTAAAAAACCTCCGAAAAAAACTTATTTTTACAAAATTTCTGGGGATATTTGATACAAAAACTGTTTAAAGGAATATCCCAGAATTTTTTTACAGCCTTGAACGAATAATAACGGATCGTGAACAATCAGTTTCGTTTTCTCTACAAGAAATTTCTTGCAGCCTATGGGCAAGAACTCGTTTTCTCAAAGCCTTTCCTTAGTTATCTGAAAACGTATAGGTATAAAAGTGCGATAATAGATTGAATCAAGACGCACACGTTTGCATTTTATGCTGCAAAGTGCAATAATTTTCACAAAAGGCCACCCGAATCATTTCGTGCAGTGGGGGAGAGTGGAATTTTCCTATATGCCCATGAGGTGGATCGTTTAACCTCTGGGCAAGGGGGGCGGGGATGGCTCAGTCGGTAGCGCTCCAGGCTCGTAATCTGTAGTTCCCAGGTTCGAGTCCCAGCTGGGTCAGCGTTGAGATTTATCTCCGCAAAACTACCAATCCTGCCCACGGTCAGTAGGGGACACCGATGGGCTTGGAAAGGCCGCCGTCCGTCAGATGGGACGTTAAGCCGTGGCCCCGTCTGCGGGAGAGCCATACCCTGTGCACGTTAAAGAACACGCTGGATGGCCTTGACGGGAGGCTATCATCTGTCTCCCAACAGCTGTTCCAGTGGGTCCCCTCCCCCAACCTTCTCTGAGACTTTGGGGTCCATGTGACCTGGCCATTTAGCCCATGGTGTGCAAAAAAGTGCCGCTCAGAGATAAAACAACCCAACCTCTGGGCAAAATGGGCTAAATGGTCAGGTCACAAGGACCCTGAAGGCTCAGAGAAGGTTGTGGGAAGGGGCCCCACTGGACAGCTGTTAGGAGACGGATGGTAGTTTCACGCCATCCAGCATGTTATTTAACGCTCAAGGTTAGGACTCTCCCGTAGACAGCGCGATGACTTAACGCCTCATCCGACGGACTTTACAAACCCTTCTATTCACCAAGGGCATGGCGGGGATTTTGGCTGAGATAAAGCTCTCAACGCTGGCCCAGAAAGGGCTCGAACTTAGGAACTGCAAATTACGAGCCTGGCACGCTACCTACTGAGCTACTCCCCTCCCCTGTAATTTGTCCCTGACGTAGTTCCATATATAACACAGGCATATGGCATCATATATAACACAGGCAATAACTGGCCTGTAGTTTTTCGTGTTATAGTTTTTTTTATCATGCTTGCATTTTGCGTCACATAGTTATAGTGGGATGTATCCCTTCTTTCCTTGATTATGTTATTAACTCATAAGTAGTGGTTAGCGCGCTTGGCTACTGATCTACAGGACCTGGGTTCGAGCCCCGGGTAAGGCATGGCTGTTTGTGTCGTTTTTCTGCTGAGGTCCTGCCATCCTCTCAGACCTTCTACTGTGGCATATAAACTGACAGGCTCCTGTCAGATCTCTGTGGCAAGCAGCTGCTTGAGGGGGTATTTATTTATTTTATTTAAAGCGTGATTCAAAATTCGCTCAACCCATAATGGAAAATTTCATTTGTTCTCAATTTACGTTTACAAATTGTTAACATTGGGTTACAATAGATACAACTGATTAATATCCTCAAGTTTTTCATCACTTAATAGAGAAGACTGACCAGTATGTTTCTTGTCATGTACTTTTGCAATTTCGCGGAATCGTGCAATTAAACGTGATATTGTAGACTTCTTGAGTAGCGGAGAATCAGGAAACGTTCGGCTATTTATACACGTTCGGTATGGAAAAATTTCATTATGGGCAACTAGTGCAATGCACGTCACCAAGAAAGAACTGACAGCGTGAGAACTAATCAGTGTTGCACATGTCAGTGACTGCGGGGTTGCCAACATTAGAATGGGTATTTAATTCCGTTCAGTTGGCGCCAAATATAAGCCTTCACCTTTGGGGTTGCGCGAATTTTGAAATATTCTGTATATCCTGCGGTTTTATACAATCATGGAAGGCGCGACCCCTCGCCCTGTGACTGACCAGGACTGTCACATAATACACTTTTTTTTTCTCGACTACAACAGATAGCAACTATTGCGAATCATTTATTATTAGATAGTTTTTAGTTTGTTTTAAAAAAAAAAATAGCAATTGTTTTTCATTTTGTCGTCTGTTATTCTGTAGAGTTTCAACTTCTTTTGTTTAAAGAGAAAAATGGCAGAAAAATTTGGCACTGACAGGTAATAATAAATTATTAGATTTGATATTTTCCGAATTTTCCCAAACTTTAAACGCATATTGTAAGTACCCTCAACAAGAACTTGAAATTTTTGATGGTAGAGTGTGATGGTGAAGGGGATTGCATTGAGGGCAGCAGTGGTGTACCCAAAAACTTCCAATGGGGGGCGGGGGTGGGGTAATGAAATGCTTGAATCTCTGAATCTCGGCGGCTTTTAAAATATACATTTTTCACCTCATCGAGGCTTTCTTCTGTAGCTGAGGGGCGGGGGTGGCTCAGTCGGTAGCGCGCCAGGCTCGTAATCTGTAATTCCCAGGTTCGAGTCAGCTGGGTCAGCGTTGAGATTTATCTCCGCAAAATTCCCCGCCCTGCCCACGGTCAGTAGGGGACACCGATGGGCTTGGTAAGGGCCGCCGTCCGTCGGATTGGACGTTAAGCCGTGGCCCCGTGTGTGGGAGAGCCATACCCTGTGCACGTTAAAGAACACGCTGGATGGCCTTGACGGGAGGCTACCATCTGTCTCCCAACAGCTGTTCCAGTGGGTCCCCTCCCCCAACTTTCTCTGAGCCTTCGGGGTCCATGTGACCTGGCCATTTAGCCCATGGTGTGCAAAAAAAGTGCCGCTCACAGAAAAAAAAGTGCCGCTCAGAGGTAAAACAACCCAACCCAACTCTTCTGTAGCTGAGTGATGATTACGAAGGAAAGATTTTACGTAATGATCAGAATCAAATTGAATGAACGATTTTCCATTCAGATTAATTGTCATTAAACCTGTGACATGTTTGACAGTCAAACTGTTCCTTTTATTGTAATGTTATTATTCATTACGCTGAAAGAACGCTCAGCTTCAGCGCTGCTAATTTCAGTGGATCCAGAATATTCCTAGCGTTTTTAATTAAATAAAGGATTTCATTTGCGGGGCGGGGGTGGCTTAGTCGGTAGCGCGCCAGGCTCGCAATCTGTAGTTCCCAGGTTCGAGTCCCAGCTGGGTCAGCGATGGCCCGTTCGTAGGATGAGACGTTAAGCCGTGGCCCCGTGTGCGGGAGAGCCATACCCTGTGCACGTTAAAGAACACGCTGGATGGCCTCGACGGGAGGCTACCATTTGTCACCCAACAGCTTGTTTCAGTGGGTCACCTCTCCCAACCTTCTCTGAGCCTTCGGGGTCCTTGTGACCTGACCATGGTGTGCAAAAAAGAGTCGCTCAGATGTAAAACAACCCAACGGATTTCATTTGAATTTTATTAGTGAATTTCCATTCAAATTATTACCAATGAATTTTTTTCCCGTGAACCTTTCCAACGATTAAATAAATGACTTTAACAATGGGCTCTTTGCGAGCCGCGTAAGCACGCTGCAGCTCAAAAATGGTCATACCCCTCCTCCCCCCCCCCTTCTGTACGTCACGAGACAGCACCATTTTGCCCTCTAACTCTTAGAAATGGTGGAGTAGGATAAAGAAACTTTTTTTGCGTTAACTCTTTGAAATCCTGGTTGCCATTTCCAATTCAAATTTTCGAAAAAAGTGACTCAAAATATTAGTACGGGTACTTATCAATCCCCCCCCCCCAAAAAAAAAATTATATCTTTAAAAAACAATTAATCTATGATAGACAGAGAAAAAAAAAAGCGAAGAAATAGTTTTAAAAAAAAAAGCTAAAAATGATATTAGAATCTATTTATGTAATTAAAAGGTTATAATCAATTTAATCAAAGAATTGATAAAACATGCATAAATATGCTCACAATTGCTAATTTGTTAAAAAAAAAGCATGTATGAAAAAAATATAACGTTTTTAAATTTATTTTTCATTTCTACCTCACCTTAATACACTAACTGCAAACCTAACATTGAATTTTTATTTGTACCACCTGAAAAGTTCCAAATCACCACAGTCTGAAAGCCATTTAAGTTGATTACAGGTCAACAACCTATCAATCACTTTTGAATCAATCCATAATATATGAGAACTGACGAAACATAAGCTGCGCAGTTTCCTCGGTTGCCACTCATTATCTCCAAATATGGGCACAATCTTTCAAACTATAATGTGTAAAAAGAAACTTTCAAAGAACTCAACTTCGACCCTTTGCTGGTTTTGTGACCGACTTGTAGGATTTCCTCAAATATTGGAATAAGGGCGTGGACTTCCTTCTTCTGATGGAGTTAAGACTACCCACGTTGAAACAGGAAAGTAAACATCACAAGACCTCGAATTATGGGCTGGTGGGTTGTGTTGTGTTTGTTTTACCTCTGAGCGGCACTTTTTTGCACACCATGGGCTAAATGGCCAGGTCACATGGACCCCGAAGGCTCAGAGACGGTTGGGGGAGGGGACCCACTGGAACAGCTGTTGGGAGACAGATGGTAGCCTCTCGTCAAGGCCATCCAGCATGTTCTTTAACGTGCACAGGGTATGGCTCTCCCGCACACGGGCCACGGCTTAACGTCCCATCCGACGGACGGCGGCCTTTCCAAGCCCATCGGTGTCCCCTGCTGACCGGGCAGCAGGGTACAAGCTCATCGATGTCTCCAAGCCCATCGGTGTCTCCTTTGCGGAGATAAATCTCAACACTGACCCAGCTGGGACTCGAACTATGGGCTGGTGAAAATTTTATTTCTGTCCTGAGGAGAATAATACGTAGTTTCATAGCAGAAATATATCTTTCACTTTCGGAACTCGCGAATTTTCCAACTGATGAAATCGAAGTGCTGTTGATTATCACAGGAGACACTCTTTGTCTCCTGAATTCTGTCCGGTAGAGATACTTCGTATACTTCAGATAACAGCTTACATAAGAACATCCTGTTGTATTGTTTTGCAGATTGTCATTATCAAAGGGTTTAATGTTTGTTTCAAACTTTCGTTAAAGTTAGTGGCAACAGTTTTTGATGAAGCATTTGATTTCACAAGTCTAAAATGCATTGGTAATTTCCATCGTAGGATTTTTGTACGTAAATAACATATGGTCTAATTGGGATTGCCACCCAGTAGGGACTGTCCAGGATATCCTGAATGAGAGCTCCTGACCCTGATTCCGTATAGACCCCACTCGAGAAACCAAAAATCCTGGATTTATGTTCCTAAAAAAAAATTTAACACGGAATTGTTAATATATTTTCATGAACGTGGAAATATTTATAATTAATTTTAAGTATGCCCTAGTGGCGGTGGTTCTCAAATTTTTATGCTTCACATACCCCTTGGAAATGTGTTTGTAACTGGCGTATCCCTTGTATTGATAGATAATACTATAGTTATAGTATAGCAATGATTATTTTACTTTGTTACTAGATCTAAGTACTTTTGAGCTCTCACGGCGTACCCCAAAAATTGTACCGCTTATCCCAGGTTGAGAAACCCTCTCCTAGTGGTTAGCACCCTTGACTACTGATCAAAGGGACCTGGGTTTGAGCTCCGAATAATGGATAAGATAAGGATGTTTGTGTTATCTTTCTGCTGAGGTCTCGCCTTCTTCACAGATCTTCTTTATAGAGTAATTAAACTGACAAACTCTTAGTCTGTGGCAAGCTCTGCTTGAAGGGGTAAATTTTTTAAACTTTAACGTTTTATTTTAGCTTTAGTCATTATGTGATACTTTTGTTTTTAAATATCGCGGTTCGGTACGCTTTACAGCTTTGCTCGCTGACACTGTCAGTTAGTTACGTGCATAAGTTTATATGGACTAGAAGAAAAAAGTTCTGTCTACAGTTGCAGAATTTTATTCGCAACGTATAGCGTGCTAATTGATAAAAGATTATGCGTAAGGAATTTGTAAAGCTACAAAACAATATAAATTATATACGCCTTGTTCCCTTTTGGGGCGGGGTGGCTCAATTTGTAGCGCGCCAGGTCGTAATCTGTAGTTCCCAGGTTCGAGTCCCAGCTGGATCCGCGTTGAGATTTATCTTCGCAAAATTCCCCGCCCTGCCCACGGTCAGTAGGGGACACCGATGGGCTTGAAAAGGCCGCCGTCCGTCGGATGGGACGTTTAGCCGTGGTTCCATGTGTGGGATAGCCATACCCTGTGCACATTAAAGAACACGCTGGATGACCTTGATGGGAGGCTACCATCTGCAGTCGTTGAGACTTATCTCCACAAATCTCCCTGCCCACGTCCAGCAGGGGACACAGATGGGCTTGATAAAAGGCCACCGTCCGTCGGATGGGACATTAAACCGTGGCCCCGTGTTCGAGAGAGCCATACCCTGTGCACGTTAAAGAACACTCTGGATGACCTTGACAGGAGACTACATCTGTCTCCCAGCAGCTGTTCCACCGAATCCCCTCCTCCAACATTCTCTGAGCCTTCGGGGTCCTTGTGACCTGGCCATTTAGCCCATGGTGGGTTGGGTTGTTTTACCTCTGAGCGGCACTTTTTTGCACACCATGGGCTAAATGGCCAGGTCACGTGGACTCCGAAGACTCAGAGAAGGTTGGGGGAGGGGACCCACTGGAACAGCTGTTGGGAAACAGATGGTAGCCTCCCGTCAAGGCCATCCAGCGTGTTCTTTAACGAGCACAGGGTATGGCTCTCCCGCACACGGGGCCACGGCTTAACATCCAATCCGACGGACGGTGGCCTTTCCAAGCCCATCGGTGTCCCCTACTGACCGTGGGAAGGGCGGGGAATTTAGCGGAGATAAATCTCAACGCTGACCCAGCTGGGACTAGAACCTGTGAACTACAGATTACGAGCCTGGCATGCTACCGACTGAGCCACCCCCGCTCCAGATATAGCGGAACATCATTTTCATATTTCCCCGTTTTTAGGGGGAAAGAAAGAATGGAGGTTGATTGTTTATATCCCATGACACTCTCCTAGTCGCAAGCTTTCGTTTGACGCATGGCTTGTTACTTTCGTCACTCGCGTTCTGGAGATAGAGCGGAACAATCGTTTTACACATTTTCCTTTTTTTAGGGGTTGTTTGGGGTTTATGGCGCAGCGGGAACTGAGATCATAATGCGCCAAACAAGGGGAAAAGAGCAAAAGTAAAAAACATAAAAATCACGCAAACCACAACCAAAGTTAAAATACAGAGACAAAACAATAAAACACAAAATGTTTAAACATATAACAACAAAATACAAAGGCAACATTGGGTATATGGAAAACATATAATAAAAAAATCCACAAATCTAAATACCAAAAAGGTAAAAACATTAAATACGATCTGGTAAATCGTGAGGTCTATGAATGATAGCTAGGTAGTCATCGGAAGGAGAGCTATGCACCAATCCCCTGTGATGATGCATAGAACCGGCCAGGCTTAGCACCTAATGTCCGACCCAGCTTTCTCATGGTGCAGGCCGTTAGTACCTTTCAAAAGAGATACTCTCTTGTGGAAGTGAACGGAAGGGGAGGGCTGTCAGATTAGTGTAGCCTACTGATCTGGACATCTATGGCTACTTTTCCTTTTTTTCTACCCTGCTGAGGAGTGGTCAACCATACAGGGTCCTGGTGCTGATCATATATACCAACCTGAATAGAATTATGGCTCTGAGCTTGATTATGGATCCTGATTTTGCTGCACTGGTGGGCTTCTGTGGAGGGAAAATCTTCCGCTGTGTGTTTCACGTGACACGAATGTTGCCAGATCACTAATTTCTAAAAAAATCGTTACCAGATATTTTTTCTGAATTCTGTAATCAGTCATAGTGTTCGGATATTTTTTTTGCGACTGTACATTGAGGAAGCGATGGGAGATGTTCACATCGGGCAGTAGTTATTTTGCAGCCAATGGAATAATTGATTTTTACACACAGTAAAAAAAGGGCCATATAAAAATTTGGAATTGCGCCCTAAGTTTAATTAGCAAACGTGACAGATGTTCTACTAGCCCCTGCATTAACACCCTGTCTCTTACTGCTGCGTAACGATTTCAATGCAAGCAAGGTCAGATTTCCCATAAGGCATGTTAGGCACTTGCATAGAAGTGACAAAATAATAGTGTCGCCTCAGGTGTTGCACCTTTTTATACATCAAGAAAATTATTCTTTTTCCAATTCTTAGAAAGAATTAAAAGTTAGTTCCAGATATCCATAGTTAAATAACAATTCAGAGTATTTTCTCTCCTGACAATGAGGTTGGGTTGTTTTATCCCTGAGCGGCATATTTTTGCACCCAATGGATTAAATGGCAAGGTCACTATGATCCTGAGGGCTCAGAGAAGGTTGGGAGAGGGGGAGTAGATGGCAACCTCCCGTCAAAGCCATCCAGCGTATTCTTTAACGTGCACAAGGTATGGCTCTCCTGTGTATAGCGTCGTGGCTTAACGCCTCATCCGACGGACGAAGGCCTTTCCAATCCTATAGACATCCCAACTGACCGAAGGCAGAGCGGGGAGTTTTGCAGAGATAAATCTCGACGCTGGCCAAGCTGGGATTCGAACCTGGGAATTACAGAGTGTGAGCCTGGCGGGCTACCGTCTGAACTCCCCCCCCCCCACTGCTAATCGAAAATGAACTTTTAAACGATGTTAATTGTAAAGATAGTCATAAATTAATTGTTTAATAATGTGTAACTTTCATAGCGTTTGGTAGCCAAAGAGTATTACATATTATATTCCCAAATCCATTTCCTTTCTTCTTGGGGAAGTAAGACATCGACCTCATATAAGGGCACACTACCACATTTGTGTCTAGGGTCAAGCGAGATGTAAATCCGGTCCTGAATGCAAGTTGGCATCATTTGAAAAACTGAACTAGAAACATGGCTCAATATAACTAATAATCATGATTAAAATGGGGATGATCTTTATTCAGAGAGAATATGCTAAATTTTAAAATAGCATTTAGCTATCAACCTCTTATTTTCTTTACACTGCCAAAACATCACCGAAATAGCCAACCGTGTCAGAGCTTTTTCTCTTGATGTCCTCACACAAGAATTCCACCATTATAATTTAGATATTCTCGGCTTGCAAGAGACCAGATGGACAGATAAAGGTCAGATTCTTAAAAATAATCTTAAATTTCTCTTTTCAGGGAGGGACGACAATAAGCATCACCAAGGTGTGGGTCTGCTTCTCAGCAGACACGCTAGTGATGCTCTTCTAGGATATGAGTGCATTAATGAAAGGTTTCTTACAGCAAAATTTCAGACAAGCGTTAAAGACTTGAATGTTATCTGCTGTTATGCCCCCACTGAGGATGCCGATGAGGATGAGAAGGATAGGTTTTATGGACAACTTCAGGATATTTTGAATTCTGTCAAGAAAGGAGATATTACCCTTGTTCTTGGTGACTTCAACGCCAAAGTTGGTACTGACTCTGACCTTTGGGGAGGAGTAATAGGCCCTTTTGGTATTGGTAGCTGCAATGGCAATGGGCAACGTCTCCTACAGGTAAGTAAACTCAATGGATTCAGAATAACTAACACTTATTACAAACACCGTGACATACATAAGTATACATGGATTTCACCCAATGGGCTGCATAAGAATATGATTGATTATATATTAATTAACAGCAAATGGGCTAGTTCTGTTAGGAGTACCAGGTCATATAGGGGAGCTGAAATCGGATCTGACCATTACCTTGTTAAAAGTGTCTTGCAACTTAAACTTAAAAAGTGTTGTGCTAGGGTTAAACAATTTACTTTTAATACTGAAGCTCTGAAAGACCCAGTTATAGCCAAAGCTTACCATGATAGGTTACTTAGTCATTATGACAGTCATGGTTTGCTTACTACTGAAGTTGAGGAAGAATGGGATCATTTTAAACAGGCTTTTTTGGACACTAACAGTACTCTTTTAGGAAAAAAGGAGCAGAAGAGTCAGAATTATCTGAGTGATAAGGCACTTGAGCTTATTTTGGAAAGAAAGAACTGCAGGAATGCCCTTAATCAATACCCTACTAGTCCTAATAGAAAGCATTACAGAGACCTTAATAAACTTGTAAGGGATCAGTTAGCTGCTGATAAGAATCTTTGGCTTGATGGTTTGGCTGACAAAGCCGAGGAAGCAGTTAGACAGCACAACAGCAGAGAGCTGTACCAGATAGTTAATGTTTTGTGTGGTAGAAAACGGACAGGCATACAAGGATTGACGGATAAACAAGGTAAGGTTATAGAAGGGGAGGATTCTGTCATGGCTAGGTGGGCTGAGCATTTCAGTGATGTTCTAAACAATGTAGTTAGTTCTACTCCCATTGTTTGCAATGATGATAGATGCATTGGTGGCTTTAATGTTGGCCCTATAACACAATCTGAAGTTATTTTGGCTGTTTCTAAACTTAAACTTCATAAATCCCCAGGGGTAGATGAAATTACTACGGAAATGCTTAGAGCTGGGAATGTTTCGGTTACCACTTGGATCACTGAAATTCTGAATATCTTTTATGATAAAGGCATGGTTCCTAAGGATTTTACCAGAGCTACTGTTATCCCTATTTTCAAAAAAGGTGATCGCAGTTCTTGTGATAACTATAGGGGTATCAGCCTACTCTCTGTTCCAGGTAAAGTTCTTTCCATGATTGTGCTTAATAGAATTAAGAATCTGGTTGACAGTCAATTGCGTGATGAGCAATGTGGATTCAGAAGTGGTAGGGGATGTGTGGATCAGATATTTTCACTTAGGCAGATTCTTGAGAAATGTTTCGAGTTTCAGAAACCTTTGGTTGCTAGCTTTGTTGATTTCAAAAAGGCTTTCGACTCTGTTGATCGTCATAATTTGTGGTTGATTGTGAGATCATATGGTATACCAGACAAGTTAGTTAACATAATGAAAGCTCTCTATAATAACACTGAGTCGTGTGTGAGAGTTGGTAAGGCTTGTAGCAATTGGTTTAGCTTCTGGTTCTTCTTCTTTAACTTCTGGTGTTCGACAAGGGTGCATTTTGTCTCCTTTTCTCTTTAGCTTGGTTATTGATTATGTTATGCGAAATTCACTTCAAGGGAAAGATTTTGGCCTTAAATGGGCTGGAGATACGAAAGTTTCTGATTTAGATTATGCTGATGATTTAGCCCTTTTAGCAAATGATGTTGATGAGATGAACTCTTTCATTCGAGCTGTTGATGAGACTGGTAGTAGAGTAGGTTTGGTTATAAACAGAGAGAAAACTAAAGTGATGAAAATTGGTCAGGCAGGCTGTGATTCAGTTAATCTGAATGGTTGCAGTCTTTAGCAGGTGTCACAGTTTAATTATCTTGGGAGCTATGTGACAGATAATGGTGATGTGCGGCATGAGATTAACAGACGAATAGGGATTGCTGCCGGGACTTTTAAGAATCTATGGAGAGTGTGGAGAAATAGGCGTATACACCTAAAGACTAAAATTAGACTGTATAATAGTTTGGTTCTTTCTAGGGTTAGTTATGGTAGTGAAACTTGGACACTTTGTAAAGAAGGTAACAGGAAACTAGATGCTTTTGATTCCAGATGCTTACGCAGTATTTTGGGCATTAGGTGGTTCAACTTTGTAACTAATGATGAGATTAGGCAAAGGAGTTTGCAACCTCCTTTAAGCAGCATATTGTGCAGAGAGAGACTCCGTTGGTTTGACCATGTTGCCCATATGAATAATTATAGATTGGCGAATAGGGTTATGAACAGTGTGCCTAAAGGCCTCAGAAAGAAGGGGAGACCTAGGATGCGGTGGGCAGACAATGTCAAACAGGACCTTGTTAGAATTGGTGTGCAGTGGCCAGATGCAGTAGATGTAGCTCAGGACAGATATGCTTGGAGAATTAAACTGCGCGGTCTGGTTGGACCTCCGTAGCCCATGGCTGCTTGAGGATGATGATGATGTCGCCTTCATGATTTTGCGCTGCTATAAGAAGTGCAACAGACCCACACTGTTCAAGGCATTCACTTTTGTTTTGCCTATTCTTGAATATGCATCTCCTGTTTGGTCCCCCCACATGATCTCTGACATCAGTTCTAGTTGAACATCCACTCAGTAAGAGAGACTACCTGGACTTTCTCAGTAAAGAACTACCTGGAAATAAGAGATACCTGGACTTTCCAACTCAGTGTACGAGGAGCGAATGAAAGTGATCAATATTCACTCCTTGGAATGGAAAAGGTTGGTTCACGATCTAAAAATCTGTTAAAAGAGCACCCTTCTCTATTCAAATCCTTAAAATAAGTTTTAATTATTCCTATAACTAGAATTCTAAAGGCGGGGTGGGAAGGATGCACTGCTCCCTCGGTAGGTACCACATAATTTCTCTCCATACCAGCAGGAGGGGAACACAATTTTT
The DNA here is from genome assembly GCA_038380435.1 of Ryuthela nishihirai. Lineage (NCBI taxonomy): Eukaryota > Metazoa > Arthropoda > Arachnida > Araneae > Heptathelidae > Ryuthela > Ryuthela nishihirai. The sequence continues at coordinate 27,011,382 of JAWZYU010000026.1, forward strand.
TTTGCTTTAGCAGATTAACGAAAAATGTTTTTTTTATTTTACATGTACTAATAAAATATTACTATTTACATTTTCCCAATCATCTGTTATAGGGGTTCTCAACGTGGGATACGCGGTAAAAATATTTGGGGTGCGCCTTGAGAGCTCAAAAGTCGCTAGATATACACACTCGTATCAGAATAATATGACCACCTACCACACATATACTATGGTAGGTGGTCATATTATTCTGATACGACTGTGTATGTTATATATGTTTTATTTTATTTCCATTGTTATACTATAACTATAGTTTTATCTATCTGTACAATGGGTATGCCAGTTACATAAATATTTCTAGGGGATACGTGAAGCATAAAAAGTTGAGAACCACTGATTAGTTTGAATTTTCACTGTAAGAGAGTGCTAAAGACGAGAAATATAAAATTTCATCTTTGAAAATGAGCATCTCTATTCGTTCCCTAGATCCTTTTTCGCCTCAATAGATCCAGGCCTGATGGCATCGTTTAAGTCCTCTAATGCAGGGGTGGGCAACTGTTTTCGTATCTACACTGCGCATGCGTATTGACGTGGTCGTCCTAGTGGAAAATACGAGACGAATCTTCGGTCGCGCACGGGAAGGAAATCTCGGTTCAAGGCGGATTTTTCTGACTGTCTTGGCGGGCCACAAAAAACTCTTAGCGGGCCGCTATTTGCCCACCCCTGCTCTAATGTGATAGTAAAAAGATGATTGAATCCATTTCAACCAATACAGAACAGTTGAATTGCAAAATTTGGCCAGAATAGTTAAAGAGAGAAATTTCAACAAAACAAAAAGACAAACATGCATTAAAGATCAACAAACTTTTTTTATTATGATCAAAACTGTACAGATTATATACATCAGACTACAGCTCCTCTAAATTGCCAACTATAAGTTAACGATTAAATTACAAGATAACGTATGTACAAAACCTACTCGCTTATGCATTCGCCAATGAAATGCATTCATGCCTGCAAACATTCTTCGAAATGGAAAAAGAGCTATTATGGTTAACATTGCAGCAAAAATACTAGAAATGTACAACACGTATATCTGTTTTGCAGAACGAGACTATGTGTAAACATTTTTTGTACCATAATATTCAACATTTTCTACTATTACATAGTAGTTAATAACAAATACAAAATAGCAGTTTCATTAATTATAAATATATTCAACATGCAAATAGTTTAATCTCATTAGAAAGGCTAAGGAGTGGTGCAGTTTGCATGCTACCACAGTTCAGCAGTGTTTAAAACAGCTACGGAATAATGTACAAAACATTTATAATAAGCTTTTTATGAAAAAAAATATGAAGTTTAAATGCTGAATAGATAACGTTTAAAGTGTTTTAGGAATTTGAACGTTGAAAATGAATCCAGTATATTGTTGTTGGAAATATTACGCCAAAATTCGCGAAAATTTAAATAATCGTTATTAAACTAAGTTTATTAATGATTAAACTTCACATAACTATGTTTACATTTAAGGCTTGGATAAACAGTTGGAAATAACTTACGGTTTATTCAGCTGTTGAGATTTTTTTTATGTTACAATGTTTAATGTTGCTGCTTCCATAACTTTTTAAAAATAGTTGTTATTGGAAACCATGCTTTAGAGAATTTGTCTGCAGTAAATGCCGTCCCATGGCCGAGTGGTTACCACGCTTGACTACTGATTTAAGGGACCTGGGTTCGAGCCCCGGGTAAGGCATGGATGTATGTGTTGTTTTTCTGCTGAGGTCCTGCCATCCTCTCAGACCTTCTACTCTGGCATATAAACTGTCAGACCTCTGTGGCAAGCAGCTGCTTGAGGGGGTATTTATTTTTTATTTTTTTTATAATCTCTAAAATTCTTTTTTAGAAATTTTGGAGATTCAAATGTGGCTTGATATTGATATATATCAATTTTTCCTTGTTTTTGAACAATTGTTCTGAAAATACGCATATTGTTTATTTTTTAATAGAAGTAGTTAATGAACAAAGTAAAATTCATCATCAGATTAATATGTTTTAATAGAAGTTGTTAACCTTGTGATGAACATTACTTGTTCATTAAGTCTAACAGACAAATTTTATAAAGGTGATAAATAATTCACTTGCCATGTTAATAATACTTCAATTTAAATCTACGAACTTTGCACCTAGACTATATAGAAAAAAATATTAGAGAACTCGTGCACTGTACTACCAAAAAGGTATTGGGGCTGCGAATTAAAATTTCCATTCAAAGAACCTTAATTTTGAAAATAAGCATTTTTATAATACCCCCTCAAGCAGCTGCTTGCCACAGAGGTCTGACAGGAGCCTGTCAGTTTATATGCCACAGAAGGAGATCTGAGAGGATGGCAGGACCTCAGCAGAAAAACGACACACACATCCATGCCTAATCCGGGGCTCGTTTTATAGAGGGGTAAAAATATAAAATCACTGGAGTCAAAGTGAACATCTAAAATTTATCCAAATAAGTGTCTTTTTTATCCGAATCAATTTGTGATTATTATGCATGCTCTTTTTTTCACACAGTGAGCTAAAATGGCCAGGTCACAAAGACCCCGAAGGCTCAGAGAAGGTTGGGGGAAGGGGACTCACTTAATGGCTGTTGACAGATGATGATAGTGACCTTCGATGTGAAGCCTTCAATGATGGTCTTCCAGCGTTCTCTTTAAAGTGCACCGGTTATGGCTCTCCTGCACATGGGACCACGGCTTAACGTTCCATTCGGTGGACGGCAGCCTTTCCAAGCCCATCGGTGTCCCCTACTGACCAAGGGCAGGGCGGGGAGTTTTTCGGAGATAAATCTCATTGCTGGCCTAGATGGGACTCGAACCAGGAAGCTATAGATTACGAGCATTAGTAGATTACTGAGTCCCCCTCCGAGTGTATCATTGGTAGATGACCAAGCAGCAATCTGATTCAAGACGCCGTTTTAGCGCCATATTTTGTACTCTCGACGAAAAGATTTTGATTGATGGATTAACAAAACTTCGGAATCTTCTATCGGTGGTTTAAATTCCTTTCTATCCATAGTGTAGCTAAGAACGTATTTTAACATCTTAATACAAACATTTGTACTTACTATAAGGAAAGTTCACAAACACGAGAGTGTTACACACTACTACTATTACAAATAGGATTTGTGAAATTTTAGTGACTGGTGGGATATAAAACCTGATTAACTTTACACTGACCATATAAAAATATGACCATTTAACACTATACACAATCAGTCTGTTGAAGTATAAAATTTATTTTTCAGATACTTTATCTCCGATATAAATATCTTAAATATAACAGTCACCGGTACCATTGAAGATTTTTTTTTCCGTAGTTCAGCAATCTATATTTGGCACTTCACCAAAAATATTCGTAAACCTTGTTATCTCAAATGAAACATTGTCAAGAAGAGCGTGCTTAAAAGAGTTTGAAATGAATTTGTTGACATTAGCTGTGCCTGGTAACTTTGCTATAAGCAAATGATTTTTGGATGAAATTTATCTGCATACATTCCCAGTGGCATGCCAGAGACATCTACATACAATTGGCTCCTGAATAGCTTTCAGGGATAAGAAAATTAACAATTGGTAAAGCTCTCCTTTCCTCTTAGATAGTCTCTATGACGTATTAAACTGACAGGCTCCTGTCAGACCTCTATCAAAAAACTATTTTTTTCTTTTTTAAATTTTGATTGTTAACTTTTGCTAAAATTTAGCTAATAATTTTTTAGTTTAAAAACACACGAAGGAAACTATTACGATTTTATTTATATATTATTGAATAATTTAAAATTATTTGCTGAGTTTTTAAAAATACACATCTACCAGATCAATTTTAAAACTAAAATTATACTAAAGTAATGAATTTATTTTGTTATGGGAACGCTTATTTAATATTCAACAGGGAGTTTTTTGAAAAGTTAATATGATAATAACTAATTTCGAATTTTTTCCTAACATAGTCATAAATTAAAACAATTCGGATGTTTTTTTACATCATTTTAAATTACAGTTTCTTAGCTGAAATTTAAGATTTTAATCGAGTAAATTTTACTCATTGTCAAACTTTCCCCCCTTTTGTTGGAAAGCTGTTCAAGCTCAGTATTATCTAGGTGGCTCTGGCCATATAGAGAAATTCCAGTGGATGCTGAGGTTGAATGCTTAAATATCCGATTTTCAGGAATTTAGAACTACATGATATCCAAACCCTCAAGAGGGAAAGGGGGTTATAATCACATGATATTCCACAAACACACACTTCGGTACACTGCTGAGGACTCAACTGACCACTTTATTAGGAAATGTCCCCATTCTGTGTCAATGGGGTGTCGAATTCGAAACTAACTTCTTAAAGGTTTCTATTACAAAATGTGACTGAAGTTAAATATCTCGCATGAACGTATCTAGATCAGTGCTGGAAATTGGGGTCGGGAGAGACGTGGGTAAACTCACCTTTCCCCCAGATGCCTAGTTTTTTTTATTCCATATATTTAACGACAGGAACTAGATCGATTTTATGCATATCAACTCTTTCATAATATTTGTGGTCATAATGATGACTGAACTTTAAACAGATTTCTTATGCATTGCTTCAAGTCGCCTGCCGGGTTTCTTTTCCGACTGATTATGGAGGGTCCACCTAATTCTAAAAACTCATTTTCACCCCTGATCTAAATCTCATTTTTGAACATTATTCGTTCGGCATGAATATCTAAGTACCGTCCTTAGAGCAGAGTAGTTAGAGTGTTCCTTCCTGTGTTCAAGGGGGCGGGGGTGGCTCAGTCGGTAGCGCGCCAGGCTCGTAATCTGTAGTTCCCAGGTTCGAGTCCCAGCTGGGTCAGCGTTGAGATTTATCTCCGCAAAACTACCAATCCTGCCCACGGTCAGTAGGGGACACCGATGGGCTTGGAAAGGCCGCCGTCCGTCGGATGGGACGTTAAGCCGTGGCCCCGTGTGTGGGATAGCCATACCCTGTGCACGTTAAAGAACACGCTGGATGGCCTTGACGGGAGGCTACCATCTGTCTCCCAACAGCTGTTCCAGTGGGTCCCCTCCCCCAACCTTCTCTGAGCCTTCGGGGTCCATGTGACCTGGCCATTTAGCCCATGGTGTGTAAAAAAGTGCCGCTCAGAGGTAAAACAACCCAACCCTGTGTTCAAGTCCTGGATAAGGAATGGATGTTTACTTTCTTGTTTTGTCCTTCTACTGAAGTCTTGTCTTCCTCACAGATATGTATTACATTGATAGGCTCCTCTGAGACATCTGAGGTATTTTAATTTTCTTCATACCGAGTTACATAAAAGCCAAGATATTTAATAGGACTAATTGAAGTTGAAATATTTGATCTGAAAATTCAATTCGAATATATTAAAGCGAAAGCAATAAGTTTGTGTAAATGACTGCTTTAATTTTTTGCTAATTTTGAATGATTCATGCAGAAGGAGTTAAGTTCTTGAATCTTTCAGCTTGCACACCTCTTTAAAACACTAAATGAATATTGTCGAAAAATCGAGGTTTATATTTTTCTTCAATCACATTTTTACGACTAAAACCTAATTTATAAGAAGTTGCTCAGTGGTGTAACCCAATTTATTAACAACAATGTTATAATCGGGCAGCTACTTAGTCAAGGAATGGGTGTGTGAAATGAGAGATTTAATGCCCCCCTCCTCTCTTGGGAATTTTTTTAATGAGAAATTATTATTCCAAACAAAAACATTAATGACCTAACAAAACTTTGCTACACCCATTTCCAAAACTCATAATCCTGACTACAGGACTGCAATCAAGTAATTTTTTTTTGAAAAAGTACACATCACTACATTAAAAAAAAAAACCAAACCAAATTCCACTTTACATTTGAAGACCCTTATTATAAATCAGGTATACACTTGTAGAAAAAGACATGGGGCAAATAATGAGTTATACACAGATAAATTTTATGCTACTAAACACACAAAAAATGAAACAATAACAGATTTTCCGTCTGTTGATTTGGCTGGTTTGCAGATTAATTTTTACTGAACATCTGAAGATAAAAAGATCCTCTTCGCAAGCTCAAGCAAGTTGCCATTAAATTGATATTGTATTACATATACAAATTAAATACCGCATATGTACAATGTTAATATATATATTAAATATGTAGTTCAAATGATGCATCAGCTGCTTGAACGCTACAAAAACCTCAATTATTTCAGCTATTGCGAACAGCACATTGAAACAGTTTAATGGTTAAAAGAGAAGTTTTTTGAACACACAGGAAACAGAAAAATTAGAAATTAATAATTTCTTTTTTTCATCCTGCTGCATATTGCTCATCTTTGATATTTTGTGCGAATTTGACCTATTTGTACTTTAGATTAATTCGAAAACAATATATGGTGAAACAAAATACTTTTTCTTAATTTTCAGACTATTCGTTTTTTTTTACGGATGCAAGTCACTCACGAATACAATTCCTTAAAGATCAATAATAAAATTTCAATAGCATTTTATTACCATTTTTATTATTAATGTGCACTAGACGAAGTTGCCACTTTTAAAGTACAGAAGTCGTTAAATGCTCTTCAGTATACATATTTAATACCAAAAATATATAAGCTTGGTACTTTTTTTTGGTTTACGATTCCATTTTTTCTTTTGATAGATTCATTCGAAATACGAAAAAAAAATGTTAGAAAACATTTATGTGGAAGACACTATGTATCACTAATAAGCAATCACCTTTCCTAATAAACGGAATTGCTAAGCTACTTATCTGTATTTTAATACAGTGACAATATTTAGAGACTTCCATTTTCCTGTGATTCCAAGTATTTCGTTATATCTAACATAGGAAAGATTTCGAAAACACATATTTATAAAATTATAGTCAACTACTATCAAGCTATAATAACTATTTTAACAATATTCTGTTTGAGAACCAAATAGTACTGGAATAACAGCAATAAGAAATAGACCAGTTAAGATTGAGAAACATTTTTTTCCAGCTTGTCTACATCAGTGTGATAAAATAGATTAATTTATTGGCCAGTGTTTTTCTTACAAAACTACAACCTGAAATCAGAATACCGTGTGGGCTAAAAACTAAGCACTTACCCTTTCACATCTTGTATATATTTACATACATATATTCACAATATATTATTAATCCGCGCGTCCTTGTAGATGTCACCATTAGCACTTACTTAAGCACTTCCGTTATACAACGACATGATTCAACTCTCAAAACCTTGGTGTCTCTTTTCGGCGGGTTTTGGCCAGGACAGTGTAACGTCACAGTCGTCCATTTGGGCCGGTGGGGTTTACAGAACGCACATGACTGGAATGCTGCGTTGCTTCCTGTCCTTCCTGGGTGGGGTATAAAGAACGAATTGCATTGTCCATAGCAAAAATTGTTCATAATGAACTTTGACCTGCAGTTCTTTTCTGTGACTTTCTGCCGAAGGGGCATTGTACGGCACCAGTCCTTCTTAACCTCGTGAGCACTAGTGATCACATAGGACGGACTGTCTGAATTCAAGAACCTCTCTGCCTGTCTGGAGCCGAAGAGCCTCTCTTCGGCATTATTCGTTTCAGTTAGATTCTCCTCTTCCTTTTTCCCAAGGTGGCGATGGCGTCGCTTACGTCGGCGCCGCCGGCGGGGGAACCCATGCTGTCGGCGTTGGTATTCGGAAAGGAGCGAAGTTCGCCGTTTACGGCTCAAATTTCGATTTTCGCTTAGTCCTTCTTCGGGAGATAGCAATCGCCGCTCTTGGTTAAGTAAACGCGCCATCGCCTCCCGCCTTCGCGGCTCTTCCTTGTGCGAGATTAACAAGCCATCATTGTTGCCGCCTCCATTGCTCGCTCCTTCTCCAACAATAACATCTTCGTTGTCAACCGCTTCTTGTGACGATATTCCCACGCTATTTTTCTTGTTGATGTGGCCTTCGGCAACGTCTCGTCTGAAGAACTTCGTGATTTCGGCATCTTCCGGATCATCGACAGCATAATCAACGAGATTTTCATCGCTGGAATCCAACTGGTCTTCAAACTCGTCGCCATTTTGCTGATATAGCAAAGTGTGATGTTTACCTTTTTCCTTTACGTAGACGCCGTTATCAATCAAGTAGTCCAGCGCTGTTAATCCGCCTTTTACCTGTGGTAGATCATAAGGTAGATGGTTTTTGCTCTCAGGCTCTTTATTTTCAAGAGTCATTAAACCAGATAACACAAGCGCTGCAGCGTTAAATTTCCCTTTCCTTTCGTCTCCTGTGTGACGAGCTTTAGACCTGAACACTGTGAAGGTGTCATCATTTTGTTCTTCCTCCACCGTCGACGACTGGGTTCGAGGTACAGGAAATTGGGGGTGGGAACTTGGTTCTAGTCTGGTCACACCGTAAGCAGTGGAATTGGCTTGTGGTTGACAACACCCATCGTTTACAAAAATGACTGTAATCAGAAACGCGCAAACAGAAATCTTTGGCACTGACTCTTGGTGATAGAGAATCTTCATTTTATAAAGTAACACCTAAAAGAGAAGAGAGACAAGGGAACTGTATTAGATATTTAAAGTTTGGATTTTATTGACATATGAATATTTCTCACTGGGACTAGTCAAATTTAAAGCATTCAATCAGGCCCGAATCTAGAAACAAATCGAGGGAGAGGAAACACAATCGAGCCAGAAAAATGTGAAGGAAGGGGGCGCAGGGGCTAAAAGACTTGTCTTCAGAAAATTTCTTGAAGAATTCATGAAATATAAATAAGTTTAGTAATTTTTTGCCTCTATTATCCTTATTAGACTAGCAATCTGAAAGAAGGGTCGTAGCCATGATGATTACATTAAATACTTTCGAATTTCTTTGCATATTGAATTTCTGAGCTGATATTAGTTTTTGAATTTGAATAAACACTTACGAATTTTCTTGAAATGTCGCTATTGTCATTTAAATAAAAAATAACTGATCAGTTAACTATTTCGCCGAGCATAAAAATAATCACCCGCTCTGTGTTTGATATTGCGCATGATTTTATAAAAGTCAAATATAAATGAATTTTATTAAAATAAAAAAACCTCTCCCAAAAATGCATGCAAATTTCTAGTCATGGACGGACACAGTTCGTACATGACTAGAAATAACATCATTCTATAAAACTATTAGTGACTAAATATTAATAGCTACTAAATAAAAGTGTATTAAGTGTGGAGGTGGTAGAGGAGAGGGGGTGGGGTGGGGGGGTTAATCCTCACTCCACCCGGGAAATTTTATTTTGGAGAAATTAATATTCTTATTTGATATTAACATAATTTGGACACTACCCTCCTCCCCCCCCCCCACACACACTTCCCAAAATCCTGGATATGTTACTTTAACTGCGCAAATTAAACAGTATTATAAGTAATAATATTTTACCTGCACTGTATTACGAAAACTGTTCCGATACATTCATGTTGTTTAAAGGGAAATTTGCATTCAAAACTTCCTAACTTTGAAAAATAAGCTTATTAGTGCAAAATGTCAATGGAGATAAATTGTAGTTTTGACTCCAATCTTTCTAAATCTCCATTTTCAGAAATATTAAAGAGTTATCGAAGTTGAAACACTTGCCAGAAATTACTGTTAAGCACCTTTCTACTCTTTTCCAAAATTGCGAAAATTGGACGTATCATTACACGAAGCTCCTGTTACATTTATTTTAGCAAGTTTCTTGTAACAATTATTTGTTACTTAGTTAATTTTTCAGGTAAATTTTTATGATCAACATAAAATTTGATGCACTACCAAAATTCGTGAATGCTTCAGCGTTCATAATTTTAAATATCAAACGAATATTGAGTTTAGTGGGATTTGAGCGAGATTTTCAATTTATCGTGATAATATTTTTTCGTTAAATCTTATTTTCGAAGTTGTGTAGCATTTGATTCGGTTTTACATTCAAATAACATGGAATTGTCCCTGCAGTTTTGGTAACATAGTGTGTGTGTGTATATATATACATATATATGTGTATACTTATATATATATACATACACACATAGCCGCATAATTAAATCGAATGCAAATAAGGTAAATTTCTAGACTGCTAATAATGGATATTACAATATTCCAATACTTTATTATCACTCGGAAAGATATCCCATTGAAGCTGATTCGGTACTGAAATAGTTCCTACCCTTCTAAATAATATTGCAGTGTATTGTCTTTGCAATATATCCTGGTTTAGTCTTTAAGCAATTGTTTGTGTGTGCCAATGCCCAAAGTAGCTTCATCTATGATCATTGTAAGAAATAGTACTATTACGAAGTTACTTATTTTTACTCTATCAAAAAAAGAAAATTATTGATTGCCAAACCGGATGGATGACACCACCGCATATCCCCATTTCAACTAAATTACCCCATTGAATGCTTTAAAGAAAATTTTAATTAATAAATAAGTTGATGCACAAAATTCAAGTTACAATCCATTTTATGTCAATGGGAAACGAAATTCGAAACTAACTTCTAAAATAAGACTTTTATGAAAAAATGTGTGGATAATAACGATCTCGATCAAACTATCCAAATCTCAAGTTTCAGAAATATTGGTCAGGTGTTTAAAGAGTTATGGTAGTTTGGATTATAACAATAGCAGTCATAAGATTTCACCTCAAAAGTGAATTAAAACTTAATAAGTATTGTTTCGGGACGTTTAATAAATAAGTGTATGTTTTAGAAGTTTGTGCAAATACTTCTTTCAGTATTCGCAATGTTGTACGAGTCTCATAACAGTGCATTACTGATGCTAAATATTCCATCTTCCATAACTCTTTCAATACCAAATATTACTTGGAAAAATCGAGATTTATTCAGATTTGATAGAGATCTTTATCATCAGTGGCATTTTACCATTAAAAGCTCTATATTAGAAATTACAGAGTTCTATTGACACAAAACGGGGTTGAAACTTTTGTTCATCATGTAATTCGCAAATAAATAACAAAATTTTAGAAATCTGACTTTTTTCAGATAGAAGTGGGGCATCGAAGACTTCGAAATATTAAGCTCCAAAAAGTTCGAAAATAAATGATAATTAAGATTAATGCAAATTTTTATTCGCTTCAATATTTCAAAAACGTTGCTTATAATATATACAACCTGTTTTTCTTAAATCATGGAATTATAAAACAGATACATTTTCTAAGATGTAGGAAAATGTAAATGAAAACAAAATTCCGATGAAACAAGGCCGGTTTGGTTGATAATAATACACCTACAAAAATATTACTTCTTTGGAACTGGCAGTCAGCCAACATCGGTGAAGGAAGGATTCATTGTGGAGCATTTGTCTGCTTATTTACGTGACATCTTTTTTAACCTTATATTTGCTTTTAACTGAATCAAGTTCCGATATTTTTTGTTGTTGCTTCTTAGTATGCAGTGCAAGTCGTCATATGGAGTTATGTTGGCGTCGATTTTTAGTAATTTAGATGCTACAAAGAAACTGGAGGATTGACATCTTTTCAAACTTAACGTTTCCAGCTCAAGAACAAAAATGAAAGCAAAGTAGGCCAAGAAAGGTAAGCGTAGTGTAAACTGTAAAGGGAAATAGTAAATCGGACAGGTTTGGGAGACTTCAGTGCTTAATGACTGCTGAGAAGGAGAATTATTATTTCATTCATAGCGAGGTTAACCGGTTTGCGAGAGTTCAGTCGGTTCAGTCTTGGATGACGGTTTAAAAATATTAATTTACTCGTTCTTGAAAACAAGTCTAGTGATGGCATCGGCATTTTCTCACGAGACTAAAAGAATCATCAGTAGATTTAATTTTTGATATTATCAGTAATTGCAATAATAATAATAAAGCAGTTCATTTTTATGAACTGCCAGCATTTTTTTAAAACTAAATATGACTTATGTTTACTTTTACCATACATAGAAAAACATTTTTACCATATATGGAAAACATATTGGTTCCTGAACTCTAAAAAGCTCTTTAGTTTTGCAATATCTATTCATCTGCTTAAATTCTACAAGTGTGAGAGGGGTAAGTGCAATTTATAGTTTGAAACTTGTTTTGTGTTCAATACAAAGGAAGTAAACGATCAAAACATTAGAAAAGATTTCTTCCTTGCATGCACGGGCGTACATGGAGGTGGGGGGGGCTGAACCAGTTCACCCCCGAAAATCCGGTCGTCTTATACGAAACCTCAAACTTGTCTACCTGCTTTTAAATCCAAAACAGGTGTCGTGTTATAATGTATAATTGTATTTTAGCCCCATAGTACATATTCGACATTATAAAATTTTATTCTATATAGAATAATATCATTTTAACCTTTCTTGTGCGGTGGAATATTTTAGTAATTGGGAAACTCTACTTAAGACTTATTCTCAGAAACTAAGTTCTTGGACCACCCTAAGCTAAATTCGCGAACTGTGTCCGAGAACTGATAATATATATTTAAAATTGTATATCCGACCACAGTGGAGATTTCTGAACTCACTTCAATTTTCATATACCAAAGTTGAGCACATCTGAGAACGCTGCCCTAACACATCTCATTCACCAGATTTCACATCAACTGTCCGATATCTTGAAACTTCTAAATGAGAATTATTGTTCAGAGACACATACGAACGCCAATATGATATCGGGACCATTTGAAAATACACTTGATGATTTAACAACTACTAAATCATGCGAATATACACAAAAGCTGGATCGAAACCTACGACATGACAGCAACGGATATTTCATGAATTATGTGTGTTCTGATTAGATGAACTTTTTCAACTTGTCTGTTAATTATAATATTGAAATATATATTATGTTTCAAAATTACCGTTATTTTGAATAACTACAGTAAACTTAATCTGCATTTTTTACATCCCGCCCCCCTCAAAATATTACTCTGCAAAAATTCAGGTGTGGGTAATCAGGCTCTGCCTAGGGGAAAAAAATCCTAGATGAAAATTTTCCATTCGTATTAGTGGTTTAAAAAAATTCTTGAACCAAATCTATCTCTATATAACGCTCAAAGGGAAGAGGGGTGGGTGGGGGAGTATGGTCCCAGCCCTAGATTCGGCCCTTTGGGTGTTAGGATTTATGAATTCGTCACCATCGTGTTTAGTGTAGATCGGATAATGGTCTTTTTACGTGATGTTTTATGTGATATATGCAGATGTGAAAAAGTGTTTTTGTTTTTCATGGTCATAAGGTTTACCGAAAGTATACGCTTTCGCAATTCTAGTATAGGCGACAAGTGCAGTAATTGTCACGAAATGTCAGGAGAGATCACTGATAGAACTTTCTAAACAAATCTTTTCAACGACAGTACAATCAATAACGTTTTAGGAAGAAATGCAGGAGAGTGAACTTCGAAAATTATGCTAGTCATGTCTTGCTTTTTTTTAAAAAAAATTCCTTTTAAAGAACTTACAGAAAAGGTTACGCTAAACCAGAGAATCTCAGTTTTGGGGTCATATTGCGTTTTTTATGGGGTTACGTTCGGACGACTTAAAAAGAATATCCAAATACTTTGCTGGCGAAACTCCTATTTGCGTAAAATTCTACAATACAGAACAGTGGACGTATATTCATTTTCGTAAATAAATCCTGGTTATATATCAAAGTTTCCAAAACTGTAGCTCGACACGTGTCAAGATAACTTAAAAAACAACTAAAAATGATTAATAATTTTTCAAGCTAGAGAGTTAACAGTCTGATCCCTAGTTCTTTCCTGTTTTTAGTAAGGGGGCGTTCTTTAATGTTTGCAATACTAAAAAGTGGACACTACCAGGATATAAAAAACTGATAGGATACTTTTGTGTACATGATGCGTAAGTGGTCAGATCTTTATGACTTCGAGAGCTTAGAGAGGACAGGGGAAAGATCCAACTCGACATCTGTTAAGAGACAGGTGAAACTTCCCGTCAAAGGGGGATTAAAGACAAATGATTTTTCTCAATGAATATTTTAATAATTTTTCAATGAACATTAGAATAATTTTTCTCGTGAATATTTACCTATTTCTGTCTCAAATTCCCGTCAAAGGTTTTCCGTCGTCAGGGGAAAGATCAGACTCGACATCTGTTAAGAGACAGGTGAAACTTCCCGTCAAGGTCATCCGGAGTGTTCTTTAATGTGTACAGGGTATGGCTCTTTCCTTGCACACGGGGTTACAGATTTACGTTCCATTTAACGGACGGCGACCATTCCAAGCCCCTTACCTACAGAGGGAAGGATGGAAGTTTAAGGGAGATAAATGTCGACGCTGGCATAATTGGGACTTCGAACTGCATATTACGAGACTGGCGTGTTTCCGACTGGCCTGTCCCCCTCCCCATGAACTGATAGACTTTTCCCCGTAATGGAATTATTTGGGGGGAGGGAGTCCGACAATCTCAGAGGTCGAAACTTAAAAGTTAGGAACCACCGTGCTGAAAAGGAAGTCAGATAAATATTCCAATATTTAAATTTAAGATGCTCCCCCATAAAATTTATTAATACAGTCCACACCGGTTAAAACAACCGAAATTTTAATAATTTTTCTCGTGAATATTTACATATTTCTGTCTCGAATTCTTTTCTAATCGCTTGATAAGAATCCAACACTTTCGATAAAAAAAGATGTTTTTGTCAACACATGACTCACAAGAATTCGATTACGAAAGGACATCAGCACAATATGCGCATCTTCCTCCCCTCCCTTCAATTCCGATGATTTCGTTTCTGATCGACTGCATCTTACAGCTTTGACCTTAGCAACAAAAGAGACCAAAAGAACAAACGCCATCATTTCTCAGATAACGTATCCTTTGTCATCTGTACCTGAGGTCAAATTTTCGACCCTCGACGGATGGTTCCCTCTGGCACTGACTGCTGTATCGCAGCTAGCGGACAGATACGAGCTTCTTCACCCGAAACCTCATTCCCGTAATCGTACCAACAGTTCTTTGTCCTATTTCATTCGTCATAAACAACCCCTGTTTCGTTAGAGTCGAAGATATGTATAATCTACAGCCCGTCAACTTAGATGTAATCTCGTTCAAGACAGGTGACTTTTATTGCTGCTTTCGAAAGGGTTGTGATCACAGTAAGAGCTAAAGTACAAAATGGAGAATATGAGGAAAGTACTCTTGGTACTTGAACTCTATGGTAGAATTCCTTTCCAAGCCCACCCGTATATTGAAATATTAAAATTATTTTTGGTTGTTTTGCCTTTGAGTGGTACTTTTTTTTCCATGACAGTGGCCAGGTCAAAATGGGTACAGAAAAGGTTAAAGGAACTCACTAGATCAGTGGTTCTCAACCTTTTATGCTTCACGTACCCCTGCCGAATGTGTATGTAACTGGCGTACCTCTTATATAGATGGATAAAACAATAGTTATAGTATAATAATGTCAACTTGCGACTTTGTTACTAGATCTAGCGACTTCTGAGCTCTCATAGCGTACCCAAAAAATTTTTTACCGCGTACCCTACATTGAGAACTTCTGCACTAGATTACTATTAAGAAAAAAGCCTCCGTGAAGACCATCCAGGGTGTTCTTAAACGTCTACATAATATGGCCCTCCTGTACAAAGAGCCACAGCTTTATATCGGTAGCCGAAACGTACCCCGGGTTTAGTTTCGGTGTGTGTGTGTGGGGGGGGGGGGGATAATCCGAAAATTTAGTTTCGTGGACGGTTCGAGAATTCAATTTGGGGGGCAGATGCAACTCGTGACTTTCTAAATTGGTAAGGGCCCAGCATAATATTGTATACAGAGAAAATAACTATGCAGGGGTGGTGATGGCTCAGATGGTAGTGTGCAATGTCGGCCATTTCCTCCGCTAACCCCGATTCTGTCCTTGGTGTAAAAAAGAACATCAATTGGATTCGAAAAGCACACATATATGTATACACTACATATATGTGTAATAAAATTTCCATATATATATTGTGGCTTATGTCAGGATTTAATTTTAGGGTTGGGGGAGTCGAGAATTTAGCCTCTGGGTTGGGGGTGGAACTTGAAGCTTGTAATATTTCGCGCTGATAATCAAGGCGCTCAAGACAATTTTGAGTGTATTACTTCACTAAATGCTTATTGCAATGACATAAAACGTGTTAGGTATTTCAGAGATCAAATATCCATGTAAAATATTTTTATTATTTATTCGAATTCGGAGTTTAATGTTTTAGTATATATATATATATTACAGAAATGTTGGTGGGCTGGCCCCTAATGACGAGCCGCCACTGTTGGGGGAGAGGGAGATCTGAGAATAACATTTGAATAGGGTTTCTCAATTGCTAAAATATTCCACCGGACAGAAAACGTGAAATAATATTCTGTATGGCAGCATTTCTCAAATTGTGGGTAGCTAACCCTATGAGGGGTCGCAGCTCGATACGGTTGAATATGTAATATATAAAAAACTATGTCGTTCATTGTAAAAATGAGGGTTAGAGTTCAATATGTTAGAAACACTGGCTTCAGTATCTAAATCACAAGACTTCTCTGTCTCTCGCGCTGTTACGGCTCTCTGACGAGAGACAGCGACAGTAACACCTATACTACGCGACACAAAAACGCTAGCCTCAAACCCTTCTGTACTCCCCTCATGCTACAGTGTTCCCAGCTAACTCTAATACACATACACCTGTGTTCTTCCACCAGCCGCAACATATCCGTAAAGGAATGCTTTGGATAAATTCCGTCAAGGGCATGGGGTGACGAATTTCATTAATAGTAAAAACGGAATTCCATTCCATCAGGGCGGGGGTGGCTCAGTCGGTAGCGCGCCAGGCTCTTAATCTGTAGTTCCCAGGTTCGAGTCCCAGCTGGGTCAGCGTTGAGATTTATCTCCGCAAAATTCCCCGCCCTGCCCACGGTCAGTAGGGGACACCGATGGGCTTGGAAAGACCGCCGCCCGTCGGATGGGACGTTAAGCCCTGGTCCCATGTGCGGGAGAGTCATACCTTGTGCACGTTAAAGAACACGCTGGATGACCTTGACGGGAGGCTACCATCTGTCTCCCAACAGCTCTTCCAGTGGGTCCCCTTTCCCCAACCTTCTCTGAGCCTTCGGGGTCATGTGACCTGGCCATTTAGCCCATGGTGTGCAAAAAAGTGCCGCTCAGAGGTAAAACAACCCAACCCATTCCATCAATGGTGAAGAGTCGGGGATGGGGTCTCGACTAGAAAAGTTCGAGAACCCCTGCTATATAGAATAAAATTTTAGTTTATTTTTTAATCTATTTTTGGTGTCGAACATAAGCAGGATGAGGCTTTCCTGTACCCAGCACACGGTTTAACGCCCATCCAACGTACAGCTGTCTTTCCAAGCCCAGCGATGGCCGCTTTTTCACCTAGGGCATGATAGGAGCTGGAAGAGATAAATCTCAATGCAAGCACAGTTGGGACTGGAGACTGCAAATTGCGAGCCTGGTACGCTATCGACTAAGGTAACCCCACCCAGAATATTAATATTCATTATCAATTATATTAAAAGCTTATTAGTATGTCTTCCCCTTTCTGGAAATCTTAACTTTCTCCCTCGTAGTGCTAACATTAGAAATAGTTTCAGTTTCGTCCTCACCTAAAATTATATTCTCCTCTCCCCAATTTAAATTGGCAATGACAATAATAATTGTCCTCTCATACTTTTCTTAGAAAGCATAAAAAATTACATTCCTTTCCATCCACGGTGGAAATTCATAGTAATTTAAACGTTGCCGCTTCTCCTTTTGAAAATATCGTCGGCACTTGTGTTTAATTCATTCTTCTACCAGAGATCATCTTATTAGCGGATTTTTCAATCTGTAAATCAAAAGTTCATTTCTTCTTAACTACGGGGCAAGGCAAACTAAGTGCTGAAATTCCATGAAAATTTGACTGGAAGCAGTGGCATTCTCATAAACTTCCAATATGGGCGGAGGGGGGGGGGGGGGGCTCTTTTAACGATTATGACGCCCTTTTCCTCAACTGATATTATCAAGTTTTAATATTAATACTACCAACCAAGGGGGTGGCTCAGTCGGTAGCGCGCCAGGCTCGTAATCTGCAGTTCCCAGATTAGAGTCTCAGCTGGGTCAGCGTCGAGATTTATTTCCGCAAAACTCCCCGCCCTGCCCACGGTCAGTAGGGGACACCGATGAGCTTGTAAAGACCACCGTCCGTCGGATGGACGTAAAGCCGTGTGTGGGAGAGCCATACCCTGTGCACGCTAAAGAACAAGCTGGATGGCCTTGACGAGAGGCTACCATCTGTCTCCCAACAGCTGTTCCAGTGGGTCCCTCTCCCAACCTTCTCTGAGCCTTCGGGGTCCATGTGACCTGGCCATTTAGCCCATGGTGTGCTAAAAAAGTGCCGCTCAGAGGTAAAACAACCCAACTTCCAACCAGGACTTGGTTCACGGTTCTGACCTATATACCGTTAAAGATTAATTAGAGTTGAGGGGATAACTGTGCTAAAGATTTTAACGAAAAGTATTTTTTAACAATATTTCGTTGTACGTATTTTATTCATTTTTTTTTTCGTCACAGTAGAGGCAAGAAGACTGCGTGGCAAGAAAATAATAGCACTCCAAGATACTCAAAATTACTGTTATACTCGGTAAATAAATGAAAGGTCACAAGATCTACTGGTCCGCGATCCACTCTAAGGTACTCACAATATTACGGTTATAGTCGGTAAATGAATGAAAGATCACGAGATCTGTTTTTCCGCGATTTACTAATCGAAAGTTGAGAGATCATTTGTCTTAATTTTTCAAGATCAATTTGTGACGAAACAGTGGTTATCTCTGATAGATCATCTGATACATGTGAAAATAATGATCACTTGAAATGTAGCTTTTGGAGCGGAAGTTGCTCTATCGGTAGTCCATTTTTCTGGTAATCTAATGTTCTTGAGTCCCACTGTGCATGCATTGAGGTTTTCTCCGCTAACCCTGAATCTTCCGTCTGTGAAAAAGGGCTCCAATGGGCTTGGTTGGGTTGTTTTACCTCTGAGCGGCACTTGTTTGCACACCATGGGCTAAATGGCCAGGTCACATGGATCCCCAAAAGGCTCAGAGAAGGTTGGGGGAGGGGACCCACTGGAACAGCTGTTGGGAGACAGATGGTAGCCTCCCGTCAAGGCCATCCAGCGTGTTCTTTTACGTGCACAGGGTATGTCTCTCCCGCACACGGAGCCACGGCTTAACGTCCCATCCGACGGACGGCGGCCTTTCCAAGCCCATCAGTGTCCCCTACTGACCGTGGGAAGAGAGGGGAATTTTGCGGAGATAAATCTCAACGCTGACACAACTGGGACTCGAACCTGGGAACTACAGATTACGAGCCTGGCGCGCTACCAACTGAGCCACCCCCGCCCCCAATGGGCTTGGAAAATCCGTCGTTCATCTTAAGGGACTTTATGCTCTTCATCTGTGCAGGGGGATCATACAGTGGGTCCTTTTAAAGAACACTCTTGAAAGCCTTGATGGGAAACTTCGATATGTTTCTTGAGTGCTGTCTAATTTCTCTCTTATCCAGCTCTGATCCTTGCGAGGTGGTTATTATTACATTCTGTGCGAAAAAAGTGCATCGGAGAGGTAACACAACCGACACCGCAGCGGCATCTGATTGGCGATGTTATATTACAAAGGGAAGGAGCAATCGATGACATGTGTTGCAAGGAAAGCCGAAATAGTGTCAGATGATCTATCATAGATAACCACTGTGTCGTCACAAATTGATCTGGAAAAATTAAGACCTACGATCTCTCAACTTTCGACCAGTGGATCGAGAACCAATAGACCATCTGACCTTTCATTCATTTACCGAGTATAACCGTAATTTTGAGTACCTTAGAGTGTTGTTATTGTCTTGCCACATATAGTCTTCTTGGCTCTACTTTGACGGAAAAAGGGGCGGGGGTGGCTCAGTCGGTAGCGCGCCAGGTTCGTGATCTGTAGTACCCGGTTCGAGTCCCAGCTGGGTCAGTGTTGAGATTTACCTTCGCAAAATTCCCGGCCCTGCCCACGGTCAGTAGGGGACACCGATGGGCTTGGAAAGCCCACCGTTCTTCGGATGGGACGTTAAGCCTGGCCTCACGTACAGGAGAGCCATACCCTATGCACAGGATAGGTATGCACGTTAAAAGAACACGTGCACCTACCTATCGTAGCTCAGAGAAGGTTGGGGGAAGGGGCCCACTGGAACAGCTGTTGGGAGACAGATGGTAGCCTCCCGTCAAGGCCATCCAGCGTGTTCTTTAAAGTGCACAGGGTATGGGCTCTCCCGCGCACGGGGCCACGGCTTAACGTCCCATCCGACGGTCGGCGGCCTTTTCAAGCCCATCGGTGTCCCCTACTGACCGTGGGCAGGGCGGGGAAATTTTGCGGAGATAAATCTCAACGCTGACCCAGCTGGGACTCGAACCTGGGAACTACAGATTACGAGCCTGGCGCGCTACCGACTGAGCATCCCCCCCCCCCCCCGAAATATGGGGTAAACCTTCCTGGCGGAACAAGTAGGAAGCATTCTGAATGTCCATTATATAGACTATTGCTGAAATTCGCAGGCATTTAAATAAAGCTTTGGATTTTTTCGGAACCTATCCCCCATTTCTCCCCATAAGGTGTTGGTTTCGATTTACACGGTGATTTCCGGGAACTTATCTACCGTATCAATCGAGTGATGGGTATGTATTAATTTTAAAAGGCTATGCTGTTAGGCACGATTGCTGATGTATATTACTGATTAGTTGTTGTGACACTCGACAGATCATCACTCTTATTTATTAACACTGATTTTGTCACCCTACCGATTGCTCTTGCATGTTATTCACTTGTGTCGCTCGACCTATTGCTACTGCATGTTATTTGTGTCACTATTATCTATTGATTTTTGTGCCATTCAACCTATTTATGATATGCATTTGATAATATGTAGAGTGATTAAAGAAGATACTTTGGAAAGTTAGTAAGAGAACTGTACTTTCTAGACAATCATGCACATATTTCGCTAGAAGTTTATTTATGCAATCCAGAAAGACATGTTTAATATAGATACCAATGGTTACCTTACATGTATCCACTAAATAATCCAATTCATTCCTGGGAGGAGGTGGCTCAGTCGGTAGCGCGCCAGGCTCGTAATCTGCAGTTCCCAGGTTCGAGTCCCAGCTGGGTCATCGTTGAGATTTATCTCCTCAAAACTCCCCGCCCTGCCCACGGTCAGTAGGGGACTTGGAAAGGCAGCCGTCCGTCGGATGGGACGTTTAGGCCGTGGCCCGTGTGCGGGAGAGCCATACTCTGATGACGTTAATGTGTGGGAGAGCCAAACCCTGATGACGTTAATGTGTGGGAGAGCCATACCCTGATGAAGTTAATGTGTGGGAGAGCCATACCCTGATGAAGTTAATGTGTGGGAGAGCCATACCCTGATGAAGTTAATGTGTGGGAGAGCCATACCCTGATGAAGTTAATGTGTGGGAGAGCCATATCCTGATGAAGTTAATGTGTGGGAGAGCCATACCCTGATGAAGTTAATGTGTGGGAGAGCCATACCCTGATGAAATTAATGTGTGGGAGAGCCAAACCCTGATGACGTTAATGTATGGGAGAGCCATACCCTGATGAAGTTAATGTGTGGGATAGCCATACCCTGATGAAGTTAATGTGTGGGAGAGCCAAACCCTGATGACGTTAATGTGTGGGAGAGCCAAACCCTGATGACGTTAATGTGTGGGAGAGCCATACCCTGATGAAGTTAATGTGTGGGATAGCCATACCCTGATGAAGTTAATGTGTGGGAGAACCATACCCTGATGACGTTAAAGAACACTGGATAGCCTTGATGGGAGGCTATCACCTGTCTCCCAACAGCTGTTCCAGTGATAGTGGTTCTCCTCCCCCAACCAGCCCAGTGGGTCTCCTCCCCCAACCTTCTCTGAGCCTTCGGGGTCCTTGTGACCTGGCCATTTATCCTATTGTGTGCAAAAAAGTGCCGCTCAGAGGTAAAACAGCCCAACCCAGTTCATTCCATTCTCTGCGTATGTATCTTTTCATTATTTTGGGAACGAACGGATGGAATGTTGCATTGAGGCAAGGACGGAGACGTCGGAAAATGAAAATACATTTCCGCAAACAACATTTTTCCCTAAGAAAAAAGGTTTTTAAACAGTTGAGTAGGGAGTAACTCAAATTGGGTTGTTGAGAATGGTGGGTAGGAGAAGGCGCTCGACCCTACCCCAGAAAAATTTTAAGGTAAGTATTGAACTATTTGGTAAGTTTTGTTTTAAAAAAGGGGTAAAATTGCATTTTAGGGAAACATTGCTTTTTCTTAGTTCGCCGTAATGATGGACCCCAAAAGAGTTTTACTACAAGAGAATCATTATAATAAGAGACAGAAATCAGTGTTGTCAAAGAATCCACTTACCGCATTATGTAAAGAAAAACAAAAATAAACAGGCCTTTTTCCTAACGAGTTAGTGAAGTACTCTCAATTCTGTTTTTACACGGATTTTTTTTTTTTTTTTTTTTTTTTTTTTTTTACACGATTTAGAAAAAAATTCCAATTCTCTTTTTAGACGATTTTTTTTTATCTTAACACGGTTCAAACGGCGCCTTTTTAAAAATTTCCATTTGAATTTAATTCTGAAAAAATATTCCTATTCAAGAAAAAATTCCTAGAACTTACCTTTATAACAAAGATGCCACTTTTAACTTTGGAAATGTACTATAGATACATATTTGTGCACTAAAATCCCCAAAATAAAAACTACACTAACATAACTACACAACAGTTTTCTCTATTTTATGGTAAAATTGTACAAAACCTACTTCATTCGGAAAAAAGTGGCAACATTGAGTTCCGGGAATTTCCCTCAATTTTATCTTCAATACATACGTTAGTCTTGGTCCCTCATTTCGTGTTTAAAGTTAAAAGTGTTTAGATGTTTAATAGAAGAAATCGAAAAAAAAAATTGTTTTGTTTTTTGAAGTTTTGTGTGCGTAATATAAATTTATTAAATTTTGCTGATAGGTAATTTACAATTTTTCATCATCTGATTTATTAACTGTAATTCAAATATTTTTCGTAAGCCTTATCACGAGGTCGGATAATTCAACAACACAAAAGCAGCAAAGGAAAGCTATCTCTTTGGATATTAAGATCCAAATTTTAGATCGTCTTGCAACTGGAGAAGGTTCAACATCCATAGGTAAATATTTTGGTTTGAACGAAGCTACCGTAAGAACCTTCAAGAAAAATGAAGATGCTATTAGAGATATTATTTGAGACTCCTGATGAAAAAAAAAGTGATGGTGATGAAGAGGTTTCACTCACTGCAGATTTAATTAAAGAAGGGCTTCAAATGGCTAGTAAATTGGAAAGTCATTTTCTTACATATGATCCCATTGTCGAACGAGCTGAACAGTGTAAACGTGAACTGAAGTCAAGAATTAATACAAAGATCAAAGAGCAGGATCTCAACGATTGATTTAAAAAGTTCGTTGTCAAAACTAATCAAACTTCAGAATCATTGGACACAAGTGATAATTTGGTTCCCAATGCCACAGAGAGCATTTCACCATTGGAGTATGAACATGACGGCCAAAATGTTTCAAGCGATGAAAGTGATTTAATTCCAGTCTTACGCAAACGAATGCGTCTATTGTCAGAAAGTGACAACGAATAAAATCTAGTTAATAAGCATATGTAAGTCGTAATTTTTTGCACTTTTGTATTCTTGAACTAGTGACATATTATTTTCTTTATGAAGAATAATTTACTTTACATATGTACATATAATTATCTTTAAAGTTTATAAAATAAATATTGTGTTTAAATGAATAAAAATCAAATAACGATTTAATTAAAGATTTTGATATGATTTGTTTGAAAACAACTTATTATTTGCATTGGGTTTTCACGTCTGGAACCAATCTTCTATTTTTTTAGTGATCTGGCAACCTTCGTGTCACGTGACACGAAGGTTGCCAGATCTACTAAAACTGATTTCTAAAAAACTACTACACTAATTTCTAAAAAAATCGTTGCCAGATATTTTTTCTGAATTCTGTAATCAACCATAGTGTTCGGATACTTTTTTGAGTGACTATAGGTGGTCAAACTAGCAAACTGGAGCGTGTGCAGTAACTGCACACGCTCCAGTTTGCTGTGAACGGTAACTGGAGCGTGTACAGTTGCTGTACACGTTCCAGATATTTTTCCTGAATTCTGTAATCACGTGACACGAAGGTTGCCAGATCACTAATTTCAAAAAAAATCGTTTCCAGATATTTTTTCATGAATTCTGTAATCAACCATAGCGTTCGGATACTTTTTTGAGCGACTGTACTGTATTTTTTTTTACATGGTTTTTTCGGGAACCTATCTACCGTGTAAAAACAGAATTGCGTGTATTGAACTTTTCTAATTCATTCCCCACCTCCCCCGAATATTTTCCTAGATCTGGCCTTGGTTGTACACATACGCCCCCCTACATCCCTCCGAGAATGTTAATGAGGGTATATAGACGCAAAAATTATTAAAATCTAAAATTTATGTATATTTCATGCCTTTTTCAAAAGCCTTTCAAAACGGAGGGGAAAATGTTATACTACAATGGTAATCCAGTCTCTTGACCCTTTTAGGTTTCTCATGCCCCCCCACCCTCTTCTTTTTCTTAGATCCGGGCCTGATTTACACAATGGCAAAAATTTAAAGTTTCAAGAATAATGTTTCCAAAATTTTAAATAATCTATAAGTCTGATACGTATACTGAAATAAAAATTTATCCAATACACGAACATTAATATTTGGTAAAATTCACACGTATTTTTTTCGAATATACAAATGGAGCGCATTTACAGTTTAATGTAGTCTTTTTCATACAATCATATATTTGAGGGAAAAAATTACCATAGATTAACATTAAGGTTAGGTGAAAACTGCGTTGGCCTGTCACCCCAGGTTCGAGTCCCATCATTCGCTCTTAACTTCTTAAAAAGTCGAAAATCTATAAAAATTAAGAAAATTGAAAACCATTTGATATTAACATTTAAGAGTTTTTTCGACTAAATTTTTGTTTTATCTTATATTAGGTAACTTGCATGTTGTATAAATAAATAAATAAAATAAATACCCCCTCAAGTAGCTGCTTGCCATAGAGGTCTGACAGGAGCCTGTCAGTTTATATGCCACAGTAGAAGATCTGAGAGGATGGCAGGACCTCAGCAGAAAAACAATACGAACATCTATGCCTTATCCGGGGCTCGAACCCAGGTCCCTTAGATCTGTAGCCAAATGTGCTAACCACTCTGCCACGGGACGGCTCATGTTGTATATCAGCAGTCTAAAAGCGGCGACTCGTTTTTAGTCTAGATTCTTTTCTGACTTGAAAAAAAAATGACCTTCATAACACTACCTTCACTAAACAAAAACTATTATTTTCCAATATTTACTTATTTAAGTAATGCTAAAAGATGCCTACAACTGTTAATATTAATTCGTCTGGATTGATCTGTGATTGAAATAAATTTTCAATCACTATTGGTAAAATCTCTTTAAATATTAAATTTATTATATTACATGACTGAATATCAATTGCTTAAAGGAAAAGTTAAGGAAACAGGATGAAATGTTTTAATTATATTTTTTGACAGCAGGCGAGTATTCCACCTCCCTCCTCTAAGGTAGGTTGGGTTGTTTTACCTCTGAGCAGCACTTTTTTGCACACCATGGGCTAAATGGCCAGGTCACATGGACCCCGAAGGCTCAGAGAAGGTTGGGGGAGGGGACCCACTGGAACAGCTGTTGGGAGACAGATGGTAGCCTCCCGTCAAGGCCATCCAACGTGTTCTTTAACGTGCACAGGGTATATCTCTCCCGCACACGGGGCCACGGCTTAACGTCCCATCCGACGGACGGCGGCCTTTCCAAGGCCATCGGTGTCCCTTACTGACCGTGGGCAAGGCGGGAATTTTGCGGAGATCAATCTCAACGCTGACCCAGCTGGGACTCGAACCTGCGAACTACAGATTACGAGCCTGGCGCGCTACCGACTGAGCTACCCCCGCCCCACCTCTAAGGTAGCACTGAATAGAACACAACAAGATGACATTCGGGGACAGATTTATTATTTTGCTTCTGTATAAATTTTGTGGTTATTCTTTTTATAAAATTGTCAAACGAAATCAAATGAGAACTTTCAATACACGGAAAAATTATTTTAAATTTTTTGCCCTGTCTCCTTTAAGGAAATGAATTATTGGCTATACAACTGCCCCCTCCAATTTTGAGAAACACTTTATGAAAAATTTCGGGTTAAATAATATCTGTATGCTATAAACAAACGCTTACAAAAAATTAGTTTATAAATCATAAAATCTTGTAAAGCGCATCAAATTAAATCCTCTACAGAACTAAGGATACATGTGGAATGAGGAACACAACATTACATTTCGGTCTTTATATTTTACAACACAGTCAATAGATTACTTACCTAATTCGCAATTAGGGAAGAACATAGAGCATTCCGCAAAACATCTACGTGCGCTGGCATCTTTCGTCTCAGACATTTTGTTCTCGGGAAAAAAAGAGCGTTCTTCTCTGTACGGCCATGTAAGAGCGCGTGCTCTCAGCAACGAATGACCGCGCTAACTGCCATAGCAGTGCTACTCGCGCTGAAGCAGAAAAAAAATGCACTCGCCGTGTAACAACGTAGTGTGTGTATAGGGGGCGGAAGGAAAAAAAAAGTAAAGAATGTTTTTTATGATGTCAGTAAATCAAGTCGCGAAGAATAAACAAAAAAAGTTGAGAAACAGTCCGAGAATAATATCAGTTAAAAAACCGAAATTTAACATCGCAGCCGTAGAAGGAAACGATGTTTTTCCTAAGAAAGAGAAGAAGAAATCAGAGAGCGGCCTTACCTCATAGAAGAAAGTGACTACAGGTGTGTACATCCACAGCGCCGACCATATGCGATATAAAGCGGACGAAAAAGGCACACCGCTATCATGGACAACATCTGGGCACCAGATGAGAGAAGACAAGAAGAACGAGAGAGTGGTGTTAGGGGGGGGAAGTGATGAGAGGCTGGGCTCGGCTCCGCCAGGTACGTATCTCTGGCGACAGAGGTCACAACCGGGTCAGACAAGCAGGGCCCAGCAGCAGCAGAACTCCGCAAACGCCGGTACCAAACCCACAACCCCGCCGGAGCCACGTAAGTCAGCATTGGCGCCATCGCTGGCACGCGCCGCACGCGCCCATTCAGCCACTCATTGAGCAGCACTCCACGCGCTACTTACTTGCCTGGCACGTTGCCAGGTGTGATAGTGAACTTCCTTTTTTTTCTCGTCGTCCGTTTACATTATTATTCCTTCACTTGTTGAGTGGTGGAGTGTTATTTTTTTATGTACTTCCAATGTCTCGACTCCTGACGACCCAACCTCGATTGCCTGCTCTCTTTTTTAATTGCATCGCACGTGATTTGGAGAAACGGAAGTGTAGTGCTCAGTGCTTGATCAGTCTCTCGTGAAGTGTTATTTATTTTTAACTCCCAGTGTCCGACCAGAGGATGGAACGATATCTAGGATTTTTAGTGCTCTGTTATTTACATCGCCGATTTAACAGAAAGTTCGAGAATGTCGCATAGGAGCATACAACTGTTTGATTTACTTCTAGTAACTACGGATCCCTAATTACTAAGAACAAGGGCTCCTCTCCGGGAAGGTTCCTTAGACTTTCTAGTTCAGTGGTGTTCAAACATTTCGGGTTCTGTGGCTACTTTAGCTTGCCCAAAAACTCAGCGGGACCCTATCCTATAAACTCGGGGGAAAACGTGGGTCATAACTGGGAGATTTCAGAGGGCTTTCTTGAGCTATTGGTTGTACATCACTGCATCAGAAGATCCTATAACTACATACCTCTATTTGCAACACAATGGGTTTACCGTTGAGATGTACTTTTGTATACACGATGGGCTGAACAGCTAAGTCATACGGTTTCAGAAGAGGATAGGGGAAGCTCGAACAACCGGAAGGTGCTTGGAGAGAGATAAAAGGCTTCCGCTAAGGTCATCAGTCGTGTTCTTTAACATGTACTGTGTACGGACTCTCCTGCACTCGGAACCACGGCTTAATGTTTCATCCTACACACTGAGAGCTTTCCACGCCTGTTGGTATCATCCTTTCTGATCGAGGATAGAGAGAGAAAGATAGAAAAAATCTCGATATTTCCACAGTTGGGACTCAAACCTGGGAACATCAGGTTACTACCTGGTGCACTATCGATGGAAACAACCCCCACCACCAGTTCACAAAGCTTAAATACTCGGGACAAGGTTGAGGAAAGAAAACAAGATTTTTACCTAAAACTTAAAATATTTTCCAACTATGTGGCAGAGAAATACATCTTTTGTCCCTTGGAAACATTCACGATGATAACACTGGACAGCTGTTAGGGACAGATGTGTGTTTGTAACTAGGACCATTCAACGTGGTTTTTCACTTGCACAGAAGGTCTAAACGATCACCAAATGTTCAGGCAGAGCCGCTCCGACCCGAGGGTGCAAAGGGTGCACCGCACCCGGGCGGCAACATTGATAGGGCGGCAAGAAACAAATATCAAATATTTATTTTATGTTTAAGGGGCGGCCGATAAAAGTTTGCACCCAGGTGGCAAATACCCTTGGGGCGCTCCTGTGTTCAGGTTCAGGAGATCTATGGTTGAAGAAAAACGTTTTGGATAATAGCTCAATTGATAGCAATTAGGAAAGGATAGGAGTCTCATCGCGGCCATCCACTGGGTTTTCAACTTATTGAATGGCGACCAAATGTTCAAGCCACAAGAGCCGATTGGGTTGTTTTACCTCTGAGTGGCACTTTTTTGCACACAATGGGCTAAATGGCCAGGTCACATGGACCCCGAAGGCTCAGAGAAGGTTGGGGGAGGGGACCCACTGGAGCAGCTGTTGGGAGACAGATGGTAGCCTCCCGTCAAGGCCATCCAGCGTGTTCTTTAACGTGCACAGGGTATGTCTCTCCCGCACACGGGGCCACGGCTTAACGTCCCATCCGACTGACGGCGGCCTTTCCAAGCCCATCGGTGTCCCCTACTGACCGTGGACAGGGCGGGGAATTTTGCGAGATAAATCTCAACGCTGACCCAGCTGGGACTCGAACCTGGGAACTGCAGATTACGAGCCGGGCGCGCTACCGACTGAGCCACCGCCGCCCCACACAAGAGCCGAACATTTTAAAAAGTTTCTAAAGAGGATGGAAGAGCAGGTCCGATGGGACCCAATGGGCTGCAATTACAGAAAAGCACTATTCCTACGATAAAAATTTCCAGCGTGTTTTGCGTCTCTCCTGCACATGAAATAATGTCGATTTCAGTCCGCCATTCATTTCTGGTCGTACGTGCCGACATTTGGTTTCCTATCGTTAAATCTACGCTAATTAAACGTAGTAAATCGCCGTTCTGTGGTTATCGTGCTTGGCTACTGATCGAGGGGACCTGGATTCGAGCCCAGGGTAGGGCATGGATGTTTGTATTGATTTTGTGCCGAGGTCCCGCCGGCGTCGCAGACCTCTATGGCGTATAAACTGTCGGACATATGTGGCAAGCATCTGCTTGAGGAGTAATTTATTTTGTTGATTTATAAATCTGAAAATAGAACAAAAACTTTTAGTTACGGTTACGCGACAAAATAAAAGAAAAATATGAATCCAATAGAATAATGTGAATCAGTTAAGGAAAATTTCCTGTGATCATCATTAGGTTTAAACATCAAAATTTAAAAAACTTATTCCTCAAGCAATTATTGCGACAGAGTTTTTACAAGAACTTGTCAATATATTATGCCATGGAGATTATCTGTAGGAAAGGAGAGACCTCAGCAGAAAAACTCAGAATAGAAATATCCATACCTTATCTGGCGCTTGAACCTAGGTCCCTTCCATCAGTAGTTAAGCCAACTAGCACTATGCCACCGCGACGGTTACTTATAAATGCAATTTTTACAAAAGCCATTCAACTTCCTTGTGGTAATTTTTTTTTTCATTTTCATTCAGAATTTTGTATTCTAATACATTATTAGAGCGAAGCTCGCGATCTGCATCTCTCATCCCATTCTAATCCTAACTGTGTTAGCGTTGAGATAATCTCCCTAAACCCCACCCTGCACTCGGTGAAAAAGGGGACACCAATGGACTTGGAAAAGTCCGTCGGATGTGACATTAAGACCCTACCTTATACTCGTTAAAGAATACGCTGGATGACCTTGATGAGAGACTTCCATCTGTCTCCTAACAGCTGTCCAATGGGACTCCCTTTCCCTATCCGGTTCTGAGCCCTAGGGGTCCTAGTGACCTGATCATTTAACCCAGTGGTTCTCAACCTTTTATGCTTCACGTACCCCCTGAAAATGTGTATGTAACTGGCGTGCCACTTATATAGATAGATTAAACTATAGTTATAGTATAATAATGCCAACTTAGCGACTTTGTTACTAGACCTGGCGGCCTTTGAGCTCTCACGGCGTACCCCAAAAATTTTTATCGCGTACCCCACGTTGAGAACCCCTGATTTAACCCATTGTGTGGACCCGCTCAGAGGTGAAACAACCCATCGCTAGTTAATATAAATGATGAATATCCTAAAAGACCAGATATATCTATTGTTTGTTTTTATTCTAAGCATACGAAAAGAAACTCTTAGCTTCACATAAATGCTTAATGAAAAAACAGCGATCAGATGAAGCAGTTGTTACACAAAAACGAAAGTCTATGATCTGCCCACATTCCCTCGCTCTCGCTGTGTGGGTGCTAGTTGAAGTCAGAGAGTTACAGGATTTGATCTCGCGCCACGCCGTAACTGCACTTGAGGCGGCTCGTCGCTGGCGCATCCAGCACTCGCGGCGCCGGCCCGACGCCCTCGGCTCACTTTCGCTTCCCACATCTCTCTGCACCACATGGGCCGCTATTGACGGACGAGGCTAGGGGTCGGGGGTCCTCGGGCACCCCGCTTTCTCAAACAACCTCCCAAAATAAATGTATTTTTGGTCTGCGACGCAGGAACACGCATTCCCGAACAGAATAGGAGCAGCTGAAAGTTTTAAAACGCGTTTTAAGGATGTTTTGATGTGTCTGGGGCTTGTGTCGACCTCTTTCCTTAGTCGACGTGCTTAGAGGCGGAGGTCAAGAAGAATGACGGCGGAAGCTAATGAAGAAGATAATAAATCCGCGCGCTGCTGCATCTATTATCGCGATGTTTTAATCAAACGTTTTTAACCTCTGGGACTAGAGTGGCTCAGTCGGTAGGGCGCCAGGCTCGCAATTCGAATCCCAAATGTGCCAGTGTTGTGATTTATCTCCGCTAAACCCCCATCCTACCCTCGGTCAGAATTGGGACACTGAAGGTCTTGGAAAGGCCGTCGCCCATCGTAAACCGTGGCCCCGTGTTTAGGAGAGAGCTACACACTGTGCATGTTAAAAAGCACGCTAAATGACCTTGACGGGAAGCTTCTACCTGCCTCCTAACAACTGTCCAGTGGGTTCCTTCCCCTAACATTCTCTGAGCACTAGGGGTCCTTGTGACTTGATCATTTAGCCCATTGTGTGGAAAATTGCTGCTTAATGGTAAAACAACCGAAACAACCGTTTTGTTTGAGGAACTCCCAAACTAAAACTGCATCAGCTAGATAGATGGCATTTTTTCCATATACCTAAATTGAATATCTGAGTTCAGATGTAGATGTTTCAGTAATTTTAGAAATATGAAATATTTAGTGTACCTCTTTCAAAAACCACGTTCCTTTCTGTAATGTGTATCAATTTTTAGCATTAGCGATATTGGATTGTAACAGTCTTTTCCCAGCATAGCCGTGCGATGCTAAGAGGGAACGTTAAACCGTGGCTTCTTGTTTAGGAGAGTTATACCCTGTGCGTGTTCAAAAACAGGCTGGTTGGCCTTGATGGTAGGTTTCCATTTTGATTTTAGCAGTTGTCTAGTGGGGTCCCTGCCCAACTCGGGGCGGGGGTGGCTCAGTCGGTAGCGCGCCAGACTCGTAATCTGCAGTTCCCAGGTTAGAGTCTCAGCTGGGTCCGCGTTGAGATTTATCTCGTAAAATTCCCCACCTTGCCCACGGTCAGTAGGGGACACCGATGGGCTTGGAAAGACCGCGGGAAAAACCGCGGGAAGACCCTTGGAAAAACGTTAAGCCGTGGCCCCGTGTGCGGGAGAGCCACATCCTGTGCACGTTAAAGAACACGCTGGATGTCCTTGACTGGAGGCTACCATCTGTCCCTCAACAGCTGTTTCAACGGGTCCCCTCCCCCAACATTCTCTGAGCCTTCGGGGTCCATGTGACCTGGCCATTTAGCCCATGGTGTGCAAAAAAGTGCCGTTCAGAGGTAAAACAACCCAACCCTGCCCAACTGAACTATGGAATCTTGTGACCTGGCCATTTAGCTTTTTGTGCATTCAAAAGTGCCACTTAGAGGTAAAATAACCCAATTTTAATTTCTTGCTTATTGCTTTCTTATCGACCGTAATTTACTGTTAACTTCGTTTTGTGTAATTGTTTTTAACTATTTTTCTCTCTAATGGAATAAAAATACGCTAGCTCTATAAACATGAAAATTTAGCAACTTTTTTGAAGTGATGTTAGAATATTGTGGAGTAAAGAATTAAGTTACCTCTAATCAAATATTGTCCGCTTCTTGTAAAATCTCACTAAGCCATAAAACTCAATTTTGAGAGATATCGAGTAGAAATTTTCAATTAGTAGAATTTTTCAAGAAATTTTTTAAGAACCCGTAAAATGGAGAGGGAAATGTTGTATTGGAAATCAAGTGTCTTTCCCTCCACCCTTTTACATTTTTGTGGCTCCATTGTTTTTCCCCCCTCCCCCGATCCGGGCCTGGTGTTGTTGAAGCATCACAGAATACACGCGCTCCATTTCTTCTGCGGAGTAGAGGTCAGCATTGATGGCAGATACATTCTTTGGGATAGGAAATGCGGGCTGGTCTGGGTCAAGTCACTTCTTTTGGGTGTTCAGATTGTTGAAAAAGATCCATTTTTCATCTCACGTAACAATTCGCTTGATGAAAAGATGATCTCGTGAATTAGGAAGAAGTTTTCTGAAGACTTCGATACGACGATTTCGTTTTAGTAGTCAGTTCATGTGGAACAGTTTGATAACTGCTGGCTACCTTGCCGATGCGTTGTAGATGCCGCAGTAGAGTTTCTTATGAGCAACGGGTTCGGACGAGAGCCTGCGAATGCTTATCGATGGATCAGCTTCAAAAGAGTGGCATAGAGCATTGCGATTTACAGATATTGGGAGCCCCGATCGAGGCTTACTTCCGAGGCTCGTATCACCATCTTTAAACTTCTTGAAACAAGCTTGAGCAGCACGAATGGAGACTGTTCCCTTACCTTCCACTTCGCATATTTCTCGATCCTCTTCGATAGCATTTAAGCCTTTTTTTCCCATTAATGCCATAAAATTGCACGAATTTTAACACTTAACTCACTCATTGTACAGTAGCTCAAAAAAATATCCGAACACTATGGTTGATTACAGAATTCAGAAAAAATATCTGGCAATGATTTTTTTTAGAAATTAGTGATCTGGCAACCTTCGTGTCACGTGATTACAGAATTCAGGAAAAATATCTGGAGCGTGTACAGCAACTGTACACGCTCCAATTACCATTCACAGCAAACTGGAGCGTATGCAGTAACTGCACACGCTCCAGTTTGCTGTGAACGGTAACTGCACACGCTAAATATTTCCGTGAGTGAGCCCACACGATCTAGTATCAAAATAATATGACCACCTATAGTCCCTCAAAAAAGTATCCGAACACTATGGTTGATTACAGAATTCAGAAAAAATATCTGGCAATGATTTTTTTTAGAAATTAGTGATCTGGCAACCTTCGTGTCACGTGACACGAAGGTTGCCAGATCACTAATTTCTAAAAAAAAATCGTTGCCAGATATTTTTTCTGAATTCTGTAATCAACCATAGTGTTCGGATATTTTTTGAGCTACTGTAAAACGTTTCTAACGATGGAAGACAAGTCTCCAATACTTGTAATAGTTATTTAACTTGTATTAGTTATAGACTGACGTAGTAGACGTTATACTTTCCCTTAGTATTACTTTCAGAGGTATGGAAACGCCAGACGGTGATATGTCACCGTAGAAATTTTCCCTGGCAAAAAACGCACATACTTATGAATCACTCTAGTATTTAAAAATCAAGAGTTAATTAATGAACTGTTTTTGTTTTCAATCAAAATTTTGGCTTTTGAATAGCCTAACAGAGATTAATCGACGTTTACGTAAAACTGGGCCAAAAATTATGGTCAAGTTTTTATTTCTTAGTAAAAGTGCAGCGTCATCAAAGAGTGCCCTTTGACGCTGGTGCTAACAATTTAACATTTACACTAAATAATTTACTGCTGTTTTATTTTAACACATATTTTGGTGATGGACACAAACCCTTCAGAAATATTTAATGCTTAAACAGACTGACTCGAATACACCAATATAATAGTTTAATAATTGAAACGCAATATTTATAAGTGGAATTTTTGCCTTGTGTCGAAAGAAAAATTTTCGGGTAGGGTGAAGGACTTGGTTTCCTATTAGGAACTAGGCTAGGGGAGCCAACATAAAGGGGGAGGGCATCATCATTTAAATGCTGCAATTTCTTCATCCAGTAAAATTATATTTTTTGTAATTCTTCGAAGGAGTAAAAGGTTATTTGCAAGTATGCATGAAATCAAGAATCAACTTTTAAAAGAATATGAATTTTGAGACTACACATAATATTCGAAACCGCATTGGGTTGAATCCCCAAAGTAAGGGAACATATGTAAATATGTTCCCTTACTTTGTAGTGTTTGTTTGTTTTAATAGTATTCCATTAGAGAGAAAATAGAACAAAGTAAGGGAGCTATGAATTACGAACATTCATAGCTCCCTTACTTTGAAAATAAGCTTTATACAGGAAAATGTTTCCGAAGATAAATTGCAGATCTCAGTTAAATTTATCTAAATTTCGATTTTAGAAAATATTTCTTTAATATTTAAAAAGTTATTCAAGCTGAAATATTTAACAACAAATGCTGATATTATGCTTGTCCTAAACATTGTTTCAAAAATGATGCAAAAGGAAGAACGTTGCCTGAATTTCTAAGAAATACATTTATATCAGTAAACAATTTGTTATAGCTTTTGAAGTAAATTGTTAGAAGTAGCAAAACTGATGTTAAATATTTCAGTTTCCAGAAATCTTTGAATAGTAAATAAATATTGCACAAAATCTAGATTTGGGGATATTTTTTAGATTGTTCCCTTTTTGTGACATTTTTCTACGAAACGCTTAATTCAAAGTTAGAATTAAGATCTCCATCCTATTTTGAATAAAGATCTCCATTCACACAATATAGAAATTTCCCAATAATTTTGATAATTTCGTACAATTCGTTCATTGTCATAGAGGGAAAAAATGTTTAAATTTCAATTATTTGATTTTTAAATGTTACTGAATATTTAGTATTAGGAATTATATACTATGTATAATATTAATATGCCTAGTTAATTTTTCTTGTAACAAAACTGTATTATCTAAAAAATTCTTAATCCGTATTGATTACATTATTTCCTTTCTTCGTGGTTGTGAAAGCTAAAAATTAATATTTTTTATATGAAGTTAAGGATGCACTGCACATAGGGGGCGTGAGATGTAAATCTGGCCGTGGAAGGGAGTGTATGTTTGTGAAGAAATTTGTTGATATTTTCGTTAAAGTAAATTTCTAAACTAACAAAATTTTTAAAAATGAAATTTGTACAGTTGGGTTCAGACATATATTTAGGATTCATTTTTTGGGGGTGTACGGACCCCTGAGTACCCGGGTGGGGTTAAAAACCCTAATCGATTCATTGGCTGTGTTACTGATCTAGACTACCTTTACCTAACCCATTGGATGAAACGTCAAACCAAGAAACGAACCGAAAACCTAATCTAACCTCACCAAATCCAACCTGTTATAAATTATGCAATGCACAAATTCTAAATCTAAAGAGGCAACCAAACGAATGGGATGCAAAATATTAAAATCCAAATCTTCATGAGTTCGGCAGGCATCAAAGATTCCTTCCTGCATGTTCTAATCGAGACTCACAGTGATATATAAAAGTAGGGTGGAACGTTACTAAGGTCAATGGCAGCGAACTCGGCTGCAGCCAATGGGAAGCAATTTATGGTTGCTATGGCGAAATTGCAATCCGGGTCTTTGTATTTAGTCATAGGAAATATGGAGGAAGTAGTGTGATCTTGAGAAAAACAAACGATCTGGAACTATTCCATCAGGAGAACGTTTCTGGGGTTCCTGGATTTAAAAGAGCAATTCTTTGTTTGACGTCTGTCTTGCTCGAATCCGTAAAGCTTGAACTCTTCACGCTGTTAAGTTGAAATTTTATGTCTAAATATTTTTTGTGCGGCTCCGTGAATTGAACTTTGAGGTAATAATGTACTTGTCGTAGAGCGATAACATAAGTGACAATTTTCGCAAAAACGGCCATTTTACAAGGAGTGCAATTCCAAACTTCCTCATCATCCTCAAACAACCATGGGTTACGGAGGTCCAACCAAACCGTGCAATTTAGTTCTCCAAGCATATCTGTCCTGAGCTACATTTGCTGCATCTGGGCACTGCACACCAATTCTAATAAGGTCCTGTTTGACATTGTCTGCCCATCGCATCCTAGGTCTCCCCCTCTTTCTGAACAACACTGTTCATAACCCTATTCGCCAATCTATAATTATTCATACGGGCAACATGGCCAAACCAACGGAGTCTCTCTCTGCACAATATGCTGCTTAAAGGAGGTTGCAAACTCCTTTGCCTAACCTCATCATTAGTTACAAAGTTGAATCACCTAATGCCCAAGATACTGCGTAAGCATCTGGAATCAAAAGCATCTAGTTTCTTGTTATCTTGTTTACACAGCGTCCAAGTTTCTCTACCATAACTAACCCTAGAAAGGACCAAACTATTATACAGTCTAATTTTAGTCTTTAGGTGTTTACGCCTATTTCTCCACACTCTCCATAGATTCTTAAAAGTCCCAGCAGCAATCCCTATTCGTCTGTTAATCTCATGCCGCACATCACCATTATCTGTTATATGATAATGGTGATGTCCCAAGATAATTAAACTGTGACACCTGCTCAAGACTGCAACCATTCAGATTAACTGAATCACAGCCTGCCTGACCAATTTTCATCACTTTAGTTTTCTCTCTGTTTATAACCAAACCTACTCTACTACCAGTCTCATCAACAGCTCGAATGAAAGAGTTCATCTCATCAACATCATTTGCCTAAAGGGCTAAATCATCAGCATAATCTAAATCAGAAATTTTCGTATCTCCAGTCCATTTAAGGCCAAAATATTTCCCTTGAAGTGAATTTCGCATAACATAATCAATAACAGAACTAAAGAGAAAAGGAGACAAAATGCACCCTTGTCGAACTCCAGTAACAATGCTAAGCCAATTGCTGCAAGCCTTACCAACTCTCACACATGACTCAGTGATATTATAGAGAGCATTCATTATGCTAATTAATATGTTTGGTATGCCATACAATCTCATGATCAACCGCAAATTACGACGATCTAGAAATCTAGTAACCAAAGGCTTCTGAAACTCTAAACATTTCTTAAGAATCTTGCCTAAGTGTAAAACTCTGATCTACACATCCCCTACCACTTCTGAATCCACAGTGCTCATCACGCAATTGTCCATCAACCAAATTCTTAATTCTATTAAGCGCAATCATGGAAAGAACTTTACCTGAAACAGAAAGTAGGCTGATACCCCTATAGTTATCACAAGAACTGCGATCACCTTTTTTAAAAATAGGAATAATAATAATAACTGTGGTAAAATCCTTAGGAACAGTGCCTTTATCATAAAATTCAAAATTTCAATCAACCATGTGATAACAGAAACATTAGCTCTAAACATTTCAGTAGTAAATTTATCTACCCCTTGGGGATTTATGTAGTTTAAATTTAGAAATAGCCAAAATCACTTCAGACTGTGATATAGAGCCAACATTAAAGCCAGTAATTTATCTATCATCATTACAAACAATGGGAATAGAACTATCCACATTGTTTGGATAATCACCGAAATGCTCAGCCCACCTTGCCAAAATAGAATCCTCACTTTCAATAAATTTACCATGTTTATCCTTCAATTCCTGTCTGCCTGTCTGTTTTTTCCTATAGTAAACATTAACTATTTGGTACAAATCCCTGCCGTTTTGCTGTTTAACTGCTTCCTCTGCTTTGTCAGCCAAGCTATCAATCGAGAAATTCCTAACCTTCAATAGATCATTTACACATTCATTAAGATCTTTGTAATGCCGTCTGTGAGGACTAGTAGGTGTTGATTTAGGTTATTCCTGGAGCTCTTTTCTTTCAGAAATAAGCATTATCACTCAAATAACTTCGTATCCTCTGCCCCTTTTTACCCAAAAGAGTACTATTACTTTCAAGAAAAGCCTGTATAAAAACAGTCCTATTCTTCCTCGACTTCAGTAGTAAGCAAACCATGAGTGCCATAATGATTAAATAACCTATCATGGTAAGCTTTGGATATAACTGGATCTTCAAGAGCTTCAGTGTTAAAGGTAACTATTTTAACCTAAGCACAACACTTCTTAAGTTTAAGTTGCAAGACATTTTTAACAAGTTAATGGTCAGATCCAATTTCAGCTCTTCTATATGACCTGGTACTTCTAACAGAACTAGCCTATTTATTGTTAATTAATATGTAATCAATCATATTCTTATGTAACCCATGTAGTGAAACCCACGTGTATTTATATATGCCACGGTGTTTGTAATAAGTGTTAGTTATTCGCAAACCATTAAAGAGACGTTGCCCATTGCCATTGCAACTATCAGTAGCAAAGGGACCTGTCACCCATCCCCAAAGTTCGGAGTCAGTGCCAACTAGTTGTCTAGAAAAAAGGTAATATCTTCTTTCTTGGCAGAATTCAAAATATCCTGAAGCTGTCCGTAAAACCTATCTTTCTCATCTTCCTCCGAGTCCACGCTGGGGGCATAACAAAAGATATCATTCAAGTTTTTAATCTAGTTTTAAAATTAGCTGTAAGAAACCTTTCATTAATACAGTCATATCCTAGAAGAGCACTACTAGCATATCTGCTGAGAAGCAAATCTACACCTTGGAGATGCTCTCCATCTTTCCTTCCTAAAAAGAAATATTTAAGATTTTTTAGTGTTATTTTTCCATTTAGGATATTGTAAGCACAGAATATCTAAGCTATAATGCTGGAATTCTTGTGCGAGGATAGAGAGAATAATATCTGTGCAGAGTCTTCACAATCGAAGTACCTGTGGAGAGAAAATGGTTAGTAATATCTTTAAAGAAACTATGTTTATTGAGAGAGTAAATGTCGATAATATCAAACAATCCCCTAATCTCAGACATAGGGGCAAAGCCTTGTTCCCCCCACTACTAAAGACTTCGCCACAACCTACGCTGGTAGGACTTCCTCCAGTGTAGGTTTGGCGATGCCCGTAGAAGCAAGGGTTCAGGTACTTGCGATTAGGGACGTACCCAAAGGGAGAGTCAATACCTCTCTCCCCCGAAAGTCTTGTCGTCTTATACTAAATCTCAAACTTGTCCACCTGGTTTGAAATCCAAAGCAATTGTCTTTGTATAATTTTCTTTTAGCCCCATATTTTTTGTCCGACACTAAAAATAGATTTAAAACAAGTGCAAAATTTCGTTCCATATACACTATCATACATTTTAACCTTTCCTGTTTGGTGGAATATTTTAGTTGGGTTGGGTTGCTTTACCTCTGAGCGGCGCTTTTTTTCACACCATGGGCTAAATGGCCAGGTCACATGGACTCCGGAGGCTCAGAGAAGGTTGGGGGAGGAGACCCACTGGAACAGCTGTTGGGAGACAGATGGTAGCCTCCCGTCAAGGCCATCCAGCGTGTTCTTTAACGTTGGTTTGTTTTACCTCTGAGCGGCGCTTTTTTGCACACAATGGGCTAAAGGGCTAGGTCACATGGACCCCGAAGGCTCAGAGAATGGTTGGGAGAGGGGACCCACTGGAACAGCTGTTGGGAGACAGATGGTAGCCTCCCGTCAAGGCCATCCAGCGTGTTCTTTAACGTGCACAGGGTATGGCTCTCCCGCACACGGGGCCACGGCTTAACGTCCCATCCGACGAACGGCGGCCTTTCCAAGCCCATCGGTGTCCCCTACTGACCGTGGGCAGGGCGGAGAATTTTGCGGAGACAAATCTCAACGCTGACCCAGCTGGGGCTCGAACCTGGGAACTGCAGATTACGAGCTTAGGAATACTT
This sequence comes from Ryuthela nishihirai, assembly GCA_038380435.1. NCBI lineage: Eukaryota > Metazoa > Arthropoda > Arachnida > Araneae > Heptathelidae > Ryuthela > Ryuthela nishihirai. Next base: position 27,051,788 of record JAWZYU010000026.1, read on the forward strand.
TAGTAATTGGGAAACCTTACTCAAGTCTTATTCTCAGCTCCCCCCCCTCCTGGGAACTAAATCCCGGGTACATGCTTGCTTGCGATGGCCTCGGATAGGATTATCCACCAGCTGATATAAGCTATCCTCTACATCTATTCATTCACTCATTGTCAAAAATAAGTATTGTACTACTATTTTTTTTAATTTTAATAATAAATAAAAAATGAATAAATACCCCTTCAAGCAGCTGCTTGCCACAGAGGTCTGACAGGAGCCTGCCAGTTTATATGTCATAGTAGAAGGTCTGAGAGGATGGAAGGACCTCAGCAGAAAAACGACACATACATCCATGCCTTACCCGGGGCTCGAACCATTTGTTTAAAAGAAAATCGTTACTCTTACGATTTTTTTTATTTCGTTCATTTTTTTTTATTATTCGAAGCTATACGGATGAGTTGTTACAGGACGGAAATGTTGTACCTGCCAATATGGATATATTTTATGTATCTTTTCTATTTTATCTTTTGAGTGGTTAGCGCGCTTAGCTACTGATCTAAGGGACCCGGGTTCGAGTCCCGGATAAGGCATCGACGTTAGTGTCGTTTTTCTGCTGAGGTCCCGCCATCCTCACAGACCTTCAACTATGGCGTATATACTGGCAGGCTCCTGTCAGATCTCTGTGGCAAGCAGCTGCTTGAGGGGGTATTTATTTTTTTAATTTTTTTTGCATTAAATTTTCATTTTGAGCAAATTTAGTACAGTTTTCTTACACAGAATGCAAACCATCATCGTTTTACGAACAAAAATCTTTTTCCTAAAGATGAATAAAATATTTCGAAGAAGTTAACCTTAATCTGTATTCTTCAGACGCGGGACATAATTGCAGACTTTGCGTAGCTTTTCCCCTGTTAAATGGAATATTCTAATGAATAATTCAGGAGGAAAGAAAATAAAAATCCCGTATGACCCCTGTACAGGTGCGTTTCCAACGTGGTTTTGAATGATGCAGTGAATTACATTTTAGAGGTATAGACTGACATGATTTTCATTTATCAATAAATATACTACCCCTCAAACAAAGTGCCTTTCCACATTCAGTGATGTAAAAAAGTTAAAAAATATATTTATAATTTATTATATTGTGCTTATAAGAGTTCTATCCAATCATTGGAGGATTTCTACGTTACCCTATAGAATACCCAATTAGTAACCCAATGTCTTGAAGATTAAGCTTCTATAGGAATGAAACTGAATGACGTATAGATTAAAAAATCTGAATCTTTAATTTCATCAATATTCGTTTACTGTGTAAGGATTTACGGAAACTGGAATTGACAACGTTTAAAATTTTATCTCAAAAGCTTATCAAACACAACCAATGATTGTTATTTTGAACTGTTTGCTAAATTAAGTGTCTGTTTAGACCTTTGTTTAATAAAATTTCAATATTTGCCAAAATTAAAGAAACTTTTTAAGGAAGAGGGACGCTGATGGTTAATCTGCAGACTCCGTGGTATCGCATTGGCCCGAGGTGACGCTGCAGCTGCCGGGGTTTGGGTTCGAATCCTGGGATGTATGTGTTTGTATATTGCATGAGAAACCAGGACAAACGTGATAGAGCTTTTAGATTTATTCGGTCATTTTTAAATAAAAAATATAAAAGAAATTTTAATGAAAAATTTCTAGGTTCTACACTTTTTACATAGTGAATAGTGCTGAAATTCAAGATTTAGATATATTTCATTTAGATCTTTACTTTACCCTCTGTGTCATTCCTATAAAAAGTTTATTATCTAAGGTATCGAGTTTTTAATTTGAATATCCATTGGAATAACAGGGGAATTCTCTAACGCAGGGTAGGTACGCTTAGCCCTTGAGGGTACACGGTAAAATTTTTTGGGGTACGCCGTGAGAGCTCAAAAGTCGCTAGATATATGTTATATATATACAGGGTGAATCTGAAAAAGTGGGCAAAACTTTACGGGGTGGTAGAACGCAGCTATACGAGCAATATTCGTCATAGAAAGTATGAGCGGAACGGAAACGGCGAGCCGCTAGGTGGCGTTGGAAATGGTATAAAAGGGTCGGTCCTCGCACCCAACGGCATTTCTACCGTGGATTGCCGAGAGGATGGCTGGTTATACTAACCACGAAATGGCGGATATGCTCTTTTGAGCAATTTCTTTGAGCATGTACCTCAATTACATTCCTGTTAATAAAATGTTTTCTGAAGTATCTCCTCTCCTTCTTGTGTTCATTCTTTAAATGTGACAGTGGAAAACTATCTTTTAACTTCTCACCGCTTGCGTTCCGACCATACATTCTATGACGAATATTGCTCGTATAGCTGCGTTCTACCACCCCGTAAAGTTTTGCCCACTTTTTCAGATTAACCCTGTATATTATTTTATTCCCATTGTTATATAGTATTATTATCTACTATGCAATTATTATATATTATCTATCTATATAAGGGGTACACCAGTTATATACACATTTCCAGGGGGTACGTGAAGCATAAAAGTTTGATCTAACGTTTTGGTAGCCTTCTTTACAAGTATCCGAATGTAATTCGGTAATGGATGAACTAACTTTGGTTTTGAACGTGAGAGAAATGGATCGCGGTTTTTCCAAGCCATTATACGTTGGAAACAATATATATTTAAGACATTCACAACTGAAGTCTAAAGGGAAATGTATGGAAAAAAGATACAAAAAAATTATTGCACAATGGGCAAATGTGCCTATTCACAATTTGTTTAAATATGGATGCATGTGCTATTTTGCACTATCAATCAGTCTACCAAACGTTACTCCGTAAGGAACGAAAGGATTGACAGGCAAAACAATATCGACAATAGAAGAATAGCATATCTCCTCTGACGAATATGGGAAGCTCGTTTTCAAAGATAATTAAATTTATTTCCATCTTTATCCTCTTCTAACAGTAGAAAAGGAAACTGACGGTTGCGAAAATCCAAATTGTAATATTCTATTAGGACAACATAGGAACAATTATCTCTTAAAAAATCCCTCACTCCCCGTGGATAAGAGGGGAAATCATTGTTGCCAATGTCAACTTTTTGTTTAATTTCACCCCTTGCCATCAAACTTTAGATATCCAACATAAATTGATCGTGGGCAATATTCGTTTAAAGATTTGGCGTTTTCCCCAGTTAGAGGGGGTTAAAACTATTGGGAGAGTCGGAAAATTTCGAACCGTAAAGTGTTCCCAATACTTATTTAACAAAAAATAAATTTTATCTCTATAAATAAAAAAGTTGCATGTCTATAGGTGAATAGACGGATGGCTGAGTGAAAACATTAGCTCGTTTATTCCGAAAACAAACTAAAAATAATAGTTTTTTTTTTTAGAAAATTTTTATTATTAGTGACTTGGCCGATTCTCGTTGCTTTTTTTTGTTCTAAAATAGATTTAGTTCATATTTAAGCCCCTCTCTACGCTTATTCTGTTAATAATGAAAAAACTTTTTTTGAGAAAAAAATTTCTGGAGGGTCATGGGTTCGTATCCTACCCAGCTCAAGACAGTTTCTCCTCCATACCCAGTATTAGCAGAATACAGAGAAGCTAAATATAACCACTGGCTTAAATATAAACCAGCGGATTGCTGTGAATATAAAATACAGATTTAGTTCATCTCCGAACTTGAGGTATGTATTTATGGAAAGACTATATTTTCGGACACTTGGAATGAACCATGCAAACTTTTAAGAGTTGTTTTGATACAAACAAGGGCAAGATGGCAAAAGAAGCGATAAAAATTAGAAACTTTTTCTGGATGAAAAGTTTTAGCTTATATAATTTTAGAGTGGGAGTTTAGTTAGTTTATTTTACAGTTATCGTAATCTGATGTTTAGTTTCTACCGTTCCTGTGTTAAGATTTTTCTCCGTAAACTCCAATTGTATTCTTGGCGTGAAAATGGACACCAATTGGCATGAAAACGGACACCATAGGCATGAAAATGGAACCAGTAGTCAACGGACGCCGTTCTTTGGTTGGGACGCTACCGTCTGTCGTTTGTGATGTTAAACCGTGTGCAGGAGAGTCATTTCTTGTGAACGCTAAGCATGGCATTGTGATACTCTGGATGGCCTTCATTGGAGGTTTCCGTCAGTCTTCTAATAGCTATTCAGTAGATCCTATTTTACTACCCAACTATGAGCCTTTGGATGTCGTTGCGGCCTGGCCATCTATAATAACAAAACTTTCTTTCTCTTTAAGGCTTTATAACAAGAGACTTAAAGCTATACCCTAACATCTTTTAATTCGGAGGTGGACAAATATTTTGTTTGGCGGTACCGAGATCTGCCAGTCGGTGGGTTAGTTCTGTGAAGAAAGGCGTGGGAATGGAGGGATGGGAAGGGGGGGGGGAGGGGAGGAGTATCAACGGTCTTGAATCTCCAGATACGCCATTTTTGTAACTTGCTGTAATTTATATTTTTCATATTTAAAAATATTCCAAGCGTTGTGTGTAATATCTGCTGTGACGTTAATAATTTAAGATGTAAGAAAGTTATTGTATAAGCGCTTTATAAGATGATATTTGGACAAATCATTTTTATAATATTGTGTAGATTGGCTGTCTACATTGCAGTACGTTGCTACAAGAAGCAAAAATTCTGTTTTCAGGCAAAGTTAAATTGGAAGAAAATATAATTAGTTTTATAAACTCGAATTTATTACCGTATATTTTACTGAAGGTTTCCGTCTCTTCCTGTATTCCATGCCAATGGCCTCCCATCAAGGTGGGGCTGGGCTGGGCGTGGCTCGGTCGGTAGCGCGCCAGGCTCGTAATCTGCAGTTTCCAGGTTCGAGTCCCAGCTGGGTCAGCGTTGAGATTTATCTCCGCAAAATTCCCCGCCCTGCCCACGGTCAGTAGGAGACACCGATGGGCTTGGAATAGGCCAATGTCCTTCGGATGGAACGTTACGTCGTTTGTGGGAGAGTCATACCCTGTGCACGTTAAGGAATACGCTGGATGGCCTTGACAGGTGGCTACCATCTGTCTCCCAACAGCTGTTCCAGTGGGTCCCCTCCCCCAACCTTCTCTGAGTCTTCGGGGTCCATGTGACCTGGCCATTTAGCCCATGGTGTGCAAAAAAAGTGTCGCTCACAGATAAAACAATTCAGATCCCATCAACGCCATCCAAAGTGTTCTTTAAAGTATATAGGATACGATTCTCCCGTACACGGAGCCACGGCTTAGCGTCCTATTCGACGGAGGGCGGTCTCTCCAAACCCATCGTTGCCCCCCTACTGACCGAGGGCGGACAGTTTTTCGGAGATAAATCTCAATGCTGGCCCCAGTTGGGACTCGAACCTGGGAACTGCAGATTACGAGCCTGGCGTCCTCCCGCCCCAGTCAGTTGTATGTAAAAATAGTGCTTGCTGAGAGGGAAGAGCCACCTGGTGTGTCAGAAGTATTAAATATTTCTCTCGCATCTGATATTGAAAATCAAATATGTTGTGGAGGGTATTTTAAACTTTTTATCTTTAAATATGAATACTTAATAAATCTTCTCTTTGATTTCACTCCAAAAGAAATGATAGCATAACTCAAGCGCTAGGAGGTCTTTGTTGCACGAAGTACCAGGTATTGCGAATAATAATTAGGAATCTGAAGCTAATCCTTCCTCTTACATATTGGGCGTGGAAAAATTTCTAGGAACTGTCTGAAGAAACCTGCTCTTTCGGATGTTGACATTATTCCCATCACACGGTAGTCGACCATTCCTGTCAGGTCAGTCGAAACCCTCGGACAAGATCCGATAGCTGGTTAGAGAAATGTTCCGTGACCAGCACGTTTTAAACCGGTGTGTAGAAACTGTAAGTTGAGCACTGTGTTGCAAAATGGTGGTTGAAAAGTTACTGTATTAATAAAATCTTACCTCATTTTCAGTCCATTAATTTCAGTTATGAAATCTATTCAAACATGTTAAATACCAGCAGACCGATTTGAGGGAGGGGGAATGGGAAGAGGGACAAGCGACACAATCAGGCAGAAAAAAAAGGGGGAGGGCAAGATGCTGGATTTGCATTCCAGTTTAACATTTTCTCCTTCGTTTCAGAGGGTTTTAAAAAATTAATTAAAAATGCGCGAAATACGGAGAATCATAATCATTTTTGGCCTCCATTGCCCTTATTAGCATTCTCAAATCGGGGAGGGGGTCCTCCTAGATTCATCCCTGGTCATCAATAGTTCAAAGAATCAGTAAATAGGCTTCTCAAAAATTCAGTTAATTTATGAAAATATCTTATTTTAACGTTTTTGGGATCATTTTCTTGCCCTAACAATCATTTTTTTTACAATACCCAGTAAAAATGATTCTTAGGAATGAAAGTGTCGCAACAAAACAATAGCGCAAAATATATAATTCAATAAGTTTGAGTGTCTTTATTCCTACTAAGCAAAATTTTCAAAATATAACAAATAAGTTTATTTAAGCTCTTTTATCAAGTACACTCTTTATTGACTGTAAGAGTTGGGTTGGGTTGTTTTACCTCTGAGCGGCACTTTTTTGCACACCATGGGCTAAATGGCCAGGTCACATGGACCCCGAAGGCTCAGAGAAGGTTGGGTGGAGGGGACCCACTGGAACATCTGTTGGGAGACAGATGGTAGCCTCCCGTCAAGGCCATCCAGCGTGTTCTTTAACGTGCACAGGGTATGAGCTCTCCCGCACACAGGGCCACGGCTTAACGTCCCATCCGACGGACGGCGGCCTTATCCAAGCCCATCGGTGTCCCCTACTGACCGTGGGCAGGGCGGGGAGTTTTGCGGAGATAAATCTCAACGCTGACTCAGCTGGGACTCGAACCTGGGAACTACAGATTACGAGCCTGGCGCGCTACCGACTGAGCCACCCCCGCCCCCTGATTGTAAGAGTAATCAATCAGAATAAATAAGAAAGAAGCACACTTTCATAGTGTATGTAGAAAAAAATACATATTGCCTCTGGTGAGTAATTGATGCTTATTTTCAGAGAAAATTATTTTTTTTTTATTATTCGACACATGCACCCTCTAACGATGAAAACTCGAACTAACGGATCATTGGGAAAATGTAATTGAATTATTTTATTTTCGCCTACAAAACATAAAAAGAAATTTTTATTTATTTCTTTAAAAAGTTGGGTTCCCCCTCCCCTGGAAAAGGAGGGAAAAATCGCTGCTGTCAATTAAACTTCTTGACCCACGCAACCAGAAAACTATCAAATTTCTAACATAAATGAAACGTTTGTAATATTCGTTTAAAGTTTTGGCATTTTCCACCATTAGAGCACGCTATTAAAGCTTGTAGATCTGATATTTCATCAATATTTATCCAACCCCCCCCCCAAAATTTTTTTTTTAAATTTATATCTGAAACAAGAAGGTAAAGTAAAATCAATAACTCTTTTTTTCTCTCTTTTTTTTTTAAGAAAAGAACTAAAAAAACATTTACACAAAATCTACCTTCAATGATATATGCAGTCGTATCAGAATAATATGACCACAGTATATGTACGGTAGGTGGTCATATTATTCTGATACGACTGTGTAATTAGTTATCGAATTACTAACTGTGCACTTCAATCTGAAGTCATCTTTTTCAAAGTTGGTCTCTGCAATATGAAATTGTTGCTGCCATTCTCTCTGCTCATTCTGAGTTAGTGATATTTCTAATATCTGGTCGTGTGATATCTGCTTTATGATTTTTATTATTTAAGAACGACGTGATTTTTCTTAATAATTGTGAAATAATGCTGATGTACTATTACAATGAACAAATTATATTAGTTAAATATTTGCTACTTTTGATGCTTTTTAATTAGCGAAATGTTATAATTCAAACATATTGAATTGCTTCAATTGTGTTGTTAAAATATAATTTTTTTTACAGATTTGATTGTTAAATATTTACGGTTGCCGTGTGTATCTCGGCCGATTGCCGGGAATATATTTATTCTAAAAATTCGGTTTAATTTAAACCCATCATAGAACATAAGACGTGCTTTTCTATACAGAATCAGGGCGTGTTTGGCTCAGTCGGTAACGCGCCAGGCTCGTAATTTGCAGTTCCCAGGTTCGAGTCCCAGGTCTGTGTCAGTGTTGAGGTTTATCTCCGCAACACTCCCCACCCTGCCCTCGGTCAGTAGAGGACACCGATGGCCTTGGTAAGTCCGTCGGATCGGACATTAAGCAGTGGCTCCGTGTACAGGAGACCCATATCCTGTTCACGTTAAAGAACGTACTGGATGGCCTTGACGGGAAGCTTCCATCTGTCTCCTAACACCTGTCCATTGGATCCCTTCCTCCAAATTATCTCTGATGTATTGGAGTCCTTGTGACTTGTCCATTGCTTTAAAAGAAGTGCCGCTATGATTCTTATTTACGGCAAATAAGAATCAAACCTAAACAGTTCGAGGTATTGGGAAACCTACAAACTCAAGGCGTCAAGTAAAATCGAAAACCTTGGCTTAGTTAAATCAATTTAAAATGTCATTTTTTCCTGCATGACGATCTGTTTCATTTTCATCTGAAACTTTATTTCGAGAGGGTCAAAGGTCAGCGGGTTTTTTTAACGCAGGGTAAGAAAGAAGTCAGTTACATTTAAGAGGAATGTCTCTTTCTTTTATTATCTAATAAACAAATTCTCGATTGGGCACCGCTTTTGAAAAATTGTGTATTTCTTTTCAAGTGGGGAGGAAAGTAAGGGAACGAAAGACAGGAAAAGAAAGACTGATAGATGCTTCGAAAATGCGGAGGCAGATTTCATTAAGATAGAGATAAAATTAATTAGTCTCCGCAAATTATCGTGCACTTGCGATGCAACGATGTTGTTTGCGTCAACTGAAACAAGCTTTACTGTTTCACTCTGATGGATTGCAACTCAGATCTGAGAAGTAAGAAATAGGCAAAAGGTAGATATCGATCGACGACGTGCAATTTGGGGGAATAAAAGTTTTGATTTTTAAGACTTAATAATGAGCATCTACAGGTAATGGACAGAAAAATGGAAACAGCAATGTAAAATCACTAATATGGTGTTGGACTGCCATTGTGAGTCCAGTACAGTCGCTCAAAAAAAAATATCCGAACACTATGGTTGATTACAGAAATCAGGAAAAATATCTGGCAATGATTTTTTTTAGAAATTAGTGATCTGGCAACCTTCGTGTCACGTGACACGAAGGTTGCCAGATTACTAATTTGATTTTCTTTTTTTTTTCATTCAAAAAGATTCACTTTTTTTTTAGAAATTAGTCACGTGACACGAAGGTCACGACTTGTGTCACGTGACACGAAAGGGTTCGTGTCACGTGACACAAAGGTTGCCAGATCACTAATTTCTAAAAAAAATCGTTGCCAGATATTTTTTCTGAATTCTGCAATCAACCATGGTGTTCGGATATTTTTTTTTATATATATAATGCGTATGAATATATAATGCAATGAATATGGAGCGTGTGCAGTTACCGTTCACAACAAACTGGAGCGGTTGCGGTTAATGTTCACAGCACATTGGATCGTGTGAGCTCACAAAAACTTGGATCGTGTGGGCCCACTCATAGAAACATTGAGCGTGTGCAGTTGCTGTACACGTTCCAGATATTTTTTCTGAATTCTGTAATGAACCATAGTGTTCGGATACTTTTTTGAGCGACTCTACCTGGCCACTTACCCAGCCCATACTTTCTTCAACGGAATTATGCCAATGGCACTGATAAAATAGTAGGGATAAAGCAGTTAAAACTGGAGCTTGGAAGTTAGTAGAACAGTTCTTGAGGAAAAGAAAACAGGAACTCAGTTCAAGACATTCTTAAGTCTTTTGAACCTTTCTGGACATAACTAACTGTGCTAAAAATAAGCTATTGCGATGAGATGCTGCATTCTCAAAGAATTTCTTGACAAACTTGACAGTACATTCATGGATCATCATGATGTTTCAAATCGCTATGAATTATAAAGTTACGAACCAAACCATGGTTCTGCTACAGCTGATCGCAACACTATGTTTTGAAATGACTGCAGCTTTCTGATAGTCGTCATACTACAGTAACCCGTACAGGAGCTGCATAAAGTAGAATAGGCTTGATGACTATTTTGTAAATTAAGACTTTGCTGTTGATTGAAAGATCTGAATTTCATGAAAGTAGAAGAATAGCTTGAATTGGATATTTCTTGCTTTATTGAGAGTGTTATAATAATAAATAAATACCCCACGCAAAGGTACAGTAGCTCAAAAAAGTATCCGAACACTATGGTTGATTACAGAATTCAGAAAAAATATCTGGCAACGATTTTTTTAGAAATTAGTGATCTGGCAACCTTCGTGTCACGTGACACGAAGGTTACCAGATATTTTTCCTGAATTCTGTAATCAACCATAGTGTTCGGATATTTTTTGAGCGACTGTACGTGTCTTTCCGCACAATTTGTTTATCGAAGATTTGGCAACATGGAATGTGATGCAATATTTTGTAGGTGCAGAGCACTGCTCACTTTCCTCAGCATTAATTTTGGTGTGCCATTTCACTCACCATTTTTTAAAGTGCAACAACATCTCTTGCATTCTTCTGATTGCAATCATTGGCGAAATCGAAGATGCCAGGAAAGCTGTATCGTCTGCATAGAGAGCGGTTTTCACCTTGTCCGCTTGGGGAAATCCGAAATAAAAATGTTAAATACGATCGGACAGATCCCCGAGGCACTCCAAATAAGATTCCTTTTGCAGTCGAGATGTCATTTCTGATTCGGATTTGATATGTTCTTATCAGTCAGTTAGTTTTACAACATAGCCACTATAGCTGAAGGGAACTTGAATTACATGCAGTAACTCCGAGTTTGCCTTTAATGACATGACGCTAAGCACGCTGGAATGTCATTTTCATGATTCGTGCCTTCGTCAGTGACATGTAGATGACGCTATTTAACATAAATCGAAGGCTTTCCTTGATGTTTCCATTTTCCTGTATATAGATCATGTTGCACAGCAAATGAAAGACCTCATCTTCAATAATAAGAGAAATTCAAATTCAAATAAAGGAACCTCAAACATGATTTTACAGAAAAGTTAATTGGCTTTAAACACTTAAGTGATCAAGAATAAAAAATTTTTGTTTTATAAAGCAACCAAACTTTTCACCGTATTAAAATTCCCAGAGGAACATTATCTAGACATCATAAAGAATACTGAATTGTTGTATTGATTGAGTATCTGTTTTTGTGCCAAAAAAGATATAAATTTCTGAGAAAATTTGAACTTGATATTATATCACAAATGCTGTTCACTTGCTAGTTTTTTGCGATTCTTTTGCACTTTTACTCTAACAGCGTTGGGTTGGGTTGTTTTACCTCTGAGCGGCACTTTTTTGCACACCATGGGCTAAATGGCCAGGTCACATGGACTCCGAAGGCTCAGAGAAGGTTGGGGGAGGGGACCCACTGGAACAGCTGTTGGGAGACAGATGGTAGCCTCCCGTCAAGGCCATCCAGCGTGTTCTTTAACGTGCACAGGGTATGGCTCTCCCGCACACGGGGCCACGGCTTAACGTCCCATCCGACGGACGGCGGCCTTTTCAAGCCCATCGGTGTCCCCTACTGACCGCGGGCAGGGCGGGGAATACTCTAACAGCCTGACAGGTTTTTCAATAAAACCTTATATCGAATTTTTTCAAAAATAAATTTAAAAATTTAATTTATGGTATTCAAATGGTGCAAAATGTTATCTTCAATGTTCTCTGAAAATCTTAATCCGGCATGCGGAATCGCTAGCCTTTCATATTCTTGCCATTATCATGTCGTTGGTCCCTGCAGTTTTGTAATTCAAATTGTAATTCTTTCGAACGTTCTCTTACGGTTCGGGGCGGGGGTGGCTCAGTCGGTAGCGCGCCAGGCTCGTAATCTGTAGTTCCTAGGTTCGGGTTCCAGCTGGGTCAGCGTTGAGATTTATCTCCGCAAAATTTCCCCGCCCTGCCCACGGTCAGTAGGGGACACCGATGGGCTTGGAAAGTCCGCCGTCCGTCGGATGGGACGTTAAGCCGTGGCCCTGCATGTAGGAGAGCCATACCCTGTGCACGTTAAAGAACACGCTGGATGGCCTTGACGGGAGGCTACCATCTGTCTCCCAACAGCTGTCCAAGTGGGTCCCCTCCCCCAACATTCTCTGAGCCTTCGGGGTCCATGTGACCTGGCCATTTAGCCCATGGTGTGCAAAAATGTGCCGCTCAGAGGTAAAAGAACCCAACTCTCTTACGGTTAATTAGGTTGTTTCACCTCTGAGTAGCGTTTTTGTTGACAGAAATGGGCTAAATAATCATATCACAATGACCTCAAGGGCTTAGAACTAGGGAATAGGATTACACTGGGCAGCTCTTTTAATAACAATCTATATAAACTAGCAAATTAAGACCGTTGAAATGGACCATGGTTTTTTTTATTTGATTAAACCTGTAATCAATATTTAATTAAATAAATTGCTCTTTTTATTCCAAATCTATAATTTTTAAAATATAATATCACATTATCATCACGCAAAAGGGATGGCAGGGGGGTGGGGGCGACGCCACGAGTGTTTATAAAAAAAGTGACCGACTAGTGTACATATTCTATAATTACCTATAAAAATGATCTTTAATTGAAAACGGATGGAATATACTGGGATATTTCGCAAATACTTTGCACGACATTGAAATTGCCTCACCCAAAAGGAGTGAGGAGATAGGGGTGAAATGTGGCACACACATAGTAATACATATTAGCACACCATGATTTAATTTGCAGCCACTTTACAGCGGTTAGAAGATGAGATAATGCAGCACAATGTAACTGCCTCAGTAGGTGGTTGCACCGCCGTGAACGACAATGCAGGCAGCAATACAGCTTGGCATGGAGTCATACAGTCGACGGATATGGTCCTGAGGAATTGCACACCAAGCAGCGTTGACTTGTTCCCATAATTCATGGAGGTTCCGCCCCGGCCGGTGAGAGGATTGCACACGTCGTTCAATGTGGTCCCGCAGATTTTCTATTGGGGATAAATCTGGAGATTGTGCTGGCCATAGCAATACTTGAATATGTTGCAAACATTATCTGCAGACCCTAGCAGTGTGTACATGGGCGTTGTCATGCTGGAAAATGGGCTGTTGCATGCCTCCCAGGAATGGTAACAAAACGGGCTGCAGAACCGCGCTAACGTATCGTGCATCTGTCAGTGTTCCCGTGATGCAGACAATAGGTGACTTGCCGTCATATCCAATAACATCCCATACCATTATGCATGGCTGACTGGTAGCGTGTCGGTCGCGAACTAAAGCTGGATCCATCCTCTCGCCAGGTTGTCGCCATACACGGACCCATCGATCGTCAGCACCCAGACAGAAACGGGATTCATCACTAAACACAACAGTGTTCCATTCGTGACCCCAGTTCAGTTTGCACGTCTTCGTCACCAAGCCAGACGAACGTTGCGATGGTTTACAGTCAATGGCAGTCGATGTAGTGATTGCCTAGAGCGCAGATGTGCCTCATGCAACCTTTGGTTTACCGTTTGGGTTGTTATAGGGACGTCCATGGCTGCTGACACAGCCCGTCGAATATCGCCTGCAGTGCTCTGTGGTGACGAACGAGCATGTCGAACAATGTTCCTATGAAGCCGTGCTGACGTCTGTCGGACGGCACCACTCCCTCTGCGACGCACGCTAGAACCTTCATTTCGCCACTATTGCCAACAGTTCGTGCATCCCGATGAACGTGGGCAGTGACACGATGTGTCCATCCAGCTTCACATAAGCCTATAATTCTTCCTCTCTCAAAAGCATCCAAATGGCGATAAACCTGCCGACAGCATGTACCAGGCATTTTCGGCCTTCGCTGAACAATTTCCAAGCGAAACCACCTAATCTCAACCGTTCGGACGACTTCCACCTGCATAAACACAATACCATCCCTGCATCATTCTTGCACCTTTTATCTCTTGAGCCACGCACGTCATTGGCTCCGGATTATCATCATTTGCATATCTCAACTGCGCACAGCCACCCTTTTATTTGCATGTTTGTTCACCATGTCCTTCTGGGTGGGGCTCTTTCAATGTCGAGCAGTGTAATTAGGAACTGAATTTCGAATGCAATATGAAAATGAGAATTTTTGAAAACGGCCTGGCTGAAATAGAAAAAAAAATCCCATTATCGTGCAATCTGGAATATTAATTAACGGTTTTTAAATCCGTAACATAATTGAAAGTGGTGGGATTACACTGGATATTTGCCAGAAATTTCATTTAAGTAAATTTAATAAAGCCGTCCCGTGGCCTAGTGGTTAGCGCTCTTGGCTACTGATCTAAGGGACCTGGGTTCGAGCCCTGGATTAGGCATGGATGTGTGTGTCGTTTTTCTGCTGAGGTCCTGCCATCCTCCCAGACCTTCTACTATGGCATATAAACTGACAGGCTCCTGTCAGACCTCTGTGGCAAGCAGCTGCTTGAGGGGGTATTTTTTATTTTTTAAACGTAATAAAATTAGAAGTTTAAGATACAGTGGACAATTTGCTTCAATATGTCATATAATTTTTGCAATTCACAAAAAAGCTGATTTTCGACTCTCATCTGAATAGTTTTTCACTTTGCGATGGCATCCTTTCCAAGCCCATCAGTATACCATTTTTCAACGGAACTCGAACATGGAAATATGATGAATACGAGCCTTCTCGCAATATGAATTGAGCCACTCTCCACCATTTGATTGGTATTTATGCAAATAGGTATAATGGCGTAGCTCAATGGGTTGAATTGCTTTACCTCTGAGCTGGTCAGAGTTGGATAGTGGACGGTGAACCCACTGGACAATTGTTGGATTATTTTAATTGTTTTTCATTAATGTTCATGAGAATTTATATAATATTAAGAACTTCTTGTTTTTCGATATTGTAAGAGACATGCTCTTTTGACCCTACTGGTGGCCGAGTGGTTAGAGTGCTTGACTACGGACCATGTGGGACCTGAGCTCTGAGTTTGGATTGAGTTGTTTTTATCTCTAAGCGGCACTTTTTTTGCACACAATGGACTAAATGGCCAGGTCACAAGGTCCCCGAAGGCTCAGAGAAGGTTGGGGGAGGGGACCCACTGGAACAGCTGTTGGGAGACAGATGGTAGCCTCTGTCAAAGCCATCCAGCGTGTTCTTTAACGTGGATATGATGGCTCTCGTGGATATGATAACGTGGATATGACGGACCACGGTTTAACGTCCCATCCTATGGCGGCCTTTTCAAGCTCATCGGTGTCCCCTACTGATCGAGGGCAAGGTGGGGTTGGGTTGTTTCCCGTCAAGGCCATCCAGCGTGTTCTTTAATGTGCACAGGTTATGGCTCTCCCGCACACGGGGCCACGGCTTAACGTCCCATTCGACGGACGACGGTGTTTCCAAGCTCATCGGTTTCCCCTACTGACTGTGGACAGGGAGGGGAGTTTTGCGGAGATAAATCTCAACGCTGACTCAGCTGGG
The DNA here is from genome assembly GCA_038380435.1 of Ryuthela nishihirai. NCBI lineage: Eukaryota > Metazoa > Arthropoda > Arachnida > Araneae > Heptathelidae > Ryuthela > Ryuthela nishihirai. The sequence goes on from JAWZYU010000026.1 coordinate 27,067,276, forward strand.
ACTCAAACCTGGGATCTACAGATTTCGAGTCTGGCGCGCTACCGACTGAACCCCCTCCCCAACTACGAATAAGGCATGGATGTTTTCTTTCTTGTCATTCTGCTGAGGTCCGCGTTTTTCAAAAATTTTTTCTATATCGTGTCATACCCACAGACTTCTGTCAGACCTATGTAGCAAGCAGCTGCTTGAAGCGATAATTTGTTTTTATTTATTTATAAAACCTTCCTGAAATTTAAAGCCTTTTTCTGAGTAAAGAAAATAACATATTTCTCCGAACAGCTGGTGAAAAACCGACAGATACATCCAGAAACAGCACTACAAATCCATAGAAAATTTTTTTTCATGTTTATCTAGCTATGTAATTACTTAAATGAATCAAATTGCCCCAGGAGTACTGTTTTACGACTCGCCAAGCTCGTAATATACCGTTCCTAGGTTCGAATCCCAACTGTAGCAACATTGAGATATATCTCCGCTAGCTGTCACCTGCCCTCAGTGAGAAAGGAGACATCATGTAGCTGAGAAAGATCAGATGGAACGTTAAGCCGTGGTTCCGTGTGCGCTCGTTAAAGAACACGCTGAATGACCTTGACGGGAAGACATCCATCTGTCTTCTAACAGATATCCAGTGGATCTCTTTCCCCCCAACCTTCTCTGAGCCCTTGGGATCCTTGTGACCTGGCCATGTATTCCGTTGTGTGCACAAAAGTACAGCTTAGAGGTAAAATAACCCCTTTAGTTGACCATTGAAACAATCATTTTCTTGATGACATTGAAATGAGCAATGAAATGGCACGTACCTCTGCACATGAGGCTGCCGGACAGATTAAGAGAGGGAGGTTCGAACTCCATCGCCAACCAGCTGCAACCTATGATGGATTTCATCTCGGCCCGTCTGATGTCGCATCCTTGATCGAAGTGCACAAAGAAATTAAGAAATCTCGCTAGGAAGTGAGCCCTTAACTCTGATCGAGCAATCGCTTTGCCTTGTTCTTCGATGCCTCGTCCAGATAACATTGTCCTGGGAATAACTGGCCGGGGTCACAGTTCGCACAGTCTTTGCCTGGGCTTTGCAATTCCGCTGATAATGCAGCCCAGAACAAAAGAAAAGAAATTAGTGAGATAACTTTCTTCCAAATCGCAACGCGCTGCAAGAAATAATGAAACGGACCGATGGGCTGTTTCCCACTTCATTTGGGGAAGATGATGGTCAGTAGTAGGGCCATATCTAGGGAGCGGGGGGGATATTAAAATAATAATAAATATATATATATAAAGTTTATTTTATCATTAAAATTCAAGTTTGCATATCGAACTAGTAGGTGAACGATGGGACTGAACTCAAGAAACGAAGTACTGAACATTCGGCTTCCATCACGTTGTAGCAAGAGTTGTTGGGTTGTTTTACTCTGAGCGGCACTTTTTTGCACACTATGAGCTAAATGGCCAGGTCACATGGACCCCGAAGGCTCAGAGAAGGTTGGGGGAGGGGACCCACTGGAACAGCTGTTGGGAGACAGATGGTAGCCTCCCGTCAAGGCCATCCAGTGTGTTCTTTAACGTTGGGTTGTTTTACCTCTGAGCGGCACTTTTTTGCACACCATGGGCTAAATGGCCAGGTCACATGGACTCCGAAGGCTCAGAGAAGGTTGGGGGATGGGACTCAATGTAACAAGAGCCAGATCTGACGTGGGGGGGGGGGGGAGACTCCCTCTTTAAGAATTCTAGTAACCGGAATTCGGAGGCGAAAAATATATTACATATATATGTATATTTCCCGATTTTTTCAGAAACTTTTGTTCCAAGTCCACAAAAATAAATGGAAAACATTTATACTGGAATGGCGTTCATTCCTATTAGATCTTGCACAAGCCTCCTATCATTCGGGTCACTTGGCCCTCCTCTTTATTAATTTATTTTTTAAATCCGTGCCTGGACAGTAGGATTAAGGCAGTTGCTCAAATGGTATTCCGCGGATTTATTGGCTTGTTTTAACTCTGAGCGGCACTTTTTTTGCACACCATGGGCTAAATGGTCAGGTCACATGGACCCCGAAGGCTCAGAGAAGGTTGGGGAGGAGACCCACTAGAACAGCTGTTGGGAGACAGATAGTAGCCTCCCGTCAAGGTCATCCAGCTTGTTCTTTAACGTGCACAGGGTATGGCTCTCCCGCACATGGAGCCACAACTTAACGTCCCATTCGACGGACGGCGGCATTTCCAAGGTCATCGGTGTCCCCTACTGACCGTGGACAGGGCGGGGGAATTTTGCGGAGATAAATCTCAATACTGACCCAGCTAGGACGCGAACCTAGGAACTACAGATTACTAGCCTGGTGCGCTACCAACTGAGTCATCCCCGCCTCAGGGAACCCGCTGGACAGCTGTTAAGAAACCGATGGTAGCTTCCAGTCAAGGCCATACATCGTGTTCTTTAGCTTGTACAGGGTATTGCTCCCCCGCATAATGAGCCATGGCTTAACGTCCCATCCGACGGACGGCCTTTCTAAACCCATCGGTGTCCCTTTCTGTGCGTGGGCAGGGCGAGGAATTTTTCGGAGATAAATCTTAACGCTGGCCCAGCTGGGACTCGAAACTGGGAACTGCAGATTACGAGCCTGGCCCGCTACCGACTGAGCCAACTTGTCCCAGGTGTTCCGCGGAACACTGCGGTTCAGTGAAATGGAAATAAGGGTTCCACAAGAAAATTTTATTACAACATTAAAAAAGATTTTAATTTAAAAAATACATTGAAATGTAATTTTTCTTTTGTTTCTAAAAATGTGCAATTCAAAATATGTTGATCTTTTATCCTTGTTTAACATTTATTTATTGTTATCCTTACTTATTTATGATCTAGTTTTTTAGCTTCATATATAAGAATTTTATTAACGATTTAATTAATTATCCGTGGCTATATTAAATTGGGAAACGCTGTGTTAAGGGGATTAAGTCGGGGATTTTCCCCTGGAATTGGCATAAGAAGGAGTAGTGAATACTACTCTAAGGTGGGGCGGGGGTGGCTCGTAATCTGTAGTTCCCAGGTTCGAGTCCCAGCTGGGTCAGCGTTGAGATTTATCTCCGCAAAATTCCCCGCCCTGCCCACGGTCAGTAGGGGACACCGATTGGCTTGGAAAGGACCCCGCCCGTCGGATGGGACGTTAAGCCGTGGCCCCGTGTGTGGGAGAGCCATACACTGTGCACGTTAAAGAACACGCTGGATGGCCTTGACGGGAGGCTACCATCTGTCTCCCAACAGCTGTTCCAGTGGGTCCCCTCCCCCAACCTTCTCTGAGCCTTCGGGGTCCATGTGACCTGGCCATTTAGCCCATAGTGTGCAAAAAAGTGCCTCTCAGAGGTAAAACACCCAACATACTCTAAGGATTACAACATTGGGGCATTTTTCCAAATATTATAATTTTTTTAAGGCTCGTGGAATATTATTTAGACAAAACTTTTGATAGACTTGTTGCTAAGGCATCAAGTAATTGATGGTTCAGTAAAATGCGATTTCGTAATTTGTTCGAATTTTTATCGGAATGAAGTCAGTGGCGGAAATGATCGAAATGATAATACCACATATTGTAACTCGTAAAGCAGGCCGGGGTGGCCAACCCACACTTAGCATCTTTTTGTACCCCGTGCCTGTCAAAATGATTGTGTAAAAATATTCATCCTCTGCCAAAAAAGGTCATTGAAGTCGAGCCGTTTGTGTTGAAGGACCATCTATCGTACATAGGGTCGACTTGTTACTTTTGTATGTGTTGTCCAAGAGTTAAAAAGCCTTGTTGATCTTTTCAGGAGATCATCGTTGGCATTATTTTCAACTTTTTGTTTAGTATATTTACATTAAAGCACAAAATGGGGCCAAGCATTAACGCCGATGGGGGTGATGCCTCTCTGACAAAACTAGTCCTGGCTGTGCACTTTAAAGATTATGCTTGGATGATTTCCAGCTATATATTTCTAAGCTTGATCTTGTGGGCTCAATTCTTCTCACCTTAGTCTGAACTTTTGGGTACTTTTGATTCGCTTTCTCATTATGAGGTAAAAAATAGTACCGCAGAGGTAGGAAGATTAATTCCAAGAATTGGGATCGAGGTGATCATTTTTTTAAGGAGGTAAAACGGAGAATAGAAAAGGCTAAATGTGCAATATTGCTGTAGTTGATCACTAGGGATAATATTAAGAAAATTTAAGGAGTTACAAGGAAATCTCTTAACCAGGGTCAGATCTGAGGGGAGAAGGTGCAGAGGGTCATGCAACCTCCCCCCCCCCCTTTAGAATTATAGTAACTAGAACGCAGGTGATTAAACATATATATTTCTATTCAACAGACTGTAATTCAGATTGACTGCAGATAAGCCATGATTCACGAGTTGTCTAGATCAGTGGTTCTCAATCTTTTATACTTCACGTACCCCCTAGAAATGTGTATGTAACTGGCGTACCCCTTGTATAGATAGATAAAACTATAATTATAGTATAACAATGGGAATAAAATAAAACATATATATCAGTGGTTCTCAACCTTTTATCCTTCACGTACCCCCTGGAAATGTGTATGTAACTGGCGTACCCCTTGTATAGATAGATAAAACTATAGTTATAGTGTAACAATGGGAATAAAATAAAACACATAATTCAGTGGTTCTCAACCTTTTATGCTTCACGTACCCCCTGGAAATGTGTATGTAACTGGCGTACCCCTTGTATAGATAGATAAAACTATAGTTGTAGTATAACAATGGGAATAAAACATATATATCAGTGGTTCTCAACCTTTTATGCTTCACGTACCCCCTAGAAATGTGTAGGTAACTGGCTTACCTCTTGTATAGATGGATAAAATTATAGTTATAGTATAATGGAAATAAAATAAAACATATATAGATATATAACATATATCTAACGACTTATGAGCTCTCACGGTGTACCCCAACAAATTTTACCGCGTACCCTCAAGGAGTACGCGTTCCCCACTTTGAGAACCCCTAGTCTAGATGATCACGGAACATGTTGCGACAAGTCGCAACTCTCTACACCGCCGCATTGTTAAGATACAGAATCAGAATCAGTCGCATTGTTAAGATACCGAATCAGAATCAGCCGCATTGTTAAGATACAGAATCAGAATCAGTCGCATTGTTAAGATACCGAATCAGAATCAGCCGCATTGTTAAGATACCGAATCAGAATCAGCCGCATTGTTAAGATACCGAATCAGAATCAGCCGCATTGTTAAGATACCGAATCAGAATCAGCCGCATTGTTAAGATACCGAATCAGAATCAGCCGCATTGTTAAGATACCGAATCAGAATCAGCCGCATTGTTAAGATACAGAATCAGTCGCATTGTTACGATACAGAATCAGAATCAGTCGCATTGTTACGATACAGAATCAGAATCAGTCGCATTGTTAAGATATAAAATCAGTCCCCAAACATTTTGATCACACTATATATACGCATATAATATTAGTCAAACCCACGACAAAAGTTTGGCGTGAAACTTATTGATACTCCATTGATAAGTTCATTCACCGCTTTCTACCTCTCCAGGCACAACTAAATCCAGCGAAGAGTTTGGGGCGGGAAACCTATGTCCATTGATAATCCCTCTCTTTATTATTTGTTTTTGGTTTTCGCTTGCTCAGCACCCTGCAATTCAAATTCAAATTTATTTTCCAAAGTATCATCTATATATCTATATAAAAAATACTTTTTACATAAAAAAAATCCCACTAAGCCGAAGCTTATCAGCGGGAATGTGTATGACTTTAACAGATATGATCAAGATTACGTTAATATCATGACATAAAATGAAGGAGAAAAAATGAAGAATAAATAAAAAAGAAAAACCAATGAAACAATAAACGTTTCCGATTAAAAACATCACTTTTTCATCAACCACTCAAATTTTCTTTAACATCAGTCAATGATGCAATTTGTTAAATTATGATAAATACAAGAAACGATAGTATCAGTAAATTATCTATGACATAGTGAACTGACAGGCCTCCGTAGAAAGTAAGCTGCCTGTGGGGTAGTTTATTTTTTTAAGCAACACAGAAAAAATAATAGTTATGTACAGTGGACAGTTTTTTTTATTTTCCTATTTTCCCTCGTGACAAAATTCAACCCAACCACCCTCCTCTTGTGTTTAGTTGTTGGGTTGTTTTACCTCTGAACGGCACTTTTTTGCACACCATGGGCTAAATGGCCAGGTCACATGGACCCCGAAGGCTCAGAGAAGGTTGGGGGAGGGGGCCCACTGGAACAGCTGTTGGGAGACAGATGGTAGCCTCCCGTCAAGGCCATCCAGCGTGTTCTTTAACGTGCACAGAGTATGGCTCTCCCGCACACGGGGCCACGGCTTAACGTCCCATCCGACGGACGGCGGCCTTTCCAAGCCCATCTGTGTCCCCTACTGACCGTGGGCAGGGCGGGGAATTTTGCGGAGATAAATCTCAACGCTGACCCAGCTGGGACACGAACCTGGGAATTACAGATTACGAGCCACCCCCGCCCCCTCTTGTGTTTAGAAATCTCCGTCCTGTGAATAGGGAAGTGGTTTCTTCCCTTTAAAAAAATATTTCAAGCAGACCTTCCTCTCCTTGTGCAACAAAATTAATTCTTTTCGTTTTTCAATCTCTCTTTCGGCAAAATCTATATTTTCTTTATTTTTTACCTTGCTACTTCAAGCCCAGACCCTCCTGGATAAAGTCTTTTTTTTCCTTAATATTAACACCTCACAAACCTTTTCTTAATTTTAACATTAATATAAGCTATATTTTTTAACGATATTTCAAGCTCCCATCTCGTGGAGGAGGATCCATTCCTTTTACTTTGACAAAATCCTTTTGTTCTTGTAACGCCCTGGGGGCGGGGGTGGCTCAGTCGGTAGCGCGCCAGGCTCGTAATCTGTAGTTCCCAGGTTCGAGTCCCAGCTGGGTCAGCGTTGAGATTTATCTCCGCAAAATTCCCCGCCCTGCCCACGGTCAGTAGGGGACATCGATGGGCTTGGAAAGGCCGCCGTCCGTCGGATGGGACGTTAAGCCGTGGCCCCGTGTGCGGGAGAGCCATACCCTGTGCACGTTAAAGAACACGCTGGATGGCCTTGACGGGAGGCTACCATCTGTCTCCCAACAGCTGTTCCAGTGGGTCCCCTCCCCCAACCTTCTCTGAGCCTTCGGGGTCCATGTGGCCTGGCCATTTAGCCCATGGTGTGCAAAAAAGTGCCGCGCAGAGGTAAAACAACCCAACCCAACTTGTAACGCCCCTTAAAAAAAAAATACTTATTTCCCTCGCCATAGGCAAAATCCATCCTTTTTAATTTGTTCCTCCCCAGTATCTATCCCCATCTACAATCCTGCGGTTGGTTCCCTGCCCTGAATATAACCTAACCCACTTTCCCTTTAACGACGCGGAGGTTTAATACTAGAGCGAATGAAGAATTCGTAAATTGCAACAGTTTATTGTTCTTTCACATCGAATTTCTTTCTCAATAAATGAAAATTTCCTTAACACATTTTTTTTTCGCTTTCTTCTGATATCAAATACTTTAAATTATCTCGATAAAATTGCTCTCCGGAGCAAAACTCTTATAAAAGTAATAGAGACAATAAAAAAAAATCACAAAAAAACCACACCTCACAATCACCCGAGTCCCTTGGGCAGAGTAGTGAGTAAGTCAATATCTCCAACAACCAGTAGGTATTGATGAGACCTTAATTTCACAGAGGCCCGATAACATCGGCCCCTTGTGCCGAAATTACAAGCCGCAGCTCGTTTCATTTGCATATCCGAGTAGCGTAGTCTCCTCCCTAGCCGGAACTGCGTCTGACGGCGGGAGGGAACCGGCGCCGCTCGGGAGGTGCCGACACGGCGTCACAGATCATTAGGACGGGATGTTGCGCGTTGCTGGTCGCTCGCATCCACAACCGAGAGCTGGTCGACTCCTGCTCCAAGTGAGTCTCCCACTTCAGTTAGGGAGATTCCTGCGAGTCCGATGCATAGAGACGAATTTTTGGGTGAGGTGTGGTATAAAGGACTTCTTGAGATATATTACAGAGATTAGAGTTGGGGGAAGTTGGAGTTGTTTTACACCTGAATGACCCTTTTTTTTTTGCATATAGTGGGCTAAATGATCAAGTCACAAGGACCCAGCCCGGCTTAAGCCGATAAGCGAGGTACGCACCGCATCGGGATGCCTTATCCAAAGATTCGACAACGCGACACTTGTAAAATGTCTGAAAGGGGGCGCCGAAAATGGGCTTTGCATCGCGGCGCAAGCGCAAACATACCTTGCTTGAGCCGGCCCTGTAAAGACGCAAAGGCTCTGAGAAAACTGGGGAAGTGGATCCACTGAATAGTTGTTAGGAGACAGATGGAGCCTCCCATAAAGGTTATCTAGCTAGCTCTTTAACATGCACAGGTTATGGTTCTCTCCTGCACACGGGCCCACGGCTTAACGTCCCATTCGACGGAGAGAAGTTTTTACAATCCCAGCGGTATCCGCTTTTTCACAAAGGCATGAATATTTGTGGTTTCTTTCTGCTGATGTCTAGCCTTCTTCGCAGATTTCGTATTATACCGACAGCTCTTATCAGACATCCATAGCGAGTGCAGTCGCTCAAAAAAGTATCCGAACACTACGGTTGATTACAGAATTCAGAAAAAATATTTGGCAACGATTTTTTAAATAAATTAGTGATCTGGCAACCTTCGTGTCACGTGACACGAAGGTTGCCAGATCACTAATTTCTAAAAAAATCGTTGCCAAATATTTTTTTGAATTCTGTAATCAACCGTAGTGTTCGATACTTTTTTGAGCGACTGTACGTTGCTGAGAATTAATTAATTTATTAATAATGATTTGCCGTGCAGGAAAAGGGACTGGAATTTGAATCTTGGATGAGACATAGTCGTTTGCTTCCTGATGTATGTAGCCCTGGATCTAGAATAAAATTTGGGATAGGAAGGTGGGTAAGAAACTCAATCGAGCCGGGGAGGAGGGACATAGTATAACATTTCCCCCTCCATTTTAGAGATCTTTAAATAATTTATTGAAAAAAATGCACCAAAAACTCATTAGTTTAATAAATTTTGCCACTTAGCAGCTTTCTCAAGGGGGGAGAAGCCACCCCCCGGATTTATAGTTGTTTTTTTTTTTGCTAAAGTCTCCTTTACAGATCTTCTCTAAGACATATTAAACTGAAAGGCCTCAGTGGAAAGTGAGCTGCTGTGAAGTGGTTTATTTTATTATAAAACTTATATGGTTTAATCTAGGGGTTATGAAACTTTAGGAAACAGGGAATATTATAATTATTCCTTCCACCCTAACACCTTCGAACCCTAACCAATAGATGGTAGGCCAAAAAGTAAAGGAACGCAATGCAATAACGAGTGAACAAAAATAATGGAATTCTAAATTTTATTTACGTACTATCAGATGTGCACGGCGTTTTCGACCCTTGGGTCTTAAAATGGAAGTTATATATATTATAACGTCAGAAATTTTCAATATATCGTGTTGTATATTCCAGTGATCGTTTAGGTGTTTCCCCTCTTTTGAGAAGGGGGCGGGGGTGGCTCAGTCGGTAGCGCGCCAGGCTCGTAATCTGTAGTTCCCAGGTTCGAGTCCCAGCTGGGTCAGCGTTGAGATTTATCTCCGCAAAATTTCCCCGCCCTGCCCACGGTCAGTAGGGGACACCGATGGGCTTGGAAAGGCCGCCGTCCGTCGTATGGGACGTTAAGCCGTGGCCCCGTGTGCGGGAGAGCCATACCCTGTGCACGTTAAAGAACACGCTGGATGGCCATGACGGGAGGCTACCATCTGTCTCCCAACAGCTGTTCCAGTGGGTCCCCTCCCCCAACCTTCTCTGAGCCTTCGGGGTCCATGTGACCTGGCCATTTAGCCCATGGTGTGCAAAAAAGTGCCGCTCAGAGGTAAAACAACCCAACCCTCTTTTGAGTGGGTGGTGAAAGAAAGATTGGAGTGGTTAAACTCTTAATTTGCTCGAAGTTATAATGAGAGGATGTGTACTGAATTTAGTGTCCTCTCTACTATTATTATTTTGTAAAACCATTTTTAGAGTGGGTGGGGAAGATGCAGCTTACTAAAAGATCACACATACAGGACTATGCTGTAATGCAAAACTAGGTTGTTTCCTCAGCTATTATCCGTGATTGTAATATTGCACGTGTTTATTATTCTCTAAATTAACCCACTGACAAGCCGTAAAGCTTAGTGTAGTATTTTATGTAACAATTTTTTAAACATAAATAAAGCTGTTATTATTATGGTTTATCTTATTCTTTCAGAAGTATGAAAATAAGTTTATATTCTCCAGTTTAAATAGCTAGATCAAAGTAGCGGTGTGTTCAGATTATTATGAAGAAATGATTTACACTGGTTTCCATAAATTAAGGAAAAATGAGAAAAATCGCGATAATTCGCCAAAAAATTGTGCGATCCTCACCAAACTTGTTGATGTAATCAGTAAAGTAATGGCGAGTGAGCATATCGTATGTAAATTAGTCGAGGTTGCGTCAATTTGCGTAATCGGATAGCGGCATAAAAACTGGTGTTTTGGAGTGGATCGTTATTTTGTGTTGTAAATGTGAGTAAAGAAATTCGAAATAACCATTTTGTAGGAATGACCTCGAGACATCATTTGCCAAATGAACTGTGGTGGAGATCTATTGGCCTGCTCCAAGCAGGCCAAAGTGTCACAATGACTGAATGTGAGGCCTTCTGTGGTCCATAGACTGTGGAGTCAATCTCTTAGCACGGATTCTGCATCTCGGAGGTTTAGCCGAGGAAGGGCTACAGTTACGACCGCTGTACAAGAACGATATCTGCGATTAATAGCATGAAGGAGCCGGACGTCTACTTTCTCTCAGCTACGATCCTCTCTTGCAGCAGCCACTGGGAGGGTTGTATCAGCTTCCATTGTGCGTTAGAAGGCCAGTAATTTGTATACCCCTCACGTCACGTCACGGGAGAAAGCGGTTAAATTTGGCACTCACGCATGTTGACTGGACAGAAGAGCAATGGAGGTCCATACTCTTCACAGATGAGTCCTGATATTGCTTGCAGAGTGATTCCGGACATTGTTTGGTATTGAGATAACGAGGTACCCGCTATCATCCCAGTAACATTCGTCAAAGAGACAGTTATGGCGGAGGTAGCGTGTGTGTTTGGGGTGGCAAAGCTGAACGCACCCTAGCTGTGTGTCCAGCTAGGGAAACCTAGCTGGACGCACAGACCTGTATGTGTTGACGAGTGGGAATCTCAATGCTCAAAGGTATAGAGATGACATCCTGGACACTTATGTACATTCTTACGCTGGTGCAATAGGTGAAACATTCATCTTACAAGACGATAACGCTCATCCACATAGAGCTCGACTAATGGAACAATGCCTTCAAAAGGAGACCATTATGCGCATGGAGTGGCCAGCTCAATTTCCTGACCTAAATCTGATTGAGTATGTGTGGGATGCTCTAGGGAGACGTGTTGATGCCCTCAACCCGCCACCTGAAACAAACGGGAAGCTTATTACTGCTTTAAAGGAACAATGGTCGTTACTACCTACTGAGCTGATTCACAACATCATAAACAGCATGGAACATCGCTGTCGTGCCTCCTTATTAACTCTTTATTAAAGAACTTTGTCCATTGCATTCTGACACCTCATTTTCGGACAAGTTCCTGTGTTATTTTTTGACGAAAAGTGTTTCTAGTGAAAAATTTTTATGCCATTCTTAAGTTTTCATCAAATTTCATTAAAATATTTCCTATAGTTTTTTGTTTATCATAATTTTTCTGAGTTTTCCTTAATTTATGGAAACTAGTGTATAAGTTCAAGATCATCCTACTTTTTAGTTTAAGTCAGTTTTTAATCGGTTTATAGATCATCCTATTTTTTCGAACAAAATAGTATTCAAATAGTTCTGTGTTAAATTTTAAAATTTCATACTTTGATTATTGCGCATTCAGACATTATTAAATTTCATTCTTTTCATTTGAGAGCTAGCTAAGCCTTTGCGACGAGCAAGGCGACCGGACAATAAACCGCATGGAAAGATGAATCGCCGAGCTATATTTTCCCCTTTAACTGGTCAGCATGGTCATCTGATGACCTGATGACCATTGCTGTTTATGATGATGTTACAGTAGAGAATAATGACCATTGTTCCTTTAAAGCAGTAATAAAAAAGTATTTGTATCTTGTAAGATGAACTTTAACTGTAGAAAGATGAAAGCTACTTTACTTAACTGGTGGATTAATCTAATTCCGAGAGCTATAAGTCTCTCATATTTTCCTTATTAATATATATTCTTTAATTCTAAGGAAGTCTCTTGACTTTTTTTTTTCTACCAACTTGTCTGTTGGAGCGGGAGTGGCTCAGTCGGTAGCGCGCCAGGCTCGTAATCTGTAGTTCCCGGGTTGGAATCCCGGCTGGGTCGGCGTTGAGATTTATCTCCTCAAAGCTCCGGGACTCCCTGCCCACGGTCAGCAGGGGACACCGATGGGTTTGGAAATGCCGCCGTCCGTCGGATGGGACGTTAAGTCGTGGCCCCGTGTGCAAGAGAGTCATACTCTGTGCACGCGCTTAAAGGGAAGGCTAACATCTGCCTCCCAACAGCTGTTCCAATGGATCCCCCCCTCCCCAGTCTTCAAAGTCCTTAACGTCAGACTATAAGACAAGTCGGTTGAGATATTCCAAGTCGCATCACTTTGCATCGGACTCGCCAGGAGTGGAGAGAGAGATGCAAAAAAAAATGCGGACCCTGCTCTAAGCAGGACTAAACACAAAAGAACAAGAACCCGTCTGTTTATGAAGTGATATACTAATAAACAATAGCTGAATGAGATAACTGCAAATACCAAAAAAAAAAAACCATAAATATATTTAAACATGCGTTAAGCTAAAAAACGTGTGTGGGGGGGGGGGGGGGGAAGATTCCAGTTGGTCCCGCGTCAGACTCGTAATCTGCAATTCTAGTCTTGGGCCAACATTTAGATTTAGAGCCGGAAAGCATCCCTCATCATTTCGGTCAGTAGGGGATATTGATGAGATTAAAAAGATCACCGTCCGTCGGAATTTAATCGCCATCAAAAAACTGGTTGTTCTGAGCGTTTGTGCAAAAAAAGTGCCGCTGACTGGTATAACGTTTCAAAAACTTTGATAAAATGAAAAGAGAAATATTAAATTTATTATTATTTTTGCATCACAATACACAATGTTTATGTTGTGAGCAATTAGTAGAGATTTATGAAGCTTATTTTTTTAAGATTGGTCTAGAGCAGTGGTTCTCAACTTTTTATGCTTCACATATTCTGGGAAATGTGTATGTAACTGGCGTACCCCTTATATAGATAAATAAAATACTCCCTCAAGCAGCTGCTTGCCACAGAGGTCTGATAGGAGCCTGTCAGTTTATATGCCACAGTAGGAGATCTGAGAGGATGGCAGGACCTCAGCAGAAAAACGACACACACATCCATGCCTAATTCCGGGGCTCGAACCCCCAGGTCCCTTAGATCAGTAGCCAAGCGTGCTAACCACTCGGCCACGGGACGGCCTTATATAGATAGATAAAATTATAGTTATAGTATAATAATGCCAACTTAGCGACTTTGTTACTAGATCTAACGACTTTTGAGCTCTCACGGCGTACCCAAAAAGATTTTACCGCGTACCCCACGTTGAGAACCTCTGGTCTAGAGCGGGGCGGTGGTGGCTCAGTCGGTAGCGCGCCAGGCTCGTAATCTGTAGTTCCCAGGTTCGAGTCCCAGCTGGGTCAGCGTTGAGATTTATCTCCGCAAAATTCCCCGCCCTGCCCACGGTCAGTAGGGGACACCGATGGGCTTGGAAAGGCCGCCGTCCGTCGGATGGGACGTTAAGCCGTGGCCCCGTGTGCGGAAGAGCCATACCCTGTGCACGTTAAAGAACACGCTGGATGGCCTTGACGGGAGGCTACCATCTGTCTCCCAACAGCTGTTCCAGTGGGTCCCCTCCCCCAACCTTCTCTGAGCCTTCGGGGTCCATGTGACCTGGCCATTTAGCCCATGGTGTGCAAAAAAGTGCCGCTCAGAGGTAAAACAACCCAACAACACGTCAACCTGGTCTAGAGTGTGATGTTGCTGCGCGTTGGAGACCTCTGGTCTAGTGTATTAGAATCAAAGATCATTTTTTTTTGGCAAGAAGAGGATCCAAATATATATTTCAGTGGTCCTTAAAAAATGTAATGAAGAATACGTGAAATATGCGTAAGTTTAATGATTTTTTTTTTACTTTACTAGCATTCTCCCCGCCCCGAAGATGAATGAATAACGAAGTGTAAAATGAAACATCGATCTTGTAGGATAAATTAACCAACAGATTTTATGTAGGCTTAATAAAAATCCTGAGCAAAGTTTAGTTCAGAATCCGGATATTTCGGCATTTTTTTTCCCCGCTTCAATTAAGTAACTCTTACTTTTCAAGCGTTTTATTACGCCACTTTTGCAGAAATCTCGTGTATAAATATTGACCTTTTTCCACCTTTACGGTGTAAAATTAAACATTGAATTTTATGCAGCTGCAATTTAATGACCCTCAGTTTCAATAAAGAATTTAAATGAGACTGTTTTATGACCGATCATTTAGTGAAAGAAGATGTTATGCATCGGTCCTCTAATGAGCCGTGGTTTAATGGGTTTAAATTAGCTACGGAAAAAAACCAGACGCTCGGGAAAACCAGAAATATTTTGATGGCGATTAAATTTCGCGACGGACGAAAAATGTATTAAGTTTCCTGGTGAGTTGTTGGGTTGTTTTACCTCTAAGCGGCACTGTTTTGCACACCATGGGCTAAACGGCCAGGTCACATGGACCCCGAAGGCTCAGAGAAGGTTGGGGGAGGGGACCCACTGGAACAGCTGTTGGGAGAAAGATGGTAGCCTCCCGTCAAGGCCATCCAGCGTGTTCTTTAACGTGCACAGGGTATGGCTCTCCCGCACACGGAGCCACGGTTTAACGTCCCATTATGTTAAATTTTAGAAATTTAACATAATGGGATTTCCCCGCCCAGCCCACGGTCAGTAACGGACACCGATGGGCTTTGAAAGGCCGCAGGCCTTTCAAAGCCCATCGGTGTCCCTTACTGACCGTGGGCTGGGCGGGGAATTTTGCGGAGATAAATCTCAACTCTGACCCAGATTACGAGCTTAGCGCGCTACCGACTGAGCCACCCTCGCCCATTTTTCCTGGTGAATCGTTAAAAGAATTATATCAGTGACTTTTTTGCGAAATGAAACGCACACTTAATAATATTGAAATATCAAAATGCAGATTGAAATATTGATCTTGTAGAATAAAATTAAACCCAGAGATGTTATGTAGACTTAATAAAAATCCTGATCAGAATTACGTTCAGAATCCGGATGTTTCGGTATTTTTTTCCTCGCTGCAATTATTGTCTTTTCAAGCTTTTTTATTATGACATTTTTGAAGAAATCTTGTGTGTAAAAATTGGCCAAAGTTCAAGATAGCGATAAATGCAAAATTTATCATTTGCATTTTTTAAAATCAACTTTCTACTGTGTTGATTTTTTTTTCTAAAATTTAAGCATACTGAAATGGGGAACAATAATTTCGATGGAAAGTGACTTACAGAACAATGTTGGAAATAGAGATCAGCGCCATACCCTATTTGCGATAAATAACAATTGAACACTTCATAATTGGCTTTGATGAAATGCTTCAATTTGTCTCCTAACAACTATCCAGTGGATTTCCTTCCTCAGCCTTCTTTAGAGTCCTAGGGGTCTTTGTGACCCGGCCATTTAGCCCACAGTCAGTAGCGTGACAGGCTCATAATCTGCAATTCCCAGGTTTGAGTTTCACCTGGGCCACCGTTGAGATTTATCTCCAAAAAATTCTCCGCCCTGCCCTTGGTCAGTAGGAGACACTGATGGACTAGGAAAGGCCATCGTCCGTCGGATTGGACGTTAAGCCTTGACCCCGTGTGCGGAAGAGCCATACCCTATGTATGTTAAAGAACACGCTGGATAGCCTTGACGGCTGTCTCCCAACGGCTTTCCAGTGGAGGCCCCCTCCCCCGACCTTCTGAGCCATCGCGGTCCTTGTGACCTGGCCATTAAGGCCATTGTGTGCAAAAAAAGTGCTGTTCAGAGGTAAAACAACCCAATCCATTTAGTCCACTGTGTGTGGAAAAGTACAGCTTAAAACTCAAATACTTCCGCAAAACTCACTTGCTATGCTGTTTACGATACAAAAATTGAAGTTAAATTAGGTTATTTCACCTCTGAGTTGCGCTTTTTTCGCACAAAATGGGGCTAAATGATCATATCACAAGGGCTGAGAGAAAGTGGATCCCTTGGGCAGGAACAGACTGATGTAAGCCTCCGATTAAGCTCATCATCGTGTTCTTTAACGCTTGCATGATATAGCTCTCCTGCAAAAGCAGGATGCCTGTCTTTCAAAGTCCATCGGTGTTATCTTTTCTACCGAGGGCTTTGGGTTGTTTTACCTCTGAGCGGCACTTTTTTGCACACCATGGGCTAAATGGCCAGGTCACAAGAACCCAGAAGACTCAGCGAAGGTTGGGGGAGGGGACCTACTGGAACAGCTGTTGGGAGACAGATGGTAGCCTCCCGTCAAAGCCATCCAGCGTGTTCTTTAACGTGCACAGGGTATGGCTCTCCCGCACACGGAGCCACTACCCTGTGCACGGACAGCGGTCTTTCCAACGCCATCGGTGTCCCCTACTGACCGTAGGCAGGGCGGGGATTTTTGCTGAGATGTCTCAACGCTGACCCAGCTGCAACTTGAACCTGGGAACTGCAGATTACAAGCCTGGCGCGCTACCGACTGAGCCTCCCCCGCCCCACCTACCGAGGGTAGGATAGGTGTTAGCGATGATAAATCTCAAAGGCTCAATGTTGGGCTCACTGTTGGGCCTCGAACCTGAGAACTGCAGTTTATAAGACTGGCAGGCTACCAAAAAAAAATTATGGCTTTTACATAAAAAAAAAGTATTACACGGAGGCGGGGAGGGAGGGGGGGGGGCAGATACGTTAAAACTCGGGTAAAACAGCATTAAATATTTTAAGGACGACACTATCTCGTTTGGAAGCAGCAAAATTCTTTCTTATATGTATGCAACTTATTTAATTACCTGGACGGGTTTCGTGGACCCCTTGGTAGATGGAAAAAAAAATTGTGTTGTGTTATCGTTTTAGTTTTTATTTTCTTCTTATTGTTTCCATTTTTAATTTGATTGTAAATTTTGGATGTAATGTTTCTATAAACGAATGTGGAAATGAAGTTATTACTATTGTTATAAAAATAAATTCATATTGGTGACAATAAAGGTAAAAGTTGAAATGGTAATAAAAGTATATTTCATTTAGGTGGCAAAAACGTGAATTAATTTAGGGGAAAAAAATGTCTTAAGCTGGCGCTTAACAGCACTCGGAGGTTCACGCTGTGGTAAAATAATAAATTGATAAATAGATTCACAAGCCAGGAGAGGTGGGGTAGAATTATAGTCGATTTTTAATCTCCGCACTTGCCGCAATCATACTGTGTAGTTGGGTTGGGTTGTTTTACCTCTGAGCGGCACTTTTTTGCACACCATGGGCTAAATGGCCAGGTCACAAGGACCCAGAAGACTCAGCGAAGGTTGGGGGAGGGGATCTACTGGAACAGCTGTTGGGAGCTTCCCGTCAAGACCATCCAGTGTGTTCTTTAACGTGCACAGGCTATGTCTCTCCCGCACACGGGACCACGGCTTAACGTCCCATCCGACGGTCGGCGACCTTTCCAAGCCCATCGGTGTCCCCTATTGACCGTGGGCAGGGCGGGGAGTTTTGCGGAGACATACTGTGTAGTAATTTGTATTTAATAGTATGATATGGGTAATGCGAAATCTTACTTATTAACATGGAATATAAATATAAAATAAATGTTAGCCTTATAAAAATATCTGATATTAAAATTTTATTAATTTATAACCAATTACTGTCCGCCTAAAGTTTTACTTGAAACTTGTTTCTCCTCCAGCAGATTTGTGCATTCATAACTTTCGCCATTAATTTCCCCAGGCGATGTCAGCGTCACCCACAATTGCCAGATCCCCTATATTCGCGAAGACATTCGTGGTCCTAATTCCCGTCTCAGGGGCCTGTTTTTTCAACCCAATGTCGGATCACTCAGGGGTTATCCGAGTATTTAATGTAGGAGCATTCGGCCAAGTTTCTGGGGAACTCATCATCATCCGCAAGCAGCCATGGGCTACGGAGGTCCAACCAGACAGTGCAATTTAGTTTTCCAAGCATATCTATCCTCAGCTACATCTGGCTACTGCACACCAATTCTAACAAGGTCCTGTTTGACATTGTCTGCCCACCGCATCCTAGGTCTTCCCCTCTTTCTGAACAACACTGTTCATAACCCTATTCGCCAATCTATAATTATGAATACGGGCAACATGGCCAAACCAACGGAGTCTCTCTCTGCACAATATACTGCTTAAAGGAGGTTGCAGACTTCTTTGCCTAACCTCATCATTAGTTACAAAGTTGAACCACCTATTGCCCAAGATACTGCGTAAGCATCTAGAATCAAAAGCATCTAGTTTCTTGTTATCTTGTTTACACAGCGTCCAAGTTTCACTACCATAACTAACCCTAGAAAGAACCAAACTATTATACAGTCTAATTTTAGTCTTTAGGTGTATACGCCTATTTCTCCACACTCTCCATAGATTCATAAAAGTCCCGGCAGCAATCCCTGTTCGTCTGGGGAACTACATAGGACAAAAAATCTGTTGGAAAACAAATAAAACTGTGCTGAAAGTTTACGTAGTATTTAAGTTGGTGCACGCGCTGACGTTATCACGCTATAGAAGAAACATGTATTTTCTCTCGGTGTCCACTGCACTTTCGGATCATCATCATCATACGGTTATTATTTATTTGATGATATATATTGAAACGTAATGATAAAAATTAGTTTTGGAGCTATCGCTAGTTTTACAGGATAAATATAGGATATTTATTCTTACTTATCCTCGTCAAGATAATCAATGCTGTTACAGCTCTTCTAACAGAACTAACTTGATCTCTATTAATTTTCCCACTAACTAGGGCAATGTAGTCAATTTTTGCAACAGATGGCGCCACACATGCATCGCAAGCGTCAATTGGAAAAGTGAAAATGTTTAGTATCCGATATATAAAGATGTTAATTTATTGAAACCAAGAATATTAATTCAGCTTTTACAGTGAAGAAATTAGGAAACCTTGTAGGCAAAAATTCTTTTTAATAAGTTGACTGGTTCAGTTTAGTAATTATACGTTTTTACAGGATTTGTAATTGAATGAAGTTGCAGTTTGGGTTTCACTCGATTAAACATGCCTCTCATCTTCTTAGTATCATCGCTTCTACCATCATGTTGTTTACCACACAATATTTTCGCAAAGTGTATTGAAACTGATACTTCTACTGGCTACAGTGGCACCTTCTGATAATCAGTAATATTTTAAATCGCACCATCTGATACTACGTTCAGCCGGTGCCTACTACACTCTCTGTAGTGGCGCCCTCTGTTGAAGAAGACGGGTTTTTTTTATCTGCGAAAAGTATAAATTTAAGAAACAACAAACAATCAAAATATGTTAATCTAGTTATTGAAGTACTAATAGTATTATAATAACTCTTCCATTAACATAAAATTATGTATTTACTCAACGTATCTTATGCATTAATTATATCATCAAAAATATAGGGATGCTGCCATGCTACGTGAACGGAAAGTGTGAGATATGTTAAATATTTCTTTTAAATTTCAATTTTCCACAATATCCACCTATTAAAGTTATTGAAACTGAAGAATTAAACAGCAGGCTATGCTGTTAACATTGTGCTAAACCAAACTTTTTCTGAAACGTCACATATATGACGTTGGTTGGATATATGTCACGTGCCGCAAGATGGCTACCTGGGTCTTAAACATTTTACTTCAAAATTAACAAAAATGGAGGAATATTTCAGACACTTCTAATCACGCCTGGATCTAGAAAAAAAAATCTAAGGGGGAGCTCAAGGAACAAAATCGAGCCAAAAAAAATGTAAAGGGGTTGGGGGGAAGAGATCGCATTTCCAATGCTGTATAACATTCACCCCCCCCCCTTTTAACAGGTCTAAAAAATTTTTGCAAAAATTCATGGGAATATAAATAAGTTTAATTACTTTTTGCTTCTATTGCCATTATTAACATTCTGAAGGGGGTGGGGGGCATAAGCCCTAGATTCAACCCAGCTTCTAATAAATATTACATTTGTTTTACTAAAAGATTTCATATAACAGTTATTATTTACGTTTTAATTAACTTTTGAAGAAAATTGTTCCGAAAGCAATGCTGCTGCTAAGTGTTGCAGTTTCCATAACATTTTTAGTATTAAGCGAATATTGTTCAAAATCGTGATTTAGAGAAATTTGAAGTGAGATCTTCAATTTTGCTCAAGTAATAGTTTTCCCGTAAAACTTAGAGGCGGGAGATAAAAATTTGCTAAGTCGGTAGCGAGCCAGGCTTGAAATCTGCATTTCCCAGATTCGAATCCCAACTATGTCAGCTTTGAGGTTTCCCCATCTTGATCTTAGTGAAAGGTTACTGGGATCTCAGTGACAAACCAATGGTCTTGGAAAGGCCACCGTTCATTTCCGGATGCAGTGGCGGAAGTACTTCTTACCGGTATGGCACTTATCGAAGCATTGTAATGCGTGGAAAATGCCACACAGGCGCTCGTTGTACTGAAGTCATCTTATAGGGGTAATTAAGTGAAGTTTATGCTGACGGAAGTAGTCGCTCAAAAAAATATCCGAACACAATAGTTGATTACAGAATTCAGGAAAAATATCTGGAACGTGTACAGCAACTGTACACGCTCCAGTTACCGTTCACAGCAAACTGGAGCGTGTGCAGTTACTTCACACGCTCCAGTTTGCTGTGAACGGTAACTGCACACGCTCAATGTTTCTGTGAGTGGGCCCACACGATCCATGTTTTTGTGAGTTCACACGATCCAATGTGCTGTGAACATTAACCGCAACCGCTTCAGTTTGTTGTGAACGGTAACTGCACACGCTCAATGTTTCTGTGAGTGGGCCCACACGATCCAGGTTTTTGTGAGTGGGCCCACACGATCCAGGTTTTTGTGAGTTCACACGATCCAATGTGCTGTGAACATTAACCGCAACCGCTTCAGTTTGCTGTGAACGGTAACTGCACACGCTCAATGTTTCTGTAAGTGGGCCCACACGATCCAGGTCTTTGTGAGCTCACACGATCCAATGTGCTGTGAACATTAACCGCAACCGCTTCAGTTTGCTGTGAACGGTAACTGCACACGCTCAATGTTTCTGTAAGTGGGCCCACACGATCCAGGTCTTTGTGAGTTCACACGATCCAATGTGCTGTGAACATCAACCGCAACCGCTTCAGTTTGCTGTGAACGGTCACTGCACACGCTCCATATTCATTGCATTATATATTCATACGCATTATATATTAAAAAAAAAGTATCCGAACATTATGGTCGATTGCAGAATTCAGAAAAAATATCTGGCAACGATTTTTTTTAGAAATTAGTTATCTGGCAACCTTCGTGTCACGTGACACGAAGGTTGCCAGATTTCTAAAAATCTGGCAACCTGATTTTTCTAATTTTCTAAAAAAATTTTTTAGAAATTTTTCTAAAAAATTTGTAAAAAAAATCGTTCGCCAGATATTTTTTTCTGAATTCTGTAATCGACCATTGTGTTCGGATATTTATTTGAGCGACTGTACATGATAAGGTTAATTTTTGACTGAAGCTGAAAGGACTCTCCTCTAGTCGAACCCCAAATTTAACGAACGGCAGAGGAGTGAGAGATAAAAACAATGGTTCCCTGTTAAAACAACGTAACTTGCAAGAGAAAAAAAATCTTCATTTTTTGACATTGCAAAAGTCACTCTTTTCCCACCGCATTTTGGATGTGGGGATGTTGCAATTTTGCATCTATCGTCGTGGATATCGCAGAGGTGAAATTTCCGTACTGCATGTAATCGTTGATTACACTTGATGAAATTTAAAAGTTACTCTAAATCTCCGATACATTTTATTTTAAAGAAAAGCCCCTAAAATTTGTCATCTGCGTTTAGAATATGCAAGTTGAATGATGACAATTAAAATATAAGTGAAAAGTTTTTCTTACTAAAAAATTTTGCTTTTAATTTTAAGAAAAAATCAGTTTAAAAATATTGCACTAGATAACAACCTTATATCGGATTATTATTATTATTATTTTCAATAAGGCCGAAGTCCATGAATACATTAGAATCAGCAAGTATTCGCATATATTGCTATTTATTTCACATTTAAATCCCCTAAACCATTTGCTATTTGCAGGAAATAGGGGGGGGGGGGGGGGAATCTTAGTCGGTAGCTTGCTAAGCTCGTAATCTGTAGTTCCCAGGTTCGAGTCCCAGCTGGATCAGCGTTGAGACTTATCTCCGCAAAATTCCCCGCTCTGCCCACGGTCAGTAGGGGACACCGATGGGCTTGGAAAGGTCGCCGTCCGTCGGATGGGACGTTAAGCCGTGGCTCCGTGTGCGGGGAGCCATACCCTGTGCACGTTAAAGAACACGCTGGATGGCCTTGATGGGAGGCTACTATCTGTCTCCCAACAGTTGTTCCAGTGGGTCTCCTCCACCAACCTTCTCTGAGCCTTCGGGGTCCATGTGACCTGGCCATTTAGCCCATGGTGTGCAAAAAAGTGCCGCTCAGAGGTAAAACAACCCAACCCAGGAAACAAGGAAGAAATGAAAAATACTGGAGCACTGTACTTTCGTCACCATACACTTCACTTTATTACCCCTGTACAATGACGTTGGTGGAGTGATCCCCTGTGGGTGATTTTTCACACATAGCTATGCTTTAAAGCGTACAGTAAGAAATAAAATTTACTTTCATTCATTAATTTTTAATTAGGTGTGGAACACCTAATTTATTGTAGTAATTTGTAGCCTCACTAACGTGTCCATAATTTATAGAATGCAGTCTAAACTCTGAGGGAGCCGTCTTCATTTATCGAGAGACCCAAATAATCAGTTTGGCACCCTTTGTGGCCTACGCCCACAGTTTGAGATGGGGGCGAGGGTGCCCATTTGGTAGCACGCCAGGCTTGTAATCTGCAGTTCCCAGGTTCGAGTCCCAGCTGGGTCAGCGTTGAGACATCTCCTCAAAACTCCCTGCCCACGGTCAGTAGGAGACACCGATGGGCTTGGAAAGGCCGCCGTCCGTCGGATGTGACGTTAAGCCGTAGCCCCGTGTGCGGGAGAGCCATACCCTGTGCTCTCCCGCACACGGGTTAAAGAACACGCTGGATGGCCTTGTCGGGAGGCTACCATCTGTCTCCCAATAGCTGTTCCAGTGGGCCCCTCCCCCAACCTTCTCTGAGCCTTCGGGGTCCTTGTGACCTGCCCATTTAGCCCATGGTGTGCAAAATAGTGCCGCTCAGAGCTAAAACAACCCAACCACACAGTTTGAGAAGGCACTGCTTTAGACCATTGTGAACAAGAAAGTGACACTAAAAGCACTCCATACTCTCCTAGCGATTCATTCACTTTACACGGGTGTGGCTGAAGACACGAGGTTTCTTTCCCAGATTGTAGGGACAGAAAATTTTTATCTTTCAGAGAATAAAATCGCTGTATGTGTCGGCATCAACCAATCACCTAGCAATGAGACGCATGCGCAGTTCGGTTATATCCAGTGGTTCCGTTGTTTTTACGCTGCGGAGGATTCCCATCCCCCATTCCACCCGCAGCGTAGGAACAACGGAACTACTGGTTTCCACCGCAGTTTATAATCCCTACTGTTTACCATGGGGTAGGAGTGGTTAGCTCAAGTTTTCAGACAATGAGTTCTGGCCCGCAGGCAGCCTGATTGTCGACAATTGCTGTATCTGTGTCATGCATCTCTGCGATCTTGGTGAAAAGACCAGATTAGTTGCATCGTTACGACCAAATCGCTGTGTGTGTGTAAGAAGTCTATTGGAGGTTAATTTCATCATGATCTTACAATACCCTGAACCTTGACAAGCAATCTGAGCTGTCTCTTAAAGATAAATATCTACAGAAGTGACGATTTTTTTTGGTCGTTTTTTTTCTTAAATTAATCGATGTTTTCAACTTTTTCTTTTTCTGTCAGTCAGCAGACACACAGTTTTTTTCTTCTTTCTAAAGTCTTTTCAGGTTGGATAGATATTGATGAAATACTACCATTCAGACTTTCCGAATCTCCCAATAACTTTAACAGCGCCCTCTAACAATAGAAAAAGATGGAAAAGAGCAGAATTTTAAAACAATATTGCAAACGATCTACAAACGCTAGAAATTTGAAATTTTGATTCTAGAGTATCATTGTCAAGAGGTTTACATTGATAGCAATGATTTGCCTTGAAGGTATGCAACTATTTTAAGAGATAAATAAAAAAATATGTTTTATAAGTACTAATAAAATATTAGTGCTTACATTTTTCTAATCGTCCATTAGTTCGAATTTCCATTGTTAGAAGGCGGAAAAAAAATTTCTTTTTCTTTGAAAACGGTATTCCATATTCACCGGAGGCGACGTTATTCTTCTAGTTTGACTTATAAAAGATTGTTTTGAAAATTACGACACTAAATAATATGATATATTCAATACTAGAAAATCATCATGTGCTTTCGGCACCTATCGATATATCACTCGGACCTATATTTGACCTTGAACACAACACTGGATCTAAAAATTCCTCTTATGTCCGAGTTCTACTGCCTGAAATAGCCCTATTCACCAAATGTTAGATCTCTAGCACCAGTATATCGAAATTTGACCTCTGGCCTCGAAGGACCCATTGCATCCAAAATTTGTTATAATTTCCGAGATCCATGAGAATTAGCGCGATCCCTATCAGTCAAGTCAGTCGATCACAATCACGATTTTGAAGTTATCGATTATTTAGGGTTTGATCTGTTCACAATTCAAAATGGAACTGCCATAAAGCAAAAATAATTTGAGAATTTCTGGGTAGCAAAGGGGCGAGAGTGGCTCAGTCGGTAGCGCGCCAGTCGTAATCTGTAGTTCCCAGGTTCGAGTCCCAGCTGGGTCAGCGTTGAGATTTATCTCCGCAAAATTCCCCGCCCTGCCCACGGTCAGTAGGGGACACCGATGGGCTTGGAAAGGCCGCAGTCCGTCGGATGGGACGTTAAGCCGTGGCCCCGTGTGCGGGAGAGCCACATCCTGTGCACGTTAAAGAACACGCTGGATGGCCTTGACGGGAGGCTACCATCTGTCTCCCAACATCTGTTTCAGTGGGTCCCCTCCCCCAACCTTCTCTGAGCCTTCGGGGTCCATGTGACTTGGCCATTTAGCCCATGGTGTGCGAAAAAGTGCCGCTCAGAGCTTAAACAACCCAACCCAACGAGCTGGATTACTCGTAAGGTGCAAACGTTTAGAGCGTTACCATTTCTGCTTTATAGTTAGAATTAGCGCGATCCGTATCAGTCAAGTCAGTCGATCACAATCACGATTTTGAAGTTATCGATTATTTAGGGTTTCATCTGCTCACAATTCAAAATGGAACTGCCATAAAGCAAAAATAATTTGAGAATTTCAGGGTAGCAAAAAAAAAAAAAACTTTGTTTGAGGTGGCCAAAAAAGTAAAATTGCTTTGAAGAGACAAAGATACAAATACGCTTTGGGCTGCAAAAAAAAGGCACTTCAAGTTATATAAGAGTTCGCTTGAAAGAGTGCGCAAAAAAATGGATTTTCAGTTAGCTTTTGAGCAGCAAAAATAAAATTTGCTTACGTTTGTGTTGTTTTTCTGCTGAGGTCCTGCCATCCTCACAGACCTTCTACTGTAACATATAAACTGACAGGCTTCTGTCAGACCTCTGTGGCAAGCAGCTGCTTGAGGGGGTATTTTTTTATTTTTTTTATTTATGGTGTGTAAGGTAGGTGGAGGGGGGGGGGGGATTTCGGAACCGATGACTTAGTGCGGAGCTGGTTACGAGCCTGGAGGGTTCAGAGAAGGTTAGAGAAAGAGAAACCACGGGAACAGCTGCTAGGAGACAGATGCAAGTCTCCCGTAAACTCCATCTTCTTTAACATCCTTTTTAACGCACACACTCTCCTGCACACGGCGTCATGGCTTAAATTCCAATTAGGATGAATCACGGCCTTTACAGGCACATCAGTGTACCCTTTCTCACCGAGGGCGATGTGGGGGCTAGTGGATGTACTGAAACGGTCCATGAGTTCAAGACTCATGTTTTAGAGCAAACCCCTGCCTTGTTAAAAAAAAAAACATTAAAATAAATACTTCCCAAGTACAGAAAAATCATCAGCGTAGCTGCGATTCACAGAAACACCTCTTTCCCTACAACAACTACTAGTGCACATCACTCCTCACAGAAGTAATCGTTCAAATGAAAACGACGAGGGTAAATAGTCTGATGATTGAATATCCAGACACATATAAAAAAATAATAATAAATACTCCCTCAAGCAGCTGCTTGCCACAGAGGTCTGACAGGAGCCTGTCAGTTTATATGCCACAGTAGAAGATCTGAAAGGATGACAGGACCTCAGCAGAAAACAACACGAACATCCATGCCTTACCCGGGGCTCGAACCCAGGTCCCGTAGATCAATAGCCAAAGCGCGCTAACCACTCGGCCACGGGACGGCTTACAAGTATATATATAAGGGACCGCAACGGCAAGCGGAGTTCAGCAAAAAAGAGAGACACATGCCACAGGGTGGATGACATGAATGGGCAACAGGAATGGCGGCTCTCATCTGAGGTGGAAAAAGAGATCGGAGGCGGCAATGCTCAGCGAGGTGCAGTCGCCTATGGCAGCAGGTGGGACGGGAGGCATCCTGCGGGGCAGGGTCCCGTCACGGAGTCGGCACCGCTCTGTCCCGTGGGTTGGGCACCTCCTGTGGCTGTCCGTTGCTTTGTACCCTCTCTCTCTTCGAACTCGGTGCTATGCCGTCAATTTCACTTGCATCCCAATGTGGGTCTGTCTGCCTCGATGTTGCCCTTGTAAGAGAAAGACCTTTCTCGCCTCTTGCTTGGTATGTGTCTGCCGCTCTGCGAACGCGAATTACAGTGCATTGTGCATATTGTGCATCAACCAGCAGGGGGCGCTAACTGCAGCGTAAAGAGACGAATGACTGAATGTTTTAATTCCTCTTTTTTTAGCTTGAAAAAAAGAACTTACATTTTTTTCCCCCTATAAAGTTTGGAGAGCATTTATTATGCAAAGTGGTTTTCGGTATGCCATCTGTCTGTCTAGGCCTCAATGATGTCTGAACGGTTTCAAGTCCCCTATTTGATATTTTTTGTTTAGACATATTTTCGTCTAGACTAATGGTGTTGCGAATAGACTATTTGTGATGAAAAATAATTAAGGATGCCGTGTTGAATCATTTATAGTTCCCTTTATTTTATAACGTCTTAAGGGGAGAGGATTAGTTTCAGATTACGAACATGACGTGCTACCGATTGAACCCCCCCCCTCTCTCCATGCACATACTTAACCAGTGAAATGCATAAACGTGACCCGTTTACTGCCTTCGGTGGGAAAAGGTAACAACAATGATGGGCTTGGGAAAGCTTCTGTTCGTTGCAGGCCCGGATCTATAAAAAAATAATAAGGGGGGAGAGGGAGGAGCAAGATCGAGCCGGAACGTCGTTCCGGTATAAAAATTTTTCCTCCATTTTAGTGGTTTTAAAAAATTTGTCGAAAAATACTTGTACATATTTTTAATACATTGTTTCACCTTCTTTCCTGTTACTATGGTTCTTAAGAGTGGGGGAAACCCACTTCTGTTAGAGATTAATTAATAAATCAATAAGACTATATTCCGTCCCGTGGCTGAGTGGTTAGCGCGCTTGGCTAATGATCTAAGGGACGTGGGTTCGAGCCCCGGTTAAGGCATGGATGTTTAAGTTGCATTTCTGCTGAGGTCCTGCCATCCTCACAGACCTTCTACTATGGCATATAAACTGACAGACTCCTGTCAGACCTCTTTGGCAAGCAGCTGTTTGAGGGTGTATTTTTTTTTTATCTCTACGAAAATTATTATTATATAGTGATTAAAAATATTTTATTATCCTTAAGCCTCGATTATATGATTGCTGCGTTATCAGGTTAAACTTTGGTAATCTGTGAATCTCCATTTTCTTTCTCAAAAATTTTCAAAGCAAGTTTCGTTGATTTTACATTTGTCATTTTTGATTAACAAGTTAAGTCTTCGAATCCTGTCAGTGATGAATTCTTTTCTGGCGAACGAATTAAATCCGTAGAATGTCACTAAAGGTACAGTCTCTCAAAAAAAGTATCCGAACACTATGGCTGATTACAGAATTTAGAAAATATCTGGCAACGTTTTTTTTAGAAATTAGTGATCTGGCAACCTTCGTGTCACGTGACACGAAGGTTGCCAGATATTTTCTGAATTCTGTAATCAGCCATAGTGTTCGGATACTTTTTTTGAGCGACTGTACATTACTCTTAATTACACTTTAATAAAACCTCACACTTTTCAGGCTAATACTCGTATGACATTTAATAATATGACAATTCACAGCATAAACATGAATAAATATAGTGATTGGACACAGACTTAATATACTACCCCACCAACTAATCCAGTCACGCACTCCCAGACTGATGACTCGAGTTTTTTTTATGAACCATGACTCACTGATGTAGTTGGTTTCCAGAGCAGAGCCTTCCTCTCATCACCTCCTACCTTGTCAGTGGTCATTTCATTTCTCCAGGGCTCCACTTTCCCATTACTCCTGCTGTAAAACAGATGGAGATCTCTTTAGCGCTGTGTAACTTTAAGGCATCCCGCGGTGCGCTGGTCAGAATTACGCAAGGGCCGGCATTCGCTTCGCAGACCAGTGACAAACATCGGTTTCGCATTTATAAAGAACACGCGTACATGAAAAAGGAGAGGCGAACATGGGAACATTCTTGACACCATCCTTACAAAAAAAAAACAGATCTTTGACCTCCGTTTGGATCTAGATCAGGTTTTTAAAAACTGTTTTGGCACTCTAGAAACTATAGCAGTTTAGAATGAAAAATTCAGAGTGAACCCTGAGCTGCACTTTTTGCACGTAGTGGACTAAATGGCCAGTTCACAAGGACCCCAAGGGCTCTGGGGGTGGGGGTTGCTCAGTCGGTAGCGCTCCATGCTCGTAATCTGCAGTTCCCAGGTTCGAGTCCCATCTGGGTCAGCGTTGAGATCTATCTCCGCAAAACTCCCCGCCCTGCCCACGATCAGTAGGGGAAACCGATGGGCTTGGAAAGGCCACAGTCCGTCGGATGGGACGTAAGCCGTCATATATAATAATTAAGGTCCGTACACATGTGTATAAAATTTAAATAAAATTTTAATCATGTATGTACAGACCTGTAAGGAAAGTTATAAAAAAACATATTTTTTTCTGCAGCCGCCGCGAATTGTTTGTGGTCGGTAATGCGACCACGAGAAAATATCTTCTGAGAACCACTGGTATGCAAAAATATACGGTCCACGAGAGAATTTTTGTCGCCTCAGAACCATTTTCGTTTTTGGTGTAAAATGTTTTCAATTTCTCACCTTTTAAAATTAAATGTTCTTAAGGCAGGCGTGTCCAACCCGCGGCCCTGGACAGCTAGTAATGCGGCCCACAAACTCGTAAAGTTTACGTGTTTACGACATAAGCTTTCAAGATGATTATGTGATTTTCAGGGTTTTTGATATCCCACTAATTTTATATTGCCCTTTTTTAATTTTATAATAGAAAACATAAGAAAATAAATGAAGTTTTATTATTCATATACATTAACTATATTATATATTTTATGTGCGGCCCAAAACAATTCACCTTCACTCAATGTGGCCTAGGGAAGTCAAAAAGTTGGACACGCTTGTCTTAAGGAATTAAAAATTCCTCTCTTCCATGTTAAGTTACACTTTTTGTAAGCTTTATATGGAATTTACGTGGGACGTTCAAAAAAATTTTTGACATGCGTCTGCAGAACAAAAACCATTGCATTACCTCAACAAAACTTTTACTGTCCTTCAAAGTGGGGCGGGGGTGGCTCAGTCGGTAGCGCGCCAGGCTCGTAATCTGTAGTTTCCAGGTTCGAGTCCCAGCTGGGTCAGCGTTGAGATTTATCTCCGCAAAATTCCCCGCCCTGCCCACGGTCAGTAGGGGACACCGATGGGCTTGGAAAGGCCGCCGTCCGTCGGATTGGACGTTAAGCCGCTGCCCGTGTGCGGGAGAGACATACCCTGTGCACGTTAAAGAACACGCTGGATGGCCTTGACGGGAGGCTACCATCTGTCTCCCAACAGCTGTTCCAGTGGGTCCCCTCCCCCAACCTTCTCTGAGCCTTCGGGGTCCATGTGACCTGGCTATTTAGCCCATGGTGTGCAAAAAAGTGCTGCTCAGAGGTAAAACAACCCAACCCTTCAAAGTACATTCCTCCAGCATCTATGCAAAGTGGCAGACGTCTACGCCAATTCTGGAACGCTTGGTGGTTGTGGGTTGTTTTTACCTCTGAGCAGCACTTTTTTGCACACCACGGGCACAATGTGACCAAGGTCACAAGGACCCGAAGTCACAGAGAAGGTTGGGGGAGGAAACCCACTGGAAAAGCTGTTGGGAGACAGATGGTAGTCTCCCGTAAAGGCCGTCCAGCGTGTTCTTTAATGTGCACAGGGTATGGTTCTCCCACACACGGGACCACAGCTTAACGTCCCACCCGACGGAATTTCCAAGCCCATCGGTGGTCCCTACTGACCGTGGGCAGGGCGGGGAGTTTTGCGGAGATAAGTCTCAAAGCTGACCCAGCTGGGACTCGAACCTGGGAACTGCAGATTACCGCTTGGTGGTATCCTGTTGGGGAATACTCCCCAATCTGAATGAACGCATTTTCAAGGTCTTACACCTTTGAAAAAGGCTTCCCAGCAACTTCCTTTTTAATATTTGGAAACGAAAAATCTCATGGTGCAAGATGGGTGAATATATCCATGCCTCACGCGGGACTCGGACCCAGTTCCCTTTAATCAATAGCCAAGCACGCTAACCACTCGGTCATGAGACTTATCTGGAAGAACTATAGGAGTAATTTAAAGCATGTTCAAAGTATTCAATATTTAACAAAAAAAGTTTATTTCTTTTTTAAAATTGCGTTCCATTTTCTCATTTTTTATACGATTATTCGAGCTTTATTTTTAGTATTATTATTCACAGCTATAAATTCTGAATGAAGAATTTGTCAATGAAGAAATCTGCTAGAGTAGAAATTGGTTTTCATTCCGCCAAACTTTTGGAGTGCGGCGTTCTAATTAAAATGAGATTGGACTTCTTTCAAAAATGAATCAGTTGAAGTCATTGGTTCCAACATCCAATGCGATCTATATGTGTACACGAGAGCGGAAAAAGAGTTAAAAAGTCAGGAAACTTGCTCCTTTAGACTTACTCCTGTAAAATGTATTCGATTTTTTTTTAAATCCTCACGTCTGCTACTAAGTAGGCAGGACTTCCTCACGTGTGTTCAAGTTTTTTACACAAGTGAAAATGGTCAGTTCAACGTCAGACTTCAGGTACCACATTTACGAATCACAAAAAGAAGCATTTCACACTTTATGTGGCATATGCCACTTCTCGTGAAGTTCATCTTTGAATTTAAGATGTACTTTTATACCACGAATTTAAGAATGGGAAATAAAATTGTTCTACATAACTATCCGAGATTTGTAGCCGAACAAAATAATCTACAAACGCGAAGAGTCAAATGCAATCGGTTACCACAGTGCGAGCTTAATTCTCCGTGAATTAAATATACTGCTAGCGAGGGTACGGATGTAGAAATAATAAAGGGGGAGGGAGGAAGTTACGCAATCGAGGCGGAAAAAAAAATAAGGATGGGGTGACCAAGAGACTGGATATCCATTACAATATAACATTTTCCCCTCCGTCTTAGAGGTCTTTAAAAAATTTCTTCAAAAATGCGTGAAATGGGGGGGGGGGGAAGCAAGACCTACCCACCCCTAGACCCGTCCCTGCTGCTGCCTTAATTCCTCTTCGCAATGGGACAAGGTTGGATTAGTCTGTAGGACGCTAGACTCGTAATCTGATGTTAACAGGTTCGATTCCCCACTGTACTTACGTTGAGATAATTTCCGTTATGTGTGCTCTCGCTGATGGAGAAGTCACTGATGGGTTTGGAAAAGCCGTCGTTTGTCTGATGGAACATTAAGTCGCGTTGGCCACCGCTCGTGTATTTTGAAGGACCATTAACGAGAATCTTGTTTCTGTCACCTTGCACCGTCCAATAGATCCCCTTTCCTATCTCTAAGCGATTGGGGTCCTTGTGATCTGGCTATTAAGCCTATTGTGTGCAAAAAAATGCCGCAAAAAAATATAAAGCAACCCTATCTTTTTTTCTCCTTTCCATAAATTCCATTTCTTTTCTAACGACATCGCATTACGAGAAAGGTCGATTTGTCCTTATTCTCGTAGAGACACCGAGAAATCCAGAATAAAAACTGTCTCTTTAGATTTATAGTCTTCGGTGAGCGATCACTGTACCTGGAACTATTGATGGAAAGAGCGAGAGTAGTTGGTGTTAGGAGCTTGCCTCAACCGCAGTGTGATAAAACAACATGGCCGCGATGTCTGATTACAGCAGGGCGGAGCCCAGATCATTGGCCTGATTCGGCGTTGATTTACTGTTAGCCTGGTTGCCGCCATCGAGGAGCCTCACCTCCTCTCCCTTCTTGCTCTCCACTTCCCACCCTGAGACAGCGGCAACCTGTGTGGGCCGAACAGGCTCTGCTCCTTGTCTTATTGCTGCTCATTAGGTTAGGCCTTTACACCTGATCGTCTCCGCACGTTGTTGTCCTACATCGGATCCTATCTTCTGCCAAGAAGCATCACGTCCGAAGGTTTTCGACCAGGTCACCCGTCGATGCGGATCTTCACGGAAGGTTTCGGTCGCACAAACACATTGTAAGCACAAACTTACCGATCTCGAAGCATTGACTTTTGCCAGAGAGCAAGTATTCTTCGTCTGCTTCTTTTTTTGCTTGAAAAATCAGATTATTTTGGAAGATCACCTTAGGGATTATATCTTATCGTTGTTGAATAATCACGTTTTGTATATTGTATTGCTGTTTTATAACGCAATGCATCTTAGTGGACGACACGTTTGTTGCGTTTATATAATACAATAAAACTTCTGTAAATCGAACTTTCGCAACTCGAAGTTGGGTTGTTTTACCTCTAAGCGGCACTTTTTTTCTTGCACACAATGGGCTAAATGGTCAGGTCGCAAGGACCCCGAGGGCTCAGAGAAGGTTGGGGGAGTAGACACATTGGATAGCTGTTGGGAGACAGATGGTAGCCTCCCGTCAGGGCCATCCAACGTATTCTTTAACGTACATAGGGTATGCTCTCCCGCACACAGCTTAACGTCCCATCCGAAGGACTGCGGATTGGATTGGATTGTTTTACCTCTGAGCGGCACTTTTTTGCAGATCATGGGCTAAATGGGCAGGCCACAAGGACCCCGAAGGCTCAGAGAAGGTTGGGACCCACTGGAACAGCTGTTGGGAGACAGATGGTAACCTCCCGTCAAGGCCATCCAGCGTGTTCTTTAACGTGCACAGGGTATGGCTCTCCTGCACACGGGGCCACGGCTTAACGTCCCATCCGACGGACGGTGGCCTTTCCAAGCCCATCGGTGTCCCCTACTGACCGTGAGAAGGGCGGGGAATTTTGCGGAGATAAATCTCAACGCTGACCCAGCTGGGACTCGAACCTGGGAACTACAGATTACGAGCCTGGCGCGCTACCGACTGAGCCACCCCCGCCCCAAAGGACTGCGGCCTTTCCAAGCCCGTCGGTGTCTCCTACTGACCGTGCGCAGGGCGGGGAGTTTTGCGGAGATAAATCTGACCCAGGCGGTACTACACATAATTTCATTTGACATATTTATTTATATCATTTCATAAATAAAACAAATAATAAATACCCCCTCAAGCAGCTGCTTGCCACAGAGGTCTGACAGGAGCCTGTCAGTTTATATGCCATAGTAGAAAGATTTTTGAGGATGGCAGGACCTCAGCAGAAAACAACACAAACATCCATGCCTTACCCGGGGCTCTGAACACAAGGGGTCTGAACCCCTTAAGTCAGTAGCCAAGCGCGCTAACCACTCGGCCACGGGACGGTATGCTGGTTGTTAATCTTTATTTCGCGTGTCTCGTATTCATAAAAACAGACCTGTAGTCTGATATCCGAAATTCATCATGTTCAGTCAGTGGCGAAACTAGATTGTCACGTGCCCTGATGAAAATATTCGAGTGGGTCCCCTATCATTTAGTATAAAATGGGGGGAGGCTTTGCTTTCAATATACCGAAGAAGCCGGATTTGAGATCATGATCCTGTATTTAGTGAAAAATTGTTCCTGTTTGTAACGAAAATAGTTCTTTTACAGGATTTTATTGGCGAACCCATGGGGATATGTGTATTAAGCTAAGCAACACTGATATGGCTTCTGTTTTTGCTTACTAAATGAAGTTTAGCGAAACTTACCAAGTATATAATAATAAAAAATTCTCTTCGTATATTTTATAATCCTGGAATTTGTGTATATATCTGAGATTCTTCATTGGGTTAAATATTTTTGCCCTTCGATGGGGGGGGGGGGGGGGGGGGGGGGCTTAGTCGGTAGCGCGCCAGGCTCGTAATCTTGCAGTTCCCAGGTTCGAGTCCCAGCTGGGCCAGCGTTCAGATTTATCTCCGCAAAATTCCCCGCCCTGCCCACGGTCAGTAGGGGACACCGATAGGCTTGGAAAGGCCGCCGTCCGTCGGATGGGACGTTAAGCCGTGGCCCCGTGTGCGGGATAGCCATACCCTGTGCACGTTAAAGAACACGCTGGATGGCCTTGACGGGAGGCTACCATCTGTCTCCCAACAGCTGTTCCAGTGGGTCTCCTCCCTCAACCTTCTCTGAGCCTTCGGGGTCCTTGTGACCTGGACATTTAGCCCATGGTGTGCAAAAAAAGTGCCGCTCAGAGGTAAAGTAACCCAACCTTCGATATATAGATCTGGATAATTTATTATTCCAAGACCTGATAGAGGTTGAAGTAGTTCGCAGTAGCGGAAATAAAGGAGGGCGACGTGGTCCCTACAAGAACTCCGCAAAATTCCCGCCATGCCCACGGTCAGTAGGGGAACCGATGGGCTTGGAAAGGCCGCCGTCCGTCGGATGGGACGTTAAGCCGTGGCGCCGTGTGCTGGAGAGCCATACCCTGTGCATGTTAAAGAACACGCTGGATGGCCTTGACGAGAGGCTACCATCTGTCTCCCAACAGCTGTTCCAGTGGGTCCCCTTCTCCCAACCTTCTCTGAGCCTTCGGGGTCCATGTGACCTGGCCATTTAGCCCATTGTGTGCAAAAAAGTGCCGCTCAGAGGTAAAACAACCATAACCCTACAAGAAACATGAGATTTTTTTTCCATTCCAATAGGCAACCATTTTTGCCTTCCTAAAAAGATTAACTGTGCTGGGTTTGATTGCCATTTTCCTTTTCAGAAAGATCCTCAGTAACCAAGAGATCAAATTAAACGCTGCTAAAAAGGATCTCAATTATTAAATGATCCATTAGTATAATTAAGAGTGTCATATCTGGACTACAAAATTCTTCTTACG
This sequence comes from Ryuthela nishihirai, assembly GCA_038380435.1. NCBI lineage: Eukaryota > Metazoa > Arthropoda > Arachnida > Araneae > Heptathelidae > Ryuthela > Ryuthela nishihirai. The sequence continues at coordinate 27,103,113 of JAWZYU010000026.1, forward strand.
TTCCTAAATAACCTTCGAGCTAGTGTCACACTTATGCACTGAAACTTCTGGGGAGGAAAAAAATCATTTCCCTCAAGGGGACAGATGACAAATTGAACAATGTTAAATGAACATGTTATTAAAAGATTTTCGTGAAGAATAGGAAAGGCGTTGGATGATAAAGATGAGTGAACTTTATGAGGGAACAGGGCTGAACAGAAAGTGATTTCTTGGGGGTATGGGGCAGAAGAAACTTTATGGGGGGACTGGGATGAAAAGGGCAATAGAAGGATCTGGCGGAAGAACAGATATTTGATTAATTAGTTGGGTTTTTATGGCGAATTGCGACAAACGGGATGAAAAAAGTAGAGTGGGTTGGATTGTTTTACCTCTGAGCTGCACTTTTTTGCACACCATGGGCTAAATGGCCTGGTCACAAGGCCCCGAGGGCCCAGAGAAGGTTGGAGGAAGGGGAGCTACTAAACAGCTGTTAGGAGACAGATGGTAGCCTCCCGTCAAGACTATCCATTGTGTTCTTTAATGTGCACAGGGTATGGCTCTCCTGCACACGACTTAATGTCCCATCCAATGGATGGTGGCCTTTCGAAACCCATCGATGTCCCCTACTGATCAAGAGCATGGTAGGGTTTTTAGCAGAGATAAATATGAATGCTGGCACAGATGGGACTCAGACCTGGGAACTACAGATTGCAAGCCTGGAGCACTACAGACTCCCCACCAAAAAAGCGCTAAAAGACAAAACCTAAAATCAAGGAATGTTTGATACTTTCAGCATCCTACACATCACAGATTGAATGCTGAGTCACGACTCTACTTGTATATATATATTGCAGATTTGCCACCCCATGTAGACGCGGGGTTTGGGTTGGGTTGTTTTACCTCTGAGCGGCACTTTTTTGCACACCATGGGCTAAATGGCCAGGTCACATAGACCCCGAAGGCTCAGAGAAGGTTGGGGGAGGGGACCCACTGGAACAGCTGTTGGGAAACAGATGGTAGCCTCCCGTCAAGGCCATCGAGTGTGTTCTTTAACGTGCACAGGGTATGGCTCTCCCGCACACGGGGCCATGGCTTAACGTCCCATCCGACGGACGGCGGCCTTTCCAAGCCCATCGGTGTCCCCTACTGACCGTGAGAAGGGCGGGGAATTTTGCGGAGATAAATCTCAACGCTGACCCAGCTGGGACTCGAACCTGGGAACTGCAGGTTACGAGCACTACCTATTGATGACATTCAGCTGGGTAGGTTCAGACAATTGGTTCAGATCCCACCGGGCTCAAGGACAATTTTTCCTCTACACCTCATCATCCTGTTACATGAAACGACTTGATAATAGATAGATACTCAGTAAATCAATGATGAGCTGTGAATTCATTTATCTAAAGAACCCAAGCATGTTGAGCACTGATAATGATAAAGGAAGCTGCGAGCCCCGGGTTAAGGCATGGCTGTCTGTGTCGTTTTTCTACTGAGGCTTTGCCATCCTCTCAGACCTTCTACTATGGCATATAATAAACTGACAGGCTCCTGTCAGACCTCTGTGGCAAGCAGCTGCTTGAGGGGGTATTTATTTATTTTTTTAAAATATTACTATAAAATAATAAAATATTGGAATCTATCACTTAAAATTTAATTTACATATTTTTATGTAAGGCGTAATCAGCATAAAACTGTAAAGCCCAGTTGCCTCTGGCGAATGGGAAATGCTTTTTTTTTTAAAAAGTAGGGCCTTGATGTTTCTTTATGTGCATCTTTTTCTACTGAAGTCCAGCCTTCCTCACAGATCTCCTCTATGGTGTATTACTCTGAGAGACACCTATCAGACCTCTGTGACACACAGCTATATTAAAGGGAAATTTATTTCTTATGAAAATGTTAACAAGAAAATTAATTAAATTTATTTAATAATTCCTTTCAACCCAGCAATGTGTACACAAAAAGTACTATCAAAAGCATACAGGAAGCTTAAATTTATTCAAGTTTTAATTCTCAGAAGAAATAACAATATACATACTTTTTATCACAAGGTACATCTAAAGGAAAGCCCTTATACAAATATGCATATGTAGAAATTGATTAACTAGTTCTCGTATGTGTAAAATTCGAGAACGTTATCTTCTTTTTTTTGCTTTAGAGTCTGGTTCTAAATTACAAAATACACAATTTCTAAACAGCAACAGATGTTTACGAAACTTAGTTTTTTTTTCCGAATACTGCAAAAATCAATATTGTGTCAGAAGGAAGTCAAATACTTATTTTTTTACGTTTACTTCTACACGTCCTATCTAAATGGTCCCTGAGGTTAACTATGTTACAATTGAGCTAGAGGTAAGAAAAATAAATCGAAGAAGAGGAGATTAAAGTAAAAGTACACACAGATAGGATCATTACAATCTTTCAATGTGTTCATCTGCAGGAAATACGTATAAACACACTCAACAGAATATGGAAAACGATTAATGCTAAACATGAGCGAGAAACTGTCAAATAGCATAAACCCAGTTAAATTTTATTTTAAAATGCACGTTTTTAACACAACTTTTAAGTAAAACCCGAGATCTGAAACGATATTCAGGCTATTTTTTCATTCTCTGAGTGGCATTTTGTTGCCGCACAATGGTTTATTAGTTAGGTCAAAAGAGTATTTTGTGATGTTAAGAAGTTTTGGATTAATACGTAGTTACCTAATCCGCTAGTTTAACGCACCATATATCAGAAAATACGTATAAACACACTCAACAATACTTAACGCACCATATATCCAGCTCTTCGAACCAGTCAATAATTGATATACTTTTACATTTTGCTGGGCACAGTACACATTTCGTTCAACCGTAGGTTTCACCCAGTGCTACTAAGTAGATTGCTGAGTAAGGCCTTAAAAGTTGTTTAGTTTCATTTACTTTGATCAGAAGTTTTGTGCCCCACAATGGGCTGTGGCCACTTCACAAAGACCTCAGAGCTGGGTAGGGGATCCATTAGGAGACAGATGGAAGCTTCCCGTGAAGGCCATCTAATGCTTTAACGTGCACAAAATAGGATCTCCTGCATATTGAACCAACGGACTTTCCATGCTTATTGGTGTCCCGTTTTTCATGAAAGAAAATCTCAATATGAAGATTCGAACTTGGGAATGTCAGGTTACGAGCTTGGCACACTACTTACTGAACCCCCGAAATCTAAGGCCTCTAAAAATTATAATTCTTGCATAAATAAAAAAAAAAGGGGCGAGATTGTTGGTCTTCAAATCACTAGTTAATGGGCAAGTCCAGACAAACGCATAAGCTACAGCTTAGGGACTCACTGTATTTGGGGCCTCAAAAAACGCATATCAAATTTTTACTGTGTAGTAGTTGTGAATTTGTATTAGTAGTTACAAATTGTAATTTTTAATGGTATTTTTCAAAGTTTCCTTCAGTCAAAACAATAAATTTGTATTTTGACTTTAGAGGTTGTGGAGTGTCTCAAACTTGACATAGCTTAGGGTCTCAGAAGGTTAAAGTCCGGCCATGTTAATGGGTGTCCCAGAATTCCGGAAATTACTCTGAATAAATAAAACCAGCAGCTTAATGTCAAATTTAGGCCTACTAAGTCCCGAGAAATTATTCTTTCCGACTGGACAATATATATCTCCTTCCCCCAGTTTTAGTGTTTTTAAAAATATTTTTGAAAAATTTGTATGTTTACTACTTTTCTCGCCTGCATTTCAGTTAATATTTCTAGTGGGGGGATATATTTTTTTTTCTTGAGGATTTGTGATTCTAGCAGAAAAAAATTATTTTTATTTAATACAATTAAAATTACTGCCTGTTGATTAACTTGATTTCACAACTTTCTAGAAAAATGCATATAATATACATATGTTTAGCATTCGTTCACCTCCATTCCGGGTACTCATTCTCAAAGGCGGGGAGGGGTAATCCCCCCTCCTAATCCGAGCTTGGTTTATAATATTAATAAAATTTCGAAGACAAAATTGAGGAGGTGGTTGGGAAGCAAGTGACTTTATTGAGTTAGAACGGACAGGAACGCCCTTGTAAAATATTTTTTTATCCTCAAATTTCGTAGTCTTTTAAAGAAATATTCTTCAAAGTACGTTTTTTCCTTCGTTACGATTATTAAAATTCTCATGGGATGGGGGGGGGAGGGAGGGAGGGGAAGGATTAGAGCAGCCCCTGAATATTCATAATTAGACCTAATTAGTTTGGCTTCATTGTTATTATTGATACTTCTGTGAAGTTTTCGACACTTTGCCGCTGCTATATTATTTGAAATATGGAACTTATTGCAATTTTACATTATCCTCAAGTGGTAGCTTTTCAAAATCATGTTTAACTGGGCTGGGAAACATACTTCCTCCGAAGTTGGGTTTTTACCCAACTTCGGAGGAAGTATGTTTCCCAGTCAAGTCTCCTACACCTGTACCTACACAGCGATTTTTTTTTTATTATATAATACGTTTTACATAATACAACTAGCTCATTTAGAAATGATTTGAGTTTTACTTTTGCAGATATACTGAAAAAAAAAAATTTTTTTTAAGCCCAAAGCTGTCAAATTTTATCTTTAAAGTAAAAAAGAAACGTACTCTGGGATAGGAGGAAGTCAAAACCAATTTCCCATGCCGTTTTTTCACGATCTTTATGATCTATTGCAAAGTTTTACAACCTTACAATCGTGGTGTGCTGGATATATTTTTGAAGTAATTATATTGTAAAGAAAGAAACAATAAAAATATATTATATAAAATTATAAAATATGTTAAAAACATATTTTATAATCCATATGGTCTACGGAATTCTGGCAATTTTAAAATTTATTCAGTATATCTAGGGTATGACGTTTTCAGGCTATAAAAAACATTCGGGGAGGGGGGGGTAATTATCGGGCAAAATTTTTGTTTCTCAAATTCAGTTTGATATAAAAATAATCCAAATGTTCAAGTATTACGTAATAATTTTATTATTTACATACAGTACGCAGTGTCAATGTTTCTTCAGCGAGATTAATTCTGTACCAACTCTTCCGTCTAATTCTTGTAAATTCACAACAGATATGCATCTATAAATGATGCCTTTAATGTATTTACGTTTTTAATGTTAATAAATATGTTCTTGATCTGATTTTTTTTCTATATTTTGTTATTATGCAGTATGTCAGGAACGAATAAACTAATATCTCTTACATTAACATGAGATTTTCATTTTCGTTTAACGAATGGTACTCTGCTGCAACCCATTAATTCGTTATAACGAGAACTACGTTATCTGTTATATTACTGCGTAGTTAGTAGTTACCTAATGTGGAGTCCAGCATATTGCATCAGTCGTATGCATGTACTGCCTCATAACATAGAATAATTAATAATAATTCGTTCTCTTTGCCTTTGCCTATCTAGTACTGACAAATGGCAAACTGAAACAAATCGACAGCATACTTATTTAATATTTTGGTTTTTACAAGAAAAAAAAACAACAAATTATTATGCAATGCATATTTTTCTTCCCGTGTTTAACCCTAATACAGGGGCGGGGGTGGCTCAGTCGGTAGCGCGCCAGGCTCGTAATCTGTAGTTCCCAGGTTCGAGTCCCAGCTGGGTCAGCGTTGAGATTTATCTCCGCAAAACTCCCCGCCCTGCCCACGGTCAGTAAGGGACACCGATGGGCTTGGAAAGGCCGCCGTCCGTCGGATGGGACGTTAAACCGTGGCCCCGTGTGCGGGAGAGCCATACCCTGTGCACGTTAAAGAACACGCTGGATGGCCTTGACGGGAGGCTACCATCTGTCTCCCAACAGCTGTTCCAGTGGGTCTCCTCCCTCAACCTTCTCTGAGCCTTCGGGGTCCTTGTGACCTGGACATTTAGCCCATGGTGTGCAAAAAAAGTGCCGCTCAGAGGTAAAGTAACCCAACCTTCGATATATAGATCTGGATAATTTATTATTCCAAGACCTGATAGAGGTTGAAGTAGTTCGCAGTAGCGGAAATAAAGGAGGGCGACGTGGTCCCTACAAGAACTCCGCAAAATTCCCGCCATGCCCACGGTCAGTAGGGGAACCGATGGGCTTGGAAAGGCCGCCGTCCGTCGGATGGGACGTTAAGCCGTGGCGCCGTGTGCGGGAGAGCCATACCCTGTGCATGTTAAAGAACACGCTGGATGGCCTTGACGAGAGGCTACCATCTGTCTCCCAACAGCTGTTCCAGTGGGTCCCCTTCTCCCAACCTTCTCTGAGCCTTCGGGGTCCATGTGACCTGGCCATTTAGCCCATTGTGTGCAAAAAAGTGCCGCTCAGAGGTAAAACAACCATAACCCTACAAGAAACATGAGATTTTTTTTCCATTCCAATAGGCAACCATTTTTGCCTTCCTAAAAAGATTAACTGTGCTGGGTTTGATTGCCATTTTCCTTTTCAGAAAGATCCTCAGTAACCAAGAGATCAAATTAAACGCTGCTAAAAAGGATCTCAATTATTAAATGATCCATTAGTATAATTAAGAGTGTCATATCTGGACTACAAAATTCTTCTTACGTTCCTAAATAACCTTCGAGCTAGTGTCACACTTATGCACTGAAACTTCTGGGGAGGAAAAAAATCATTTCCCTCAAGGGGACAGATGACAAATTGAACAATGTTAAATGAACATGTTATTAAAAGATTTTCGTGAAGAATAGGAAAGGCGTTGGATGATAAAGATGAGTGAACTTTATGAGGGAACAGGGCTGAACAGAAAGTGATTTCTTGGGGGTATGGGGCAGAAGAAACTTTATGGGGGGACTGGGATGAAAAGGGCAATAGAAGGATCTGGCGGAAGAACAGATATTTGATTAATTAGTTGGGTTTTTATGGCGAATTGCGACAAACGGGATGAAAAAAGTAGAGTGGGTTGGATTGTTTTACCTCTGAGCTGCACTTTTTTGCACACCATGGGCTAAATGGCCTGGTCACAAGGCCCCGAGGGCCCAGAGAAGGTTGGAGGAAGGGGAGCTACTAAACAGCTGTTAGGAGACAGATGGTAGCCTCCCGTCAAGACTATCCATTGTGTTCTTTAATGTGCACAGGGTATGGCTCTCCTGCACACGACTTAATGTCCCATCCAATGGATGGTGGCCTTTCGAAACCCATCGATGTCCCCTACTGATCAAGAGCATGGTAGGGTTTTTAGCAGAGATAAATATGAATGCTGGCACAGATGGGACTCAGACCTGGGAACTACAGATTGCAAGCCTGGAGCACTACAGACTCCCCACCAAAAAAGCGCTAAAAGACAAAACCTAAAATCAAGGAATGTTTGATACTTTCAGCATCCTACACATCACAGATTGAATGCTGAGTCACGACTCTACTTGTATATATATATTGCAGATTTGCCACCCCATGTAGACGCGGGGTTTGGGTTGGGTTGTTTTACCTCTGAGCGGCACTTTTTTGCACACCATGGGCTAAATGGCCAGGTCACATGGACCCCGAAGGCTCAGAGAAGGTTGGGGGAGGGGACCCACTGGAACAGCTGTTGGGAAACAGATGGTAGCCTCCCGTCAAGGCCATCGAGTGTGTTCTTTAACGTGCACAGGGTATGGCTCTCCCGCACACGGGGCCATGGCTTAACGTCCCATCCGACGGACGGCGGCCTTTCCAAGCCCATCGGTGTCCCCTACTGACCGTGAGAAGGGCGGGGAATTTTGCGGAGATAAATCTCAACGCTGACCCAGCTGGGACTTGAACCTGGGAACTGCAAGTTACGAGCACTACCTATTGATGACATTCAGCTGGGTAGGTTCAGACAATTGGTTCAGATCCCACCGGGCTCAAGGACAATTTTTCCTCTACACCTCATCATCCTGTTACATGAAACGACTTGATAATAGATAGATACTCAGTAAATCAATGATGAGCTGTGAATTCATTTATCTAAAGAACCCAAGCATGTTGAGCACTGATAATGATAAAGGAAGCTGCGAGCCCCGGGTTAAGGCATGGCTGTCTGTGTCGTTTTTCTACTGAGGCTTTGCCATCCTCTCAGACCTTCTACTATGGCATATAATAAACTGACAGGCTCCTGTCAGACCTCTGTGGCAAGCAGCTGCTTGAGGGGGTATTTATTTATTTTTTTAAAATATTACTATAAAATAATAAAATATTGGAATCTATCACTTAAAATTTAATTTACATATTTTTATGTAAGGCGTAATCAGCATAAAACTGTAAAGCCCAGTTGCCTCTGGCGAATGGGAAATGCTTTTTTTTTTAAAAAGTAGGGCCTTGATGTTTCTTTATGTGCATCTTTTTCTACTGAAGTCCAGCCTTCCTCACAGATCTCCTCTATGGTGTATTACTCTGAGAGACACCTATCAGACCTCTGTGACACACAGCTATATTAAAGGGAAATTTATTTCTTATGAAAATGTTAACAAGAAAATTAATTAAATTTATTTAATAATTCCTTTCAACCCAGCAATGTGTACACAAAAAGTACTATCAAAAGCATACAGGAAGCTTAAATTTATTCAAGTTTTAATTCTCAGAAGAAATAACAATATACATACTTTTTATCACAAGGTACATCTAAAGGAAAGCCCTTATACAAATATGCATATGTAGAAATTGATTAACTAGTTCTCGTATGTGTAAAATTCGAGAACGTTATCTTCTTTTTTTTGCTTTAGAGTCTGGTTCTAAATTACAAAATACACAATTTCTAAACAGCAACAGATGTTTACGAAACTTAGTTTTTTTTTCCGAATACTGCAAAAATCAATATTGTGTCAGAAGGAAGTCAAATACTTATTTTTTTACGTTTACTTCTACACGTCCTATCTAAATGGTCCCTGAGGTTAACTATGTTACAATTGAGCTAGAGGTAAGAAAAATAAATCGAAGAAGAGGAGATTAAAGTAAAAGTACACACAGATAGGATCATTACAATCTTTCAATGTGTTCATCTGCAGGAAATACGTATAAACACACTCAACAGAATATGGAAAACGATTAATGCTAAACATGGGCGAGAAACTGTCAAATAGCATAAACCCAGTTAAATTTTATTTTAAAATGCACGTTTTTAACACAACTTTTAAGTAAAACCCGAGATCTGAAACGATATTCAGTCTATTTTTTCATTCTCTGAGTGGCATTTTGTTGCCGCACAATGGTTTATTAGTTAGGTCAAAAGAATATTTTGTGATGTTAAGAAGTTTTGGATTAATACGTAGTTACCTAATCCGCTAGTTTAACGCACCATATATCAGAAAATACGTATAAACACACTCAACAATACTTAACGCACCATATATCCAGCTCTTCGAACCAGTCAATAATTGATATACTTTTACATTTTGCTGGGCACAGTACACATTTCGTTCAACCGTAGGTTTCACCCAGTGCTACTAAGTAGATTGCTGAGTAAGGCCTTAAAAGTTGTTTAGTTTCATTTACTTTGATCAGAAGTTTTGTGCCCCACAATGGGCTGTGGCCACTTCACAAAGACCTCAGAGCTGGGTAGGGGACCCATTAGGAGACAGATGGAAGCTTCCCGTGAAGGCCATCTAATGCTTTAACGTGCACAAAATAGGATCTCCTGCATATTGAACCAACGGACTTTCCATGCTTATTGGTGTCCCGTTTTTCATGAAAGAAAATCTCAATATGAAGATTCGAACTTGGGAATGTCAGGTTACGAGCTTGGCACACTACTTACTGAACCCCCGAAATCTAAGGCCTCTAAAAATTATAATTCTTGCATAAATAAAAAAAAAGGGGCGAGATTGTTGGTCTTCAAATCACTAGTTAATGGGCAAGTCCAGACAAACGCATAAGCTACAGCTTAGGGACTCACTGTATTTGGGGCCTCAAAAAACGCATATCAAATTTTTACTCTGTAGTAGTTGTGAATTTGTATTAGTAGTTACAAATTGTAATTTTTAATGGTATTTTTCAAAGTTTCCTTCAGTCAAAACAATAAATTTGTATTTTGACTTTAGAGGTTGTGGAGTGTCTCAAACTTGACATAGCTTAGGGTCTCAGAAGGTTAAAGTCCGGCCTTATTAATGGGTGTCCCAGAATTCCGGAAATTACTCTGAATAAATAAAACCAACAGCTTAATGTCAAATTTAGGCCTACTAAGTCCCGAGAAATTATTCTTTCCGACTGGGCAATATATCTCTCCTTCCCCCAGTTTTAGTGTTTTTAAAAATATTTTTGAAAAATTTGTATGTTTACTACTTTTCTCGCCTGCATTTCAGTTAATATTTCTAGTGGGGGGATGCATTTTTTTTTCTTGAGGATTTGTGATTCTAGCAGAAAAAAATTATTTTTAATACAATTAAAATTACTGCCTGTTGATTAACTTGATTTCACAACTTTCTAGAAAAATGCATATAATATACACATGTTTGGCATTTGTTCACCTCCATTCCGGGTACTCATTCTCAAAGGCGGGGAGGGGTAATCCCCCCTCCTAATCCGAGCTTGGTTTATAATATTAATAAAATTTCGAAGACAAAATTGAGGAGGTGGGTGGGAAGCAAGTGACTTTATTGAGTTAGAACGGACAGGAATGCCCTTGTAAAATATTTTTTTATTCTCAAATTTCGTAGTCTTTTAAAGAAATATTCTTCAAAGTACGTTTTTTCCTTCGTTACGATTATTAAAATTCTCATGGGATGGGGGGGGAGGGGAAGGATTAGAGCAGCCCCTGAATATTCATAATTAGACCTAATTAGTTTGGCTTCATTGTTATTATTGATACTTCTGTGAAGTTTTCGACACTTTGCTGCTGCTATATTATTTGAAATATGGAACTTATTGCAACTTTACATTATCCTCAAGTGGTAGCTTTTCAAAATCATGTTTAACTGGGCTGGGAAACATACTTCCTCCGAAGTTGGGTTTTTACAAGTCTCCTACACCTGTACCTACACAGCGATTTTTTTTTATTATATAATACGTTTTACATAATACAACTAGCTCATTTAGAAATGATTTGATTTTTACTTTTGCAGATATGCTGAAAAAAAAATTTTTTTTTTTAAAGCCCAAAGCTGTCAAATTTTAAAGTAAAAAAGAAACGTACTCTGGGATAAGTGGAAGTCAAAACCAATTTCCCTTGCCGTTTTTTCACTATCTTTATGATCTATTGCAAAGTTTCACAATCTTACAATAATTCGTGGTGTGCTGGATATATTTTTGAAATAATTATATTATAAAGAAAAAATAAAAATATATTATATAAAATTATAAAATATATTAAAAACATATTTTATAATCCATATGGTCTACGGAATTCTCGCAATTTTAAAATTTATTCAGTATATCTAGGGTATGACGTTTTCAGGCTATAAAAAACATTCGGGGAGGTGGGGGGTAATTATCGGGCAAAATTTTTGTTTCTCAAATTCAGTTTGATATAAAAATAATCCAAATGTTTAAGTATTACGTAATAATTTTATTATTTACATACAGTAGGCAGTGTCAATGTTTCTTCAGCGAGATTAATTCTGTACCAACTCTTCCGTCTAATTCTTGTAAATTCACAACAGATATGCATCTATAAATGATGCCTTTAATGTATTTACGCTTTTAATGTTAATAAATATGTTCTTGATCTGATTTTTTTTTTCAATATTTTGTTATTATATAGTATGTCAGGAACGAATAAACTAATATATCTTACATTAACATGAGATTTTCATTTTCGTTTAACGAATGGTACTCTGCAACCCATTAATTCGTTATAATGAGAACTACGTTATCTGTTATATTACTGCGTAGTTAGTAGTTACCTAATGTGGAGTCCAGCATATTGCATCAGTCGTATGCATGTACTGCCTCATAACATAGAATAATTAATAATAATTCGTTCTCTTTGCCTTTGCCTATCTAGTACTGACAAATGGCAAACTGAAACAAATCGACAGCATACTTATTTAATATTTTGGTTTTTACAAGAAAAAACAACAAATTATTATGAAATCCATATTTTTCTTCCCGTGTTTAACCCTAATACTAAATCTCTTGCTGGTAAAAATAGGGTAAAACCATAAAAAGTCGTACCTTAAAGGCTAGCTTACATTAAAGGCTAGATTTACTAGCGACAGTAAAGCGAATTTTCTAACTAAATTTTCATGTATGTATATATCGATTCGATATTTACATTGAGCCAGTAGTTTACCAATCGGTTATTGGCGCTAGTAATTCATGCCAGTGTAAAACTAGCCTTTAGTATTAAAGTAATATCCTATTCTATTTAGTAACACAGATTTTCTTTTCATCGCCAGATAAATACATTAATTAAATTTACTTAGATGTAGCGTGAGCCACTCAAAAGTGCATCGCATGAGGCGTATATGAAGTAATATTACAAGAGAACGAACTGGCAACTTCCACTATGATCATATACAAATGCTGAGTCTAATAAATAAGGTAAGTCAATGTGTGGTTACAATATCAATATTTGAAATTTCACCGCGAGATCAGGGGCAGGGGTGACTCAGTCAGTAGCGCTCCACACTCATAATCTCCTGTTCAGGTTCGAGTCCCACCTGGGCTAGCATCGAGATTTATCTGCGCAAAAATCCCCCACCCTGCCCTCAGTCAGTAGGGGACACTGATTAGCTTGGAACGGCGGCGGTCCATCGGATGGGTCCCTTTCTCCAAACCTTCTCCGAGTCGTGGCCGAGCCATTTAGTTCACTGTGTGCAAAAAAAGTGCAGCTCAGAGGAAAACAATCCGCGAGATCAAGAACTCGGGTACGAAATAATAAATTCCTAATAACTATATTACATTCCACATTCGAGTTCCTCAATCCCCCCCCCTCTAATTCTCGGTACAAAACAATCTTGAAGAAAAACAATTTTGATGGAGGCAGCGTTTTTCATCAAAAATAAATCATTAAGTGAATATTTATGATTTGGATTTCGTTTTCTAATTACTGCAGTAGAAGGGGTGGAGGTGGCTCAGTCGGTAGCGCGCCAGGCTCGTAATCTGCAGTTCTCAGGTTCGAGTAAAGCCGTGGCCCCGTGTATGGGAGAGATATACCCTGTGCACGTTAAAGAACACGCTGGATGGCCTTGAACTTCCCCCAACCTTCCCTGAGCCTTCGGGGGTCCTTGTAACCTGGCCATTTTAGCCCATTGTGTGGAAAAAAGTGCCGCTCAGAGGTAAAATCAACCCAACCCACAACTACAAGTAGAATAACTTGAATGAAATTGAAAATAAAATAATTTCTTCTTGCTTAAATCATATGGTAAGCATTAATAATTCATCGTTGTCGGCAGCCAATTCGCAAGGCATCAATGGGAATTTTTGTCTGCTTTAAGAACTGTTGTCAGTTTTCACGGTGCACAATGCTAAGGAAATGGGAGTGCAGTCTAGTATTATTATCTCGTTGGGTGTATATAGAGAGCACTGCAATGTGTATAATTCTTCAGATTTAAAATATTGTATTGCACGTTAAGTACAAGAAATTAATATCGCTATTACAGTTCTTTTTTGTAACAAAATATTTTAAATATTAGTATCTGAGCATAAGAAGTTCCATGTAGCTTGACATCTACATTTGGGTTACTGAGTACAAGAAAATCTGAGTTACACATGAAAAATGTACAGAATTATAAACATTTTCTGAAACGTATGTATTGTTACGACAGAAGAATCTGGCAACCGAAAGCAAAGTTTCAGCCAACGAATAAGAACGTTGGGAGAATTTGAGAACAGTGGAGCGTTAACGGTCGTTGTGTTGTAACGGTCGAATAGTTCGAAAATGGCCGGTGGGCTGTTCTGAGACAGTGCGCGTAAGTATCAAGAAGTAATTTGATGTGTTGTGTATACGCGGAAGGATAAAAGTGGGATCTTTTATCGTTAAGTATCAAGAAGTAACTTGATGTGTTGTGTATACGCAGAAGGATAAAAGTGGGATCTTTTATCGTTAAGTATCAAGAAGTAACTTGATGTGTTGTGTATACGCGGAAGTATAAAAGTGGGAACTTTTATGGCTAACTTCGAATGTCTACACGGACTGTCTTTTTGTTCGGCTAGTGTGTGAAAAGTTATTAGCACAGGACGAGAATTGGTTTACGAGTGAAGATCTTCGGGTGACCTGGTAAATCAAGTAAAAGGTAGTATTTAGTAAAATACACAGAGCTGATGTGTGCTCATGCAGGAAGATTGATGACTTGTGCATGTTAATAGTTGATTTGTTAATAAGATACTTCATCCATATTTCCTTTGTAACAATTTACCTTGTATTGAATTTGGTTTTGAAATATAGCTTTTAATACTCACGCTCAGTGGCTATCCATTTTTGTAATCCGCAACATTTGGTGTCAGAAGTGGGATTATATTAATTAATTGAATGCCGTTAACTAGAAGTATGGATGAATTAGTAAAGTTGATAAATAGCTTCAAAGCCGATATGACTACGCTGATGACTGATATGAAAGCCGATATGGCTACACAGATGAATGACATTAAAAGTCAAAATAATGACTTGAAAGCCGATATGGCTAACAAAATAGGTGACCTTGCCGCACAAAAAACTGAGATTAAAGGTGATATAGCCGCCCAAAGCGATAAAATAGGTGACTTGAAAGCCGAAATGGCCGCACGAAATAATGAGTTGAGGAATAAAAGAGGTGATCTGGCCGCACAAAATACTGAGATTAAACGTGATATAGCTGCCCAAAGCGATAAAATAGGTGATTTGAAAGCCGAAATGGCCGCACAAAATAATGAGTTGAGAACGGAGATAGTTTCTCAAAAAGATGATTTGAAAGCCGAAATAGCCGCACAAAATACTGAGATGAGAGCTGAAGTGGCTTCTCGAGTTGGTAAGATTATTGATCACTTCAAGGATCATAAAACCGAACTCAATAGACAATGCAATAGTTTAAATGTTGAATTTGTCAGTGAAAAAGATGATCTTGATAGTGTTAAGTTAGATTGTAAACATGGAAAAGAGAAAGGCAACGCATATAAAAATGTGGATCTGCTACTGGAAATCAAGAATTGTAGAGATAGCACAGATAATGCCTTTGACCACGCAACTACTGGTAATGCATGGCAGAGTGTCTATGTCGCTGGTGACATGTCTAGGAACTGTGAAGAACAATCACACAGATTAGAGAGCTGTGAGACTAAACAGTACGCTTTGCACTTCAAAATACCTAGGTATACAAGTCTGGCACGATCTGAAGAGAGATCCACACGAAAGGTATTCTATTCCTCGCCGTCAGCAAAATGTGTCATGGACATTTATCGCAAAGGCAGAGTAACGAGTGGTAATGAGGGGGAACGAAACAGAGTTTACGTTTCGCAGAGTGGTCCGAGTAAAGAAGAGGCGTCCATTCATCATAGATACAAAGTGCCCTTCGTCGTTACCGGGGAAGTCGGAGAGATTTTTCCGAAGCATATAGCCACACTTGAATCGTTTATAGAAAGTGGGGATTTAAGGAAGAGGAATTCCGAAGGATGGCTTAGAAGCATAACAGGTGATGCTAGTAAAAGAGCTTCAGGCAGAGACAGTACTTCAAAGACTAACTTTCTGGATGAAACTAAGCCTCAGAGTTACGATCAGAGAGAAGTAAAGCCCTCAGACAATCTCAACGAAACCATGCTGAATTTCTTTTCTGAACAGTCAATGTGCAGATTTGGACATTATAACCATTTAGATTATAAGGATATAGAAAAGTTTTATCACGACTACAAGAGCTCTAAAGTGGACAATATCATGTTACAGAACTCGTCGCTGATCTCCAGAATGAACAATTTGGCAATCATGACTGATATTTCCCTGGCTAATTACAATGAGAGCTCCAAGAAAGTGAATTCGGAAGAAACAGCAAATATGACCTCCTCGGGTCATGTGTTTTGCTGGAGACCCGAGTGGCGCCATCGGATGGTAGATAAAAACAGCACAGGAGGTGTCGGCAACAAAGTGAGTCTTGTCTTGGCTCCTGCACTTGCTGCTTTAGGTCTCAAGGTCCCTATGATCTCCGGTCGTGCTCTCCAATTGACGGGAGATACTCTGGACAAATTGGAATCCATCCCTGGCTTCACAGTCGACTGCACTAAAGATAAAATCGAGCAGATGATGGAAGACGTCGGATGCTGCATCGTAGGACAGACAGAGGAGCTGGTGCCAACAGATAAGGAGATTTACCGCTGCAAGGATCTGACGGCTACCGTAGATAGCGTTCCTCTAATGAGATGCTCAATTGTGTCCAAAAAGCTGGCTGAAGGAGTGTGCGCTTTGGTTTATGATGATGAATTCGGAAAAGGAGCTATTGATCCCATCAGTACAGAAGATGTTGCTGTTGATTTAGTTAAGAAAATGGTTGCAGCATCACAAGCTCGTGGAATGAAGAGTTTGAGTTGTTCAGCTGTTATCAGCAACATGGATTCACCTCTTGAAAACTCTGTTGACAACTCTCTGGAAGTGATGGAAGCTGTTCAGTGTTTCCTCGGTAACGGATCCTTGGAACTGCAAGAGCTCGTCGAAGAGTTAGGAGGAGAACTTCTGCGTTTGGTAAACATTGTGGATAATAGGGTAGATGAAGCATCACGTGTCTGCAAGGTTCTGCATAACGGCAATGCTTTGAACAAGTTTCGTAACATGTTAATAGAACAAGGAGTATCTGAAGATGTTGCAAGCTGGCTATGTGAAGGTAAAACAGAAAAAATATTGCTAGCAGCCCGACACATCACTGATTTCACTTATACAGGAGAAACAGGTAAGGTTGTCGGATTAGAAGCTGTAGTTCTAGCAGGAGTATGGAAGGAGGAGATGGACCGAAGCGCTAAAAAGAATTATGGAGCTGATATTATAATTGTGAAGCACCTTGGGGATCAAATTGATTCAGGTGAAGTATGGCTGAAGGTTCATCACGACAGTTCTGAATTAAGTGAAAGTCAACTGACAAAAGGGTCAGACTGGAGAATGAAACTCCTCCCTAGATTTTACGTCACTAATGACTTTCATTCCTTGTTACTGTTGATAGAAGTAAAAATCCAAAGAAGAAAACTTTCGACAAAGAAGAAAACTTTTTACAGGTTTTGCACGAAAACTCTTAGTCGATTCTTCTCCCTGCGGAGACATAAACGTGTTCACAAGGGCTATAGGCCTTACACGTATTATATTTGTGGACGAGGCTTCAGTCAGAAAAGAAATCTAAGTCATAATGAGATTCGCTTTCATTTTGACACAGACGTGGAATATCGCATTCGTCGACGTCCAGCTACAAAGAGCAAGGTGGTTCACGTGGATCGTTTGGCCCCGTTTCATCGAAGAACTGAAGAAGCTTTGGAATCCAGAATTGTTCGGGACGAACAAGACCTAGGAAGGGGGCAGTGTTACGACAGAAGAATCTGGCAACCGAAAGCAAAGTTTCAGCCAACGAATAAGAACGTTGGGAGAATTTGAGAACAGTGGAGCGTTAACGGTCGTTGTGTTGTAACGGTCGAATAGTTCGAAAATGGCCGGTGGGCTGTTCTGAGACAGTGCGCGTAAGTATCAAGAAGTAATTTGATGTGTTGTGTATACGCGGAAGGATAAAAGTGGGATCTTTTATCGTTAAGTATCAAGAAGTAACTTGATGTGTTGTGTATACGCAGAAGGATAAAAGTGGGATCTTTTATCGTTAAGTATCAAGAAGTAACTTGATGTGTTGTGTATACGCGGAAGTATAAAAGTGGGAACTTTTATGGCTAACTTCGAATGTCTACACGGACTGTCTTTTTGTTCGGCTAGTGTGTGAAAAGTTATTAGCACAGGACGAGAATTGGTTTACGAGTGAAGATCTTCGGGTGACCTGGTAAATCAAGTAAAAGGTAGTATTTAGTAAAATACACAGAGCTGATGTGTGCTCATGCAGGAAGATTGATGACTTGTGCATGTTAATAGTTGATTTGTTAATAAGATACTTCATCCATATTTCCTTTGTAACAATTTACCTTGTATTGAATTTGGTTTTGAAATATAGCTTTTAATACTCACGCTCAGTGGCTATCCATTTTTGTAATCCGCAACAGTATTAACACAGCAAACGTAATTATACAACATGAATTGCCAACACTGAAAAACTTTTACACAGCTTGCCTTGAATCTATCTTTGTCCCACACAAGACAATTTTTCTCTATACTAATTTACACATTCGCAATCAAATTTGACTAAGATTTACTGATGACAGTAATATTGGGAGTGAAAAGAAAAGTACAGAAAAATGTTTAATGGTGACATAAACATAAGAGTAAAAAATTCTTTCAGATAATGCATTTAATCCAAAAACAAGCTATTTAAAAATACTCCGTGATTGAATTTATTACTCTCGTCTTTTATAATCTTAGTCATTTTAAACAGTAAGATATCAGTAACAAAATTACTTTATAAAACTATACATAAAATCGCAATTAGGTACACGGCCAAAATACCTTTATGGCTTTCTATGATCTTGTTATTACTAATGGTAGTCTCCATTTACATATCTACAATATATCCATGAATAATAAAGGTTGAGAAACACCGATCTACTACTTAAGAAAACCAAATAAAGAACTTAATTAAGGTTAGTAGTTTAGAATGTGAGGCTTTTTTTTTTAATAGAGTAAGTTGGATGGTAAAGATAATACAGTCATAGTTAATACAGCTCACTATTAACTACTTTAGTAAGCAAGTGGTTTAGTACGAAAGAGGGCGATAGAAGAATTATAGACAGTAACTTTGTTTCTGGGAGAAACGGAAATTTATGTGGCACCAACTGGCTTGGGATTAGTACGTAGCACTGACAAGAAAAAATTAGCTAGTGCTATGAGTAGTTAAATTTATAATATGTATATGTTTGTGGTTGGAATTGTAAAACAGGGACTGAAATAATCTGACTTAAGAAAAACTACAGGACTTTTCTTAAATTCATATATTGGTTAATTTTAGATTATGATTGGGAACAAACATCAAGGGAGCAGTTCGGTTAAGAAATTATTGAATAAATTCAAAACAATTGCATCTAATTAAAACTACTTCAAGCTATTTATTACTTTTTCTTTGGTGGTCTATAGGGATGATCAATGCTGTTATCTCTGGATTGATCATTAATTTTGTGGGCCTGAAAAAATTCAAGATATTACATTAATATTACAATAACCTATTTGGAAGTTTTGATGATGATCTCTGGCAGGCTACTAGGAAATCAATATCATGCTGTTTTGATTGAAGTTTATAGAATATAACTTTTAGCCTTATGTTTTAATATCTATTTAAAGTCATGCACATTGCCAGCACCAGTGTTTGGCTCAAGATCGATAAATACAATTATCGTCATGACTAGATTTCCATGTGGAGAAATTTTCATTTGAAACTGATACTGCAGATCATACTGTGCAATTTAAATTGCCATTCTAAGGAGGAGAAATTTAAATGCCAACAAAAGGGTATAGGATGAAGATGGTCAATACATTGTATTCCCATCAATTAAAATCAGGGATAGGGAGGAAGTTATTCCACTTTCTGCGGAGGTGTGAAAAAAACTAAACTGAAAACTCTTCAAGGAACTTGTTGATCACTAGCAGATAGTTTGAGAATTAAAATGGGTGTGTATGAAATTACTAGTTAATACTATCCACAGTTATGTCCTATAATGCTGTAATATGTTAGTTTTGTTCTTGTGAACGAAGTGATCATATCTAACACTAAATAAAATTGATAAAAGAGCCAGAACGACATTTTGTCTTCTGGCAAATGTGAAATGCTCATTTTCGAAGAGAATTAAGTTTGTCATTTTACGATTTTAATATTCCAACTAATGGATGATTTGGGAAATGCAAATAGTAATACAGTGGACCTTCGTTATAGCGCTGCTCGCTATACCGCGCACTCGGTTATAACGCGGGCGATGTTCGCGATAAGTGCAATTAGCATCTTTCAAAAAGGAAATGATACAGAAGTTATCAAAAAGCAAACAAATAAATATTACTCACTTTTTAAGTGATGTTTTGTAATTGAAATGATGTCGAATACATAGATTTTAGTCAAGTTCTAGATAGTGTTTGTTTTTACATATTTTCAAGCGTACCTTATGTACGTAAATAAAATAATATATGTACTTATTAAGATGTATAACTATGTTATGTGAATTTTAATAAAACACTTAATAAATAAATTGTTTTTTTATTAAAATACATAATATATATAGTTGATGGGATGTTTCAGTATATAGCTCAAATCGTTCTGAGTAAATTTATTGTGTCGCCACCGCGCCACTCGGTATAACGCGGTTCACCTTATAACGCGGGTGTTGTTTCCCGCCCGACATGCGCGTTATATCGGGGGTCCACTGTATTAGTACCTATTCAACCCAAAAAGAATTTTTCTCTAACCTTTCTCCTCCCTGTAACAGTATAAAAATTAAAGCCATTGGAAGATTCAGGAAATGTGAATCCTAATGTTCATTCGTACCTAACCCAAAATGAATTTTTATATAAAACAGAAATGTTGAATTTCTACAGACAGACAGAAAAAACAAATTAAACACAATTTTTTTTTAGGGAGCTAAAAATTGTACAATGTTTAAAAAATTAAATCACATTTCATTCTACGACTTCATGACATAAAAAGTAGTTCATCTTTGGTTGTATTCGCCAGAACAGATCAAAATTTTACGGTGTATTATATTTTTAAATAGTTCTATTACAGAAGAAGTCTATCACATTGTGTAATCCGATATTTTAGGTAGGTAAAATATAGGCTGAAAATGACTAAAACACAATTTGTATGTCACTTGTTGATTGCCAAGGGTGGAGTTAAGAAAATTCATGGAGCAATCCTGATTGCTAAGCTACCATTCAGTATAGTACTTTATTTAAATAATAAAGCTGCTATTTTTAGTTCTGTTCAAAATTATCAATCATTGTAAATGAAATGTTTTTAGCACCTGAAAAAAAGTTTATTTTTCACGTCATTTGGAAACCAGTTTCTATTTTAATCGGATTTGAGAGAATCAGGACTACAGTGATTTAGCCTTCCTCATCACTTTGTTTGCTCTTAGAATTCAAGTCTGTAGCAAAAATCTATGCACTGCTAATCATTTTACTAAATTATTTTGTCATGCAAACACATTTTGCATTTTTATTTGAAATTTAAATGCTCCTTCTCATGACCAAAGGCAGCGAAAAAACTTACCTACAGGCAATTGACGCTTATTTTTCCAGAAAATCATTGACAATCTGTAAAGTTTAAGGGCAGCAGTGCGTAACTACGCCAATACGGTAGCATTGGGCCCTCATCTGAAGGAGGCCCTTTAACTCTAGGAGAAGGGAAGGGATTCATTTTAATAAAGTTTGTAAAAAAAAATGTAAACTATTTTGCTTCATATGGAAAAGCCAATGCAAGAGTTGCTATTGTATATTACATTTATAAAAATACAAATTTTAATATCTGTATTTAAATTACATCTAAATAAGCACTGCTTACTATAAGAGTTACACAGACATATGCAGTGATGGACTGGTTCTGTTTCTCTTTCAAGCTTTATAGTATTGTCTGCTATTGTTAGTAAACAACGATTGCTGTGATTCTCTGAAAACAACTGTGCTCTCCATGCAGGTTTGAACTTGTTTATATGTTTAAAAACCTGATTTTTGTGCATATTCTAGTTATGCCACTGAGGGGGCCACTGATTGTCAGATTAAAATCACTGTATATATGAAGTGCACACACATTCTCAATTAATGCTGATTGCAATCCATTTGAATTTCTGCATAAAAATTATCATTTTATATTTATGTATCTTACTGATTTTAATTGTTGCTAGCATTTTAATTTTATTTTTCTATAACTGTCTAATGGTCCCATATCAGAAATTCAGCAAACTACTGAGATAATGGTTTGAAATGACAAAAAAATTTCTTAATATAAAAAGTACTTAGAAAAAAAAAATCTCCCACAGCTAAAAATATTCTTTTAATATTAAATTTTAGCTGTGTACTTTACTATTTAAATTATACTTAAACAATGTGACACATCAGACATAACAATGTGACATCATCAATCCTGATGTGTTGCACTGATTTAATCAGTGTGACACATCAGGATTTTTTTCGGGTTAAAATTTGTATTCCAGTTTCACAATGGGCTAGAGCCAAACCCCCCACTTCATTAGAAGTTTCTGAGTATGCCACTGATGCAGACAAAAAATATCTCAAGGTCACAAAGTGTGAGACTGATTTACAAACTTTTAAGTATTTTACTATGGATTATCCACACCCCTTCGAGCCCCGGGTAAGGCATGGATGTTCGTGTTGTTTTTCTGCTGAGGTCCTGCCATCCTCTCAGATCTTCTACTATGGCATATAAATTGACAGGCTCCTGTTAGACCTCTGTGGCAAGCAGCTGCTTGAGGGAGTATTTTTTTTTATTTGAGAATATGAATCAACTGCTAGTAATTCAAATGCAGTAAAGATGATTTTAGTCATCCGGTGGCCAAGTGGTTAGCAATCTTGGCTACTGATCAGAGACCCAGGTTTATGCCTCAGATAAATAAGGCATGGATGTTTCTTTTGAATCAGTGAGGCTCTGCTTTTCTCACTGATCTCCTCTATGGGGTATTAAACTGACAGACTCCTGCCAGACCTTTGTAGCATCTGCTTGAGGAGTAATTTACTTTGAGCAGTAATTTATTTTTTAAGGGTGTTTAATTTAAAATTAATAATCATTTATTGAAATTGTTTAAGTGAATTTGAAAAAGGAATATAAAATTAAAGGATGAAACAGAGTTCTCATATCTACAGATAAATCATTTCTTTTCAGATTTTTTTCTCTAATCAAAGACTGTCTCTGTTGAAAGATAAAAATAGATGTAAATGTAACAGAGACTGAAATAGTTGCATAACTTAAATGTATGAAAGCAAAATAATTTTTTCCTCAACTGTGATGTTCGAATGTTTTGAGATTTATGTTAATCCCTTATCATTTCAAAGTCTTGCATGTCAAAAATGTATCTATAGCTTGGATATTTAGAGCAATATGAAGTACAACAGCTGATCTTTTCTGACCATATACAATATTGGCATTATGTCAGTCATTCTGTCCACAATATTGTCAAATACTTAAGGTTTCACCATATAATATGTATGAACTGAGGAAATTCTAGAAGGATATGAGATTATTGTAACGGAGTTGCTGGTCTGCATTCTCAACTGAAGATAGAATGCTACTTTCTTGCTTTGATCTTATATGAAAGTATTATGTTATAAAGGTAAGCTTTCGGGTTAAATGAACACTCGACAGTAAGAATATTGCTAAATAATATACACAAATATCAAATACTTTGGACAGACTTAAAATAAATTCCATCATGAAATTTGAATCGTTTACCTTAGCAAATGAATAACAGAATTGTTTCCAATTCTCTCCAAAGTCATGCACACACTATTATTTTACCTCACTTCATGGCAAAGGAGTTTTCTCAGCTATCTATGAATGGATCATTAACAAAAACTCACAGGTTTGCTTTAAACAGAATAATTGAATAGAGACAAAGCTTGCTAAATTTTCAATGTAACAAAACTCTGCTAAAAAAGCACTGCATAGCATTTACATAGGACAATTATGTCTTCATAAACAATTTATGTAATTTCACAAACCATATCAGCTATCAATCTCAATAACTTCCTCTTAATTAAATGTTCTGTAGTGTTAAACTAGTAATTATAAAAAAATGAAATGTTATGAAATAGATGCCATTAAACTTATTGGCCATGCCTAGCAATTAAAATGGTCATATGTAGTATTTAACAGATACAGTTCTTTTCTGTGCAATAAATACAAAACAAGTATTCTTTTAGACTTGAGTGTGATATAAAAACAGTTTGAGAAACAATCTTCATCTATTGTAAATGTACATATTTTTTAATTGACTTAACAAATTTCTACAGATTTTTGAACTTTTTGCAAGGAAATGCTAGCTATAAAACCAAATGTTTTACACTATATTTTATACAAACAATAATAAATATATCATTAGTTTTGCTTACAATCCAACTAAGAAGTTATATTTGTTATGATAATTTTACTTCATTTATGAATATTATTATTGTTGTTAAAGCCCATTATACTACAGACATTATAGAACATGAATAACACCTGTTAAAATACATTTTGAATGCTTGCTAACTACATGAACATCAACACAGGTAGCGCCCTTTTTTAATGTCAATATCTTGAGCATGTAACCAAATAGTAACATGAACAATCGCAAAAATAATAGCATATTTGTTAAGAGGTACAGTACTTGAAAACTTCAGAGGACTGCATTTTATATGTGTTATGATATCACACACTTATCCATGCCACTTTTTACAGAAAGTCTGAATTTTTTCTTTCAAGAAAAATTGATATCTTTACCTATGTATTATTCCCTCTGGAACATCATACTCTTTGAAAAACTATCTTTTGATTCACCATGTTTCATTCAATCTATCATGCCAGGCATATCTTTTTCCTTGATAACCATTGCATTAACCCAATATGATATAATTATGAAGAATGTACTGTGCTGTCAATGTATTTGTGCAAACTACACTCAATCCAGCAATATTAGACTGTTTCACAGATGTTACTATGGTAACAGTCATTGGTTTAAAGAGAGGAGTTCTAAGCCCATAGATAATCCTACCTGTGCTAGTATTGAGATTTATCTTCACTAAATTCCCATTCTGATCTTGGTCAGAAAGGGGACACTGATGGGTTTGAAAAGGCCACCATTCCTCAGATGGGATATAAGACTGTGGCCTTGGCATACCCTATGCACATTAAAGAACATGCTGGATGGCCTTGATGGGAGGCTAACATCTGTCTCCTAACACCTGTCCAGTGGATTCCCTTCTCCCAACCTTCTCCAAGCCCTAGGGATCTTTGTAACCTGGCCATTTAGCCTATGGTGTGCAAAAAGAGTACTGCTAGGAGGTAAAACAACCCAACAACCCAGGTGGTTGCAAGATCAGGTTTTAAAATTGAATAAATCTTCTTAATGATGTAAAGCTGAAAAAACTGGTTAACATTGTAGTATTTATTTGTGTGTGTGTATTGGGGGAGGGGATGGCAACACCTGACGTGTATTCAATGAGTAAAAGTTTCATTATATTGGGCTTCTGTTGCAATTTATATGTATTTTTCACTTAGCTAAAAGCATGATAATTAGCATTGCAATGTAGAAAGAACACTGAATAGTCACAAATGCAAGCAAAACATGTGCAAGCTATTTTTTTAGATGTGATTTAATATATGCAATACTTTCCTTTCAAGCACAGAAGAAATGATTGCAGTATGTAATAATTGGAAATATTCCTAGAACTCATATCTACATGGTCATTTGTTACTAGTATTGAAATTCAAAGGAAAACTATCACATATAACTGGGGAGAAAAAAAAGAGTGAAAACTCAAATACAAATCTAAAACATTCAGCAAAATGTTGCCTGTTTGAAACAAACCATAATTAAGCAATGGAGATAGAAAAGTACCTAGAGCATAACAATGGTGTCTACTATTTGTAAATGTTTAATAAAAAAAAAGAATTTAAAACTGCAAAATTTTCTTTTTAGATGAGTTTTTTTCAAAAAGTAACAGAACATAGATAAATATATAACAGATCAAATTTACTCGTTTTTTCCCCCTACACTATAGGTGAAATCTGAAACACTTGTTATACAAAGATTGCAAACTACAAAATGGTACTTTGAAACTGCATTATATAACTAGGCACTT
Organism: Ryuthela nishihirai; assembly: GCA_038380435.1. Classification (NCBI taxonomy): domain Eukaryota; kingdom Metazoa; phylum Arthropoda; class Arachnida; order Araneae; family Heptathelidae; genus Ryuthela; species Ryuthela nishihirai. The sequence goes on from JAWZYU010000026.1 coordinate 27,128,859, forward strand.
ATATCTTGAAAAGTGATTGGCCACTGTAGAATAAGAAAAAACTAGTGAATCATAGTAAAAGTTATTAAAGAACACAACAGAACAATTATTAAATCACACATTCCTTTGATTTGACTACTGTAGTTAATAGTAAACTACTTTTTAGTGTACAATAGCTTCATTTACCCACATTTCCTAACCATAAAAAATGTCATCAAAACTGCTGTAAACGTTTGAGTGTGTATTAAATTATCAGTTAGCAAATTGGTGCCCACTTTCAATGGTTTCTTCAGTTTCTGTTGTGATAATGCCATACAAGCCTGATAAAAAATATTATGCAAACTCTCACTGATTGATCAGAAATATTATGAAAACTCACAAAATTTTTGGTAAATACAATCTTCTGCCATGGTATGCAAAAAGATATGTCCCACACCAAGGGGTGTTTTTACAAAAATAAGTTCAATAGATCTGAAGTTATGCTTATATTTTTTAAGTTCAACAACAGAGTTTGATGTTTTTTAGTCTGAAAATTGTTGATCATATTCCCAAATAATACCCATGGTCAACATTATTTTTAAAACACCGTGTAAATAAAGCATCTAGTTTTGTTTGAACTCATAATTATAGCCGAATTTTTTCATGTTCAATAGTTACTTTTATTGATAGCAGATCATATGTAATACTGTTCTACAATTAAATTGATAAAATATATGCTATCAAATTTCAATAACCAATATCATAATAATCTAAATTTACTGCATTTTCTCGTTTTTAAGACATTTTTATTCACTTTTTAATGTCTCTGAAATCAGACTGCATCTTACAATTGATGCCATCTTAAAATTGAGGACATAGGGTAAAAATTAATTATTCTGTTTAAATAAAGGCATTCATGGACATTTGTTGTAGAATCTTTTTTTTGTAAAGCTATTACTAAAAAGCACATCTTAAAATCAAGGAAGTATAGTAATAAAAAAATTTCTAAAACAAACACTGTTGTTATGAGAACACAGACATGGAAATTGTATGAAATGTTTTATGTTGCGTAAAAATGTTGTGCATCAGTAGACAAATATCATGAATTTCATCTTTCCCTCAAACAGAATATTTTATACAGTTAATTTACAAACATATGGGCATTAATCAAACAACTTATCTACTTTTTACACCAATATATGCACAATATACATATGTATATATATAAGAGAGTCAATCCTCTCTATTTACTGGCACAATTTGCTTTAACCCTTGAGTGGGAAAGAAATCACATATTGTCTGTTTCTGAAAACTGTTCTGATCAGCTTTTGCAATTATTTCATGCGTAAAAGATGATCACAACACTTGGCAAAACCAGTACCAAGAATGCCTGCAAGTATGTACATCATAGGTCATGTACTAGCAATGACAGCCATCAGCATATTTGTTATGATAGATTGTATGTTACCAATAGATGCACATAGCATGTGTAACACCACCAGACATCAACAATGTTCAAGCTATCACTCAGTAACATCTGAAAGCCATACTTGTGAGGTTAAATGTTATATGTGTTACATGTAATGCAACCACAGAATATATTGTCTTACATTTCAGTATATATGGTTTCTTCTGACATGGCAATAACTCAAGGAAAGAGGAAAGCATTTGGGCTGAACGTCTAAACATTTCATCACTTAAACAAAGCACTGATCACACTAATAGGAAAACAATAAAAACAAATCATTTCTAAATTAGTAATTGTCATGGCCGAGTGGTTAGTGTGCTTGGCTACTGATCTAAGGGACCTGGGTTTGAGCCCCAGATAAAGCATGGACGTTTGTGTCGTTTTTCTGCTGAGGTCCTGCCATCCTCACAGACCTACTATGGCATATAAACTGACAGGCTCCTGTCAGACCTCTGTGACAAGCAGCTGCTTGAGGGGGTATTTATTTTTTTTATTTTAATTGATTGAACATTATAATTTTTTTATATTTCAATAAATATGTTTAATTTATTAATTATATCCACAGATCATCAGTTTTTACTTTACAATTTACTATGCTGTATTTGAATCAATAAACATTCAGCGGAAAAAATTTTCGCCGACATACGGGATCCCGTATGTTGGCGAAAATTTTTTCCACTGAATATTTATTGATTTATCAACGCCAAATGAACAACAGGTAACACTGTGATTTTTCATCTATGTTTTATGCTGTATTTATTCATATGATAACAAAGCTATGGAGAAAAAAATTTCTTTAGCCAGGTGGGATCCAAACCCATGATCTCCTGATAACATGTCAGATGCTCTGACAGCTGAGCTCTGGCTGGCAGCTCAGGTGTCAGAGCACCTGACATGTTATCAATCAGAAGGCCATGGATTTGGATCCCACCTGGTTAAAGACAACTTTTCCTCTATAGCATTGTCATCATATGAATAAATATAGCATAGTAGTGTAAATTACCCAGCAAAAACTGCTGAGCTGTGGATATAATTAAAACTTCATGGTAACTAGTAATGTGCCAAAACATTAGAATTGAGATTTTCTCAAAAAACAATATGCCAGTTGGGTTGCTGCTGAGCGTGCATATCATGTGCACTTGCCTGGATGGCTCTTAAGGATAGAGGCTCCAAATGCAGCCAAAGACTGCTTCTTGATATAAGTCTTAAGATCCAAAATAGAGGACAATTGTGCAGCATCCAGTAGCTCAGCATTCAGAGTACCTGATATTTATCAAGAGGTTAAAGATTTGGATCCCATCTGGCTAAAAACAATTTTCCTCTATACCTTTGTCATCATATGAATAATATACACATTAAAAACATATATTTAAACTTTCTAATATTATATAAGCCGTCCCGTGGCCGAGTGGTTAGCGCGCTTGGCTGCTGATCTAAGGGACTGGGTTCGAGCCCCGGATAAGGCATAGATGTTCATATTGTTTTTCTGCTGAGGTCCTGCCATCCTCTCAGATCTTCTACTGTGGCATATAAACTGACAGGCTCCTGTCAGACCTCTATGGCAAGCAGCTGCTTGAGGGGGTATTTATTTATTTTATTTTTATAATATTATATAACTTGTAAAGAGAAAGTGACCTAAAATAACAATTTGATTAACAATATTGTCAGAAGTCATTACATTTGAATTATTACCTGATGAATTACACGTTTTTTGAAAAGTTTTTACGAAATAGCCTTTAAATTTCTAACCCTGAATATATCTATACATTCAATATATATATATTGGTGCTCAAAAGTTACATATATGATTTTGTGTTAGTAACTTAACTTTTGGATATAAATAATTCTTATAGGACATATTTCAAACCAAAAACCTAATTTATAATTTTATTCCTGTCATGCAGATAAATAGCTACTGTTTTTCTTGTGGATTTACTTGGCATTTATTCCATATAATGAATAAGTTAACTTGAAATAATAAAAAACAAACAAATATACATCACTTAAGTTATTTTTATTATTCAACTTCAGTTTTGTTGTATTTTGTATACTTCTGACATTTGCTACATCAGACTTATTTTTTCTTGCCATGGTTATACACTAGTGATCCCCAAACTTTTGCATAAGTGGTCAGCATTAAAATGCCAAACTTATGAAGGTTAAACCTGAAAGCAGGAAAGTGAATAAACCTAGCTATTAACATAATAATAACATTAATAAAATTAAACATGATGCATGTAATCATTAAATGCAGAAATCTAAAACTGTAGAATTCAAATTTTATTATGAAACATCATGAAGCTTAAAAAAATTATTATGAAACATCATGAAGCTTGATTGAAATAAATTTAATCAATAAAATGAAGTATTAGAGTTAAATTATGGAACTAAATAATACATATTTTATTATATAAGCTATTAGTAAACAATTATGCATTTTAATTTTTTTAGAGGGCAAAGGCTGCACAAAATTATCTTAAGGGCCTTGTGAAGCTCACAGTTTGGGGGCCTTTGTTATAGATTATTATAAAATTGAGTCTAAGGGATCAAACACTTTATTGCAACAATTTTGCATAGAACAAGCATCTTTCTATCATATATTTTTAATGTGCATTATCAAAATCTTATATGACATATACAGGGGATCTGGAAGTGATGATGTGATAGTTTGAACTAAAACACCCAGCATGTAACTTGGGGGTCTGGGCTAAACCTTGACTCTGGATTTTCACTTCCATGATAACTTTTCCCCAGAGTTTGCTTTAGCAAAAAATTTCCTATATATAAGCATTAGTGTTACAACACAATTTATCAAAAGATCTAAAAAAATCTAATAAAAATTATAAGCAATAATATATTTAAAATTTTAGTGACTAGTGGTCAGGAAAATGGATCATCTAAAAAACAGACGTCTAAGTCTAGAAGATGGCATGTTTTTTTTCCTTTTTAATCACTTGAACAAAATGTTTCAGTAAACAGAACTTATATAAAAACGTATTATGATATAAGAAGCATTAAAGCCAATCTTAAAAGATTTTAATATTACAGTAGAAATATAAAAATTTGTTTATTAAAAACATTCATATCGATATTGTAATATCAAATGATAAAATACTTCATTCCGTTAAAACTTTTCCATTATTATCCTTTAATATAAAGTAGGTCAGCATGTCTACATAGAAATATACAACAGTGTTGGTCATGTGAGATCAGGATGATGTTTTTTTTTAGCTTGAGAGATCTAAATTCTCCATTCATCCTAAATATGTTACTGGTTAGAAATGCAAAATGGTATATGCAACAAAAGAGATGCAACCAGAAATCGGTGATGTTTCAAAACCTCATTCCCAGAAAACAAATAATTTTCATGTATTTATAGACAGTGGTGGCAAACCTTAGGTAAACAAGCACATCTAACTTTTCATAACATTTGTGAGCCAATGTTTTTTCAGCAAAAATTACCTAAAGATTAACTACATAATTGTAATACGTATAGCACTCATAAAGAGTTCATTATTAAAATATAGTGTTAAAAATACAGCAGTGTAAAATTAAGTATTAAAAAAAATATTACACTTAATTTAGATCAAGAGGAGTCCAAGTTCAGCCACCACTGTTATAGATAATGTCCTCAGTTAAGAAGCTAATAAATAACAATCTAATTATGTATGTCTACTGAATTAGTCGAAGAGTATGGTGCATAATTCAAACTGTTCATAGTGCCATAATTCCTTCTTTCTTTTTTAACTTACTGTTATTTTGCATTAACATATACATTTCATCTCAATTGAAATTCAGTTGTGAATTTTTGTAACTGAATAATAGTATTTAAGTAACAACAATTTACACTATTACAAACACTTTTAAGTACAAAAGACAAGGATTAAAATTAGTTATGACATGACTTTTAAAATGAGGATTGTAACCACTGACATTATGCAAACAATTATGAACTTTGCTCCTTTTATCACAGAAATAACTTTAAAAATGATGAGAGTTCTTTTCTGCTTTGTGCTTCTTTTTTTACAAATGGAATAATAGGTAAAACAACTAAATGCAAATATACATTAAAACACAAAATTAATAAGAACAGATCATTATTTAACATTGCCAGAAGTCTCTGGCAGATATATGAGCAACTCCCATGATTTAATATGCAAGATGAAATGGAGGAGAAAACATCACCTAGCATTTTTATGCTCTATATTTTTATTTAGAAACAATGGCAGAGGTTTCCATGGTAAGATCTGGCACAGTCTCACTGTGATGATACTTGAACTAATTCTAGAACTACTACAGGCACTTTACTTCTTGTGACTTCTATACAATCACTGACTGCATCATTCATGATTCCGTAAATGGTTCTTTCATAATCATCCCTTTCTTTGCAAGCTTGGCTTTCTGAAAGTAATCATATTTGTGTCAGCTTAACACAATGCTAACCATTATAAGGTATGCAAGTTTTAAATATATTTTAAATCTGGCTCTGGTTATATAATTTCCTTTTTCTTCTGGGATAGAATACTTCATTTTGAAGTTTTAACTAATATGTGTTTCAGTATCATCCATTCCATGAAATTTTTTCCAGATTTGATCATGACAATATATTTTTTTCCTAAGTGCTTATGTAAATGATTGACAATTTTTATTTATTTATTTATTGCAGCAAACTGTTAGTGTTTATAGGTCTTTGAAATGCCCCAGCTTGGCCAAAAAAAAAGTGATTCTTAGTTTGGAGATTAATGGTTAACCCTTTCAATACCATACTGGCCCAAAACAGCCAACATTTTAAATGGACTCATCCAATCAATACTATTCCATCTTCTTCACTATCTCCTATGTGCAATTTGGACTTATATGGTAGAGAAAGAGTATTAGTCTTTATTATGGTAGAGAAAGGGTTAACGGTACAAAACCTTAACTAAAAGAGACTATACAGAAATGTTATAATACTTAAACTATTGCCCATCACTTGTGACATAACACATTATGCTAAGGTTTAGCCAAAGATTTCTGGAACAGAAGAGTTTGAAGACGTTTATTAATGAATATTGATAAACTAATAATATCTCAAAACTGAACTTCATTTAGAAGGGACAGCAAATGAAATTCCATCCATTCCCACTGATTTCAAGTATCAATTGTTTGAGATATTAGAGGTCAAAAGTTCATCTTGGTTTTCCTCTCCAATTTTGATTTCTTAATCTTCCTAAAAGAAAACAAATCATGGCACCAATTCTTTACAAACTCTTACACTTCTACCTAAAAATAATAGTATTTACTTTAAATACTTTAGTTTTTCCAGGTAAAAAAAAAAACTTCAAAATTACAAAAATATATTTTTAAAAATTGCAAACCCCAATTTTAATAAAATGGGTTAAAATAAAAAAAACATAAAATATCTGTTTAACCTCCCATTACCCAACTTTACCTGTACTGAATTTTTGTATATCTAAACTAAGGATTAAACAAAATAAAAAAAAAGATATATCCACAAGGTTGGTTGGTTGGGGTTTTATGGTGCAAGAGCAGCTAGGGCCATACTGTGCCAAACAAGATATACAGTAAAAAAGCATACAAATAAAAAACAGACACTCTCAACAAAAGTTAAAAGCAACACCCAAAGAGAATAAATGACAACAATAAAGCTGTATATGAAAGATAAAGGGTAAAAAAAGTAATCCATGTGAAAAAGGAAACAACTTCAGTAAAATATAGAAAATAATGGGTGTATAGTGCCCATGTAAAATGCAGAAATAAGTGTAGAAATTCAAAGTTATTAAAGATATTTAAAATGTCCAGTACAATGTAAAAAGTCAAAAACTGGTGTTTAAAACGAGTCATTGGATAAATTGTGTCAGTGTAAGGGGCTCAAATGGTAAGTGATAAGAATTGAAATGAATATTCACAGATAAAAGATGGACATTCAATTATGTTTGATGACTAAAATGGTTATCCACAAGGTGATGGAATTTTTCAAGATGACACACACACGCATAACACAGACAGGACTGGAACTGTTTGTGAAATATTTTTGGATCCTCAGTGCTAGACTAAAATATAAACTGCAGTGATCCCTTTGTTGCAATTGTACCCATATTTCAAATTTATATATATATGAAGTGAAATGTGTAAAAAATTATGAATAATGAGTTGAATTGATTGTGACTGGTAGACTAGTAATAAACGAAGTAAAAAGTTTCTGGTAATAATTTAATAATCTACTTACTAATCCTGTTGGTTTATCCTTTACTTTTACTACACTAGATTTTCTTTCATCTTTTATTTCTTTTACTTTCTTCCTTGCTTTGTCTAAACTAGAAATAGGAAATAAGAACATTTGCAAACAAAGAGATATTTTGAAAAAAAAAAAAAAGAATCTTATACTATGCTTTAAGTATAACAGTAATACAAATTGCCTAAAACGGAGCCATTACCTAACTTCAAATATATAATGGTTTGATAAGGAATAGTGAATTTTTTTTACAATGTTTTTCTTTCAGATCTGATAATTTTATCATTCTTTTCCTAATGCACTATTATTAATTAGCAATTTAAAATAATGCCTATTGAAATAGCTACTTATTATAATGAACTATGAGGGTGGTACCAGTGATTTGATCCAGATTCCTTTGCTCTACAGCCATATTGACTGCTTGATTACTGTAATAGCTACTCATTAATAAATATTCATTTACAAATTGCAATTTGAAAAATGTTTAATACTTACTCTTGCTTTGTCTTTCTTTGTAATTCTTTTTTCCAAATGTCTTTAAAGTCATTGCAAAAAGGTATCCAATAACTGAATAACTCTTTGGGTCCTTCTGCTGGATTTCCTGACTTAGAATTCCAACTGAAGAAGAACTTCATTTCACCAAATCTGTTTTTTAAAATTCAAAACAAAGATATAGATTAAAAAACTTCAGAAATTACATTAATCAAAATATAACAGTAATATATTATCATAACTAAATTATATGGTACCTGAAGTTTCACAGTCCTTAGTTAAAAAAATTGTTAAAATTAATGATCGTACATTAAGCTAACACCTATTTGTTCCAACAGAAGTTTTTACTATGGCAAGAAATCTTGAAACTATAGAGGTGAAAGCACTGGTTGAAGAAAAATGCACGAACTTTGTTTATACTTTTTGATGCATGGTAATCAGTTTTAATCACCTCAGTCTTTCTCTATAAATAATACTGAGTCGTGTGTGAGAGTTGGTAATGCTTGTGGCAATTGGTTTAACATTGCTTCTGGTGTTCGACAAGGGTGCATTTTGTCCCCTTTTCTCTTTGGTTATTGATTATATTATGTGAAATTCTTTGCAAGGGAAAGATTTTGGCCTTAAATGGTCTAGAGATTTCAAAATTTCTGATTTAGAAGATGCATATGATTTGGTCCTGTTGGTTAATGATGATGAGATGAATTCTTTCATTAGGGCTGTTGTGAGATTGGTAATAGAGTTGGTTTGGTGATAAATAGAGATAAACTAAAGTGATGAAAATTGGTCAGGTAGTTGGTGCTTCAGTCGCTCTGAATGGTTGAGCCCTTGAGCAAGTGTCTCAGTTTAATTATCTTGGGAGTTATGTAACAGATACTGGTGATGTGTGGCATGAGATTAACAGGCAAATAGGGATTCCCTCCGGAACCTTTAGGAATTTATGGAGAGTGTGGAGAAATAGGTGTATACACCTAAAGACTAAAATTAGACTGTATAATAGTTTGGTTCTTTCTAGGGTTAGTTATGGTAGTGAAACAGACGTTTTGTAAACATAATAATAGGAAGCTCGATGCTTTTGGTTCTAGATGCTTACACAGTATCTTGGGCATTAGGTGGTTCAACTTTGTAAGTAATGAAGAGGTTAGGCAAAAGAGTCATCAACCTCCTCTGAGCAGTATACTGTGCAGAGAGAGACTCCATTGGTTTGGCCATGTTGCCCACCAATGACCCTATAACCCTATCGCTAATCTATAATTGGATAATTATTGATTAGCGAATAGGGTTATGAACAGTATGCCTAAAGGTTCAGAAAGAGGGGGAGACCTAGGATGCTGCGGGCAGACAATGTCAAACAGGAGCTTGTTAGAATTGGTGTGCAGTGGCGAGATGCAGCAGATATAGCTCAGGACAGATATGCTTGGAGAACTGAATTGCACACTCTGGTTGGACCTCATGCCATGGCTGCTTGATGATGATGATGATGATGATGATGAAAGTCTTTACCAATGACTTGAATAATAAAGCATATAAATTAAAACATTAAAATCCATGCAAATAGACAATGATTTTATATATAATGGTGAATTCAAAAATGTGTGTAATTCAAAAATGACTAGCATATTTTTTATGATTGTTTTGATAAAAGGAACTGTTCAAATTAAGCTCAAGGTAAATTACAGTACTATTATGTATAACTCATGAAATCAATGCATAGAAATACATTTACTGATAAAATTTACATACTTTGCTTTGCATTCTTCGAGATTTTCTTCTTGATCTTTTTGTTCAGAATATGCTACAGAAAAGTATAAAATTGTGATAAAAGACTGAAAACCTGGATTGCATCTTATTTTATATTACAAATTGAACATTAATAACTGTAAATAATTATATTTTGTAATGAAAACTTGTATTGTGCTCACATAAATGAAATATAAATCTAAAATAGTTCTATCTAAACAATGAAACACGAAAAGAAAAAATTAAGACAAAGGATAATAATTAGACATGATTTTGTAACACTACATTCATGCCAAAAATGTTTTTACATCTTATATGCAATAATTTGTCAGAATAAAAGATTCACTTAATCTGAATAGTGGAAGAAAATGTTTTTTACAAGAAATAATGTGTCTGTGTGTAATTCAAGAGTCCTTATATTCTCCACAATTTGCACCATCTTGGCATATTTTGGATAGACTTAACCACTTTATCTTGAAGAATGGATATCCACAACCTTTGGAGAGTGGCAAACAATTTATGAAATCCAAGGATAATTATGTCTATTTCATTAGACATTACTGCATTATGTCCAAAACATATTCCATAATATGCAATGTGAAGTCAAGAATTATCATTCATAAACAGGAACTTAGAACTGATTGTACTACAATCAGTTCACAACTGATTACAAGTACTTTTGTCTTGTTATATATTGTCTTGTTATATTATTGTCTTGTATATTTAGTCTATTACTATAATTCAGTTCTTTGGATACTTTTACCTTCCAGTGTCCAGCCTGAAAAACTGGCTTCCATCCAGAGCCCACTACAAAAAACCCACAAAAATGGGCAGAAGAATATTACTGTAGTTGTACTTTTTAAAATTCTCCCAAGTAAAATTAGATTGATTTGAGAGTCGTGAATTTTCCCATGATTTGAAAATATTACTCTCATGTAGGTGCACTGTTTGAACACACTAGAGATGATAATATATTTATATTTTCATTCACTTTTATAACTTATAGGGGAAATAAGTTAGCCTTTACTTTTAGTTAATATCATAGCTCATTTTGGCATCAAGTCTCCTTCATGAATGTTACTTGTTGTTGTTTTACCTCTGAGCGGCACTTTTTTGCACACCATGGGCTAAATGGCCAGGTCACATGGACCCCGAAGGCTCAGAGAAGGTTGGGGGAGGGTACCCACTGGAACAGCTGTTGGGAGACAGATGGTAGCCTCCCGTCAAGGACATCCAGCGGGTTCTTTAACGTGCACAGGGTATGGCTCTCCCACACACGGGGCTATGGCTTAACGTCCCATCCGACGGACGGCGGCCTTTCCAAGCCCATCGGTGTCCCCTACTGACCGTGGGCAGGGCGGGGAATTTTGCGGAGATAAATCTCAACGCTGACCCAGCTGGGACTCGAACCTGGGAACTACAGATTACGAGCCTGGCACGCTACCGACTGAGCCACCCCAGCCCCTCATGAATGTTACACACAATTCTTTACAATAATGGAATTTCATGCAGTTGTTGCAGCACTTCATGCCCTGTCAGCTCCCAAACATGTATTTTTTATGTTGTAATTATGTTGGTGTAAGCAGACTGCTACAAAAAAAAAATTTAACAAAATTTTGGAAAGATTATAGTCCATATTGTGTGTAACATTAAGTATAAATAGTTTCGATAATGATATGATGTATTTTTGGTGTCCCAGATGGTGATGCAAAGTAGAACCCTTTTTACTTTAAAAAACTTGATTAGAGACTTTCTTCCTTTACCCTTTATATGCAAATATAGTCTTGAAAGTGTTCTAAATCATTGATATCCCCAGCAATATGCTTAGACATGATTGTTTAAGCTTATTTGTCTAAGCACCCAACTGGCCAGTATCACAGCTGGCTACAAGTACTTTTGTGTTAGTCTATTACTATACTTCAGTTCTTCGGATACTTTAACCCTTCCAGTGTCCAGCCTGAAAAACTGGTTTCCTACCAGAGGCCAAGCTATTTTCTCCCTATGCTCAGCCAAAAAAATTAACTTTAAAACTTATTTGCCAAATAACTAACGAAAGGAATTATGGCATATTATATGCAAATAAATCAGCATTTAATTCTGGATTTTTCTAAAAATAAAATATTTTACAAAAAAGATTGTTTTATTTTAATAGGACTTTTTTAGAGTCATGTAGTAAAAAAATGCATCTGAAAACACAAATCAAAATTTATTTTAAAAAAAAACTAATACACAGAAATGATTTTAATACACGTGAATAGAAAGGCTATTTATTTCTGAATAATCAAAAAAATTTTTTTGGTTTCAAGTAAATATTTCTCTTGTTTTGCAATTTTTTTCTCTGTACCATACTTTGAGAAAATTCCAGGTTTTTAGCCAATTGTGCTGAGTCAGATAAACAAGTCAACTGTAGAATTTTTTTTACAAATAACCAATCAATGGAAATAGGTCATATTATATACAAAATTAAACAGAATGTAATTATGAATTTTATGAAAATAAATAATATAAACAAATTTACAAGCATATTGATTTTAATAAGCCTTTTTCAATGTAATATGATGAAAAAAAAAGATTGCACTATTAATTAACACTTCATTTTGGAAACCTGATGAATAAAAATAGTGAAATTATATATTTATCGGAAAGAAATTTCCTTTCGATAAATAAATAATATAATATTCAACCTGAAATATAATTTTTATTTTTTTAATGATTCTTTTCAGTATCGTATATTTTAAACACGGCCAATGTTATACAAAATGACTTGGACTTCTCACATTCACGGGATTTTCTGAACTGGTTATGAAATAGAAAAAAAACTTTCTTGGCTGCTTTTTTTGCTAAACATTATGAATTTCTTTTTTAGGTGTTGAAGTTTGGTGATCTTTGCTACGTGCAGAAAGGTTTTGTACCAAACCAAAAAAAAACAGCGTTATATCATCTGTGTGGCACAGCCAAGGTACTGAGGAAGTGGGAGGGGGAGTGCCTTTAAAATCATTCAATATAAACATAGAAAATAAAAAATAAATACACCCTCAAGCAGCTGCTTGCCACAGTAGAAGGTCTGAGAGGATGGCAGGACCTCAGCAGAAAAATGACACACATCCATGCCTTACCCGGGGCTCGAACCCAGGTCCCTTAGATCAGTAGCCAAGTGCGCTAACCACTCGGCCATGGGACAGCTTTAAACATAGAAACTGGTAATTAAAAAAAAAATTACTTTTTCTTGATGGAGTGGGGGGTGGTGAAACTTTCACCGTGAGTTTAGCGGATGGGACACCTTCCCAAAATTGCCCTCTTACATGACGATTGATTTCCATAGCAAGTAAGTCTATTTTGCTTCTCTATCCCAGACATTCATTTTCAGAAAATGGTACAAGCTCAACATTTTTTACAAAAAATAAGATATAATAAAAGAAAAACTACATATAACCCAATGGGACTTTAAGAAAAATATCCACAACAACTTTTAAGTTGGCATCCAATATAGCATAACTCAAAAAGATTGATAAATCAGTCGACCGAAAGATTGCTAACTTACAGAAATAAATCTAGAGAAATGAATTTGCTCCCATATCCAAGACCTCATTTATTTTCAAAAACTGATACCAGATCAAAGTTTTACTGGAAAAGTAATAAATAATAAAATAAAAATTAACATATAGCCTAATGCGATGTTAAAATATCCATAGCAACAAGTTGTAGGGTGGCCATATGATGTAGCATAACTATGAAAAAAATCAATACTTATCGATCAGCCAAAAGATTGCTAAGTTCCGAAAATAAATCTATTGAAATGAAAACTAAGGTTTAAATATTAAAAAGTAAATTCTAACTTTACTAGGGGTATCCATTATGCTGGATGAAAACTGTAAAAAAACACTTATAGCACATGGAATGGAGATAGCATGTGTCAGCCATCTGCTTCTTGATTGCCTCAGTAAAGCATAACTAATTAAATGCTGTTGCAATCAGAATTTGTAAGAAGGATGTGTTTACTTCCAGTAACACATCCTTCTTACAATACAGTTAAGAGCGAAAAAGATGCATAAAATGCTGGGAAAAATGATAAAAATAATTTTGGGAATGCTGAAATAAGTTTATGACAGAAAAAGAGTGAAATGGAAAAAAAAATTGCAGTATGTACTTTGTAATTACTTCCAAAATCTACCGTTTTTAAAAATAGCATTTTTTTTTTAATTTTTAGGAGATTTTCGAAAATTTAAGGAAAAATTTGTTGACAATAAATAGTTCAAATTAAACTTGTGAGCTTAAATCAGATGGTTACTTCAACAAATAGGAACATTAACAAGCAAATAGGAAATACCATTTAGTGCTTCTAAGAAATGGCAATCAGATGGCTTTATAAAATTATTTATATTGTAGTTTAATAAAATATGCATCAAATTAAAAAACAAAATATTTTTTCAAGCCTGAATTATATATTTTTATAAGATATATATTAAAAAAATGACAACGGCATTTTTATTTTTAAAAAATCGATTTTTTTGTTGTACTAAAAACAGGTACATACGTCCTTGGCCCCTCATTTCAGATTCTCTGAATGTATACAGATGACGTGGATATGGAAGGGTTAATGAAGGCTTACTTAGTGGCATAAAATTGTAATTCTAATTAAATAAAATAATAATTCTTATTGGTAATTTTCATTTTTCATTACTGGTAGCTTGAAAGTGATTAATGTGCTTGGCTTCAGTGGCTCATGTTCAGATCTTAGTAAGTTGTTTTTTCTGTTGAAGTCTTACTTTTTTCACAAATCTCTTTGGCATAATATAACAGAATATGGATAATCTCTCGTCAGTCCTGTATAGCAAGTAGACAGAGAAACTATTTTAATGTTAAATTAACACCCATTCTCTTTGGTGTGTGTTAATTTTAATGATAACCCCAAATTACATTTTATAATCTTATGAAGTATGTAATTTTTGAATCAACAATCATCAGATTAAGTTTGTCATGTTTTTTGCAAGATGAGAATATTAGATTATAAAGTATACTTACCCTTCTTAAGAAACTCATACATCCTATCTTTAAAAGGTTGCTGATGCTCTTCATCAGAAGAATTGAGAACTTTTTCAACTTTACTCTCACACCCTAAAATGTGTTTAAAAAACATTATCAACCACGCTTATAAGAAATATTGAAACCATTAAAGTTTTATTATGAATACAAGTCTAAATTAAAATCTGTGGTAAATTTTTAATAAATAAATGTGCAAATCAATCAATTTTTATATAGTCTGAACTGCAGCAGGACTGACTGATATTAACCCTTCCACCTTGAATGATGTGCATAATTATTCCAAAAACTTTCCTAGCTGTGGTCTCTCATAGAATGTATATGCTGACAGTTAGTGAAATTTTCAAGAACTTAATATATTATAAAAGGAATAAAATAATGCTACCAAAAGAATTACACTTTTCAGGTTATGAAAGTAGGAGAAGAGTAAAATCTTGACTTTTTCACTGTTATACTGCACCATCTTTTTGCCTGTCTTCATATTTATGTTAATATGTTTGTATTATAGTGCTGTTTTAAGCAATGATTGAAAGCAGTTTTATTATCATATTGCAGTGTCAGTACTCTGCCATGTAGTATTCTGTAGTGAAAAATATTATAATTATTATTTTTTGTGAGGCAACTATAAAGTAGGAAAAATATACATTAAAGAAAAAAGAAAAATAATTCACTACCCACTCTCAACAGCATCAATGCTCGTTTCAGGCTTTCAATATTTTTTTGCATGACAATTTATATTTGAAACCTTGTGTTTTACTTTTTGAATAGGAACATTATGCTATTGAAACACATGGAATGATTACCTATTATAGAAAGTTACAGCTATTCAACTTACCTTTTACTTGTGAATGCAATTTTTTAAGATCTGCTGCAATGTCATCAAAATTGACTGCACTGGCTCTCTCAGCATCACTTGGCTCAGGAATAGGGAGTTTGGCTTTATCTGAACTGCCTTCCTATGCAAATAAATAAAAATCAAGTTTATCTTTTGTAGGTATAATATATAGTAGCAGTACAAAGATTAATTCATATTTAAAATCTATTTTATCACAGGTTATATCAATACAGAAGTACTTTCAGCTTTACAAACTGTGTTGCATTTTTTCTTTCTCTCTGTCTTAGGCCATCTCATGTGTACATTTCTCTTCTGTGCTGTTAACCACATTGTAAATATTTCCGTTTTTGATATGCCTTGAGTGATATTAGTGTATATTTTTGTACCTTCCTTTCAATAGAATAAATAAAAAGACTGCGACTTTTAATAAAGAATTTCTTGTATAGCACTCCATCACTGTAGTCCCCCATCCACCATACTCACTGGCTTTAGCTTTGTGATTTTTTCCCTCAAATTTAAAGCCCTCTCAAAAAATCACAGATTTATGACTGAGGAAATTATTCAGAATGCAAGACAGAAATTATTAGCAATTACAAAAGAAACCTATCACGAATAATTCCAGAAATTACAGAAGCATTGGAATTTGTGTATACAATACCAAGAAGACTACTTCAAGGGAGATTCATATAAGCAGTAAGCTTCATAATTTACCAAATACACCTATCCCTCGATTTACACGGTACTCAGTTCACACAATTTAGGCTTTGCACGGTCAAAAAATGCAACCAGTTTCGATTTACACGGTACTGACTGAGATTTCCTTTCTATGTATATCTCAGTCAGTACCGTGTAAATCGAAACTGGTTGCATTTTTTGACCGTGCAAAGCCAAAATTGTGTGAACTGAGTACCGTGTAAATCGAGGGATAGGTGTATTAGTTCAGTCCCCAATTTTTTTTAATCACATCTCATACAATTTATCTTTCAATAAAATCTTACCACACAATCTATCTTTCAATATAATTATTCACCAGTAAGAAAAAGAAAAGTTTATGGTGGATAATGTGCAAAATATATATTTAAATGATGTATCTAAGCCATGAGTATCAAAAGTAAAATAAAATCGTTTATCCATGCTTTAAAAACATTTTGTGTAAACAAACATGAAAAGCAAAATAATGCTATAAAGAAAAAACTACCTTTTGATGTAAAGTCACATATGTCCTTACTATGTAATGAAGAAGTGTAACAGAATTATCCTAAAAATGAGAAAATATGAAGATATAGCACATGGAACACATATAGTAACTTCTACAAAAGGTAAACTACAAGGGTCACCTAAAAGTAATGCCCCCAAATTTTTTTAAGATCAATATTTATTCTATAGCAATGGTTCTTTTCCACTTCTTTTTATGCCTACAATGTCTTCTTTGGGGAAAAAAGTAGTAAAGTTTTATCATAATTACATCATCTTTCCACAGATCACTGATGTAACATTCATAAAACATGGAGACCAGTCAAAACCATGTTGATTCTGATGAATGTGCATTGAAATCTTGGTGTAAGAGAAGAGTATTGGAAACATCCATAACTGACTGCAGAATGTATATGGGAATATGCTATTAACTGTAACACAGTTGGCCGCTGGTTAAAGTAAAGATCTGAAAAAGGGTTGGGTTGTTTTACTTCTGAGCAGCACTTTTTTGCACACCATGGGCTAAATGGCCAGGTCACATGGACCCTGAAGGCTCAGAGAAGGTTGGGGGAGAGGACCCACTGGAATAGCTGTTGGGAGACAGATGGTAGCCTCCCGTCAAGGCCATCCAGCTTGTTCTTTAACGTGCATAGGGTATGGCTCTCCCACACATGGGGCCACGGCTTAATGTCCCATCCGACGGACGGCGGTCTTTCCAAGCCCATCGGTTTTCCCTACTGACCATGGGCAGGGCGGGGAATTTTGCAGAGATAAATCAACGCTGATCTGAAAAAGGTGGACCACTTATCTTCATGACTGCCTTCACAGCGGCAGACCACAATCAACACTGTCAAAGTCACTGCTGAAAAAATATACAACTTTATGGCAGATTTGGTAAGATTCCTGGGACCAATTCTGTAGACAAGATTTCTTTGTGAAAGTTATGAAAGAGTGACAGATGAAAACAGTGCAAGGATTTTACCATAAAGGCATACAGGCTCTTGTTTCATGGTGGGTTGGGTTGTTTTACCTCTGAGTGGCACTTTCCTGCACACAATGGGCTAAATAGCCAGGTCACAAGGACCCCGAAGGTTCAGAGAAGGTAAGGTGAGGAGACTCGCTAGTTGGCTGTTTGATGAAAGCCTCTCATCAAGACCATACAGTGTGTTCTTTAATGTGCATATGGTACAGCTCTCCCACACATGGGACCACAGCTTAATGTTCCATTCAACGAATGACATCCTTTCAAAGCTCATCAGTGTCCCCTACTGACCGAAGGTAGGGTGGGGAGTTTTGTGGAGATGAATTTCAATGCTAGCCCAGCTGGGTTGTAGTGGTACAAGGCAGTTGAATGTGATGGTGATTATGTAGAAAAATAGGATTATGATTTTAGAGATGTACCTATACACTGAACAAACAACAAATATAGCAGAATGAATGTTCATCTATAAAATAACTTTTAAGGGCATTACTTTTTAATGACCCTTGTAAAAATAGATTGCAATTTTAAATAGCAGCAGTAAAAATATGAAATACTACATTTAAAAAAATAAAAAAATAATTCACATTAATAAATTAGGAATAAATATAATTATTGAACTTAATAGGAATATATATCAAGATAACATTTAAATCCTGATAATTTATTGAAATGCCCAAGAAAATTTACTTGTGCAGTTGAAATAGACAATATTCAGTGGATCTTCTTCCTCAATATTGCCCTGAGAGCTGATGTCTGTGATTCATAAAACAAAGTCACACTGCAGGGCAATTCAACTCAACATTTAAGCTAATGAAGAGTTTACTGTATTTTAAAACTATGATAATTTACATAGCCTACTAAATTACATTAAAAATTGACTAAAAATGCACTGCTATAATTTAATTCCTATATTTCAAATAATATAAAATGCCAATAAAAACACAACCTTGCTTTTAACATCCTTTAGTTTTGAAAGTATTTCCATACCAAAACCATCTGCTTGTCCTCGATTTCGATTACCTATAGATGCAAAAAAAATAAAAATTAATATTAAATTGATGGCACTTTTATTAGAAGTATTAAAAATCATACATTTAAAATTATAGTACATTGCAAACAGAATTTTTGACACATTGACTTCCAGAAGATTTTGAAAAATTCAACTTACTGCTTTACTATTTTTTTCCCAAAAGAAGACATCATAGGCATAAGTTATTATCAGTGAACAAAAATATTAAATTTTTTAATAAAATACAATATTTATGCACAATATAAAATTTGGTACTTCAATCCAAAAGAAATTCTGATAAATTCAGTGATGAGTTAAAACTTATAGGTACAACACAAATGATCCAACTTTAGGAAGCAGGTACTTGACAGATTGTTTACAACAGGAAAGTTTCAATACAGTCAAAGGTGTCTAAATTTTATCCAATTTACTGGAGAACCAATAAAGCTCTACCAAACAATTGAAGTGACACTAATACATCATAATCATCTTTAATGCTATATATTTTCTCATCAGGTGAGACTAAGTAGAAATTAAGTACAATAGTCATACATCTTAG
This sequence comes from Ryuthela nishihirai, assembly GCA_038380435.1. Taxonomy (NCBI): domain Eukaryota; kingdom Metazoa; phylum Arthropoda; class Arachnida; order Araneae; family Heptathelidae; genus Ryuthela; species Ryuthela nishihirai. Next base: position 27,148,368 of record JAWZYU010000026.1, read on the forward strand.
TTTGCACCTTATGAGAATACTGCAGAGGCAGCATTAAAAGCATTTATGTGACGTGTGTATGCTTATATATTTGTGCTATTCATACTTTTCCTAAAACTTATTCAATTGTCTAGCCAAATTGGAAATTTATCCTTCTTTGACTGTTACTTTCCTACTGTGTGTCATTCAAAAAATCAATTTCTGTGGTATCATGTATTGCATACTCCTCTTGTACACATTCTGGGAATTAAAATTAAACTTACCTATTATCTAGAATTACTGAATGTATATTGATCTTTTGTAACCTATACTTCTACTATTTCTCTGGAGCATTCCAGAGAAGTATGTTACATTAGGATAATGCCTGCACATGTTGTGGGCAATCTATGTTGTGCCTTGTCATGGCTAAGGGTGTATGCATGGGGGGAGGCATAATATTATACGAGATATCAAACTTGTCTACTGCTCTACTTTGAAATCCAAAACATGTGTCTTTGTATAATTTTAATTTCAGCTCCATGCTATATACTTCTAAAAATTGATTTAAAACAGTAAACTATAAAATTTTACTCTATATAGAATATCATTAACCATTCCTGTCCAGTGGAGTATTTTAGTGATTGGAAAACCCAACTCAAGTCTTATTCTCTGCCTCCCCCCCCCAAAAAAAAATGCGTGCTTAGCCATGGCTCTCACAATTACCAGACCTGTCTCCCATTGAGTATATCTGGGACCATATTAGGCAACTCTGCAAAGCTACTTCTGCTTGGACCTTACAGGAGTTGCATGGCTGAACATCCCCCAAGACATGATGATATAATATTGCAAGCAAGATAGTATGCTTTGTTGCTCAAAGCCTGTATTGCTGCTAGAGGTGGGTGCACCGTTTCAGTAAATTAATGCTAGTATTTTGAATATCTCTGTTTTTTTCAACTTTAATCACTTGCTTCTTTCAACGTCTCTTATGCACATATGCAATTACATGGCATTTTTCAAGAAATCTTTTTAAAGCTCTCTAAAACAGAGGGGGGGGGGGGGTTCCTGCAATAGAAATTAAGTCCTTACATTTTTTTGGCTCAATTCCATCACCTCCCCCCCTCCCCTAATTATTATTTTTTTCTTAAAATTTGATCAGGGTCAGTGGATATATTGAAATTCTAAAAATGCACTTAATGATATAAAAGGCTTCAAAGTATAAATTACATTTGTTAATTAATCCACTTTTTGCAACAAAATGCAGATTTATCATTTTCGTTTAATTTTATTCAAGAACATCTAAATAAATGCAACTTAAGTAATAACATTTCTAAGGTAGAACCATAGTTTTCATCATGTTGACAAAGCTAAGTATTTTGATGTCAATGCAAACTGAATTACTTCTCTAAAGAAGCACATGCATTAGTAACTAAAACTATTTATGATTACTAACCTCCATTCATATAATTTCCCAATGCAAGAATAATCCCAAACACCTGTTGAATACTTTCACTTGTCATCAGGAACTAACAGTAAAAAAAGGAAATTTTTAACATTTTTAAAACTCAATCAAACATTTTTTTTACCATTTCAAATGGGAAAAGAAACTCATATTTCACATGGGAATCATCTTGAAGATATTATAATTTACTGATATATTAAAAATATTGCCATTACTAGCAGAAAAATTTACTTGCTCCACTAATGAATCCGCAAAACTTTTAAAAAACTGTTCATAAATAACTGGCAATTACTAAGCCATTGGATTTATTAGATAACTGTTTATAATTTTAATAAAAACCACCCTATAATGTGTAATCTGTGTAAAAAAGGTATTTTTTAAAAATTATCCTTTATTCTTCATATAGTTGAAATTTCATGAGAAATCTGCACAAGATCACAGATGTTTTGATACAATTTGAACTTTGGAATAAAATACACAAAACTGAAGAATAATTTAAAAGTAGTGAACAGATGAATAACTAATAGCACTCAAAGTATTGTTCATATCTTGCTTCTTATCTACTTAAATGTATTGGGTAGCCAAGCACAATGGTACAAACAGTGGTATTTATTACTTTGCACATAGACATTTTCCACTGTCTATTATTTAGTTTATATGTATGAGATTAGAGTGATACTGGCTCAGTAATATTGAGCTAGCTCACAGTGGTACCGCAACTGCTGGAATCTGGGTTAAAGTCTTGAATTTTCATGGTTGTTCTGTTAGAACTTGCAGATAAGCTGCTAGATTTGTTGGTCACAAACTGAATGAAAACGTCTACTGCTAGATTAATATATTATAATTAAAGCAAATTCTCTACTTAGCATTGATTGGTTCCAAAAAATGTGATTTTAATTTCATTATAAGAATTAATACACCACCTTTGATTAATACCATAAAATTAAATTTTCAGATAAAAGAAGGACCTATCTCTACCCATATTTAATATAAAAACACTGTAAAAGAAAATAATAATATTAAATACTTGGTGTTATTTTGGATATTTTCCCCTATTACTTGAATACTTCTGCTCAGAGTCACAGAAGTTAAAGCAAAATGTTAACAATGGATGAGTTTTTTTTTACCAGTTTATCAGAATGAGATTAATATAAAGTATTACTCTCATCATGGAAGTAACAAATTGGCAAACCATACTCAAACAAATTCTTATAATTATGGCTATCCACAATTGAATGTTATAAGCACATTTCATCAGTTACTTAAAATCCACATGTAGCTGCTGTAGATTTTATTATGTTGCATCATTATTTCTTAATTATAGCACTGATAAAATTACATCTTACATCTAACTTCTTAACTACTTTCACTCAAAAATTATATGTACTCTTAATGTTTAAAATTTCTGTCTATTTCATTTGCCCAATAAGCTGTTAACTACAAATTGCTTGGTTCTAAAAACAGTATTTTGTACATAAATAGCTCAAAAATTCTAAATTTGGAATTTTTGACTCTGTGTAGTTATTTTTTACTAAGTTTTCATTTCACTACATTTTGTGCATTAATAAATATTTTACAACTATACTCTGTTGAGATCTAACATAAACAAACTGTACGACCCAAGAAAGCCTTCCCTAGTGTCAATGCACATAGAAGTAACTGCTATTGGTCATATTTTGAGGCATTATTTTTAAGCACATGTCAAACATATGGATATAAAACACAATACTAGAGATGTATAACCCTGTATCTCCATTGCTAAGTAAATACCAATGTTCAATTATGTAACTGTATGATAAAATTTGAAATAATACAAATATATTGAAAGAAACATTTGAATGAATAATTTTTAAATGAAACTGTATTTCAGTCTGTGACTGGCTGGAAATCACTATCCTCTAATACAATGTCTACATTATCAACACTACTGCTGTTAATGTGCCATAAAACCCCAAACAGCCAACCAATTACTGCAGCAGTAGCTTTGCAAGGCAGCAAGCATATTTTCAAAAACTTGTTCACTTAACTTATTACACTGACTGCCACACTTTAGAAACTGTGTGGCCTGAATTTACATTTCACCTAAATAATAATTTTTTCTTTTACTTATACAATATGTTTTAATTTGTCATAAATAATTTTTGTCTCCATATTGTTATAGTGTTCACTTAAAGTTGCTTCGATTGCTAAGTGTAAAATCTAAGGCAGTATCTGTATAATGTTAAATTGAAAACAAACAAATCAGGATACATGTTTATCAATATGTTTAAATTCAGCAGTTCATTTTTGATGAATTCTTGGAACTTTTTCTGATAGCTATCAAGGTAAATTGATCATATTTTTGTAGTCACTTAATCACTTGCCATTGCTTACCTGGAGCACAGAATATCTGACTTGAATCAAATTTATATTTTAAGTATAGAACTTTTAGAGACACAAATACTTTCAGAAATTCCACTTGTAAATCCCTTTATTGGTGGTTTCCACATAGTATCTCAACATTCAATTTAACCTTTATTTATAATGAATAATCTCATAAGCAGCTTCCCTTGTCTGTTTCCTTTTGCTCATGGATGCCATCTTGTCTTTCTCAAGAGTTGGAGGTTTTAATTTTGATATGCTGTTCAAATTCATAAATCTTCTGATTATTAGAATTAAGTGTTAATAAAGTTTGGGTGAATCATCTATCAACAAAATAAAGAAAATTAAATTTATTTTTCGTGAGTATTGCTTTGTTGAAACTAATATATCAGAAAAATCTACACTTTTTTTTATACAGACAAGGACTTATAAGTAGTGATAAGGTCTTTAGCTAAATAGACATAGAGTTGTTTGTTTACATAAGGTCTCAACTTAGGTGAAATAGAGTATAGGAAGATATCTTGTCATTTTGCTTAACATTAATATCTATACCACACCAATTAAATAAATGTTCTCCGACTTTCAGATTATTCTAATCTACTGCAAAATTGTACAAAACACAAATTACTTCACATGTCATCTTGAGATTATTCAGCTTGTTCTCTATTGACCCAATATTTTCTGTAAATGATGCTTGAAACATAATGCATGAAACTCTGTCTGCATACTCAGGTATTTGAGCTAAGTCATAAAGGAACCTAGAAATAAGATGCATATAAATTTATAATTCACTAACTATATAAAGCAAAAGCATAAAATTTTATTATTTTTAATCTAATACCAATAAAATATTTACAGAATTCAGGAAGTCAACATTTTTATATATTTACACTTTATATTCTTAACTCAAATTCCAAAAAAAAAAACCTTAACGTTTTTCTCTTTTTGGAGATTAAAATAAGAACCTTTTCATTACATTTTTAAGCATATTAACAAAATTTTAATCTCACACTAATTTAATTCCTATTCCTTGCCTATATCTTATCATACTTGCATTCTGAACATCTTACACTTTTTAAATATTACTAGACTGATGTCATGGTCATGATAGCTTTAGATTGTTGATAAAATGAATTTAACTGTCACAAAGGATATTCCTTTTTCAAAATTATACATGAAATTGAAGCATGTTTAATGTTATAAACAGTCAAGTTTAACAGTGACTTAAACAAGAATCAAGGTCAGAGAATTTATGACCAAACAAATTAAACCTTAATTTTTATTCAAATTTTACATTTTCAAACTTTGTGAATAAAGGAACTTTTAACTTTTTAATTCTTGCTATGGTTTTCATCAGTTATATTTTTTGATATTTTAAGTGGCAATAAATTTTTATTCTCTCCTTCAGATTGAACTTTAACTGTAACAGTATAATTGAGGATGAACTGTAAAATGAACTTAAAACTAAACAAAGAGTTATGCCTATTGGATTTAGGACAAAAAAGGATTGAATGATATCCATTATTATTCTGAATTTTTTTTTATGTTATGGCTTTCAATTTAATGACAGTTTAACAGAATCACTGAAAGTGTGCCTAAAGGCTTGATGAATAAGGAAAGAACTAGGATGTGGGTGGACAATATCAAACAGAATCTTATTAAAATTGGCCTACAGTACCAAATGCAACAGCTGTTGTTCAAGATAGATATGCATGGAAAGCTGAATTATACAATTTGGTTGGACCTTCAACTCAATTTATATTGGAGGATTAGTCAGTTAGGTAGATACGGTGTAATGGGCCAAAGAACAATGCAATTTACTTTTAAGTTTGGACCCTTTTTCTAATCCAAATAGTTTATGCTCCGGATAGTTCAGTTGGGCGCCAGGCAATAATTAACAAATTGCCAAATAAATAAAGTTAAATTAGGGTTCAAAATACTAGCGAGCGTTAATGAGTAAGAATCCAAAAATGATTGTCAAGTTAAATATCTAAATATAATCAAAACTTAATTCACGTTGCTCAAGAGAAAAAATTAGTAAAGACTCGAAAGGTTTAAATAACAAACAAATTTATTTCCAAAAATCACTCACCAAAACTTCAATGAAGAAGATACATTAACTGAGCACTCTCCCGTGCTACATGCTTATGCTCTACTGAGCTCACCCACTTCTACATTACTGCTGTCTTACGGACTCTCTACTGTCTAACTGACTAGCATGTCATCAGGTTTTAACAAGAGCTGAACGTGTCATATTGCACGCCGGGAAAGACATTTACATAAATTGATGAGTGGCATAAGCTATGACGCAAGAGGGAGCGTGTCCTTGTGCACGCACTTTAGCGGGTGACAGTCGGAAGATCGGAGTTGCACATGCGCAACTCCTAACTCTTGGAAACGAGTGTTGTGATGCCAGAAAGGAAATAAAAATCCCCAAAATGATAAATATAACGTAAATTAAGCAAAACTGGTTAAGGTAAAGCAAAAGTGAACAATGGGGCATCACAATGGTAGTTGTTAAATCTTTTTCTGTTATATTTTAAGCCACATTTTAATTTTGTGAACATCAAGCAATAGCAACTAATACCTGGAGAGTTTGTGATTACGTAAAAGTTTTTTTTTTTCCTAAAAATGTACTCCAATTATTTCTTTATATAACCTTGACAGTGAGCCTTAGTTGTTAGTGGAAGTGATCCATTGCAGAACTCCAGTTACTGAAGAAAATAGACTGAGGAATGCTGGTTGACATCATCATTTTATTACATAAACAATAAATTAAGCAAACACTCTTAAGTTATTAGATATATAAATCTTATTTAAAAAAAGCAAATTTTTTTCACATTTTCAACTATTTAATTTTTTAAATAAATGCATTTTATTCAGACTAAAGATCAGCACTTCTAATCCCAAAAGTAACATCTAGGATTAAAAAATTCAATATTATACAACCTACTAACAAAATATTAATGATACAGGAATAGAAATATATTTTTTTACAATTTACTACAAACTTTTGTAAAGAGGGTGATGATTTTACACTTATCTTAATAAGTAATGAAAATAGCACATGCTAATATACCGTTCTCATATCTAGATATTTCTGTTTACTTTAGATTTAAACTATCTAGTTACATATAACTTTTGAAATGCTTTTTCAAAAATATCCCAATTCCTCCCTCATATTGTGTGTGTGTTTTTTTTACAAATTTTTCCCTAGACTTCTGCAACAGATAACAAGGAGTTCAATGAAGAATAAATTTAATAATGATATATGGTATTTTTAGGGGGGGGGGGGGAACTTTAGTATAATAGTTTTAAATTTTTTCCTCTCATTTACTGTTATCAGTGTGAAAATTTTATTTCTAACCTTTGTTGTTATGGCTCTTTAATGATGAAGAGAAATTTTAAATTTTTTTATGTTGCTGTTGTTGATGGGGGAAGACAAAATATGTTGTGCATGTCTGTGGAGGGAGGTCAAAATAGAAAAACACTTTTTGTACAGAACATTTTGTTACATATCTAAAAATATTGTTGGGGAGGGGGTGAATTTACCTACTACTCCCAAAGAAGTTGCCACCCATTATCTTTGGTGAAATTTTGTACGTTATTTAACACTTGAATCAAAAATGAAATAATAATAGATTAGAAATATTAAAATCTGATGGACAAACTTACTGTTCAGGTTTATCCAGTGGAATCTCTGACTTAGTGGCCAGATGAGATTTGATCATTTGGAGCTCCTCAGGGGTTGGCCTCTGCAAGCATTAGTATTCAAAATGGCTTTTAAAATATATTTTTTTACTTATATAATTAACTTCAAAATTTTCAAAGTATGATTTGTAAGGCTTTGGAGAAATATAACATTAAATTTTAAAACAGAATGTTTAGTATTAGTGAAATAAAAAAGGATTATATTAAATTTATTTCAAAATTCTGACTGCTTATTTACTTATTACAAATAAAAATGAAATATAAGAAGAAAATGCTTTCAGAATAAGTACTAAATACATTTATGTTTGATGTTTCTGAGAAAAATGGTGAAACAATTATTTACATATGTCACAAAAAAAAAGCATATTTATAAAGTGGGTACAATTACAAGTAGCAAATAGGTTTATTATAGAAAATAAAAACAAAATTACAGAACTTTAAGGATACATCTACTACAGTTAATAGCTTTGGAAATGAAGATGTGAATTGTATTCTTAGTGATAACTCTTGAACTGGTATTAAGATTTCGAATAAATCTTACTTAAGGTATATATATATATTTTTTTGGGGTTAAGTCTAGTCTTCTGATTATATTCAATAACTTGTTTCCTTTAAGAGAAACCTTTAAGGCAGTTGAAAAATTTGATCATTATACACTGCCCTAGACAATTTCCATGTTATGTCAAAGGAAATCTAATTTCAAAACTCCATAACTTCTAAAATATACATTTAATGGAAAAACGTGACTGAAGATAAATTAAAGATCATAATCCAATCTAATTAAATATCAACTTTCAACAATATTCATGCAGTATTTAAAGAGTTGTGGAAGCCAGAATAATTTACAACAGCAATATAAATATAATATTTTTCAAGATATGACGCATTGCAACAGTACTGTCATGTCTGTCAAACTTAAATAACATTGTTTCAAACCATTTAATAAAATATACATTTTAGAAGTTTGTGCTTTAACTACTGAAAAAATATTGTTGAAAATTGTGATTTAAGTAGATTTGATTATGATCTTTATCTCCAATCACATTTTTTTACTGATTGCATATTTTAGAAGTATAAAGCTTCAAAGTTATATTCCCATTGACATCACATGGAAATTCTCTAATATTTTGGTAAGGCAATATATAAAGGATACATGAACACAAAATGAAAATGTGTAGGTATTATAAGTTCTTATAATAACCACTAATATTTGAACAATGCACATTTGCTTTGAGGAAATAATAATTTCCGATTAATATGTCAAAGTTTAAATATTTTCACATTGATAGGTGTGCAATTCATTTTCATTTAACTTTAAATTTGTATATTCTTATATCATTTGCATATGGTCTGTAAATGGTAGCTAGGTAGTCACTGGAAGGAGAGCTATGCACCAATCCCCTGTGATGATGCATAGAACCGGCCAGGCCTAGCACCTAATGTCTGACCCCGCCTTCTCGTGGTGCAGACGGTTAGTACCTTTCAAAAGAGATACTCTCTTGTGAAAGTGAACGGAAGGGGAGGGCTGCCAGATTAGTGTGGCCTACTGATCTGGACAACTATGGCTACTTTTCTTTTTTTTCTACCTGCTGAGGTGTGGTCAACCACACGGGGTCCTGGTGCTGACCATATAAACCCACTGGACTGGACAGATATATGGCTCTGAGCTTGATTATGGATCCTGATTTTGCTGCACTGGTGGGCTTCTGTGGAGGGAAAATCTTCTGCTTTTCTGTTTGTTTGTGGGTTAACAGCCCCAAGTGAATAAATTCACGGGATATGTTTATCAGCTGGTGGATAATCCTGAGCAGAGGTCATCGCAGGCACCTGAACTCTTTGCTTCTATTGGCATCGTCAAATTCTACATTGGAGGAAGTCTTCCAGTGTAGATGGCTTCAGCCTTTAGTGGTGGGGGAATGGGTCTTTCCCCCACGTCTGCGATTAGGGGGCTGTTTGATATTGTCGGCATTCCCTCTCTCAATAAACATAGTTTCTTTGAACATCCCACTAACCATTTTCTCTCCATAGGTAGTTGGAATGTGAGGACTCTGCACAGAGCTTTTTCTCTTGATGTCCTCACACAAGAATTTCACCATTATAGTTTAGATATTCTCAGCTTGCAAGAGACCAGATGGACAGATAAAGGTCAGATTCTTAAAAATAATCTTAAATTTCTCTTTTCAGGGAGGGACGATAATAAGCATCACCAAGGTGTGGGTCTGCTTCTCAGCAGACACGCTAGTGATGCTCTTCTAGGATATGAGTGCATTAATGAAGGTTTCTTACAGCAAAATTTCAGACAAGCGTTAAAGACTTGAATGTTATCTGCTGTTATGCCCCCACTGAGGATGCCGATGAGGATGAGAAGGATAGGTTTTATGGACAACTTCAGGATATTTTGAATTCTGTCAAGAAAGGAGATATTACCCTTGTTCTTGGTGACTTCAATGCCAAAGTTGGTACTGACTCTGACCTTTGGGGAGGAGTAATAGGCCCTTTTGGTATTGGTAGCTGCAATGGCAATGGGCAACGTCTCCTACAGGTAAGTAAACTCAATGGATTCAGAATAACTAACACTTATTACAAACACCGCGACATACATAAGTATACATGGATTTCACCCAATGGGCTGCATAAGAATATGATTGATTATATATTAATTAACAGCAAATGGGCTAGTTCTGTTAGGAATACCAGGTCATATAGGGGAGTTGAAATTGGATCTGACCATTACCTTGTTAAAAGTGTCTTGCAACTTAAACTTAAAAAGTGTTGTGCTAGGGTTAAACAATTTACTTTTAATACTGAAGCTCTGAAAGACCCAGTTATAGCCAAAGCTTACCATGATAGGTTACTTAGTCATTATGACAGTCATGGTATGCTTACTACTGAAGTTGAGGAAGAATGGGATCATTTTAAACAGGCTTTTTTGGACACTAACAGTACTCTTTTAGGAAAAAAGGAGCAGAAGAGGCAGAATTATCTGAGTGATAAGGCACTTGAGCTTATTTCGGAAAGAAAGAACTGCAGGAATGTCCTTAATCAATACCTTACTAGTCCTAATAGAAAGCATTACAGAGAACTTAATAAACATGTAAAAGATCAGTTAGCTGCTGATAAGAATCTTTGGCTTGATGGTTTGGCTGACAAAGCTGAGGAAGCAGTTAGACAGCACAACAGCAGAGAGCTGTACCAGAGAGTTAATGTTTTATGTGGTAGAAAACAGACAGGTATACAAGGATTGAAGGATAAACAAGGTAAGGTTATAGAAGGTGAGGATTCTGTCATGGCTAGGTGGGCTGAGCATTTCAGTGATATTCTAAACAATGTGGTTAGTTCTATTCCCATTGCAATGATGATAGATGCATTGGTGGCTTTAATGTTCGTCCTATAACACAATCTGAAGTTATTTTGGCTGTTTCTAAACTTAAACTACATAAATCCCCAGGGGTTGATGAAATTACTACGGAAATGCTTATAGCTGGGAATGTTTCGGTTACAACTTGGATGACTGAAATTCTGAATATCTTTTATGACAAAGGCATGATTCCTAAGGATTTTACCAGAGCTATTATTATCCCTATTTTTAAAAAAGGTGATCGCAGTTCTTGTGATAACTATAGGAGTATCAGCCTACTCTCTGTTCCAGGTAAAGTTCTTTCCATGATTGTGCTTAATAGAATTAAGAATCTAATTGACAGGCAATTGTGTGATGAGCAATGTGGATTCAGAAGTGGTAGGGGATGTGTGGATCAGATATTTTCACTTAAGCAGATTCTTGAGAAATGTGAAGAGTTTCAGAAACCTTTGGTTGCTAGCTTTGTTGATTTCAAAACGGCTTTCGACTCTGTTGATTGTCGTAATTTGTGGTTGATTGTGAGATTATATGGTATACCTGACAAGTTAGTTAACATAATGAAAGCTCTCTATAATAACACTGAGTTGTGTGTGAGAGTTGGTAAGGCTTGTAGCAATTGGTTTAGCATTACTTCTGGTGTTCGACAAGGGTGCATTTTGTCTCCTTTTCTCTTTAGCTTGGTTATTGATTATGTTATGCGAAATTCACTTCAAGGGAAAGATTTTGGCCTTAAATGGACTGGAGATACGAAAATTTCTGATTTAGATTATACTTATGATTTAGCCCTTTTGGCAAATGATGTTGATGAGATGAACTCTTTCATTCGAGCAGTTGATGAAACTGGTAGTAGAGTAGGTTTGGTTATAAACAGAGAGAAAACTAAAGTGATGAAAATTGATAATGCAGGCTGTGGTTCAGTTATTCTGAATACTTTCATTCTGGGGTAGGTCTCTGTTTAATTATCTTGGGAGCTATGTAACAGATATTTGTGATGTGCGGCATGAGATTCACAGACGAATAGGGATTGCTACCAGGACTTTTAAGAATCTATGGAGAGTGTGGAAAAATAGGCGTATACACCTAAAGACTAAAATTAGACTGTATAATAGTTTGGCTCTTTCTAGGGTTAGTTATGGTAGTGAAACTTGGACACTTTGTAAACAGGATAACAGGAAACTAGATGCTTTTGATTCCAGATGCTTATGCAGTATCTTGGGCATTAGGTAGTTCAACTTTGTAACTAATGATGAGGTTAGACAAAGAATTTTGCAACCTCCTTTAAGCAGCATATTGTGCAGAGAGAGACTCCGTTGGTTTCGCCATGTTGCCCGTATGAATAATAATAGATTGGCGAATAGGGTTATGACAGTGTGCCTAAAGGCCTCAGGAAGAAGGGGAGACCTAGGATGCGGTGGGCTGACAATGTCAAACAGGACCTTATTAGAATTGGTGTGCAGTGGTAAGATGCAGTAGATGTTGCTCAGGATAGACTTGCTTGGAGAACTAAATTGCACGGTCTGGTTGGACCTCCATAGCCCATGGCTGCTTGAGGATGATGATTATGATGATGATTTGCATAGAATTTTGAAACAAATTTATATTTATTTTACAATTCAATAAATTTATCTTTAAAAGAAATTTACATTTATTTATAAATGCACTTTTTTGTAATAGAAAAGGAAGACGTGTGACTTACTACTTCATATATTGCTTGAAGTGCATCAAGATCTACAGCTGATGTGTCAAAATTATATACAGCTAAAAAAGGTTAAGAGATGCACATATTATTTGGAACAATTAAATATAACAGATAATTTAACAAACATTGTTAAAACATTTATTACATTTTGAGGATACTTAAGTAACATCAAACCTTAAGTTCAAAAACATTATGTACTTTATTGGCTTGCTTAAATATGAATCAATATAAATAAGTAATGATACTTAAACTTTTTGTCATTGCAGACTTTGTAACTTCCATATGGCAGATTACCTAAATAACACTAGACAACAAATTGAAGCTATTTTTTAATAACATTGGACAAATATGATGTTTTTAACTAATTTTGGGGTGCTGAATTCAAATATGGCTGTGAAAAACCTGCAGCACTTCCATTTTTTTCTTAAATTACAGATTGATGTATTTCAAATTTCAATGAATACGCATACCTGGGAAATGAAAATAAATGTGACTATTTTATTAAATTGCAATTTAAAACTCCTTAATTAATTACATAATTACAGTGAAAAAAATTGGAAACATCATAGTTATAGACCTCATAGTAAGTAACAAATAAAATAAAATTGAAATACAAAATAAGAAAACATGGATAAGGATCTTTTATACTTACAAGTTCATTTTTATCTATTATGTGCTGGGGTATCTTCTGCAAGAACCAGCAGTAGTCACCCATTATTGCTGGATCCCACCTGCCTTGGTATCTCTCCTCCATGGTTCAGATATCCTGGTGAAATCTTTCCCCTTGCTCATCACTGACAGCTCTTAAGTTCTTGGGAAAGAAGTTGAGATGCGAGTGCAAGAAATGGATCTTCAAAGACATTCAGCAGCCAAGATTTTCATACTTTTTGAGAAGATCTTGAATAAGCTGATGGTAGTTTTTCTCTTTGTGATTTCCCAGAAAACCTTGGACCACAGACATGAAGGATTTCCATGCAGCACACTCCTTCATATTCAATTTTTCTTTGAAGACAGTATCATTCAGTAGCTTCCTGATCTGAGGACCAACAAAGATCCATTCTTTGAGTTTAGTATCACTTAGTTTGGAAATTTTTCCTTCAAGTGCAAAAACCCTTTACCAGTTTTGTCCATAGCCTTTACAAAGTTTTTCATAAGCCCCAGTCTGATGTGTAGTAGTGGGTGCAGAACATCAGAGGGGGTCAACTAGAGGCTTATACCTCATATTACTCTGTCCAGGAATAAAAACATAACTTTTGGGTCAGTCTTTTGTTTTGTAGTGTTCCTACTGTCCCACAAACACAGAAAACAGCAAATTTGTGAAGCCTCCTTGAAGCCTGAGCAAGAGAGATATGACTTTTAGGTCACTACATATTGTCCACTTAAACTGGTCATATTTTATAGCAGTGAGTATTTTTTCTATGCTTTCATAAGTTTACTTCATTCCTACAGCATGTGTCACTGGAATGGAAGGTTTTTGGTTTCCTTTATGCAAAAGGACAGCTTTTAAGCTGAATTTTGACAAATAAATAGACGCCATTCCTTAGGGTCATGAGTTGTTCCAATTTCTTCCATCAGCCCTGAATATCTGTGAAGAAACACAAACCATCTTGCATCTCGTAATAAGCAGATAAAGGCAAATTTCTTTTTCTGAACAGAGAAACTCTGGTACCCTTGGCCAGAAGATTCCACTCTTGAAGTCTTGACTCTAAAACCTCAGCTTGTTGTTTGGAAAATCCTAGGTCTTGAACAAGATCATTTAGTTCATTTTGCTGAATCAGATGAGGCTTGTCTGACCTTTTAGGGGTGTATGTAGAATTAGGATTGTATGTGCCTCAAAGTCTTCCTCTGATGAATGTGAATCCATCTCCTTCCAGTTGGTTGGAGGTGTTGGTATAGGAAGATCTTCTCCATGAGGAACTAGCCTTATGGTTGAAGCCACATTTGGATATTGCATTTTGCTTTCATTCTTTTTTGAAAAGCCCGACACTTTAGTTAAACAAAAATAGCAATCACGCAAGTGACTAGTTGGCTCACGCCAAACCTTTGGAACTGCAAAGAACATGATTTTATCGTATCTTTCAACCATTCACTCAGGCCAAACACAAAATGCAGCACACATGTGGAGCCTATATTTTGTTCTGATCTCCAACATGACTTCCAATCTTCTCTGTTAAAGAACAACCCTGGGATTTTAAAATATAATTTCCACACACATAACAAAACTTGTTGGCACATTAACACATCCACGATGCTGCCTTTGTGCTATTTAAATGCCAAAATTCCCTCTTCAACATACAGCACGTGTTTCTCCTACAATGAAAACAACAAGAATGGTGGTCTGAAGTTAGGTTACTGTTACATGTTTTCTTCCATGTGGCAATCAGTGTTGCCAGCCACAAAAAGTAAAATATCTAGTATCCTCCCAGTTGCCTGAAGGTGTTGGTACAGGAAGATCTTAATAGGAGTCAAAATTAACAATAACATAAAAACATGATGTGCTAGCCATTTTTTATGGCTAGATCTGAAATCAGCACCTGAAAAATAGTTAAAGGCAGCTACAATTGTTCATGTTATAAAAACATTGCAAGCTACTGTAATCAATATCAATGCAATAAACGGAGCTGCCACCTCTCCAAGCTATCGGTTTAAGCAGAAAATTTCTGGTAACCTGTTTATTAAAGCATTTTTTTTTTAGTCTTTAAGTGCATTTACTTTTATCTGCACGAAAGAAATACTATATCACCTTAGATATAGGAGAAATCACCTTTAGGGAAGTAACTCTTGTGTCTAGACATTGTTTAAGATGTGTATCATTGATTGTGGTTAGTGATAATGTCACCCATTAATCTTGATTAGAAAAATGTGATATTCAAATGAATTTTAATTAAGTAATTATGAAGTGACATTTCAATATAGACATAAAGTTTATTTCTGAACCTGTAAAATGTGATTGAAGTGAAGATTAATTTTGCTGGTTAAGTTCTTTCGTTATTAAATTTAATGCAATTCCATCCCTTGGCCGAGTGGTTAGCATGCTTGGCTACTGATCTAAGGGACCTGGGTTCGAGCCCCGGGTAAGGCATGGATATATGTGTCATTTTTCTGCTGAGGTCCTGCCATCCTCTTGGACCTTCTACTCTGGCATATAAACTGACAGGCTCCTGTCAGACCTCTGTGGCAAGCAGCTGCTTGAAGGGGTATTTATTTTATTTACCATAAAAAGTTTGCCCACACTATTCATTGCCTATAATCTTAATAGCAGTTCATATTTTTATTATTGGTAGTGGCAATTACTGTGTTACTCATTCCCATCAAGGCAATATAGTGCGATTTTTAATGTGCATATGGAACCATAGCTTATAACATCCCATCGACAGATACTGCCTTTCTAAGCCCAACATGTCCCCTTTTTCACTGAAGGAAGAACATCGATTAGCAGAGAAAATTCTTGAAAATGGCACAACACATTCACACTTGGACTGAATAGCCAAACTGACTTCCCTAGTGTGTTTCCAAGCCCAAACACATATGACCAGCTTTAGGAATATGCATGCTACTCATTGAGGTCTGAGCAATTCTGCTAGTATGTTATTAGACTATTTCCACTAGATGTTAAAGATATCAGTAGATCACTTTCCCCCAAGTTAATTGATAAACTTTGGATTATAAACAAAATCTTTGGGGATATCACTATTTCTCCAGGACAATTTTTTTTTATCTGGAATAAAAAATTAATCTTTCCCGACGAATTCTGTAATTAATCATACTCAAAATTACTTTTGGAATAAAACTATGAAGTAACTTCACAAAAATAAAAAAAATTTAATGTACAAAATTCCTTGAAATTTTTAAAAAAATTATATTTATGTATAAAACTTTAGATCAGTTTGTCAGGATTTTTAAAATGTATTATAATAGATGCATTATTTCACTTATTTCTACAGTTTGAGGTAAAACTGAAATATTGTGGATCTCAGAATGCCTCCACATCATTGGCCAAAAAAGTGAGGATTGGCATAGTTGGTCAAGTGCCAGACTCATAATCTGATAAGCCCAGTTTTGAGTCTGAACTGTGTCTGCATTAAAAGTCAGTAGGGAGAAAATAAAAGTCATAGGAAGAAAATAGCTTGGCTCTTGGATGGAAACCTGTTTTTCTGGCTGGACACTGGAACGGTTAAGAACCACTCCATTAGAGCACATTTTTAGATGGAATGATATAATAACTTACCATTTTCTACATCAGCAATTTCTAACCGAAGACTTGAAATTAGTATCCCAACATTCTGAGATCTTTTCTGGTCTAAAAGTTTGGCAACCTACAATATAAATAATATGATGATAAAACACAAAATAGCATAAACTTGTTCAACCAAAAAAGCAGATGAGAATATACTTAATTTTGTGACATACACAGTAAGTGAATCTAGAAAGAAATGGTTTTTTGCCCTACACAGTTTCCCCAACACATTCCATTAATTCAATTGTTTCTTCACTGGAAGAACATGTGTATGTTCCTGGTGAGTAAGTGACTTGGAATAGACATTCAATACATTTTGAGACATGATAAATCTTCTGTTTACTCATGCAGGCCTTTAACACAGTCTGTAATGGATCTTTCCATTGTGCTCAGGAAGATTCTTAGGATTCTTCGCACAATTAGAGAAAGGACAGTTTAAATTTGTTCTTTCAAGGATCACACTATTCTTTCCACAGTAACAAGTCCAAGAAATGACAACAAGATCTAGGAAAAGTTCTATTACAATGGTATCTAATATTGGATAAATCATATCCCAAATGTGTTTGATGGGTGACACATCTGGGTAACATGCAGGCCAAAGAAAGTATATCCATTTCAGGTAGTCACTGTTGCGATATGAGAACTGTATGTGGGCAGGCACTGTCCTGCTGAAAATTCTTCTGTTGATTACCAATTCTACACTATTACCAGTCTTATCAACAGCCCAAATAAAATAATTTACCTAGTTAAAATAATTTGTCAGAAGAGCCAAATCATCAGCATGATCTAAATCATAATTTTTCGAATCTCTAGACCATTTAAGGCCAAAATCTTTTCCTTGCAGTAAATTTCACATAGCATTATTAATAACCAAATAGAAAAGATGAAAAATGCAGACTTATCAAACTCCAGTAAGTAATGCTAAACCAATCATTACAAGCTTTACAAACTCGTATATGACTCAGTATCATTATAGATAGCCATCACTATTCTAACTTATCTGGCATGTCAAACTATTTCACAAATTAACAACAAATTATGAAATACAGAGCTAAAAGCCTTTTTTATAAATCGACAAAATTACTAACTATTGGTTTTTGAAACTCTAATCATTTATCAAAAATCTGTCTAACTGAAAATATTTGATCTATGCATTCTCTATCATTTCTGAACCTCCACTGTTCATTTCAAAGTTGTCTATCAAACAAATTTTTTATTTCCGCTTAAATCGGATGACGAGCTCTCCTCGTGCAGTGTTCTTATATGCTAAAATCTGATGGCGAGCTCTGCTCATGCGGTGTTCTTACACTCTAAAATCGGCATTGTTAAAATACTCAGTAGGGAAAGGGGATTTAAATCAGATTCCTGCGGTACAGGCAGGGTTGTTGGGTTGGGTTGTTTTACCTCTGAGCGGCACTTTTTTGCACACCAAGGGCTAAATGGCCAGGTCACATGGACCCCGAAGGCTCAGAGAAGGTTGGGGGAGGGGACCCACTGGAACAGCTGTTGGGAGACAGATGGTAGCCTCCCGTCAAGGCCATCCAGCGTGTTCTTTAACATGCACAGGGTATGGCTCTCCCGCACACGGGGCCACGGCTTAACGTCCCATCCGACGGACGGCGGCCTTTCCAAGCCCATCGGTGTCCCCTCTGACTGTGGGCAGGGCGGGGAATTTTGCGGAGATAAATCTCAACGCTGACCCAGCTGGGACTCGAACCTGGGAACTACAGATTACGAGCCTGGCGCGCTACCGACTGAGCCATCCCCGCCCCGGTACAGGCAGGGCATTTAAATATGAAGTGAATGGGTTAATTACAATAATGCAAAGTTATTTACCTGGATCAGAAAGTAGACCAATTCCCCTAGAATATCACAAAAATTGTGATCGCCTTTTTTGAAAATAGGATAACAACAACTTTAGTAAAATCCTTAGGAACAGATTTATCATAAAAAAAAAAAATCAAAATTTCAGTCAGCCATGTGACAACAGAAATATTTTCTAACTCTAAGCATTTCAGCAGTGATTTCATCATTCTCCTGTGGATTTTATAGTTTTAATTCTCAGATAGATTAACTTCAGATTATGGTGTAGGGACAACATTAAACCCACTAATGCATTATTCATTACAAACAATGGGAGTAAAACTAACCACATTATTCAAAACATCCCTGAAACTCAGCCCATTTTGCCATAACAGAATCACTCTGGTAACCATACATTTGATCATGGCATTTTAGTTAAACTGTTATCTGCGTTTTAAATATTTTTATGTTATTTTTGTTGTGTGTTAAGCTAGTCTAACCTTGGTAACATATACATTAAAATTTCAATTATTTAAAAAGTACTGATATTGTTACAAATGATGAAGCTTCTTATTGTAGATAATACTAATATGTTGCAGTGCTGGATTAACCATTAGGTAAAATAAGCATGTGCTTAGGGCATCAAGGGAAGGGGTGCACCACAGATTTTTCCCCCCAGCTATCATGCCCTTAACTCTCAACTCTTTCACTGCCACACTCGACTTTTGTTGAATTTCTTGTAATTATCCTTATCTACTGTGTTCGACTTTAATTTGAATTGTTAAAAAAAAGTTTTTTTTTGGTATGGTGAGTGATTAAAGTTTAAAAGCTTATTCCTCAATAACTGTCTTCAGCACTTATTGAGTCTTAATGTCTTGTCAGTTAAGCAATGGAAGAGCCGAGGGGGGGGGGGGGGCTGTGCTTAGGCTGTGCCATTGCCTGGCTGTGCTTTTGCAGTTGGCCTTAATCCGGCCCTGATATGTTGTTATAAAATTATGTCACATGTTTTTCTGCATGGAGTCAGATAGAAAAGAAAGTGATTTAAATTCAGACAAAAAAATTAATGCATTACCTCTTTTACTTTATCTTTTGCTGCCTTGGTTTTTGAAGGAGCTTTTTTCTCTCTTGTATGCCTTGAAAACAAGTCAGAAAATTCCTCCAAATTTGCAGGAAGGTTCTCTTCTAAATTCTCCCATAAACATCCCTTAATTCTGTAATAAAATAATTAACATATCTTTAAGTTATCTTTAAATTTTATTTTCAAGATAGTATATTGAAAAATACTAAGCATTTAATTTAAACCTCATCTGGTAAATCCATGGGACTCATATGAAAATTAAATATTTCCATTATTATACAAATTATTTGGATGAAGGTCTATATATAATCTTTTATCTCAATAACATTTATTACATAAGAGTTTTTAAAACATTTTGCACAATATACAGCAGTCTCTTGCCAACCATAGGTGCAGGGCTGGACTTACTTATTCTCGTGAAGCTAACTAAGCCTCACAATATAAGGGGCCTCAAAGAGATGCATTTTTTGTTTTACTATATAAAGCAAAATTTTTGTTTACATTAAAATTAATCTATTGTGCGAACAGTGTTCATCTTAGCTTTACATACTTGTCATTGTATACCAATTCCAGCATAACATTTTCACTATCAGTTTCATGCTTATTTTTTAATATTCTCTACAATTAAAATAATAAATATATTTTGAATTTTTAGGGCCTCAAACTTGTTGTAACTTAGGGCCCTGGAAAGTAAAAGTTTGGTCCTGCATACGGGCTACATTCCTGATTAAACCCATAGTTATTGATGGCCGGAACCTGTGTAGAATTTGAGGTTAAGAGAAGTGATCCTTAAGATAATATTTAAAGTCTATAATAATGCTTTATTTTGTAATAAAGTATCACAGGAAAATGTCTTGTAGACAAGAAATACTTGAAATGATCACCTTAAAAAAAATTGGTTTTGCCTGAGTGGGATATTCCACACTCAGAGCAAAACTAAAAATTTTTCAGCTAATCATTTCAAATGCTTCATTTTAATTAATATTATTGCACTTTCATACATTTTATTAATATTATATTATGTCATTTTTTTTACATAGAAATGAAATAATTTGTTTACCAAATAATTATGCAATGAGGGTAACAATGAAGCATTTTATATTTGAACACTGCTACCAATTGTTTAGTGTGTAATTTGATATGTTTTATAAATCTTTATTACATTACTCACTCAGTTTTTCCCAAAATTCTAATTGATGTTTATACTTAACAAAAGAGGTGTAATGCTTATTGTAATTACATGCAAGGGAAAGACAAAACAGCCCATTAGAAATGATTCACAACCTACTTTTAAAATTAATGAATTTGTTTTTATACACATAGTGGAAATCTGGATTAAAGGGATCTGGATGATACTGTAGTATGAAACTACTCAAATGCCAAAATATTTTGAGTTCCACTGTGTTTAGAACCCTTCCACTTTCAAGTAATATAAGTATTCACCTGTATGCAAGGGAAAGACAAAACAGCCCATTAGAAATGATTCACAACCTACCAATGTGCATCAGGTTGTAGTGCACTAAAATTCAGCATGGTTTCATGGAAAACTGAATACTTGAAGCTGGATATTGCAGTTGACAAAACAGTATGGCATTTATTAATCATATGTTGAGTTGTTTTACTCTGACCAGCAATTTTTTTGCACACAACAGGTTAAATGGCCAGGTCAATAGGCTAAATGGGCAGGTACAATAGGTAATGGTCAGGTTACCTGAGGGTTCAGAGAAGGTTGGGGAGAAGATCCTCTGGACAGCTGTTAGGAGATGGATGGAAATCTCTCATCAAAACATCTAGCATGTTCTTTAACATGTATAACATACAGTTCTCCTGCGCACGGAGACGTGGCTTAATGTCCCATCCGATGGATGGTGGCTTTTCCAAGCCCATCAGCTATCCTATTGATCAAGAGAAGGGTGGGGTTTTTACCAGAGATAAATCTCAATGCTGGCATAGGTTACTGTCGAATCTGGGATTTACAGATTACAAACCTGGAGCACTAGTGGCTGAGCCAACCCTGCCCTTATTAATCATACAGTGCACTTGGTAAGGGATACTGTATATCAAAATTCTGAAATTACTGTGCATACACAAACTTAGAAGTGAATTTGATAAATTGATGCAAGTAATTGATTCTTTGTTGACAAAATTATAAAAATGACTATCTAGAGAAACAATATGAGTGTGGAAAATTTAAGTTTGAAAAAGAAAAGCCTACAGCAAAGAAAAAACTTTAGTATTTTTGTGTATTACTGGGGCTTACTGCAAGCATCTCAAACAAAAGCATACAAGTCACAAGGTTTTATGGAATGTAGCATATGGGCAATGAATATTTCCATTGATTGCCCTTATACTACATTTCATAAAACCTTTAGTCTTTGCAGATTCAATCTTTCTTGTGGATGTTAGGTTTTGATGATAAAAATAACAGAAGTGAAAGATTTTTCCCAGATTTCCCAAGATTTTTTTTTTCTTTTCTTTTTTTTTTTTGGGGGTGGTGGTGGTGGTGGTGGTGGGGGGTATGACAAAAAGCCAACTGAAATTTATTTTCATTTTATTATAGAAACATCTTTTTACTTGAAAAAAAAAATGCATCTAATGCTATTGAACATGTGTATGAATATATAATTAGTTCACATTGTTTATTTTACATCCATTTTTATATACAAGTCTATAAGATTCACTTTTTTGGTTTGTTATATGATTAGCTTATCCAGATGTGGATTAACACTATGTACCAAATTTTTTAATTTATTTCTTTATTGAAATTTTAGAAGCAAAGTTACAGTTCAAAAAAATACTTGAATGGGAAAATGAACATCTATTGATGGCAAAAATGATACTATATGAATGAAGTTTGTACCATACAGATAGAAGCAATCTATGCAATCTAAATGGGTGGTACTTCTGAGTACTTTTGGTAGGTAAAGGGTTAAATTAGCTTTCTTAGATTATGACATTGATACCAAAATCTTAGAACATACATTTTTCACTTTGAATATTGGAAGAAACCAATATTTGTCTAACTGAACCCAGGAAAAACATGTGCAGAAGGGGTGTGCAAAGAGTGCATTGTATCTGGAGTTTGCAATAAAGGATCAATCCCAAAATCGAATTTTTTTATTAAAAATACATTTCCAATAACAAGTTAAAGAGAAGAACATTATTATAAAGTTTTTTAATGTATTTCCTTAATAACTATAAATACTGAGAAAGTATCTGTCAAGTTCTTCAATACAAAATGTACTTACAGTTAACTGACCAGGTCATGATCAGCTGTTTTGGAACTGTATATCATCTGATTATCCTTTTAATGCACTCAGTGATTACCAGGTTACTTGCAGTGCTGTCATTTAATCATTTCACTCCCCATTTTTTTCTCCTTAAAATAAAAACTTAATGTTTCCCCATTTTAAGAATGGGGGAAGCAGGGGTAGCATTCCCCTTTAGGCCTGCATGTTTTGCAGTCAAAATTCCAAATATGAAATTTTATGTCTTGTTATTCATACATAAATTATAAAATGCTACTTATTGTAAGTTCTAATATATTTTAAATTACAATACTTACTCAACTACTTGTGTTGGTGGAAGTGGCTGAACTTGAATTCTTGTCCAATATAAAGGTTTCATAGGAACTTTTGGGCTAACTGGAGGTTTTCGAGCTGTAAACAAGTAAGATGTATCTCACACAATGGTGTATAAAACAGTTTGAAGATTAAATTACAATTTTTGACATATTTACACATTTCTATTTCTAGTAAAATAAACAAAGCATTAATTATAATAAATACATTTACTGTACATACAAGACCATGAGTACTGGCAGGAGGGGGAGTAAAAAGGCTCACTCTGGAAACTCGCAATAGCATTGGACTCCATGAGGGTATGATGATAAGCTCCATATGACATTGTGTCAGTTCCAAGAGATATGGCAAATGGAACTTACCTTACACAGTATCATGACTTAATGTCCTACTCAATGGATTCTCACTAAGGCAGAGCAGGAGTTAGTAGAATAAATCCCAATGCAAGCACAGTGGGGACTTGAGAACATCAGATTGTGAACAAACCCCTACCCTACAAATTGTATGGAAGTGTATAGCTATATATAGTTGAATATACAGAGTCTGCCAAAATAAGTGCATGAATTTCAACTTATTCTTTCTCCAAAGTGTTAATGAAAACATTTCCATTTTTCATTGATATTTCTTTTCAATATTTAAGAATGCTTAGCATTTTCATAAACATGTTGATGGATCAAGTTTTTTTTTTATTGTTGAACTTTACTTCAAAAGCAAATGCTACATCATTGCAGTTGAAAAAGAATATCAGCAAAGATTGGTGTTAACACTGTTCTAAATTCAACAAAGCAATATAAAAGCAATGTCCAGTTATCTGATAGAAAAATTGAAGAGTAATGTAATTTGCACAGTTTGGACTCTGTTACATCAAATCTGTAATTATACCCAACAACAGGGTGTAGTCATGATTAAAAAAAAAATGATTTTTGTAATAAACCTAACAATGAAAACAAATGACAGTGGTTAATTTGCAAAATGGTCATTGATTCACTCATAATCAAAGTAAAATGCTCCACAGTTCTGACAAAGGTATGTCATGTTACCAAAGCAAAAATATTAGTGGCATGCTCAGACTTTCTCTGAATATATTCATCAATTGAAATATTACACCTGATTAAATTCAGATGATACATTATTAATTCACATATGAATTTCTAATTACACACCTACACTTTTAACATTAATAACTAAGAATGCAATTCATAATGTGAGATCTCTAGTGGCCTTCAGTTCCATTTACTGAATAATTTAAATTGCTAGATTAACCATACAAATACATTTTGACAAAAGAAAGTAATAAGAACTATGTAAAGTGCTATGAAAAAAAAAAGAACTACATGATGTTTTCTGTTTTTAACATCTACAGAAATTAACTTTTATTTATGTGTTAAAAGCATACTAGGAATATACCTGATGAGTATGCTCCAAACCACCCTCCTACTGGAGGTGGTGGCAAAGGTGAAGGTCCAAGTCCAGGAGGTGGTGGTGGTGGAGGTCCTTGGCTACCACTTGCATTTGTAGACATTGTCTGTGATGGGATTGGTAATGACAAACCAGAATGAGGTAGAGGAGGGGGAGGAGGTGGCAATGACACATTAGCACCCCCAGGAGGAAATGGTGGTGGAGGTGGTGGTGGTGGCACACTTCCTGTAAGAGGTGGTAGAGGAGGTGGAGGAGGAATACCTGTGCTACCTAAGAGTGAAGGTGGTGGTGGTGGTGGTGGAGGAGGTGGTGGTGGTGGAATTACTGTATTACCAGGTGGTGGTGGAGGAGGAGGTGGAGGAGGAGGAGGAGGAGCAATAACAGCAACAGCTTTCTCCCCTTCTATATGTGCAACTTTTGTACTTGGAGAAGATGGCAGTGGAAGAGCAGAGGATTCCACAGGTGAAGATTTTATGGTTGTAAGACTGGACTCAGGAGATAAATCTTTTATAGGTGATGATGAAGAGTCTTGTAAGATTATATGGTCTGTTTGACTACTGGCTGAGTTCATCTGTACATCTGTACAATCTGTTTGGCACCCATACGATTTAGCTGAAAATAAGTCATCAGTTTGAGTCCACACAACTTGCAATGATGGTAGTGAAGCAAGTTCATATTCAGGAGACACAGGACTAGAATCCAAATCGTTTTTTGCTTTCCTTGTAAGTTCTTCAATTGCTGCAAGTGTTTGATATTTATCAACTTCTCGCTCTAGTCGAGCAAGTTTGCTTTCATAATCATTTAGCTTTGCTGCCTGTTCCCCACGTAGATTAAAGAGTGCTATTTCTTTTTCTTTCTGTAAAGCAAA
Source organism: Ryuthela nishihirai (assembly GCA_038380435.1). Taxonomy (NCBI): domain Eukaryota; kingdom Metazoa; phylum Arthropoda; class Arachnida; order Araneae; family Heptathelidae; genus Ryuthela; species Ryuthela nishihirai. The sequence goes on from JAWZYU010000026.1 coordinate 27,173,900, forward strand.
AAAAAAATGCATTTCAATTTAAAATATTATTGGGGAGAAGGAAAGAAACCGAATAAAAAACAGATTTTCTTTTGTTTATTTCTAATATAATACATTATCTGCATTTTATGGCAGTGTATTTATGACATAAAAATTCTGCCTACAAACTGAAAAAAAGCAAGAAAAAAATAATAGTGTGTCAATTCACTGCAATAAACGGTTATTTTCTATTTGTATGTGTTAAGTTTAAGTTAAGTTTGTATGTTAATTTGTATGTGTTAAGTTTAATTCCAAAAATCACACAGTAAAACTACATATGTTTCCAAAATTGTTATTCAGTTCTTTACTTCAAAATTTCATATATATCTTATAAACCTGTTTTAGAAAAAAAAAAGAGGTTGAAATTTGAAATTCTCTTTATCTTTTGCACTCAATCTACATTCCTTTTTTCCCCATAAAAGTTAATATTCCTTTTGAGTAACTTGCAGCCTAAAAGAGTGCTCATCCCTAGTATTATAATTATTAATTAAGTTTATTAAAATATATCACATTAAATAAGTAAACTGATTACCAAAATTATGAAATTTAAGAATATCTAAAGAATAAAAAAATTTTTTTAAGTAAATTTATGCAACAAAATAAAAAGATGAAAAAGCAATTACAAGAATCGTTAATGACTCTGGTACGCTTTAGATCTTAAATATGGTATTTCTAAGGCACGTGAATTTTCCCCATCATGTCAGATCATTTGAAAAATTTTCAGATATAACTAAAATAGATTTTGAAGCAATTTTAAGAGATTAAAAGTGCTTTTCGTTTACTACAAAATATAACAGAAACATTTCAAGAATTACTAAATTTCATCATTTATCCATAATAAATGTTACTTAGCATCAACCTTTAACCCTCAAAATGTCAAAGTTTTGAAAATGAATGCCTTTGTGGATAAGTCATTTTTTTTACCTTTTTTAAAATAACTGAACTTCCAATTAAAACCTTATCCTTAAGTAACTAAAATATAGGAATGTACCAAATTAAAGAGTATTTAAAAATAACTTAAAACTGTGTAACTGAGCAATAAAATTTTAAAATTTTATTGCTCAGATAATTTTGTGTTATTTTTAATTAATTTCTGAGCAAGGTCCTTTTAATTGTGTACTTAAAGAGCATTTAAATTAAAACAATAAAATTACACAAATTCAAACAAAAGAAAAAAGGCTAAATATGCTTAATTTTGAAAATATTTAATAATACTTTAATACTTTAAAGGGTAAGATTAGTGTGGCAAGGCAATATATATATATACCATTGAAACAAGTTTCAGGTCAACAAAATTAAAACTTTTTAGAAAATCTGTGAGGAAATACAAACTTGATGTGGATAACCAATGTGGGAAATTTTAATAAGTGTTCTGTGTGAAAGAAACAATTACAACTAATATTAGTAACATTTTTTGCTGTTATGGTACTTTTCTCATATTTATTTGATAAATTATAAAATAATTTAGGTTCTTTTACTTATATTCTTAGTATGTGTCGTATATTTTCTCTACATATTTAATTGGCTCTTGTTACAATCATTTTAACTAAATTTAAAATATCTATAGCAAATTTTATAATTACAGACTAAACAAACAATTATTTCCTACTTAATTTAAAATATTAACATAGTAACAGTGATATACTTTTACTCAAAACCATTTTATACAGAATGAAATGAATTTTAAAACACCTAAAACTCAAGTAATTGTTACCTGTAATCTATCTACTGATTCTCTGTGTTCTTTTTTTATGGCCATCATGAAACTTTGTAAATCTAAAAGAAAGAATTACATTCTTAGATGTAATTTTTGTAATCTTAAAATGATCTCAGAAGAATTTAATACCTATTGATGCAACTTTAAGAGATTAAAAGTGCATATTGTGTACTACAAATATAACAAACATTTCAGAAATTATTAAATTTCATCATTTATCCTTAATAAATGCATCTTAGCATCAACATTTAGCTAGCTGTCAATACATTTAAGGAATTTTATTTGCATATACAGGAAATTTTTGCCAATTGCAGGTTTTATTACGAATTTGATTATGCACATTTAAATAAATGTGACAATTATGTACAGAGTGGAAAAAAAATTATTATACCCAACCTTGAATCCTACATCCAATATGGGCTAATACTTTACATTTAAGTATTCATAACATGATGGAAAGCAAACTAAATCATGCGAATGATGGTTGTGACATGCATGTCATATGTGTTTTATCTATGGATATGGCATGTACATGATAAATTAAACTGTATTAAGTTTGTGATGTCAAAAGCAAACATTAATTTCTTGCTACAAGCAATGCATAACAACTTCTGTGTGTTCTCACTGTCAGTTTAATTATTGTCTTATTTCAATAAGGTTGCTATTCCTGTGAAATTTTGCAATTTTCTTTTTGCCTTTTATATTATATAACAAAAAGAAGTTATCCCTCAAGCAGCTGTTTGTCAAAGGTGTTTTATATAAGCCTTCAATATCATACACCATAGATAAAGCATCTGAGGAATGCAAAGCAGCAGCAGAAAGATAATACAAGAATCACCTTACCTTATCTGAGGCTTAAAACCAGCTCCCTTTGATCCACAGCTGGAAATTTGAAATACCTGTGATATGCCACATTTTAGAGACTTTGAGTGTTTTTATTTATGAGTAATACTTTTCTATACACAATGACTAGGTCACAAGGATCCCAAGGGCTCAGATTTGGAATCTTGACTTAAACTTCGTGAAAGTTGTGAATTGCTTTCTATTTAAAATAACCTTTAATTCATTAATTTTTTGAAAAAACTGAAGGTATTGAAAATATGGAATGGCATAGTTCAGAAAATAACTTTGATTGATAATCTAGCTGTGGAACATCTGAAATGTAAAGGACAACAACTAGGATTGTTATCCTAGTTGTTACCACACCAGTTGTAGTAGACAACAACTAGGACTATTAAGCAACTGTAAAAAAAATGACATACAATCAGGCCTGGCCTTAGAAAATGCAGGGCCCATATGTTTAAAACAAACAACAATTAAACAAAAACTATACTGCTAAAAAAATTACATTACTGCTAAATCTGTAATCTGCAGTTCTCACAAAATAAGACAATTTCCTCTTTAGAATGAAAATTTCCTCCCTTTGTGGAGGTTATAACCTTAGTACTGGACCTGCCGATTGCAACAAAATTGCAGGATAGAAGCAACAATAGATATTTTCTCAGGCTTAGTATAATTTTATCCCATGTGAATGAATGGGTAACTATTTATTTGAAAATTCAATAATTAAAAAAGGAAATTTAAAAAAGCATCAAACTTTATCCTCAAAATGTCTTCATATAACCCTCAAATTTTATTTTTGAAAAACTAAAAGAATTTACAACCTTGTACTACAAAAACAATAGCAATATTTGGTTCCTAGGAGTGAGCATAACAATCAACATAAACATTGCTTGGGCATGCAAAGAATTAACAATGCTAATGACCCTGTAGACCTGAGAATTCTTAGGGCTGTTCAGAAGCTCTTTATTTTGTCATAAAATATATTACTCTGCTGATTGTTTTTACTATTACTGATATTCATATTAATCATTATTCACTCAAACTGCAAGAAGGTAACACCCTTCTTTTCCCCTTCCTTTTTGTTTTGGCCATCTGAGAATGAGACTTATAGTATTATTTTCTTTTCTTGGCTTTTAAAGAGGTACAAAATCCTAAAGATGAATTTTTATTACATTTATGTGCATCAGTGAATTAACATTTCTTAATATATTTTATTGTATTATTGTTATTAGCATATCTATTATCATTATTAGTTCAGCTTGGCATTATATTAATGGAAACACCATTACCTGCTTCAGTATATCGAAGATCACATCTATGCTCTGCTACTTCAGGTATTGTTGGTGTAGGCCACACTGTTGGAGAAAGTTTACCAGGAGGTGGAGCACTAGAAATCTGGGGTTCAGAGTGGGTCCAATAGTACATCAGATCTGGCTGAAAACAGTAAAGGTAATAGGAAATATTATTCCTGTTGGCTTAAGTATAAATTTTAAAATAAATAGTATTATAATTTCAGATTCAAATAAATTTTCATCTTTTAGCAGTTATTAGAATTCTAACTGCTATAGCTATGCTGTCACTATTTTATGGATAGACTAAGATGTTATATTTCCCTATATACAGGTCTACAAATGAGTTGCATAAAGTATGAGGCATTTACATAGAGTGACCATTAGATGAGGCCAATATAATTATTCTAAATTTTGTTGCTCATAGTAAAGAAATTAACAAAACTGATTTTGAGCATCCAATTCATTCTAAAATGAAAATAAAACTTACTCTAAATAAATTTGCCAGTGGAGCATTTTCATCTTCGATTTGCCTCATAACACCTGCTGCAAGCAAATGAGTACAGAATTGAGCTGCCAAAATCTTTAGATCTTGCTTTGAAAGCAGGAATCTCAGGTAATGATCTTCAGGAAATGCTGAACACAGCCAATGTATGAGCATCTGACCTGGAAAGAGCAAATGATAGGATACCTTTTAAACAGTTTGAAGAACCAGAAAATTACATATAACAATAATACATCCTAAGTGACAAAAAGTAGCAAAAATGGTTTCTGCATAATAATGTGAAAGAGTGCATCTGATGCATGAGTAAATGAACTGCTTTTAGTTAAACAGATGACAAATTAGTAAATTCTTCAGATAAGTTCTGCAAGGCTGCTATTATAAAAGTGAAATGCAGTTTTAATATGCAGTGCAGCTGTAAATTTTATCCTTTTTTATACAATGCTATGCTTAAGGTAAAAAAAATTATAAATATCATAAATAAAAACTGCTATCTTAAGAAACAAACATGAAGCTAATGGAAAAGCTATTTTCAAAATTACAGTATTTTGAAAACATTTCACTAGGGATAATTCAAAAATCTCAATTCAATCTTCCTAAATATTGATTTTTAATAATATTTATTCAGCATTTCAAGATTTATAGAAGATGTTAGATTAAAAAAAAATCATCAAAGAAATTTTCTTCCAAAATTTACAAAAGCTGAAAGAACCATTACACAAATATCTTAAAAATACTTATTTTTAATAATCATGTGCAGAATAATCGTTTAATATTATTAATTTAAATAAATATTGCTGTTTAAATAATAACGAACAAGCAGTGTTGCATCAAAACACTGAAATGAAATCTAAATCAGGATAAAATAAATTAGTTTCTTTGAAGATAAAAAAGAAGACATGAGATATTGACAAAGCAGTTTTCTCTAAAAGCATTTTTTTTTTGGTCTTCAAAAGGATTAGTGTTTTTCCTTGTTGAAGTGTTTGATTGAACACCATTAAGGAAGGAATGAAACAAATCTGTAAGGACAACTCTTGATCTGTGAAATGAACTTATAAAGCCAAGTGAGAACTGACTATATAAGCTTACTCAATTTTTTTTTCACTCCAGCACTTGAAACAGAAACTGATTTAGAGATATATCCTTCTATGTATATGTTCTCTGCTTGAGAGGAAAACTAAAGTAAAGTTTCAAGTCCAAGTAGGGGGTATATTTATTTAAAAACTTTTCCCCTGCATATTCTTTGTTTAAAAAATTAATTTTTGCTTAATTATGCCAATAGAGAGATCTTTTAAGTATGTTATTAATTTAAAATAAATTTGCTATGTGGATAAAGGAAGCATTCCAAATGTAAAAAAAAAATAGAAGCAATCAACAACTGCTTTAATAATACGAAGATTAATATGAAAATGTTGCTTTTATGTGTGAGTAATCAAATTAGGGGAAATAAATTTCTCACCAAAGCAAATTTATATAGTTTGAAATGTATTGTAACAACTTGTAAACTGAAAAATAAAAATCAAATTATCTTAATCATAAGAGCTTACTACAATACAACAATATTAACCTCCTGCTGATCTTATTTCTATCACATTAGCAGTGACCAGAGTCCTGAGGACCATTGACTTTCAAAGCATTAACATTTTTCCCTGGTCTATCAGTTCATTGGAAAATAAAAATCTTCTACTACCTCAGAACCCATAGGCCAATAGTTGAAGGCTAAAATAACAACATATACAGGTGTCCAAATAAATAAATAAATTACCCCTCAAGCAGCTGCTTACCACAGAGGTCTGATAGGAACCTGCCAGTTTAATATGGCATAGAGAACATCTATGAGGAAAGTGAGACTTAGCAGAAAGACAACACAAACATCATTGCCTTACCTGGGGATCGAACTCAGGTCCCATTGATCAGTAGGTTAAGCATAATTCAAAAACTGTTAATAATTCCAGTCATTTGAAAGATATTTAACATTACATCATTGTAAATATGCAGATTACACAATTAAAAGGACCTTCTTGCTCAGAAATTTATTAAAAATAACTTAAAATTCTCTGTCATTGAGCAATAAAATTAAAAATCCTTCAAAAACTTTTATCCTTCAAAAACTTTTAACATGCAAATAATTTGATGAATAGACTTTTAAATTTATTGCTCAATTAAGTTATTTTTAATACACAGATTATGTGCAGATATTTAATTCAATAAATAATTTTTTCCAAATAATTATTTAGTAACGTTACATTTCTGTGTCAATGAAATAAAAAAAATATTAAAAATTTGCATATATGATTTGAAAAGCAAATTTAGATGCTATAAAAGCTAGTTCTGATTCTGCACCACTCATTTCCTGTTGAGAAAGAATTGTGTTCATGTTATAGGGCAATATAACAACAGCAGGCACAGAGATATCATATGGATGCTTTTACACGTGGTAGAGCAAGTATATATGTTAGAATACAACAGATTCCAGACTTTAGCTCTGACTGTAAATGTCCCCAATGGTAAAGGGATGGGGGTTATTCACTTCTAGAAGTCGAATGGATGAATCAGTTGGTTGCAGTATAAAAGATTCAATTTCTGTTTTTATAAAATCTGTGTGCTTTCAAGCCTTTGGAGATGATTCCAATAGACAGATGTTAGATGCACACAAGTATAAGGTAGTCAAAGAGTGATAACAGTGCAGGATGACTGCTATCTTGCAATAACAGCCCAACAGCATAGAGTGATGTCAGCCAGACAACTCTCTCTGTAGTTTTCTGATGCCATTGGGAGGACACCTCAATGCCTTAACTGGCATAGTGGTTAGGGAGCTAGCTACTGTTCCAGCAAGGCAAACTTTGTGTACTATGTTAGCTCTAACTGAGGCAGTGGTCAGCAATGACTTCTATCTTAGTAGGGCATGTTCTTGTATGAGAAGGCCTGTAAAAGGTAGGAATAGTTTCTAGGATTCTTCTCTGTCCGGCTGCCATCCGTCGGATGGGACGTTAAGCCGTGGCCCCGTGTCCGGGAGAGCCATACCCTGTGCACGTTAAAGAACATGCTGGATGGCCTTGACGGGAGTCTACCATCTGTCTCTCAACAGCTGTTCCAGTGGGTCCCCTCCCCCAACCTTCTCTGAGCCTTCGGGGTCCATGTGACCTGGCCATTTAGCCCATGGTGTGAAAAAAAGTGCCGCTCAGAGAAGGCCACTTCTCTGTCCTATATGTTGCAAAAAAAGAAAAGAAAAATTAATCAATAAAATAATAATAATAATAAAAAACTATATACTGAAGGCTTCACCACAGAGAGCTCTATGCCAGACAGCAGATGGTTTGTATTCCCTTCAATGACTCCCACAGTAGAGCCTGACAAACATGGTTCAGACAGTATTGTGACTAGACCCAGACCAATAGTGTATGTGCTCTTCATCGATGAATTATGATTCAGTCTTCAGACGCCCTCAACATGTTTTGTTCTGGAAAGAACAAGGAACTCATGGTGTTGGTGGTTTGATAATTTGTGGCAGAATTATGTCAAACAGATACACACAGCTCCACATCTTTGCTGGAGGCACACTGACTGATTGGAGGTATAACGACAATATTCTTCAGTCCTATGTAAAGCTTTTCAGGGATACTGTAGGCCCCCCAGTTTATTTTCATGGACAATAATATCCATCTTCATAAGGTTTAGACAATATGAATTCCTCAAAGGTGAAGATCTCAGCACTTGATAGTTAACTTTTGGTCAATGCATAAGAGAATACTCTCTGCTAACTTTGATGCTAGTTGAGAAAAAAAAAAAATCCACAGATCTTAAGATGGATAGCATGAAGAAAGTATTTTGAATGCACATAGAGTTTTTTTTTTTTTACATATTTCTCCAAAGTCACTGAAAACTTTATAAGGACACCTCTGTGCAAAACAAAATATGATCCTTGGACAAATCCAAATCCCCACTTGGACACAACAAATGTGTATTAATGGTCATAAATAGTACATCCTGTACTATTTATGACCATTAATACACATTTGTTGTGTATTAATACATACTTGTTATGACTTATACATACTAGTAAGCAGGCCACTGTCTTATGAGCTGGAATCTTTTATCTTTGAGTGGCACTTTTTTTGCACACAATGAGCTAAATAACTAGGCCACAAGAATGCCTAGAATGTTGGGTGAAGTGACCCACTGGACAGCTGTTAGGAGACAGAAGAAAGCCTTCCATTATGGCCATCTAGTGGGTTCTTTAATGTGCACATACTATGGCTCTCCTGCACCATGGGCCATGGTTTTATGGCTCATCTGATAGACAGCTGCCTTTCCAAGCCTATCAGTGTCCTCTTTCTGACCAAAGGCAGGGTAGGGATTTAGCAGAGATAAATCTTATTGTTGGCACAGGTGGGAACTGAACCTGAGAAACGCAGATTATGAGCCTGGTGTACTACCAACTGCCCCTTACCCTTCCTTGCCTGTGAGTATTGCTGAGGCTGGAGAAATCCCTTCAACAGTAATATGGCCTGTTAATTCAAAGTACTTCAAATTATTTTCTGAACCTTGATATGAGTTGAGTTGTTTTACCTCCAAGTGGCACTTTTGTGCACCAGTGGGTTAAATGGCCAGAATACAGAGGCCACCAAGGGTTCAGAGTTGGTTAGGGAATCAACTGAGCAGCTTTTAGGAGACAGATGGAAGTCTCTCATTAAGGTCATCTGGCATGTTCTTTAATGTGCACAGCATATGGCTCTCTTGCACATGGAATAATGGTTAACATCCCATCTGATAGCTGACCTTTTGAAGCTCATTGGTGTCCCCTTTCTCACTGAGGGATGGTGGGTGCTAGCCCACCATGCCCTCAGTGATACATTCAATATGTCCTTGGATTTGTTCAAGGATCATATTTTGTTTTGCACAGAGGTGTCCTTATAAAGTTTTTAGTGACCTTGGGGAAATATGTAAAAAAAAACCTCAGTCGTTTCTTTAAAATCAATTCATATAAATAAACCTCAACATTGCCACAGTTGGGATTCGAACCGGGAACTGCAGATTATGATCCTGGTGCCTTACCAACTAAGCCAATCCCCACCTCATTATGATGATCTGTGCTTTGGTTATTAATTAATATTATGTTAGTACACTACCCTTTAAAATCAAAGATCTAATTTTTTTATGCACATAAAAGCAAGAAAATATTTTTTCTCCCTCCTTTTCACATTGGTATATGCTTTTGTTTTGTGGTAATAATAATAATGACAATTTTTTTTTATTCATATTAGTTACAAAATGGATTATCTGAAACAAATGACCTGCAAAGCATCTACTTATCTGTCAGGGGATAAAAAAATCCTGGCTGTTCAGATTTTTCAAAATTTCCTCAACTTGAGTATAGCAAATCATAAAATAAAAGGCAAATTTTATTTACTTAATACAAGGAGCTGGTAAAATGTCATGTTTTTTAAACTGATTAAACAAATAAAAAAATTATTAAAACAAGCAGTTACTTGCCACAGACAAGAGCCCTTCAGTATAATATGCTATAATGTCTGAGAAATGCGAGGCCTCTGAAAAAAAAAAAAAACTACACAAGAAACATCTATGTTATCTGGGGTTCAAACTCAGGTTTTTTAATCTACAGCTATACATGCTACCCATTGGCCACCAGGATGCTTTTGAACTGATTAATAAAATAATTTAGACAATACATAACATAATAAAAGTCATTTGCCATCAAATTTTATGTAGGAAATCATGGTTGCAATATTGTTTCTTACTTCTTAGATTAAATGAAAAATGCCCTGCAGTTTCTTAATAACACGAGTCAAGTGTACAATCCTTCTGATGATGATAATAAATAAAAATAAATACCCCCTCAAGCAGCTGCTTGCCACAGAGGTCTGACAGGAGCCGGTCAGTTTATATGCCACAGTAGAAGATCTGAGAGGATGGCAGGACATTTCAGCAGAAAAACAATACCAATATCCATGCCTTATCCGGGGCTCGAACCCAGATCCCTTAGATCAGCAGCCAAGCGCGCTAACCACTCGGCCACGGGACGGCTTTCTGATGATGATAAATAAAATTAATTAGTTTATGATAAATGGAAACAACAGATGCATCCTTCTATCTTAAAACACTGGCAATTAGAACAAGACACTTTGAAAAATTATTTTAATACAAATAATTGAGTTTAGTTAACAAGTCAGTTTTTTTTCACTTACCTTCGAATTTTTCATAAAGGCTGAAGTCTAGTTTTTCAGGAACAAATTTTGGCCTATTAACTTTAGAATCAATAGTAGCTTTATCCAATGTTAAGGAGGCCACTTTACGAAGCACATTACCATCCAAAGGTGGCACATCACCATAAGATGAATGTCGTCGTGTTGCAGGAGGAGGTGCATGTTCACTACTGGTACTGTAGAGTGTTGCTGGTCGTAAGCATTCTTCAGATCCACTGATATCTCGCTTTCCACTAGTGGGAATTGTGGAAGATGAGCTGCCAAATTTATGAGGTGGAAGCACTACTTTACGATGCTGTGTAAGTGTAAAGGGAAGAGTGGAAGTCCCTGACATTCCAGCATCCAGGGATCCTCCTCTCTGTTTCGGATGGAACTCGGGAGTATAAGAACCATTGAGTTCACGGCGACCTAGGCTGCTGGCTGAAGAACTTGTACTTTGATCCTTAATACTACTACTATATGAGGAGGATTCAATATCACTATGTGAACGATACCTGACTTCGTGCAATGTAGGATAACCAACTGGAAACACAGAATCAAGATGTGTATCAGGAGTACCTGGGCAGGACTGTGAAGTTGTAGGTGCCAGTGACTTTTCTTTTACAGGAGTAGGCATTTCTTTTTTAATATCTTCACAGAAGACAGTTATATCACTAATGCTGCCAGGAGAAGTATCTTTCAGAGTTGTTCCATCATCTAATATTTGAGAATCAAGCAGAGAGTCACCATCACATATCGTGGCTTCTTCTGGAGTAGGTAGGTGACTGTGGGTGTCAACATAGAGAGAACTCGACAAAGAGCTCTCTGGGCTTGGAGTTGTTTCTGCTACTATATCAGGAGCAGAACCTCTGGGATCGCCTCTAATGGCGTGAGGAGATGGGTGATAACCATTTCCACTTTCCCTACTAGCTTTGCCTCCATTCGGAGGATGTCTCTCTGTCCTGGACGCCGAACGTCCGACATCAGATGAAGCACCTGAAGTCTTAATTGCCAGAGAATGCCGCTTGCCATCACCCCTGCCGAACCTAAATCGACCAGGACTACCTTTCGCCTCTCCTTTGCTCTCTTTTCCACCTGACGCAGCCGCCTGTCCCTTCCCTTTTTTATCGCCGGGCTGACTGCCGAGATTTCCCATACCTCCTAGGTCACCGGCTTTTTCTTCGATGACGTCATTATCATACACACACGAGGCGGCATCCCAGCATCTTCGATAAGTGACGTCGTCTAACTCGCTGATGCATATTCCTGAATATTTCGATGTCTGGGAGCTTTCTTCCTCGAACGATGCTGTAGTATTTACGTCGGCATGTTCCCCGTTCTCGGGCACATCAGGATATGGAAGAGCATCGGTGCACTTTCCCTCGGTACACTCGCAACTTTTGTCACTGCCCAGTCTTCTGTGGAACTCGGGTACGCCAGAAAGCGTCGAAGAATCGATATCCGCGCAGTCTCTGTGGGCCCGTCCACTACATAGCTGGGGAGAGTCAGTTCTAATATTTAAGTACTCAGTACCGGAATGCTGTCCGTTCTCCAAACCCCAACCGACGCTGTCAATGGAAGTCGAAATTTCCACTCCACAATCACCACCGTTAGTGCTTCCACGATGAGATGGCCCTCTCGAAATGTCATCACTGTAACGAACGTGAAGCGAGGGCGACTGTAATAGAAGTAGCAACTCCCCGTTGCTAGGGGCAACGGCAGAGTCGCCACCGCCAGCCACAGCACGAGCGACGCACGCGCCGACACCACGCGTATACCACCTGTTCAAGGAAACTGGAATCGAGCCCGCGTCGATGACGAGCTGCTGTTGCGATTGGTGATCGATTGATTGGCAGTCGGAAGACATCTCGAGATGATACCGATCTGGGCCATAAATGCCGTTACTGCAGCAGCTTCTGCTGCGGCAAATGCTGGCGGCGAGAACGCTCGCCTCTTGTCCGGCGGACACAAAAGTCGAGATTTCGTCCTTGATGTCAGGTAAGTCCGACCGCCAAAACAGCCATTCGTTGAAACATTGCAACGTCCTAGCTTCACTATCAGCGGCAGTGTGGGGGGATGAGCCGCTGTTGTCATTAGCTGCCATCCCCCGCAAGCATCCATCCATATCACCGGCAGCACTGATGGTGGTTATGCAGGAAGTCCGGTATCATCTGGGCGTGAAGCTGTTGTCGCTTGAAGTGATGCTCAACGCGATTGCAAATCCTTCTTGCACTAGCTAGACGGATTTCACGGTTTCCAAACCTAAACGTTACCCTTGACTTCATGCTCTGCAGCTTAATCCACTAAAAGACGAGCCGATAGTCTTGCCCAGCTGTTACTCTTGTTCACAGACTTCCTAAAAAAGACGAGTCTGGTCGCTAATTGCTTTCAAATTGGCCTCAGGTATGTTGTTTAACTGGGCGTCGAGACACAGGAAGTGGATGCTACTTGTTGTCAACGGTTTCCCAGTTGCCTTGAGAAAGAATGTGACACCTGAAATAAGATAAGAAAAAAAAAGGATAATATGTAACAGAATAATACGCGCACATATTTTTTTTATTGTAGGCATTCGATTATATTTGGAACGTAATTTTGGATATTTTCAATTACCTATGGAATGTAAATAAAAAAATTCTTCTGGCATTTGTACTCAGGTTTTCTCAGAAGCCTCTTATAAGGCGCTGCGAGGCCTTGCGAAAACGTTGAAAGATAAAAAATAACCAAAGTGACCTACACACATATTAAGGAGTCAAATGTGTTATAAAAACGATTAAAGGTCCCCAAGAGCAGTTTTTTTTTTCTATATAAAAAACTGATATTGAAATTGGTAAAATTTTGTATATTATTTAACATTGTATATTGCCGTTTGTAAGTATAAAGGATTTGCTACTCTCTGTTGGTTGTTTGGGGGTTTATGGCGCATGAGTTACTGAGGCTATAATGCGCGAAACGAGGCAAAAAGCTATGCTTTTTAATCGGGTATAAATTATGATGGCCGAATATAAAACTTGAGAATTTATACAAATCAAAGGTAAGGGGTGGGGGTTAAAGTACAATTTTGCCTCCCCCAGCTCACAGGTTCTCTCTAGTGCTGTAGTAGTAAAAAAAGGTATACTATGAGTACGTCAGCGAAAGAGGAAGAGGGTGGGGTTTAGAAAAAAATAATCAATATGCTAACAATTCGAAGTTTAGAAATGGATATAAATAATTTAATGCTCTGATAAATATAAATTTCGATACGGACTGCTACCTATACTTCTGTCAAATGTTAAGATTACAAAATCGAAACTAACGCTTTGTTAGTTGATCTACGTTCTATTTTGTTTAATCGGAATTCCGTTAGAGCAAAATTACTCTTCCGAAAATGTTATATTGGTGCGCACAATGGGATTACATTTCCCAGCGTACTAAAACAGTTCAGTCCACTGAATAGTTAAACCATTCTCCCACTTTGATGGGCTTGGATAGGCCGCCGTCCGTCGGATGGGACGTTAAGCCATGGCTCCGTGTGCGGGAGAGCCATACCCTGTGCACGTTAAAGAACACGCTGGATGGCCTTGATGGGAGGCTACCATCTGTCTTCCAACAGCTGTTCCAATGGGTCCCCTCCCCCAACCTCTGAGCCTTTGGGGTCCTTGTGACCTGGCCATTTAGCCCATGGTGTGCAAAAAAGGGCCGCTCAGAGGTAAAACAACCCAACTCCACCTCCCACTTTAAAAAAAACTTCGAAAACTAAGGTTTAGTCGAGAAAATTGCTCCTTTACAAGAATTATGTCAAAACAACTTAAATGAACTGTAACAATTTCATTTTGGTCCTGTATGTAGGCAATTAAAATTCTCGAAACAAATTCACAATTAAATTTGAACTTTTTTTTTTACGTTACGTCAATAGTAACTCAGATACAGAACTCAGCAACTTCTTAAATATGCTTTTTATTTTAAAAAAGTGACTGAAGATATTTTATAAAGAGTGGTTAGCGCGCTTGGCTACTGATCTAAGGGACCTGGATTCGAGCCCCGGGTAAGGCATGGATGTTCGTATTGTTTTTTACTGAGGTCCTGCCAGCCTCACAGACCTTCTACTATGGCATATAAACTGACAGGCTCCTGTCAGATCTCTGTCGCAAGCAGCTGCTCGAGGAGTTTTTTTTTAAATTCATTTCAGTCTCTATTTTCACAATATGCGTTCGATATTCAGAGATTTACGAAAATTGAAATATTTAACAGCAACAATAATTACCGTGAAAAGTTAACAAAAGGTACAGCTAAAACGGAAGCAATAATCGCTATATTTTAAACTTACTAATACGGGTAAATATTTTTAGCAGTTCGCGTAATAACTAGGTTAATTTTCATCAATTTAAAATGAATTTTGCAGAACGAGATAATTTACTAAATGATTTTCTAAACGTGTTTTACTCTTTAAATACTGAGCTCATATTGTTGGGAAATCAAGATTGAAGTTGATTAGAAGAGATATTTAAATTATCTTCCGTCACATTCTTTTTTTATAAAAAGCTTATTTAAGAAGTAACCGAGTTCTGTACCTGAGTTACTATTGACCTAACACGAAACTGTATCTAATAAACTAACTGCCAAGTGTATATAGCGATGTACAACTTTAATTTTTTTTCTTTGATCGTACATCATATATGCTAATTTTTAATTGTTATAATCTTAATGAACTCTCAAATACTTCCGATGTATAGATAACTCTCTCTGCAGCGGAAAACGTGCCGGAAGTTTGGCCACACGCACGTACATCCGCATCATCAACAGATCAATAGAGGACACGCAAAGGTTGGAAATGAGTTGTAAGGAAAGTAGCGCAATCCATTCATTGAGCGGTATATTACACCGTAAGCATGGGAAAGAAGACGAAGTGTATTACTGGGCTGAACGCACTCCCATTAACGATCTAGCTCAGGGACGTTCGAAACTGTTCAAGGGATAATAGAGAGGTGGACAGCAAAAGGAATTTGGGACTAACCATGATTAATGCTCTTTATGACTCACAATTTGCATTTCTAAGGTTCCTGTAGTTGGAGCTGTTGACTTCTACTTTGAACCTTGGTTAGAACCTCTACTTTGAACCTTTGAAGAGGTAATTTACTTTAGACGTCTTAATCTCTCAATAGATCCTTCTTGTTTACAAGGTATAAAATGTGATTTCCCACTTTGGTTCTGTCGTATCTAAAGAAAAGGTTAAACAAGAATTTCCCTACATCCTTCCACAGGTAAACTAGTGATAATTACATCAAATTTAGAGGAAAAATTATCCTGAGCACAGTGGAACACGAACCCACGACTTCCTGATACAATGTCATGCACTCTAACCCAGTAGTTATCAAACTTTTCCTGTTGTTGATGGGATTTTTCTCCGTCCCCTTTTACTATTAAAGGAATTTTCCACCACCAGCACCCCCGGGGCGGAGGTGGCTCAGTCAGTAGTACACCAGGCTCGTAATATGCAATTCCCAGGTTCGAGACCCAACTGAGCCAGGGTTGAGATTTATCTCCGCAAAATTCCCCACCCTGCCCTCGGTCAATAAGGGACACCGATGGGCTTGGAAAGTCTGCCGTCCGTCGGATGGGACGTTAAGCCGTGG
Source organism: Ryuthela nishihirai (assembly GCA_038380435.1). Lineage (NCBI taxonomy): Eukaryota > Metazoa > Arthropoda > Arachnida > Araneae > Heptathelidae > Ryuthela > Ryuthela nishihirai. The sequence continues at coordinate 27,190,081 of JAWZYU010000026.1, forward strand.
CCCGTGTGCGGAAGAGCCATACCCTGTGCACGCTAAGAACACGCTGGATGGCCTTGACGGGATCTGTCTCCCAACAGCTGTTTCAGTGGGTCCCCTCCCCCAACCTTCTCCGAGCCCTAGGGGGTCCTTGTGACCTGGCCATTTAGCCCATCGTGTGCATAAAAGTGCCGCTCAGAGGTAAAACAACCCAACTCCCCTTCCTCCCCCTTATCATTGACGGAATTTTTCCGATACATCCCTTTGCCATTGACGAAAATAACTTTAATTAAGAAATGAATATTCTCACAACAGAATATGGGCCAGTCTTGAGATTTATCTCCGTAAAACTCCCCGCCTGCAGAACGATTAATAGGGGCTTGAGATGGGCTTGGAAATGCCGCCGTATCCTGAGGCACATTAAAGAATTCCCTGAATTGCCTTGACGAGAGGCCACCATCTGTCCAGTGAATTCCCTCAACCTTCTCGGAGTCCTTGTGACCTAGCCATTTAGCCAATTGTTTCTCAGACGTAAAACAACCCAACCCTGTGAGTGTGACATCTTTTCATTGGTTGTTGCCTTCTTTAATCTTCAGATTTTCCGTTCCATTCTTATTCAAAATAAAGTATAGTTGCTAGTGGTAGGGCCGCCTTTCTGAACCACAACCTTTTGCATCTGATCCTGACCCTCACCACTGATGCTGGTGTGGTGTTAAAGACAATTCAAGAGATGCTGGGAAACTCATGTTTAGTAACAAATTTTAACTGAACATCATTTCGCATATTTTCGCGAACCACTGTTATCTACATGCAACACATTTGCAAACAATTTACATAAAATAGCGAATTTTGTTTTAAATATTTCTTTTATTAATGTTTATGAATGATTCTAAATAAGGATCGCGATATATCACCGTACAAATGTCATGCAAATTCTCGAAATGTTTTGCATGTTGCGGCTAAAAAGTAAATCTCTCACGGATTAGAGCATTTTTTTTTATCACGGTTGGTGTCATTTAACACACTCAGCCAATTACAACCTGCGTGTATCACAATGCAAGTGTGACGTCAATTCGGCCATGGTAAAATCTACTCTGCAGAAAATTCGTGCTTGGAAGTGCGTGCAAGCAGTCACGGTGTGCAAACAAAAGAATTGTAATATGGTGAAGGGCAATTACCAAGTGATTTGTTCTCTGTTGTTTCAAAAATACGATTTAAATAAAACTGTCACGTTAGGATGAACTTGATGACAAAGATTATCTGACTTGTAGTGCCATATAACTAAAGGGTGCTGAGATATTGTCAATCCAATATGATTTACAAGCCAAAAACGGAATTTAACAGAAAAACATTTAACAAATATCGTTTCTGTCATCGTTTTTATTAATAAATAAGATAATGTTTCAAAATTATAACCTAACGGAACTTCATACATAAACATACATAAACACAGAGTTGGGAAAATCCATTTGTCAGCGGCGAGTGAATTTTCTGATGTGGGCTTCTTTCAAAGGTGGGAAAAATTAAAACTTGGTAAAAAAATAAGCAAAAACAAAGGTAGCAAAAAAATAAAAAATTTTAAACGTAAAAAAATTTTTAGCTGCTGCATTTCGTTACTGTAGGTCAATTCCAGTAAGGTCCTGTTTGACATTTTCTCCCCACCGTATCCTAGGCTTCCCCCTTTTCCTGTGAGATCTTTGCACGCATTTTTTTTTAATGCACTAAAAAGCAGGAAAATGTCTTTACCCCTTCCTCCCGTGTTGTGGTGGCTCAGTCGGTAGCGCGCCAGGCTCGTAATCTGCAGTTCCCAGGTTCGAGTCCCAGCTGGGTGAGCGTTGAGATTTATCTCCGCAAAACTCCCCGCCCTGCCCACGGTCAATAGGGGACAACGATGGGCTTGGGAAGACCGCCGTCCGTCGGATGGGACGTTAAGCAGTGGCCCCGTGTGCGGGAGAGCCACACCCTGTGCACGTTAAAGAACACGCTGGATGTTCTTGATGGGAGGCTACCATCTGTCTCCCAACAGCTATTTCAGTGGGTCCCCTCCCCCAACCTTCTCTGAGCCTTCAGGGTCCTTGTGACCTGGCCATTTAGCCCATGGTGTGCAAAAAAGTGTCGCTCAGAGGTAAAGCAACCCAACCCGTGTTGTGGCGTATGCCTTTGCTCTGACTTGTGGTAGAACTGCTGGCTGGTCAGATTTTTTCGGATTTCTCCGCTCCTGCGTAGAGTAAAAGTTTAACAAAAGTTAAAAATTTAGAAAATGTGAAACATTTAATATGCAACTTCTTGGTTCATGTGGAAGCGTCTGACTACAAGTGGAATAGACTTTACAAGTAATTAAGACTTTTCGATCATTGGTTACAAAGCTGACAATGGAACTTGAATTTCAACCAGAGTGAAAGCCTCGAAATTTTTGACAGCATATACTTGAGAAAGGTTTGCAAATGGAAGCTAAATCCTAATACTCATCAGGAAAGCAATCAACTTCACTGAACGTTTTCTTGTCGAGGAAAGGTTACGTCGATTTCGCTGTTCTGTCCCCGACAGAGGATTAGCAAATTCATTTTGTGAAACGGCGAAGGTTGGTCGAGTGCAGCCACTAAAATGAAATCACAAAACCGAATTATGAAAATTTGATCGGTAAAGTAGGTAGCAGATCTTCAGCTTAAAGCAAACATGAACTGGGGAAGGAACTGTAAATATAACTTGTTACCTTGGTTAACTTACATTGCGAGTAAAGAACATAAGCATATAATATTTATTATGCGTGTTTTATGCCTTAGAAACCTCTCTGCTAAGATAGTAAAGTAATTTTACTTGTTCTTTTATCTATGTTTGGCCGCTATAAACATCGAGACACATATCCAACTATCAAGAGTGTTAGCTCTACTTCCCAACTGATGTGTAGCGAAAATTTGAGAAAAAGAATAATACTACATAACAATTCGTACTTTAGTACATTTTATAATTTTTTATTATCATTTTATCGTTTTTTTTGTCATTTGTTGGGTTTAATATGCGTTTTTATTTAAATCAGTTGAATAAAAAAAAAGACTTTTTATCACAGGTGTGTCGCGGTAAATGGGCTATTTCAGAAGTGTATCGTCAAGAGAAAAAAGTTATAAACCATTAATGTAATTACTTTGTATTACTTTGGATGATTCCTTTGCACAGAGTTCGGTTTTACCTCTAAGCGGCACTTTTTTGCCAACCATGGGTTAAATGGCCAGGTCACAAGGACCCCGAAAGGCTCGGAGAAGGTTGGGGGAAGGGACCCACTGGAACAGCTGTTGTGAGACAGATGGTAGCCTCCCGTCAAGGCCATCCAGCGTGTTCGTTAACGTGCATGGAATATGGCTCTCCCGCACACGGTACCACTGCTTAACGTCCCATCCGACGGACGGCGGTCTTTCCAAGCCCATCGGTTTCTCCTAATGACCGTGGGCAGGGCGGGGAATTTTGCGGAGATAAATCTCAATGGTGACCCAGCTGAGACTCGAACCTGGGAACTACAGATTACGAGCCTGGCACGCTACCGACTGAGCCACCCCCTCCTTTGCACAGAAAAAAAGAGGCAATCTCTATGACAGATATATGTTATTAAGAAATGGACAAAGCGAGTATATCATCATGAAATATTCTTTGAGATGAATCGCCGCGATTATTAATGAGCAAATAAGGCTTGTCTTTTTATTTCAAGCTTGTAAATATCAGTAAGCATACGCCAGAAGGAGAGCTTGCATTATTCCCTATGATAATGTACAGAACCACTGGGGCATAACAGATAATATTCAACCAGTCTTCTCGTGATGAGGCCTTAGTGCCGTTTACAGATGAGTTCGGGATGAGCGTTGTCGACCTGAGGCTCAAAACAGCACAGACTTCAGGCCCAAACATAATTTAAATTTCTAATTTTTCTCTTAGTTGTGGAAATAATTTGTAAAAAACGTTATTTATTTTGATCATAATTTCAGTCTTTAGTAATCAAAAACGAGCATTTCAGCTTTTACTACTTTTTTTAGGTATACTCCTTCTTTTATTAATGAATTGCTCTCAGAGTTCGTAAAGGTGTTACTCAAGGGTTTTCAGCTTTTACGAATTCTTTCTAGTATTTGTCGTTAGAAATAACATTAAGTTGTTATTTTGTCATCAATTAATTATTTAAAGTGTGTAATAACCCGTAATAGGAAGATTTAAAAAATAAAGTTTAGCAACTTGCATTTCTCGCTATATAGTTATTTTTCTTGTTAGAGAAAATGTTTTTCTTTAAATGAGGTTTGGGCGAGGTCAGGATGGAAAATTTGTGCCCCAACTCACCTCTAATACCGTTCTAAAGAGTTCTCTGAAAGGAAAAGAGAAGGGTGACAGTTTGGACCACTGATCTGGTTTTCTACGGACATTTTTTAAAAATCTTTTTCCAGTTTGCTGAGTGGTGTTTCGGTGGTTCTCGAAAAGATCCATTTGGATATGTGATTGCCAGCATTAGTGGATTAAGTGCCTAGTGGATGAGGAACGGTCTCTGTCTCATAACCGCAATTAGGAGGCTGCTTGATATAGTTCGCTCTACCTTTCCCACTCCTTCAAAACATTTTTTTTTCTACATATCCTAACAATTATTTTTAAAAAAGGTACACGAAAGGGAGAACTCTATATCACGATTTCACTCGCGATGTTTTTATCCAAGAATTTCAGCAGTATAACTTGGATTAATTTAATTTGGAGTTTTTATGGCTGCTACCAACTCATCTGTATACAATAACCTGAACATCCTGAACAAGTGATACATTAAATAATCTTATGCTATTTCTCTTTTTAAGTTATGATGGTGGCAAGCATAAGCATGGTGGAAGATTACTACTTAGAGGAAAGCCAGCTCTGTTTCGAATATGATTGCATTAATGAAATACACTAATCTCTCCCCAACCGCAAGGGTGGGGGGGGGGGGGTTAGTTCCTGCGATATGGCTGCATAAATCTCTCGCCAACTGCAGGGGTTAAGTTCCCCAAAAGTATCGCGTTTGGCAAGACTGATTCAATGGAAAAATAGGGAGTTACGGGAAAACAATAAATATGGCAATAAATATACGAAAAAACACAGTAACTTTATCTTCCATTTATCCTATATAAAAGCGATGGTACGGTTGACAATACATAAGAAAAGACAATTTTTATGCACGGTTTGAAGATATTTTTAATACTTTCAAGATACTGCTTTTGCACAGGATAAATTCAATGCCAGAGTTGGTACTGCCTCTGAAGTGATAGGCGTTTTTGTAGTGTTTTAAGAAATTCGTTAAACCCCCACTACAAAAGAGGGAAAAAGTTTATACTGGAATGGCGTTCCGATTAATTCCTATTTGATCTTGTCCCTTCTCAAAGCACTTGTTCATCCCTTTATATTTTTTTCAATATCTAGGCCTGGTTTTGTCTGATGTTTTACATAGGAATATGACTATAATTAATAGTAAATGGACTAATACAGTTAGGAACACTAGATCTTACAGGAAAGATTACAGTTATGGCAAAAATATTAAATAATATCCTAAGGGACCGAGGGCGGAGGTATCTCAGTCAATAGAGAACCAGGCTCGTAATCTGCAGTTCCCAGGTTCTAGTCCCAGCTGGGCTAGCATTGAGATTTATCTCGCAAAATTCCCCGCCCTGGCCACGTCAGTAGGGGACACTGATGGGCTTCGAAAGGCTGACGTCCATCGGATGGGACGTTAAGCCGTGGCCCCGTGTGTGGGAGAGAGCTATACTCTGTGCACATTAAAGAACAAGCTAGATAGCCTTGACGGGAGGATACCATTTATCTCCTAACAGCTGTCTAGTGGGTTCCCTTCTCTGATCCCTCGTGGTCCTTGTGACTTGGCCATTTAGCCCATTGTGTGCAAAAAAAATGCCGTTCAGAGCGAGGGGATTATTGGGTTGTTTTATCCCTGAGCAGATCACAAAGATCTAAAGCGTTATTTAGAAGTAGATCCATTGTATAGCTGTTAGGAGACGGATGGCAGCCATCCAATGTGCCTTTTAATGCGCACAGGATATGGCTCTTATGTGAACAAGGCCATGGCTTAATGTTCCATCCAACAGATGGTGGTCTTTAAGAGAACCTAATGGTGTTCTCCTTCTCATCAAGGGTTAGAGTGAAGCTTAACAGAGATAAATCTCAATGTTGACACAGTTTGGTACTCGAATGTGGGTTGAATTGTTTTACCTCTGAGCACCACTTTTTTTGCACACAAAGAGCGAAATCACTAGGTCACATGGACCCCAAGGGCTCTTATAAGGTTGGGAGAAACAGATCCACTGGACAGCTGTAGGAGACAGATGGTAGCATCTTGTCATAGCTATCCAGCGTGTTCTTTAATGTTAATAGGGTATGGCCCTCTAGCACACAGGGCCACATACATCTCATCCGACAGTCGGTGGCTTTCCAAACCCATCTGTGTCCCCTACTGACCAAGGGCAGGGTGAGGGTTTTGCACAGATAATTCTCACAGCTGACTGAGGTGAGACTTGAACCTGGGGACTGCAGATTACGAGTCTGGAGTGCTACCGACTGAGCTACCACCACTTCTCTCGAATCTGGAAACATCAGATTATGAACCAGTGCTGTACCAACGGAGCCAACCCTCGCCTCGGAGAAGTCGTAGGCAGTGTTTTGTCACGTTACATAAGGTGGTGTTATAAAACTGTAAAATACTATAGCATTCTTCAGTGGTGTAATGAGTTTGTAAAGGTCAGGGTTAAACTTAATAAGACCCCCCCCCCCCCCTCTCACGAATGCGCAACTCATCAGCTCTGTTATGTTATACGCTGGGCCAGATACTATCCGGCTGGTAGTTATGCCTCTGATTGATAACATTCTTATGGTAATATCGATTGAAATCAATTTACAGATACACTTCCTATTGAAGAAAAATGCAGTTCTATCAGTCCGGCATCATAAGTAAAAATCATATTTTTCTATTTCTACAAACCCTATTTCGTATTTTTTCCATTTCTACAGGCCAATTAATTAATTAATTAATTAATTTTTATCTCTGAAGTCACTTGAAAGCGCTGGTAGAGAAAATTAGGAGCGTTGAACATTTGCGGCAGCGCATTATTGAAGGATGCAACATCATTACTCCTGACATCATTCACCTTTGCTTGCTCACTGGATATCACACGTCTGAATTTGTGCATTGGGAACAATGGTGGACATATTGAACAAGTTCTGCGAATAAAAGCTTTTGTTTTGCCTTTTTTTATATTTTTCCTATGATGCGGGACTTACGGGACACCCTTGTTGATATGGAATTCAAAAGTAAATTTCATCAGTAAAAATTCTACTACAAGTGAATTTATATGACGACAGAATTACGAGTTAGTGATGAGGAAAACGTCGTAAAGCAAGAATTTTTCAGAAATGGCGTGGAGCTTGATAAAGGGGGGGGGGGGGATGTGGGTCGTGCACTTTACAAACCCGCGTACTGTCGCATCCTCTGCACCATTATAGTTACACCACGCCACTGGTATTATAAATATACTAAACTAATGAGTATTTTTTTTAATCAATGAATGCAGTTCAGTTTGGAGATGATACTAAAAGTGTATATGTTGACTAATTCATAGATAATGTGTCAAAAACCTTTAGAAAAAGTATTACATTAACTTTAAAGGGGGTCTGGCATAGCGTTAAGTGATGTTAGAGGGGGAGGAAAGATAATTTATAGACAGCTCCTTAAGCAGTTAAAAAAAATTCTTTGTTTTTACTTTTGACTTAATCATGAACAACACAAATTCTCGGTGAATGTGAAATTCCTTTACTGCATTTCCAGTTTCGATTACACCATGACAAAAAACGGAACCGTTTCAGTGACCACCAACGTTCTTCCCGTAGCTTGCTTGCTACCTATTACCTCTCGAATGCTGGCCAGTCCACTCCACTAGTACAATCAATCGAGGGATCACGTGGGAAACGTAACCACCAATCATTGCCTGACCACACGTACGTGCCCGAAACAGAGGCCGCCGGTGTTCGATTTGGGGGCGGTTGGCCGACGGTGACGAATGGTGATGACATGGGGAATAAATGAATCGGAGAGAAAGCAATGCAGGCACGAAAACAGGTGCACAGACGGACGTGGAATGGAGAGAGAAAAAAAAAGATCTTTACATTTTCAAGAGGGTGAGGAAGGTAGAAGCGCACGAAGAGAAAACAATGGCTGTGCAGAAAGAAGAAAAAGGGAAATAGCAAAAGTGTAAGATCACAGAAAATACTGAGCAAAAGCATGGTATTTGGTTTCGAAGTCAAGAGGAAAAAAATGTGAATTTGGGGATCGATATTTAGTGGAACGGTAAAAAAGTAAGAGATTTCGATAGAAGAAGAAAACGCGAAAATTTTTTAAAAGGAAGTAAAAAATGAAGCTGAAGATAAAGAGTCAGTAAAAAAATGTGATTTACAACTGTTGCTTCTTCTTTTACAGTTAGTTTGTAATGAGAAACTAAACGCCTATACATAGTGAGGTTTGATGTCTAGAGTAGCATTCTGTTGGCTTTTAGGAATTGTCCAGTGTTTTCAACCTTTCGTGTTTCGTTGAGTAACGTGTTACACCCTGAAAGACTTCGTTCCCTTCTACGTATACACGAGATAAAATTAAAAAAATTGCCACGCAATATTCGGCGTTGGCAACTTTTGTACTTTCACAACTGAACTGGGACTTACAGCTGCAGGTATGAATTGACTCAATTGGCAACACGCCTAGACCGTAAGTTGGGTTGTTTTACCTGTGAACTGCGCTTTTGTGCACACAATGGGGTAAATGGCAAGGCCACAAAGACTCCGAGGGTTCAGAGAAGACTAAGGGAAGGGGACTCACTGGACAGTTATTAGGAAACGGATAGTAGCCTTCCATCAAGGCCATCTTTAACGTATATAGGGTATGGCTCTCACGCACACGGGACCACGGCTCATTCAATGGCCTTTCCAAGTCCGTCGGTGTTCCCTTTCTCACCAACGAGAGGGTGGGGGTTAGCAAAGATAAATCTCAATGCTGGCACAGTTGAGACTCGAACCTGGGAACTGCAGATTACGAGCCTGGCGTGCTACCAAGTGAGCCAATACCCGCCTAATGCTGCTACGCTGGATGGCCTTGGACGGGAGTCTTTCATCTGCCTTTCAAGTAACATCAGGTTTGAAAATATACACCCATACACCACTGTAATAATTTTGTTGTAATAATCGGATGAAGGGCCCAAAATAACGCACTCGTCTTGACAATAAACCTCACCATATGCACTGCCTACTCAGAAGTAAAACAGAACCGAATTTGAAGGCGCTATTTATAGGAGAGTCCTGAGCGCACTTTCAGCTGTCTTCAGTCGTAAATTAACAGTTTTGTAATTGCCCTGTATTGACAACAATGCATTTCTGTTGTAGGGGAGAAAGAATTTTTTGATTAATCCCTTAAAAAAATTCCAGACGTGTGAAACGATATTTAAAGTGTCGAACGAGTGCCTGCAAATTAACATAGTAAACTACAATCAAACGATTACAATGCATAATAAAAATATTTATTACTGCCTTCAAGAGAACGAATCCCAACATTGCACAATCGATATTTTCGTAATTTATAGATTTAAAATTTCACAAGTTTTTGATAAGTTTAAAAAAAATTCATTTGTAAAATTTCAGTTTTCTGAAAGGAGGTAGTTTGCTGTGCGAAGTTATAAATTCTGTAATAAATTCAGGATTCGAATAATTCTTTCTTTTCTTGACATGTTTACATCTATAAAGAAGCACGAAAAGCAATCAAAATGAGCGTCAAGAAGAAAGAGAATGAAATGCAATTAAAATGGAAAGTTCCGGCGGAAATTGGCAATAAAACATTTGCAGTTCCATTCGTTAATGCCAACCATAGACGTTCGTGACTGCGTCGCTTCACTCCAAATCATTACGTCAAATTCCAACTGATCCCTTTGCGCTTGTCTTCATACAACATCAGGTTTGAAGAATACACCCATAAGCATCTGCTAATGGAATGAATGGCCCAAAATAACGCACTCGTCGTGACGGTAAACATCACCATATACGTGATTAGAGAGGGAAACGCAAAAGGTACAATTTGCGTCAGGTAGAGAGAGAAGGAGTCGCACATTTCTTGAGAGGGAGGGACTTGGATTTTTTAGATTCAGGTGGGGGGTGGGATAATTTGACTATCAGGGGAAAATAAACTGGCAGTGGCAGAACTCGAACCTGGGAACTACAGATTGCGAGTCTGGCATGCTACCGACTAAACCAACTCTCGCTACTGTTAGCGCAAGCGCCTGCTTGATGGGTAATTGCTTTCACCTATTAATACTCTCCAACGGGGGAGAGAGGGCATACCCTCACCTTCGTGGGGCGGGGGTGGCTCAGTCGGTAGCGCGCCAGGCTCGTAATCTGCAGTTCCCAGGTTCGAGTCCAAGCTGGGTCAGCGTTGAGAATTATCTCCGCAAAACTCCCCGCCTTGCTCAAGGTCAATAGGGGACACCGATGGGCGTGGAAAGGCCGCCGTCCGTCGGATGGGACGTTAAAGCCGGTGCTCCGTGTGCGGGAGAGCCATACCCTGTTCCCGTTAAAGAACACTGGATGGCCTTGACGGGAGGCTACCATCTGTCTCCCAACAGTTGTTCCAGTGGGTCCCCTCCCCCGACCTTCTCTGAGACCTCAGGGTCCTTGTGACCTGGCCATTTAGCCCATGGTGTGCAAAAAAAAAAGTGTCGCTCAGAGGTAAAACAACCCAACCCTCCTCACCTTCGTAGATCCACTGTTATTTGATTAATAATTTAAATTGCTAAACATTAACCAGAAAAAAAAGATAGAATTAGTTTCCTTTTTGAATTTTCATTTCATAATCTTGATCGAACCGGAGAGCTCCTCAAACAGGGAACAGGCAATCGACAATTCCGCGAAATCTCTCGTTCCAGCAACCTCGAAGAGCGCATAACACGTGAAGTGAATCATGTGACGTCCACGCTTTAGTTGTCGGGCGTCTCTACCGCATGCTTCCACGTCGAAGTGCAACAACAGGTGGCAGCAAAGGCGATTGAACCACACACAGTGGCCAAAGACCTCGGCTACTTGGAGACGCTGCTTGCCTTCTGATCAGCAAAAAAACATATCGCGTTCAAGTTCCGTAACTTCTTATTTCTCTTATGGAGAAATACCACTAGATATAAACGATAGATATGAATCAAATCTCTCTAAATATTGATTTCAATCGATAGCCTTTCAAAACAGGGTGATTGGCCATAAGAATTTATTTCCAAACTTAAAACTGGTCAGGTACTTAGCGAGAAAATATTTTCTCGAATGGTTAAAAGGGTGTTAGAGTTAAGTTCCGCTGACGACCGAAACAAAATATTTGGTTAAGGTGCAATATTTTAAATTTTTGATTATAGAAGATCAATCCGGACTGGGCTCAATAGTCCGTGTTAGCCCACAGATTAAGTAGCTCGCACAGATAGAAGCTTTCCATATATGCCCATTATAGTGCAAAATGGACGCTAGCGCCCCTATCGAGCAACGGCCCAACCAAAGTTGTTCCATGAGTTTTCGGAACACCCTTAATGGCGCAGCCCATCAAGCTCTTCGATTATGTGTGCTCACTCCAGTGAACGAATATTTTTTCCCTGCACAAAATGCTTCTAACATAAATTTACGTCTCAACGATAAAGCTTATCTCTAGTTGGATGACATGAACAGTAGAAAAGTCAACAAGCATGTGTGTATAACAATTAAAAAGCATAATAATTATTGAAAGCAACCCATTACCTTTCATGATCGGATAGAACTTTAAAGTTGACGTTTGAGAGCTGAAAATCTAAAGTCTGAAATTAGATAATTCCATTCGCAATTCCTTTTATTGTATTTTTCGAGAGTTGCTGTCTTAGTTTGCTCTTGAAATTCTAATGATCAGGAGATTTGTGGTTGTTGGTTGTTTTACCCTCTGAGCGGCACTTTTTTGCACACCATGGGCTAAATAGCCAGGTCACAAGGATCCCGAAGAAGGTTAGGGGAGGGGACCAACTGGAACAGTTATTGGAAGACAGATGGTAGCCTCCCGTCAAGGCCATCCAGCGTGTTCTTTAACGTGCACAGGGTATGGCTCTCGCTCAACTTCCTAACATTCCATCTGACAGACGGCGGCTTTACCAAGCCCATCGGTGTCCCCTACTGAGCGAGGACAGGGTGAGGAGTTTTGAGGAGATAAATCAGAACTGCAGATTACGAGCCTGGCACGCTACCGACTGAGCCACTCCAGCCCCCAGGAGATTTATGAATTAAGTGTTAATAAAGTTGGAGTGCATCATCTAGCAACAAAATATAGTAGATTAAATCTACTTTTCACGACCGCTGCTTTGTTGAAACTAATATATCAGAGAAACCTGGGTATTTTTTTTACGTGGATAAGTACATTTATAAGTAGTGATGGGGTCTTTAGCCAATAAATAGGCCAAGAGCTATTTGTTGTTTACATTAAGTCTTAGGTGAAACGGAGTTAAATGAAGTACTCTAACAAACCTCTGCGTCACAATGACGAATGCGGTCGCCAGGCATATCCAAAAATATGATCAAGTAATTCAAGTAAGAACAAAATTAATAAAGAAAAATCACTAGTCAACTACGTCTTTGGAAGCTGGCGAGAAAATGAGAATTACGGCCGGCTACTAAAGGTGACGTTGTAAGCTGTGATGCTCAGTCGTCTATCTCTCTCTCTGTGTGTGTGTGTGTGTGGGGGGGGGGGGGGTGACTCAGTCGGTAGCGCGCCAAGCTCGTAATCTGCAGTTCCCAGGTTCGAGTACCGCCTGTACCAGCGTTGAGATTAATCTCCGCAAAACTCCATTCATTCCTCGGTCAGTAGGAGCCGCCGATGGGCTAGGAAAGGCCACCGTCCGTCGGATGGGACGTTAAACAATGGATCGGTGTGTGGGAGAGCCATATCTTGTGCACGTTAAAGAACACGCTGGAGGTCTTGACGGGAAGCTACCATCTGTCTCCCAACAGTTGTTCCATCGGGTCCCCTCCCTAAATCTTCTCTGAGCTTTCGGAGTCCTTGTGACCTGGCCATTTAGCTCATTGTGTACAAAAAAAAAAATGCCGCCCATGGGTAAAACAATCCAATCCGTCTATCTGTGCTAGCCATTTAATTTGTGATGCCAGCCAGGCCGGGGGTTGGACTTTAAATATAATGCACTACTTTAGGCACGAGCCAGAATATTACCTGTTACTTTTAGAAATAACTGTAACAAGAATACTCATGATTACAGGAACGGATCTGGGGGGGGGGGGGACAAGGGGCCTATACCCTCCCCCTTGGGGCGGGGGTGGCTCAGTCGGTAGCGCGCCAGGCTCGTAATCTGTTCCAGGTTCGAGTCCCAGCTGGGTCAGTGTTGAGATTTTTCTCCGCAAAATTCCCCGCCTTGCCCACGGTCAGTAGGGGACACCGATGGGTTTGGAAAGGCCGCCGTCCGTCGGATGGGACGTTAAGCCGTGGCCCCGTGTGCGGGAGAGCCATACCCTGTGCACGTTAAAGAACACGCTGGATGGCCTTAACGGTAGGCTACCATCTGTCTCCCAACAGCTGTTCCAGTGGGTCCCCTCCCCCAACCTTCTCTGAGCCTTCGGGGTCCATGTGACCTGGCCATTTAGCCCATGGTGTGCAAAAAAGTGCCGCTCAGAGGTAAAACAACCCAACCCTCCCCCTTTCAGAATGCTAGTAAGTGTAATAGAGGCAAAGAATTATTAAACAAATATGTTTCATGTATTTTTCAAGAATTTTTTTTTAAAGACGTAAAAATAGAGGGGGAAATATTATACGGTATTGGAACTCCAATCTCTCCACACTCTCGATTTTTTTTCTTCTAGATCTGGGCCTGCTCATAAACCTGTAAATAATCATTAGATTCCTTATCCATGTGTAAAGCTGCCTCATTTTTTTTTTTTATTAAATACAGTTTCATTTGATGGTTTGTTTTTGTCAATTAGAACTCTGGACAACACTCTACCACATAAATTTCAAAATTCTAGGGATAGATTGTTTGAAGCAATGATGACGAAACACATCCTTTGGACTGAATGCTGTCGTTAATAGAGTTTAATCTGGCCAGCGAATTATTTGTAAAGCCAGTAAAAAATTTCAATTTTAGCATTTATATTCTGATTAGTACATACTGAGTCTGTATTAAAATTTAATCGTTGTTTTCTTAGCGCGACTCGAATAATAAAAAAACACAGTAAACTATTTTTTTTATTGATTTTTAACGATACCAGAATTTTTATACCGTCTAATAATACTGCCCATTGCTACTAGCCAGGAAATAAAACATTTGCCCACCACTGATACGAAAAAGATTGTTTAAAATTTTGTCATTTTCCAAATTTAGCACCCTTCAACATAAGAAATCAAACGGAAGATTCGAAAAATAATCTTTCATTAGAACCTAATCAAACAAAAGACAATCTTTCATTTTAAAAGATAAAAGTCTGCGACTGGGCAGCGAAAAGGAAACAGTAATTCATTTTATTGTGAAAAGAAGCTAAAAACACTGTAACAGAATATGAGAGAGTATTACCAAAATGTCATCCAGCGGCTATCGAGAAAAAACATAAAAGCAAAAATTACCTGGGCAATTATTAATCTTCTGCAAGATTAAGAGGGCGATCATTTTGCGAGTGGTTCCACCCTTATTGGATGCGTTCGCTAAGTTTGTGTCATTAAGTCACCCACACTGCAGAGGAGCTCTACGCCAAAATCGCAGGGCGTTTCCCCAACAGCACGAATCATTATCAGCTCCTGCACGTCGGCCTGGGTGGAAGGAAGTACACATGTCATTAGGCCCACGGTTTTTATGTTAAAACAGCAGTTGCTGAATGAGAAAGCTTCTGAACGGACCGCTCTGTAGAGTACGTGTCAATCGATGTAATAAAACCTAAATGTTTTTTCACAAGTCAACCACTCACATACACAGCTGATTGTAGTATTCCGTTCATTGACCTGCCAAAAGAATAAAAAAATAACCAAGGGAGAAAACAAATGAAAGAACTTGTGATGAAGCGAAACTACCTGCTAAAATATTCAGTGGAATGGTGCGGAAGTGTATCAGAATTAAAAGCCAGTTCAAGTTTGAAAAATTAATGAAAATTCGATACTTATATAACTCTAAAATATAACTTTTAAAAAATAAACACGTGTAGTATATATCGTTTATTGTGCAGAATAAACAACTGATCATCAAGACAATCCGAATTATCAAAAGAGAAAAGTTAGGTTGAGTTGCCGACAGGGTACCAAGCCTCCCCTTTCAGAGTAACCAGAATGGAAGAGAAAAAAAATATTAATACACGTATTTTTCGAGAAATATTTCAAAAACTACTAAAATGGGGGGTGGGGGATTTATAACTGAGCTCCTTTCCGGTCAGATCTTACCCACCCCTCTATTATTCTCTACTATTCGGTTTGGCTAGCAGTACATTTTTTTTTTTCACACAATAAGTTAAACGGCCAGGTCAATAAGCATCCAAAGAGCTGGGTAGAAGAAGATCAATTGAAGAGAAAGATGATCCACTGGACAGCTGTTGGGAAGCACATGAAGCTTTCTGTAAGGTCATCCAATATGTCCTTCAATGTGCACAAGGTATGGCTTAACGTCCCAACCGATAGACGGCGGACTTTCCAAATCTATCGATATCTCCTCTCTCACCGAGGCCAGACGGGAGTTAGAGGAGAAAATCTCAACACAGGCACAATGGGGACTGAATAAAAGTATCAAATATTACGTTTAAACAGCGCAATTTAGGGAAATTCCATTAACATAATAAATTTTCTTTGTTCTTGGAGTGACATTTCAAAATTAGAATTAGCTTTTTTTACAGTTGCACTATTTAAATATTTCACTACCAAGAACTCAACTAGTCAACATACACGAAAGCATTAGTAGCGTCATTATTGAACTAATAAACTATGCTAAAAAAAAACAACTGATTATGCAGATGATAATAAAGTGCTCCTTTGTATTTTAGCAAATGGTGTGCAACAGTAGTTATTACGTATGCTATAATGCCCTTCGAGATAGTATTGTTGCAATCTATGCCCTAGACCAAACCTTTTCGGCGCCTGATCCATTATAAAATCAAACTCTTTTCTGCGAACCCCCGACGAGAGCAAACTCTTTTTGAGAATTCCCTATGATGTCAAACTTTTCTACGAATTCCCTAGGAAATCAAACTCTTTTTGCTGACCAATTATGAAATTCAGCTATCACTTCTTTCTGCGAACCCCCTATGAAACATTCTTTTTGTGGATCTCTATGAAATTAAACTCTTTCTGCGAAACCCTATGAAATCAAACTCTTTCTGCGAACCACTATGAAATCAAACTGTTTTTGTGAACCCCTTATGAAATCAAACCCTCTTTGCGAACTCCTTATGAAATTTAACTCTTTCTGCAAACCCCCTACAAAATGAAACTCTTTTGCGGACCCCCTATGATATCAAACTTTTTTTACTGACTTGCTATGAAATCCCTCTTTCTGAGAAGCCCATATGAAATCACTCTTTTCATTGACTCCTATGAAAACACTTTTTTTCTGCAGATTCCCTGTGAAATCAAACTTTTTTTGCGGATCTTCTGTGAAATAGATCTCTTTCTGCAAACTTCTTATGAAATAACTCTTTTTGCGGACCCGCTATGAAATCAAAATTCACGAACCGCAGCGATGGTTCGTTCACGGCCTCCTTCGGTCTTCCTGCACGAGAGAGGTCTTCGAAGCCATGCCGTCCTTTTCTGATGTTGCGCATCCATCCTGTAACAGTGCCATATGAACAGGCATGATCCCCATATTCTTGTGATATATCGGCATGAATTTTTTTCGCATCGTCCCCAAGCTGCATCCTCGTGAAAATGTAAAATCTTTCCCAGTCTTTAGTAGGCTCCATAGCAACAACGCACAGATTTCGCAGACCGAACTTGATGCGCCGCCAGCAAAGAGAGAAATGACGATACGGCCTTTGATTTTAATACGTAATAACAAGTTTAGAGTCGGCCTCGAAGTTTAGACAAGCTTTCAAACAACTAGTAGCTCGTTAACTTCGGAGGAGAGAGTGAAAATCTACAGACACGTGTAAAGAACTTTTTTGAAAGCCCTCCGTATTTGAAGTGAAAAATATATTAGAAGTAATTTGCAAAAATTGAAAAAAATTTACTAACGTTATTATACATACTACGAAATATTCATTAATGAAAGTGTGATAATACTTTTAAAAAAAAAATCAATTATCAAGCAATCAAACTATAAAAAAAAAATCCCCTTCAAACAGCTACTTGCCACAGAGATCTGACAGTAGCCTGTCAGTTTTTATGCCATAGTAGAAGATCTGTGAGGATGGCTTGACCTCAGCAGAAATACAACAAGAACATCCATGTCTTATCCGACCCAGGTTGGGTTGTTTTACCTCTGAGTGGCACTTTTTTGCACACCATGGGCTAAATGGCCATATCACAAGGACCCTGAAGGCTCACAGAAGGTTCGGGGAGGGGACCCACTGGAACAGCTGTTGGGAGACAGATGATAGCCTCCCGTCAAGGCCATCCAGCGTGCTTTTTAACGTGCACAGGGTATACCTCCCGCACACGCGGCCATGGCTTAACGTCCCATCCAACGGACAGCGGCCTTTCCAAGCCCATTGGTGTCCCCTACTGACCGTGGGCAGGGCGGGAGTTTTGCGGAGATAAGTTTCAACGCTGACCTAGCCGGGATTCGAACCTGGAAACTGCAGATTATGAGACTTTCGCGCTACCGACTGAGCCACCCCCGCCCCTCTCGAACCCAGGTCCCTTAGATTAGTAGCCAAGCGCGCTAACCACTCGGACACGGGAAAATAGAAATAAATTAATCTTCTTTTTTTCTCAATTACAAGAAAATTTTAAAATTTAAATTATGACTTTTTCAGACTCGGAAGTTTTTTGCGCTATTTTGGGATCCGACTCATCTCTCAAACACATGTTCATTTGAAAATTGCTGTCTTATAGCCAAGGGAATTTCGACAGTTTCAAAACTGGAAGTGGCAAAGAAACTACATTATTATTTACACAGAAATTCTGAAATGAAAACAACTCGAACGAAAGATTTTTTTTTCACTATTAGCGTTTATAACTATAACATTTGGGGCATTCTTTGAACGCAAAGTATGAACTACGATCAAGTTCACAGTGTTACTAGCAGAATAAGGTTTTCTAAAATAAGACTCGGAAATTTAGGCCCACTTCACCGCTTTAGTATGTGTCACGCATGCCCAATGAGGAATTGATCGAATGTGACTCTCCGGTGGTTTTCGTAAAGATTCAATTTGTTCTGCAAGGGTCGACAATGTCCGTTGCGTGACCCGAGTCACGTGAGCTACTGCAATTACATTGCAGTGTCCTGCCAAAACTAATTAAAAATAAATAAATAAAAAATAAATAAATATCCCCTCAAGCAGCTACTTGCCACAGAGGTCTGACAGGTAGATATATAGTGAAGGTCCATAGTAGAAGGTCTGAGAGGATGGCAGGACCTCAGCAGAAAAACAACACGAACATCCATGCCTTCACCCGGGGCTCGAAACCTAGGTCCCGTAGATCATTAGCCAATCGCTCTAACCACTCGGCCACAATAACAAGAAATAATCTCGGTTAAGAAATAAAGTTATACTTTGGAATCGGTGAATTTGCTTAAAACATGTTAAACTTTTGCATGGGAACACAAATCATTAACAATCAGTTCTACACCTTTTCGTTTGTTTCCGGAAACTAAAGTTTCTGTAATTGTTCCCCCATAAATTTCCAATCCAATGATTAATCATCACTATTTATAGATATGGGATTCCAGGGCATCGAACAATGCCCGGGAACAAAGCTAGAAAGCCTTGGGCCGAGTACAGGGTTGCCAACCGTTTGTAAAATTTAGCTATCGATATAAAATTAACGTCGATTTACAAAACTTATTCTTATATAGGCAAGCGCGGAGTGGTAAGGGGTCCGGGCCCATATAAAAGCAATACTTGAAAAAAAAAAAATTATTTTACACATTATATACACAGTTCTCTATTTTAATAACATATCCTTATGGTGTAGGTCCTTGGCCTTATGATGTAGGTCCTTGGCTTATGGTCCTTGGCTGACAACTGCCCTGGCCTAGTCATCCTTAATCCGTCCCTGGACATTTGTTTCAATAAAATAAATAAATATCCCCTCAAGCAGCTGCTTGCCACAGAGGTCTGACAGGAGCCTGTCAGTTTATATGCCATAGTAGGTCTGAGAGGATGGCAGGACCTCAGCAGAAAAACGAACATACATTCATGCCTTAAACCGGAGAAATAATCCCACCCCACGAAAGATGAAACATTCTCTGATTTGAATTCCTGGGGGGGGGGGGGGGGGGGGGCGAACACTGCTCTGAAACATAGTAGCAAAAATTCTGAATTACGCGCCCCCCCATAATAAATGATTATAGATTCATGGACTAATAAAATTGTATATATGTATCACAAAAAAAATGTAGCCCCGAAACATATACACAAAAAAGAATTATCTAATGAAATAGAAATTCCAAAAGAAAATTACAAAATCAGTTTGAAAGCAAACAATGATATAAACAAAAAGTAAATTTTAAATCTCTATATAAAAATAACATTATCTTTGTGAATTAAACTTAGAATCTAAGTAACATACAATGTAAACTGTGATTAAGAACTACTAAATATATATATTTTTTTTAATTTGAAAATATAGAGGGGCTCCCCTTAAAAGTTTCTTTCGGGGCTGAAATCCCCCTTGCCCCAACCTAGTTCCGGAAGTATGTACTCTTAAATTGTGTAATGAAACTAAAAACTATTGTACATGTGATTTTAAAATGTTTGTTATTTTGGAAGAAAAATATGTATTTTTATTCTAAAACAAGATTTATACATTACATAGAATGAAAATATATTTTAAATACATTTCTACAATTTATTATTCGTGATTTTTTTTTTCGGATTTACTATTAACCATCTGAAAAATAATTATCGTTCTCGCGGCGGGAATCGAACCCAAAACTCTCTAGATTAGGGGTTCTCAACGTGGGGTACGCGGTAAATTTTTGGGGGTATGCCGTGAGAGTTCAGAAGTCGCTAGATCTAGTAACAAAGTAAAAATAACCATTATTATACTATAACTATAGTTTTATCTATCTATATAAGGGGTACGCCAGTTACATACACATTTCCAGGGGGTTCGATTCCCTCCACGTTAGCGATAATTTTTTTCACATGAATAGCTGTTTATTTCTGTAGGAAATCTGTGTATTTACTATGGATGGATTACTACTAAGCGTCCAGTTCGACTACCTCGTTTCTGCCGTATTTGGCAGCTTTATCGTAATATCCAAATCTCATCGCTTCACGTATGAAATCCGCAAAATTCCCAGCCCTGCCCACGTCAGTAGGGGACACCGATGGGCTTGGAAAGGCCGCTGTCCGTCTGATGGGACGTTAAGCCGTGGCCCCGTGTGCGGGAGAGCCATACCCTGTGCACGTTAAAGAACACGCTGGATGGCCTTGACGGGAGGCTACCATCTGTCTCCCAACAGCTGTTCCAGTGGGTCCCCAACCTTCTCTGAGCCTTCGGGGTCCATGTGATCTGGCCATTTAGCCCATGGTGTGCAAAAAGGTGCCGCTCAGAGGTAAAACAACCCAACTCACGTATGAAAGTCGAGAACAAAAAATATTTCTATCGAAAATCCGAATTCCCACTTTAAAACCTGGATCGAAATACTCTTCACGAAAGCTTTATACGAAAACAATGTTTAAAACAGCATCAGATATCGGTAAAATATATTATTTTTTAAAATTATCTCGTCCCGAAAGTGGTACCCAAAAACAATTTATAAAGATTTCAATAACGCTGGATTACCGTAGCTGTACTGGTCTTTAGGGGGAAGGCCATGCATCCTGCACGTCGGTAAATGCATCAGCCAAAGAATGTCAGATAAATAACATCTAACAGCAGGCAAACATAAAAGAGTATCGATGGCTCTCTTTACGTGATGCCATTGCAGCGTTGTGTGAGAGGAATTTCCATGCGTCCTCTAGGGGGAAGCCGACGCGACGTGAAAATAATAGATAGGCCGAAGCGGAGACATAGGGGCTCTAACGGAATCCAAATGTATGGCGACAAAGAAAATCCGAAAAAGAATCGTATAATGGTACGTCCTTGTAACAAAGGAAGTCAAACACACACACAGAATACAGATTAATGCTTTCACGTATATGCTTTCACTTATCAACTGCTTCAATTTTTCTTTTTGAAATAAATTATTAACCTTCTGGTTCTCCCTTTGAAACTTCTCAGTGACCAAGTGGGTTGGTTCCTGGAGAAAGGGGCTTAGGTTTTAGTATCACGAATAAGGCATGTTTCTTTTTCTGGTGGTGTCTTTTGCTGAGTTCTAGCCTCCTTCACAAATCTTCCGTGTGGCGTATTTTACTGGCAGGATCCTTTTACATTTCCGTGAAAAAGGAACTGCCTGACAGTTTATTTATTACATTATTATATCCTTTTCGTCTCATCTAAAATAGAACACTTTTAAAATCAATTAATACCATGCTAATTGCGAGGCCTTTTTTTTTCAAGTCAGACGTTTTAACCCTTTCAGGACCATAAGGTTTCTAAGAGTAAATATTAGTATGTAACTGTTTATTTTAGTTTGTTTAGACGTAAAATAAATAAAAATCATAAGAAAAATACATAACAATGTGTAGTTTTTTTGGAATTTTATGGGAAATATTTTTCCCAATGGACTATAAAGGTAACACAAATTATAGTTAGGCTTATTATGCAATATCTTTTATTTATTGGTTTATTAGAACAAAATGTTAACTAAAATAATACAAAATTATGAAATAAAATTACTATACAAAATGATGTGCTAATTATGATATTCTGCGAAGCAATTTCTTTTGGTAGTGAGGCAAAGATGGACATTGCACACAGTACATATATTATGCGTCCTGACAGTTCTTTTTTTTCTAAACGTTCCCGTTTACGTAATTGCGTTCGGCATACGTTCTATTTTGACATTCTGTATAAAAAATGCAGATAAGGTTATAATTAAATACGACAATCACCAATTTTAAAATGGGAAAAATGTTTCCCTTAGTCGTGAAAGGGTTAAGAAGAATCAAAAGTGAAATATGAAACTAAAATAATTTATTAACATAGGTGAAAACGGCACCACTCATTATAAAGTTCTCTTCCATTTGAGTTACCATAATTTCGTGAGGATGCTAATGGTGCAGTAGTACTAGAGCCCACTTTTATAAATAAATAAAAATAAATACTCCCTCAAGCAGCTGCTTGCCACAGAGGTCTGACAGGAGCCTGTCAGTTTATTTGCCAAAGTAGAAGATCTGAGAGGATGGCAGGACCTCAGCAGAAAAACAACACATACAACCATGCCTTAATCCGGGGCTCGAACCCAGGTCCCTTAGATCAGAGCCAAGCGCGCTAACCACTCGGCCATGGGACGGCCACCCACTTTTATATTATTATATAAAAAAAAAAATAAAAAATTTATAAAAATAACGATATGCTATTAGTACCAGTGGCGCCATCTATCGATCGCAAAAAGGACACATTTAGTGTCCATATAAATAATTTTTATTTTAATTTATGCAAATTTAACTTTAGCAGAGTAAATTCAATTATAATAACTCGCATGCAAATGTCATGTAAAAGGTAAAAAAATGCATTTTTTTTTGTGGTTTATATTCCATTCCTTCGAAAACTCATTTTTTAACAATTTTATAAGTTTGGAAAAAAATATTTTTAGCTCTCGTATTGATTTTATTTTGGCAGGAAATAGTTTCCCCTGCAATATACCAGTCCCAAATCTTTTATGCGCAGTGAAGCTTTAATATGTTCTAGGCCTAAAATCGGCAACAATTGATTTTTATGTGACTGAAAGCAATTTTTCTAATTGATCACATTATTGTTATATGTAATTTACAGTAGCAAATCCATAATTTAATTTTCAAAGTATCTGACCACATTAACTCAAATCATGACAAAATTTGGAACTGCATGTTAACGTTTAGGTTGCAGATACTTTTTTTTAATGTGCTTATCTTCTTGTTTCCCAAAACTGAGAACCCATGCATATATTTCATGATAAACATAATTAAAAAAAAATAGTTTTGTAAAAAAAAAAAAGGAATTTTGCTGACGAGCAGCATGAAAACAAATTTTCCCCACCAAACTAACTGAGTTATTGACTTCAAAGTCAACGGGTAACTCTATAGATTTACTACTGATTGATACATAATTTTTTTAAAGTTATCCTCATTAACTATGGTACATTTCAGTTATAAATGTTCTACGATAGGAACATATAAGTGTCCTAAGATTTTATTCAGCTTAAGTATTCTATTTTCAGGTTCCTATGTCTCACACATTACTTTATGTAAATTATGTGTATTAAGCAATTTTACTGAAATATAGATTTTCAAATTTCCTACAACTTTACCACATACAGTCAGCATTGTTTATTGCCACCAGAAACTTTTCATATTTTTCTCATCAATTTCTAATTTGAAATTCTGTATTTACATGAAAAGCAGAATACATTCATGAGAAGAGGTGATTGTGGCTATTTACAACATTCTAATCCACAACTGAGAGCAAAACTGAAATATACTTCTTTTATATATGTATAGCCGTCCCATGGTTGAGTGGTTAGCGCGCTTGGCTACTGATCTAAGGGACCTGGGTTCGAGCCCCGGATAAGGCATGGCTGTTTGTGTCGTTTTTCTGCTGAGGTTCTGCCATCCTCTCAGACCTTCTACTGTGGCATATAAACTGACAGGCTCCTGTCAGACCTCTGTGGCAAGCAGCTGCTTGAGGGGGTATAAAAATAAATATATGTGTATTTCTAAGCAGTTTTTGAAACAAATCACCTTTAACTAAATGCCAGGTATCAAAACTGGATAAATTTTAGCCTTGATGTCCAGGTTGCATGTACTTAACAGTAATTTGGTCATATGGATAATAAATAGAATTACTAGTTATTCAATGAAGAAACCAACTGATAAGAAATACTATAACAAGTTATTCTTGCATTATATTATAAAACGTTTAATTATAGTTTAACACTTTAAGCACAGCAGTGGCATCATTGATACCATATCTCATTTTGTCAAGATGCCAAAGTTTTTGTATTTGTATAATCTTTGGCATAAAGGAGTGAAGGATGCTATGAATATAATGATAAGAGCAATTTTTCAAATCAAGATTGTATGTAGTAATCTCTGGCATTTTGGCAATACAAGATGAATAGTACTGGTATAACCATTGGATTCAAAGTATTCAAAAATATTAATTAATTACAATTTGAAATAAATAAAAATCGGTAATACTGTTCCAGTATAGATGATGTTACAAATATTATCCATGCAAAATTTTCTGTATTGACGCTGAATAAAATATATTAAAAAAAAAAAGCTTCAATGACATTTCAGACATTTTCTTTTGGTGCAATGTATTGTCTTAATGAAAAGTTATTCAAGTGATATTTGAATAATGAGTATGATGGATGTCAGTTTACTGAAATCCAGAGAGAGAAAGGCAGGACAAATAAGATTTTATTTCAGAAATGACAATATGTGAACAAGTAAAAGTTAGCAGGAAACAAGATTTAGTGGGAATGGTGCCTGAACCAATCAACAACTTCCTAATAACACATTAAGTGGTCTTTTTTCTGAGCTCTCCCCTCTCTCTCCATACATCTCAATCAGCAGCCGGTAGCTCAGTATCACCTGAGATGTAATCAGGAAAATCATGGGTTGGATTCCACCTGGCTCAAAACAATTTTTCCTCTACATCCATTGTCATCATGATACTTAGCGTAATAGTGATTAAATACTTAGTAGATAAATTGTGTAACAGATATGCATACGTAATTCAATTCCTCAGCTAATAGAGATTATAAAAAGATTTTGTACATAACCAATGGCAACAGATAATGTACATAGATGAAAATATTAACATGAAAACATATATATGTAAGAATACATTCATTGAAATAGGAAAAACAGTGAGTATCCTGAGAAAGTTTATTAAAAAATAATTGGACATAGTTGTAGCCAAATAAAAATTTCAGGATAAGCAAAATATCCTTTTAAAGTAGTGTTTCTTAACATGGGCCACAATCCATGGCATTTATTTCGAAACTGAACTCTAGGATATTTCTATAATATTAACATTTTTAAATGTTGTTTTTCAACATTTTATTGAAAAAATATGCAAAACTCTTCATGAATCATTCAAGTATTCAGTGCTTAGTCAAATAATATACTGATTCATAAAATATTAAGAAGGAAAGGTTTAAAGAGTATTATGATAACTACTGGGCCATGGGAACATTTGTGAATTTTGCTGGTTTGCAGAAACGTGTTTGCTGGGCTGTGAGATGTATCATGTTGAAACCACTGTTGTAAAGGATATCCATCATGGATATGCATTACAAAATAAACATCTGCTCTTGATCTAAATAATTCTTTTTTATTCCTTCATTTGTCATAAAGTTTTATGTACCTGGTTTTCACTTAGTCAGAATAACTGATATCAGTAATTTCTATAAATCTTGAATCTACACTAGATTAATACCCCATAAATTATTCTTCACAGTTTGCAAAATAATGTTACATGAATGTCTTTTACTACCTATGAAAATAGATTTGGTTTAATTTGTAATAATGTTTGAGCAATAAATGATTACTGTCTGTACATGACTAAACTGTCATTGCCACCTATATTTTGCAAACACTATTTGGTAATAATCTTAACAACAAACAAATGCAAATTTATTATTCTTTTTTTGACTTCTACAAATTTTACTGATTAATTTGCATATTTGAAACTGAAATAGTCTGCTGAAGTAAATGGTTGTGAATATTTATTTTGCAATGGGAGAAGTTTTCAATTATTAAAAAATATTATACAAAATTTTTTACATAACAATGCTTGCATTTTTTAAAAATCTTGTCTGATACAATAAGAAACCTGCAGGTTTTAGAGGGTAAAAGCATTTTAAAAATACGGTTTTGAATTCTTTTAATCTTACACAGGAATTGTTTCATAAATTGTAATACCGAATTCTGTAACAGATTTATAAGATTATATATATTCCTATACCATGATATTAGGGTGCAGTGACAATTAATATTGTAATTCTTCACGAAAGTATTAAATTTCCTTAAGTTATTTTTCTGAAACATTACCTTGATCACTGAATGCTTAATTTGTTACATGTAAAACTTTTTTTTTATTACAGTAGGCACAGTTGCTTAGCCAGAGTTCTAATAGGGGAGGTTCGACATGATTAACGCTGATTTTTATGTAACTGCCTTAGAAAATGTATGTTACTCAAACCCTCAAGATACGTCACATCCCCCCGGCCCCTGGGATTGACACTCCACCTGATTACTTATACGCATGTATAAATAGTCAAGGTCAGAAATCACTTCATTTCGATTAATATTTTTACTACTATCCTTTCTATCAGCTATGCACACGTGTACTATTACGTTACCAATCCTTTTGTGAAAGGTAGTATTCTTGGTATTGAATAGGATATAAAACACAAAATAGTACTTACATCTGTCCTATTTTTCAAACTTTGAGACAAAAGAACAGGTGCCACAAAACGTTGCTTCGCCACGCGACATGCCATTGCCCCGTGATCCCAAACCGGAATCTTAAAACACCCCTTGTCAACAAAGTTTGCTGCTCCAGTGAACAAGTGCTGCCATCTATCGCTCGTTGATCGAATTGTAGTCATCTTTATAGCGGTGCCTTGAGCTGTTTACCGAAGGGGGGGGGGGATTCATGATTCGCAAAATCTTATCACCCTATTTTATACCATTGAATCATTCATATATGTTTCAGATTGATCTGCCTTCTCAAGTGAATAAGAAATATTCATTGACTATAAAATAATACCCGATTATATTAATTTATAAAATAATTTATTTTAAACAATAACTATGAATGTTTCCTCCCCCTGATTTGCGGCGACGATTTCGGATTATCAAAAGTGTGCCGTGCACTCAAAAAGGTTGCGAAGATTATAGTGAGAAATTTCTGTAATTGATAAATTTTAAAATAATCATCTTTAAGTGCAAAATTGGCAAGATGGAAATATTTGTACAGCTGAGCCGCACTTGCCCATACCCTTTGATTGCATATTGCAGCCACTGTATCGAAAGATACTGTTTTTCCGCAGCAGTAATAGCTAGATTATAGTGAGAAATTTCTTTGGCATAAATGCGTAACAAAACTGCAGTATGACGAAGCATTCTAAAACCGAATGAAGATAGAAGAAAGGAAAAATTATGTAGCGAAATGGAATGATACTGTTTTTATATATTAGAAACTTCTCAAGAGGAATGCCCATAAGATTTCAATCATTCTCTAACATAAGATAACAGTCATTTCTCTAAGGCAGTAGAGAAATGACTGTTGTATATTTTTCTTCTTCTTTGGTTTAACAAAGCAGCACTGATTCGCCTCAAACATCGATGCTCAACAGGTATTTTTGTATTTGAATATTAATGAGTCAGCAATCACTATTAACAGCTTCAGTAGCATTCTCAGAAAATTCTAACGGGAGGCGAGGGGGGGGGGGGGGTAAAGGTGGTTGATCAGCACCACCTATGTAGAACTTGGCTTGAACAGCTTTTCCGACAACACAAGGGGATCTCAATTTTTTAATCTTAAAATATAACTGCGCGTGAAATAATTTGCTGAAAAAAATTAGGTGTAGTTCTAACTGGAACGATATGGGTTCGAATCACACTCAGGACGAAACCAATTTTTTTCCCAGCATTATTTGAAATTTTTCTTGTCAACAGGACATTTCCTGTGATGCTTTATTATTGAGTGCCAAATATTACTTCCATCATAGGAGGCAGCTTGGTTGCCCGATTGCCGACATAGATGGCGCCAGGCGAATCACAAAAAGGTGGAGAATGCTTATATGTATATCATCTCGTTAAATTTAATGTTATAATCCCTGCTATGCCCCTGACCGAGATGTGGGTTCGAATCCCACTAAGAGGAAAATAGATTTTTATCAGTTAATTCAGTGGTTCTCCATTAATGCTTCACGTACCCCCTGGAAATGTGTATGTAACTGGCGTACCCCTTGTATAGATAGATCAAACTATAGTTATAGTATAACAATGGGAATAAAATAAAACATATATATCAGTGGTTCTCAAACTTTTATGCTTCACGTACCCCCTGGAAATGTGTATGTAACTGGCGTACCCCTTGTATAGATAGATAAAACTATAGTTCTAGTATAACAATGGGAATAAAATAAAACATATATATCAGTGGTTCTCAAACTTTTATGCTTCACGTACTCCCTGGAAATGTGTATGTAACTGGCGTACCCCTTGTATAGATAGATAAAACTATAGTTATAGTATTACAATGGGAATAAAATAAAACATATATATCAGTGGTTCTCAACCTTTTATGCTTCACGTACCCCCTGGAAATGTGTATGTAACTGGCGTACCCCTTGTATAGATAGATAAAACTATAGTTAGATTATAGCAATGGGAATAAAATAAAACATATATATCAGTGGTTCTCAAACTTTTATGCTTCACGTACCCCATGGAAATGTGTATGTAACTGGCGTAGATAGATAGATAGATAGATATTTTACTATGCGGAGTTTTTCGACTCTTGTTAAAAACATTTGCACGATTTTGCATCTTCACTGGTAATTTTTAAGCTGAATCTGGCAAAAAAAATGGAATAACAGAGATAAATATATATTCATAGTCTCAATGATTTGAGTTGAATTCTTATTTAAACGATGATATTTTAGTTATTATATTCACCGATAGATGGCCAGACGAGTAAATTTTACACTCGCTTAAGAGAAGTAATGTTTGTCAAACAAAACTGAAAACATAAGCACAAATAGGATATTGATTAATACCACAACGTTACTAGCTGTGAAGAAAAGTATCATATTTCATGAAAAGAAGCTTTAATATTAAGGAAGGCACATGAACCAATTCAGAAATCGTCACTAACAGATGGGAGTGGTGGCGTGCTCTTGTAATCTAGCTACTTGGAGGCTGGAGCTGGTGGATGGTTGATAAAAACATTTGCACGATTTTGCGTGATTTCTCTGGTAATTTTTAATCTGAATCTGGCAACAAAAATGGAATAATAGATACATGTATTTGCATAATGTCAAACTCTTGAGATTGACTTCCTATTTACACGAGGTTATTTCAGTTATTATATTCACCGATAGATGGCGAGACGAGGAAATTTTCAACTCGCTCTAGGAAAGGAGTAATATTTGTCAAACAAAACTGAAAAATAAGCTAAAATAGGATGTTGTTATTCATTAAAATTAATACCGCAACTTTACTAGCGGTGAAGAAAAGTATCATATTTCATGAAAAGAAGCTTTAACATTAAGGAAGGCACATGAACCGATTCAGAAATCACAATGAGCAGCTGGGAGTTGTGGCGTGCTCCTGTAATCTAGCTACTTGGAGGCTGGAACTGGTGGATGGTTTGAGGTTGGGAGTCCTGTCTCTTACTGGCCTATGTTGATCAGGTGTCCGCGCTAAGCTCGGCGTCGATATGGTGACTTCGGGGGAGCCCAGGGTCACCAGGTCGTCTAAGGAGGAGCGAACCGGCCCAGGGCGGAAACGCAGCAGGCAAAAGCTCCCGCGTCGAGCAGTAGTGGGATCGCGCCTGTGAATAGCTAATATGAGATAGCTCAACCGATACAATCAGACCCAGTTCTTTTTTTTTAATATTTTTTTTTTCGCATAGTGTTTTAAAAAGGAGACCGTAATCAAATATATTAGTCATTAACCACTAATGCTAGAATCGGAAAAGTCTCAACCTGTGGCGCCATCTGGTTTCAGAGATGAAATATTTCTGTCCTTGTCAAAATTCTTTCTTTAGAGATTGATTAACAAAAGAATTTTTTGAGAATCAACCGAGGAATTTTTTATTATTAATTAAGGGCAAAACTGTTTCATCGTCATGTTTGCATTTCGCCAGTGGCGTGCAAGAATGATTTTCATACCCCTTGCATACATAGATAAAACTATAGTTATAGTATAGCAATGGGAATAAAATAAAACATATATATCAGTGGTTCTCAACCTTTTATGCTTCACGTAACCCCTGGAAATGTGTATGTAACTAGCGTACCCCTTGTATAGATAGATAAAACTATAGTTATAGTATAACAATGGGAATAAAATAAAACATATATATCAGTGGTTCTCAACCTTTTTTGCTTCACGTACCCCCTGGAAATGTGTATGTAACTGGCGTACCCCTTGTATAGATAGATAAAACTATAGTTATAGTATAACAATGGGAATAAAATAAAACATATATATCAGTGGTTCTCAACCTTTTATGCTTCACGTAACCCCTGGAAATGTGTATGTAACTAGCGTACCCCTTGTATAGATAGATAAAACTATAGTTATAGTATAACAATGGGAATAAAATAAAACATATATATCAGTGGTTCTCAACCTTTTTTGCTTCACGTACCCCCTGGAAATGTGTATGTAACTGGCGTACCCCTTGTATAGATAGATAAAACTATAGTTATAGTATAACAATGGGAATAAAATAAAACATATATATCAGTGGTTCTCAACCTTTTATGCTTCACGTACCCCCTGGAAATGTGTATGTAACTGGCGTACCCCTTGTACAGATAGATAAAACGATAGTTATAGTATAACAATGGGAATAAAATAAAATATATATATCAGTGGTTCTCAACCTTTTATGCTTCACGTACCCCCTGGAAATGTGTATGTAACTGCATACCCCTTGTATAGATAGATAAAACTATAGTTATAGTATAACAATGGGAATAAAATAAAATATATATATCAGTGGTTCTCAACCTTTTATGCTTCACGTACCCCCTGGAAATGTGTATGTAACTGGCGTACCCCTTGTATAGATAGATAAAACGATAGTTATAGTATAGCAATGGGAATAAAATAAAATATATATATATCAGTGGTTCTCAACCTTTTTTGCTTCACGTACCCCCTGGAAATGTGTATGTAATTGGCGTACCCCTTGTATAGATAGATAAAACTATATAGTATAACAATGGGAATAAATAAAACATATATATCAGTGGTTCTCAACCTTTTATGATTCACGTACTCCCTGGAAATGTGTATGTAACTGGCGTACCCCTTGTATAGATAGATAAAACGATAGTTATAGTATAACAATGGGAATAAAATAAAACATATATATCAGTGGTTCTCAACCTTTTATGCTTCACGTACCCCCTGGAAATGTGTATGTAACTGGCGTACCCCTTGTATAGATAGATAAAACAATAGTTATAGTATAGCAATGGGAATAAAATAAAATATATATATCAGTGGTTCTCAACCTTTTTTGCTTCACGTACCCCCTGGAAATGTGTATGTAATTGGCGTACCCCTTGTATAGATAGATAAAACTATATAGTATAACAATGGGAATAAATAAAACATATATATCAGTGGTTCTCAACCTTTTATGATTCACGTACTCCCTGGAAATGTGTATGTAACTGGCGTACCCCTTGTATAGATAGATAAAACTATAGTTATAGTATAACAATGGGAATAAAATAAAACATATATATCAGTGGTTCTCAACCTTTTATGCTTCACGTACTCCCTGGAAATGTGTATGTAACTGGCGTACCCCTTGTATAGATAGATAAAACGATAGTTATAGTATAGCAATGGGAATAAAATAAAACATATATATCAGTGGTTCTCAACCTTTTTTGCTTCACGTACCCCCTGGAAATGTGTATGTAATTGGCGTACCCCTTGTATAGATAGATAAAACTATATAGTATAACAATGGGAATAAATAAAACATATATATCAGTGGTTCTCAACCTTTTATGATTCACGTACTCCCTGGAAATGTGTATGTAACTGGCGTACCCCTTGTATAGATAGATAAAACTATAGTTATAGTATAACAATGGGAATAAAATAAAACATATATATCAGTGGTTCTCAACCTTTTATGCTTCACGTACCCCCTGGAAATGTGTATGTAACTGGCGTACCCCTTGTATAGATAGATAAAACGATAGTTATAGTATAGCAATGGGAATAAAATAAAATATATATATCAGTGGTTCTCAACCTTTTTTGCTTCACGTACCCCCTGGAAATGTGTATGTAACTGGCGTACCCCTTGTATAGATAGATAAAACGATAGTTATAGTATAGCAATGGGAATAAAATAAAACATATATATCAGTGGTTCTCAAACTTTTATGCTTCACGTACCCCATGGAAATGTGTATGTAACTGGCGTACCCCTTGTATAGATAGATGAAACTATAGTTATAGTATAACAATGGGAATAAAATAAAACATATATATCAGTGGTTCTCAACCTTTTATGATTCACGTACCCCCTGGAAATGTGTATGTAACTGGCGTACCCCTTGTATAGATAGATAAAACTATAGTTATAGTATAACAATGGGAATAAAATAAAACATATATATCAGTGGTTCTCAACCTTTTATGATTCACGTACTCCCTGGAAATGTGTATGTAACTGGCGTACCCCTTGTATAGATAGATAAAACTATAGTTATAGTATAACAATGGGAATAAAATAAAACATATATATCAGTGGTTCTCAACCTTTTATGCTTCACGTACCCCCTGGAAATGTGTATGTAACTGGCGTACCCCTTGTATAGATAGATAAAACGATAGTTATAGTATAGCAATGGGAATAAAATAAAACATATATATCAGTGGTTCTCAAACTTTTATGCTTCACGTACCCCATGGAAATGTGTATGTAACTGGCGTACCCCTTGTATAGATAGATGAAACTATAGTTATAGTATAACAATGGGAATAAAATAAAACATATATATCAGTGGTTCTCAACCTTTTATGATTCACGTACCCCCTGGAAATGTGTATGTAACTGGCGTACCCCTTGTATAGATAGATAAAACTATAGTTATAGTATAACAATGGGAATAAAATAAAACATATATATCAGTGGTTCTCAACCTTTTATGCTTCACGTACCCCCTGGAAATGTGTATGTAACTGGCGTACCCCTTGTATAGATAGATAAAACTATAGTTATAGTATAACAATGGGAATAAGATAAAACATATATATCAGTGGTTCTCAACCTTTTATGCTTCACGTACCCCCTGGAAATGTGTATGTAACTGGCGTACCCCTTGTATAGATAGATGAAACTATAGTTATAGTATAACAATGGGAATAAGATAAAACATATATATCAGTGGTTCTCAACCTTTTATGCCTCACGTACCCCCTGGAAATGTGTATGTAACTGGCGTACCCCTTGTATAGATAGATAAAACTATAGTTATAGTATAACAATGGGAATAAGATAAAACATATATATCAGTGGTTCTCAACCTTTTATGCTTCACGTACCCCATGGAAATGTGTATGTAACTGGTGTACCCCTTGTAGATAGATAATACTATAGTTATAGTATAGCAATGGGAATAAAATAAAACATATATATCAGTGGTTCTCAACCTTTTATGCTTCACGTACCCCCTGGAAATGTGTATGTAACTGGCGTACCCCTTGTATAGATAGATAAAACTATAGTTATAGTATAACAATGGGAATAAGATAAAACATATATATCAGTGGTTCTCAACCTTTTATGCTTCACGTACCCCCTGGAAATGTGTATGTAACTGGCGTACCCCTTGTATAGATAGATAAAACTATAGTTATAGTATAACAATGGGAATAAGATAAAACATATATATCAGTGGTTCTCAACCTTTTATGCTTCACGTACCCCCTGGAAATGTGTATGTAACTGGCGTACCCCTTGTATAGATAGATAAAACTATAGTTATAGTATAACAATGGGAATAAGATAAAACATATATATCAGTGGTTCTCAACCTTTTATGCTTCACGTACCCCATGGAAATGTGTATGTAACTGGTGTACCCCTTGTAGATAGATAATACTATAGTTATAGTATAGCAATGGAAATAAAATAAAACATATATATCAGTGGTTCTCAACCTTTTATGCTTCACGTACCCCCTGGAAATGTGTATGTAACTGGCGTACCCCTTGTATAGATAGATGAAACTATAGTTATAGTATAACAATGGGAATAAAATAAAACGTATATATCAGTGGTTCTCAACCTTTTATGCTTCACGTACCCCCTGGAAATGTGTATGTAACTGGCGTACCCCTTGTATAGATAGATAAAACTATAGTTATAGTATAACAATGGGAATAAGATAAAACATATATATCAGTGGTTCTCAACCTTTTATGCTTCACGTACCCCATGGAAATGTGTATGTAACTGGCGTACCCCTTGTATAGATAGATAAAACTATAGTTATAGTATAACAATGGGAATAAAATAAAACATATATATCAGTGGTTCTCAACCTTTTATGCTTCACGTACCCCATGGAAATGTGTATGTAACTGGTGTACCCCTTGTAGATAGATAATACTATAGTTATAGTATAGCAATGGGAATAAAATAAAACATATATATCAGTGGTTCTCAACCTTTTATGCTTCACGTACCCCATGGAAATGTGTATGTAACTGGTGTACCCCTTGTAGATAGATAATACTATAGTTATAGTATAGCAATGGGAATAAAATAAAACATATATATCAGTGGTTCTCAACCTTTTATGCTTCACGTACCCCCTGGAAATGTGTATGTAACTGGCGTATCCCTTGTATAGATAGATAAAACTATAGTTATAGTATAACAATGGGAATAAAATAAAACATATATATCAGTGGTTCTCAACCTTTTATGCTTCACGTACCCCCTGGAAATGTGTATGTAACTGGCGTACCCCTTGTATAGATAGATGAAACTATAGTTATAGTATAACAATGGGAATAAAATAAAACATATATATCAGTGGTTCTCAACCTTTTATGCTTCACGTACCCCCTGGAAATGTGTATGTAACTGGCGTACCCCTTGTATAGATAGATAAAACTATAGTTATAGTATAACAATGGGAATAAAATAAAACATATATATCAGTGGTTCTCAACCTTTTATGCTTCACGTACCCCCTGGAAATGTGTATGTAACTGGTGTACCCCTTGTAGATAGATAATACTATAGTTATAGTATAGCAATGGGAATAAAATAAAACATATATATCAGTGGTTCTCAACCTTTTATGCTTCACGTACCCCCTGGAAATGTGTATGTAACTGGCGTATCCCTTGTATAGATAGATAAAACTATAGTTATAGTATAACAATGGGAATAAAATAAAACATATATATCAGTGGTTCTCAACCTTTTATGCTTCACGTACCCCATGGAAATGTGTATGTAACTGGCGTACCCCTTGTATAGATAGATAAAACTATAGTTATAGTATAACAATGGGAATAAAATAAAACATATATATCAGTGGTTCTCAACCTTTTATGCTTCACGTACCCCATGGAAATGTGTATGTAACTGGTGTACCCCTTGTAGATAGATAATACTATAGTTATAGTATAGCAATGGAAATAAAATAAAACATATATATCAGTGGTTCTCAACCTTTTATGCTTCACGTACCCCCTGGAAATGTGTATGTAACTGGCGTACCCCTTGTATAGATAGATGAAACTATAGTTATAGTATAACAATGGGAATAAAATAAAACGTATATATCAGTGGTTCTCAACCTTTTATGCTTCACGTACCCCCTGGAAATGTGTATGTAACTGGCGTACCCCTTGTATAGATAGATAAAACTATAGTTATAGTATAACAATGGGAATAAGATAAAACATATATATCAGTGGTTCTCAACCTTTTATGCTTCACGTACCCCATGGAAATGTGTATGTAACTGGCGTACCCCTTGTATAGATAGATAAAACTATAGTTATAGTATAACAATGGGAATAAAATAAAACATATATATCAGTGGTTCTCAACCTTTTATGCTTCACGTACCCCATGGAAATGTGTATGTAACTGGTGTACCCCTTGTAGATAGATAATACTATAGTTATAGTATAGCAATGGGAATAAAATAAAACATATATATCAGTGGTTCTCAACCTTTTATGCTTCACGTACCCCATGGAAATGTGTATGTAACTGGTGTACCCCTTGTAGATAGATAATACTATAGTTATAGTATAGCAATGGGAATAAAATAAAACATATATATCAGTGGTTCTCAACCTTTTATGCTTCACGTACCCCCTGGAAATGTGTATGTAACTGGCGTATCCCTTGTATAGATAGATAAAACTATAGTTATAGTATAACAATGGGAATAAAATAAAACATATATATCAGTGGTTCTCAACCTTTTATGCTTCACGTACCCCCTGGAAATGTGTATGTAACTGGCGTACCCCTTGTATAGATAGATAAAACTATAGTTATAGTATAACAATGGGAATAAAATAAAACATATATATCAGTGGTTCTCAACCTTTTATGCTTCACGTACCCCCTGGAAATGTGTATGTAACTGGTGTACCCCTTGTAGATAGATAATACTATAGTTATAGTATAGCAATGGGAATAAAATAAAACATATATATCAGTGGTTCTCAACCTTTTATGCTTCACGTACCCCCTGGAAATGTGTATGTAACTGGCGTATCCCTTGTATAGATAGATAAAACTATAGTTATAGTATAACAATGGGAATAAAATAAAACATATATATCAGTGGTTCTCAACCTTTTATGCTTCACGTACCCCATGGAAATGTGTATGTAACTGGCGTACCCCTTGTATAGATAGATAAAACTATAGTTATAGTATAACAATGGGAATAAAATAAAACATATATATCAGTGGTTCTCAACCTTTTATGCTTCACGTACCCCATGGAAATGTGTATGTAACTGGTGTACCCCTTGTAGATAGATAATACTATAGTTATAGTATAGCAATGGGAATAAAATAAAACATATATATCAGTGGTTCTCAACCTTTTATGCTTCACGTACCCCCTGGAAATGTGTATGTAACTGGCGTATCCCTTGTATAGATAGATAAAACTATAGTTATAGTATAACAATGGGAATAAAATAAAACATATATATCAGTGGTTCTCAACCTTTTATGCTTCACGTACCCCCTGGAAATGTGTATGTAACTGGCGTACCCCTTGTATAGATAGATAAAACTATAGTTATAGTATAACAATGGGAATAAAATAAAACATATATATCAGTGGTTCTCAACCTTTTATGCTTCACGTACCCCCTGGAAATGTGTATGTAACTGGTGTACCCCTTGTAGATAGATAATACTATAGTTATAGTATAGCAATGGGAATAAAATAAAACATATATATCAGTGGTTCTCAACCTTTTATGCTTCACGTACCCCCTGGAAATGTGTATGTAACTGGCGTATCCCTTGTATAGATAGATAAAACTATAGTTATAGTATAACAATGGGAATAAAATAAAACATATATATCAGTGGTTCTCAACCTTTTATGCTTCACGTACCCCATGGAAATGTGTATGTAACTGGCGTACCCCTTGTATAGATAGATAAAACTATAGTTATAGTATAACAATGGGAATAAAATAAAACATATATATCAGTGGTTCTCAACCTTTTATGCTTCACGTACCCCCTGGAAATGTGTATGTAACTGGTGTACCCCTTGTAGATAGATAATACTATAGTTATAGTATAACAATGGGAATAAAATAAAACATATATATCAGTGGTTCTCAACCTTTTATGCTTCACGTACCCCCTGGAAATGTATATGTAACTGGCGTACCCCTTGTATAGAAAGATAAAACTATATTTATAGTATAACAATGGGAATAAAATAAAACATATATATCAGTGGTTCTCAACCTTTTATGCTTCACGTACCCCCTGGAAATGTGTATGTAACTGGTGTACCCCTTGTATAGATAGATAAAACTATAGTTATAGTATAACAATGGGAATAAAATAAAACATATATATCAGTGGTTCTCAACCATTTATGCTTCACGTACCCCCTGGAAATGTGTATGTAACTGGCGTACCCCTTGTATAGAAAGATAAAACTATATTTATAGTATAACAATGGGAATAAAATAAAACATATATATCAGTGGTTCTCAACCTTTTATGCTTCACGTACCCCCTGGAAATGTGTATGTAACTGGTGTACCCCTTGTATAGATAGATAAAACTATATTTATAGTATAACAATGGGAATAAAATAAAACATATATATCAGTGGTTCTCAACCATTTATGCTTCACGTACCCCCTGGAAATGTGTATGTAACTGGCGTACCCCTTGTATAGAAAGATAAAACTATATTTATAGTATAACAATGGGAATAAAATAAAACATATATATCAGTGGTTCTCAACCATTTATGCTTCACGTAACCCCTGGAAATGTGTATGTAACTGGCGTACCCCTTGTATAGAAAGATAAAACTATATTTATAGTATAACAATGGGAATAAAATAAAACATATATATCAGTGGTTCTCAACCTTTTATGCTTCACGTACCCCCTGGAAATGTGTATGTAACTGGTGTACCCCTTGTATAGATAGATAAAACTATATTTATAGTATAACAATGGGAATAAAATAAAACATATATATCAGTGGTTCTCAACCTTTTATGCTTCACGTACCCCCTGGAAATGTGTATGTAACTGGTGTACCCCTTGTATAGATAGATAAAACTATAGTCATAGTATAACAATCGGAATAAAATAAAACATATATATCAGTGGTTCTCAACCTTTTATGCTTCACGTACCCCCTGGAAATGTGTATGTAACTGGTGCTCCCCTTGTAGATAGATAATACTATAGTTATAGTATAGCAATGGTTATTTTACTTTGTTACTCGTACCCCAAAAACTTTTACCGCGTACCCCATGTTGAGAACCTCTAAGCTAATTATTTCGAGTGTTTCTTGTCAAAAGAATATTTCTTTTATTACTGAATAACTGCACGTTTTCAGTTCAAAACAAATTAATTTATTTATTATGACTACTGCAATATAATATAGATTAATTTGAAACATAACCGTATTTAAAAAAAATCGAATTTTAAATTGAAATTTATAATAAAACATTCTTAAAAAATTAGGCGATTATATATATATACAATCGATATAAAATTAATTTATTCTGATATTGCTCCACGAGTCCCATTTGAAAAAATCTTATGGGCATTTCTCTTGAGAAGTATCTAATATAAAACACAGTATCATTCCTCTCTATAATTTTTCCTTTCCTCTATCTTCATTTTTTTCGGGTTTAGAATACTTCGTCATACTGTAGTTTTGTTACGCATTTATCATCATCATCAACATCCTCAAGCAGCCATGGGCTACGGAGGTCCAACCAGATTGTGCAATTTAGTTCTCCAAGCAAAGTCTGTCCTGAGCTACATCTGCTGCATCTGGCCACTGCACACCAATTCTAACAAGGTCCTGTTTGACATTGTCTGCCCACCGCATCCTAGGTCTCCCCCTCTTTCTGAGTAGGCACACTGTTCATAACCCTATTCGCCAAAATATAATTATCCATACGAGCAACATGGCCAAACCAACGGAGTCTCTCTCTGTACAATATGCTGCTTAAAGGAGGTTGCAAACTCCTTTGCCTAACCTCATCATTAGTTACAAAGTTGAACCACCTAATGTCCAAGATACTGCGTAAGCATCTAGAATCAAAAGCATCTAGTTTCCTGTTATCTTGTTTACAAAGTGTCCAAGTTTCACTACCATAACAAACTCTAGAAAGAACCAAACTATTATACAGTCTAATTTTAGTCTTTAGGTGTATACGCCTATTTCTCCACACTCTCCATAGATTCTTAAAAGTCCCGGCAGCAATCCCTATTCGTCTGTTAATCTCATGCCACACATCACCAATATCTGTTACATAGCTCCCAAGATAATTAAACAGACACTACCCCAGAATGAAAGTATTCAGAGTAACTGAACCACAGCCTGCATGATCAATTTTCATCACTTTCGTTTTCTCTCTGTTTATAACCAAACCTACTCTACTACCAGTCTCATCAACAGCTCGAATGAAAGAGTTCATCTCATCAACATCATTTGCCAAAAG
Source organism: Ryuthela nishihirai (assembly GCA_038380435.1). NCBI lineage: Eukaryota > Metazoa > Arthropoda > Arachnida > Araneae > Heptathelidae > Ryuthela > Ryuthela nishihirai. The sequence continues at coordinate 27,230,317 of JAWZYU010000026.1, forward strand.
GGCTAAATCATCAGCATAATCTAAATCAGAAATTTTCGTATCTCCAGTCCATTTAAGGCCAAAATCTTTCCCTTGAAGTGAATTTCGCATAACATAATCAATAACCAAGCTAAAGAGAAAAGGAGACAAAATGCACCCTTGTCGAACACCAGAAGTAATGCTAAACCAATTGCTACAAGCCTTACCAACTCTCACACACAACTCAGTGTTATTATAGAGAGCTTTCATTATGTTAACTAACTTGTCTGGTATACCATATAATCTCACAATCAACAGAGTCGAAAGCCGTTTTGAAATCAACAAAGCTAGCAACCAAAGGTTTCTGAAACTCTACACATTTCTCAAGAATCTGCTTAAGTGAAAATATCTGATCCACACATCCCCTACCACTTCTGAATCCACATTGCTCATCACACAATTGCCTGTCAATTAGATTCTTAATTCTATTAAGCACAATCATGGAAAGAACTTTACCTGGAACAGAGAGTAGGCTGATACTCCTATAGTTATCACAAGAACTGCGATCACCTTTTTTAAAAATAGGGATAATAATAGCTCTGGTACAATCCTTAGGAACCATGCCTTTATCATAAAAGATATTCAAAATTTCAGTCATCCAAGTGGTAAGAGAAACGTTCCCAGCTCTAAGCATTTCGGTAGTAATTTCATCTACTACCCCTGGTGATTTATGAAGTTTAAGTTTAGAAACAGCCAAAATAACTTCAGATTGTGTTATAGGGCCAACATTAAAGCCACCAATGCATCTATCATCATTGTAAACAATGGGAGTAGAATTAACTACATTGTTTAGAACATCACTGAAATGCTCAGCCCACCTAGCCATGACAGAATCCTGAAATCGTTAGATTTGATTTAAACTTTGTTTTGAGGCAAATTTCAGACATCAACGCAAAGGACCACACGAAATTGTACAATGGAAAGACAGAAGCAATTTCTTCCCCTTCGATATGAAAGTGATGAAATGGAAAAGAAAGATTTCTTTCGATTTTATGCGTATGTTGACTTCTTTTGCTGAAGTCATTTGAGTGTGGTTACAAAGAGAGCTTAACTTGGCCTGGAATAACCGGTGAGAGGCTGTGGGGGTTCATGACGAAAAAGATTTTAGCGACCGTTCATTTTGAACCATCATGGTCTGATAAACTGGATGTTTTTGTCTGAATGTGGTCTCAGAATGAAGGAAAGTGATAGCTATGCATTGTGATAAGTCACAGGTTAGCAGGAGAAAGAGATCAAATTAGATCAAAGTAATATCTAAGTTTTGGTCGATTGGATTCGTAGACGAATGTCAGCCAGTTATGTATATAAAGGATTAAATTTTAAACGCAATGCTTCTGCAGATAAAAGGAAAGAGGAGGGAGAAAAGATTTGCAACACGAAAGATGATAGTTTTGTGGGTTCTTCATCGTAAATTAATCACCTGAGTGATGTGATGATTCATTTAGTGAAATTTGACGAAATCTTTTGATTTTGAAACGTTGATTTGAGGCAAATATCGGAAAGGAATGAAATGGAGTGTTTCGATTACAGCGAAATTTGACTTCTTTTGTTGAAGTCATTTGAGTGTGGTTGCAAAGCGAGCTTAACTTGGCTTGGAATAACCAGTGAGAGGCTATGGTGGTTCATGGCGAAAGAAAAATTGGTTCCGATTATTCGACCATTCATTTTGAATCATCGAGGTCTCATGATCTGGATGTTATTGTCTGAATTATGGTCTCAGGGTCAAGGAAAAAGAGATATTGTAGCAAATAAGTCGCAGGTTTTCAGGAAAGAATTCAAGGTAGATTTTTACTATTAAAGGGTTGTCGACGGGTTGGGGGGGGGGGTGATGAGATACCTTTTAGCTCTTTGCATATAAGACAGCAAGCAATATTTTATGCAGTTTTGATTGTATGCCAATGTGAATAATGTGTATAGAGATACCTATCTTGTGAGAATGCTTTTCTGCGTCTCCGCATCTTAATTCTTATCAAGCATTTATCAATATTTGACGAATTCGCCAGAAGGGGAGATAACGATTTTAGAGAATTCCTCCCTTGAAGCAAGCATCTAACAAAAACGTGTCAGCTTATATTACTGTCTAAATAGCACCTTTCTTGAATATATGACAAAAGTGTTAACAAATGAAAAACTAGTTGTAAATATCCTTGATATAAATAGCGATTACTTTCTTTTCGAAGAACTTTTCAAGCACAATCAAGGGTAAACTTTCAAAAGAATATGTCTATTGTGAGGATATATACTATATATACATCACATTATCAAACATATTTGGGATAATTCATATTATATTAATGAAATACCTTCTTGTAATATAAGAAGAATATCTATAAATATATTATTTACAGATAAACTATTTGTAAGAAATAAATTATAAATATCAAACTTTTCCAAAATTTGATTTTAAACATTATTCGTCTATTGTTTAAAGAGTTTACCTACCACGGAGCCATGGGCACTGAATTACCAAAAACCAACCATGATCCATGCCCGCCCCCCTTCCCCCAGCATTGAGAATACTAATAAGGGTAATATAAGTAAAAAATATAAAACTTGTGCACATTTCATGCAATTTTCAAGATTTTTTTAAAAGTTCTTTAAAACAGATGGTAAAACGTTATAATTCAATAGTAATTCAGTCTCTTAGTTTTTCCCTGCTCACTTGGGTCACTGGCCTCCCCCCCCCCCGTTTCCATTTTATTTATTTCTAGATCCTAGTTTGCCATTCAATTGTATTTTCAAAATGCATGTACCTTGTTTTTTCGATGGCCAGAGTTTTTTTTTTTCAGTGGCAAGAAGTAAAGACAATATCAAAGGGCAAAAAAATCATTTATATTCCATATCGTTCCATAATTCTCACCTTTTCATTTGTGTTTTAAACTTTGCGAAAATTACTCTGTTTCTTGCTTAGTTTTTTGTACTTCGCCGCATCCTCTTCTGGTCCCAAAATTTCTTTCACGAGCCAGATTTGCCCCGCGGACAGCCATTCGAATATCCTTCTTCCGAAGCAAATAAGATTCAAATCACTTCTTAAGATTCAACGATGGCTTTCACAAAGGCCATCATCACATGGAGGGTGTGTCTTTTTTTGGACGGCATTGAGAACCGCCATTCCATGAGACAGCTTTTAGCGATCCCAGAGGAAAAAAGCGTTAGTTACGGCCCTACTGCGGCCATATTGCGGTCATTCTCTATATTTCTTCGGACGAGGATCGATGAGGCAGAAAGCCTTTAGCCATTAAAACTTAATGTTCTGCTGCAGGAGTTGGCCATCAGTGGAGCCTCTTGAGTCCATTACACACGAATAGAGGCGAATAATTTATATTCAAGGACGCTCTAATGGCGGAAAAGTGAACCCGCTACTGGATTTGCACTGATGACCTCTTTCCATTTGCTTCTTCCGTTTCAAAATCCCGGGATTTTCTTTCCTTTTTTTTCTCGGTAGGTGCATTAATTCCACATATTCTAAACATAATCTTAGTTTACACATTTTCATTAACACGTCAACGCATTGCGTTTATTTTTAAGTGGTTTTGTTGATAATATGTTCTATTGAATTTTAATGCCGTCGTCATTGTGCTTGATCGGATTTTACTGTTGTCGTTATTGTGGTTGAGCTTATGTAACTATTGCTCCACTCTGCTTGAACGAGTGTTAATGTTGTCACTATTGTGCTTGAAAAGATGCCAATATTGTCACCATTATGCTTGGACGGATGTTAATGTTGTCACCATTGCTTAAAAAGATGCTAAGGTTGTCATCATTGGGCTTGACAAGATGCTAATGTTATCACCATTGTGCTTGGATGGATGCTAACGTTGTCGATGAGGCAGAAATGTGCATTTAAGTTGAAAGGTCACCAATGTGCTTGAACGGATGTTAATGTTGTTGGCTTTGTGCTTGAACGGATGTTAATGTTGTCACCATTGCGTTTGAATGGATGTGAATATTATCATCATTTTCCTTGAAATGATGTTAATGTTAACACCATTGTGATTAGACGGATGTTAATGTTGTCACCATTGTGCTTGAATGGGTGTTAATATTATCACCATTGTGCTTGGATGGATGTTAATGTTGTCACCACTATGCTTGGACGGGTGCTAAAGATGTCACCACTGTGTCTGAACGGTTGTTAATGTTATCACCTTTGTGCTTGAATGGATGTTATTGTCATTAATGGATGTTATTGTCATTAATGCTTGTAAGAATGTTAATGTTATCACCATTATGCTTGGAGGACGTTAATGGTGTCATCACTGTGATTGAACGGATGTTATCGTGGTCACCGCTATATTTGAACGGATGTTAATGTTGTCACCACTATGCTTGGACTGGTGTTAAAGATGTCACCACTGTGCCTGAACGGTTGTTAATGTTATCGCCTTTGTGCTTGGACGGATGTTAATGTTGTCACCACTATGCTTGGACAGATGCTAAAGATGTCACCACTGTGCCTGAACGGTTGTTAATGTTATCGCCTTTGTGCTTGAATGACGTTAAAATCTGATCGACCATTGTGCTTGTAAGAATGTTAATGTTTTCACCATTGTGCTTGGAGTATGTTAATGGTGTCATCACTGCGATTGAACGGATGTTATCGTGGTCACCGCTATGCTTGAACGGAATGGATGTGAATATTATCATCATATTCCTTGAAATGATGTTAATGTTAACACCATTGTGCTTGAATGGATGTTAATGTTGTCACCATTGTGTTTGAATGGGTGTTAATATTATCACCGTTGTGTTTGGACAGATGTTAATGTTGTCACCACTATGCTTGGACGGGTGCTAAAGATGTCACCACTGTGCCTGAACGGTTGTTAATGTTATCGCCTTTGTGCTTGAATGGATGTTATCACCAATGTTAATGGTGTCGCCATTGTGATTGAACGGATGTTATCGTGGTCACTGCTCTACTTGAACGGATGTTACTGTTGTCTCCATTGTGCTTGAAAGGATGATAATATTATGATCTTTGTGCTTGAAGGGATGGTAATATTGTCTCCATTGTCCTTGAACGGATTTTATCGTTGTCATCATTGAGCCTGATCAGATTTTATGTCATTGTGCTTCACTTATTTTACTGTTGTCGCCGATGTGCTTCATTGAATATCGATGTTATCGTTGTTGTGCGTGAATTTACTTTTAAGTTATCGTCATGGCTGGTATTAAACCCTTTCAGCCATTGTGCTTGATCAGATTTTAACGTCATTAAACCTGCGATGTTATTGCCTTGTCACATGCTTCATTAGTTTTTCTAATGCTTTAGTCTTTCTGATCGAACAGATTTTGCTTTTGCTTACATTGTACTTGAGAGTTTGGTTTGGTTGTTTGGGTTTTAATGGCGCATTAACAACTAAGGCTATAATCCGCCATACGAATGTCCATAAGAAAAAAAAAGATAAAAGTCGTGTAACCCTTAACCAAATTTTAAAATAAACCCCAAACATATACTAAGAATGTAAAGCAATAAAAGGAAACATAATGACAACAAGAAACAAATGTATAAATAAGTTATAAATATAAAAGTAACCCAGGTGTAAGCGACCTGGGTTAAATATTGGAATAAAACTATATTTGAGTAAAATATCCTGTAAAAAGTAAAAATTCAAACACAGTGTTAAAACAACAATAATCAGATAACAAATGTCCGAGTGTAAGGGGCTCGGGCGTAAAATCATGAAATTTAAAAAACAAACGCCGTTCAAAGTTAAAACATGGACATGAGATTAAAATGTGTTTGATAGTTAAAATGGTGTCGCAAAATTCACACTGAGGTATGTCGTCCGCCCGTAGAAGAAACGAATGAGTAATAAATGAATGACCTAAGCGGAGCCGAGCAAGTACAACTTCGCCCTTGCGATTCCTGTGGTAACAAGACTGCTATGGTTTGATGATAGGTTTGATATTAAATAGCTTGTTCGTAAGCTGTTCCGACCAAAATCTCTGTCACTGTGCCCGGAACTCGTTGCAAAACGCTGTCGGAAATCCAGATAAGGAACTGGCAGTGGAGAGTCAGACAAGGGCGTGGCTGACTTGGCAGCAGCGTCTGCCAACTCATTGCCCATTATCCCGACGTGACTGGACACCCAACAGACTCGGTGAGGCCGATGACTCACCGAGATCAAAGCCTGTAGCGAGCTAAGCGAGCCAGTGTAAAGCACACACCGACAATGATGCTTAGACGCCACGTTTTCCAAGGCGAGACTGATAGCGTGCAACTCTGCAGTGAAGATGGAACACTGCAGTAAGATCTGGTCTGTAATGATTACATCACAGCAGAACATGGCCGATCCCACTGATGTGCTGGACTTCGAGCCATCCGTAAAGACAGGCAAGAAGTCTGGGTGCTCAGCACGATGGCTGGCAAAGAGTTGCCGGTACACACAGTCGGGTGTAAAGGCCTTCCCCGTCCTGCACAGGGAAAAATCGCAGGAAGGGGAAACAGCGAGCCATGGTGGAAGTGGCTCAGCTGTCAACTGTGCAACGCTATCGAGACTGGTGTTGATGTCTCTGAGGTAGCCTCGGACACGCAAACCAAAAGGACGAATGGCAGTCAGCCGATTAGTGTAAAGCATTTCCCACTTCGGACTGAAAACGCAGTCCCAAGTGGGATGGCCAGGCAGGGATTACAGTTTAGATGCATATTGTAGGGACAACTGCTGACGACGAAGAGAAAAAGAGGGTTCGTTGGTCTCGACATATAGACTCTGGACTGGTTAGGTGCGGAAGGTTCCCGTGCAAACATGGAGGGCCTGATGATGGAGGGGGTCCAGCACCTTCACCACCGAATCCTGGGCGGAATCGTACATCTGGGATCTATAGTCCAGTTTCGACCAGACAAGTGCACGGTAGAGGCGGAGCAAAGAACATCAGTCCGCCCCCCAAGAAAGGAAGGAGAGGACCTTGACGATGCTCAATGCCTGCGTGCACTTCGACCTGAGATGACGTATATGCGGTAAAAAGGTCAATTTCCGATTGAAGATGAGACCGAGAAACTTGGTCTCCACCACAACTGGAAAAATGTTACCCCCGAGCCGTAAATCGGGATCCAGGTGAAGATTACACTTGTGGCAAAAGTGCACACAAGCGGTGTTTTGTGGGGAAAACCAAAACCCGTTTGCCGTCGACCAAACCGAAATATTGTTCAGGGCAATTTGCAGTTGTCTTTCAATGACCCTCATGCTGGATGAAGAGCAAAAGATGCTAAAATCGTCAACATAGAGGGCATTGCCTACAGATGGAGGAAGTTGTCTAGTAATAGAATTGATCTTGACAGCAAAAAGCGTAACACTCAGAACGCGCCTTGTGGCACCCCCTGTTCTTGGGGGTACAGCCGCGACAGAGTATTGCCGACACGGACACGAAAAGAACGTGTTGATAAGAAGTTGGAGATGAAGATCGGCATATGACCTCTCAAGCGGAAGCTATGGAGGTCACGAAGAATGCCAAATCTTCATGCCGTGTTGTACGCTTTTTCGATGTCGAAGAAAATTGATGCTAGGTGCTCTCGACGTAAAAATGAATTCTTGATCGCCGAGGATCAGGTGGTCTAAAGCAGACCGGTGCATGTGAAAGCCACACTGGGTGTTGGAAAGAACTCTGTGATGTTCCAAATACCAGGCCAGCCTGGTATTTACCATTCTTTCCAACACCTTGCAGATGCAGCTCGTCAATGCAATTGGACGATAATTGGAAGGAATCTTGTAATCTTTGCCTGGCTTGGGGAAGGCCAAGACGATGGCCTCCTGCTAGGAGTAAGGAAACTGCTCCTCAATGAAAATACAGTTGAAGAGTCGGAGCAGTCGATCCTTACTTGATGGTTAAAGATGTTGGAGCATGGCATAATGGACATTGTCCGGCCCGACAGCAGATGCACAAGACGAGTGCAGAGCAATGCTAAGCTCCTCCGCTGTGAATGGCCTGTTGTAAGACTACAGGCCATTCGAGTGGAAGGACAGCGGAGAGCATTCCACCTTGCTCTTCTGGGCCAGAAACTCAGGGGAGTACAAAGACGAAGAAGAGATGTAGGAGAACGAGTCCCCCAGAGTGCCGGCAATTGCTTTGGGATCAGCAATTGCCTGTCCATTTTGCTCCATGATCGATAACGAGTGGGACGAGTAGTTTCCACCCATCGTCTGGACTTTATCCCACACGACCTTAGAACTGGTCTTGCAGGTAATAGAAGATGTATATTTGATCCAAGATTCCTTCTGGCTCTGGCACCAAACGAAACGAGCTTTCGCCTTGGCCCATTTGAACGTTTCAAGGTTGGGGGTCGTCGGATATCTCCGAAACACTTGTTCTGAGCCTTGCGAGCTGAAGTGCAATCTGGATTCCACCACAGTTTCGGAAAGCGAGGAAACCGTGTCGAAGTTTGAGGAATTGCTGATGTAGCTGCATCTACGATACAGTCCGTTATCTCTGCTACTTCCACATTGATGGGCTCCTGGCTGAAAGAGTGGTCATCGAGCTCAGAGAGCAGCTCGAAACCACCCCAGTCAGCCCGATCGATCCTCCACCATGAGACTCGTGAAGGGCTGCAAGGCCCCCCTTGGGAGATGGTACACACCACGGGGAGGTGATCACTTCCGTACGGGTTGTCCTCGACCTCCCATGTAAAGAGTGGAAGGATCAAGGTGGAGCAGATGGAAAGGTCAATGGCAGTGAAAGTGTGGGTTGGGGAGTGAAAATAAGTACTGACACCGGTGTTCAAGGATCACCAGGATCCAAGAGCCACTGCTCCAGGACCCCTCCCCTCCCATTGGTGTCAGCACTGCCCCAAAGTGGACTGTGTCCATTGAAGTCCCCCATGATAAGAAAGGGGGACGGCAGCTGCGAGACGAGATCATCAAGGCCTTCCTGGAAGACAATGCTCCCAGGTCGAAGATATACAGAGCAGACAGTCAGCGAGATCCGCACGAAGAGGCGGATGGCTACCGCCTCTAAGTTGGTGGTGAGGGGTACGACCTGGAATGGAGAATGGTTGCTCACAAGGATGGTAACACCCCTGCGAGCTGGACCATCTCCACCCCTGCCCCGGCAAACAAGTGAAAAGTGCCGGATCGTGGGATCTGTGACTGGCTGCAAATATGTCTCCTGCAGGCACACAGTTGGGCTGGTGTGTCTGAAGGAGGGCCTTGATATCGTCAATATTCCTCTGGAATCCACGACAATTTCACTGTAGGAGTGTGGCCATCTCAGGACTTAGAAGAGTGGGCAGATGACGAATTCCTATTCAGCTTAAGCGCCGCAGACGACTGTTTAGTGAATAGGGGGTGGTCGATATCCATGTCCTTGGAATCGTCCAAGTGACATGGATTGGTTACCGCCCTTTGTGGAGGAATGATAACTTTCTTTTTGTGCCCAGCAGTGGCCCCTTTGGTTTGGAAGGTCTTGCTGTCTGAGGATGGGGAGGCCTTCCGGTGGAAGACTCAGTTGCAGGAATGGAAACCGGGGTTGATGTCGAAGTCGACTCCACCCTCGGTTTCACCTGCGTGAGGAGTACTTCGCTGCTGGCAAGAAAGCCTTGATGGTACACTGCAGTCTGCACCGCCACTGAAGTGATTGGAACGATGGGCTTTCCAATGACAGAACCGGCATAGGATACCTTGCCAGGCGGGGTGGGCGGTGCAGCTAGGTTTCTCGCTTCAGCATAAGAGACATTGTTTACTACTTTCAAGTGTTGCACCTCCTTTTCTTTCTTCCACTTTGGACAGTTACGGGAGTACGCCGGATGTTCGCCACTACAGTTGACACAACTTGCCTTTTCTGCTGTGCAGTCAGGATCGAGATTATCCTTACTGCCACAGAGAACACAGGTGGGTTTGCCCCAGCAAGTTGTGCGGGCATGACCGTATATCTGACACTGAAAACAGCGCAGAGGGTTCGGAATATACGGCCGGACCTCACATTGTAAATAACCTGCCTTGATGGAAGAAGGCAGGCGTGGCATATTAAATAACACAATCAACACCCCAGTGGGTAACAATTTCCCACCACGGTGTGTCGAAACCCGATGGGCCGCTGTTACTCCTTGAGGTGCGAGCTCCGAGAGGATCTCCTCCTCAGGGACTTTGATGAGGCCCCACTCAGTGATCACACCCAGAGAGGAATTCAGAGTTTTGTGAGGATTGACCTCAGCATCCACCCCACCAATCTCTGTAACCTTAAGGAGCAGTTCAGAAAGTTTTGAACAAGCGGTCTCAACTTGTAAGTCGCCAGATCGTAAGCACTTGACGGATTTCGGCTCTCCTGCAAGACTTTTCAAACCTTTATTAACGAAAAATGGGGACATGTCCCCAAGTACCTGATCGCCAGTGGAGTGGACGATCAGGAATCTCGGGAACAAAGACACAGATAGAGAAGACGATGGCAGAGATAATGGAGACAAAGAAGATGGGGGCTCATGTCGAGCCTCTTATTGGCACCGATCGCATTAATTTCATCATTCTCTCTCATATGTTTTTGTGTGTGGTTCAGTGCCTGCTGTCCGCACGCTCCACGAAGCCCAACAAGGGGACGCCCAGCCGGGTGCCAGGGCTACGAAGGCACTATACCCACCCAGACAGTGAGCAAAGCCCTCACAAATAAATAAAATAAAAATGAAAAGAGAAATGTGCAGAATAAAAACATTCTACAGAAAAGGAACAAAGTGCAAAATAAGAAAATTGTGAAAGACCAAACTGGCCTCACAAAGAAAGTATAACTTCAAAAGGAAAATAAGTTGTGAGGAAACTTGCGAACCTGTACCCAGACCGTGGGCAAGGTTACTCACCGCTTTGCACGGTTGACCCTAGCAGTACCTGCCCACCAGCCGATTGCTCCTGGGGGGACCACCCCAGGAGCTCCCGTTTACCGGAAGCAGAGGCCAAAGCAGTCTATAGCAGAGGTCCTGGAATCCGCTGCCCAGCCCCACGACAGATAGGCTCCCCAATGGCAAGACGGCCAAAGGGGACCTCGCCAGTCATGAGCTGAGGAGAGAAGACGGGGACCCCCGAGCAACTACCAGGATCCTCCTTTCCCGTGACACGGGTCTCCTCGCACGGCAAACACGCGGGCGAGTGTTTAGGACCCTGTGAAGGTAACCGAGCCAGCGGAACCTTCACAGGGTGGTCCCCTTCACCGCGTATAGGAGCTCGCATCGAGGGGTGTACTTGAGAGAACTTTAGTTCTGTTTCCATTGTGCTTGAATGGAATTTCGGTTGAGTTAAAGGGGTTTAGTTTTAAATTAGCCAGAGTTGCTGGTTTCTGTTGCAGTGAACATATCCTACCATGAGAGAGCACGTAGACCCGGATTTACGCATAAACTAACTAACCTACAGTTTAGGGCCTCGCAATATGAGGAGCCTCAAAGTAATGCATTTCAAGTCATGTTTATGTCACAATTTTTTTTAATATTTAAATTAATCCATTGTGCAAACACTGTTCATCTTAGCATACCATTCCTAGATTAATGGGTTCGAGTCCCAGCTGGGTAAGCGTTGAGATTTATCTCCGCAAAACTCCCCGCCTTGCCCACGGTCAGTAGGGGACACAGATGGGCTTGGAAAGGTCGCCGTCCGTCGGAGGGACTTTAAGCCGTGGCCCCGTATGCAGGAGAGCCATACCCTGTGCACGTTAAAGAACACGATGAATGGCCTTGACGGGAGTTTACGCTCTTGTCTCCCAAGAGTTTGGTCCAGTGGGTCCCCTCCCCCAACCTTCTCTGAGCCTTGGGGGTCCTTGTAACCTGGCCATTTAGCCCATTGTGTGCAAAAAAGTGCCGCTCAGAGATAAAACAACCCAACCTAGAATAATGTGTTCGCCATATGAGTTTCATGTTGATATTTAATGTTCCCTAAAATCATAATAAATAAACATATATTTTGACTTTCGAATTTTTTGGGCTCCTTAAACTTACCATACCTTGGGATATCTTATAATTTTCATCGTTTAGAGCCTCTTAGAATTGTACAGCTTAGGGACACTTAAATCTGCCATAGTTTAAGGCCTCAGAAGGTCAAAACCCCGGCCCTGGGTAGCAGCAACTTCTAGGATTCTCTGTTTCATTGAAAATTCATTGAATTCTGTGTTTCATTGAAACTGAAATTTATCAATGAATTTAAAATGTGTCTAATTTAATGTAATTTTGTAATTAAGCATTCCGCATTCCCAATTACGAAAGAATTAGCATTTTTTCTTATGCTTTAAAACGAGGAAAAAAACTGACTTTAAAATGAAACCTCTGTTAATTAAATATTCTGTAATATCAAATTTAACTAGTAATACTGACCATCCTTAATCCTGGCTTTTTCACACATTTATTGTGAAACATTAAATTACTATTTACAATTTCGTGATCACTCTACATTATACAGAGCTTTCCAAAACAAAAGCAACAACACTAATTTGCTTTTCGTTCTCTGGAGGATGATTTGGCGGAATATTTTGCAAGGGTTAGACTCGCATTTTCTTCGTAAAAGTTCGCTTTTCTCTCCGTGCATCTTAGTTACCTAAAGAAAGGTAATCAGAAAAGTGTCAAAAGTATTCCTTCTGCTTGAATCACGTGACCATTTCCAGAGAATTTGTCTTTATCTTCCTGATGTTTCTTCTCGTCACTCTTTCAATGCAGTGGTTGTGCTACCGAAGGTTTTAAAAGACGTGAGCACAATGCAGTGATTGTGCTGCCAAAGTTTTTAAAAGACGTGTGCACAATGCAGTGGTTGTGCTGCCAAAGTTTTTAAAAGACGTGTGCACAATGCAGTGGTTGTGCTGCCAAAGTTTTTAAAAGACGTGTCCACAATGCAGTGGTTGTGCTGCCAAAGTTTTTAAAAGACGTGTCCACAATGCAGTGGTTGTGCTACCGAAGTTTTTAAAAGACGTGTGCACAATGCAGTGGTTGTGCTACCGAAGTTTTTAAAAGACGTGTGCACAATGCAGTGGTTGTGCTACCGAAGTTTTTAAAAGACGTGTGCACAATGCAGTGGTTGTGCTGCCAAAGTTTTTAAAAGACGTGTGCACAATGCAGTGGTTGTGCTGCCAAAGTTTTTAAAAGACGTGTCCACAATGCAGTGGTTGTGCTACCAAAGTTTTCAAAAGACGTGTGCACAATGAAGTGGTTGTGCTACCGAAGTTTTTAAAAGACGTGTGCACAATGCAGTGGTTGTGCTGCCAAAGTTTTTAAAAGACGTGTGCACAATGCAGTGGTTGTGCTACCGAAGTTTTTAAAGGACGTGTGCACAATGATGTGATTGTGCTGCCAAAGTTTTTAAAAGACGTGTGCACAATGCAGTGGTTGTGCTGCCAAAGTTTTTAAAAGACGTGTGCACAATGCAGTGGTTGTGCTACCGAAGTTTTTAAAGGACGTGTGCACAATGATGTGATTGTGCTGCCAAAGTTTTTAAAAGACGTGTGCACAATGCAGTGGTTGTGCTGCCAAAGTTTTTAAAAGACGTGTGCACAATGCAGTGGTTGTGCTGCCAAAGTTTTTAAAAGACGTGTGCACAATGAAGTGGTTGTGCTACCGAAGTTTTTAAAAGACGTGTGCACAATGCAGTGGTTGTGCTGCCAAAGTTTTTAAAAGACGTGTGCACAATGCAGTGGTTGTGCTGCCAAAGTTTTTAAAAGACGTGTCCACAATGCAGTGGTTGTGCTGCCAAAGTTTTTAAAAGACGTGTCCACAATGCAGTGGTTGTGCTACCGAAGTTTTTAAAAGACGTGTGCACAATGCAGTGGTTGTGCTACCGAAGTTTTTAAAAGACGTGTGCACAATGCAGTGGTTGTGCTACCGAAGTTTTTAAAAGACGTGTGCACAATGCAGTGGTTGTGCTGCCAAAGTTTTTAAAAGACGTGTGCACAATGCAGTGGTTGTGCTGCCAAAGTTTTTAAAAGACGTGTCCACAATGCAGTGGTTGTGCTACCAAAGTTTTCAAAAGACGTGTGCACAATGAAGTGGTTGTGCTACCGAAGTTTTTAAAAGACGTGTGCACAATGCAGTGGTTGTGCTGCCAAAGTTTTTAAAAGACGTGTGCACAATGCAGTGGTTGTGCTACCGAAGTTTTTAAAGGACGTGTGCACAATGATGTGATTGTGCTGCCAAAGTTTTTAAAAGACGTGTGCACAATGCAGTGGTTGTGCTGCCAAAGTTTTTAAAAGACGTGTGCACAATGCAGTGGTTGTGCTACCGAAGTTTTTAAAGGACGTGTGCACAATGATGTGATTGTGCTGCCAAAGTTTTTAAAAGACGTGTGCACAATGCAGTGGTTGTGCTGCCAAAGTTTTTAAAAGACGTGTGCACAATGCAGTGGTTGTGCTGCCAAAGTTTTTAAAAGACGTGTGCACAATGAAGTGGTTGTGCTACCGAAGTTTTTAAAAGACGTGTGCACAATGCAGTGGTTGTGCTGCCAAAGTTTTTAAAAGACGTGTGCACAATGCAGTGGTTGTGCTGCCAAAGTTTTTAAAAGACGTGTGCACAATGCAGTGGTTGTGCTACCGAAGTTTTTAAAAGACGTGTGCACAATGCAGTGGTTGTGCTGCCAAAGTTTTTAAAAGACGTGTGCACAATACAGTGGTTGTGCTGCCAAAGTTTTTAAAAGACGTGTGCACAATGCAGTGGTTGTGCTGCCAAAGTTTTTAAATGACGTGTGCACAATACAGTGGTTGTGCTGCCAAAGTTTTTAAAAGACGTGTGCACAATGCAGTGGTTGTGCTGCCAAAGTTTTTAAAAGACGTGTGCACAATGCAGTGGTTGTGCTACCGAAGTTTTTAAAAGACGTGTTCACAATGCAGTGGTTGTGCTGCCAAAGTTTTTAAAAGACGTGTCCACAATGCAGTGGTTGTGCTGCCAAAGTTTTTAAAAGATGTGTCCACAATGCAGTGGTTGTGCTACCGAAGTTTTTAAAAGACGTGTGCACAATACAGTGGTTGTGCTGCCAAAGTTTTTAAAAGACGTGTGCACAATGCAGTGGTTGTGCTGCCAAAGTTTTTAAAAGACGTGTCCACAATGCAGTGGTTTTGCTACCAAAGTTTTTAAAAGACGTGTGAAAAATACAGTGGTTGTGCTACCGAAGTTTTTAAAAGACGTGTGCAAAATACAGTGGTTGTGCTGCCAAAGTTTTTAAAAGACGTGTGCACAATGCAGTGGTTGTGCTGCCAAAGTTTTTAAAAGACGTGTCCACAATGCAGTGGTTGTGCTACCGAAGTTTTTAAAAGACGTGTGCACAATGATGTGATTGTGCTGCCAAAGTTTTTAAAAGACGTGGGCAATGTCTACAACAATGTGAGAATGAGAATTGGTTCAGTCCTCTATTTATCTGCATATGTTACAAGGCACAGGTGCTGACTGGCAAGATGCGCTGAGCGCTGTAGCGTCCCGGGCCCCTGAGACCATATAGAAGCTGGATTTTTAATAATATTAATTGTTATCTTATACAAATTCCACAGAATTGGGGAAAACCTATTCTAAGCGTCACGTACGAACTATCAACAGAATAAGTATCGAAATCTTTGAAAGAGAGACCAATTTTTTTTATCCCAGCCCCTTGCTACATCTGCGTCCCTGAAAATACTTAGAACATAACATGATATTGGAAAACCCACATGTGAGGAGTTTATAACCCCGTAACTTCACCTTAGGTATGGCACTGATTGCTACAACAGTGGGCCATGATGCGAACGATTGTCTAGCAGTGCTTCACGTCGTTGTGCAACAATGGCGAAGCAATTTCAGTTATGCAACAACGATTTTTGTACGAAAATAATGATTGTACAAAAATGATCCATGATCATACCAACAATTGCATAGCAATGTTTACAGTAGATGTGCAACAATGGACAGACAGCTTCAATTCCACAACTCACGATGGGCCGGGAATTGCCTCAGTTTGTAGCGCGCTAGGCTCATAATCTGCAGTTCCCAGGTTCGAGACCCAGCTCTGCCAGCGTTGTCATCGGTAAAAACCGAGGATATCGACGAGCTTGGGAAAGCTTCCGTCTGTCGGATAAGACGTTAAGCCGTGGGTCCGCGCGCAATAGAGTCGTACCTAATGCATGATAAAGAGCACGCTGTATGGCCTTGACGGGAATTTTCCGTCTGTCTCCTAGCAGCTGTCCAGTGGGTCTCCATCCCACAACCTTTTCTAAACCCTTGGGGTCTTAGGGACTTGACCATTTAGTCCAGGGGGCTGGGGGGTGGGGGCTCAGTC
Organism: Ryuthela nishihirai; assembly: GCA_038380435.1. NCBI lineage: Eukaryota > Metazoa > Arthropoda > Arachnida > Araneae > Heptathelidae > Ryuthela > Ryuthela nishihirai. The sequence goes on from JAWZYU010000026.1 coordinate 27,246,525, forward strand.
GGTAGCACGTCAGGCTTGTAATCTTTAGTTCCCAGGTTCGAGTTCCAGCTGGGTCAGCGTTGAGATTGGGCCAATTGGTCTTGGAAAGGCCACCGTCCGTCGGATGGGACGTTAAGCCGTGGCTCCGTGTGTGGGAGAGCCATATCTTGTGCACGTTAAAGAACACGCTGGATGGCCTTGACGGGAGGCTACCATCTGTCTTCGAACAGCTATTCCAGTGGGTCCCCTCACCCAACCTTCTCTGAGCTTTCGGGGTCCATGTGACCTGGCCATTTAGCCCATGGTGTGCAAAAAAAGTGCCGCTCAGAGGTAAAACAACCCAACCCAAATTTCTGAGCCTTCGGAGTCTATGTGACCTGGCCATTTAGCTCATAGTGTGCAAAAACGTGCTGCTCAAAGGAAAAACAACCAACCCAGTACATATAAAATTTGTATTTCTATTTGGGTGGTTTGAGGGTTTAAAATTCCTTGTGTTCGCTGCTTCAGATTCGATTTTTATAGTTCAGTTTCCTTAACATCATTCTCAAGAGCTTCTCAAAGGCAGTCCTGAAATCTTTTCTGAGGAGGGCGTAAATGAAGGGATTCGTAGCAGACGACAAAAACTGCAAGATGCTAGCGAACATACTCATCCAGTCTGGAAGCACGTGGCCTCCCCCGATGGACTTGCTCAGTTTCATGATAGCGTATGGGGTGTAGCAGACCAAATAAACGGCTATTAGCACATACAGGCTTCTCAGGGTCTTCTTCGTGGTCTCGTTGCAGAACAGGCGGAACCGGCACTCTTTTGGCAGATTTTCAGGGGTCAACTGACTGTCGGATGCCGTCCTGTTGCGAGGGCGAAGGGCGACCGTTTGAAGGCGACCGGTCGAAAAAACGATTTTCGAGTTGAAGTAGACCATTGCTGTTGTTGGGACGCCATAGCAGAATATGGTGCAGATGCCTGCGAAGATGTTGGACTCGTGATGCACATCTACCCAACAGACCGTACATAATGCTTCCCAATAATCGTAGACTGACCATCCCTTTGCTGTGGGTATAGTCGCCAAAGTCATCCCGTGAATCCAGGTGAAGCCAACCAGGCATCTCATTCGCGTTGGAGTCATCAGTTGATGGTATGAGAGCGGTTTCGTAACTGCCAGGGCTCTGTCGTAGCTGATCATTGCCAACGTAATGTTTGAGATGCTGACCAGTCCATAGTTGAAAGCCAGGTGCATCACACAGGCTGTTTTTCCCAGTGACCACCTGTCTTTCAAAATGGCGATGACGGAAGGAATCATGACAAAGAAACCGCACAGAAGATCAGCAAAGGCTAAGTTAACTATCAAGCAGTTGCCGACCTGACTGCGGAGATTCTTGTCTACGAGAGAGGCTGCCATCACCATGGTGTTCCCCACTACCGTTGTCAGGGTGATGAAGATGATGAGAGTGGCGGTGAAGATGCTTTGTGCCGTTGTTCGGAAGTGCACTTCGATCTCTTCTATGCATAACGGAGTTTCAGGGGTTGAGGTGTTGCTGATGGTCAGTTCAGGTGTTGTCATCGCAGGATAAGCACAGAGTCTGCAATTATAGAAATGGGAGGTTTAAACAAATTGTTTTCACCAGAGAAAGTTTTTGTCATTCAAACTGACAGTGAAGTAGATTGAATGGTAATTGCGGAGACTATGAGACTGCGCAGTTGTAGCTTTGAGAGTCCTCACAGATCATAGGTGAATGACCCATCAATCACTTGTTAGTCAACCAATGAGAACTGTCTAGGCGTCAACTGCGCAACCTCAGAGTTATAATAATCATTATAAACGAAATGAACCATTCATTTATTAAAGACAGAGAATACATAAAAAACAATCAAAAGCAATATGATGCTTATTTTTAATTGGGGTGTAGTAGACCAATAAACGATGACAGATAAAATTGTTGAAATTAAAATCGGAAATGTTTTTGATTTGTTTACACAATTGCAAGAAATATTTGAAATTTAAATTATTCTTAGTCCGAGCCCAAAACCGTCTGTTTTATCCTGAGCTCCAGCCTAAAGTCGTCAATGCTATTTTGAGCCCGAGCCCAACCTCATCTCGATTCACCAAACCAAATTTAGCGAAGAACTACTACAAAAAACAAAAACTATATTCTTAAAGAGCTGCAGAAAAATTTCTCTACTTAAAAGATTAATACTGAAAGATTTCTTTTTAATATTGCAATAAGAAATATAAAAGTCTATTCATAAGCGTCAGCCAAAATGGCCTAGGGCTCCCATGAGAAGAAGCCCAAAGTCGTAACAGACAAGTAGGTAAGGGTTATTGTTTTACCTCTGAGCGGCACTTTTTTGCACGCCATTGGTCTAAATGGCCAGGTCACATGGACCCCGAAGGCTCAGAGAAGGTTGGGGGAGGGGACCCACTGGAACAGCTGTTGGGAGACAGATGGTAGCCTCCCGTCAAGGCCATCCAGCGTGTTCTTTAACGTGCACAGGGTATGGCTCTCCCGCACACGGGGCCACGGCTTAACGTCCTATCCGACGGACGGCGGCCTTTCCAAGCCCATCGGTGTCCCCTACTGACCGTGGGCAGGGCGGAGAATTTTGCGAAGATAAATCTCGACGCTGGCCCAGCTGGGACTCGAACCTGGGAACTACAGATTACGAGCCTGGCGCGCTACCGACTGAGCCACCCCCGCCCCAGTAGGTAAGGGTTGTTGTTTTACCTCTGAGCGGCACTTTTTTGCACACCATGGGCTAAATGGCTAGAAATATTATATTCTTAAAGAGTTTCATGGACCCCGAAGGCTCAGAGAAGGTTGGGGGAGGGGACCCACTGGAACAGCTGTTGGGAGACAGATGGTAGCCTCCCGTCAAGGCCATCCAGCGTGTTCTTTAACGTGCACAGGGTATGGCTCTCCCGCACACGGGGCCACGGCTTAACGTCCCATACGACGGACGGCGGCCTTTCCAAGCCCATCGGTGTCCCCTACTGACCGTGGGCAGGGCGGGGAATTTTGCGGAGATAAATCTCAACGCTGACCCAGCTGGAACTCGAACCTGGGAACTACAGATTACGAGCCTGGCGCGCTACCGACTGAGCCCCCCCCCGCCCCCCACAAGTAGGTAAGGACCAAATGATTTGTACCAATTAAGTAACACGTCGTAATCACATCCAGAGATTCCAATTCAAATTTATTGAAATTCAAAGAAATGCACAAAACACATACTTTTAAAACAAACAAAATAAAGAAGAATAGAAAGTTGGAATCAAGGAGTGCATAGCTTCGTCCAGATTCCAGAGAGAAGGAAAAAAATTCGAAAAAGTCAATTATTGTGTTATATTGTGTTAATTTCCGTATTTCCGTGTCTTAGACTCAGCAAAACCGCAATTTTATATCGTTTTCACAGAAAGCAGATAATAGTCTCGCTTTGTCGTCTGTCTGGCTGTAGACATCGAACTTTTTTGTTTACAGAGATAAATTAAAAATTCTTTTTTGTGTTGGATAGATATTGATGAAATATTACTATATGCACTTTCCGAATCTTTCTAAAGCTATAATTATGCCGTCTGGCGACGGAAAAATTTCAAAATTTCAAATCAATATTGCAAACGTTGTATGTATGCTAGAAATTTGAAATTTTATTGGTGGAATGTGAAGGTCAGGAAGTTTTCATAGGCAGCAATGAGTTTGACCCCTTAGACCTAAAGGGGGTGGAAAAACAAACCTCTTTAATTTTAGCAGATAATTGTTTGTTTCTAGAGATAAATGCTAAGTCTTTTTGGGTTAGATAGGAATCGATAAAATATTATGATTCACACTTTTTAAATCTTCCAAAAAACTGTAATTGCGCCCTCTAACGGTGGAAAAATTTGAAAATTCCAAAATTTTAAACAAATATTGCAAACGATGTATTTAAGCTAGAAATTTTAAATTTTAATTGTGGAATGTGAACGCTATGATGTTTCCATTGGCAACAATAAATTGACTTCTTAGACCCAGGGAGGGGGGGGGGGAGTAGGAAAACACAGTTTTTTGTTTTAACGGATAATTGTTTGTATTTAGAGATAAATGAAAAAAAAATCTTTTTAGGATTAGATAGGAATTACTAAAATATTATGATTCGCACCTCTGGAATCTTTCGAACACTATAATTGTGCCCTCTAACGGTGAAAAAGATTAAAAATTTTAAACGAATATTTTAACGAGGTATTAATGATAAAAATTTGAAATTTTGGTGGTGGAATGTGAACGTCATGAAGTTTCGATTGGGAACAATGAAAATGATAATTAGAGTTTATTTTAGTTTTATTCGTACTAATGAAATATAATTCGTATTTTTCAAATACTTAGTTGTTTTAATATATATACAGTCCAAGCTGAAAAGCACCGGTTCTCGTCTGATCCCCGAAGTTAAGCAGCTTTGGGCGCGGTCAGTAATTGGGAGGGTGACCACCTGGGAACACCGCGTGCAGTTGACATTTTTAGCCGTCCCGTGGCCGAGTGGTTAGCACACTTGGCTACTGATCTAAGGGACCCGGGTTCGAGCCCCGGATTAGGCATGTATGTGTGTGTCGTTTTTCTGCTGAGGTCCTGCCATCCTCTCAGATTTCCTACTGTGGCATATAAACTGACAGGCTCCTGTCAGACCTCTGTGGCAAACAGCTGCCTGAGGGGGTATTTATTATTTTTTTTATTAATATAATCAATTCAGTAATCTGTACAGATCACTGAAATGATGAAGCAGCAGAGTTTTAACAAATAATCGAACAGGATAATAGGTGTCAGGGAAAATTAGCAGCCTAGATTAGCTGCTTGCTATCCCAACCCGATAGCAGGGAGGTAACAAACAATCGAGTTTTACAAATAGTATATTTTTAATAGAAAGTTGTAAAATTAGTGGTAATTTTTGAGAGATATTACACTAACAGCAATAACCTACCGCACTTCTCTGAGAGAGGTGTGGAAAATGAAAGTTTTTAGATTTAAGAATTAAAAGATAAATACTTTTATGTTCTATAATTACGAATAAAATACTATTTGCATTTTTTCCATCATTCGTCATTTCAAATTAAAACTTTTTCGAGGTTATTCTCACCTCGAAAACTATTAACAGCTGAATTTAAAAATCGGGAAAAAAAAAGAACAAAAACATTAACACATGGAATGCGTTGGGTTGTTTTACCTCTGAGCGACACCTTTTTGCACACCATGGACTAAATGGCCAGGTCTCATGGACCCCGAAGGCTCAGAGAAAGTTGGGGGAGGGGACCCACTGGAACAGCTGTTGGGAGACAGATGGTAGCCTCCCGTCAAGGCTATCCAGCGTTTTCTTTAACGTGCACAGGGTATGGCTCTCCCGCACACGGGGCCACGGCTTAACGTCCCATCCGACGGACGGCGGCCTTTCCAAGCCCATCGGTGTCCCCTACTGACCGTGGGCAGGGATAAATCTCAACGCTGACTCTAACCTGGGAACTACAGGTTACGAGCCTGGCGCGCTACTGACTGAGTCACCCCCGCCCCCACATGGAATGCGTTGAAATTAGAAGTGTTGTATTATGCTATTTGAAAATAAATTACTTGTACTTCGATTTTTTTACAAATTAAATCACTTAAATTTTAACACCTATTAAATTTCTCTCCTTTTGTTAACTGCTGTCCGGGCCGTGGTTTATTCCTCTGCCTGGGGTTAAGGAGCCATATTATTTCTGTCAGTGTTGACACCCCACCACTAAAATTGAAAGTTTTAGGATAAACCGATCCTTTGCGATATTCGTTTCAGCGTTTGGCCATTTTCCAAAAATTTCCTCCACTAGAGAGTGCTATTAAAACTATTGAAAGATTCTGAAAGTACGAATCGTAAATTTCGTCAATGCCTATCCTACCCAAAAAACAGAAAAAAGTTCAACGTGTACAAAAGGATAGGGCAAGTGGAAAAATAGCGAGTTTCGAGATATAAGCAATAGCCTTTTTTTAGAACGAGCTAAAATCCGTATGTTGCACAATTTGCCAACAGTAATTTCTGAAAAAATTATATATATACATATATGTACCTGAATGTGTTCCGGTTCAATTCAGTCACATTCCCCCCCCCCCCTAAAAATATTTTAAAAATCGGGCATGAAAGAAGGCAAGAGGGATAGATGCCACCCTCCCCCCTGGAAAAATTGATGGAAAAATTAATATTTATTGAATTATATGAGGTTATGAAATATTAATGTTTTTTGTTTAACGAAATATAAATTTTTTTGGGGGGAAGCATATCACTTTTATTTATTATGAAAAGCATATTTTTAACGTGTAATTTCAATAATATTTCCACTTTTTTTCAATTTTTTATCGGCCATCTTTAGTTGTGTTATGTACAATGTTTAATAGACTGAAATATTTTTATCTTGAAACATTGATTCTTTTTTCTCTCCCCCAATGAAAAACCTTTTCCCCTCCCTGAAGTAATTCCTGTCCCCTCCCTCTGGGAAAATTCCTGCCGCCACCCATGGATGGGGGTTGTTTCATTTAATCAACCAATAAACCTGTCCCACAAAGTTTCGTTACTTGATTATTTACGGAAACTCTTACCTCCTTTAACTTTGGGGAACTCGGTGCCAGACACTTTACCAGGAACTATCCACGGAAACAAACTCTGACACGTGATGATGCATGGAACCAGCTATTGTGATTGATTGCAGAGTGACCGCTCAGAGTGGATTGCATCATGTAGAACCTTTTTTCTTATGCACATAAAACTGATGTCAACATAGCTTTTACTCCGAGTCTTTGGTGAACGGTAGATCTCTTATCTCATTGCCCGGAGAGGTTCAATAAAGCGGAGGGCTAGGAGCAGATGGCTCGATATTTCTGCTTTCAAGAACAAGCCCTATTAGATACGGTAGCTTTGCGAGGATAATGGGAGTCCTTAAGAGCACAGTGTGCTGATAAGTCTTTCTGTTGAAAAATCAAATGTAACAACATTTCAAGACAAGCTTGTAACTTTTAAGGAAAAAAAAGAGATTTCCTTTTAAGACTAACGTTAGGTAAAAGTCGCTCTTTTGAATGAAATCATCGAAATTCGATCACTGCGGCAAAAGAATGTTTATACGCAATGTCTGACGATGGATATCAGTTTTGCGTGTCCGGTGGAGATTTAAATGATATGGAAGGAATGAATCTCACTAATCCGGGAGGCGGAGGAGTAGATTTTTGTTTTCACACTTGTCTAATTACTAAAAATGATTATTACTGTAGTGAGATTCATTCTTTCCTCTCAAATTGGTTGCCGGCCATTGGCAAAAGGTCGTTTCGATCTAAATCTCCCAGCTGGGTCAACGTTAAGATTTATCTCCACAAAATTCGCCCTGCTCTCTGTCAGTAGGGGACACCGATAGGCTTGGAAAGGTCGCCGTCCGTCGGATGGGACGTTGAGCCGTGGCCCGTGTACGGGAGAGACATACCCTGTGCACGTTAAAGAACACGCTGGATGGTCTTGACGGGAGGCTACCATCTGTCTCCTAACAGCTGTTCCAGTGGGTCCTCTCCCCCGACCTTCTCTGAGCCTTCGGGGTCCATATGACCTGGCCATTTAGCCCATGGTGTGCAAAAAAGTGCCGCTCAAAGGTAAAACAACCCAACCCAACGATCCAGATCTTCGATGCTATGTATCTGAATAACCCAAGCATATTACTTGACACTAGTTATAAAAGCTTGGTTCTCGTTGGTATAAATAGCACATGAGCGCCCTAGAGAATTGTACTCTGCGACCCTTTCTACAAGTCTGATCTTAGATATTAATGATTAATTTAATTAAATTTAATGTCATTTCTAAAAGCATTTGGAAATCGTCTGTTGAAAAATATTAAATGAGTAACCATTTAATAATCATTAAATGGTTACTCTAGTCAATCTTCTTGCTAGCTATGGTATGGAAGTTTAATTGCAATTTCGTTGCTTTTTAAAAAATGCCGCCTGGTGCTGTGGCGCCGGTTCACACGTGCGGTAGCGCCGTCCCTGCGCATGGACATACACTATATGATCAAAAGTATCCGGACACTCGTTCATCCAAAATCTCCTGGTAATAGGAAAGGAATTAATATCGCTTTGGTACACCCTTTATTGCTATCACAGCAGCCACTCTGCGGGGAAGGCTTTCTACTAGATCAAGGGTTCTCAACGTGCGGTAAAATTTTTTGGGGTACGCCGTGAGAGCTCAAACGTCGCTAGATCTAGTAACAAAGTAGCTAAGTTGGCAATATTATATTATAACTATAGTCTGATTTGTCTATATAAGGAGTACGCCAGTTACGTACACATTTGCAGGGGGTACATGAAGCATAAAAGGTTGAGGACCACTGCACTAGATAGTATGTTGCTGTGGGAATTGCCTGCCATTCCGCTACAAGAGCATTAGTGAGGCCGGTCACTGATGTTCGGCCTGGCTCTCAGTCGGCGTTCCAATTCATCCCAAAGGTATTCCATGGGGTTGAGATCAGGACTCTGTTCAGGCCAGTCAAGTTCTTCCACACCCATCTCATCAAATCATTCCTACACGGTCCTCGATTTGTGGACTTGTACATGTATAGTTATCATATTGGTACAGGAAAGGGTCTTCACCGAACTGTTGCCATAAAGTTGGGAGCACAGAATTGTCAAGAATGCCATTATAGGCCGCGGCGTTCAGAGTCGCGTTCACTGGAACTAGGGGGCCCAGCCCGAACATATTAAAAACAGCCGCAGAGCATGATGCCTCCTCCACCAAACTTCACAGTTGGCTTAACACAGTCAGGCAGGTAACGCTCACCTGGCATCCTCCACGCCCAGACTCATTTGTCGGATTGCCAGATGGTGAGGCGTGATTCATCATTCCAGAGAACGCGGTTCCACTGCTCAAGAGTCCACTGGAGCCGTGCTTTACACACTCCAACCGATGCTTGGCGTCGATCTTGTTGATGTTAGGCTGCTCGGTCATGGAAACCCATTTCCTGCAGCTCGTGACGAACTGTTATGGTGCTGGCTTTGCTTCCAGAGGCATTTTGAAACTCGGTGGTGAATGTTGCAACCGAGGACAGTCGATTTTCTCTCACCACCCTCTTCAGCACTCGGCGGCCCTGCTCTGTCATTTTACGTGGCCTACCGGGTCGCAATTGCACTGTTGTTGCTCCTCGGCGTCTTCGCTTCACAATAACGTCACCTACAGTTGATTGGGACAGCTGCAACAGGGTCATAATGTCCCGAACTGACTGGTTGCTAAGGTGGCATCCTATGACAGTGCCATGTTGAAAATCACTGAGCTCTGCCATATGGCCCATTCTCCTGTTCATGCGTGTCTATGAGATTTGCCAGACCACGTACGTCCATTTATACCTGTTTGGGCCATGGCTGTGGCGTATATGGGCTAATCCACTGCTCAGAAGGGGTATCTGGATACTTTTGAGCAGATACTGTATATTGTTTCTTGAGACAACACGTGCTAATGCCCTAACACACTGGAATAAAAATTACCGATCCGCCACATCAAACAATTTGAGAAGAACTGCGGTAAGCAGTAGTTAAAATATTGCAGACGAGCGTTAGAATGCTTGATTGAGTAACAAAGACCTAAGTTCGAATTCGATAAAGGTAAGGTAATTATTTTAGGTTCATATATCGATGCAAAAATAAAAACATCTACAACTAATTATTATTTATTACATTTTTCACTTTGTTTTATGTTCAGCAATATTTTGATTTCCAATCAATTATTATTTTCGATTCAATTATGTCCGATAATGAAGACTCTATTATAGAGTATAATGTATTTTAAGTCAAAAATAATGTGTTTTTTACAAATTTTTAATATTGTTTTATTTTGACCATTATCCTGGTAGTAGGGCATATGCTATCCTTTCGCCTGGACCTTTGCAAGGAAATAACACTCACTATTACGAAAAAAAAACGTATCATAGCCATGGAAAAAATATTTCGTTTTTTTTTGACTGACTACTTATATCAAGGGTTTTCTAGAAAGTCAAAAAATCCACAAATATTGAGAAATGAAACTAATACATTAACTTATACATTACGAAATATCAGAACGTTTATAAAGAAGTAAAATATAAAATGTTCATTCTAATGCAAAGGGCATAATTTCTGTAGGAATACATGGAAAGCAATAAGCACAAATTGGATCCAGTTATTAAAACATTATTTCAACAATTAGAAATAGGGTTTGCCAACTTTTAGTTTTGCCAAGAAAGGACATTAGGTTCCATTTATTTTACAAAACTTTTCTTTCCTTTTACCCACAACACATAAATGTACAGTCGCTCAAAAAAAATATCCGAACCCTATGGTTGATTACAGAATTCAGAAAAAAAATATCTGGCAAAGTTTTTTTTAGAAATTAGTGATCTGGCAATTAGTGATCTGCTACTAATTTCTACCCATTCCACCCATTTCTATTTATTAGTGATGTGGCAACCTTCGTGTCACGTGACACGAAGGTTGCGAGATCACTAATTTCTAAAAAAATCGTTGCCAGATATTTTTTTCTGAATTCTGTAATGAACCATAAGTGTTCGGATATTTTTTTGATCGACTGCACGTATATAAATATTCAATGCATTATCACTTGTCGAATCATAATTTTTATCGTTCATTTTAAAGGATTTAATTTCGGGGGGAGGGGTGGTGTTTAGAATAATACTTGAGTAAAATTTCCCAATTACTAAACTATTCCACCGAACAGAACAGGAAAAGTTAAATGATATTATGGAATGAGATTTTACAGTTTTTTTTTAATCTACTTTTAGTGTCGGACATCAAATATGGAGCTAAAATAAAATTATTCAAAGACAAACTGTGTGGATTTCAAAGCAGGTAGATAAGTTTTAGGTTTCGTATAAGACAACCAGATTTTTTTTGGGGGGGCGACCCCCTCCCCCCCTCGGTATACGTCCCTGATCCCGGTTATCCGGTACTCAAGCATCCGGCATAAATTTCAAATTGAACATTTGAACTTGGTACGACAAATTTCAATGCCTCGCGGATGACGCTGTCGTCGTCTTTCATTTTATTTCTTCTCCACCCTCGACATCAGCCGCTGCTCAAGAATCAAATGCTAGTTCAGTGGATGACCCTGATGAAATGCCATCTGAGTTTGCTAGTTCAGTGGATGACCCTGATGAAATGCCATCCGAGTTTGCTAGTTCAGTGGATGACCCTGATGAAATGCCATCCGAGTTTGCTAGTTCAGTGGATGACCCTGATGAAATGCCATCCGAGTTTGCTAGTTCAGTGGATGACCCTGATGAAATGCCATCCGAGTTTGCTAGTTCAGTGGATGACCCTGATGAAATGCCATCCGAGTTTGCTAGTTCAGTGGATGACCCTGATGAAATGCCATCCGAGTTTGCTAGTTCAGTGGATGACCCTGATGAAATGCCATCCGAGTTTGCTAGTTCAGTGGATGACCCTGATGAAATGCCATCCGAGTTTGCTAGTTCAGTGGATGACCCTGATGAAATGCCATCCGAGTTTGCTAGTTCAGTGGATGACCCTGATGAAATGCCATCTGAGTTTGCTAGTTCAGTGGATGACCCTGATGAAATGCCATCTGAGTTTGCTAGTTCAGTGGATGACCCTGATGAAATGCCATCTGAGTTTGCTAGTTCAGTGGATGACCCTGATGAAATGCCATCTGAGTTTGCTAGTTCAGTGGATGACCCTGATGAAATGCCATCTGAGTTTGCTAGTTCAGTGGATGACCCTGATGAAATGCCATCTGAGTTTGCTAGTTCAGTGGATGACCCTGATGAAATGCCATCTGAGTTTGCTAGTTCAGTGGATGACCCTGATGAAATGCCATCTGAGTTTGCTAGTTCAGTGGATGACCCTGATGAAATGCCATCTGAGTTTGCTAGTTCAGTGGATGACCCTGATGAAATGCCATCTGAGTTTGCTAGTTCAGTGGATGACCCTGATGAAATGCCATCTGAGTTTGCTAGTTCAGTGGATGACCCTGATGAAATGCCATCTGAGTTTGCTAGTTCAGTGGATGACCCTGATGAAATGCCATCTGAGTTTGCTAGTTCAGTGGATGACCCTGATGAAATGCCATCTGAGTTTGCTAGTTCAGTGGATGACCCTGATGAAATGCCATCTGAGTTTGCTAGTTCAGTGGATGACCCTGATGAAATGCCATCTGAGTTTGCTAGTTCAGTGGATGACCCTGATGAAATGCCATCTGAGTTTGCTAGTTCAGTGGATGACCCTGATGAAATGCCATCTGAGTTCCCAGAACGTAACCACTAAGTTACACTGCACATACATATGCACATATAATTATTTTCTGAAATTAAAGTTCAGCTTAGTTTCAGTATTCTCTGCCTCGGATAGCATGCTTTTGTCTTGTGTGTGCTTTTCTGCTGACTTTACCTTTCAAAAATTCTCTTTCACTTCACTGTCACACTTCGTTATTAGAAAAATACGGTACGACCTGTAGTCAGCGTCATCCGACGGCCAAAATTATAACTCTTTCCATAATGGCTTTCAATGAAGCAATTCCAGAAGTTTTTGTTAAGTGCACGGATTTAGACAACCAATAGGTGTGAAAATACATGTAAAAACAATTTATTCGTATTTTTTAGATATTTACATTTGTCTTAAGGGTATTATATTTCAATTTTATTATCATTGTTTTAACTGCATTTTTATTTGAACTAAGGCTTGAATACAAGATTGTATTTATTGCATTTGGTTTCTATAAAAATATTTCTCATGCAACCTGCAGATTCATCTGACAGGCAACTGCCATTCCCTATAAATGCCGAACAATTGAAGTTTACTCTATTATAAAACATTTACCCGCTAATACTACGTTCTAAGTGAAACGTAAGCTACATTGACTAAGCTTGGTTGTACCTGGGAAATGTAGATGGCTCTTTGGAAATTCGGTGCCTGATCGAAAGAGGCGCTGCGATCGTTTCATTATAACCATAGGGGTCTATGGAAGTTTCTTATTTATACCATCTTTCAGGTATGCCAATTTCTGTGTTGTCAACCAACACCTTTTTTCCAAATCTGAAAGCGCATTCGCACATGAAACAGTTATGTGAAACATATATGTTCATAAAACGATATTTGAGTCAGTTTACGTGCTCCACCTTATATGCAAATACGTATACAAAGTGACCCTAAAAATGTGTACACACTTTGTGCGTTCATAAAACATAGATAAAGGAATGGAGGACTGTTTGTTTTTCCTTACATTAGCTTAAGCAGTTTGTCTGCGATTGGTTGGCGACTATGAATGCTCACCACCCCTGTTAAAACAAGATGGCCGCAAAAGTAACTTTTTTTTTCTTGATTGCAGTTTGCACTCGAAGATATAGCAAATTCTTCTTATAGTCAGTTGACAGAAAATTTTTTTGATATAGGTCAGATCTAGGGTATTACTAAAGGTGATGAGGCGTGGGTTTATTATTATACAACTCCCAGAAAGATCGTCAACTATGTTTGGGTTGCGGAAGATGAACCGCGTCCCCAGGGGGTATAAACCATCAGTGGCATACCCAAAGGGGATTATGGGCAGTGGAGTATTTTGAAAATACGTCGGAGGGGGGAGGGAGATTTAATTTCTTTCAAAAGATTGAAACGTAGGTAATACGCAAATATTAAAAATGGCAACTAATAAAGTAACTAAAAACCAAAGTTACATTTTACATCAATGCTATTAGTTGTTAAATGTTTCAAAAGCAGGGGGAGAAAGAGGGGGAGACCTAGGATGCGGTGGGCTGACAATGTCAAACAGGACCTGGTTAGAATTGGTGCGCAGTGGCCAGATGCAGCACATGCAGCTCAGGACAGATGTGCTTGGAGGACTAAATTGCACGGTCTGGTTGGACCTCCGTAACCAATGGCTGCTTGAGGAGGAGGAAGAGGAGGAGGTTAGAGAAGAATTTAGCTTTGAAGTTAATTGAAACTAAAGTAAGAAATATTATTTCAAATCATTTCAGAAATGAATCCATATTTTAATGTGTGCGGAAATAATTATTTCAATACATGTTGAATATTTAGATAAATTCCTTCTAACACATTGCTGTTCTTATTACGTATTCTTATTTTTATTACTTATTCTTACACTATTTGATTAGAATATTTTCTGAAATATGTACAGTATAGGAAACAAAACATATTATCAGTTAGGTACCATCAACTCAATTGCATCCTTCTTTCCTGGTAAGTAGAGAAAAAAATAATTTCGGAGAAGGATGCAAAATTATATTTCAGTGGAGGAAGGGTCAAATAAATGAGGGTGGATGAAAACATTTTGAAAAATTTGACATAATTACAATATGTTTTAATCTAGAAAAAAAAAAGAGGAGGTGGTGGTGGTGGTAGTGGGGGGGGGGGGAGCATGATTGAGTCGGAATGAACCGGAACGCCGTTCCAATATGAATGTTTATTCGCGTTTCAGTGGTCTTTAACGAATTTCTTACAAGTGTACGGGAGTATATGTTTAATATTTTTTGCTTCTGTTTTGGTTACTAGTACTCTAAAAGACGGGTGTTATATCCCCCCTTGTCTCCTCTCCCTAGATCTGACCCTGACTGTACATAACAGAATAATAAACGGGTTAGAAACATTTTAATACACACAAAAGTTATTACTTTCTTAGATCAAGGGTTCTTAATATTTTTCACGTCCTGCATTCGTTACAGAAAGGTATGGAAGCCTCACGCATCTCCATTTACAGACTCCCTTGCTTGTTTTTCTTTTGACATAAACGAAAAAATTCTATTTTCAAATGTGTCTCTCGCACCCCCTGTATCTCCTCTACCTCACCCCTCCCACACATGGGAGTGTGGAAGGAATAGAAGCCTCACATATCTCCATTTACAAACTCCCTTGCTTGATTTATTTTTGAAATAAATGAACGAAAAAAATCCTATTTTCAAATGTTTCTCTTGTACCCCTGTATCACCTCTACCCTTCCTCCTCCCATCCGTGGGAGTGTGGGTACCCTAGGTTAAGAATCCCTGTTTTAGATTATTGTACCGTCATAAATTTCACGCAGAGAGGTCGTTCTTCCCTGCTTTCCCACCACACACACACTGTAGATTACTTTTCTGGATCTAGCTCCTCCCAAATGCAACTTAACAGGCACGTGTCATTTTATCTCTGAGAATACGTGGCAGCTTCTTAAAGGCTTCTCTGTAATCCTTTCTGAGGATGGCGTAGATGAAAGGATTAGTGGCGGATGAGGCAAACACCATGATGGTTGAGATGAAATTGAAGTAAGGAGGGATGATTTCTCCTCCTCCAAGAGCTCTACTCTGCTTCGAGATGGTGAAGGGAGCGAAGCAGAGGAAATACGTCACGATCACTACCATCATGCTCTTCGCGGCTTTATTGCTGTTTTCTTTAACTTTCTGTATCTCTTGCATCTGCATCAGGGCAGAGACATTCACTCTTCCAGATTGCCCTGCAGGAAATATCATCGTCTTCTTCGACTTCCTGGAGAAATGGATGATCAGGAGGTTGCACAATCCCATGCATCCAGCTGGAATGACATAGCAGAATATGGACGCCACAGTGATAAGGTATTTTACTCCGGGATCTACATCCCACTCGACGCCACAGTTGGCGTTCCAGTAGTCCCATCTCATCCAATCTTTTATGGCAGGACTTCCTCCGATGGTGAGTCCTTGTAGCCACGTGTAAACGCAGAGGCTGATTATGAGTCTTGGGGTCATCTTCTGTGGATAGTGGAGAGGATAGAGCACGGCCACCACCCGATCTATGCTGATGAAGGCCAAGTTCAGTGAGGTCCCGCAGGCGACGCAGTAGTGGACGAAGCCGTGAAAGTCGCAGAAGATGCGGCCGAAAGGCCAAGCGTCCACTGCGACGCTCACGGCGCATGGGAACATGACCAGGAAACCCGTTATCATGTCCATGATGGAGAGGTTGACGATGAGGATGTTACCCGTCTGCTGACGGAGTCTCTCGTCGTAGATGGAGACGAAGATCACAGCCAGGTTGCCTAGGATGGCGGTGATGGCGATGGTAACCATGGCAATAACTCCCGTAATGATGGCGAAAAGACTCCGGAGTTCAGTTTCTTCGTCGTGATCTTCGATCCGCTCGGCCGAAGAAAAGTTGAAGGAAGAATTAAAGATCGTCATCGTGCTTTCTTGTTTTTTGCAAACCTGAAACAGATAAAACGGTTTTTATTAGGTTTTTTTCAATTAACTTTTTAAATTTAACTTTTCAAAATTCAGTTTAGTTAATTTAAGACTAGCTGAAATCTGTCGAAATTTTACACGATGTAGCAATGATGTAATGGGAGACTATGATGATGTAATGTAAAACAATGGGGAAACTATGAGACTGCGCAGTTGTTGCTTTGGTAGATTTAATAAATCGTGTTGATTGAGAGTTTGTGTTGTTTTATTTCTGAGCGGCACTTTTGTTCACACAATGGGATAAATCGACAGGTTATAAGGATCCCTTAGACTGTGAAATGGGATAGAAGGAGATCCACTGGACCGCTGTTAGGAAATGGAAGTCTGTCGTCAAGGCCATCCAGCGTGTTCTTTAACATGCACAAAGCATAAATCTCCTGCATACGTGGCCAGCCAGGGGTGAAACTGAGATTGGTGTGGGCGGTGCAATAGTACCAGGTCCCCACGGTGCTGGGGGTCCCATTTTATATTATAAGCAGTGGCCCACTAGAAAATTTCCACCAGGCTGGGTTGGATTGTATTTATCTCTGAGCGTCACTTGCTTTTGTGCCAGGCTCGTAATCTGTAGTTCCGAGGTTCGAGTCCCAGCTGGGACAGCGTTGAGATTTATCTCCGCAAAACTCCCCGCCCTGCCCACGGTCAGCAGGGGACACCGATGGGTTTGGAAAGGCCGCCGTCCGTCGGATGGGACGTTAAGCTGTGACCTGTGTGTGGGAGAGCCATACCCTGTGCACGTTAAAGAGCACGCTGGATGGCCTTGACGGGAGGCTACCATCTGTCTCTCAACAGCTGTTCCAGTGGGTCCCTTCTCCCAACCTTCTCTGAGCCTTCGGGGTCCATGTGACGTAGCCATTTAGCCCATGGTGTGCAAAAACAACTCAACCCAACCCACTTGCTTTTGCACGCAATGGGCTAAATGGCCAGGTCACAAGGACCCCAAGGGCTCAGAGAAGGCCCACTGGGCGGCGTTTAGGTGACAGATCGTAGCCTCTAGATTATTTCGGGAAATCTAGCCTTCCCGAACCATTTCGACAATTCTTGAGCCCAATTTGGGGACAAAAGTTTTCTGATGTCTAATCATTTACTTTATTCTTATACTATTAATTATAATCATTTTATAACAAAAATTAAAATGCCAATGCTATTTGTAAATAAATGTATTAGAAACTGAAAATTCGTGAGTAACAGAATTATAAAGCAAATTAACGATAGAAAAATACGGGAAAAGTAATCAAAGGCCAGTGCGATTACTAAAGACTGACTAAAAGTTTGAAATCATAATAAAGGAAATTAATTTCGAGCCGGAACTTATCTCTAGTAGTGTTCCATCAAGGCCATTTAGGATGTTCTTTAACGTGCTCAGGGTATAGGGTTGGGTTGTTTTACCTCTGAGCGGCACTTTTTTGCACACCATGGGCTAAATGGCCAGGTCACATGGACCCCGAAGGCTCAGAGAAGGTTGGGGGAGGGGACCCACTGGAACAGCTGTTGGGAGACAGATGGTAGCCTCCCGTCAAGGCCATCCGGCGTGTTCTTTAACGTTGGGTTGTTTTACCTCTGAGCTGCACTTTTTTGCACACCATAGGCTAAATGGCCAGGTCACATGGATCCCGAAGGCTCAGAGAAGGTTGGGGGAGGGGACCCACTGGAACAGCTGTTGGGAGACAGATGGTAGCCTCCCGTCAAGGCCATCCGGCGTGTTCTTTAACGTTGGGTTGTTTTACCTCTGAGCGGCACTTTTTTGCACACCATGGGCTAAATGGCCAGGTCACATGGACCCCGAAGGCTCAGAGAAGGTTGGGGGAGGAGACCCACTGGAACAGCTGTTGGGAGACAGATGGTAGCCTCCCGTCAAGGCCATCCGGCGTGTTCTTTAACGTTGGGTTGTTTTACCTCTGAGCTGCACTTTTTTGCACACTATGGGCTAAATGGCCAGGTCACATGGACCCCGAAGGCTCAGAGAAGGTTGGGGGAGGGGACCCACTGGAACAGCTGTTGGGAGACAGATGGTAGCCTCCCGTCAAGGCCATCCGGCGTGTTCTTTAACGTGCACAGGGTATGGCTCTCCCGCACACGGGACCACGGCTTAACGTCCCATCCGACGGACGGCGGCCTTTCCAAGCCCATCGGTGTCCCCTACTGACCGTGGGCAGGGCGGGGAATTTTTGCGGAGATAAATCTCAACGCTGACCCAGCTGGGACTCGAACCTGGAAACTACAGATTACGAGCCTGGCGCGCTACCGACTGAGCCACCCCCGCCCCTGCTCAGGGTATAGCTCTCCTGTACACAAGGGTTGGGTTAGGTTGTTTTACCTCTGAGAGGCATTTTTTTGCACACCATGGGCCAAATGCCCAGGTCACATGGACCCCGAAAGCGCAGAGAAAGTTGGGGAAGGAGACCCACTGGAACAGCTGTTGGGTGACAGATGGTAGCCTCCCGTCAAGGCCATCCAGCGTGTTCTTTAACGTGCACAGGGTTTGTCTCTCCCACACACGGGGCCACGGCTTAACGTCCCATCCGACGGACTGCGGCCTTTCCAAACCCATCGGTTTCCCCCTACTGACCGTGGGCAGGGCGGGGAGTTTTGCGGAGATAAGTCTCAACGCTGACCCAGCTGGGACTCGAACCTGAGAACTGCAGATTACGAGTCTGGCGTGCTGCCGACTGAGCCACCCCGCCCCATTGCAATGGAAATCTAGAGTCTAGACTCTCCCTATTTTTTTCGGTTCTGTTTCATCACTTGTCACCCCCCCCCCCTCTTTTTTTTGTAGCCTTAGCAGAGGAAAAAGAAATATTTCTTTGGGAATTTCGCAAATGCGTTTCGGACTTTTGTTTTAGAAATGTTCTAAATTCTGAAATCATGTACGAAAAGACAAGCGGAATTATAAAAAACAGTCCGTCTCTGTTCACCTTCCATTTGAAGTGAGATTTAAATTAATATCCAAAATTACCTGTGCTTTGGCTTTACTGTACTCCCCCCCCTGCATGGAATAAATTATTATTATTATTATATATTAATGGAAGAAGTCGTTTGGAAATACTTTCGTGTTTTGAATTTTCTTAAGATCAGATTTGAAAAATTCGCATTATATAGTATCGTACTTAAATCATGATCCAAATATAGGGTTGATGATAATTGTACTATTGATTTGTGTTTTGTTTGTGTAATATAGTTTAAATAGATCGCCATTTACAGAGAGAAAGTTTTTTTTTTTGAGAGGTTTTTTTTTTTTGAGATCGTCATTTGTAGAAATTAATATATTTTTGGGTCATTATTTGAAAAGATGATTCTTCAGTGCATCGATTCCCAACTAATTTAAAACCCACCCTCCTTTACGAAATAAACCCAATTTTTCTATATAAAATCGGTAGTATCCCCAGTTATCTGTTTGATATTGAGATGAGGGTGGTAGCACCCCAGTTATCTGTTTGATATTGAGATGAGGGTTGTAGCACCACAGTTATCTGTTTGATATTGAGATGAGGGTTGTAGCACCCCAGTTATCTGTTTGATATTGAGATGAGGGTGGTAGCACTCCAGTTATCTGTTTGATATTGAGATGAGGGTGGTAGCACCCCAGTTATCTGTTTCATATTGAGATGAGGGTGGTAGCACCCCAGTTATCTGTTTGATATTGAGATGAGGGTGGTAGCACCCCAGTTATCTGTTTGATATTGAGATGAGGGTGGTAGCACCCCAGTTATCTGTTTGATATTGAGATGAGGGTGGTAGCACCCCAGTTATCTGTTTGATATTGAGATGAGGGTGGTAGCACCCCAGTTATCTGTTTGATATTGAGATGAGGGTGGTAGCACCCCAGTTATCTGTTTGATATTGAGATGAGGGTGGTAGCACCCCAGTTATCTGTTTGATATTGAGATGAGGGTGGTAGCACCCCAGTTATCTGTTTGATATTGAGATGAGGGTGGTAGCACTCCAGTTATCTGTTTGATATTGAGATGAGGGTGGTAGCACTCCAGTTATCTGTTTGATATTGAGATGAGGGTGGTAGCACTCCAGTTATCTATTTGATATTGAGATGAGGGTGGTAGCACCCCAGTTATCTGTTTGATAATCCAAACGTTCGCTCAAATTTCTTATTTAGTGGGCGTTATTTACACAGATAGTGTTTTTAGTGGTCGTCATTTGCACAGATAGAGCTAATTTAGTAGTCATCATTTGCGCAGATGTAGTCCAATTTAGTTGTCATCATTTGCGCAGATGTAGTCCAATTTAGTTGTCATCATTTGCGCAGATGTAGTCCAATTTAGTTGTCATCATTTGCGCAGATGTAGTCCAATTTAGTTGTAATCATTTGCGCAGATGGAGTCCAATTTAGTGGTCGTCATTTGCACAGATGGAGTCCAATTTAGTGGTCATCATTTGCGCAGATGGAGTCCAATTTAGTGGTCGTCATTTGCACAGATGGAGTCCAATTTAGTGGTCGTCATTTGCGCAGATGGAGTCCAATTTAGTAGTCGTCATTTGCACAGATGGAGTCCAATTTAGTGGTCGTCATTTGTACAGATGGAGTCTAATTTAGTAGTCGTCATTTGTACAGATGGAGTCCAATTTAGTAGTCGCATTTGCACAGATTCCAGTTTAATTGTCATTTTCCCATTTGCAACCACTGATATCCACAAAGTATACATAATATATCGAAATTGCCAAAATGATATTCATTTGTTGTCATCTTCGATATCTTATGGTTGTTTTGTGGATGTCGTAGTTGTGCGAGAATGAGATTTGATCAATATTTGAACACATGAAACTTTTTGCAGGCCATCATTCGCACATATGACGTTTGCAGGCTTATCATTTGCACAGATGAAAACCAAGGTTTTACCATTTTAACTGATGAAGTTTTTGTGTTGTCATTTACACAGATTAAACTTTAATGGGGTCTTCGTTTGCATTGATGAAGATCTAATGGATCCCTTATTTGCAGAGATGAAGCTTTGTAGGCCGCAGTTTGCACAGATGAAAATTTAGCTGGTCGCCATTTAACAGCTTTTATTACAACTTTATTGGTTACCATTGACACAGGTGAAGTTAGCCTCACCCTTATGGATAGAGTGACTTTCAAATTTATAAAACACTAAGCAAATAAATCGAGAAAAATAATACTTACACCTTTACAGCAACACCATTAAACGGGCGTTTTTATAACGTCGTACTTTAAATGCCAACTTCAGCTCGAAAATCAAAACAACATCATCTACACGTTCTTAACATCGACGTTATGTCCACTCTCATCTAGATCCGACTCGTGATCTCCGTTTGCAAGCAACATCTATCTTAAAGTGAAGAGAGTCGCTCTTGTTTGTGTTGGTTTCATTAAATTCTGCATCCCCCATCGAAGCAATCAACTTCAAGGCCAAGTGATTCGGGGCGGATAGGAAGAAACGTAACGGATGGAACTCTTTCTTCCTTGATCGTGTTGCATCTGCTCCATCAGATGATATCTGGCTTCCTGAGTTTCAATCACGCTCTCAATCTCCTCTGTCGTCTCCAGATTACAACTTTGGCTAGTAGAAGGGAAAAGAATGCAAGATGTCAGTTTATTTCCTTCAAAGAAAGTCAAAGCAATTCTTCGATTATGTCGTTTCCTTTATCCTCCTTACCCTTCCCTCCCCTCCCAACAGACACTCTAATTCCTCTTCCTATTGGGCACATCAGTAGCGAGCAAGTCTCGTACCTGATCTTTCGGATTCGAGTCCCACTAGTGTGCGTGCATTGCGATTTTCTCCGCTAATCTCAGCTCTGCTCTCGGTGAGAAAGGGAACACTGGTAAGCTCGAAAATGTCGCAATCCGTCGGATGGGACGTTAAACCGTGGTCTATGTACAGTCACTCAAAAAAATATCCGAACACCATGGTTGATTACAGAATTCAGAAAAAATATCTGGCAACGATTTTTTTTAGAAATTAGTGATCTGGCAACCTTCGTTCACGTGACACGAAGGTTGCCAGATTTTTTCTGAATTCTGTAATCAACCATAGTGTTCGGATACTTTTTTGAGCGACTGAACATCAAAATTTGGAACATTTGATGTACTTTATCTTGTCCTGTATCAGTGTGTTGATGTAGCACCTTCCAGCCTTCTCTGTAATACTATTACTAATTATATTATTGCTTTAAACTTGGATAAAGATTATTACTATTCACTTTCTTATGCATGTGCAACGTTTCTTAAAAGTTTCGAAAAATCTCCTCTTGAGAGGAAACCGAGATCTTTAATGTAGACACAGATCTTGAAATCTTGATCTTCCATCTGGTGGATGACTCGCTCAAACCCTCATTCCACTTACGAATAAATCAATGTTGCGTGGCAATGTGCTCAATTCTTTCTTCGGAAAAAAAATGGGTAGCGAGAATTTTTTATATATGTGTGATTAACTATTTTAATAGCTCCCAGGGGCCGGATTTCTCATAAAGCATGTTAAAAATTTGACTAGGGACGACAACATAATAGGGGCGTCAATAGTCAAGCGTTAAATTTTTGTTCAAGTGTCAACAAAAATATGTCTCTTTCGATTCTGATAAAGAATAAAATACAGTCGCTCAAAAAAGTATCCGAACGCTATGGTTGATTACAGAATTCAGAAAAAATATCTGGCAACGATTTTTTTAGTGATCTGGCAACCTTCATGTCACGTGACACGAAGGTTGCCATATCACTAAAAAAAATCGTTGCCAGATATTTTTTCTGAATTCTGTAATCAACCATAGCGTTCGGATACTTTTTTGAGCGACTGTACTAGTTGCAGATATCCACGATTCAATAGAACTCGGTCTCCTGCCAAAAGAGAGTGAACTTTTAAAGGTTTGCAAAGATAAATAAGGTTTATTAAACATATCGGGTCACTTTCATATTTTTGTAAATTGAACACCACATTTAAAGTTTTATGGCTTTAAAAATTAAGCTCTTTAGCAGAAAATGCCACAAAGGATTAGTTATAGATCTCCATCAAGTCAGTTTTAGAATCGAGTTTTACACAAATATCGATTTTAATCACTATTCTTTTAATATGTGAAGAATTTGTGAAGATGAAATATTTGATAGTAGACGCGGTTGGTATCCCCGTCCTAAACAATTTCAAAACTGATGGAAAGTAAAAAATCATTACAGAAATTTTAAAATTCTTCTGATTTAATAAACATTTTTTCTTATAACTTTTCAGGCACGTTATTACGACTAGTAACACTGCTGTTAAACTTTATGGCTTCGAGAACAATTTAATTACTAAGCAAATATTGCTCAAAAATGAGATTTGGAAGGAAGAAATTTAAGATTTTCAATTTATTACCTGTGACATTTTACAACAAAAAGCTATAACATCATAAACTATTTTTATAGTTTATGATGCATTGCAAGTGTTATATAAGAAGCTTTAAATATAGCTTTCCATTTGTATAATGGGGCGGGGGTGGCTCAGTCGGTAGCGCGCCAGGCTCGTAATCTGTAGTTCCCAGGTTCGAGTCCCATCTGGGTCAGCGTTGAGATTCATCTCCGCAAAATTCCCCGCCCTGCCCACGGTCAGTAGGGGACACCGATGGGCTTGGAAAGGCCGCCGTCCGTCGGATGGGACGTTAAGCCCCTGCCCACGGTCAGTAGGGGACACCGATGGGCTTGGAAAGGCCGCCGTCCGTCGGATGGGACGTTAAGCCGTGGCCCCGTGTGCGGGAGAGACATACCCTGTGCACGTTAAAGAACACACTGGATGGCCTTGACGGGAAGCTACCATCTGTCTTCCAACAGCTGTTCCAGTGGGTCCCCTCCCCAACCTTCGGGGTCCATGTGACCTGGCCATTTAGCCCATGGTGTGCAAAAAAGTGCCGCTCAGAGGTAAAACAACCCAACCCAATTTGTATAACTTGGAAATGAGCCAATACAGGCATACCTCGTTTAGCGCTCAGGATGCGTTCCTGAAATTCGAGCTTTAAACGGAAACCATTAAACAAAGCCTCACGTGCATTTCATTGTATTCCGAAGGGAGATTTCTCCATATATAAATATGATTTATTAATTTTTAAACCCGGCCAGAAAATAAAAGGCTGTTACTTTGGTATAATTTCACAAAATTCTTTATTTAAAAATTCTGCAATTTATTATTTAATCCGTTCATTATTATATTTGTATTTAAAATAAATTTCAAATCTTTAATAAAATTCAAAAGAATATGTGATAAGTTACTGACAGGAGGTCTTTAGTAAATTATCTAAAGTTGATTGCTTTAAGCTTTTCTGTTTCTCTTTTAGCAATTCAGTATAAGGTGTTAAAGCATTTAATTCTCCGCACTTTATAGAACAAGATCTTTTCAAATCGATTATTCTCACTCAAATTTTTAATTGCATCTTGTATATTATTTTCAAGTTGTAAGTTTTTTTATTGAGGATTTTTTTCTGTTTCGTCGGGAAGTCTTCGCCAATATTCCCCGCGAGTTGGCGATAACTGTCAATAAGATCTTCATTCGACAAGCCTTGGCAATGAAGTTTCGAGGAATTGTGCAAACATTCGCTTCTTCCACACTTCTAAGAAATTGTAAGCTATTACAGTGTGCTGTAACATTCGATATGTGTCGTGTTAGTAGCATGGGGCATTTTTTTTTTTATTTTAAATAACATTAACGGATATCAACTATTCTGACAATGGTAAACTCATAAAAAAATGAAATGAATTACTTTCCTTAAAAAATAAAAACAGCGCTATATTGAAAAAAAAAAGCGTTAATTGAGGTAGCGTATGCGAGGTTTGCCTGTACTTTGTTAATTTACAGTTATTTGTTCATTCCCAGAGCCCTCCCCCCCCCCCTAAAAAAAAGCGAAGACGACAAATATTTATTTGAAAATGATTAATTTGATTTTCAAATGTTACTGATATTGAATTACATAAATTATATGCTGTGTATAATATTAATTCATTACATTAATTTTAATGGTATTTGGGTTGCGTTGTTTTACCTCTGAGCGGCACTTTTTTGCACACCATGGGCTAAATGGCCAGGTCACATGGACCCCGAAGGCTCAGAGAAGGTTGGGGGAGGGGACCCACTGGAACAGCTATTCGAAGACAGATGGTGGTCTCCTGTCAAGGCCATCCAGCGTGTTCTTTAACGTGCACAGGGTATGGCTCTCTCCCACACACGGAGCCACGGCTTAACGTCCCATCCGACGGACGGCGGCCTTTCCAAGCCCATCGGTGTCCCCTACTGACCGTGGGCAGGGCGGGGAATTTTGCGGAGATAAATCTCAACGCTGACCCAGCTGGGACTCAATGGTATTTGGTAAAAGAGTACTATTATCATTACTTCCCACATCCATTTCTATTATATTATTATCTTCCTTTCTTCGTGTTTGCGGAAGTGAAAAATATTATAATTTTTAAACCGAAAAACCGCACATAAGTGGGCACACTATCGCTTCTTTTTGCCTAGGGGTGCGTGACGTATGAATCAGGCCCTCTGGTAGCCCAAGTGAAGCATTTAGGTTAAGGTTATTTATTGATTAACATGCAGTTAGAATATTGTATGTATTAGAAAGTGTCTTCGTATAGTTTATTTTCATTATTTGAAAGTGCCTTAGGTTTTTTTTTTTCTTTACTAGAAAATTTAAATGTTTCTTATTTATAAAACTTCAAAATGAGTGATTTAAATTATAAATTTTATTTTGCACTCTAAGTACATTTTAAATATTATTACATTACATTAAAATGTTCCATTAACGCTTTTTTTTTTTCATAAATTGAGATTTCGGGAATCACACCAGTTTAGACAAACAAATTAGTAACTAACTAAAAATGTGAATTAAAAGAATGTAAAATATGCCTATCTTCCTATATGTGTCCTAAATAAGTAAAACGCGTTCCGAAGATATATTGAAATAACAGTTTTCGCCGTTTTTCATTTTTTTAGAAGGAAAGAAAGAATGGGAATGTTAAATTTTTTGTAGCTTATGACACTGATTCGCGTCACATTCTTCCATTTGATATATACACGGTCGTATCAGAATAATATGATCACCTGTCGTAGTATATGTATGGTAGGTGGTCATATTATTCTGATAGGACTGTGTAAGTCGTTGAGAGCAGTGAACGGGTTGGGAAGATAAGATAAAGGAATAACCATTTGGCAAACACATAAACTGACAAATGACGAGAGAAAAGCAACAGCAAAAGGGTAAAAAAAATATATTATTTGTAATTTTTAATTTCTCTGAATTGGGTTGGGTTGTTTTACCTCTGAGCGGCACTTTTTTTGCACACCATGGGCTAAATGGCCAGGTCACATGGACCCCGAAGGCTCAGAGAAGGTTGGGGGAGGGGACCCACTGGAACAGCTGTGGGGAGACAGATGGTAGCCTCTCGTCAAGGCCATCCAGCGTGTTCTTTAACGTGCACACGGTACAGCTCTCCCGTACACGGGGCCACGACTTAACGTCCCATCCGACGGACGGCGGTCTTTCCAAGTCCATCGGTGTCCCCTACTGACCGTGGGCAGGGCGGAGAGTTATGCGGAGATAAGTCTCAACGCTGACTCTGAATTGGCAACACTACTATTTGTATGCTGCATATAACGCCGAGAGAAACTCAAGATGAAACTTCGATCTCTTTTTTTTCCATTCAGTCCACTGCAGTCACGTCGGTCCCTAGATTATGTGTCACTCTTAACCCATTTCTTCCCAGTGTTGCATACACGCAATGCGAAGTGTTGCGTGTACGCAACACTTGGGAAGAAATGGGTTAAGCCTTAGACTTTATTTCTTAAAGATTGTGTGGAATATGCAAAAAACATTAATTGATAAAGTTATTTTTTTTTAAATATGATGAGAACACAACTTAAAGTTTATTGGTTTCTTTTAAAAGAAACTGAAACATTTTTCTCGTTCTTTTTCTGGGAGAAATTTTATTTTGCTGCCCCTTCAGATTGACAGCCTTTAGGCAGCGACTTACTTGTCCAAAGCTACCTAGATAAGATCGGGTCTGAACAGCTGACCAACAGAAAAAATAAAATTTAAAGTTATGGTTGTTTAAATTAAAATTAATAAATAATAAATACCCCCTCAAGCAGCTGCTTGCCACAGAGGTCTGACAGGAGCCTGTCAGTTTATATGCCACAGTAGGAGATCTGAGAGGATGGCAGGACCTCAGCAGAAAAACGACACACACAGCCATGCCTAAATCCGGGGCTCGAACCCAGGTCCCTTAGATCAATAGCCAAGCGTGCTGACCACTCGGCCACGAATTATTTGCGCTAAAATTCAACCAGTAGATATTTAATTTTAGAAACTGAGTAATTAATTTTGAAATATTCAATAACATGTTAATAAAAGTCGAAATAAATAAACAATTTTATTTTGCATTATTTTAAACTAAATAGGTTACAGTTAAATATTTACAGATATTTAATTTCCGACACTATCCCACCCCCTTTTGTTGGACAACTATCTGGATCTCGTCTTATCTAGTTTGCCTTGGCCTGCCTGTCACTAAGAGACGGCAATGGATAATTTAATCTCTCTGACATTCAAGTTAGAGCTAACACAGAACACTGACAAACAAACTACAGTAAACAAAATTATTAAACATAATAAAAACTATTATTTGCAGTCAGGTGAGTAATAAACACTTTTAAGAATACACACTAATTAATAAAATTTTATTTAAAGAAAAAACAACTCAAAAATTGAAAAAGCATTGTATTAACCCGTCTTCGGCCGTTTTCTGTCTCATCATATTCAATGAGAATATACTCACTTCGGCCGTTTTCCATAACCCGTATACTTAGATAACTTTCATTTGGTCTAAAAAGCACTTCGAAAGCGCGCCCGAAACATTCGAGGAAGTTTTTTGAAGGCTTCTCTGAAATCTCTTCTGAGAATGGCGTAAATCAAAGGATTGGTGGCAGAGGAAGCGAAGATCAGTATAGTGGACATGAAATCAATCCAAGCAGGCATCAAAGATCCTCCTCCCATGATAGCCTTACTGAGTTTTGAAGTAGCAAACGGTGTATACAAGATAAAATACACTGCGATGATCACCATCATACTTTTCACTGTCTTGTTAATCTGCTCGTTGGACTTCTTATCTGCTTCGATGGGCCTCACAGCAGTTTGTCCAGAAGATCTAAAAAATCTGCCAACGGGAGCCACAGACATCTTCGATTTACGAGCAGAATAGATGATCATAGTGTTACATACCGCAATTGTTCCGGCAGGAAGGATGAAGCAAGTGATGAAACCTGCACCGAATAGCTTTATTGAACGTGGGTCGTCTTCCCACTTCATAGCGCAGTTGCCTTCCCAATAATCCCAGTTGGTCCACCCAGGAATAACTGTTGGTGGGATGGCATAAAGCGACCCCTCAATCCAGGAGTAGGCGCACATCATCTTTAAGATTTTGGCGGTCATTTTTTGCGGGTAGTGAAGGGGAGAGATCACAGCTACTGCTCTGTCGATGCTGATGAGGGACAGGGTGGTCGATGACGCACAAGCGGTGCAGTATTGTAGGCCACAATGCAACCCGCACAGAAACGATCCGAAAGGCCATTCATCCAAAGCCACGCTGATCGCACTTGGCAGCATCACCACAAGGCCAGTTAAGACGTCTATGATGGAGAGATTGACGATGAGAAGATTTCCTGTCTGCACACGAAGGGCTTCGTCCCAGAAGGAGGCAACTATTACTGCCAAATTGCCGAGAAGCGATGCAATGGCGGTGATGGTTATGAAGATGCTGCCCAGGATCAGGACGAAGAGGCTGCGATATTCCATTTCTTCGTATGGTTTGTATACATCTGTGGTCGAGTTCATCATTGATGAATTTAGGATGCTTTCTGGCCTCATGGTTGCGAAACCTGTAAATAAATTCATAGGATTTTTTCAGTTGTAAATAAATCTTAAATGGTATTCAGACAATGAATTCGCTATTGATCGTTGATTTACTAAGAATTTAATCACTATTAAGCTGTTTAAGTAACAGGATGAATATTGGTATAGAGGAAAAATTGTCTTGAGCAGGGTGGGAGCTGAACTCACGTCATCAGGATATCATGGGTTCGGATCCACCTGGCTCAAGATTTTTCTTCCTTTACACCCATCTTCATCCTTTTTCTTATTATTTTTTTAACTTTTAAAAAGGGAAGACGCTGAACCTAGATGCTCTATTTGGCTTGTTCTGACTGCTCATGGGACATACAAACACATACACAGGGACATGCCTGATGGTTTAGTAGACAGGTATGCTACCATTAGACCAGCTACGGGCTACTAATTTAAACAGCGTAATAGGGATTAATTACTTAGTAAATCTTATATCGTACGTTTAAAAATGCATTTATCGTAAGTTATTTAAGCTCAGAACAATAAATTTTATTTTTATCTCTAATTACAGATATTTTTATGCTTAAAAGTAATGCTTATTACAATAACAGTGTAATCTGAAATGCATAGATGAGGCAGATTGCCTCAGATGATATTGCAGCAGGCTCGTAGATTTATGTTTCTAGGTTCGATTCTTCACTCTTGTCGGATTTATATTTTCCCTGCTAACCCCTCCTGTACCCTTACAAAGACAGGAAACAGAGTTGGTCCTGAAATGAATGTCATCCGTTGTAGGGGATGTTGAATCGTGCTACCAAGTACTGTGAACAACCATACTCGATGGCTTTGACAGGAGGTTTCCTTCAGCTTTCTAGCTGTGCTATAGATCTCCTTCTTCTATTGAATCTTTGTGTCCTGGCCATTTAGTCCATTCTGTGCATGTAAGGCCCTCAGAAGTGAAACAACCGAATCTGAAATATGCAATGTTTGACACTTCCGTTTGTCCACCTATGAATAAAATGGGTTGTTCCGGCAGGAAGGAAAAGCAAGTGCTAAAACCTGCACCAAATAGCTTTATTAAACGTGGGTCGTCTTCTCACTTCATAGCGCAGTTGCCGTCCCAATAAACCCAGTTGGTCCACCCTGTTTTGTCTCTAAGTGGCACTTTTTTTTAACACAGTGGGCTAAATGATCAGGTCATACGAACTCAAGGGCTCAGAGAGTGTTGGAGGAAGTGGATCCACTGAACAGCTATTGGTTACCGTGCACAGGGTATAGTTCTCCCACAAAATGCGCCATGGCTTAACGTCCCATCTGGTGGACAGCAGCCTTTCCAAGCACATTGGTGTATCCATTCTGACCGTTGGTTTAATCTCAACCTGGCGGTAAGCAACTCTACAGTAATAATGCTGAAAGCACCTTTTGTTTAGCATTGTGCTTAAATAAACAAAATAATAAATATTCCCTAAAGCAGCTGCTTGCCACAGAGGTCTGACAGCAGACTGTCAGTTAAATGCGCCATAGAGAAGATCTGTGAGGATGGCAGGGCCTCAGCAGAAAGACAACACAAACATCCATACCATACTAGGGGCTCGAACCTAGGTCCCTTCGATCAGTAGCCAACACGCTAACCACTTGGCCACTGGAAGGCATAGCATTGTGCTTACATGCCTTAATAAAGAACAGGGTTTTAATTTTCATTAAATATAATGCCGAAATAAATAATTATTTTCAAACTAATCTAGCAGTGAAGCAATATTTTAAAGTCTTCGAATCGAATAATATTTTTTTTATTAAATTTAATTTTTTAGTAGGCTATCAAAGGTCCGACTAAGACGAGGACGACTTATTCAATTTTACTCTAAAACCGAAAACTAAACGTAACTTTCATAAAAATAAAATTTGTATTTACCTAGGCTTACTGCATTATTACCCATACTTTACAAGATAGCGGCCATGTGAAGTGTGGACATCATATCGTTCGAGTCTCTTCAACTTTTGAAATGTGTTCTGCATTCTATTTACCGTTGCTCGTTGAATTATAATCACAAAGCTAAAAGCTTATCTGCAGGAACATGACAGAGCGAATGATCATGTCATCCCAGACTCGAACTTCACCCCAGAGTCACCATAAACCATTGATACAGTGCACGAGCAAGATGCAGTGGTAGTACTCTCAGCTTCTGAGCTCTTTGAGATCGTAACGACAATTTTATTAGTTCCTATCACGTTTAACTTTGAATATTAATAGACCACTGTTAAGTAAAGCGCTTTTCCCTCGAAAATGAGCAGTTTTTAATCACTTTTAGTTTCATGCACTGTGACGTGATGTCTGTCTAATTTAAATTATATTTTGTTGTTCTGTTCATGTCAGATTTTCAGAACATCCTAATTGCTTTACAACAGGATTATGACGTTCACTGTTCATGTAATGTTAAGCAAGTAAAAGCTTCGACAATATAAAATATCTAAACGTTCTTTAAAGTATTTACAGGGAATTGCAAATATATTTCTGAGCCACCATCTAATTTTGTAGATTATTTTTAAAAACTCTTATAAAATTAAATTTATCTATCCTTATAAATTCTTGTTTTGATTTTATTTCATAAAAATGAATATATCTTTCTATTCGGTACTGATATAACTGTTATTTTAATCATCCTTAACTTCCTTAAATACCTCGTACTTCAGATATTATTTGTAGTGAAGAAAAAAGGAGGGGTCCCCATTCATTTATGGAGGCCTGTGGCAACGTCCCAGATGCATTTCCCTTTGCACAGCCCTGAGCATTTTATATCACGGTGTTCTGATAATGTCAAAGACCTTACTGGAATTAGCTTGCAGTGGCCATTTTAAGCAATTTTTTTTTTGAGATAAACATTCGTTGAAAATTAAATTTCAGTCTAGTTTTATGCCTATGGTACATGAAGATTATGCATTCATATATTACATTTCTGGAAGCTTCTGGAAGTTCCATATTTGATACAAAACTTCGATACCCTTAAACGCAGTTAGATCTTTTAATTTGTTATTTCCACACTCCTTAGATTTTTCCATCAAATATCAATAAAAAGGGAAATTATAAGACGAGGAAGCTTTAAAATAAACATTTTATAATGAAATAGTAAATGAAATTAGAACACTGACATATTTTCTCCCTTACTCATATAGGGTGGGGTTTTTGAGACTTGGGTTACATTTCTGGAGGTTGGTTTACGTTCTTCAATTACGTCTGTAGTAAAGTGAATCGGGGTGAAATGTGTCCATTTTATAATGTAATTAAAATGGATACGTAATCGGCTTATGTTTTTTAAAACTAAAACACCCTTCAATGGCTCATTTATTGGTAAAAATGATTTTTTTAGACTATAAATAAATCAATTAAAATTTATACGAGATTTTTTATTTATTTTTTTAATTCAAATGCATAAAATATAATTAAATGACAACGCCGAAACGTAATCGCCACTGTGTGCCTTTGTATTGATATTTTTTGACAGTGGCAAAAGAACGCAAGGGACGCTCTATCCGTTAATAGATGGCTGAGGATAACCAGGATCTCCAGAAGTCTTCCTTTTGCAGTTTTGTTGAAGAAAGAAAGCAGTGTTGGCAGCTTCGTTTTCTTCATCGTCGTAATTTCTACCCGTCTTTTATAAGTGAATCATCGTAATTTCTACCCGTCTTTTATAAGTGAATCGTCGTAATTTCTACATATTTTATAAGAATCGTCGTAATTTCTACCCGTCTTATAAGTGAATCGTCGTAATTTCTACCCGTCTTATAAGTGAATCGTCGTAATTTCTACCCGTCTTATAAATGAATCGTCGCAATTTCTACCCGTCTTACAAGTGAATCGTAATTTCTACCCATCTTATAAGTGAATCGTCGCAATTCCTACCCGCTTATAAGTGAATCGTCGTAATTTCCTTCTACCCGTCTTATAATGAATCGTCGTAATTTCTAACCGTCTTATAAGTAAATCGTCGTAATTTCTACCCGTCTTATAAGTGAATCGTTGTAATTTCTAACCGTCTTATAAATAAATCGTCGTAATTTCTACCCGTCTTATAAGTGAATCGTCGTAATTTCTACCCGTCTTAAAATGAATCGCCGTAATTTCTAACCGTCTTATAAGTGAATCGTTGCAATTTCTACCCGTCTTATAAGTGAATCGTTGTAATTTCTACCCGTCTTATAAGTGAATCATCTTACAAGTGAATCGTCGTAAAGCGAAGAGTGGTAAAAATAAGATCCATCCTATATATCAATATCAGGGGTAAATGACCGATTTAACATTCATTATGGCTTTCAAATGCCTTTCGTAAAGGTGTAACCTATATTTAAATTTTTTTACTTTTGTCTGCCAAAATATTTATTCTCAAATTATATTTGGAATGATAAATTTACTTAAAGCTTCCAGAATCTTAATTTAAAAATTGTTTTTAATTTGGAAATTTTTGTTTAACAAACACCAGAGAGTGTTCCGTATTTTAAAAAATATCACGAGCCACATAAAATGATTTTAGTATTTCTGTTAATTCGTCTTCACAGATTGGACGTCTGCCATCTGAATCCAAACTTACCTTAATTACGACTTATATTTTCCACATTTGGATGAAAAATAGAAAGGAAAGAAGAATTATTCTTACAGGAATCGGGTAAATATCTGAACTGAACTTTATATTTAAAACTGAAACTTCAACGCTATTCTATATAACAAACTACTACTTACTGAAACTGAGAAACTACTCCAACAAATTGATTGATTCCGGTTCCTTTTCTTCTGCTTGTTCTGGCAGTAAGTATCCTTTGTATTGGACTTTGCACAATCGACATTTACGTAAGTCATGACATGGTCAGTTCCTTTTTTTGCGTATCATTTATCATTGATTGCGCAGTTCAATTCTTTCTTGAACCATCTGCTCTCTGTGAAAATCGCATAAATCATTGATCGCGTCCTCCTTCTCTTCAGTATGCATGATCATTACATCCTGGTGGATTTCAAATGATTAGAAAGACATTAAAGCTCTTGGTTTCTTTGTTCCTTTTTTTGAAGTCTTCGATTAGCGTAAGTTACACATTCATGAACAGAAAGTTAAAGTATAATTTCGTGTGGATAGATATCGCTATGAATGAAATGTAAATGTTAGTTACAGACGACAGTATTAAAAGTGGAGTCACAGCTCTAGGATCCCGGCCTGATTTCTTTTTGCTTCTTTAAGTACTCTTTATTTCAGTTTTTCTAATCGTCTCAATGGACGTTTTTATGTAAAGAACTATATTCTTCATTATATTCCAATTTAGCGGGAAGAAGGGGGCCCATTTAGAACTTGGTTCCAGTGCTCCAATTTAGAACTTTAGGTCTCCCGTTTAGAACGTGGCACCAACGGTCCCATTTAGAATACTGCTCCAGGATTCGTATTTAAGACATGACTCCAAGATTATCATTTAGAACGTGGCTTCAGGGCTTCCATTTAGTAATATATTATTACAGGAAAAGTCCTGTAGACAAGGAACACTTGAAAAAATGAGTGAAAAAAAAAAATTGGTTGTCTTCAGGACAACCAACTGTTGAGACTCCACAAATTCCATTCTGTATTTCACATTAATATGAAAAAATAAACTACTACCACTACCAAACCATAAACCTAAATTTCATTTGTAGTGGCTTCACCTTCGGCTGAACGCTACCATAAACTCCATACTTGCGCGTCAGATCATTGTAATGGAACCTAGCGTAAGCCAAAGTTCGCAAATATGATTGTGATAAAATGTATTGCTTGCGGAAAACGTGTGGCACTGAAGATTAGATTTTGCAGGTTGGGTTGGGTTGTTTTACCTCTGAGCGGCACTTTTTTGCACACCATGGGCTAAATGGCCACGTCACATGGACCCCGAAGGCTCAGAGAAGGTTGGGGAGGAGACCCATTGGAACAACTGTTGGGAGACAGATGATAGTCTCCCGTCAAGGCCATCCAGCGTGTTCGTTAACGTGCACAGGGTATGGCTCTCCCGCACACGGGGCCACGGCTTAACGTCCCATCCGACGGACGGCGGCCTTTCCAAACCCATCGGTGTCCCCTACTGACCGTGGGCAGGGCAGGGAATTTTGCGGAGATAAATCTCAACGCTGACCCAGCTGGGACTCGAACCTGGGAACTACAGATTACGAGCCTGGCGCGCTACCGACTGAGCCACCAACGCCCCTAGATTTTGCAGAAAATGCTGTCTATTTTTTAAAAATACAGTTCGGAATCCTATAGTTGTTGATTTAAAGTGTTTGTACTGCAGTGCAGAGTAAAAAACAAGAGAACTAATTGCTTAAAAATATTGGTAGTGAGAACGTTAATTTTCATATTATTGAATCAGGCGCGCACCCAGAATTTTTCGTTGGGAAGGGGGCTACTGAGTTTTCAAAATCATGTCACACAAAACTAAACATTAAATGATTAAATATATTAAAATGTTTTTTCCTAAATATTACCAGCTGAAATGCGTCTTATATGCCATAAAATACAGTAATTTTTCTTGTTTTAAGCTTCAGGAAGGGTGATTGGGGGTGGAATCCCTGGAGCTGTCCCCCCAGTAAGCCTCTGTATTCAATGACTATATTCAGAGTATCACTATATCACATTGCTACTGGACTTTTTCATTCAATTCGTCCAATTTCGGTTTAGCATAATGGCACATTTATACACAGTTATTAAATTGATATCGTAGAATGAGTGCTACAGATAATAAACGTAAATTTCGGTGAATTCGATATTTAAAAAATGTTTTGCAAATGTGTCTTAAACATTCGTGGAAGTTTTCTGAAGGCTTCTCTGTAGTCCTTTCTAAGTATGGCGTAAATAAAAGGATTTGTAGCAGAGGAAGCGAAGATCAATATAGTGGACAGGAAATCTATCCAAGGGGGCATCACAGACTCTCCCGCAATTGACTTGCTGACCTTTGATGTAGAAAAAGGTGTGTACGAGAGAAAATATACTGCTATTACCACCATCATACTTTTTACTGTCTTGTTAGTTTGATCGCTGGTGGTGTTGGTGTCGATAGACCTCACAAAGGTTTCTCCAGAATCTCTTAGAAATCTTCTAGCAGGAGCCACAGTCATCTTCTTCGACTTCCGAGCAGAATAAATTATCATTGTGTTGCATACTGCGATTGTTATAGCAGGAAACATGAAACAAGTGATAAAACCTGCAGTGAGATGTTTCATTGTACGCTGATCGCCTCCCCACTTAACAGCGCAATTGCCTTCCCAATAGTTCCAATGAGTCCAATCCGAAATTACTATTGGAGGAATTCCATAAAACATTCCGTGAATCCAGGAGTAGGCACACATCATCTTTAAGATTTTGGTGGTCATTTTTTGCGGGTAGTGAAGGGGAAGGATTACAGCCACTGCTCTGTCGATGCTGATGAGGGACAGGGAGGTCGATGATGCACAAGCGGTGCAGTATTGTAGGCCACAATGCAACCCACACAGAAACGATCCGAAAGGCCATTCATCCAAAGCCACGCTGATCGCAGTTGGCAGAATCACCATAAGACCAGTTAAGACGTCTATGATGGAGAGATTGACGATGAGAAGATTTCCTGTCTGCACACGTAGGGCTTCGTCCCAGAAGGAGGCAACTATTACTGCCAAATTGCCGAGAAGCGATGCAATAGAGGTGATGGCTATTAGGAAGCTGCCCAGGATCAGGATGAAGAGGCTGCGGCATTCTGTTTCTCCACATGGTTGATATATATTTGTGGTCGAATTGAGGATTGTCGAGTTGAAAATGGATTGAGTGCTCATATTTGCGAAACCTGAAAAAGAAATTATATTCTGCACACGAACCTTAACTAGACAAAGGTAAGAACTTTTTAAAATTTTAATATAAAATGCAATCTTCATGCATTTCAGTGGCATAGCATGAATACCAACTGAAGTGAGACTGTGTGACTGTCCAGTCGAGGTATAGGTAGGTTTCACACATTATTGGTTCATTAACTGGTGATAAACAGATCATTAAACTAAGATATATGAAATGAAAATTGCCTAAACATCAACTGTGCAACCTCTAAGCCTCACCGTTGCCACTACATTAGTAAAAAAAAATACTTATAATTGGGAGAAACATCTTAATTAATGCGAAATTATAATAAATATGAATTTTTGAAAAATATTTACCTTTGTAATATATAGAGGATTTTCAGTGGCAGGATATCACGTTAATTCTAACTATATAGAGTTAGTGGTAGAGCACTGAAAATTTGCACCTAGGGGCAATACGAGTCGTAAATCTCGGAAAAATCCGAAATTTGCCCTCTGACATGTCTTTAGATGTCAAACTTTTGAAAAACATAGAAACTTAAAAATTGGTGTAATCGAGTGAAATATTACTAAATTTTGGATCCGGCGAGTCCTTCGAAGGCAAATTAGAAAAATTAAAAAATTGGTGTATGGGGATATTTCGCTCTGTACATCGTAGATCTCAGAAACGTAGGGAAATTTTGGATGCGAGGGAACCTTCGGAGTCAAAGGTCAACTTTCGCGATACCACTGCTAGAGAGCTAAAAATGTATACAGCCTTTTGACATTACCGGGACACTTTTAAAAATTTTAAATGAAATTTAATTTTTAAACAAATTTTTAATCTTAAGTACAATTTAATGCAAAAATGTAGTATATTATCAGTTATTTGCTTGTTTGTTTGTTTTAGCTATCACAATTGAAGTGAAATGCATGGTTCTTTCTAGGGTTAGTTACGGTAGTGAAACATGGACACTTTGTGAACAAGATAATAGGAAACTAGATACTTTTGATTCTAAATGCTTACGCAGTATCTTGGAGATTAGGTGGTTTAACTTTGTAAGTAATGATGTAGTTAGGCAAAGAAGTTGGCAACCTCCTCTGAGCAGCATATTGTGCAGAGAGAGACTCCGTTGGTTTGGCCATGTTGTACGTAAGGATAATTCTAGATTAGCGAATAGGGTTATGAACAATTTACCTAAAGGCTGCAAAAAGAGCTGGAGACCTAGGATGCGGTGGGCAGACAATGTCAAACAGGACCTTGCTAGAATTGGTGTGCAGTGGCCAGATGCAGGCTCAGGACAAATGTGTTTGGAGAACTAAATTTCATAATCTGTTTGGACCTCCGTAGTCTATGGCTGCTTGAGGAGGAGGAGGATGTTGCGTGGTCTAGTTGAGCTGAAATTTGATATGTTCTTCATAGGAATGAAGGGCAAAAGCCTAGAAAATTTGGTTAAAACTGACAGAAAGAGTCTTAAGCAATTGTGTAAATAACCAATATCACCATTGTTTTTACGTTCCATTAGCTGGCAGCTAATGGAACATAAAAACAAGTAGTTTTAAATTATAAGGGGTTGAACATCTGTATAGCGAAAACCATCTGTAAAGTGCAATTCCTATAAACGAAATAACCCCCCCTCAAAAAAAAAAAAAATATATATATATGAATTAAAAAAATAAAAAAATACCTGTCTTCCTATAAAAAAATAAAATAAATACCCCCTCAAGCAGCTGCTTGCCACAGAGGTCTGACAGGAGCCTGTCAGTTTATATGCCACAGTAGGAGATCTGAGAGGATGGCAGGACAAAAAAGTAGAAAATAAACCTAAGGCATATCGATGGTGCAATCCATCACTGAGTTCGCATTCACTTCGAAGGAAGATAGTACGCCGGCAATTTTGTAAATCGGCGCCTTATCTTCCTTCGAAGTGAATACGAACTCAGTGATCAATTGCACCATCGATATGCTTTAGGGTTATTTTCTGCTTTTTAGGGCCCTATAGGAAGATAGGTATTTTTTAATTTTTTTTAATTTATGTATTATTTTGTTTTCACTAAAAGCACCTACCTTCCAAAACTTTGATATTCGATTCACAGGGGTCAATTTTTCATAGCCTATGACACTCCCCGTGTCACAAGCTTTCATTCGACACATAGTTCGTTACTTTCCGCACTCACATTCAGGAGATATATGAGAACAATAATTTTCATTCCCCCCCTTTATTTAGGGGGAAGAAAGCACGAGGGGTCAATGTTTGGTAGCCTACGACATTCCCCGTGTCAGAAGATTTCATTCGATGTATAACTTGTTATTTTCGGTCTTCGCGTCCTGGAGATATAGCTTAAGAATAGTTTTCCCATTTCCCCTTTTTTAGGGGTGGGGGTGGCTCAGTCGGTAGCGCGCCAGGATCGTAATCTGTAGTTCCCAGGTTCGAGTCCCAGCTGGGTCAGCGTTGAGATTTATCTCCGCAAAATTCCCCGCCCTGCACATGGTCAGTAGGGGACACCGATGGACTTGGAAAGGTCTGCCGTCCATCGGATGGATGTGCCGTGGATCCATGTGCGGAAGAACCATACCCTGTGCACGTTAAAGAACACGCTGGATGGCCTTGATGGGAGGCTACCATCTGT
Source organism: Ryuthela nishihirai (assembly GCA_038380435.1). Lineage (NCBI taxonomy): Eukaryota > Metazoa > Arthropoda > Arachnida > Araneae > Heptathelidae > Ryuthela > Ryuthela nishihirai. Next base: position 27,285,975 of record JAWZYU010000026.1, read on the forward strand.
CTCCCAACAGCTGTTCCAGTGGGTCCCCTCCCCCAACCTTCTCTGAGCCTTCCGGGTCCTTGTGACCTGGCCATTTAGCCTATGGTGTGCAAAAAAGTGCCGCTGAGAGGTAAAACAACCCAACAACCCAACCCAGAGGCTAAATTCTGACTCCCCCAACCCTAAAATTAAATCCTGACATACGCCACAATATATATATGGAAATTTTATTACACGTACATATATATGTGTGCTTTTCGAATCCAACTGATGTTCCTTTTTACACCAAGGACAAAATCGGGGTTAGCGGAGGAAATGGCCGACATTGCACACTATCATCTGAGCCATCATCACCCCTGCATAGTTATTTTCTCTGTATACAATATTATGCTGGACCCTTACCTATTTAGAAAGTCACGAGTTGCATCTGCCCGCCAAACTGAATTCTCGAACCGTCCACGAAACTAATCCTGGGCTAGGTTCAACACCATTAACGATTGAAGCGTAATCTATGATATTTATTTAGTAGAAACACTTATGGAGAAAGGACAGTGTCACACGTGTGAAGTGATTCAATGTTTGCCTTTTAATGAATATTACATTTTACAGAAGGCACATTTCAATAAGGTGTTGAACCTCCTCGAGCAGCAACACAAACTTCTAATCTGGCATGCAATCGGTCGTACAAACGCTGGATATCACGCTGGGGGAACCATACCATACACTTTCAACTTGGACGTGTAATTCCGCGATGGTCGTTGCTTGCCACGGTCTGTTGCAGAGTTTTGTCCGATCCAGCCCCAGACAGTCGATTGGAGACAAGTCCGGAGAGTATACTGGCCAAGGGAGTTGGTGCACTGCCTTAAGAGCATGTTGAGTTACCCGGATAGAGTGTGGGCGGGCGTTATCCTGCTGGAATATCGCATTTGAGATTACACTCAAATATGGCAGGACGATTGGCTGTATGATGTCGCTGACATACACCATACACGTACGAGAGTAATAGCTAATCGCTCCCCACACCATGATGCCCGGTGTAGGCCCTGTGTGTCGCTGGCAGATGCACAAGGAAGAAGCCACTCACCTTGTCGCCTTTGGAAGTGTAAACGACCATCAGATGCTCCTAAGCAGAATCGGCTTTCATCACTGAAGATCACAGATTGCCATTTTTCCCTCCAATGAACTCGTTCTTGACATCACTGCAAATGTGCTCGACAGTGACGGTGGTAACCGTGCCTGTAGTTTTTCTTCCAAAAGACGATTGCGTTTCGTTCTTGTAGACACCTTGGCACGACAGAGGATTGAATTTATGACGCTGTAGTATCCAAGCTGCCACCGTCACCCTCCTGATACGCCGATCCTCTCATGCATCCATAACTCTGTGTTGCCTGAAACCATGTCTACGAGTGTGCAAATGCTCTTCTGACCATCGACTGATCTTCTGACCATACCACTACCGATACCTCTCGTCCAACGCGGTGTGCAATTTGAAGAAAAGACCAACCTGCTTCCGACCCACTATACGACCCTGCTCAAACTCTGTGTTGAGTTACGGACGCATGGAGCTAACTGAATAAACGTTGCGAGCCTGCGTCGTCCAGGCATGATAGCTTCTTTAAAGAGCACTAAATAACATGACATAAGACAAATAGCTTCTTTCTACACACCCTAGTCCTGCAATATGCACTGCATACATTTGCATGTTGTTGTCCTCAGTGACGTCATTATTTCATCCAATGACTTTCAATCTTGGATCACGGTTTCTGTTGCCCTTAACTATTAACATATTATAATATGACGTTCTTAAAGGAATTCCATCTGAGCGTTCTTTTTCCAATTTCCGCCACTGTATATATATATATGTTCTTTTCCAATCCAATCGATGTTCCTTTTTACAACGAACAGAATGGGGGTTAGCGGAGGAAATCGCCGACATTGCGCACTACCATCTAAGCAATCACAGCCCCTGCCTACTTGCTTTCTCTGTATATATTATTATACTGGGCCCTGACCTATTTAGAAACTCACGAGTCGCCCCTACTTTTAACAGTAACCTGCTTGTAACCATGGAGGTAGGAATAGGGGGAGGCACCCTTACTATCAGTTACCATAGATGGCTAGTGTAGCCGAAACTGCCATGTTACTTCTACCCTGAGAGTCGCGCTGAAAGGTCAGTTGTCATCGCATATGTGAATGTTTTGTACGAATACTGGCACAATTAAATTTTAATATTTCCTAAAAACAGTAATAGCATTATTAGGTACATGGTGATTTACTCTTTTTTAAATCCCTTTTTGTGTTTGAATGTGTTTACACAAACTGTAGTTGAACACCATGATTAAATTTCTCTATGGTTTTTAAAAACGCTTGTTGAGGTGCATATTGGATGTCTATCGTAATTAACTACATATGAAATAAAATCAATTGAACAATAATACCCTCCAGGCAAAAAAGGGGGGTGAGGGGACATTTCAAACCAGTAGTAATTTTAGCAATATATACAGGGTGTCTCAAAAATATAGGTACAAACTTTTAGGGGAGGTAGATAACATCTAAAGGAATGAGAATTGCATAGGAACCCATAACCGGAAACGTCACCGTAAGTCAATAGGCGGCGCTGTTCATCAGTGCGCTAGAGGGGAAATTTCGGATTTCCTCATTCTAGCTGTAGTCGGCTGATGAAGAGCATGTAAAGGTATTCGAACAGGGAGCTGGCAGACATGCCTTAGTGTATGGAATAGCTGAGAGCAACGGACAAGCCGCTCAACGAATGTATCAAGAACGCTTCCCACACAGACATGTACCGGGCCACCGTTTGTTTGCGCGTGCGCATCAAAATTTGTGCAATTATGGGTCATTAAGCGGTAGCAGAAGTGAGGGCAGGCCATCGACGCGTACTCCCGCCATGGAAGAAAGTGTGTTGGATGCCGTGGAAACTAATCCTAGTACCAGCACACGTGTCGTTGCCTCTGCCTTAGGGGTGTCTCATTGCAGTGTACAGCGTGTTTTGCACGGCGAGTCCTTGCACCCCTTTCATCTCTAAAGGGTTCAGTTACTTCTCCCCGCAGATCATCCTGCACGTGTGCGTTTTGCGCAGTGGTATCTCCAAGAAAGTGCCCAAGATGTGAATTTCCCAGCTTATGTTTTGTTTACTGATGAGGCCAGTTTCACTCGGGATTGCACATTCAATCAGCACAATGCGCATTTGTGGGTCACGATAACCCCCACGGTGTGCGCACCCATGCGGCACAACATCGTTTCGCAGTAGATGTGTGGGCAGGTTTGGTCGGCGACTGCTTAGTCGGGCCATATCTTTTGCCATACCGCATGACCTCCGCGAAGTATCTGATCTTTCTGGAACAGGTTCTACCAGGCTTACTTGCCCATGTTCCAGCAAATGTGAGACGCAACATGTGGTTTCAACATGATGGGGCGCCTCCTCATTATGGAAGGTGTGTTCGTGCGCATTTGAACATGTCTTTTGGTCAACGATGGATTGGGCGTGCTGGACAAGTTGCCTGGTCCCCACGCTCACCTGATTTAACGAGCGTTGATTTCTTTCTGTGGGGGGCCCTCAAAGCTACCGTGTATGAATCGCCTGTGGAGTCTGACATGGATCTCGTGGCAAGGCTCGTCTGCGCTGCTCCTACTATCAAAGAAACTCCAGGTGTGTTCGACCGTGTCCGGCAATCAATGCTCCGTCGGTGTCACGCATGCATCGCATCTCATGGTGGAAACTTCGAGCATCTTCTGTAACATTATGAAATGTATCATCTAGTACACCATTGGTAATAATTATGTCCAATAAATGTTTTCCCATTAATCACTGTCTTGTGTCCTTTCAGATCTTATACCTCTGCTACCACTTTCCCATGACGTTTCCGGTTATGGGTTCCTATGCAACTCTCATTCCTTTAGATGTTATCTACCTCCCTAAAAGTTTGTACCTATATTTTTGAAACACCCTGTATATAGCAGTAGTAGCAGTTGTTTACGCTACTTTCCAATATAAGCAAAATAACGAAAAGCTTAAAAATTCCGGAAGGAAAACTTCATTTCAACTTTTTACCAATGCAATGCCATTCCTTTTATCCATTTTGCAGATAAATTTCTTCAGGAATATCATATAGATGTGCCAACGTTTTTTTCACAATCTCTCGTTCGTTAACATAACACACGCTTAGGAGTACGAGCAATATGGCGACGTCGGTTACAGTTTTCAAGCGATAGGGCATATCCCTCTCTTCCTGCCTCCATGCTTAAAACGAGTAAAACCGAAAATGACACAACGAAACTGTGGGTACATCTTTCGCGACAGTTATAGCTTTAATACTGGTTTCCGTTTTCGTCCTCGTATTTCATTCTGGTTTTTATTTCCTTACTACCACTTTCGTATTATGTTTCCATAAGAGTTACTTCATATGGATTTTTTCATATAAATACTTCTCGTGGATTTAATTTCTTTATTATAACCTCCTATGGGTTTGTTTTTTTTCTTACTCATCGCTTCTCATAGATTCTTTTTTTCCCCCTACCAACACCTCTTATGCCTTTTTATTTACTTTGTTTTCTTAGAACTTGATGGGGGCGGGGTGCTCAGTCAGTAGCGTGCCAGGCTCGTAATCTGCAGTTCCGAGGTTCGAGTCCCAGCTGGGTCAGCGTTGAGACTTATCTCCGCAAAACTCCCCGCCCTGCCGACAGTCAGTAGGGGACACCGATGGTTTGGAAAAGCCGCCATCCGTCGGATGGGACGTTAAGCAGTGGCCCTGTGCACGTTAAAGAGCACACTGGATAGCTTCGACGGGAGGCTACCATCTGTCTCCTAACAGCTGTTTCAGTGGGTCTCCTCCTCCAACCTTCTATGAGCTTTCGGGGTCCTTGTGACCTGGCCATTTAGCCCATGGTGTGCAAAAAAGTGCCGCTCAGAGGTACAATACCCCAACCTTAGAACTTGATCATGATGAACTAGAAAGTGTGGGTGAGAAAAGATCGATATAATAATATCGAATTTTTCTCACCCACTTTCTATTTTCCTTTTTCCTGTGACCATTCACCGCAACCGTTACCCTTGGGTTTCATTACGTAAGATATTGATCCAGTCTTCAACATCAGTCTGCTCGCTCCCGATCTCTTTCCTTCAGATTAATGATCTCAGTGTGACTCAACTGTTCCATATCCCGTAACCATCACTACGGGAAATCTAAAATCTCGTTTCGATCATTTATTTTTATTGGACTATATTTTACTGGAAACCTTCGACGCTGTTAGAAAAGGCCATTCAAAACAGAATAGGAAAAAAAGTCTCCTTTTTGGTGTACCAGAATTTTAAATGAATTTATATTTGGCATTTTTATAGGCACTTTGGCAAGCCTTACTACCGACAAAAAAAATACAGTACTTTTCTGTAACGCAGGCAACTAAAACACCTATTTCCTCATATATTTACAAAATACACGTATTGTACAGAAAATAGGAAGCATCCATGTAACCATTACTTAGTAGGATGCTGCCTCCCCCCCTCCACATATACCCAGAACGGCATGAATATGCATGGCATCGACTAAATAAAGATCTAGAAATTACCCCCAGTAATACTGCAACATTCATCCATTATAAATCCAACAACAGGGCCTTTTGGGGGCAGAAGCTCAGTCGGTAGCGAGCCAAGCTCTCACTTTCCAGTCCCAATCGTGCCTGCATTGAGATTTTATCTCCTGCAACCATTGACATACCCGCAGGAAGGTCCGGACCCCCCCCACCACGAAAATCTTGTCGTCTTACACTAAATCTCTGACTAGTCTATCTGCTCTGAAATCCAAAACAGTTTGTTTTCGTATAATTTTAGCCTCATAATTTATATCAGACACTAAAAATAGATTAAAAAAAAAACTATAAAATCTTATTCTATGTAGAATTTTATTTTAATCTTTGCTGTTCGGTGGAATAGGAAAATCCCATTCGTCTTATTGTCAGACCCCCCCCCCCTCCCCCGAAGTTAAATTCCTGGACTCCCGAAACCAAATTAATGTCTAACACATGCTAAGCAATGAACCTAAATCAGGGATGGGGAAACTACGACCCGCCGCAACTAAAGAACATTTTTGACCACAATCAGTGTCGCCATCCATTATACAACCAAATGCTGGTCAAATCGTCGAGAAAATGCAGCTCATTCCATCCGATTAAAACATGAGTTTAATTATATATGCACTTTAAACCTACTTTTTTCTTACCATTGTTGAATAATTAGTATTATTTCAAGATCGATATAATCACTTCTTTATTATTTCCCGTAGTTATCTATATGTGATTACATAGGATTTTCAAAAAGGCCATCTTAATGTCTATCTAACTTTTTTCAGCATCTCATAGTGAAAAGAGCTTCCCCACCCTTGATCTAAACGAATCAAAAAGAAATTCGGCATTTTCCCGACCACGCAATCGGTAAAAAAAAAGAGCTGTTTCTTGAATATTAAACAAACTAATGTATATATTTAGTTGAGAAATCAATTGATTAAACAATTTGGTTCAACGCCATTGAAACGCAGTTTAAAATTAGATTTCAATATACGAAATATCATTTGATTTCTTCTTGTGCAATAAATATAAGTAACCGTTAGATAGGTAATCACTCTTAGTTTAATGTCGATATCAAATATAGAGGGTTGGATTGTTTTACCTATGAGCGGCACTTTTTTTGCACACAAAGGGCTAAATAGTCAGATCACAAGGACCACGAGGGCTCAGAGATGGTTGGTAGAAGGGATCCACTAGACAGCAATTGGGAAACAGATGGTAGCCTCCCATTCAGTGTGTTCTTTACGTGAACAAGGTATAGCTCTATCGCACAATGCACCATCGCTTAACGTCCCATCCGATGGCCTTTCCAAACCCATTCTGACCGAGTGCAGGGTAGTTTTACTTCTTCATTCTCCGATTTTCGAGGGCCTCCTTAGAAAATATGCGTTATTCAACTCCTCAAGGATGCGGAGAGGGTTACCAGTGGGAGTTTTCCAGTGATTACCCAGAAGGGTACGCCGCTGGTAATCACAATATTAAAATTGGTAGCAAAATAGTTTAAAGTAAAACATCATTAGCTTTGGTTACTTTCAAAATATTTTACTTTTTTCATTATGTAAGATGTTTTTAAATTCTGGCCAGAGATATTGTTTTCGACAGTGAATTTATTCCATTTCCTTCTGACTTTCAGGTAAAAAAAAAATACCATATTTTAAAAATTAATCCGTTTTTTAACGACTAAAGCAATTTATTAAAACTTCGCAAGAGTAAATCTTACCACTTACTGAAAATGAGAAAAAATGTCCTCCAGATGTTTGCTATCGGTCAGCCCGTTTTACCGAAGTTTCTCTTTATCACTGATTAATGTACCTCTGCTTCGGGTAAGATATATGCAGTAGCAAGTTAATCTTTTTTGTATTCTTGATGTAATGCGCAGCTCCTTTCAACTCGTGCGCCATCTGCTCTCTTTCCAATTTACTTAAATGATTCAATGTCGTTTTTCTGGCATACGTCTCTTAAGCACCGCATCTGGATTAAGGTTGAAATCGGGAAAAAAAGAAAATTACCTTTCTCTATATTCCCTGAAACAAAATAATGACTTTTTGATTCTTAACTCTAATCTTTTCGTCATTGAAGGTGTGTATCAGAAAAAATTTCTTCAAAGATGTTAATGAAAAAGTTTTATGTTTGGAGTATGAATATTCGTGTTGTCTTTCTGGTGAGGTCCTGCCATCCTCATAGACCTTCTACTGTGGTACATAAACTAACAGGCTCCTATCAGACCTCTGTGGCAAGCAGCTGCTTGAGGGGTAGGTGCGAATTGAAGGTTCTGGTCGGCCCGAGGGAGTTTTCAATAAACGGCCCATATTATAAAATGGTATTTATTTATTACATATATTTTATATCTATTTGCTAAGATATCGATTATTTACTCATCAGGAATATTATTACAGAAAATGTAATAGAAATCAGTCAGTTACAAACTGTAACAAACTGTGTCTTATTAGTGCAAAAGCATAAAAATTTGAAATATTATACCATTATAAAAAAAATACCCCCTCAAGCAGCTGCCTGCCACAGAGGTCTGACAGGAGCCTGTCAGTTTATATGCCATAGTAGAAGGTCTGTGAGGATGGCAGGAACTCAGCAGAAAAACGACACGAACATCCATGCCTTACCCGGGGCTCGAACCCAGGTCCCTTAGATTAATAGCCAAGCGCGCTAACCACTCGGCCATGGGATACCATTATACGTGAATAATATCAAGTATGGTGACCCACTATTCCATCGGCCCACCGAGGATTCCCTCGATAGGTCAATCCGTCCATTAAGGCAGTATTTATTAAAACAGGTGAAAGTTGGTTGGTTGTTTTATCTCTGAGTGGCACTTTTTTGCATACCATGGGCTAAATGGGCATGTTACAAGGACCCCGAAGGCTCAGAGAAGGTTGGGGGAGGGACCCACTGGAACAGCTGTTGGGAGACAGATGGTAGCCTCCCGTCAAGACCATCCAGCGTGTTCTTTAACGTGTACAGGGTATGGCTCTCCCGCACACGGGGCCACGGCTTAATGTCCCATCTGATGGATGGCGGCTTTTCCAAGCCCGTCGGTGTCCCCTATTGATCGTGGGCAGGGCGGGGAGTTTTTCCGAGTTATACACAAGTGAAGGTAATAAGGGGCAAAAGTAATTTATCTTTGATGTAATACCGATAAGAATATTGTTTTTAATGTAAAATTTATGTCAAAATTAATTTTTTAAAGAAAGCAAAAGGAATTGTAAGTCTCTGGTAATGCTGCTGTCGACCATAGTTGGAAGTTTTCTTTTGATTGCACCATAATCGTGATATTTGTAAATCCCCTCGTTGTTCGTTACCATATTTGAGGCAGGGCCGGATTTATCTTAAGGGTGAGGATAAGCGGCAGGGAGATGCATACCGCTCTTTAAAAATGATAGTAATCGAAACAGAGGCGAAACAAAAATTTAAATACACGCATTTTTCAAGAAATTTGTTAAAGACTATTCAAACGGTGAGAAAAATTTTATAACGGGATGGCATTCGGCTCGATCTCGCCCCACCCCCCTCCCGCACTTTTTTTTCTCTCATAAATCCGGGCCTATCAGGAAACAATTTCCTAAGAACCTATTGTTAGGTATGCAATAGCAAGATCTCAAGAAAGCGAGTTTACTCACCAGTATATCTGGTAATTGATCAGTTTTGGAAGTGGTCAGGCTGTGGCGTACTCAGAAACTTCTGAGGGAGGGAGGTGACATCTTGAGTCTCTAATTTTCGGGGACTTCCTTAGAAAATATACATTCAGCCTTCAAAGGGGAGAAGGGGGTACACCACTGTAGTTAAGCACACTAAACTTAAATATATAGTCAACAGAATAACTAGGATGACTTCGCAGATGCAATCAATGCCCACGAAGTGATAGCCAGGGTTCAGTTGTAGATATCTTTATGTTTATTCCAGAGATGAGTTCGGCACAAAATTTTTGAGTCCCAAAACTCGAACTATTTTAATAATTAATGAGCCAGCCCCATTAGTGAGAAAAAAATTCTGACACATTGCAAAACATTATATACAGGGTGTTTCAAAACTCTCTGTACAAATTTCAATGGAAGATAGGGAGTATCAAGTCTAACATTTTTTTCTTCTATATGTCCGCTAACATAAACCTTCGGTGATAGAAGGCGCTGAAATTGGTTAGAGGGACGAAGTGGGAATGGGTTGGGTTGTTTTACCTCTGAGCGGCACTTTTTTGCACACCATGAGCTAAATGGCCAGATCACAAGGTCACCGAAGGCTCAGAGAAGGTTGGGGGAAGGAGACCCACTGGAACAGCTGTTGGGAGACAGATGGTAACCTCCCGTCAAGGTCATCCAGCGTGTTCTTTAACGTGCACAGGGTATGTCTCTCCCATACACGGGGCCATAGCTTAACGTTCCATCCGACGGATGGCGGCCTTTCCAAGCCCATCGGTGTCTCCTTCTGACCATGGGCAGGGCAGGGAATTTTGCGGAAATAAGTCTCAACGCTTACCCAGGAATGACTCAAACCTGGGAAACTCGCTTACTTGACTAGTAACATTTTCACAGTAAATTAATCAATTAAATCAACTGGGGTGAAAATTTATGGATCTCCAGTTAATGCTGATGCAGAATGGCATTTTAATTTTATAATATGATGAGTGATCATCTGAAGTTTCACATATAAAATCTGTTCAAAAATAAACTGAAATATGTAATATGTTTGCTTTTAATCAGTGACGTATGCATTTTACAGGTGATTTTGAATATAATTTTCATTGGAAAAATGCCTAAAAATTATTTAAAACATAAAGCTAATAATTTTTAAAGCAATTTCATACATTCCTCATTGCACTTTTAAATGTGAAATTTGGGGAAAATATTGTTACATAAATGCAAAATTAAAAAATCAAAATGTAAAAGAAAAAAAGTCTTAATTATTTGCCATTTTATATATCATTTCCACCAGTCAGCTATTTTCAGATTACTTCAGTGCACAAGAGTATGCATTAATCGTTCATGAAATACATTAAAGTTCAAAACATTTAAATTGTTAGGATGAATTTCATCATCATTTGAAAAGCTGTAAGCCATTAAAATCAGTAATGTGGAAGAAGAAATTCCTTCAGTAGGTGACACAACATGTTCCATAATGTATGCTTATATATATACAGTATTACATTGGCTCTTACTGGGTCATATGCAGTGCCGTCTTAACAGTATTGTAAGCCCTTAACAGTAAGTATGGCAAAGCAATGCACTGAGTCTCCTACCCACCCATCTACGGGAATAAAAATGTAAACGGTCAATGAAATTAAGCCTATAGATTTATTGGTACTTTTAACAAAATCAATGTTTACATATAAAAATCATGCTGTAAAGCGAGGATTAATCAACACAAACTTTTGTGAAATTTAGAATCGTGGGGCCCAGTGTGCTCATGCCTTAAGACGGCCCTGGTCATGTGCTCAGTTTTCACATTCAGAAGCATATGACCTTTGTAATTGATTTGAAATTTATCGAAAAACTACTGCACTAGTGAGAAGGTCAAAATTCTGAACATATGACCTTTGTAATTGACTTGAAGGAAACATTCACATGTAATAATAAGACTGTGTTTATAAACAGACTAATGATGAGATTTTATCTAAATGATTTTTGGGGGTTCTAGGATACAAAAGGCAGACTATAGCTTAGTTGGTTGTTTTGGGTTTATAGGCGCATTAGCATCTCAGGCTATAATGCGCCAAACGAATGTCTAAATAAAAGATAAAAGTCATAAGACCCACACCAAATTTTAAAATTAACCACACACATACAAAAAATGTAAAACAGTAAAAGGTAACATAGTTAATAACAAGAAACAAATGTATAAATGTGTAATAATTATAAAAAGAACCCAGGTGTAAGCGACCTGGGTTAAACATTTGAATACACAAATAAAATATCCAGTGTATTTAAAAAATTGAAAAACAACGTTTAAACAACAATGATCTGATAAAAGATGTCCGAGGGTAAGGGGCTCGGATGTAAAATCATGATGGTTAAAAAACATATGACGTTCAAAAGTAAAACATGGACAAGACACTAAGATGTTTGATGGTTAAAATGGTGTCACAAAACTCACACTTAGGTTCGTCGTCCGCCCGAAGAAGAAACGAATGAGTAATAAATGAATGACCAAAGCGGAGCCGAACAAGTACAACTTCCTCCTTGCGATTCCTGCGGTAACAAGACTGTCATGGTTTGATGATAGGTTTGATCTCAAAGAGCTTGTTCGTAAGCTGTTCTGGCCAAGATCTCTGCCACTGTGCCTGGAGCTCGTTGGTAAAACGCTGCCGGAAATCTAGATAAGGAACCGGCAGCAGAGTCAGACAAGGACATGGCTGACCTGGCAGCAGCATCTGCCAAATCGTTGCCCCTGATACCGACGTGACCGGGCACCCAACAGAAATGGATGGCGGTTGTGGCTGCCAGACGATGTAGCTGCTGGTGGATCTTAGTAAGAACTGGGTGAGGCCGATGCCTCACTGAGATCAAAGCCTGTAGCGAGCTAAGCGAGTCGCTGTAAAGCACACACTGACGATGATGCTTAGCCACTATGTGCTCCAAGGCAAGACTGATAGCGTGCAACTCTGCAGTGAAGATGGAACACTGCAGTGGGATATGGTCTGCAATGATTACATCACAGCAGATCACGGCCAATCCCACTGATGTGCCGGACTTTGAGCCATCTGTAAAGACAGGCAAGAAGTCCGGGTGCTCAGCACGATGGCTGGCGAAGAGTTGCTGATACACACAGTCGGGTGTAAAAGCCTTCCCTGTCCTGCACAGAGAAAAATCACAGAAGGGGAAATAGCGAGCCACGGTGGAAGCGGCTCAGCTGTCGACTGTGCGATGCTATCGAGACTGGTGTTGATGTCCCTGAGGTAGCCTCGGACTCGCAAACGGAAAGGACGAATGGCAGTCGGCCGATTTGTGTAAAGCATTTCTCACTTTGGACTGAAAACGCAGTCAAAAGGGGGATGGCCAGGCAGGGATCGCAATTTAGATGCGTATTGTAGGGACAACTGCTGACGGCCAAGAGATAGTGAAGGTTCGTCAGTCTCAACATAAAGACTTTGGACTTGTGAGGTGCAGAAGGTTCCCGTGCAAACATGGAGGGCCTGATGATGGAGGGGGTCCAGCACCTTCACCACCGAATCCTGGGCGGAATCGTACATCTGAGATCCATAGTCCAGTTTCGACCAGACAAGTGCACGGTAGAGGCGGAGCAAAGAACATCAGTCCGCCCCCCAATAAAGGGAGGAGAGGACCTTGACGATGTTCAATGCCCGCGTGCACTTCGACCTGAGATGACGTATATGCGGTAAAAAGGTCAATTTCCGATCAAAGATGAGACTGAGAAACTTGGTCTCCACCACAACTGGAAAAATGTTACCCCCGAGCCGTAAATCGGGATCCAGGTGAAGATTACACTTGTGGCAAAAGTGCACACAAGCGGTCTTTTGTGGGGAAAACCAAAACCCGTTTGCCGTCGACCAAACCGAAATATTGTTCAGGGCAATTTGCAGTTGTCTTTCAATGACCCTCATGCTGGATGAAGAGCAAAAGATGCTAAAATCGTCAACATAGAGGGAATTGCCTACTGATGGAGGAAGTTGTCTAGTAATAGAATTGATCTTGACAGCAAAAAGCGTAACACTCAGAACGCAGCCTTGTGGCACCCCCTGTTCTTGGGGGTACAGCCGCGACAGAGTATTGCCGACACGGACACGAAAAGAACGTGTCGATAAGAAGTTGGATATGAAGATCGGCATATGACCTCTCAATCTGAAGCTATGGAGGTCACGAAGAATGCCAAATCTCCATGCCGTGTCGTACGCATTTTCAATGTCGAAGAAAATTGATACCAGGTGCTCTCGACGTAAAAATGAATTCCTGATCGCCGATTCGAGGTGGATCACGTGGTCTAAAGCAGACCGGTGCCTGCGAAAGCCACACTGGGTGTTGGAAAGAAGGCCGTGATGTTCCAAATACCAGGCTAGCCTGGTATTTACCATTCTTTCCAACACCTTGCAGATGCAGCTCGTCAATGCAATTGGACGATAATTAGAAGGAATCTTGTGATCTTTGCCTTGCTTGGGGAAGGCCAAGATGATGGCCTCCTGCCAGGAGTCAGGAAACTGCTCCTCGATGAAAATACAGTTGAAGAGTCGGAGCAGTCGATCCTTACTTGATGGTGAAAGATGTTGGAGCATGGCATAATGGACATTGTCCGGCCCGACAGCAAATGCACAAGACGAGTGCAGAGCAATGCTAAGCTTCTCCGCTGTGAATGGCCTGTTGTAAGACTACTGGCCATTCGAGTGGAAGGACAATGCAGAGCCATTCCGCCCTGCTCTACTGGGCCAGAAACTCAGGGGAATACGAAGACGAGGGAGATGGAGGAGAATGACTCCCCAGAGTGTTGGCAATTGCTTTGGGATCAGCAATTGCCTGTCCTTTATGCTCCAGGATCAATGAGTGGGACGTGTAGTTCCCACCCATCTTCTGGACTTTATCCCACACGACCTTAGAACTGGTCATGCAGGTGATAGAAGACGTATAGTTGATCCAAGATTTCTTCTGGCTCTAGTGTCGGACGAAACGAGATTTTGCCCTGGAGTGTTTGAACTTTTCGAGGTTGGGGGTCATCGGATATCTCCAAAACACCCCTCCCAAGCCTCGTTCTGAGCCTTACGAGCTGCGGTGCAATCTGGATTCCACCATGGTTTCGGAAAACGAGGAAACCGTGTCGAAGTTTGAGGAATTGTTGATGTAACTGCATCTACGATACAGTCCGTTATCTCTGCTACTGCCACATTGATGGACTCCTGGCTGACAGAGTGGTCATCAAGCTCAGATAAGAGCTCAAAACCACCTCAGTCAGCCGATCGAGCCTCCACCGTGAGACGCATGAAGGACTGCAAGGCCTCCCATGGGAGATGGTGCACACTACGGAGAGGTGATTGCTGCCATAAGAGTTGTCCTCGACCTCCCATGTAAAGAGTGGAAGGATCGAAGAGGAGCAGATGGAAAGGTCAATGGCAGTGAAAGTGCGAGTTGGGGAGTGAAAGTAAGTACTGACACCGGTGTTCAACAGGGAGAGAGAAGGATCCAGGCTCTAGTTGGTGTCAGCATCACCCCAAAGTGGACTGTGTCCATTCAAGTCCTGACGGCAGCTGCGAGACGAGATCATCAAGGTCTTCCTGGTAGACAATGTTCCCAGGTGGAAAATATACAGAGCAGACAGTCAGCGAGAACCCCACGAAGAGGCAGAGGGGGTGAAGGGCACAACCTGGTATGGAGAATGGTTGCTCACAAGGATGGCAACACCCCCGCAAGCTGGACCATCTCCATCCAAGTCCCGATGAACTATTATAAAGTGACGGATCGTGGGATCTGTGACTGGCTGCAAGTATGTCTCCTGCAGGCACACACAATTGGGCTGGTGTGTCTGAAGGAGGGCCTTGATATCGTCAATATTCCTCTGGAATCCACGACAATTTCACTGTAGAAGTGTGGCCATCTTAGGACTTAGAAGAATGGGCGGATGACGAATTCCTATTCAGCTTAACTGCCGCAGACGACTGTTTAGCGAATAGGGGGTGGTCGATATCCATGTCCTTGGAATCATCCGAGGGACATGGAAAGGTTACCGCCCTTTGTGGAGGAGTGATAACTTTCTTTTTGTGCCCGGCAATGGCCCCTTTGGTTTGGAAGGTCTTGCTGTCTGAGGACGGGGAGGCCTTCCGGTGGAAGACTCAGTTGCAGGAATGGAAACCGGGGTTGATGTCGAAGTCGACTCCACCCTCGGTTTCACCTGCGTGAGGAGGTACTTCGCTGCTGGCAAGAAAGACTTGATGGCACACTGATATGTCTGCACCGCCACTGAAGTGATTGGAACGATGGGCTTTCCAATGACAGAACCGGCCTAGGATACCTTGCCAGGCTGGGTGGGCGGTTTCTCGCTTCAGCATAAGAGATGTTGTTTACTACTTTCAAGTGTTGCACCTCCTTTTCTTCCTTCCACTTTGGACAGTTGCGGGAGAGTCGCCGGATGTTCGCCACTACAGTTGACACAGCTTGCCTTTTCTGCTGTGCAGTCAGGATCGAGCCACACTTCCTTACTGCCACAGCGAGCACAGGTGGGTTTGCTCCGGCAAGCTGTGCGGGCATGACCGTATATCTGACACTGAAAGCAGCGCAGAGGTTTCGGAATATACGGTCGGACCTCACAATGTAAATAACCTGCCTTGATGGAAGAAGGCAGGCGTGGCATATTAAATGACACAATCAACACCCTAGTGGGTACCAATTTCCCACCACGGCGTGTCGAAACCCAATGGACCGCTGTTACTCCTTGAGGTGCGAGCTCCGAGAGGATCTCCTCCTCAGGGACTTTGATGAGGCCCCACTCAGTGATCACACCCCGAGAGGAATTCAGAGTTTTGTGAGAAATGACCTCAACATCCACCCCACCAATCTCTGTAACCTTAAGGAGCAGTTCAGAAAGTTTTGAACAAGCGGTCTCAACTTGTAAGTCACCAGATCGTAAGCGCTTGGCGGATTTCGGCTCTACTGCAAGACCTTTCAAACCTTTATTAACAAAAAATGGGAACATGTCCCCAAGTACCTGATCGTCAGTGGAGTGGACGATCAGGAATCTCGGGAACAAAGACACAGACAGAGAAGACGATGGCAGAGATAATGGAGACAAAGAAGATGAGGGCTCATGTTGAGCCTCTTGTTGTCTCCGATCGCATTAATTTCATTCTCTCTCACTTTTTTTTGTGTGTGGTTCAGTGCCCGCTGTCCGCACTCTCCACGGAGCCCAACAAGGGGACGCCCAGTCGGGCGCCAGGGCTACGCAGGCACTATATCCACCCAGACAGTGAGCCAAGCCCTCACAAATAAAAGGAAAATAAAAAGAGAAATGTGCAGAACAAAAACATTCTACAGAAAAGGAACAAAGTGCAAAATAAGAAAATTGTGAAAGACCAAACTGGCCTCACAAAGAAAGTATAACTTCAAAAGGAAAATAAGTTGTTAGGAAACTTGCGAACCTGTACCCAGACCGTGGGCAAGGTTACTCACCGCTTTGCACGGTTGACCCTAGCAGTACCTGCCCACCAGCCGATTGCTCCTGGGGGACCACCTGAGGAGCTCCCGTTTACCGGAAGCAGAAGCCAAAGCAGTCTATAGCAGAGGCCCTGGAATCCGCTGCCCAGCCCCACGACAGACAGGCTCCCCAATGGCAAGACGGCCAAATGGGACCTCGTCAGTCATGAGCTGAGGAGAGAAGACGGGGACCCCCGAGCAACTACCAGGATCCTCCTTTCCCGGGACGCGTCTCAGCTCACGGCAAACACGCGGGCGATCATTTAGGACCCTGTGAAGCTAACCGAGCCAGCGGAACCATCACAGGGTGGTCCCCTCACCGCGTACAGGAGCTCGCACTTAGGGGAGACTACAGCTTAATAGTGTCTCTCTGGTAACATTTTCCCACTGCCATGATAATAGGTTCACGTAAAGATTTCTGAGAGAAATTAACTAAACGAAGTGCATCATTTCTCAATTTTTATACTGCTTTGTTTTTTGACAATTTGCTTTAACACGTACAAGACATATTGTTGAATGAATTGTTCTGAAAAGACTACTCCAAAGAATATTTATTATCCAAAGTTAAGCTGGAAAATTGATTGTATCAAGTAACTCAAATAGTAAGAGCAATTCAGGAGTGGATTTTACCACTTAAAGAATTTTTTTATGCTTTCAAATATGTTGGTATTTTTCTATATTTCTTTGGTTTTAAATAATAGTCCATTTAAATTTATATAAAAAGTCCATTTATTAAAATACTTTTCATAATTCATTTTAAAAATAATAAATATTTAAACTGTATATACAAGCTTCTAAAACAAAATGTATAGAAAACAAATTTGGTTATCATCAGGAAACTGCCTGAGAATAGCTGGTATGTGAATTATTTCTTTTCTCACTGAGTTGCAAACAGTCTTCTTTCATGAGTCCCTTCCACACCTCAAAGTGATGATTGAGTCCAGGCTGCACATGAATTTTGTAATGACTGCCAAGCCCACCTGAAGAAGTTGTGCAGCCAAAAAACACTCGCCGAATTCTAGAGTGGACAAGTGCCATTGAACACCTAAAATATTCAAATTTTATTAATTCCTTGATAGTCAATAGTTAAAATAACAAAAACTGCATATTAATGATTTTAATAACATAAAAAATTACTTTAAAATAAACAAGTTTTGAAAGTAATGTGCTATGAAATTTAAGGACATCCTTAGTATTATTAGCATTCAGTTCATTATTTGTGATAAAATATTTTGCATGTAATATGAGCTAAATATTATTCAAATGAATTATTTCAATATAGCATGCAAAAAGTCAGCTTAAAATGTGAAATTTCTGAGCTCAATGGTATAATCCACTTGGTATTGATACTTTGTTTCACAGATTACACTAGGGATTAGCTAGCATGTAACTCATCAATTTGTGACTGATCTAGTCACAAAATGAAATTTTGTTTTAAAAAATTTTAACTGCAAACAGAGCTACCAGAAGTGGAAGCAGAAAGGCTTTTGCCTTGAATGGAGTCTCTGATACTATTCAGGGTGCCCACATTTGAAGACAGTCATGGGCCCGAAAATTACTGCTTTATGGTAATGACATAAATAATAACTATTCAGTATCATAAATAATCATATGTAATTTAAAGGATTGAAAATTAGATTAAAATATTCTTCTAGCAAAATTCGCTTGTAGTTAAATCTGGTGTAGCAAACCTATGGTGTGATTAAATGCTTGCTCCTAGCTTATTTGTGCTCAAGATATTACTCTTAGGTTAAAACAACACTTTACAATATTTATAATGATTCTATACTTGCTTATAATGATCATAATCTAGCTGGATATGTAAAATGTTTTCTTGGTATTTGCTATGATATAACATTGCAGAAGTCTAGTTCTCTTAGAAATGAAACGTGCTTAAAACCAAGTGAACACCATTTGTAATAACAGTTGGAAGCGTGCACAGAGCAAGGGGATTGCCTAAACAAAAGTACTGCATTGCACAATGATTTTATGACCATTTGTTTGCTGTTATTCTTGCAATTATTTTGATGATTCCAGCGAAAATTGAACAATAGATCTTTCAGCTGCCTGGACATCAACAATTGCAAAAACAAGGACAGTGTAATATAATAATGCTTTTTATATATCTTATATATCTCTGAAGTACAATTTCCTTATCATTTCTCTTGTATATAACAGAATGTCTGGTTTGCTAGAAATAGATTCAACTCTATATGTTTAAACGATCATTTCATTAAACTCCATATTTAAATTTCATTATTATTATATAAGAAAACAAATTTTTTCAGATAATTCGTAATATTTTTATAGTTCTGCTATACTCCAGAACTTATTAATATTATACATTAATACTCTGAAATATCACCATTCAGAATCAAATATCACCATTGGTGTTTAGTATTACCTAATATCAGAACTGTATAAAGGGAATATAAAATAATGCAGCCATGAAAAGCATCTAATACATAACGACACATTTTAGTATTAAAACCTTTACACAGTGACATGTTTTTAACTGGTGGCCACTGTTTCAATAGTAGAAGTAACAGTCAAACCATTTTTAAACAATGGAGGCAACTCATAGTCCATAATGAATGTCAATGCATTAAGTAATATTACTGGTGTGCCCTGTTGCTGTCGAATGGACATAACCCTCTTACAGCAGGAGATGACTAATATTTTGTCTGGTGAGCTTATGTAAGAATGCTAAACTGATTCATCGTAATAGACAACTAAAGTTAAAAATATAAGATAATTTAATGTAAACAGATTTTCTATCAAGGAAAGTATCACTCTAAGTTTAATGTCGATATGTTTTAGAGGAAAATTGTCTTGAGCCAGGTGGGATACAAACCCCGACCTACTGATAACATCTCAGGTGCTCTGACCACTGAACTACTGATTAAGATCTCTAATTGATGGTATGAACTTTCTACCTACAGTATACAATTTTCTGTGTCTCATGAAGACACTGTCCCAGCTGCTCACATCTGCCTCAAGAAGCAGATGAGAAGTATGTCATGAAGATGACAAGTACAAGTATAAAAAATTAAATAAATACTCCATCAAGTAGCTGCTTGCCATAGAGATCTAACAGGAGCCTGTCAGTTTATATGCCATAGTAGGTCTGAGAGGATGGCGGGACCTCAGCAGAAAAATGACACATACATCCATGCCTTACTCAGGGCTTGGACACAGGTCCCTTAGATCAGTAGCCAAGCACACTAACCACTCGGCCATGGGACAGCTAATTATGAGTATACAACTGAATAAATTAAAGAAATTTCTCAATGTTTCTGTTCAACTGTCAAGGAAAGTATCACTCTTAATTTAACATGAGACACAGAAAATTGTGTACCGTAGATAGAAAGTTCATACCATCAATTAGAGGAGATCTTGATTGGTGGCATGTAGCCCAGTGGTCAGAACAGCTGATGTGCTATCAGGAGGTTGTTGGCTTGTATCCCACCCGGTGCAAGACAATTTTTCCTTTAAAATTAATATTGATGTTAAACTGATACCTTCCTTGACAGTTGAACAGAAACACTAAGGAATTTCTTCAATTTATTCAGATTTTCCACATACAGCAAAAGATGAAAATGTAATCATTTTGTGAAAACAAGAATTTACATAAACAATACTGAAGTAAAACTTTACTTACATAACACATGGTTCTCTTGTGACATACAGATCATAGCCAGTACACAAATAGGGAACAGATGAGTTCATTGTACTGTCTGCAGAAACACGGTTTTTAACTTTATCATCTGACACTCTAACTTTTACTTTTTTATCTGAATACGGTACATGGTAAACATTTGCACCTATAAATAAATATTAAAAATCAGTGACATTTCCAAATTATACATGCATTACTGAATAAGCATAAAACATTCAGGATCACCTTCTCTTTGCTGATATGTAATCAATGGAAATATAAATTTATAAGATCGTGGCATGTGGAAAAAACTATACTCAGAAAATTATGTTGTGTAATGGATGTAATAATTGCTTGCACAGTAGGATTTTGATTTGAGAACAGAACATTTTAATTGCAGAAGGTTACAAAACATTACATATGAACTACATTAAAAGAACTGTTAACAACAATAAATTGCAATTCCAATATATTTAATATTATCTATAGCAGTATGTTACATCCAACTGAAAAAGAAAATCAAGATTCTGGGGTTTTAATAACTGTTATTTGTCTTAATGATAAAATGCTTAATGAATATGTATACACATACTGTTTATAGTCCATGCTCCACCACCTTGACTTCTAGCAACAAGGTCTACAACCACCATAACAGCATGTTGAAGAGGATGCGTGTGTCGCAGATCATGAGCTACTGCTATCACTTGATTGGAAGCTGGGTTAACAATAACAGCCCCAACTTGAACCTTAGGAAATTTAATGGCAATTAATAAACAAAATTAATAACTATTTTTTTCAAAAATTGTATGAAAGAGAGCAAATTAAAGCATATATGATGTTAAAAATCAGAAAATTTACTGCAATTATGAACTGCTTCCTGACACAAGGTAAAGCTAGTTTAAAAACCAATTTCATGAGTAATAAACTTGCCTTTGACCATCAGGTAGATAAAAAAAATAAAATATATACATTCACAGAGGAATTTTTTTCTTATATCTGTGTTGTTAATGAATGCAGCAAAATCTATTTTTTAGTTTTTAAAATTTAATAGCTCTATATCACTGCAAAAAGGTTTAAAATTTTTATACAGTGATATAGAAGTATTAAATTTTAAATAATTAACACTTAACATTGATTTTATAATTGTTTTAATCTATTTCAGTATTTGCCATCTTTCAAAAAACATTTTTATATAAATTATAAGTGATTAAAAATACAGAATTTTATGGAATTACATGTTACTTTAAATGTTAAAATAATTTTGCTGATATTAGATAGTTCAAATGCACCTTGAATATTGTTTTACTAAGCATAAACTCAAAAAAGTAGAAAGAGTACATTGTGACATACTTAAAAGAATAGAATTAGTTTGCACCAATAGACAATTGTTTTAAATAAAACTTTTTTATGTTATAATTAGAACTCTAAATACAAATTTAGATATAAATTAAAAAAAAATAACCCCTTAAGCAGCTGCTTGCCATATATATAAATTATCATGTACTAAATTTTTAATATTTTTGTATTTAATTTGAATATTTACTGCAGCAACAACTGAATTGAAATTAACTTGTGGTAAAGTCAATTCTAGTTCAGTGGTTAGAAGACTCTGGCATGAATTTGGAGAGATGTGGGTTCAAGTCCCATAAATTGACAAACTAATTTTTTCCACAAAAATTATTTATTGTTTTCTGTGTATTTACTTTGGCTTATTATTTCATTAATAATGCCTAGAGCATGAGCAACTTTCTTATTTCCATCTTATTCAGAGCAACAGCAGAAGTTGCTGTTCCAGATCATAAATGGCGTCATCGGCAACACACGAGAGATGACAAATACAATCACATTGTGGAAGGATGACAGGTGAATTCTAGTTCACTGGTTAGAACATTCTGGCATGAATCTGGAGAGACATGGGTTTGAGTCCTGTGAATTGACAAACTCATTTTTTCCACAAAAATTATTTATTAAATACAGAAACTTTCAAAATTATTTTATTATTTTTGTCTGATGTATTGCAAATAACAAAAAAGGCCTATACAAACCAGTAGTTTCTAGGACCCTTATCTGTTCTATATGTGCAAATCAAACAGTTTATGTATGTTTTAATTAACTTTTGGGTAAATTCTTATGACTAGAAATACCACTGTCAAATGTTTAAGTTTTCATAACCCTTTAAATATTAAACAAATATTGTTGAAAATTGAGAATTAGAGAGATCTGAATGAAATCTTCTCTCATTCAGTTTATTTCCAGTGATACTTTTCTAAAAAAGTTTAGTATCAAAGCTAGGAAGTGAACTTTCATAATTGTGATGTGACTTTACCACTGATTAGCATTTTTTGCATACAATGGGCTAAATGGCCTCCTCACAAGGAGACCAAGGGTTCAGAGGAGGTTGGGGAAGGTGATCTACTGGACAACTGTTAGGACACAGATGATTGGATGTCCTTGACGGGAAGCTGAGTGTTCTTTAATGTGAACAGGATATGGTTCTTCTGTGCACAGGGTCATGGCTTAATGGTCTATCTGATGGATGACAGCCTTTCCAAGCCCATTGGTGTCCCCTATTGACCAAGGGCAGGATGAGGATTTCACAGAAACTAATTTCAATGCAAGCCCAGGTGAGACTCAAACCTGGTTTTTCGGTTGGGGTTTTATGGTGCAAGAGCAACATTTGAGCCTGGGAATTGCAGATTATGAGCTTGGAGCACTACCGACTTACCCCCCCCCCCCCCAAAGGAAATGTCTAGTAACCTTTGGTAATATAGTACAGATTTGTTGTAACAAATGCTAAATAAAATCTGGTAATATAGCATATGATTTGTTGCAACATATCATATCCCATAATATTAATTTTGGGTCAATTCAATTGAACTGACTTTCCATGCTTCAAAATGGATTCAGATTTACTAATATAGCAATTTTATTTTGCTTCAAAGTGAGTTATAAACTTTAGTGATTTAAATATACACTATATATATGCTTATGTTATGTAATCTTGATATTACCTATTGTGACTAAAAATATGTATGTAATGGTATTGATAAGCAAAATTAATTATGATATTAAATTTATATTGTGGTGTATGCAATTAATGTAAACTTGTGAAATTACCTTTATTCATCATAACATTTTTCTCTATAAACTGAATATATTTATACCAGTTTGGAAGGCAACAAAATATTTGTGAACAGTGCTAGTTTCCTTTTCCTATTTATAAAAGAAGTTAATAACTGTTGTTAATTTATTAATGAAAATAAATATAATTTGTGTCAAACATTTAACAATGTTTTAAGAACAAATATAGCTGTAATAGCAAGCAATATTATGAAATATCCTCACCTCACCATTTTTAGCTGCATCAATTGCCATTTTCATGTGCATTTCCATATTTTGCTTCTCTTTTACGCTAAACAATTCATCATTCAAAACAGTGGCAATACTATAAAAAATTAAATCATACTTTAATCAACCATGACATTGAGATCTTCAGTTCCTTTGTTATAAGTTATTAAAAATATCAGATAGTAATCTACAATGAAATAAGATTAACATTATTATTTCTAACTATAGATTTCCATTTATACTTAACCAATACATTAATAATAATTATTATTATATTTAATAACACGATAAGAACTTCAGGAGTAAACTGTGAAAAGAAACTGACAATATAAATATACAAATTAACTAGATTGTTTAAACCATAAAATATGTTTACACTAATATCACAAATTTAGGAAAAAAAATAAGATAACCCATGATAAAAACCACAAACTACCTGAGTGTACACTATATAGGTAAACTCAAAGACTGAAAATTGCCATCTTCACTGGCCAAATCAAAGAGCTACTAATTGTTATTAATTAGTAGCTCTTTGAGTTATTAACTTTATTGAGTTATGAACTTTATTATTATTAAATAATAAAGAGCTGCTAATTAATAACAGTAGCTCTTTGATTTGGTCAGTAAAATATAAACTACACTGTCATATCAGAATAATATGACCACCCACAGAATTACAGTGTACTCACCCAGGCGCATCAGAGTGCACATGACAAGGTTGACCACATGGAGATATAAGTGGCTGGCCAGGACAGATGAGCCATAGTGTGTAATGTGAGCACAATGGGCAGAGGTATTGATTTGAGAAACGTTCAAAAAGGAATGATCATTGGCTACCGCACCAAGGGTGGAAACATCTCGGAAACAGCAGACTTTGTGAGGTGCTGTAGTAAGGGTGTACCAAAAATGGACCGCTGGCACACTGATGACATCTAGAGTTTCTCAATTTTGGGGCTCCACAGTTATAACTGTGGAGCCCCAAAGGCCAAGAGTGGAAAAAGGTAAAAAGGTTGTCTTCTCTGATGAATCGAGGTTTCTACTCCAAAGAAGTGACGGGCAGTGGCAGATACGGCGTCAGACACACAAGAACCTACACCTGGACACACCTGTTGGTCAAGTACAGGCCGGCAGGGCAGTGTGCATGTCTCAGAGCTAAAATGTAAAAAGCAGTGTAGTAGGGGGATGTTTTCCTGGTGTGACCTGGAACCGCTGGTACCACTGGATGGGTCCCTGAATGCCAATGGCTACCTATCCATCCTTGCTGACCACATGCATCCCTTCATGTTGGATGATGGTGATGATGGTGTCTACCAACAGGACAATGTGCCCTGCTATGTTGCTAAGGTGGTGCATTACTGGTTCCAGAAACACGACAGCGATGTCTCTGTTCTCCCTTGGCCAGCGAAATCGCCCAACCTCAATCCCATAGAGCACTTGTGGGACCATTTGGATCAACAGGTTTGGCATGCAGACTCACAACCATGTCATCTCCGGAACCTCCGTGCTCTGCTAGAGTTCGAATGGGCACTTGTGCTTCTGGCAACCTTCCAGGGCCTCACTGTGTCCTTGCCACACCATCTCACAGCTGTCATCCAGGCCAAGGGTGGTTATTCCCATTATTAGGTAGGTGGTCATATTATTCTGATACGACTGTGTACTATATTGTAGTGTTGGTCTGAAAATTGTGTTCAAGCAACACTACTAATGAAGAACTTACAGACTCATTAACGAACAGACAATGACTTGAAATTAATAAATTATGAACACTATTGACTTAGTGAAAACATAGAAACTGTCATTTTAAGAGCAAATCCTGCGTTCGAATCCAGATGATAACAATACACAGTTTTTTTCCAGCTTACCATTAAAGTGATAAAAAATATCAACATTTTTACATAAAGATCTGATAACATTATTGGTTGATTGTTTGTGGTTTTATGTCACATCAGCAACGTAGGCTATAATGCATCAAACAAAAGACTAAATAAATGATAAAAGACATGAAACCCTCAACCAAAATTTAAAATATTAATACTAAAAAGTACAAACATCAAAATCATAATTGTGTAAAACAACAAAAACAAAAGTATGAAACAACAAAGAACAAATATATAAATAAAGATAAAATAGCATGATATATATGTATACAAAATAAAAGCAACCAAAGGAACATAATTTAGGATTTTTTCCCTAACATAACATTGATAGTCATGGAGTGGAAATCTTTTGTAAATGTCATATGGCATTCTCTGCTGATTATTAAAGTTACTGCAAAATTACTAATGAAGAATGTAATCCAATCAAAACGAATTTGCTTTTACATTGCTTGGATTTTTAGTTTTAATAAAATAGCTTTGCAGACAGTCACTTGTTTATAATGAGTAATGATTTATGCTAGACAAATAAAGAATTTTAATTGCTTTTAATTTCACTCTCTCTTCTAAGCAAAGCTAAGAATTTAAAACCACTCTTAAGTTGTTCATAAAACGTGGTTTTTCAGCTTTCAAATATTGAATGAATGTGGCAAAATTGTTACTTATTCTGCTAAATAAAATTCTGAGAATTTCAAAAGATTTTCTATAAAATTTTTAGCATTATAACTATTATGTCTAATACTAATTTTTAAGAGATTTTCATACTTTTCTTTCTACATTAATTATATAAAAATTGTAAACACAAGAAAAAATTATAAATTTATTTGCTAAATTCTTTTTTCTAATAGCAAAAGAATTTTTCTTGCTTTACAGCTAATAGAAAATATAACATATTTCAATTAGTTAAGAAATGCAATAGTCTACTTCAGTATAAGCTGTATAGTGTGAAAATACTCTTACTATTTTAAAATGTTTCAGATTTTTTTATTTTTTAAGTGGCTTAGTGAGTTGAGTGGAAATTTTAAGATAAATACAATGTTAAGTTTTTAAAAGTTACAAATCAGTGTCTAAAAGTATCGGAACAAAAATACTAAGATTAAAATATTTTAGCTAGCATAAAAAAAATTGCTTTTTATCTAGACGGGATAAGATTTTAAATTTACTGAATTGTCAAATTAGAGCACACTTACTATTTATCTTCATGAAATTGCACAGGCCAAATCTGAACTGATGCTTTGTATTGCTGTCGCGTTAGAGGTGGAAATTTTGGGACAGGACATATAGTTGCCCACTTAGAAAGGCCTTCTATATTGATTTTGGAATCCTTCAATATCACTTCTAGGGGGAATTTTTCCTTTGTTTCTCTAACATCTGTGTCAGTAATTTCACAAACAGGTCGAAGAATAATTTCTAATACATCTGTAAAAAGTATGCTATCATAAGAATGACATCTATTAAGCATTGAGAAACTTTGCATAACAATATAATTGAGATTTTACAATATATGTTTGTCATGTGACTTCAATTGACCTCTTGAGGCTTAAGTATATAATTTAAAATGTAGTTTAAGGGTGTTAAAACAAAAGTTCTATAAATATATACTATAAAATGTTGTAATAGCTTATGGGAGAGATATTTTAAAAAATAGTAATACCCACTGATATGGCAATCAAAATCAATAGATGTTGCAGTAATATATAAGTTCTCACACAAGTTCTGCAGAGTGTGATGATCATGTCACTAGAGGCAGGAAACCATATCTATTTTCATAACTCTGACTGGTAAATCTTTGATGTAACAGTCCAGTTTGAGATGGTAGGGAATATCCATCAGTTGAGGTGAATGACCTTGATAATTAAATATTCAATATGAGAACAGATGTATAACAGAATACTGGTGTCCACAACCATGATGCGATGTCACAGAGCTATTATGCCAGAAGTGTTATCAGTGATAAGCTTAACCAATAAAGGAAAGCTGCAGTCTATGCAAATTGCTGATTACAAGTGTGAAACACATTATGTAGTAAATGCTATATTAAACTAAGTAACCTACTGCTGTAATTATTTTTATTAGTACTCATGAAAAGAGATTCTAATTACTCTCATTTACCTACAATTATTTAATTATGGGGTTTATTTGGCAATTAATGGGTTAATAATATCCTATGGTGATGGATTTCTGCTTTGCAATAATCCAATGTGTGTTTGTACTAGAATAACATGATTTCTATTATATAGTTTTAAAATATGTTTTTAAGCAAAATTTCTTTTACTTGACAGTAAAAAAACATCATCCATAGCATTTTACAATTCCTTGTCAGCTGTTAACTACTAATTTTGGTAGTTCTATTGGAGTAATTATGACATATAACTGAGGAATAAATAACTGATGATTTATATAACTGATGATTAAAAACTGATGGCCATGATTGCACCATGGCCATCAGTTTTGAGACAAATACATTGTTACATCTGCATTATTTGCACAGTACTTTTGTGCTTAACATTAGACTGTGTTAGACTACACATAGGAAAAAGAAAAATCCTAAAAACTAAGCAGCTCATACTGGCCTCATAGAAACACATGCCAACTAAGAGAAAAGTTTTCTAATCACTGCCTCAGTTAGAGCCGAGTTGTTAACAACACAGAAGGGTATGTTCACTGGAACAGTGGCTAACTATGTTAACATGTGTGTTAATTGAAACAGTGTCTAGCTCTCTAACCACTATCCCAGTTAAGGCTTTATTTATTACCAGGGCTTTTTTCTGAGGGTACATGAGTATATGTCATATTCCCACTTTTGTCTCATCTGTATAGAAATAAAATTTCATTATTTTACTTTGGTTTTTGGGGTTTTATGGCACAAGGCAACTAGGATATATTACACCAAACAAGACAAATCTGAAAAACAAAACAATATAAATCCCATAAACCCAAAAATGTAGTTAAAAACAAATTGCAAAAATGAACTACAAAAGACAATAAAATGGACATAAAAAGGCCTGTGTAAAAGAAGTAATGAGTGTAAAATACAGGAAACAACAATGAGTGTAGATGATCCATGTAAAAAGCAAAAAACAAGTGTAAAATACAAGATCAAAGATATATCATCAAACACTGTCAAAATATAAGGTAAAGGCAAAGATAAGAACTAAAATAGAATTATCCAATATAAGATGTATGTGTGTAAGAGGCTTGGACATAAAATCATGAAAGTTAAAATACATAAAACATTAAAGTTTGAAACAAGGACATTCAATTAAAATATGCCTAATGGTTAAAATGATTTCATAAAATTTGCATTTAGGTTTATCATCTGCCCATAGAAGAATGTGTAATAAACAAATGTCCTAAGTGAGCCGAGCAAGTACAACTTCCTCCTTGCGATTCCTGTGGAAACATAACTGCCATGGTTTGATAATAGGCTTGATCTTAAACAGTTTGCTTGTGATCTGTTCCAACCAAGATCTCTGCCACTGTGCTGCTTGCAGCTCGATGGCAAAACTATCAGAGGGTCCAGATATGGAACCGGCAGCAGAAAGCCTGACAGGGGTGTCAAAAATGAACTTGGCAGTGAAGTCTACCAAGTCATTGCCCCTGATGTCAACATGACTGGGCACCAAACAGAAGAGAATGATGCTGGTGGCTGCCAGGCAATGCAGCTACTTGCAGATCTTGGAAAGAACAGGGTGAGGTACAATGTTCATCTTTGAAGGAATGATTCTGATTTGAACTCTGCTATAAAACTTGTCTGAAGGTAATTTAGTTAACTTTTTATACTATTAATTTGTACTTTTGTCCTAACTTTTCAGTAAATAAAATTATATTAAAATATATGTTTAACATTTTTTAATGCACTTGGACTATTTTTTCACCAGTCCATCAAGACTCTCACAACAAAATTGCTGGAAGATCAGGGTATCTCCACTTTTTTTCCTATGAAAGAAGCACCGTTTCTTACATCAATAGATTTTCTGTAACATTCATAATAATATCTTATTTCAAAATTTTCACCAAATTTGCTGCCAACTTATTAGGAAAGCTTCACCACTATTTCCTGTAATGTTGATATTGATGCACATTTCAACTTTTAGTCTTCAAGCAGAATACACTAACTGCAACAACACCTCTGAAATGAAAACTTTTTTTCAGATAACTTTATCTAAACTTTTACCTACAATATTTTTCACTGTTATTAGTAATCTTGATAAAAGGTAGTAACACATCAGTGACTTTTACTATTTTTTAAAACATTACCAATAAATGGTTACGGTGCATTATAGAGGTTAAATACATATTTAAATTCCTTACCATTTTTCATTGCATTTCTCACTCTTTTAAGATGATGTCTATCAGTTAGTGGCCATATGAGAGACAGTTCTCTGTAATATTACGAAATTACATATAACGCAATATCAAAACTAATCAATGTGAAATTTTTCATATTGCTACAGAGAATTCTAAGATAATTAAAATTACTTATTTCATGGAAAAAGCAACTGGTTAGTAACAAAGCCTTGAGCAGAACATTAAAAAGCACAATTACATAAATACATTTCATTCAGTATAAATATTTGGCTCTATATACTTCATTTTCAAAACGTACATAAATACTATTCAAAAGAAATACATATTTACCACAATACAGTTCTATTTAAAATATGTAAATAAAAAGTGTGTGTGGGGGGGACACTGTTATAAACTAGAGCAAAAATTAAAATTCATTTTACTTACTTCACTAAACGAGATGTCTTCTTTTTGTTGGTTATTTGTCCAATGTACATCAACTCTATTAAAAGAAACAGAAATTTTAGCATCATATGTAAAATCATTTCCATAAACCTTTATATAATGATATTTGTAATTAACATTTAATGCGGAAGAGTATATTTTCTGTTCAATACGAAAATTTAAAGAGCTGCATGTTACTGTACATAATGCAATTTATTAATCTGCATGCTTAATTTGAAAAAAATGTTTAAAGGGAAATTTCTTTTAGCAAAAATTTTAAAAATTTACAGTAAAGTTCTCTGGGAACTATAATGTCTTCTGGCACTTTAAGGGCTAAGTTTGCATACATAAAAGTTACAATTTTCACTATTCATTCCTTCTGGGGGTGGGGGTTGGCTCAGTCAGCAGTCACCAGACTGGTAATATGCAGTTCCCAGTGTCAAGTTTCAACTGTGTTGAGATTTATCTCAACACAGTCTCTAACTAACCTATTTAACTGCCAATAATGAATGAAATTTTCTACTAACTGTATCTCTGAAGAAATGAGATTGATGGAGATCATAAGACCATACATATATGACAGCAATGCATTTTGGGTGCATTTTGTCTCCTTTTCTCTTTAGTTTGGTGATTGATTATGTTATGCGAAATTCACTTCAAAGGAAAGATTTTGGTCTTAAATGGGCTGGAGACACGAAAATTTCTGATTCAGATTATGCTGATGATTTAGCCCTTTTGGCAAATGATGTTGATGAGATGAACTCTTTCATTCGAGCTGTTGATGAAACTGGTAGTAGAGTAGGTTTGGTTATAAACAGAGAATAAACAGAGAGAAACAAAGAGTTGGAGAGAAAACTAAAGTGATGAAAACTGGTCAGGCAGGCTGTGATTCAGTTAATCTGAATGGTTGCAGTCTTGAGCAGGTGTCACAGTTTAATTATCTTGGGAGCTATGTAACAGATACTGGTGATGTGCAGCATGAGATTAACAGATGAATAGGGATTGCTGCCAGGACTTTTAAGAATCTATGGAGAGTGTGGAGAAATAGGCATATACACCTAAAGACTAAAATTAGACTGTATAATACTTTGGTTCATTCTAGGGTTAGTTATGGTAGTGAAACTTGGATGCTTTGTAAACAAGATGACAAGAAACTTGATGCTTTTGATTCTAGATCCTTATGTAGTATCTTAGGCATTAAGTGGTTCAGCTTTGTAAGTAATGATAAGGTTAGGCAAAGGAGTCAGTAAGAGTGCAAGTTGTGCAGAGACTCTGTTGGTTTGGCCATGTCACCCATATGGATAATTATAGATTAGCAAATAGGGTTATGAACAATGTACCTAAAGGCCTCAGAAAGAGGGGGAGACCTAAGATGTGGTGGGTAGACAATGTCAAATAGGGCCTAGTTAGAACTTGTGCAGTTGCCAGATACATCAGATGTAGCTCAGGACAGATATGCTTGGAGAACTAAATTGCATGGTCTGGTTGGACCTCTGTAGCCCATGGCTGCTTGATGATGATGATCATGATATGAATACCTATAATTAGTAGGTTTGTACATAATTATCAGTCAATTATTAGTAGGTACACATAATTATTAGTCAAGATATAATTAATTATCAATTTCCATTGACAAAAGCATAAAAAAATAATCGTCCACCTCCAACCTTTAAAAAAATGTCTGTCTGGGCCACTGTCTACAATTATTCATTTGCAATCTTTGTAGAATTTTGTTCGCTAAGTGACTATATTATACAATGAGAAAAAAGTAACAATAAGAATTGAACATTCCCTCAGTTTATCATATGCTCCTACTGATACTCTTCGTGTAAAGAGAATTTGACATTTTCATAAAACTGTCATTCTATTATAGATTATCTATAACAGGCCTAGGCAAGACATCAGTTGTAGTCCAGCAACAGACCTTGAAGCAATTTTGGCTGGACTGCCAGTGCTTAAGGGAAAAAAAACTTTTTTCTTGCAAAAATAGCATAATTGTAAAAAAAAATTAAAACCAATAATATCTGTTTTCAAATGCTATTATATTATTAATTTTATTTTACAACACTATCACCAAATGAATTTTTTACTATAAGAATCTTTCCCATAATAATTATGCTATTTTTACTTATTATAGCCCCCTTTATTTATGGTCTATTAAACAAGTAGCTTCATCTCTCTTTCAAACAATGAAGCCTAAGAGTCCAGTAGCAACCATTGCATAAATTATTCCTAAGGCACCAAATGGCACTTTTTTCCTTACAACTATGAAGCGACATTTTGTGTATTATGATAATTTTTTTTTATTGAACAATATATATATTCTTATATCTGTTTGTTCCATATACAACTAAAAATATAAATATATGTGAAGGGCCACAGTCTTCTGGGAAAATTAGCAGTAGTACTTGACCTGCAAAAGTCTGCCTAAGCCTGATCTAAAACAACCAACACATATATAAACAGATGTCTATGCAAGCTCTACCTCAATATCTACTTTTTACTAGAGCTTTCAATCTTCATTGTTTAGTAAGCAATCTTTTAAAGATCATATTATATGGTTTTAAATTTACATTCAATAAAACTACTAATATACTAATAAAAATGCTACATCCTTTTATGCAAAATTCAGCAACCATTTTCCTACCAAAATTAGCTAAACAGAACTGTGAATTTCTCAAAATATTGAAAATCAGGAAAAATGTGTAAAAGCAGCCTACTTATCACACCTAAGATTTATCTTTATCTGAAACTAGAAATCAATCAGTGCCTTGATTTCTAGCCCATCATTCTGGCCCCTATTTAACCTTGAATGCAACACAACGCTGGATTTGAAAATTCCTCTTATTTCTGAGTTCTACAGCATGAAATAGCCCTATTCACCAATTTTTAGCTCTCCAGCATTGGTACGATGAATGACTTTTGATCTCAAACGACCAATCACATCCAAAATTAGGCATAATTTCCGAGATCTGTAACTCAAAATATCCATAAGCACCAATTTTTAGACCTCTAACACCAGTAGATATTATTTGATCTTTGACCTCAAAGGACCAATTGTATACAAAATTTTGCAATACTTCTGAGATCTATGATTCAAAATACACCCTAGGAACCAATTTTTAGATCTCTAGCACTGATAGATCTGAAATATCATATTTTCAATATCTACAATCTGAAACACACACAAGACCCCAATTTTTGCATTTCTACATTTGTAGATCATGGCTTGGCATCTACATGACGTCCATTTGACCTAAAGAACAAATTGGAGGTCATATTTTGGCTTTTTCCCCGAGATATATGAACCGCATTACCCCTAGATGCAAATTTTCAGAGCTCTACCATTTTTGCATCATATTAGAATTAGCATGATCCTCTGTCAGTCAGTCAGCCAATCACTCACAATCATCTATATATATCAGATACTGATAAAGAGATTATTTTACTCTATGTTTCTCAGAGTATCCTAAATTATCTTATCATTTCACTGGGGAACATTAAAAGTGTTAATTCAGTTGCAAGTCATATATTTTATTTTACCTGTTTCCATTTCTCTATAGTACTGATCAGAAAGTACAGGGACCAAGGACCATGACATACTTCCTGCGTCAATAGCGTTCTTTTCATCACAGCTTTTGACAACTATCTTTTTTGACTTAGCTGTAAAAAAAAATAAATAAACTATAGCAAGCATGTTACCCAAATTGTTTAAATATTAAATACTACACCATATGGAAGCTAAAATTTGATTTCTAAAAAGATACAAGCATTATAGTGATTTTTTCTAATTATGATGATGCACTAATAAGAATTAGTAAAATTCAAAGCACCTTAAACATATTAGTATATGCTTTTTTTTAAATAACACAATTAGAGTTTGCAAAGATGAAATAATTATATCCATTACTTGAGCATATGATTTTTGTTGGAATCACAGAATGCTTTTCGGACCCTGTCTTTGTTTTATGCTTTCATAACTTTTTGTTGAATTATATATGCATAATGATTTCTTGAAACATTCATATATCCCATATTTAAAATTTCATTCTTATGTTATAGATCTAAAAAGTTAAAATATTCTATAGTGAGAAAAAAAATATAATATTGATGAAAAGACAGATTAGACAATCCATGAAGCAACTACAAAATTTTGAATACTTGTTTCATAAGCATCTGTATACAAAGCATAAAACAGCTCTTTCCCGTGTTCATATGTT
Organism: Ryuthela nishihirai; assembly: GCA_038380435.1. NCBI lineage: Eukaryota > Metazoa > Arthropoda > Arachnida > Araneae > Heptathelidae > Ryuthela > Ryuthela nishihirai. The sequence goes on from JAWZYU010000026.1 coordinate 27,320,503, forward strand.
TATGTCTAATGAAAAAATAATAATTTAAAGTACTTAACTGTAAATTATCTTAATAAAAAGCAAAATTTTTTCCCATATCTTATTAATGAAAATTTTAGTGCCAGTTTTAGGTTTTATTTATATATTAAATAAAAAACATTTTTAACAAAATAGATCTTAAAATAACTTGTAGTCATATAATTCTGAGCTATAATCTGATAGAAGTACCCATGGATATTTGTGTTGTCTTGCCACTAAAGATTTTTCTGCATCAGCAATCTTGTGTGCAGAATTCTATGATAACAAGATCATGTGTAATATATCAGATTTCAATGAATTCAGTTGAATGAGAAGGTAACATTATAAAAATTAAATAAAAATAAATCACCCCTCAAGCAGCTGCTTGCCAAAGAGGTCTGACCAGAAGTCTGTCAAAATACATCACAGAAAGGATCTGTGAAGAAAGCAAGTCCTCAGCAGAAAGACAACACAAGGAAAAGATACAACCAGGGCTCAAATCTGAAACACTTTGATAAGTAGCAAAGTGTGTTAATCATTCAGTAACTGAGATAGAAAAAATGTTAAATAACAAAATATGTTCCAACAGTAGAGAAATCGAAACTATTAAATCTTGCACCGATAACACTAATAGCACGATTGCCTAATTATTCAACATCATTGTGGAAGGCCATGCACAACAAAAACTGAAATGATTTATAGTCACGATTTACTGGAAAATGAGCTAGTCATGATAATTTAATGCTTAAAACACCTGTAATGCAATCAGAAGACATGAGTTCATACCCCACTCATGACAAAAAAATTCAATTTTTCAGCAAAATATTTCTTAATCCATGTTTGGTATTGTTGATATGTTGGTAAACATTTATTATATAGTTATAATAGTAATATTTACTCAGTTTCATTAAATAAAATCACCCTTCAAGCAATTATGGCATAACACACATTTTGCAAGTTTTCACACTTTCACTAACAAATTTAATATTGCAGCTTCAAATGCAGAAAAGAATAATATGATAATTTTGAATTATAAAAACATAAATAAATACTCCCTCAAGCAGCTGCTTGTCACAGAGGCCTGACAAGAGGTTATAAGTTTATGTACCATTGTATGTCTGTGAGGAAGGTAGGGCCTCAGCAGAAAACCAATACAAACATCCATGCCTTACACAGGGCTTGAACCCAGATCGCTTTGATCAATAGCCAAGCAGACTAACCACTAGTAATTGCAATTTTCTTTGATTTGTAATACTATAAAATTAGTAAATTTTCAATTTTTGATGTTTCTATGATAAGAGTAGAAAAAAAAAATTTTTGAAAAATGTGTGCATTTTTTGCATTTATTGAAAAATCAAGCATTTTTTTTTAAAGAATACATAGATTTTGGAAAATTTCTAACCTTTCTTCTTTAATCCAGGGAGTATTCAAATAAAAGACAGATGATTTATGTTCCCTTTGCAGTGTCATGCCTAAATTTTTTTATCACAAATTATTTCCCAACAGATAAACTGCACTTCCTCTTAATTAACATCTTTGGGCAATTGAAGATGAATAAAATCGGTTTTTTATTCCTGGTCTATTTCAAGCACAAAAATTCACAAATGAAAGTTTACTTTAAAATTTGGAAGGTAAAATAAAGTGGCAAAGTCCCTGACCTTTGATCAACATGGAATTAACGCAAAAATTATATACGGTGCAAAACATGTGTAGGTGCAGGAGTGACAAATTAAAAACATTAAAGCTTTGAACGTTTTTACAAATACTGCATGCCTATTTAGCAGCATCTTAGAAATTAAACTGTACAAGCATTTAAACAATCGATACCATAAAAGAAGATTCAACTTACGATCTCTATCTTGGTTACATATTTCTTTATGTTTCCGCTTATTTGGTTTACTTATAAACAAATTATTACTTTCGTCAGCAGACATGATCTCATTTTACCATGCTTTCTACCCATCAATGTTTCTACCACATCTGTATTTTGAAAGATTGTTTTCTTCCATATTTACTGGAGCCTTTAAAGAGATTTGAAGGTAAAGTTGTTTTTCTCTACATATAATTAAAAAAAATAAATAAATACCCCCTCAAGCAGCTGCTTGCCACAGAGGTCTGACAGGAGCCTGTCAGTTTATATGCCACAGTAGGAGATCTGAGAGGATGGCAGGACCTCAGCAGAAAAACGACACACACATCCATGCCTAAATTCCGGGGCTCGAACCCAGGTCCCTTAGATCAGTGCTAACCACTCGGCCACGGGACGGCTTACATATAATTACAGAGATGAAAAAATATACTCCTCGTTATTTCTTAAGATCTTTAGTTATGGTTGCGATAATTACAAAAGCAATTCTGCTGAAATTGTATTCTTGATCGCCGATTCGAGGCGGATCAGGTGGTCTAAGGTAGACCGTTGGCAGCAAAAGCAACACTGACTGTTGCTTTTGCTGCAAAAAAGGTTATAGTGTTCCAACACATTACACACGCAGCTCGTCAACGCAATGGGACGATAATTTGAAGGAATCTTGTGATCTCTTCCTGGCTTGGGGAAGGTTAACACGATGGTCTACAACCAGGAATCCGAAAACTGCTCCTCGAGATAAATTCGGTTCAAAAGTTGGAGCAGCCGATCCTTATGGATTGTTTACATTGTCATTGATTACTGGCGTAATAGCCAACATGCGAACTGCTGACCCAATATAAACATCGGACCGATCTATGCATTCATGAGAAATTAATGCTGGAGAGATTCAACTTATTTGCGCCAGTTGAACTGGCACCAGTAATCCATGCCAGTGTAAAATAGGCTTTATTCGATGGTGAGAGATGGAGCATGTCATAATGGATATTATCTGGCCCAACGGCAGATCCACGAGAAGAATGCAGAGTAAGATGCAGCTCCTCTTCTGTGAATGGCCTGTTGTAAGGCTCCAGGTTATTTGAGTGGAAAGAGCAGAGAACATTCCACCTTGCCCTTCGGGGCCAGAAACTTTGGGGAATACAAAGAAGAATAAGATATGGTGGAGAAGAACTCACCCATTGTGTCGGAAATTGCTTGAGAATCAGCAATTGCCTGGCCATTTTGTTATTGTTTGTTATTTTTAATTTTGACACATCATCATTAATATATCATTTAATCATCATTTAATTTCGGCAATGCAAACTAGCTAATTTGCACATATTATCATAGCTATATATATAATATATACATATGTATATAATGTGATATATACATTGCTCTTCTGGGCCAGAAACTTGGGAACAAAATTATGGTACAGAGATGGAGGAAAACGATTTCCCAAGATTGTCGGCAATTGCATGGGGATCAGCAATTGCTTGCCCATTGTGCTCCAATGATCCAATGGCCAGGATCGATAATGAGTGGGATGTGTTGTTCCCAGCCATCTTTTGGACTTTGTCCCACTCGGCCTTAGAACTGGCCGTGTACATGATAGAAAATGTATATTTGATCTAATATACCTTCTGACTCTGGCACTGGACAAAATGGCCTTTGCCCTGGCATGTTTGAATGCTTCAAGGTTGGAGGACGTCAGATATCTCCAAAACACCACCAAGCCTTGATGCCTTCACCATATGACCTGCGGTGCAGTCGGGATTCCACCAGGGTTTTGAAAACCATGGAATTGGGTCGAGGTCTGAGGAATAGTTGACACAGCTACATGGATGATGCAATCCGTCATCACTGCCACTACATCATAGATTGGCTCCTAGCTGACAGAGTTTTCATCGAACTCACAAAGGAGTTTGAAGCCACTCCTGTCAGCCTAATCTAGCCTCCATTGTAATACACGTCAAGGGGGTGCAAGGCCTCTACAGGAGATGATACACACCACAGGGAGGTGATCGCTTCCATGTCCTCGACCTCCCATGTAAAGAGGGGAAGGATCGAGGGGGAGCAGATAGTGAGATCAATGGCAGCGAAAGAGCAGGTCGGGAATGAAAGTAGGTATTGACATCGGTATATGACCTGCAGGCATATGCAGATGAGTTCGTCAGGCAGAGTGGTGGATCCAGGAGCCAATCTTCCACCCCTCCCATTGGTGTCCATACTGCACCAGATAGACTGCCCTTCTGTGTCCATTGAAGTCCTCCATGATGAGGAAGGGGTATGGCAGCTGTGAGACGAAGTAATCAAGATCTTCCTTGAAGATGATACTTCTGGGAGGTAGGTAGATGGATGAGACAGTCAATGAAAATTCCATGGAGAGGTGGATAGCAACAGCCTCCAAGAGTATGAACTGGAATGCAGAATTAGTGGTGGCTCATAAGGATGGTGATACCCCTGCGAGCTGGAACTACCTCCATTTCGGCCTCAGAGAATGAGAGAAAAGTTTTGGATAGTGAGATCGTTGACTATCTGCAAGTATGTCTCTTGCAGGCATATGCAGATGAGCTCATGTGCCCTCAGGTTGACCTCGATACCTTCAATATTCCTCTGAAATCCACGACAATTCCAATGTAGGATTGTGGCCATCTTTGGTCTTAGAAGAATTGGCGGATAACGATTTTCTATTTATTTTTACCATATCCAGCAACGGCTTGGGAAATATCGGGCAGTCGTTATCCATCTGCACTGCCACAGAGGCCATTGTAACGATGGGATAACTGATCACCACACCAACATAGACCGTGCCAGGTGGGGCAGGCAGCATAGCCAGCTTTCTCGCCTCAGGATGGGTGACGTTATTCAGCACTTTGAGACGTTGTACCTCCTTTTCCTCCACCTACTTGGGGCAGTTGCAGGAGTATCCTGGATGTTCGCCACTGCAATTCATACAACTTGCCTTTTCTGCTGCGCAGTCAGGATCAAGGTGATCCTGGCTGTCACAATGAGCACAGGTGGGTTTCCCTGGTAAGCTATGTGGACATGGCCGTATCTCTGGCATTGAAAGCAATGCAGAGAGTTTGTAATATATGTCCATGCCTTACAGTGAATGCCTCCTGCCTCGATGGAATTCGGCAGGCATCGCATATTGAATTTGAGGATTAGTGTCCAACTAACTTTCCATTATAGCATTGTTCAACCCTGTGAACTGCTGTCACTCCCTGGGGTGAGAGCTCCAAGAGGATTTTCTCCTCAGAAACCTTGAGATGGGATCTTCGAATGTGATGAAATCCATTCGAAGATCACACGCCGGGAGGAATTAAGCTACTTATGGGGTGTGACAGTGATCGCCACCCCACCAATCGCTGTCATATTCAATAATAGCTCAAAATGTTTTGAGCAAGTTGTTTCCACCAACAAGTCACCGGATCTTAGGCTCTTGACAGATCGGAACTCCTGCTAGGCCTTCCAGACCTTTGATGATAAAAAAAAGGGACATATCCCTTATCACCTGATCATTCGTGGAGTGGATGATCAGAAATCTTAGGGACGAAGAAACGCATGAAGATAATGGCAATGATGACAACAAAAAAAATGGAGAAGATGGTTGGTTGGTTAGGGTTTATTGGCGCATTAACAACTAAGGCTATAATGCGCCAAACTTATGTCCAAAAAGTAAAAGAATAAAAATCATGTCACCCCTCAACCAAAGTTAAAAATAAACTGCAAAGATCAACACAAAAAATATAATTCAGTAAAATAGAACATTTAGAACAACAATAACAAATGTATAAATATGTTATATATATATATAAACATAAAAATAACCAAGATGTAAGCAACCTGGGTTAAAGATATAGAATAATACAAAGGGAGTAAAACTACAAGCGATTAAAATAACCAGTATATCGTAAAAATTTAAATATAGGGGTAAAACAATAATGGTCGGATAAGAGATGTCCGAGTGTAAGGGGCTCGGACGTAAAATTATGAAAGTTAAAATACATTCTACGTTCATAGTTAAAACAAGGACATTCGATTAAAATATGTTTCACAGTTAAAACGGTGTCACAAAACTCGCACTTAGGTACGTCATCCGCCCGTAGAAGAAACGAATGAGTAAGAAACGAATGACCTAAGCGGTGCAGAGCAAGTACAACTTCCTCCTTGCGATTCCTGTGGTAACAAGACTGCCATGGTTTGATGATAGGTTTGATCTCAAAGAGCTTGTTCGTAAGCTGTTCTGGCCAAGATCTCTGCCACTGCGCCTGGAGCTTGTTGGTAAAACGCTGCCGGAAATCCAGATAAGGAATCGTCAGCAGAGTCGGACAGGGACATGGCTTACCTGGCAGCAGCATCTGCCAAATCGTTGCCCCTGATACCGACGTGACCGGGCACCCAACAGAAATGGATGGCGGTTGTGGCTGCCAGACGATGTAGCTGCTGGCGGATCTTAGTAAGAACTGGGTGGAACTAAGTAGAGGAATCCCTCACCGAGATCAAAGCCTGTAGCGAGCTAAGCGAGTCGGTGTAAAGCACACACTGACGATGATGCTTGGCCACTACGTGCTCCAAGGCAAGACTGATAGCGTGCAATTCTGCAGTGATGATGGAACACAATAGTGGGATATGGTCTGCAATGATTACATCACAGTAGATCACGGCCAATCCCACTGATGTGCCGGACTTTGAGCCATCTGTAAAGACAGGCAAGAGGTCCGGGTGCTCAGCACGATGGCTCGCGAAGAGTTGCTGATAGACACTGTCAGGTGTAAAAGCCTTCCCCGTCCTGCACAGAGAAAAATCACAGGAAGGGTAAATAGCAAACCATCGTGCAAGCGGCTCGGCTGTCGACTGTGCGATGCTTCAAGAAATGGTGCTGATGTTCCTGAGATAGAATCGGACATGCAAACCAAAAGGACGAATGGCAGTCGGCTGATTTGTGTAAAGCATTTCCCACTTTGGACTGAAAACGCAGTCCCCAGTAGGATGGCCAGGCAGGGATCGCAATTTAGATGCATATTGTAGGGACAACTGCTGACGGCCAAGAGATAGTGAAGGTTTATCAGTCTCAACATAAAGATTTCAACTTGTGAGGTGCGGAAGGCTCCCATACAAACACAGAGGGCCTGATGATGGAGGGGGTCCAGCACCTTCACCACCGAATCCCGGGCGGAGTCGTACACCTGGAGTTGTTTTACCTATAACCAGCTTTTTTGCACACAATGGGCTAAATGGCCAGATCATAAGGACCCCAAAAGGTCCTTACGATCTGAACATTCTCTGAGTCTGTCTCTTGTTCTCTGGTCTCCTTTCTCTGAGAGCAAATGGGCTTAGAGAAAGGAGACCCACTGAGCAGCTGTAGGAGACAGAATCTCCAATCAAGGTCATCTAACATGTTCTTTAATATGCGAAGGGTATGGCTCTCCTGCACACTAAACCATTGCTTTGCATCCCATTCGACAGACTGGGGTCGTTTGAAGAACATTGGTGTCCCTTTTTGGACCAAGGGCAGGGTGATTTAAATAAAATAAAAATGAATACTGCCTCAAACAGCTGCTTGCCACAGAGGTCTGACATGAGTCTGTAAGTTTATTTGCCAAAGTTCGATAGTCTGAGAGGATGGCAGGACCTCAGCAGAAAAATGACACATACATCCATGCCTTACCCGGGGCTCGAACCCAGGTACCTTAAGTCAGTAGCCAAGCGTGCTAACCACTCGACCACGGGGATTTTAGCAAAGATAAATCTGAACCCTGGCCAAGGCGGGACTCGAACAGGAAACTACAGATTATGAGCCTTGCGCGCTATCGACTGAGGCAACCCCTGCTCCAAATTCTGAATAATTCTGCTGCGTAATTCTTCGTCACGTGATTAGAGGATGCCTCATTTCCTTGCCACGAAAATGTCATATCGAAAAAATATCAGTTTCACGAGTCACCAAAAAATTTGAAAGGTAAATCACTGATGTAATTAGAAAATATGTGTTGTGATTCCATTTAATTGTTTACATTAATCCTGATGTTTTTATATCTACATACAGCTGTAACCAATTGTAATAGCTTGATTCAGCCGTGATGCTGTCGACTTTATTTCACAAAACTCCGGATAGATGGCAGCACCACTCGAGACTATAGTTATTTTACTCCGTTGTGGTTAAGCTTAAAAATTATTATATTATAAATTATTATATAGGCAATACAGTAAGCCCTCGCAACAGCAGGTTGCATATCTGATTTAACCTGCTATTCCTGAAAACGCCTTTATTGAAGGCCAGAGCCTATGTGAAATTTGTGGTTAGAGGAAGTGATCCCATGACTAAAGTCCTATAAATAAACACTTCATTTTGACTAACATTATTGCATTTTTTATATTATTAAATTGTGATATTTCTATTATTTTCTCGTCAGAGTGTTTTTTCTTCTTCTTGAATCAAAAAGAAAAGGAAAGAGAGAAATATTTTTTTTAAAAAAACTGCACAAGGAGAGTGACAAGTGGCACATTTTTCATTAATAATAAATACCCCTCAAGCAGCTGTATTACCATCTGCCAAATGTTGGGAGTACTCCTCAATAAGCTTTATGGAATAACAAAATGGGGATCCCTCTTGTTTACCGAATGAAATGTATCTCTGTCACATTTGCTAACTAAAAATTGGAATCCGCAGCTCAACAGTTTAAGAATTGATACTACTTGGTATGAACAAATGAAACTTCATTTTCACGCGGGTGGGGCCCACATGAACCCTCCTGAAGTCAAAAAATAATCACGGTTTTTATTCTATTAATACTTTTTTTTTTACAGCCCAAAAAATTTCATTTTCTCGCATTGCCTGCCGTCTACACCACATAGGAACCCATCTGACCAGACAACTTTAGAAAAAATGCGCAAATTTTTAAAGAAAACTATAAAATATAATTGGTAGCTGTATGGACCCGACCCGCGTTAAATAAAATACCCCCTCAAGCAGCTGCTTGCCACAGAGGTCTGACAGGAGCCTGTCAGTTTATATGCCACAGTAGAAGATCTGAGAGGATGGCAGGACCTCAGCAGAAAAACAACACATACATCCATGCCTTACCCGGGGCTCGATTCCAGGTCCCGTAGAACAGTAGCCAAGCGTGCTAACCACTCGGCCACGGGACGGCAAAAATAAATACCCCCTCAAGCAGTTGCTTGCCACAGAGGTCTGACAGGAGCCTGTCAGTTTATATGCCGCAGTAGGAGATCTGAGAGGATGGCAAGACCTCAGCAGAAAAACGACACACACATCCATGCCTAATTCTGGGGCTCGAACCCAGGTCCCTTAGATCAGTAGCCAAGCGTGCTAACCACTCGGCCACGGGACGGCGACCCGCGTTAACACTTCAATATTTGTTCAAGGTTCCTGGGCCACAAGTAGTGAAATTTATTTTTATGGAGGGTATTTTTCTTATTTAAAAAGTGATTTACTAACAATTTAAACAGCATTAGCTTGAAATAACAGACGGTTTAGTTTTGGTTTCACTACTTGTGACTATCTCATAACAGATCGTGTTTCTTTCAATGGGGAAACATATTCCGAAAAATAAGTCCTTAATATAATAACAAACTTTAGATTATGGTATTCTTTACTTGAATTCGAAACGAACCTTATCAACTGTAATTTGACGAATTGAGATAAAATTATGCAGATACCTGTCTTGGATTTCAAAGCAGGTAGACAAGTTTATAAAACCACCCAATTTTCGGGGGGAGAACTCCTGGTTCTCCTCCCCCCTTGTACTAATGATAAATAATATTTTTTTATTGGATTTGGGTGTTACCATTTCTCCCAACCTCTCATTTTTTTACACTGTCAAAACATCACCGAAATAGTCAACCGTGTCGCCTTCATGATTTTGCGCTGCTATAAGAAGTGCAACAGACCGACACTGTTCAAGGCATTCACTACTTTTGTTTTGCCTATTCTTGAATATGTATCTCCTGTCAGGTCTACCCACATGATCTTTGGCATCAGTTCTAGTTGAGCGCAGTGGTGTCACCCGAATTTCTTAACAACAGTTTCAATACCGAGGAGGGGGTGGGGGATCTGGACGAATCGGCAATTTAGTCTGTTAGACACTGGTACCACATTCTGGGTGGGAGGGGGATCTGGACGAATTGGCAATTTAGTTTGTTAGACACTGGTACCCCATTCTGGGGGGGGGGGGGGAGGATCTGGACGAATTGGCAATTTAGTTTGTTAGACACTGGTACCCCATTCTCGGGGGGGGGGGGATCTGGATGAATTGGCAATTTAGTTTGTTAGACACTGGTACCCCATTCTGGGGGGGGGGATCTAGACGAATTGGCAATTTAGTTTGTTAGACACTGGTACCCTATTCTGGGGGGGGGGATCTGGACGAATTGGCAATTTAGTTTGTTAGACACTGGTACCCGATTCTCGGGGGGGGGGGGGATCTGGATGAATTGGCAATTTAGTTTGTTAGACACTGGTACCCCATTCTGGGGGGGGGGGATCTAGACGAATTGGCAATTTAGTTTGTTAGACACTGGTACCCCATTCTGGGGGGGGGGGATCTAGACGAATTGGCAATTTAGTTTGTTAGACACTGGTACCCCATTCTGGGGGGGGGGATCTGGACGAATTGGCAATTTAGTTTGTTAGACACTGGTACCCCATTCTGGGGGGGGGGGAGGATCTGGACGAATTGGCAATTTAGTTTATTAGACACTGGTACCATATTCTGGGGGGGGGGGGGTGATCATCCCCTTGGAAAAACGTTTGTAAATATTACATTTGAGATTGCATGATAGGTAAGTATCAATACATTATAACTAACTTTAACTACAAAAGTTGCATCACAATTAAAGCATCACACATAATGCATTTTATAATGCAATTTAGTTTTCATGCAACTGTAGGATACGTAAGAAAAATATAACATACATAAGTGATTAAAGCAAACTCCAAATTTTAATAAAATAAACTTAAAATATATCACACCATATACATTTCTGACAAGACACTAAACTTTCATCTGTGGCTTAACACTTGCTATTCCATAGTCCATGGCACTACTTTTCTTTTTTTTCAAACACGGATGCCACAAGGTGATGTAAGTACCAATTATTATGGTCCAGGGTCAAGATATTCGTATTTAAAATTCTTGGAAACAATTCGTTTATATTTTGTGAAGTGTCAAATCTTTCTGAGAAATTTGGGAATATGTTTTAATGTTTATTTATTTGGTCAGAATGATGCGCGGAGATATCTGTGTAGTGCGCGTGCGCGACAACATGTCATGAGCAGCGCAGTTTCCGGAAATCGGCGTAATTTTAACAACCGGTTTCCGGAAACCGGTGGAAATTGGCTGGATGACATCACTGGTTGAACATCCACTCAGATGGTTAGTAAGAGACTTCTTGAACTTTCCAACTCAAACTAAGAGGAGCGACTGAAAGTGCTCCTCGTAGCTTGAGTTTCTCGTAGCTCTCTTGAGTCCTCGTAGATCGTAGCATCCCTGGTACACATGACAATAAAATTCCTTATCTTCGTTGCATTGAAAGAATTTTATCCAGTCTTTTGTCAATCAGAAGTTGTCCGTGACTCTTTCACCAGATGCTGTGCGCTAATCAGATTCTAGATGGTAAAGAATCAGGAAACTGGAACATATCGACTGAAACTGAATTCTCATTTGTGTCGCAGGGCAAAAGGAAAGAATGAAATCGATGCTGTGACGTAGTGAATGCTTTCAAATCTGCATTAGTTGAACTTGGCTGTGATCCCAGTTTATTGCCGGCTCCAAATGTATAAGTGACTTCTGACCTTTCTGCCGACTCTCTATTCGGCAAGTTGTAATGCCCTCTTGTGTTTAATGCTTCCGAACATGGGTGAAAACTGTTTAACAAAGGAAAAGAAAAAATATTTATTTATCGTCGTCTATGATATATTCTAGAGAAGAAGAATATTCCAGACGACGTGACCTAAAAATCTAGATTATTATTTTCAAAGTGTATTTCCATTTCAAATCAGTATTTGAAATTAATAAGATTTATTGATGTGATTTAAATATATGAAATTGATGTGAGTGAATAAAAAATGGTGGTGTCTTACTCAAAGAAGGAACGCCAGAGAAGAACCTGTATGTATTTCCTAGAGTTAGGAGGAGGAAAATGGTGGTGGTGGGGGAATAAGAATTCACCATCTTTCATACTGAAAACTCTAAAATAAAAAGTAAACTGTTCTGAGTTTGATTTCTGCTTCTCCGTAAAGTTTCTGGGTTAAATATCTGAAGCCATATTGCAAATCAGTGTTGTCAAACATTAGCATATTTTTTTTGTTGGTGGTGGATGTTATAATATTCAACGAAAAACACTGCTAAGAACTGAAAATAATGCTCTTGCCTCTTCAATTGGACAAAATTATTTTTTCCCCTACTGGATCCAGTCACATTCGCCTTCCTCAATTTTATTTTTTTCTGATTCGGTCCAGTAACATTCGCCTTCTTACACTTTATTTTTTCCGACTCGATCCAATCACATTCGCTTTCTCCAATTTCATTTTTTCGACTTGGTCCAGTCACATTCGTCTTCCTCATTTTTTTCCAACTCGATCCAGTCACATTCGCATTCCCCAATTTTTTCCGACTCGATCCTGTCACATTCGCCTTTCCCATTTTTTCCCGACTCGTCCAGTCACATTCGTTTTTCCCAATTTCATTTTTTTTCGACTCGATCCAGTCACATTCGCCTTCCCCAATTTTTTCCGACTTGATCCAGTCACATTCGCCTTCCCCATTTTCCCCCGACTCGATCCAGTCACATTCGTTTTTCCCAATTTCATTTTTTTTCGACTCGATCCGGTCACATTCGCCTTCCCCAATTTTTTTCGACTCGATCCGGTCACATTCGCCTTCCCCATTTTTTCCCGATTCGATCAGTCACATTCGTTTTTCCCAATTTCATTTTTTTTCGACTCGATCCGGTCACATTCGCCTTTCCCAATTTTTTCCCGACTCGATCCAATCACATTCGCCTTCCCCAATTTTTCCCCGACTCGATCCAGTCACATTCGCTTTCCCCAATTCCATTTTTTCCGACTCGATCCAGTCACATTTGCTTTCCCCAATTCCATTTTTTCCGACTCGATCCAGTCGAATTCGCATTCCCCAATTTCCCCCCGACTCGATTCAGTCACATTCGCGATCCCCAAATTCATTTTTCCCGACTCGATCCAGTCACATTCGCATTCCCCAATTTCCCCCCGACTCTATCCAGGCACATTCGCGATCCCCAATTCATTTTTACGGCTCTATCCAGTCACATTCGCCTTCCTCGATTTCATTTTCCAGATCAATCCAGTCACATTTGCCTTCCTCGAATTAATTTCTACAGCTCAATCCAGTCACTTTCGCCTTCCTTCACTTCATTTTTATGACTTGATCCGGTCACATTCGCCTTCCCCAATTTCATTTTTTTCCCGACTCGATCCGGTCACATTCGCCTTCCCCAATTTTCCCCGACTCGATCCAGTCACATTCGCCTTCCCCAACTTCATTTTTTCCCCCGACTTGATCCAGTCACATTCGCTTTCCCCAATTTCATTATTTCCGACTTGATCCAGCCACATTCGCCTTTCCCAATTTTTTCCCCAACTCGATCCAGTCACATTCTCTTTCCCCAATTTCATTTTTTCCGACTTGACGCAGTCACATTCGCCTTTCCCAATTTTTTCCGACTCGATCCAGTCACATTTGCTTTCCTCAATTTCATTTTGTCCAACTCGATCCAGTCACATTCGCGATCCCCAATTTCATTTTTCCTGACTTGATTCAGTCACATTCGCCTTTCCCAATTTTTTCCCCAACTCGATCCAGTCACATTCGCTTTCCCCAATTTAATTTTTTCCCGACTCGATCCAGTCACATTCGCTTTCCCCAATTTAATTTTTTCCGACTTGATCCAGTCACATTCGCTTTCCCCAATTTAATTTTTTCCCGACTCGATCCAGTCACATTTGCTTTCCCCAATTTCATTTTTTCCGACTTGATCCAGTCACATTCGCCTTTCCCAATTTTTTCCCCAACTCGATCCAGTCACATTCGCTTTCCCCAATTTAATTTTTTCCGACTTGATCCAGTCACATTCGCTTTCCTAAATTTCATTTTTTCAGACTCGATCCAGTCACATTTGCTTTCCCCAATTTCATTTTTTCCGACTTGATCCAGTCACATTCGCCTTTCCCAATTTTTTCCCCAACTCGATCCAGTCACATTCGCTTTCCCCAATTTCATTTTTTCCCGACTCGATCCAGTCACATTCGCTTTCCACAATTTCATTTTTTCCGACTTGATCCAGTCACATTCGCTTTTCACAATTTCATTTTTTCCGACTTGATCCAGTCACATTCGCCTTTCCCAATTTTTTCCACAACTCGATCCACTCACATTCGCTTTCCCCAATTTCATTTTTTCCGACTTGATCCAGTCACATTCGCTTTTCCCAATTTTTCCCCCAACTCGATCTAGTCACATTCGCTTTCCCCAATTTCATTTTTTCCGACTTGATTCAGTCACATTCGCCTTTCCCAATTTTTTCCCCAACTCGATCCAGTCACATTCACTTTCCCCAATTTCATTTTTTCCCGACTCGATCCAGTCACATTCGCTTTCCCCAATTTAATTTTTTCTGACTTGATTCAGTCACATTCGCCTTTCCCAATTTTTCCCCCAACTCGATCCAGTCACATTCGCTTTCCCCAATTGAATTTTTTCCCGACTCGATCCAGTCACATTCGCTTTCCCCAATTGAATTTTTTCCGACTTGATCCAGTCACATTCGCTTTCCTCAATTTCATTTTTTCCGACTCGATCCAGTCACATTCGCTTTCCCCAATTTCATTTTTTCCGACTTGATCCAGTCACATTCGCCTTTCCCAATTTTTTCCCTGACTCGATCCAGTCACATTCGCTTTCCCCAATTTCATTTTTTCTGACTTGATCCAGTCACATTCGCCTTTCCCAATATTTTCCGACTCAATCCAGTCACATTCGCTTTCCCCAATTTAATTTTTTCCGACTCGATCCAGTCACATTCGCAATCCCCAATTTCATTTTCCCCGACTTGTTCCAGTCACATTCGCTTTTCCCAATTTTTTCCGACTCGATCCAGTCACATTCGCTTTCCCCAATTTCATTTTTTCCGACCTGATCCAGTCACATTCGCCTTTCCCCAATTTCATTTTTTCCGACTTGATCCAGTCACATTCGCTTTCCCCAATTTCATTTTTTCCGACTCGATCCAGTCATATTCGCTTTCCCCAATTTCATTTTTTCCGACTCGATCCAGTCACATTCGCCTTTCCCCAATTTCATTTTTTCTGACTTGATCCAGTCACATTCGCATTTCCCCAATTTCCTTTTTTCCGACTTGATCCAGTCACATTCGCTTTCCCCAATTTCCTTTTTTTCCCGACTCGATCCAGTCACATTCGCTTTCCCCAATTTCATTTTTTCCGACTCGATCCAGTCACATTCGCTTTCCCCAATTTCATTTTTTCTGACTCGATCCAGTCACATTCGCTTTCCCCAAGTTCATTTTTTCCGACTCGATCCAGTCACATTCGCCTTTCCCCAATTTCATTTTTTCCAACTTGATCCAGTCACATTCGCCTTCCCCAATTTCTTCCGACTTGATCCAGTCACATTTGCCTTTCCCAATTTTTCCCCCGGATTGATCCAGTCACATTTGCTTTCCCCAATTTCATTTTGTCCGACTCGATCCAGTCACATTCGCGATCCCCAATTTCATTTTTCCCGACTCGATCCAGTCACATTCGCCTTTCCCAATTTTTTCCGACTCGATCCAGTCACATTCGCTTTCCCCAATTTCATTTTTTCCGACTCGATCCAGTCACATTTGCTTTCCCCAATTTAATTTTTTCCCGACTCGATCCAATCACATTCGCTTTCCCCAATTTAATTTTTCCACGACTCAATCCAGTGACATTCGCTTTCCCCAATTTAATTTTTTCCCGACTTGATCCAGTCACATTCGCTTTCCCCAATTTAATTTTTTCCCAACTCGATCCAGTCACATTCGCTTTCCCCAATTTCATTTTTTACTACTTGATCCAGTCACATCCGCCTTTCCCAATTTTTTCCGACTCAATCCAGTCATATTCGCTTTCCACAATTTCATTTTTTCCGACTTGATCCAGTCACATTCGCCTTCCCCAATTTCTTCTCACTCGATCCAGTCACATTCGCGATCCCCATTTCATTTTTCCGACTCGATACGTCACATTCACCTTCCTCAATTTCATTTTTTCCGATTCAATCCAGTACAATCCGCATTCCTCAATTTTATTTTTTCTCCACCGATCCAGTCATTTGGCGTTCCAACAGTTTTATTTCCCCCCAACTCGATTCAGTCGCATTCGCCTTCTTCTATTTATTTTTTCTGATTCGATCTAATCACATTCCCCCTTTCCCCATTTTATTTTTTTCGACTCGATACAGACACTTCACCTTCTCCCTGTTTTATTTTTCCTCAGCTCGACCCATTCATATTCATCTTCTCTATTTTATTCTTTTTCTGACTAGAACAAGCCGCATTCGCCTCCCCCCCACATTTCATTAATTTCTGATTCGTTTCCAGTCGCATTCACCTTCCTCCATTTTATTTCTTTCAGACTCGATACACTCATTTGGCCTTCACCTGTTTTATTTTCCCTCAACTAGATCCAGTTCCATTCGCCTTCCTCCATTTTATTTCCCCCCAACTCGATCCAGTCACATTCACTGTTCTCCATTCTATTTTTCCTGACTCGATCCAGTCACATTTGCTTTCCTACATTTAATTTTTCCCCGAATCGATTCAGTCACTTGGTCTTCATTCAATTTTCATCAGTTTTCTCCATTTTATTTTTTCCGACTCGATCTAGTCACCTTCACCTTCCTCCATCTCATACGATCTGATCCAATCACGTTTGCTTTCCACCGTTTTATTTTTTCTGACTCAATCAACTCACTTGGCCTTCCACCTGTTTTATTTTTCCCGACTCGATCCAGTCACATTCGCTTTTTCTCCATTTTATTTCCCCCCCCCCCCCAGCTCGATCCAGTTACTATGTGGCTTCACCTGTTTTATTTTATCACGACTCGATCGGTCACATTCACTTTCTTCCATTTTAACTTTTCCAACTCGATCTAATCACCTGATCCCCCAACAGTTTTATTCCCCCACCCCAACTCGATCCTATCACATTTGCCTTCCTCCCTTTTTTCTGCCTCGATCTAGTCATATCCACTTTCTTCCGGTTTATTTTTTATGACTCAATCCAGTCACATTCGCTTTCCTCCATTTTATTTTTTTTCAACTCGATCACTAATCATTACCCTGTTTCATTTTTCCCAACTCGATCCAGTCACATTCGCCTTGTTCCAACGAATTTTTTCCTACTCGACCCAGGCATACAAGGTTTTCCCCCCAACCCCATTTTATTTTTTCTTGACATTTACATTCCTCCATTTTATTCCCGCATCCCCAGGCTTGATCCAGTCATTTGGCCTCCCCATCTCGTTATTTTTCCCATCACTATCCTCTCACTTGGCTTCTCTCCGTTTTATGTTCCATGTTCCAATCACATTAGCCTTCCTCCATTTTGTTCTTTAGCGACTCGATCCCGTCATTTGGGGGCGGGGGTGGCTCAGTCGGTAGCGCGCCAGGCTCGTAATCTATAGTTCCCAGGTTCGAGTCCCAGCTGGGTCAGCGTTGAGATTTATCTCCGCAAAAATCCCCGCCCTGCCCACGGTCAGTAGGGGACACCGATGGGCTTGGAAAGGCCGCCGTCGTTCGGATGGGACGTTAAGCCGTGGCCCCGTGTGCGGGAGAGCCATACCCTGTGCACGTTAAAAAACACGCTGGATGGCCTTGACGGGAGGCTACCATCTGTCTCCCAACAGCTGTTTTAGTGGGTCCCCTCCCCCAACCTTCTCTGAGCCTTCGGGGTCCATGTGACCTGGCCATTTAGCCCATGGTGTGCAAAAAAGTGCCGCTCAGAGGTAAAACAACCCATCCCAATCCCGTCATTTGGCCTCCCCCCACTGTTAGTTTCTACTCAATGCAGCGACTTGGGCTTCTCCCTTTTATTTTTTCCCTGTTCGATCCATTCACTCGACCTTCCACTTTTATTATTTCCTACTGAATCCAGTCACTTGATCTTTCCTCCATTTTACTTTTTCCCGACTCGATCTAATCACATTTGCCTTCCTTCATTTGATTTTCGACTCGATCCAGTCAGCTGTCCTCCCCATTTAATTTTTTCCGAAACGATCCTGTCGCTTGGCCTTCCACCATTTTTTTCCCTTCCGCGATCCAATCACATCCGTCTGCCTCCATTTTATCTATTTTCCGACTCGAACCAGCTCCTCTCATTTACCTTCCTACATTTTATTTCTTTCCTACTCTATCATACGTCTTGGCCACCCCCTTTTATTACATCCTACTCGATCTAATCACTTGACCTTCCTCTTTTATTATTTCCGACTTCATCCATTTACTGGTTATCTCCCTTTTTTACTTTTCCAGACTCGACAGTCACTGCCCACCTTCCCCCTTTATTTTTTTTTCTAGATCCGGGGACTGACACACACAGTGTATGGCCTTCTTGCACAAGATGTCATGGATTAAAGTCTGTTGGGTTGGGTTGGGCTGTTTTACCTCTGAGCGGCACTCTTTTGCACACCATGGGCTAAATGGCCAGGTCACAAGGACTCCGAATGCTCAGAGAAGGTTGGGGGAGGGGACCCACTGGAACAGCTGTTGGGAGACATTAGGTAGCCTCCCGTCAAGGCCATCCAGCGTGTTCTTTAACGTTGGGTTGTTTTACCTCTGAGCGGCACTTTTTTGCACACCATGGGCTAAATGGCCAGGTCACAAGGACTCCGAATACTCAGAGAAGGTTGGGGGTGGGGACCCACTGGAACAGCTGTTGGGAGACAGATGGCAGCCTCCCGTCAAGGCCATCCAGCGTGTTCTTTAACGTTGGGTTGTTTTACCTCTGAGAGGCACTTTTTTGCACACTATGGGCTAAATGGCCAGGTTACAAGGCTCCGAATGCTCAGAGAAGGTTGGGGGAGGGGACCCACTGGAACAGCTGTTGGGAGACAGATGGTAGACTCCCGTCAAGGCCATCCAGCGTGTTCTTTAACGTTGGGTTGTTTTACCTCTGAGCGGCAATTTTTTGCACACCATGGGCTAAACGGCCAGGTCACATGGACCCCGAAGGCTCAGAGAAGGTTGGGGGAGGGGACAACTGGAACAGCTGTTGGGAGACAGAGCTGGAACGAGAACACGCTGGAAGCCCGTCAAGGCCATCCAGCGTGTTCTTTAACGTGCACAAGGTATGGCTATCCGGCACACGGGGCCACGGCTTAACGTCCCATCCGGATGACGGCGGCCTTTCCAAACCCATCGGTGTCCGATACTGACCGTGGGCAGGGCGGGGAATTTTGCGGAGATAAATCTCAACGCTGACCCAGCTGGGACTCGAACCTGGGAACTATAGATTACGAGCCTGGCGCGCTACCGACTGAGCCACCCCCGCCCCAGGCCCCCACTGCAGTGAATGCTCATTTAGTGGTGAGCATTCACTGCAGGTTTAGTTTTACCCGAAGGTGACAAAAAGTTTGGAAATGTTATCACTTAAATCGCTGAAATCTTTTTTTATGTGGCTATACTGCTATTGGGAATGAGAGTTGAAACAGTTATACTATAAAACTCTAGTGCGGAAGCTTGCGCGGTTGCGGTTAACGAAAATAGACCAGCTCTGGAAAGTAGGTTAGTAGGAAATTGCAGAAGAACCAAATATGAACATCTCATCTCGTCAAACCATCTTTCTTCCCTGCAAAATAAATATTTATGTTTCTCGTTTTATGAGATTTTCGAGCGCAAAACGAGATTTCGAAACAAAAGTGGAGTGGTGGTGGTTGTTGGGGGGGGGGGCATTGCCCTAATCCCCAATCCGAGTGTGAAAAACCAACGAGTCAAAAATGGCGGTTTTGAAGCCGGCTTTTGTTGGCGCGTGGTTTGACGCGGAGTCTGCTGCAGCAGATCGTCTGCTAGCGCCACGCATGCGCCTCGCAGGCTGGCTGAGGCGGCAGCCGCGTGCGAGAGCTCGGAGCGATGCGTGCAGAGACGTACAAGAGCTTTCATGGAGCAAAGAAGGAATTTTTGGGTGCGGGGCCTTATTTGCTTATCTGTGCTGTGGTGAAGTCTTGCTACTACAGCCCAACATTTGAGTCGCATCTATTTCCTCTGCTCATTAGAAACTCAGGTGAAAGTGTTGCTGATCCGCAGTTTCATTCCCTGTGGTGTGTGAATCGTTAATTTCTCTTAAAACTCTGAATCGACGTCAAAGCTATGAATAATGTAAACACCATTAATGTGCATTATTTTGAGATACCTATCAGGTCAACGTATCTTCGTTTCTGAAAAATCGTTGAGCGAATGGTTCACTTTTAGAATTGGGTTTCTTTAGAGAAAGGAGAAGATTGGATCGGAACGAATAAAAGTATTTTGCTATTTTCACGCAGCAGGTGTTTGCGGACGTTTCATTCCTGAGTGTATATGGTTGAAGTTTAATCGTCGGTGAAGATTAATTAAAAGGATTTAATAAATTGTTGTCAACTATTGCAGTGCTGGCGTTAAAGATTGACTTCAAAAAAATTGTTGAAAAAGTTCCTGTTTAGTTTTTTTTACGCTGCTGAATATGCTGCACAGAACACAGTGAAGAACATTCCGCTTAAAAAAAAGGAGGACAACAATGTGGACTTCCCAATTTACAATCGTTGTTATTAGCTGTGCAATTCTGGCAACTCGGACTTATGCATTCGTGAGTATATATTTTTTAATATCGAGTTTTTATATCTTGGCAACATCTTTTTTTGTAATAGTTAATGACTTATCTTTTAGTTTATCCCGAACAAAAGTTAACTAAGGGTGTCAATGGCGGGTTCTTTTTTAATAATTGGGAAAATACGTGGAACAAAATATTAATCCTGAATTAATAATTATCTAAATTCTATGCCAGTTGTTCTGAACACAACTAACTTCCCGGCCAGTTAAATTATAAGAATATATTCTGCTTCCAGATAATACCTTTAGTAGTCTTTAAATTATCCCCCCCGCTAATAAATGAATTTAATCATTGTTTTACTAAGTATCGATCAATTTAATGACTTAAAATGTTGGGTAGACTCTTGTAATAAAAATATTATTAAAGCAGTATTTTAAGGCATTAATATCGTGGGAATTTAAAACAATATATTCTCAAAGTTCGAATGCATTTTTCGAGGAAAACTCGCTGCCTTGCACGTGACACTTCATGATACATTGCTGTTCGCAGTCTGGCGTTGAGGAGGGGAGGTGCTCAGTCGGTAGCGCGTCAGGCTCGTAATCTGTAGTTCCCAGGTTCAAGTCCCATCTGGGTGAGGCTGGGGTAGCTCAGTCGGTAGCGCTCCAGGCTCGTAATATGTAGTTCCCAGGTTCAAGTCGAAGCTGGAGTGGCTCAGTC
Source organism: Ryuthela nishihirai (assembly GCA_038380435.1). Taxonomy (NCBI): domain Eukaryota; kingdom Metazoa; phylum Arthropoda; class Arachnida; order Araneae; family Heptathelidae; genus Ryuthela; species Ryuthela nishihirai. Next base: position 27,341,910 of record JAWZYU010000026.1, read on the forward strand.
GGTAGCGCGCCAGGCTCGTAATCTGTAGTTCCCAGGTTCAAGTCCCAGCTGGGTGAGGCTGGGGTGGCTCAGTCGGTAGCGCGCCAGACTCGTAATTGTAGTTCCCAGGTTCGAGTCCCAGCTGGGTCAGCGTTGTGATTTATCTCTGAAAAATTCCTCGCCCTGCCCACGTCATTAGGGGACACCGATGGGCTTGGAAAGGCCGCCATCCGTCGGATGGGACGCACCGAGGGCTTCGAAAGACCGCCGTCCGTCGGATAGGACGTTAAGCCGTGGCCCCGTGTGCGGGAGAGCTATACCCTGTGCACGTTAAAGAACACGCTGGATGGCCTTGACGGGAGGCTACCATCTGTCTCCCAACAGTTGTTCCAGTGGGCCTTCGGGGGCCCATGTTCCAGTGGGCTCTCTGAGCCTTCGGGGTCCTTTTAACTATAGACTGTAATTTTTTAACTACAGTTAACTACAGATGTAACCCGCCATTATTAGCATAATTTTATGCAATGCCAGTGGGTGTAAACACACACCGCTTTCTTAAGATCGTTCCATGAGATCTGTATAAGTAATGTAGTAGTTGGGAGTTCTGGGCCAATGTTAAAGTACAGGGAATCCCATGTTAATCTATGGCAGACTTTTGGGGAGATGAGCTTTAAACTAAGTTCTGGAAGGCGTTCTGCGTGAAAGACGAGACATGAGAGCGTTTGTTGGGTAATTGTTGCAGTTATCAACACTTCACTGACCAAACAAACCACTTCGTGTTCTCTCTTTCGCGCAAGAACGCCTTCCCGAAATTAGTTTAAAGCTCATCTCCCGAAAAGTCTGCCATAGATTAACATGGGATTCTCTTTACTTTGAAATTGGCCCAGAACTCCAAACTACTACACTACTTGTATAAATGTTCAAAATGGTTATTTGAGAAAATCTTACTCTAGGGGAGGGTTGTTTTATACAATGGGGTAAACGGCCAGGTCACAATGACCCCAACGTTTCTGAGAAAGTTGGGGAAGGGGATCCACTGGGCAACTGATAAGAGACAGATGGAAACATCCCATCAAAGCTACCAATATAACAATTTCCGATTATTGGTAAATACTCATATTTACATATACGTGATGGGGGCGGGGGTGGCTCAGTCGGTAGCGCGCCAGGCTCGTAATCTGTAGTTCCCAGGTTCGAGTCCCAGCTGGGTCAGCGTTGAGATTTATCTCCGCAAAATTCCCCGCCCTGCCCACGGTCAGTAGGGGACACCGATGGGCTTGGAAAGGCCGCCGTCCGTCGGATGAGACGTTAAGCCGTGGCCTCGTGTGCGGGAGAGCCATACCCTGTGCACGTTAAAGAACACGATGGGTGGCCTTGACGGGAGGCTACCATCTGTCTCCCAACAGCTGTTCCAGTGGGTCCCCTCCCCCAACCTTCTCTGAGCCTTCGGGGTCCTTGTGACCTGGCCATTTAGCCCATGGTGTGCAAAAAAGTGCCGCTCAGAGGTAAAACAACCCAACGTTAAAGAACACGCTGGATGGCCTTGACGGGCGGCTGCCATCTGTCTCCCAACAACTGTTCCAGTGGGTCCCCTCCCCCAACCTTCTCTGAGCCTTCGGGGTCCTTGTGACCTGGCCATTTAGCCTATGGTGTGCAAAAAAGTGCCTCTCAGAGGTAAAACAACCCAACGTTAAAGAACACGCTGGATGGCCTTGACGGGAGGCTGCCATCTGTCTCCCAACAACTGTTCCAGTGGGTCCCCTCCCCCAACCTTCTCTGAGCCTTCGGGGTCCTTGTGACCTGGCCATTTAGCCTATGGTGTGCAAAAAAGTGCCTCTCAGAGGTAAAACAACCCAACGTTAAAGAACACACTGGATGGCCTTGACGGGAGGCTACCATCTGTCTCCCAACAGCTGTTCCAGTGGGTCCCCTCCCCCAACCTTCTCTGAGCCTTCGGGGTCCTTGTGACCTGGCCATTTAGCCTATGGTGTGCAAAAAAGTGCCTCTCAGAGGTAAAACAACCCAACGTTAAAGAACACACTGGATGGCCTTGACGGGAGGCTACCATCTGTCTCCCAACAGCTGTTCCAGTGGGTCCCCTCACCCAACCTTCTCTGAGCCTTCGGGGTCCTTGTGGCCTGGCCATTTAAACCATGGTGTGCAAAAAAGTGCCTCTCAGAGATAAAACAACCCAACGTTAAAGAACACACTATATGGCCTTGATGGGAGGCTACCATCTGTCTCCCAACAGCTGTTCCAGTGGGTCCCCTCCCCCAACCTTCTCTGAGCTTTCGGGGTCCTTGTGACCTGGCCATTTAGCCCATGGTGTGCAAAAAAGTGCCGCTCAGAGGTAAAACAACCCAACGTTAAAGAACACGCTGGATGGCCTTGACGGGCGGCTGCCATCTGTCTCCCAACAACTGTTCCAGTGGGTCCCCTCCCCCAACCTTCTCTGAACCTTCGGGGTCCTTGTGACCTGGCCATTTAGCCTATGGTGTGCAAAAAAGTGCCTCTCAGAGGTAAAACAACCCAACGTTAAAGAACACACTGGATGGCCTTGACGGGAGGCTACCATCTGTCTCCCAACAGCTGTTCCAGTGGGTCCCCTCCCCCAACCTTCTCTGAGCCTTCGGGGTCCTTGTGACCTGGCCATTTAGCCTATGGTGTGCAAAAAAGTGCCTCTCAGAGGTAAAACAACCTAACGTTAAAGAACACACTGGATGGCCTTGACGGGAGGCTACCATCTGTCTCCCAACAGCTGTTCCAGTGGGTCCCCTCACCCAACCTTCTCTGAGCCTTCGGGGTCCTTGTGGCCTGGCCATTTAAACCATGGTGTGCAAAAAAGTGCCTCTCAGAGATAAAACAACCCAACGTTAAAGAACACACTATATGGCCTTGATGGGAGGCTACCATCTGTCTCCCAACAGCTGTTCCAGTGGGTCCCCTCCCCCAACCTTCTCTGAGCCTTCGGGGTCCTTGTGACCTGGCCATTTAGCCCATGGTGTGCAAAAAAGTGCCTCTCAGAGGTAAAACAACCCAACGTTAAAGAACACACTGGATGGCCTTGACGGGAGGCTACCATCTGTCTCCCAACAGCTGTTCCAGTGGGTCCCCTCCCCTAACCTTCTCTGAGCCTTCGGGGTCCTTGTGGCCTGGCCATTTAACCCATGGTGTGCAAAAAAGTGCCGCTCAGAGGTAAAACAACCCAACCCATACACGTGATAAAAATATCAACAAGATTTTAATATTCGAATGAAAATAAGTTTCTGTATGGAAAAGGGGTTAACCAATGTGCTTTTAAAATAGTGTCGTCTGTGGTATTCTTCACCAAACGAAACTATTACAGGATAAATTGTGCGTGGTGTGTATGTATGTTAAAAGGTTTCCCAGGTATGTATATCAATATAAAAATTAAAATTTACTACACGAACCTTGTACTTTTTAAATTACAGTCTAATTTTTCTTGTCCCTAAAATATAAGCCTTGCTAATTGAAATAAAAATAATTAAATAATTTAGGTGGAAGACATAAGTAGTGTTTGTGAAGAATTTCTTTTCGCCTAATGTGGGAATCTCCTCAAAATTCCCCGCCCTGACCACGGTCAGTAGGGGACACCGATGGGCTTGGAAAGGCCGCCGTCCGTCGGATGGGACGTTAAGCCGTGACGCCGTGTGCGCGAGAGCCATACCCTGTGCACGTTAAAGAACACGCTGGATGGCCTTGACGGGAGGCTACCATCTGTCTCCCAACAGCTGTTCCAGTGGATCCCCTCCCCCAACCTTCTCTGAGCCTTCGGGGTCCATGTGACCTGGCCATTTAGCCCATGGTGTGCAGAAAAGTGCCGCTCAGAGGTAAAACAACCCAACGTTAAAGAACACGCTGGATGGCCTTGACGGGAAGCTACCATCTGTCTCCCAACAGCTGTTCCACTGGGTCCCCTCCCCCAACCTTCTCTGAGTATTCTGAGTCCTTGTGACCTGGCCATTTAGCCCAGGGTGTGCAAAAAAGTGCCGCTCAGAGGTAAAACAACCCAACGTTAAAGAACACGCTGGATGGCCTTGACGGGAGGCTACCATCTGGCTCCTAACAGCTGTTCCAGTAGGTCCCCTCCCCCAAGCTTCTCTGAGCCTTTGGGGGGGGGGGTCCATGTGACCTAGCCATTTAGCTCTTTCTGTGCAAGAAAGCCATACCTTGTGCACGTTAAAGAACACGCTGGATGGCCTTGATGGGAGGCTACCATCTGTCTCCCAACAGCTGTTCCAGTGGGTCCCCTCCCCCAACCTTCTCTGAGCCTTCGGGTTCCTTGTGACCTGGCTATTTAGCCCATGGTGTGCAAAAAAGTGCCGCTAAGAGGTAAAACAACCCAACGTTAAAGAACACGCTGGATGGCCTGACGGGAGGCTACCATCTGTCTCCTAACAGCTGTTCCAGTGGTCCCCTCCCCCAACCTTCTCTGAGCCTTCGGGGTTCATGTGACCTGGCCGTTTAGCCCATGGTGTGCAAAAAAAGTGCCGCTCAGAGGTAAAACAACCCAACCCAACCTAATGTGGAAAACAGAAATTGATTTCACTGAATCTCATAACTAAATAACAGTTTTGAAGCGAAATGGAAGATTTTCCTAAGCGGTATTTCGAGATATTTTCACTACTCGAAACTTAACCCTTCGTTATCATTTACAATTTCTCTCTGCTTTATAAAATAATAAATTATTAAAAATATTAAACAATTTCAAATCGAGGAGATAACAAAAATAGATTGCAGAAGGATAACGAAACATCCGGGAGCTGGATGATGCGAAAGACAATGGAAGTTGTAAGACATAAAATATGTGACTTTTGCCCTTGTTTTTTCTCCTCGTGTATGACAATATATTTTGAATTGTTTTTCATCCTGTCAGATGTGAACAGAAACTGCCTCCAAACAGAGATTGATGACGCAATTTAAGGGGTACGACGATGCGAAATTTTCATGCAAAATTCGGCTGAATGACTCGAGTTGTTCCTTCAAGCGTTGCTATGGAGCTAAAACATTTTTCGTGTTGTCATAAAAAGACAATTTCTAATAAACAAGAACTTCAAATATCACGTTTATCTTTTTTCCCAGCCGACCCCCTTTATATTAAAAATTATCTTTTTTGCAATCTTATCTCTCATCTTAAGTTTGTGTTCTCTTTCTGAAGTTGTTTTATGGGTTGTTTTACCTCTGCGCGGCACTTTTTTGCACACAGTGGGCTAAATGGCCAGGTCACAAGGACCCCGAAGGCTCAGAGAAGGTTGGGGGAGGGGACCCACTGGAACAGCTGTTGGGAGACAGATGGTAGCCTCCCGTCAAGGCCATCCGGCGTGTTCTTTGACGTGCACAGGATATGGCTCTCCCGCACACGGGGCCACGGCTTAACGTCCCATCCGACGGACGGCGGCCTTTCCAAGCCCATCGGTGTCCCCTACTGACCGTGGGCAGGGCGAGGAATTTTGCGGAGATAAATCTCAACGCTGACCCAGCTGGGACTCGAACCTGGGAACTACAGATTACGAGCCTGGTGCGCTACCGACTGAGCCACCCCCGCCCCTCTTTCTGAAGTCCCGACTTCCTCACAGACCTTCTATTGTGGCGTATTAAACTTACAGGCTTCTGTCAGATATCTCAGCAAAATTCCCCGCCCTGTGCACGGTCAGTAGGGGACACCGATGGGCTTGGAAAGGCCGCCGTCCTTCGGATGGAACGCTAAACCGTGGCTCCGTGTGCGAGAGAGAGAGTTATATCCTGTGCATGTTAAAGAACATGCTGGATGGCCTTGATTGGAGGCTACCATCTGTCTCCCAACAGCTGTTCCAGTGGGTACCCTCCCCCAACCTTCTCTGAGCCTTACGGGGTCCATGTGACCTGGCCATTTAGCCCATTGGGAATAAAAAGTGCCGCTCAGAGGTAAAACAACCCAACCCAACCCCCAACCTGCTCTGAGCCTTCGGGGTCCATGTGACCTGGCCATTTAGCCCATGGTGTGCAAAAAAAGTGCCGCTCAGAGGTAAAACAACCCAACCCCCAACCTTCTCTGAGCCTTCGGGGTCCATGTGACCTGGCCATTTAGCCCATTGTGTGCAAAAAAGCGCCGCTCAGAGGTAAAACAACCCAACTTCTGCCAGATCTCTGTGACAAGCAGCTGCTTGAGAGGATATATTTTTTTACAAGCGAATAATGACAAATATTGCCAAAGCAACATTGAATCCGCTTCTTACAGGAGTCCGCTAACCCCCACCCTGCCCTTGGGTAGAAAGGGACACTGGCTGATAGATCGTCGTACGTCGGATGGGACGTTAAGCCGTAGCTCTGTGTGCAGAACAGCTGAACACGTTGGGTGGCTTTAATGGGATGCTTCCATCTGTCTGTTATCAGTTGCCCAGTGTATCACCTTCCCCAATTTTCTCTGAGTTTTTGGGGTCTTTGTGACCTTGCCGTTTGCCCCATTGTGTGCACAATAGCGATTAGAGATAAAACAATCCTACTCCTAGTTTAAGAGGGGCGGGGGTGGCTCATTCGGTAGCGCGCCAGGCTCGTAATCTATAGTTCCCAGGTTCGAGTCCCAGTTGGGTCAGCGTTGAGATTTATCTCCGCAAAATTCCCCGCCCTGCCCACGGTCAGTAGGGGACACCGATGGGCTTGAAAAGGCCACCGTCCGTCGGATGGGACGTTAAGCCGTGGCCCCGTGTGTGGGAGAGCCATACCCTGTGCACGTCAAAGAACACACTGGATGGCCTTGACGGGAGGCTACCATCTGTCTCCCAACAGCTGTTCCAGTGGGTCCCCTCCCCCAACTTTCTCTGAGCCTGTGGGGTCCATGTGACCTGGCCATTTAGCCCATGGTGTGCAAAAAAAGTGCCGCTCAGAGGTAAAACAACCCAACTGATTCGCGTGTGTTGCTCAGTTAATGCTGTGCAAGCACCAAGTATATAAAAGCAAATTTCTGAAAAACAACTGGTAAAAACTGAAACATTTACTTATGTTGATAATTATTAGTTGCATTTTAGAACATTTAGAAGGAGCAAATACTGCCATTCAGAGGAAATGACTATATTTGAAGACGTGTATAGCCGTACCGTGGCCGAGTGGTTAGCGCGCTTGGCTACTTGATCTAAGGAACCTGGGTTCGAGCCCAGGAGTAAGGCATGGATGTGTGTGTTGCTTTTCTGCTGAGGTCCTACCATCCTCACAGACCTTCTACTATGGCATATAAACTGATAGACTCCTGTCAGACCTCTGTGGCAAGCAGCTGCTTGAGGGGGTATTTATTTTTATTATAAATATTATTAATAACTTGCGAAGTAGAATTTTGAACACGAGAGAAAGAATTTGTTAAATAATTTGTTTGATTTTATCCTACATCACAGTTTCCACCATTACGTTTTCTGCCTTTTTTGCGGAAAAGTCATATGGATATTCGAAAATATCAAGTGCCTCTCAGCCTCAAAGAGCTGGAAATAAGTAAAACTTGGGAGTGGTGGGGGGTGGTGGTGGTGGTGGGGGGTTGTTTTGGGTTGTTTTACCTCCGAGCGGCACTTTTTTGCACACCATGGGCTAAATCGCCAGATCACATGGACCCCGAAGGCTCAGAGAAGGTTGGGGGAGGGGACCCACTGGAACAGCTGTTGGGAGACAGATGGTAGCCTCCCGTCAAGGCCATCCAGCGTGTTCTTTAACGTGCACAGGGTATGTCTCTCCCGCACACGGGCCACGGCCTAACGTCCCATCCGACGGACGGCGGCATTTCCAAGCGTTTCCATCCGACGGACGGCGGCGTGTCCCCTACTGACCGTGGGCAGGGCGGGAAATTTTGCGGAGATAAATCTCAACGCTGACCCAGCTGGGACTCGAACCTGGGAACTACAGATTACGAGCCTGGCGCGCTACCGACTGAGCCACCCCCGCCCAGGGGTGGGGAGCAAGACACTGGGTTTCCATTGCTGTATAACATTTTGCCCTCCGGTTTAGAGGTTTTAAAAATATTTCTTTAAAAATACGTGAAATGTGCACAAGTTTTGTAATTTTTTTTACATCCTTCCCCTTAATGGCATCCTCGGGGGGAGGGTAGGACATGAACCCCTTTCACCCACCCCCTCAGATCCGGCATTCAATATAACTATTCTGCCCCTGTGATAAAAGCCGTCGCCTATGAAGTGAATTATAACCTATTGGTGTTAAACAAACACACTGGATGGCCTTGACTGGAAGCTTGCATCTGACTCCTAACAATTGTACAGTGAATTCTCTTACCCTGTCTGGAGCCAGGCTCGTAATCTACAATTCCCAGGTTCAAGTCCCAGCTGGACCAGCGTCGAGATTTATCTCCGGAAAACTCCTCATCCTGCCCTCGGTCAGAAAGGGGACACCGATGGGATTGGAAATGCCGCCGTCCGTCGGATGGGAAGTTAAGCCGTGACTCCTTGTGCGGGAGAGCCATACTCTGTGCACGTCAGTGCTCCCTCTCCCCGTGAAAGGTAGAGGTGCACATCCAGGGCGTTCTTTGAAAAAGGACACCTTGGATGTGCACCTCTACCTTTGACGGAGAGCTACCAGTTGTCTCCCAACAGCTGTCAGGTGGTCCCATCAGGTGGTCCCCCAAACCTTCTCTGAGCTCTCGGGGTCCTTGTAACCTGGCCATTTAGTCCATTGTATGCAAAAAAAGTGCTGCTCAGATTGGGATGGATTGTTTTATATCTGAGCGGCACTTTTTTTCACACCATGGGCTAAATGGCTAGGTCACATGGACCCCGAAAGCTCAGAGAAGGTTTGGGGAGGGGACCCACTGGAACAGCTGTTTGGAAACATATGGTAGCTTCCCGTCAAGGCCATCCAGTATGTTCTTTAACGTGCACAGGGTATGGGTCTCCCGCACACGGAACCACGGCTTAACGCCCTATACGACGGACGGCGGCCTTTTCAAGCCCATCGGTGTCCCCTACTGACTTAACCGTGTGCAGGACGGGGAATTTCGCGGAGATAAATCTCAACGCTGACCCAGCTGGGACTAAAGTGCTGCTTAGAGGAAAAACAATTCAACCAATACGAAATTCGAGGGTTTATTTTTGAAACAACAATTAACAAAAAAGAAAATTTAAAAAAAACAAGCCTCATCTCTCCTCACGACATAAAATTTAAAGAGACTGAATCCACCCCCGGGCAAAAAAACTTCAAACGCTTTACAAACTTAAAAGTCTGGAAAGCCAACGGACGATAATGGTTCGAGGATGAATAATAGCTTCTGTGTGCTGACGGGACAGAAAGATGGAAATAAATAATGGCGCTTGGTAAAATCCCCTGCAGGAAGTGACAACGTTTTATTCCCCTCTCCATTTCTAGAGACACCGGAAGAGGGTGTGTAGTGGTGCAAAAGGTGGCGGAATGTAATGGCTTACGTGGTGGAATGGAAGAGGATGGTAGTAGCGTGCGCAGAAATAAGATGAAGGAGTCTTATCAGTGGATGTGAGGGAAAAATATGCTTCCAGATAAAGGTAGAGCCGTACGTGTGGTAACAGCAAATAAATAAAGTTTCCAGATATGGTGAAAGCCAACAGATTCACGGCTGGGAACACCTAAGTGAAGAAGGGGCGGGGGTGGCTCAGTCGGTAGCGCGCCAGACTCGTAATCTGTAGTTCCCAGGTTCGAGTCCCAGCTGGGTCAGCGTTGAGATTTATCTCCGCAAAATTCCCTGCCCTGTCCACGGTCAGTAGGGGACACCGATGGGTTAGAAAGGCCGCCGTCCGTCGGATGGGACGTTAAGCCGTGGCCCCGTGTGTGGGAGAGACATACCCTGTGCACGTTAAAGAACACGCTGGATGGCCTTGACGGGAGGCTACCATCTGTCTCCCAACAGCTGTTCCAGTGGGTTCTCTCCCCCAACCTTCTCTGAGACTTCGGGGTCCATGTGACCTGGCCATTTAGCCCATGGTGTGCAAAAAAGTGCCGCTCAGAGGTAAAACAACCCAACCCAAACAACCTAAGTGAAGAATGGATTATATTAACGGGAAAAAAAATTTGTAATATAGGAAAAAAAAATTTGTAATGTATGAAAGAAAATTTTTTTTAACGAACGATGTAATACGATTAAGTCGAAAAATCTAAATTTACAGATTATTTTTCTTTGTTAAAAAAGTTTCCAAAGACGGGACTTTGGCCCAGGCTTCGGTTTGCGTTGTTTTACCTCTGAACGGCCCCTTTTGTGTATATAATGGGCGAAATAGCCAGGTCACAAAGACCCGAGGGCTCAGAGAAGTTTGGTGAAGAAGACCCACTGGACGGCTGAAGGGAGACAGGTGGAAGACTCCTATCAAGGCCATTCAGCGTGTTCCTTAACGATCACAGGGTTTGTCTCTCCTGAACACGTTCTCCCTGCCTTCGGTCAGTAAGGGGACACTCAGGGGCTTGGAAAGGTTACCGCCCGTTACATGGGAAGGGAGAACCCCTGTGCACGTTAAAGAACACGCTGGATGTGCACCACTGCTTTTGACGGGGAGCAACCAGTTGTCTCCAAACAGCTGTCCAGTGGGTTCCCCCAACCCTCTGAGTCTTCGGGGTCCTTGTGACTTGGCCATTTAGCCCATTGTGTGCAAAAAAAGTGCCATTCAGAGGTAAAACGAACCAACCTTAATCAACAGTCGTTAAACTTACATACAGTAAGCTATACATATCTAGTGCCGTATCTAGGCGGGGGTGCCTCAGTCGGTAGCGCGCCAGGCTCGTAATCTGTAGGTCCCAGGTTCGAGTCCCAGCTGGGTCAGCGTTGAGATTTATCTCCGAAAAATTCCCCGCCCTTCCCACGGTCAGTAGAGGACACCGATGGGCTTGGTAAAGGCCGCCGTCCGTCGGATGGGACGTTAAGTCGTGACTCCGTGTGTGGGAGAACCATACTCTGTGTGCGTTATAGAACACACTGGATGGCCTTGACGGGAATCTACCATCTGTCTCCTAACAGCTTTTCCAGTGGGTCCCCTCCCTACACCTTCTCTGAGCTTTTGGGGTCCTTGTGACCTGGACATTTAGCCCATGGTGTACAAAAAAGTGCCATTCAGAGATAAAACAAGCCAAAACAACCTGGCCATTTAGTCCGTTGTGAACAAAAAAGTGCCGCTCAGAGGTAAAACATAATCCAACAGTGCAATCAAATCCTTACCATTTAGCAAAATATCCAAAATTTGGTGTTTCAGCTGAACGCACTTTTTGAAATTCTTATCTTAACGTCCTGTTGCGGTTGGAAAATATTTATTCCAGCCAAGCGCGGATCTAGAAAAAAATTAAGGGGGGCAAGAAACTCAATGTAGCAGGAGAAAAGTAAAAAAGAGGGGTGTGGGGGCAAAAGACTGACTTCCCATTGCAGTATAACATTTCCCCTCGTTTTAGAAGTCTTTTAAAAGATTTCTAAAAATGCATGATATAAGTTTATCAAGTTTTTGCATCTATTGCCTATACTAGCATTTTCAAAGGGAGGGATGCTCCCTCCCCCCCGCAGTTTCGGCCCCGCTTCCAGCCATCAATTTCGTTGAGAATTATCAGTACACTGTTTACACCAGTGTCTCGCAAATGTGTGCCGCGAGAGATTTTCAAATTGACACTAGATATTCCAAAGATTTCATTTTGACTTGACTTGTGTTATCGACGTGCTTTAATAAAAATCTTTCAGATTTTATCAACTGGGATCTTCTAAGTATTTATCAAGCTTTTTCCAAATTTTGGTATTAATTTTTGATTATTTCAAGCCATAGAATGGACAAATATTTAAAACAAACACCGAGTTATGATTAATTATATTTATTATTATATTTATTTTAAATAAAATGCATTTAACGAAACTTCAATTTTCCTCTTTTTACGTAACCATCAAAAATTCATTTTTAGGTGTGCCGCGGAAAAAAAATTAGATTCAGTGTGCCGCGGAGTAAAAAAGTTTGCGAGACACTGGTTTACACAATAACAACACCGAGAGGGCCTCAAAATTTATAGTATCTAAACAAATTGGCCCACGATTCATTACTAAACTAACGTTTTACCTTTTTCTCATGCAACGTAAGTAATAAAACTAAATCCCCAATTAGAGTAGCAATGTGGGAGGTGACTTTATAACCTTTGTGAATTGTTTTTTTTGCGGGAAGGATTTACGATTAAGACGAGCTGGTCAGGGGGGAGAGAAGAAATAAATCCTCTCCTCCCGGACTCTGATTATCTCATCCCCTTTTCTGCCCCCCACCAACACCTTTTCCAGTTTCCCGGAGCAGCCCTACTTTCTGAAGATAAAACATCTCTGAATGGCAGAGGTCACCCCTATTGGACTTCTTCCTAAGAATTTTTATAATGCTCAGTGTTGTCACACTTCTCATTCCTTCCTCTGCCGAAAGCAGTTCGTTAACCAGAGTGTATCTCGATCTCAATTCAGAAGATCCCTCTGGCTCCGAGCACACACGAGTCTCACTCACAAGTTCCCTCTGTCCTTTTTTTCCTCCTCTTCCTTCCTCCTTTTTCAGGACCACTCTTCATCAAGAGTTGATGCACATCATTGTTCTCCATTGCTGCCATATCTCACTGCTGACCCATAACGTCGTCGTCGGTTCCCAGACCCTCCCCCACCATTCACCCCTCCTCCAAACTTTGGCCCTTGTCTCTCCGAATCTCCCCCCCCCCTCCCCATCTTTGCCATCGAGCCAGGGTCACCGTCTCCTGACCCGATGCTCCGGTGCCTTAATAAAGTTTCTCCTCTACCCCGCTGGGTCGGCATCTTTAGTACCCCGGCAACAAGGTGAACCGGTGACTTGCCTGGAAAATGGCGATTGCTCTTTTTTTTTTTCTTCCCTTCAAAGTCTTTTTTTTTATCCACACGTCTTGAGGTTCCGTTAGTTTCTGCTGTTGGATGTCACGCTTCGGATGCTGTGAGAATTGGGACGATCATTTTCATCTTTCCCACCGTGATTGAATTCTTCATATTAAAATACGTTATTCATTTTCCTAGATGAACGGAATCTTCATCTGAGAATAGAAATCGAAACGGCAATCAGCCGGTGTAATATACAACAACAAGCCAATAATTAAAAAAAATTCTTCAATTGTATTTTATGACATTATTTTGTCTGGTAAATATTGAGATCGGAATCATATCCGACCTCAATATTTACCAGACAAAATAATGTCATACTGAATGAGTTACTGAATATTTGCAGCAGCGCTGACCCAAGATATTTCGAAGTCCAAAGTGAACTGTTTTTTTTTTTAGGTTTTTTTGAAGGTTGAGGGCACGAGACCCACTGTACAGTGGGTCTCGTGCCCTCAACCTTCTCTCAGCCCTCCGGGTCCTTGTGACATGGCAAATTAGCCCATTGTGTGCAAAAATAGTGTCGCTCACAGATTAAACAACCTAACCTGAACTCATTTTCTTTTTCACTTAACATACCGTCGACAATTTTTAAAATAATTATTAATAGCAAAATTAAAAAACTTGGTTGTCGAATAATAATAGTAAATAGTCATTCATATGAAAAAACACGTGATTCAATTGTGTGTATGGGGAGGGGAAGACCCCTCCCTCCCTTTCTCCCTACTCTGCAATTCTATTGGTCGACGCAAGTTCGAGTCCCAGCGTGGTCAGCGTTGAGACTTATCTCCGCAAAATTCCCCGCCCTGCCCACGGTCAGTAGGTGACACCGATGGGTATGAAAAGGCCGCCGTCCGTCGGATGGATGTTAAGCCGTGGCCCCGTGTGCGGGAGAGCCATAAGCTGTGCACGTTAAAGAACACGCTGGTTGGTCTAGACAGGAGGTTACCATCTGTCTCCCAACAGCTGTTCCAGTGGGTCTCCTTCCCCCAACCTTCTCTGAGCCTTCGGTGACCTTGTGACCTGGCCATTTAGCCCATGGTGTGCAAAAAAATGCCGCTCAGAGGTAAAACAACCCAACCCAACTCTATTGGTCGACAGGTCACCAGTTCATTGATATTAGTTTGTCAGATCCTAACTTAGAGCCTCAAGAGAAGGGAGATCTTTTCACGCTCTGGAGAACCTGAAGATTTCTATATTTAGAAATACAATGTGAGGTCTCATTAAAAATATATCCGCAACCTGAGACATACTGTAAAGGAACTCCTCACTCCAGTTGATCATGGTTTGTATCAGAGTCGACTAAGGTCAGGAATTGAGGTCAGAGCGCAAACTGCACGGAGAAAATAACAATTTGAAGAGAGAGGAGAAAGAAAAACAACATCCACAAAGTTTTGATGGTTCCTAACATGCGAAACAGAGCGCCGATTGAGAGGGAACAAAGTGAGTCGTCAGATCGCCATTGGTGATTAGGGGTTTTTCTTTTTTGCTTCGCTTTTGTTGATTGACGTGTTTGGAAAGAGGCGCAAAAACGTGTTCGTCTTAGCGATGCCCGAAGAGAGGGCGCGTGTCTGTTACACGTGTAGGCGAGTGGACGCCAACAAGCAATGCTTAACGTCACTCTCATCTGCCACTGGAAGATGTAACATCAGTGATGATGAAGAGGAGGAGAGAATTGCAGTTCTAATCAAAAGATCAAGAGATATTTTTAGATATTGGATATCAGTTGAAGTCATTTCAAGGTCAGAATAAAAAATGCTCCTCAACTAGTCCACTAGCTCTGACAGGGAAAAAAATGTTTTTCGAGAGCCGTCTGTTTTTGTACGAGCTTCCTGGATCTGAATCGTTAAAGTTATTGAGGTGAAAGTTAATATTTAGGAACAATTCTGCCTAGATTGATGGCTCTGTGAATATGAACCTCGTGACTCAATAATTAAGGGTGCTTCTCAGAGAAATTTTCGAAAAAATCTTCCTAAAAGGTTTTAAAAACTTTTTTTTGTCTTTTTACATTGAGTACAGTTTTTTTGGGTTGTTTTACCTCTGAGCGGCACTTTTGTGCACAAAATGGGCTAAATAGCCAGGTCACAAGGACCCTGAAGGCTCAGAGAAGGTTGGGGAGGGGACCCACTGGTCAGCTGTTACGAGACAGATGATAGCCTCCCGTCAAGACCATCCAGCGTGTTCTTTAACGTGCACAGGGTATGGCTCTCCCCACACGGGAGCCACGGCTTAACGTCCCATCCGACGGACGGCGACCTTTCCAAGCCCATCGGTGTCCCCTACTGACCATGTGCAGGGCGGGGAATTTTGCGGAGATAAATCTCAACGCTGACCCAGCTGAGACTCGAACCTGGGAACTACAGATTACGAGCCTGGCGCGCTACCGACTGAGCCACCCCCGCCTCATTTAGTACAGTACTAATGCATAATCCATATGTTAATATATAAATTAAAAACTTGGTTGGTTGGTTGTTTGGG
This sequence comes from Ryuthela nishihirai, assembly GCA_038380435.1. Taxonomy (NCBI): domain Eukaryota; kingdom Metazoa; phylum Arthropoda; class Arachnida; order Araneae; family Heptathelidae; genus Ryuthela; species Ryuthela nishihirai. The sequence goes on from JAWZYU010000026.1 coordinate 27,357,214, forward strand.
GTTTAATGGCGCATCGGCAACAAGGCCATAATGCGCCAAACAAAAGACAATATAAAAGATAAAAGACATAGAAACCCGCAACCAAAATTGAAAATATATTTTCAACATTATAAATGGGTAAAATAACAAAAAACAGGTGCATATAAACAGAGTAAAACAACTGTAGAAATACTATATAAAATAATCCCAGGTGTAAGAGACCTTGGGTAAATAATGCGATTAAAATATCCGGTATAAATAGTATATCAAATTCGATTAAAATATTCAGTAAATCGTAAAAATTGAAAGAGAGAGGTAAAAGTACAATAGTCGGATAAAAGATGTCCGAGTGTAAGGGGCTCGGACGTAAAATCATGAGAGTTAAAAAACATACGTCTTTCAAAGTTACAACAACGACATTCAATTAAAATATGTTTGATCGTTAAAAAGGTGTCACAAAACTCACACTTGGGTTCGTCGTCCGCCCGTAAAAGAAACGAATGAGTAATAAACGAATGACCCAAGCGGAGCCGAGCAAGTACAACTTCCTCCTTGCGATTCCTGCGGTAACAAGACTGCCATGGTTTGACGATAGGTTTGATCTCAAAGAGCTTGTTTGTAAGCTGTTCTGACCAAGATCTCTGCCACTGTGCCCGGAGCTCGGTGGTAAAACGCTGCCGGAAATCCAGATAGGGAACCGGCAGCGGAGAGTGGGACAGGGGCGTGGCTGACTTGGCAGCAGCATCTGCCAAGTCGTTGCCCCTGATACCGACGTGACCGGCCACCCAACAGAAATGGATGGTGGTGGTGGCTGCCAGACGATGTAGTTGCTGGCGGATCTTAGTAAGAACAGGGTGAGGCCGATGCCTGACCGAGATCAAAGCGTGTAGCGAGCTAAGCGAGTCGGTGTAAAGCACACACCGACGATGATGCTTAGCCGCCACGTGGTCCAAGGCGAGACTGATAGCGTGCAACTCTGCAGTGAAGATGGAACACTGCAGTGGGATCTGGTCTGCAATGATTACATCACAGCAGACCATGGCTGATCCCACTGATGTGCCAGACTTCGAGCCATCTGTAAAGACAGGCAAGAAGTCCGGGTGCTCAGCACGATGGCTGGCAAAGAGTTGCCGGTACACACAGTCGGGTGTAAAGGCCTTCCCCGTCCTGCACAAGGAAAAATCGCAGGAAGGGGAAACAGCGAGCCAAGGTGGAAGTGGCTCAGCCGTCGACTGTGCGATGCTATCGAGACTGGTGTTGATGTCTCTGAGGTAGCCTCGGACACTCAAACCAAAAGGACGAATGGCAGTCGGCCGATTATTGTAAAGCATTTCCCACTTCGGACTGAAAACGCAGTCCCAAGTGGGATGGCCAGGCAGGGATCGCAATTTAGATGCATATTGTAGGGACAACTGCTGACGGCGAAGAGATAAAGAAGGTTCGTCAGTCTCAATGTAAAGACTCTGGACCGGTGAGGTGCGGAAGGCTCCCGTGCAAACACGGAGGGCCTGGTGATGGAGGGGGTCCAGCACCTTCACCACCGAATCCCGGACCGAGTCGTACACCTGGGATCCATAGTCCAGTTTCGATCGGACAAGTGCACGGTACAGGCGTAAATTAAAAACACTTCTTACTCAATTTCCATTAACTTCAAAGAAACACGATAGGTTTGATCTCAAAGAGCTTGTTTGTAAGCTGTTCTGACCAAGATCTCTGCCACTGTGCCCGGAGCTCGGTGGTAAAACGCTGGATGACCTTGACGAGATATTTCCATCTGTCTCCTAACAGCCATTCAGTGTCGGTCATAAAGTCCCAGGAGGGTCATGGCCCCCTCCAAGAGGTCTGCGAGGTAATGTATGGCTTGATCCCATTTTTCTTTTCCAGGAAGAAAAACCGCTAACACTCTCACTATCTCAGAGACCAAATGGCAAGCTGTTAAGAAGAATATCCGTTGCTAAATAATCCATTGGTAAAGTTACGAATACCATTTCTGTACTATATAATCTTCCATACGTTCCTAAATAGCCTCCGTCCAGGTTTGACGGAGCGGGGGTGGCTCAGTCGGTAGCGCGCCAGGCACGTAATCTGTAGTTCCCAGGTTCGAGTCCCAGCTGGGTCAGCGTTGAGATTTATCTCCGCAAAATTCCCCCCCCCCCTGCCCACGGTCAGTAGGGGACACTGATGAGCTTGGAAAGGCCGCCGTCCATCGGATGGGACGTTAAGCCGTGGCCCCGTGTGCGGGAGAGCCATACCCTGTGCACGTTAAAGAACACACTGGATGGCCTTGACGGGAGGCTATCATCTGTATCTTAACAACTGTCGAGTGGGTCCCCTCCCCCAACATTCTCTGAGCCTTCGGGGTCCATGTGGCCTGGCCATTTAGCCCATGGTGTGCAAAAAAGTGCCGCTCAGAGGTAAAACAACGCAACTCCTCAGATTGACAACTAGAATCGCCATTACAAGAGCACGTTGTTTGCCATCCATTGCAATGTGGTCCACCAACGACTGAACTTTGAGATCTGTTCTCTGCGTGAGTTCTGGATTTCTCGATCTTTCCCACCACATGGCAACCTATCTCGACTCTCTCCTCCTCTTCATCTCCATGCTCCTCGCATCATTCCTCCACCTGGGCCGTCACGCAGCGTGTATCCGGGGTGCGTGAGAGTAATTAGAAACCACCACACCTTTTCCAAGCGCTCCCACACATCGTCTCTCACTTCCCCCGATTCCTTGCCCTGCCAGCCAGAGAATCCTTCTTCCCACGCTGCGGGGGCGACCGCCGCCAGTCCCGCTCCTACTACCTTCGCACCCCTCTGAACATCGCAGAACACGGCAGTTCCTTGTTCCTCAATTGCGCTCGCTCTCAACGGAAGTGCAGCGTCGTCATGTCTGTCCTCTTCCTTTTTACACGAGCTTTGCTGTTTTTTTTCTTCTCTCTCTTCTGTATGTGTTTACGTAAATGCTTTTTTTTCCCGTTGCTTCAGTGTTTTTATCGCAAAATTTTTCTTTCGTTCGTCCAACCCTTCATTTTTTTTCTCCCCTTTAGACGCCTACGTCAGTTTTGGACAAGTCGATATTTGAGAAAATGGATAAGTGGAAGAAAGTTAATTTAGTTTTTACATTTTCCTCGGCGAAATACCGATAAATTATTACCAGAGTAAAAAAAAAAGTCTTCAATTTTTCTTTAAGACCTCTTTATTTTAGGAGTGCCTGAGCACACAAAGTTGATTTTTGCAACGCTTTCTTTCAGTTGGGTTGTTTTGCTCTCGAGCAGCACTTTTTTTTTTAACATAATGGGCTAAGTGGCCAGGTCACAAGGACCCCTATGACTCAAAAAAGGTTGGGGGGCAGGGGACCCACTGGACAGCTGTTAGAAAACAGACGGTAGCCTCCCGTCAAGGTCGGGTTGGGTTGTTTTACCTCTGAGCGGCACTTTTTTGCACACCATGGGCTAAATGGCCAGGTCACATGGACCTGGAAGGCTCAGAGAAGGTTGGGGGAGGGGACCCACTGGAACAGCTGTTGGGGGACAGATGGTAGCCTCCCGTCAAGGCCATCCAGCGTGTTCTTTAACGTGCACAGGATATGGCTCTCCCGCGCACGAGCCCATGGCTTAACAGCTCATCCGACGGACGGCGGCCTTTCCAAGCCCATCGGTGTCCCCTACTGACCGTGGGCAGGGCGGGGAATTTTGCGGAGATAAATCTCAACGCTGACCCAGCTGGGACTCGACCTGGGAACTGCAGATTACGAGCCTGGCGCGCTACCGACTAAGCCACCCCCGCCCCTTCCTAAACTGTAGTCTATGCTCAAATTGTAGACGGATAGAGAGAGGCAAGGCATAGTAAATTGTAGACGGATAGAGAGAGGCAAGGCATAGTAAATTGTAGACGGATAGAGAGAGGCAAGGCATAGTAAATTGTAGACGGATAGAGAGGCAAGGCATAGTAAATTGTAGACGGATAGAGAGAGGCAAGGCATAGTAAATTGTAGACGGATAGAGAGAGGCAAGGCATAGTAAATTGCAGACGGATAGAGAGAGGCAAGGCATAGTAAATTGTAGACGGATAGAGAGAGGCAAGGCATAGTAAATTGTAGCCCCCTGGCTACTATTCGAACGCTTACAGTAACTTATAAAACTTTCATTCGGCAGAAACATGAAATATTTTACGAAACGTTTGCTGAAAAACTCTGCTCTAGGAATTTTTTTTTATGGCATAGCGTTCTTTAACATCTCTTTTATCATTATCGTCGCTTCTGTCACGTGCTGTGCCGATCAACCTACAATCCCATGATTAATCAGTGCCACGCCCACATGGAGGGGGACATCAGATGATTAATCGTGACTTGTTTCAAAACCTGCACGACATTAAATATGGCCTGTTGCATTCATAAGTCTGAAAACGAACTCAATCCTATCCATTTTAAAGTTCGTTAAAAATAGTTCAAGGGTGGTTGGTTGTTTTACCTCTGAGCGGCACTTTTTTGCACACCATGGGCTAAATGGCCAGGTCACATGGACCCCGAAGGCTCAGAGAAGGTTGGGGGAGGGGAACCACTGGAACAGCTGTTGGGAGACAGATGGTAGCCTCCCGTCAAGGCCATCCAGCGTGTTCTTTAACGTTGGGTTGTTTTACCTCTGAGCGGCACTTTTTTGCACACCATGGGCTAAATGGCCAGATCACATGGACCCCGAAGGCTCAGAGAATGTTGGGGGAGGGGACCCACTGGACAGTTGTTAAGAGACAGATGGTAGCCTCCCGTCAAGGCCATCCAGTGTGTTCTTTAACGTGCACAGGGTATGGCTCTCCCGCACACGGGGCCACGGCTTAACGTCCCATTCGACGGACGGCGGCCTTTCCAAGCCAATCGGTGACCGTGGGCAAGGGGGGGGGGAATTTTGCGGAGATAAATTTCAACGCTGACCTAGCTAGGACTCGAACTGGGAACTACAGATTACGAGCCTGGAGTGCTACCGACTGAGCCGTCCCCCCCCTCCCAGGTTTGAGTCCCAGCTGGGTCAGCGTCGAGATTTATCTCCGCAAAATTCCCCGCCTTGCCCACGGTCAGTAGGGGACACCTATGGGCTTGGAAAGGCCGCCGTCCGTCGGATGGGATGTTAAGCCGTGGGCTCGTGTGCGGGAGAATCATACCCTGTGCACGTTAAAGAACATGCTGGATGGCCTTGACGGGAGGCTACCATCTGTCTCCCAACAGTTGTTCCAGTGGGTCCTCTTCCCCAACCTTCTCTGAGCCTTCGGGGTCCATGTGACCTGGCCATTTAGCCCATGGTGTGCAAAAAAAGTCCTGCTCAGAGGCAAAACAACCCAACAACAACTCTCTGAGCGATATTGTTTTGGACACAATGGGCTAAGTGGCCAGGTTAAGAGGACCCCAAAAGCTCAGAAAATGTTGTGTTAGGGGACTCATTGCGTTAAATAAATGGGTGAAGGCTGTCCAGCGTGTTCTTTAACATAGACAGGGTACACCCATGCATACGGGTCCATATCTTAACATCCCATCTAACGGACGGCGACTATTCCATAAGTTACTTTTTAAGGTACGAAGTGTGAAAAATAAGAATAATTATATTTTTGTTCATTATTGAGCTGGGATAGAAAGTTTCTGCAGAAGTTGAAACAAGAGCGTGAAAGAAACAGATCAAATCTCTACAGGCATAATCTGAAAGGCCCTCAGTTAGGACAGGTCAACACCTACTATAACAGAAGATCAATGTACCAAATTGGTTCATCGATGGGCTTGGAAAGACTGCCGTCCATCGGATGGGACGTTAAACCGTGGTCCGTGTATCCTTTGTACTTTAAAGAACTCACTGGGTGGCCTTGATGGGAGGCTACCATCTGTCTCCCAACAGCTATTTCAGTGGGTCCCCTCCCCCCTCTCAGTCGGTAGCGCGCCAGGCTCGTAATCTGTAGTTCCCAGGTTCGAGTCCCAGCTGGGTCAGCGTTGAGATTTATCTCCGCAAAATTTCCCCCGCCCTGCCCACGGTCAGTAGGGGACACCGATGGGCTTGGAAAGGCCGCCGTCCGTCGGATGTGATGTTAAGAAATGGTCCCGTGTGCGGGAGAGCCATACCCTGTACACGTTAAAGAACACGCTGGATGGCCTTGACGGGAGGCTACCATCTGCATCCCAACAGCTATTCCAGTGGCTCCCCTCTCCCAACCTTCTCTGAGCATTCGGGGTCCTTGTGGCCTGGCCATTTAGCCCGTGGTGTGCAAAAAAGTGTCGCTCAGAGGTAAAACAATCCAATCCAATGGTCCCCTCCCCCAATCTTCTCTGAGCCTTCGGGGTCTTTGTGACCTGGCCATTTAGCCCAAGATGTGCAAAAAAGTGCCGCTCAGAGGTAAAACAACTCAAAATCTGAAAGTTATGGTCAGCGGACCTGTGCCTGACCGCAAGCCATCTGTCGCCTGTCCGGAGAGGGCTCTCAAGAAAGAAACATGTTTTCAGATGAAAAATATTTATATGCCATAGTGCCACGTTTCAACACTTCAAGTGACGTCATGTCGTGCGGTGTGACACAAATAGCATGTGATTAGACATAACTTGTTTCTCGAGGCAACGTGTAGCCAGAAGCTCCAGACGCGTGCGCCGCCACATTTCACCGGTCCCTGGCACACTGGGTAAAAAAATAGGCTGTCCGCCACATCGGAAAGTTTGAGATGCACAGTGGCTTAGCCAGAAGGGTTGGGTTGGGTTGTTATACCTCTGAGCGGCACTTTTTTGCACACCATGGAGACAGATGGAAGTCTCTCGTTAAGGACATCCAGCGTGTTCTTTAACGTGCACAGGGTATGACTCTTCCGCACACGGGGCCACGGCTTAACGTCCCATTCGACGGACGGCGGCCTTTCCAAGCCCATCGGTGTCCCCTACTGACCGTGGGTAGGGCGGGGAATTTTGCGGAGATAAATCTTAACGCTGACCCAGCTGGGAGTCGAACCTGGGAACTACAGATTACGAGCCTGGCGCGCTACCGACTGAGCCACCCCTCTCCCTTAGCCAGAAGGAGTTATCCTCTCTCTACCATTGGGAAATAAATTACATATAGTTGATATCAATTTAAATTGTGCTAAATAAATTGTTGAAATTTAATTGTGATCAGCTGAGTAATGAAAATATATTATGTAATTAAAATCAAATTAATTTTGATAACGATTTAAGAAATCAAATATTTCGTCAGATCTCCTTAACAAAATTTCTCTTTCCTGTCCAAAAAAGGGGGCGGGGGTGGCTCAGTCGGTAGCGCGCCAGGCTCGTAATCTGCAGTTCCCAGGTTCGAGTCCCAGCTAGGTCAGCGTTGAGATTTATCTCCGCAAAACTCCCCGCCCTGCCCACGGTCAGTAAAGGATGCCGATGGGCTTGGAAAGGCCGCCGTCTGCCGGATGGGACGTTAAGCCGTGGCCCCGTGTGCGAGAGAGCCATACCCTGTGCACGTTAAAGAACACGCTGGATGGCCTTGACGGGAGGCTACCATCTGTCTCCCAACAGCTGTTCGAGTGGGTCTCCTCCCCCAACCTTCTCTGAGCCTTCGGGATCCATGTGACCTGGCCATTTAGCCCATGGTGTGCAAAAAAGTGCCGCTCAGAGGTAAAACAACCCAACCCAATGCTACAGTGAGTTTGTGATGGTCGTGTCATGAACGCTCGTGTAAGGTTCTGCAAGAGATTTATTTAGTCAACGAATTGGAACATAGAACCGATCTGAAATATAAAAAAAGTAGAAGTGAGTTGTTGAAGATGTGAGATCCAAAAGGAGGCTTAATTAAGAGTCTGAGCGCGATAGTTTAACGAATAAATGTTTTTTTTTAGTGCGTGCGCCGGAGATTGACTACTTTATTGGTATGAATTATATTAGTAAGTTGGTTTATAAAAAGGAAAATATTGTCGTCTTGTACATGGTGGACAATGTGTGAAAAAAATTAGTTCTGAAAAACCAGTACACTTAGTCGCAGTTTCATGTATAGTTATTTAGTTATTTAGGAATTTAATAGATTCTTCTGAAAGCTTATCTTTGATTATTATAGAGCTTCGTGCCGGTTGACTTAGTTTGTTTATAAATGATTTTATCCATACTTTTGTAATAAATTGAATTGTATTGCAATTTTAATTGACCAATTTTTATTTGAACTCACACTCAATGCTCATCCATTTTAATTGCAACAATATATATATATACACCCCAGGTATCTTACACCTGGGGTGTTTATATTTTAACATTTCGGTGCGGATTTACATGTCCTTTATCGTTTATATTGTCTTTTGTTTGGCGTATTATGGCCTAGTTACTCTTGCGCCAAAAACCCCAACCTGGGGCGCGGGTGGCTCAATCGGTAACGCGCGCTAGGCTCGTAATCTGTAGTTCCCAGGTTCGAGTCCCAGCTGGGTCAGCGTTGAGATTTATTTCCGCAAAACTCCCCGTCCTGCCCACGGTCAGTAGGGGACACCGATGGGCTTGGAAAGGCCGCCGTCCGTCGGATGGAACGTTAAACCGTGGCCCCGTGTGCGGGAGAGCCATACCCTGTGCACGTTAAAGAACACGCTGGATGGCCTTGATGGGAGACTACCATCTGTCTCCCAACAGCTGTTCCAGTGGGTCCCCTCCCCCAACCTTCTCTGAGCCTTCGGGGTCCATGTGACCTAGCCATTTAGCCCATGGTGTGCAAAAAAGTGCCGATCAGAGGTAAAACTACACAACAACCCCAAATAACCAAACTATGAAATCCTAACAATTCGGCATAAATTAAACTATTCCAAAGCGCAATAATCAATCTGTTTTTTTATTTCACATCGAAATATTTTAGCCGTGACTCTCTCTTTTCTAGTGGAGAACTCAAACGTTAACATTTCCCGAATCTAGAGAGCAATAAATCTGGACGCGTTTCTGTTTCCAGCTTTCAGTACAGTCAACAAAGATGGCGCCAACAGTTAATGCGATAACATTTTTGTTGCTGCGAGTGGCAACGGAAGGCGAGGGCGCATGCAACGGGTAATTTCGTCTCGTGGAAATTAAACAATTATCTTTCCGTCTCGCATTTTGAAGGGCTCTAAAGATTAGAAAGCATTTCCTGTTTTTCCACGCAAAAAGTGCTCTTTGAGAACGGCGAAAATGTCTCTGGCTTTTATATTTAAATTCGAGTAAAAGGCGTCTTTCTGGAAGCTGTCTGGCGTCAGATAGCGATCGTAAATATGTCGGCTCTTATTCAGACTTCCTGCGTTGAACTGGTCATTAGTTCTGACACTGAAATATGAGCACCATTTGTTTCTGCCTATTTCGAAGTTGGAAGTAAGGACGTTGATCTTAAAAATATTTCATTTGACATTTTGGAGGTTTAGGAATTTTTTGTGCATAATTATTCGTTCCACAGAAATGTAATTTTAAGTTTGCACCTGGATATTTATCCGGCTTTGCTCCGCGTATGAAAAATAAAATAAATACCCCCTCAAGCAGCTGCTTGCCACAGAGGTCTGACAGAAGCCTGTCAGTTTATAAGACAAAGTAGGTCTGAGAGGATGGCAGGACCTCAGCAGACAAACGACATGAACATTCATGCCTTATGCGAGGCTCGAACCCAGGTCCCTTAGATTAGTAGCCAAGCGCGCTAACCACTCGGCCACGGGATGTCTTATTCGCAGCCCATTCCCACCCGAAGTTAAATTCTCGGAGCCTCGCCGAAACTGAACTCCCCCCCCCCCGCCCCCGAAACAAAATTATCTCTCCCCAACCCGAAACTAAACAAAATTCTATGCTGTCCCCCCCCCCATCGAAACTAAATCTAAATCCTAGGTACGTGCCTGCTATAGATATAATTATATACTATACTCTGCTGATGACCCGCCATCCTCACGGATCCCTTTTAATATGGCGCATAAACTGACAGGCTCCTGTCGGACCTGGGGGCGGGGGTGTCTCAGTCGGTAGCGCGCCAAGCTCGTAATCTGTAGTTCCCAGGTTCGAGTCCCAGCTGGGTCAGCGTTGAGATTTATCTCTGAAAAATTCCCCGCCCTGCCCACAGTCAGTAGGGAACACCGATGGGCTTGGAAAGGCCGCCGTCCGTCGGATGGGACGTTAAGCCGTGGCCCCGTGTGCGGGAGAGTCATACCCTGTGCACGTTAAAGAACACGCTGGATGGCGTTGACGGGAGGCTACCATCTGTCTCCCAACAGCTGTTCCAGTGGGTCCCCTCCCCCAACCTTCTCTGAGCCTTCGGGGTCCTTGTGACCTGGCCATTTAGTCCATGGTGTGCAAAAAAGTGCCGCTCAGAGGTAAAACAACCCAACCCTGTCGGACCTCTGTGGCAAGCAGCTGCTTGAGGGGGTATTTTTTTTTTATAGAGTACTGAAATCTGGCGGAAATATTATAAATATCGGTGAGTTTGAGACGAAGCCATGGGCTCTGAGAACGCGCACTGACGTCAGCAACGACCTGAGTCAATTCTTCGTGTTGAATCAGTGCTAAAGGGTAGGGAGGTGGGGGGAGAGGGGGCTTAGTATTAAGAAAACTAACTTATAGTGAATTAAAACTATGATATAAAAATTAAAAGTGAGACTCAGGCAGCGCCGGGTGCCGCTCAGCTGGTAAACAAATCATCAGTTAGTAGTCAGCAATGGAAATTAATCCGTACAACTTTTATATATATAGTATATCTAAAAAATTATTACGGGATTTAATTTTTCTCGTTTATTTCTACTCATTGTAAAAGACGTTTTAATTTGATATTTATTTTATCGGAAAAAAAAAACTTCTATGCAATTTGCGGAAAACTTCTCCTTGGCATCTGTTCCAGTCCCTTTTCACCCCTCGTCATAAGAAGGGGTGGTATTGTTCATTCCTCTAGAAGGGGGAGGTGTCGGAATGCTGACTTAACAATGACCACAAGAGCCTTGGCCCCCAGATTCCAGTCGAGTTTCTCCCGTGGTTTTTGTGTCTGCTGTTTCCAGGGTTACCATGACTCCGACAATGGTGAAGTGTTTGACTCGAATAAGGGAGCACTTATTTTATTCCCACAGAGAGCAGGGTTCGGGATGGATCAAGGATTTAAGACAATGGGTTGCTCTTTCTCGGAACAGTATTTCTTTCGTTTTTTTATATTTGCTGCCCGAATGACTTATTGATGAGATAATTGTACGAGCCTGGACAGCTTTCCAGCAAAAGGAAGGAAATTTAAAAATATTAAAAGTTTTAATGAATTTAACCTTTTTAATATTTAACTACAAGTTTCCGATTTTAAAGAATATATAATTGACTGTTAAATAATTTCAAACTAAAAAAAAATTAAAGTAATTAGCTACCTATAGAATTTTAAAGAAGAAATTTACATTAAGCACTGTGCTTAAAGTTTTATTAAAAAAAATTATATTAAAATTCAACCATTAGATGCATATAGTTAAAAAAAGAGCAATTTATTTTAAATTATTTAGCAATATATTAATAAAATTATAATTAGAAAATTATTTTTCTTCATATATTTTTTTTACTAAATCCTTGTATTAAATATTTACCAAAATTAAATATTCAAAATTTTCTTGCTTTCGACTGAAATCTGGCGCCCAAGCCATGACAGCAATTTTGATGATGTCATCAAAGGAGGGATTTTGGTTGCGGGGTTGTTTTACCTCTGAGCCGCACTTTTTCGCACAATGAGCTAAATGGTCAGGTCGCAAGGATCCCAAAGGCTCAGAAAAGGTTGAGGGGGAGGAGACCTACTGGAACAGCTGTTGGGAAACAGATGCTAACCTTCTCTTTAACGTGCACAGAGTATGAGTATCCGTGCCGCGACTTAACGTCCCATCCGACGGACAGCTGCCCTTCCAAGCCTTCTGTCCCCTACTGACCATGGGCAGAGCAGGGAAGTTTTGCGGAGATAAATCTCAACGCTGACCCAGTCGGACCTGAATCTGGGAACTGTAGATTACGAGCCTGGCGCGCTACCGACTGAGCCAATCACGCGCCTCAAAGGAGGGATATTATTTATTAAGTTTTATATAATATTAGTGCAGCTTGCTTTAGGATGTATCAAACAAATGAATAAAACATTTATTAATAACAATAATTAAATATATATTCATCTAAACGTTATACTGTTGTTTTATTTTCTGGTGATGCTGTAAAAGTAATGTATTTTATATTCATTAAATAGTTTTGTCGAGGTGCGGGATTCGAACCCACGTCCCTATAGGTTCATGCTAGAGTATTCTAAGACCACTAAATTGGCTTTAGTGGTCTTAGAACACTCCGGCAGGAATTTGGAGAGACCTCGGTTCGAATCACGCACCTCGGCAAAGCTCATTTTTTTTCACAAAACTATTTATTGATTTATTGACTGAAAAGCCAACAGGTAGCTCTGGTTTTACTATTTATTGATTATATTCATTTATTGGCCGTCCCGTGGCCGAGTGGTTAGCGCGCTTGGCTACTGATCCTACGGGACCTGGGTTCGAGCCCCGGGTAAGGCATGGATGTATGTGTCGTTTTTCTGCTGAGATCCTGCCATCCTCTCAGACCTTCTACTTTGGCATATAAACTGACAGGCTCCTGTCAGACCTCTGTGGCAAGCAGCTGCTTGAGGGGGTATTTATTTTATTGATTATATTCATTTATTAGATATATCCTAAAATCATCGGTAAAATTATAGTAAAATTTTTGAAATATTTCCCAGCATTCAGTCCATCATCAAAATCGCTCTCGAGGACTTAATAACGTAATCTTGTCAAAGCCACCTAGATGTTTAGTGCACTAATAAAAGTGATGTTCAGGTATATAAATATATTTTAATAAAAATATAATCTCTTAAAATTCTTCTGGTAGCTGTTGATTTTTAAAAAAATATGAAAATTAATTCTAATATATTCAATAATATTTTAATAAACTTGCAGTAAGTAAATTCTCTTATGCTATTCTAAATTAAATCGTTCGTAGTTAAATTTAAAGCATCACTTTAAACATTAGGAATATTTAATTTTCCATCTTTGTTCAACGGCTGCTCAGGATGGTTGTATCGAGGTGGCTCTGGCCAGAACAGGTAGCAGCTAGACTTTGGATAAAACCTTAAATAAAAAAAAAAATCCAAAAGCCTCATCATAAGAGCTCAGTGGTTAACACGCTTGGCAGCGGAATTAAAGAATCTGGGTTCGAATCTCGGATAATTTATGGATTTATATTTCTCTTGTTGGACTCAACAAGATCTTCTTTATGGCTTATTATATTAATAGACTCCTGTAGGGCCTTTATATCAAGTAGTTACTTTAAGAATGATTTGTTATTTTAGTAAATAAGCGGAATACATTGCATCAACATTCACGTACTTTTAGACTGTTGAACAATGCCGAATGTAGCCCTCATAATTTAATTATTTGGCAATCCGTCATACTAGATTATACAGAGATTCGATTAGAACAGAGATGTCCATTCCTAACCACTGAACTGAACCATCGTTATTGTTCCATATCGAAGTCATCATCATCATCATCCTCACGAATATCAATAAATAACCTGCTGCACCATTGACTAACCTTAGTTGATGTAACTTCAATAACCTCGACTCATCTATCTGTGGCCATTTATTCAGTCGTGTTAAACCATTCATATAACGGGGGGCGGGATTGGCTCAGTGAGTAAGTCGCCAAATTCGTAATCTGCAGTTCCCAGGTACCACCCCAATAATGTCTCAGTTTCCCCCCCCCCCATGCTCTCTGTGAGAAAGGGAACACTGTTGGGTTTGAAAAGGCCGTCGTCCGTCGGATGGGACTTTAAATTTTAGGTTGGGTTGTTTTACCTCTGATCGGTACTTTTTCGCTCACCATGGGCTAAATGGCCAGGTCACATGGACCCCGAAGGCTCAGAGAAGATTGGGGGAGGGGACCCACTGGAACAGCTGTTGGGAGACATATGGTAGGTGGTAGCCTATCGTCAAGGCCATCCAGCGTGTTCTTTAACGTGCACAGGGTATGGCTCTCTCCCGCAGACGGGGTCACGGCTTAACGTCCCATCCAACGGACGGCGGCCTTTCCAAGCCCATCGGTGTCCCCTATTGACCGTGGGCAGGGCGGGGAATTTTGCGGAGATAAATCTCAACGCTGACCCAACTGGGACTCGAACCTGGGAACTACAGATTACGAGCCAGGCGCGCTGCCGATTGAGCCATCCCGCCCCATTAAATTGTTGCACCATGTGAAAGAGATTATTTCTGCATATTAAAGAACATGTTGGATGGCCTTGACGAGAGCTGATATGTCTCCTTACAGTGTCCAGTGGGTTTCCTTCCTCCAATCTTCTTCCTTTGGGACCTAGCCATTGATTGTGCAAAAAAGTGCCGCTCAGAAGTAAAACAACACAATCCTTTGTGCTGAGGTCTCACCTCCTTAACAGATCTTCTCAATGGCGTATTGACAGCCTCCTGCAAAATCTCTGTGGCAAGCAGCTGCTTGAGGAGTATTATTTTCTTTTCTGTCAACTGCACTAAGAATTTCTCTGATTGTGCACAGGGGTTGGGTTGGCATATTTTACCTCTGAGTGGCATCTTTTTTTTGCACACCATGGGCTAAATGGGCAGGTCACAAGGACCCCGAAGGCTCAGAGAAGGTTGGGGGAGGGGACCCACTGGAAAGCTCCTAGGAGACAGCTTTCTGTCAAGGTCGTCCAGTGTGTCCTTTAATGTGCACAGGGTATGGCTCTCTCGCACACGGAGTCACGGCTTAACGTCCCATCCGACGGACGGACGGCATTTCCTAGCGCTTCGCTGTCCCCTACTGATCGAGGCTGGGCGGGAAGTTTTGCGATGATAAATCTTAACTCTGACCCAGCTGAGACTCGAACCTAGGAACTGAAGATTACGAACCTGGTGTGCTACCGAGTTAGCCATCTCCGTCCTTGTGCACAGAAAGGTCTTTGAATGCAAAACACACTTTACAACTGTGAATTTTTCTTTCACAAGAAACTGTGGTAAGGAAAAGGGGTCTTTGTCCATCTTTTTCCTTACCACAAAAAAAAAATATTTTTCTGAAGCAATCATTTTCAATGCAAACATCCGCAAATCGACTCGCAGGTGACGTCACATCAAGAAGAACGCAACCTCGTTCTTGTACAATTTCAGTCGCGTCGCAAGTGTGCCAAAAAAAAAGAAACCATTATGGATCTCGAGTACAATGCCAGCAATAACTGTCCTCTGTTGACATACTGGTGACAACTTCCGGGGCCCGGACGTTTGCGCTCGCTTATCTCGCGGTGGTTGCCGCGAGCAGGTTTTCGGAGCTCCAGATGAGTTCGCGCGAAAATTGTTATCTCGTGTTTTGTTGATTCCTTTTCTTAATTCTCGTTTTCACTGCATCCGCTCGCAGAGAGCGTGCATTGATGTTTTCGCCATTCTTTCTTCTTCCGAATGGCTGGCAAGAGTCCAGCATTCATCTTTCGAGAAGGTGATCTCACCGATGTGTTAGGAAAACGAGTTAGTCGCAGAAACGTGTTGGTTGCCGCTGATGATCATCGTCAACGGGGGCGGCATTCGCTCATCTCTCTCTCTTGTCTTTGTATGATCATCATCATTAATTAATCAATTTGTTTCAGTGTCTCACCCACAGGATATACAGTTTTTGTTGGGGGAGGGGGCGGTGACGAAATGCACTTGTGATTGTTCTCAAGGCTTGGTAATTGCAGATTCAAACATTAGAGAAGAGATGCCGCAAATTAAACTGTTGGGAGAAGAGTGCTGTTTGGAGAATAGTTATCTTCATTCGGTGTTTAGAAGATGATGTTAATTAAATGAGAGTGAGCGTTTGCGTGTGGTTTAATTTCCCGAATGAACTGTTTTTATAAGGAGGTAAGTTAGCACAATCCAAATGAGCGTTAAGCACTAAAAGAACGGAAATGCACGCACGAAACGTCCACGAGAATCATTATACAAGAGAAATAAAGAAATTTTTGGAGGTTCGCTATGAAAGACGGGTGCTGAATTTGTTATGAAAGAGGAAGGCTGAATTTATCCTGAGGATTAGCATGAAGGAATGATTCTTAATTCACCCCGAGGATCACTATGAAAGAAGGATTCTGAATTCATCATGAGGATCACTATAAGAAGGATTCTGAATTTATCATGAGGATCACTATGAAAGAGGGATGCATCACTACGAAAGAGAGATGTTGAATTAATCCTCAGGATCACTATGGCAAAGGGATGTTGAATTCATCATGAGAATCACAATGAAAGAGAGATGCTGAATTCATCATGATGAACACTAAACGAGGGATGCTGAATTCATCATGAGGATCACTATATAAGAGGGATGTTGAATTCAATATGAGGATCACTTTGAAAGAGGGATGTTGAATTCATCACGAGGATCACTTTGAAAGAGGGATGTTGAATTCATCACGAAGATCGCTTTGAAAGAGGGATGCATCACTACGAAAGAGAGATGTTGAATTAATCTTCAGGATCATTATGGCAAAGGGATGTTGAATTCATCATGAGAACCACTGTGAAAGAGGGATACTGATTTCATCATGATGATCACTAAAAGAGGGATGTTGAATTCACGAGGATCACTTCGAAAGAGGGATGTTGAATTCATTATGAGGATCACTTTGAGTGATACTTTATATCTTGTGAAGATCATTATGAAAGAGGGACGTAAAATTTATTACTTTTCCATCTTTGTAGGCTTGGTTATATTTTAAGGAAAAAGAAGAACTTAAAATTAAAGATATTTTCTTTTCTTTTCAGAGAAGAGCTCCGCAAAAATTTTCTAAACCCAGTAGTATATTTCTCCCCCGTGTTTGAACCCCTATTCCTGAATGGATTCTTATTTACGCCCATGAGAGAAGACATTACGAGAGAAAACGATTAGTCGAAGAGCGTTTAGAACACCCAAGGGGACTATTCGGGAGGGCCATTGCAGAGGAGTGGCTGCAGACGGATGGCGTTTCGTGTTGTGAAGGGTCTGTCAATGAGAGACAACGGTCACTCTGGAGGAGAACAAATTGAGCTTCAGGTGTTGTTTGCAGCTGTGCCATAGTGAGAGCCTCTAAGAGAGGCAAAGCAGGTGGGGTGGTGGTTTCGCTAAAAAGGGGAGCAGAAGAAGGAGACTCATTCATTGCCACTCTTTAGTCATTTCTAAAGGGAGAGGGGGGAGGGAGGGGGTGGTGGAAAGAGTCGAGGCTGAGGAATGTATCGCTTCCACGGATGTACGGAGCTTAATTTCTTCTTTCCTTCGGGGAAAAAATCGATTCCCAGAGGCCATCATGCTTTCTTTCAAGTCACTGCTGTCTTGGGGATCAGTTCCTATTTTTGGGGAATGTTTCAATTCTCTTTTCCCTGATTGCTTGGGGGCGATCACGTGATTCGCTTTCAGCTTCCCAATTCGTTTCCGCACTGAGTTCGGCAGCAGAGAAAAATTCATTTTGTGTTACGAACGTGCTCTCGCGGGCACTGATAAAGGATACGTCCACGAGCAATTTCTCCGCGGGCTGTGCATGCCTGCTTTAAATGGTGAATGAAAATGTTGTTGCAAATTGAGATTCAGATAGATATAATTCCGATCTTTGATATTATTTTCGGCCGCGTTTTTATAGGAAAAGCTTATTTAAGAAATTAATGAACGAATTTGACTCTTCGTTTCTATACTGCGGAACTGGTCCTAATATAGTGGTTACTCTGTGTGTATAGGGGCGGGGGTGGCTCAGTTGGTAGCGCGCCAGGCTCATAATCTGTAGTTCCCAGGTTCGAGTCCCAGCTGGGTCAGCGTTGAGATTTATCTCCACAAAATTCACCGCCCTGCCCACGGTCAGTAAGGGATACCGATGGGCATGGAAAGTCCGTCGGATGGGACGTTAAACCGTGGTTCCGTGTGTGGGAGAGCCATACCCTGTGCACGTTAAAGAACACGCTGGATGGCCTTGACGGGAGGCTACCATCTGTCTCCCAACAGCTGTTCCAGTGGGTCTCCTCTCCCAACCTTCTCTGAGCCTTCGGGGTCCATGTGACCTGGCCATTTAGCCCATGGTGTGCAAAAAAGCGCCGCTCAGAGGTAAAACAACCCAACTCTGTGTGTATAATGAATAATTAAATAAATACACCCTCAAGCAGCTGCTTGCCACAGAGGTTTGACAGGAGCTGTCAGTTTATACGCCATAGTAGAAAATCTGAGAGGGTGGTAAGACCTCAGCAGAAAAACGACACAAACGTCCATGCCTTACCTGGTAAATATAAAATCTTAAACTGAAAACTAGAAAAAACCGTGACTTTTTAGCGCAGTTGAGACGAACCCGATAAAAATTAAACATTTTTATATTGTAAAAAAAAATCATTTAATAGTGTTTACCCCTCCTTTTCTAGAAGTGCATAAAATACTGTTTTACTATCCCTCTTGTAAATACGCATAGTATAGTTTCTTTTTCCATCTTCCTTCTGCAAATACAGTACAATTCTACACATAGAATGTAATTTTTCATTCTCCTTTGTATTAGGTAGAGTATAATTTTCATTTTCTTTAAAAGTAACAATTTATTTTCTTTTATTTTCCTACACAAAGGATAGAGATAACCAAGTTTCTCATACAACATACAAACACTTACACAAGGACATATCCAGCTGGTCTTAGCAGTCAGGTACGCTAACCACTAGACCAGGTACGGTTTTGGAGAGGTAAAATGTAGCACATTTTGCATACATATATACATACAAAATCCTCATGTAGCCATGGGCTACGGAGGTCCAACCAGACTGTGTAATTTTTCTCTACAGACGTGTGTGTTCTGCTGATGCATTAGGCCACTCTAGGCCAATTATACCAAGGTCCTGTTTGACATTGTCAGCAAATCGCTTCCTAGGTCTCCCCCTTTTTCACATTAGGCACTTAGGCCCCCTTAGGAAACCCTTAGGCACATTGTTCATAATCCTGTTTGCTAATCTGAAGCTATGCATACGGGCAACATGGCCAAACCAACGCAGTCTCTCTCTGCACAATATGCTGCTCAAAGGAGGTTGATGACTCCTTCTTCTAACCTCATCATTACTTACAAAGTCAAATCACCTAATGCCCAGGATACTGTACAAGCATCTAGAATAAAAGACATCAAGTTTCTTGTTATCCTGTTTACAAAGTGTCCATGTTTCGCTACCATAACTAACCTTAGAAAGAACCAAACTACTCTACAGCCTAATTTTAGTCTTTAGGTGTACACGCCTATTTTTTCATACTCTCCATAGATTCTTAAAAGTCCCAGTGGCAATCCCTATTCTTCTATTTATCTCATGCCGCACATCACCAGCATCTGTTACATAGCTTCCAAGGTAATTAAACTGAGACACTTGCTCAACAGTACAGCCATTCAAAGCAACTGAAGCACTATCTGCCTGACCAATTTTTATTACTTTAGTTTTTTCTTTGTTTATCACCAAACCTACTCTATTACCATTCTCATGAAAAGCTCTAATGAAACAATTCATCTCATCAACATCATTAGCCAACAGGGCCAAATCATCTGCATAATCTAAATCAGAAATTTTGAAATCTCTAGATCATTTGAGGCAAAAATCTTTTCCTTGTAAAGAATTTCGCATAACATAATCAATAACCAAACAAAACAGAAAAGGAGACAAAATGCACCCTTGTCTAATTCCACTAGCAATGTTTAACCAATCACTGAAAGACGTACCAACTCTCACCCAAGACTCAGCGTCATTATAGAGAGCATTCATTACACTGACTTATCAGGTATTCCATATTGTCTAACAATCAACCACAAAGCACATTTTACCTCTCCAAAAAAATATATTGCTTATACTCTCTTCTGGAAATACGTAAAGCATAATTTTTCCTCTCCTCTGCAAAGTCTAAATTATAATTCCTGCTCTTTGCAAACATGTAAAGTATAATTTTATCAAATCCCCTTTGTAGATACATGCATAAATCCCTCTCACCTTTCTAAATATGTAAAATATGATATCGCGCTTGGCTACTGATCTAAGGGACCTGGGTTCAAGCCTCGGATGTTTGTGTTGTTTTCTGCTGAGATCCTGCCATTCTCACAGATGTTGAATTCATCGTGAAGATCCCTTTGAAAGAGGGATGTTGAATTCATCATGAAGATCCCTTCGAAAGAGGGATGTTGAATTCATCATGAGGATCACTATAAAAGTGGGATGTTGAATCATGAGGATCACTTTGAAAGAGAGATGTTGAATTCATCATGAGGATCATTATAAAAGTGGGATGTTGAATCATGAGGATTACTTTGAAAGGGGGATGTTGAATTCATCATGAGGATCATTTTGAAAGAATGATACTTTATATCTTGTGAGGATCACTATTAAAGAGGGACGCAGAATTTATCACTTGACCATCTTTATTATTATTAAAATTTCCCCTCCCCTTTGTAAATATATATACTCCCCTCTTGTAAACATGGAAAGTATAATTCTGTCTCTCCACCGCCATCACCCCCCTCTGGAAATTCGTCAAGTAGCAGTTCTCTCCCCTATTGGAAATCTAATACTACTTCACCCATTTAAAGATTCTCTATCAAAATATCCCAGCATTCAGAACATTTACCCAGATAGCAAAACAATAGCAATGCCTCTTAAAGATTAAACTCCAGAACCAAGAAAACTCCGAAGGTTTCTCAAGAGCTATCGAGACTAACACTTTTTCTTCTCTGGTGTTGGAACCAACACTCTGAAGAGCAGACAACCGCATCCTTGAATTTCGTATGCTTCCACCGTCTCACTTCACCGCAGACCTCAGATGATAATGCCTCTGCATCATCATCAGCAATACAAACATCTTCTCATCCCCTTAAGTGGGACTAAACCATTCGCTGCACAGCTGTTGATTCTGCCATTCGTGGCACGTTTCTTTGTGATGACATCAGTAGCCAATCCCTGGCCTCAAGTGGGAGGGCCTGAAGAGAATCGAGCAATCAGTTAGGTGCCGATGAAAAGAAAATGGCTTTTATAATTTAATACATACATCGTATTTAATACGTACAGTCGCTCAAAAAAGTATCCGAACACTACGGTTGATTACAGAATTAAGAAAAAATATCTGGTTATCTTCTGTTCTAAAAAATATCTCTTTACCTTCTGTTGGCAGCAGATCTGTTGCCAGATCACTAATTTCTAAAAAAATCGTTGCCAGATATTTTTTCTGAATTCTGTAATCAACCGTAGTGTTCGGATACTTTTTTGAGCGACTGTACATAATGAATATGATCCTACGGAGCCAGAGGCTTATCTGCAGGAAATTTTACATTGTATGGATCAGTTTATTGTATATAATGAAATAATTTATAATCGCTATGGTACGTTATTTCACAGAATGTAGGTGTTGGTTGGTTGGTTGGGGTTTATTGGCCCATTAGCAACTAAGGCTATAATGCGCCAAACATATGTCCAAAAGGTAAAAGTATAAAAATCATGTTATCCCTTAACCAAAGTTAAAAATAAACGACAAAGAACAACAAAATAGTAGATTTCAGTAAAATACAACATGCAGAGCAACAAGGAACAAATGTAAAATTATGTTAAATGAATAAAAACAGAAAAATAACCCAGCTGTAAGCAAACTGGGTTAAAAATATAGGGTAATAAAAAGAGAGTAAAACTACAAGCGATTAAAATATCCAGGAAATTTAAAAAATTGGAAAACAGCGTTAAAACAACAATGATCTGATAAAAGATGTCCGAGTGTAAGGGGCTCGGACGTAAAATCGTGAAAGTTAAAAAACATGCGACGTTCGATGTTAAAACATTGACAGGATATTAAAATGTGTTTGATAGTTAAAATTTTGTCACAAAACTCGCACTTAGGTACGTCGTCCGCCCGTAGAAGAAACGAATGAGTAATAAACGAGTGACTTAAGCGGAGCCGAGCAAGTACAACTTCCTCCTTGCGATTCCTGCGGTAACAAGACTGTGGTTTGATGATAGGTTTGACCTCAAAGAGCTTGTTCGTCAGCTGTTCCGACCAAGATCTCTGCCACTGTGCCCGGAGCTCGGTGGTAAAACGCTGCCGGAAATCCAGATAGGGAACCAGCAACGGAGAGTCGGACAGGGGCGTGGCTGACTTGGCAGCAGCATCTGCCAAGTCATTGCCCCTAATCCTGACGTGACCGGGCACCCAACAGAAATGGATTGTGGTTGTGGCTGCCAGACGATGTAGCTGCTGGCGGATCTTAGTAAGAACAGGGTGAGGTCGATGCCTCACCGAGATCAAAGCCTGTAGCGAGCTAAGCGAGTCGGTGTAAAGCACACACCGACGATGATGCTTAGTCGCCACGTGGTCCAAGGCGAGGCTGATAGCGTGCAACTCTGCAGTGAAGATGGAACACTGCAGTGGGATCTGGTCTGCAATGATGACATCACAGCAGACCACGGCTGATCCCACTGAAGTGCCGGACTTCGAGCCATCTGCAAAGACAGGCAAGAAGTCCGGGTGCTCAGCACGATGGCTGGCAAAGAGTTGCCGGTACACACAGTCGGGTGTAAAGGCCTTCCCCGTCCTGCACAAGGAAAAATCACAGGAAGGGGAAACAGCGAGCCATGGTGGAAGTGGCTCAGCTGTCGACTGTGCAACGCTATCGAGACTGGTGTTGATGTCTCTGAGGTAGCCTCGGACTCGCAAACCAAATGGACGAATGGCAATCGGCCGATTAGTGTAAAGTAGTTATCACTTCGGACTGAAAACGCAGTTCCAAGTGGGATGGCCAGGCAGGGATCGCAATTTAGATGCATATTGTAGGGACAACTGCTGACGGGGAAGATATAAAGATGGTTCGTCGGTTTCAACGTAAAGACTCTGGACCGGTGAAGTGTGGAAGGCTCCCGTGCAAACACGTAGAGCCTGAAGATGGAGGGGGTCCAGCACCTTCACCACCGAATCCCGTGCCGAGTCGTACACCTGGGATCCGTAGTCCAGTTTTGATCGGACAAGTGCACGGTAAAGGCGGAGCAAAGAACATCGGTCCGCCCCCCAAGAGAGGGAGGAGAGGACCTTGACGATGTTCAATGCCCGCGTGCACTTGGACCTGAGATGACGTATGTGTGGTAAAAAGGTCAATTTCCGATCGTATATGAGACCGAGAAACTTGGTCTCCGCCACAACTGGAATGATGTTACCCCCGAGCCGCAGCTCGGGCAGAATGTAGGTGATTATCAAATAAGTAGAGAAATTTGAAAACAAACATTTCATTTGTAAAATATAGAAATCGAAATATTAATTTAAAATGTTTTCAAATAACCAATTTTTTTGTTTTATTTTTGATAGCGGCATATTTTTTCCTGGGTTCGAGCCACGGATTAAGGCATGGTTGTTTGTGTTGTGTTTCTGCTGAGGTCCTGCCATCCTCTCAGACCTTCTACTATGGCATATAAACTGACAGGCTCTGTGGCT